>JARGYO010005626.1:71823812-73089646 GCA_029206835.1 Rana muscosa | reverse complement strand
CAGAGATTTAATCTCTGCCAGGTCTGCATTGATGTTATTATGTCCACGATGTCTGACGATTTTTATGTTTAATACATTTTCACCTTTGCTTCAAACCTGTGAGTGCTGTCAACATTTTCCTGTTCCAGTGGCTTCTATCCAGATTGCGGACTGGACCTGCACCGAAAGGTTGAAGCGTGAGATTGCTTTCACATGGAGCAGCTTGGCTTTGCTTTCGATCAGACTGTCTATGGGAATGTTTGCCCATTCTTCCAGAAGCACATTTGTGAGGTCAGGGACTGATGTTGGATGAGAAGGTCTGGCTTGCAGTCTCCACTTAATCCCAAAGGTGTTCAATTGGGTTGAGGCCAGGACTCTGTGCAGGGCAGTCAAGTTCCTTCACCCCAAACTCTCTCATCCATGTCTTTATGGACCTTGCTTTGTGCAGTCATGTTGATACAGGAAGTGGCCGTCCCCAAATGGTTCCCACAAAGTTGGGAGCATGAAATTGTCCAAAATGTCTTGGTATGCCAACGCCTTAAGAGTTTCCTTCACTGGAACTAAGGGGCCAAGCCAAACCCTGAAAAATGATCTTCCCTCCACCAAATCATTTGGACCAGTGCACAAAGCAAGGTCCATAAAGACACGGATGAGCTAGTTTGGGGTGGAGGAACTTGACTAGCCTGCACAGAGTTCTGACCTCAACCCGATAGAACATCTTTGGGATGAATTGGAGTGGAGACTGCGAGCCAGGCCTTCTCGTCGACATCAGTGCCTGACCTCACAAATGCACTTCTGGAAGAATGGTCAAACATTCCCATAGACACACTCCTAAACCTTGTGGACAGCCTTCCCAGAAGAGATGAAGCTGTTATAGCTGCAAAGAGTGGGCCAACTCAATATTGAAGACTGGGATGCCATTAAAGTTCATGTAAAGGCAGGTGTCCCAATACTTTTGGTAATATAGTGTATTTAACTAGTGCAGAATTGTTATTTCATGTAGTGGACTGTAATAGCTTGAAACTAATTTAGCAAAAGTCTATTGTATGCCTTTCTTATTACAAACCAGGATTCAAACCTATAACCCAAGGTTATTAAATGTACATCAGGAACTCCTGATTTGTTTTTAGCCCTTTAGTCAAGTCCTCTATTTGTTGATTTCCAGCAGTGCTGAATAAATATAAAATATATTCTTGCTTCATATTTTGCAGATATAACCACATCCATGATTATCACAGAACTTGGATCAAATCGCAACCCAGAGGTCATTAAAATGATTCTATCCAACATGGAGAGACTGCTGTCTATTCCAATCCATGGGTAATTTACAACATAGTACTACAAATATTGTGAATATTTTATTTTACAAACAGTATGTCTTTTTCTTTCTAAAATTGGTAGAACGTGTGTCATGTTGTGTTCTCACCATACAGTATCCCTACAGTTGATTGTGATCTCCTATTGATTGCTGTTGTGATTTTCAAATAGAACACTGACGTTCTGTAATACTGCTTTACTCTAATTAGATATTTTAGTATTGTTGTAAAAAAGTGGCAACAACCCCAACCTATAAAAATGAAAAAGCTATTGCTCTGACGAAAACCCAACCATCATTTAACGGGCACATGAGAGGGCCAGGAGAGTGGTAGGGAACACCAGGTGAAGTGGATGCAGCTCATCACAGATTAGGTCTTTAGATCCTAATGCACATATAAAAAACAAAGCTATTTATTTAAAAAAATTAAAGACAATAAAAATGCACCACAAGTGGATTAAGGCTTGTCGTAAACCCATATAGACCTCCAAAGGATCACCCTGAGGCACATGTAGCTGCTGAAGCAGAGTTCTTGGTGGAAGTACAGCTGTCAGGCTTTAGTTGCTTTTACTAAAAACTGTAAATGTTTTCCCACCTCACTCCTGTCTATGATACTCCAACTTGCATAATCTTGCCAGAAATACTTTAATCTTCTCACCCCCCCCCCCCCCCCATTGTATTGGAGATGAACAAAGATAGATATAATTGTAGTCCTCCCTGGGTGGCCAACCATGGATCCCTACATAGATACAGTAGAGAAGTGAGCATAGCAACCCTAAGACAATAATGCACACGATCGGAATTTCCGACAACAAATTGTTCGATGTGAGCTTTTGGTCGGATATTCCGACCGTGTGTAGGCTCCATCAGACATTTGTTGTGGGAATTTCTGACAACAAATGTTTGAGAGCTGGTTCTCAATTTTTCCGACAACAAAAGTCGGAAATTCCGATCGTGTGTATCAAATTCCGACGCACAAAAATTCTACGCATGCTCGGAATCAATTCGACGCATGCTTGGAATCATTGAACTTAATTTTTCTCGGCTCGTTGTAGTGTTGTACGTCACCGCGTTCTTGGCGATCGGAATTTCCGACAACATTTGTGTGACCGTGTGTATGCAAGACAAGCTTGAGCCGACATCCGTCGGGAAAAAAATCCACGGTTTTGTTGTCAGAATGTCCAAACGTCTGTACACGGCATTAGTGTGCTATTTGCATGATTACCAGGCAAAAATAAAGAGACAAAAGACTGGAAAGAAAACATTCAGGACTGGTAAGCTGCAATAAATTACATTTCTTTATCGTACACCACGGGACACAGAGCTAGTCATTATATAATGGGTTAAGGGTCACCAGCGGTGATTGGACACTGGCACAACCAATGGAAGACAGTTCCCCTCCATATAACCCCTCCCATCAGGGAAGTACCTCAGTTTTTTCGCCAGTGTCGAAAGGTGTTGGACGCGTTAGGAGGTGCTAAAGGAAAGCTCTACCAAAGAGACCCTCTGGGGGTAAAAGAGCTATGCTTTCGGATCCATCCAAGACGCCTACAAATGAGCTGAATCTGGATGGGATCCGGGCCTCATCCATGAGGCGTCGCCTGTAATGTCTCTCTTCGGAGGACTGGGCTCTAAGATCCAGCACTTTCGCTATTTCGCTATAAAGTCCTGGTAAGAGTCTTGTACAAGGCCCAGGGGAGAGGTATCCTTTAAATAGGAACCCATATCCCTGAAGGTTGGCACACATAGCCCACCGTGAAGGGTGAAGTTTGGTATCTGTCTGAAATCTTTCAGCAGAAAAACCTGCGGCGTGGATAAGGTGAGATTAGAAGGTCCATAACTAGGTTGGGGCCCTTTTCAAAAAGTGGATGTCTTCTTCTTTTCCACCACTGGGGGGAGTAAAGAGCTGAATATACTCACCTCACTCTGTTCAGTGTCGGCTTCGGCGAAGTACACTGCTCGTCACCTCCGCTGCTGAGCTTGCTGGGGCACCCCGCTCCTCCTTTCGGTGGCCGACCAGACACCTGCAGATGCAGGTAAGTGGGAACAAGGGCTGATGAGAGTCCTCTCTCACTATGGCCACCGCCATAGCGCTAAGGGCCGCGCGCGCGCGGGAGCGCGCTTTATCGGAGGGGGGGCGAAGGCGTGCGCGGGCACGTGGCGCGCGCAGGCACAGAAACGGTGCCAAATTTAAAAGACTGTCAGTGTGAGAAGCACTGCAGCAGCAAGCAAGCTCGTTAGTTCTCTTGTTCCTGGCAGAGAAACACAGCAGCTATACAGGGACGTAAAACTCCATGTGGTTGGACTGGGTACTTCCTAGAAGACATCCATGTTATGCATAGTTATGTGTTAAAAGTTGCATACTTAATGTATTTGCTAAACTGAACACGGTAGTATATGCATTTAGGTACCTTGTATTTTGTCTAAACAGTAAGCCTTCCAGGGGAAGTAATGCGGACAAAAAGAGATAAGAAAGCACCGCCGCCTGAGAGGAGGCTCTAGCTGTGCTGACTCGGTACCTTTCTCTCCTGTGTTGCCAAATGCACCTGTACAGGATGAGCCATTACCTCTGTCAGGTATGGCGGCTTCCCCAGTGAAGCCTGGGCCTGTATATGTCACTGAGGACACTTTTTCTTTCTCGTACATCACGGGACACAGAGCGACATAGTCATTACTAATGGGTTATATAGATACCGTCAGGTGCTGGCACTGGCAACTTCCAAAACCGGAAGTACCCTCCCCTATATAAGCCCCTCCCATCCGGGAGCACCTCAGTTTTTTTGCCAGTGTCTAAGGTGTTGGCCAAGAAGAAACATGTGTTTTTCACTGAGCTTGCGTACAGGTTCTTTTGGGCCTCAGTAAGCTATTCCGGATCCGACCAAAAAAGCTTCATAGCTAAACGGTCGGTACCCGGGCCTTGCAGAGAAGAGCAAGGTTTTGCCTGTAATGCTTCTCTTAGGAGAGCTGGACCCTGGGATCCAGAGCTCTGGTCATACCCACGACCAAGATGTTTTCTGTGCAGGGTGCTATACAGGTCCAGGGGAGTGGAATCCTTGGGAACCCGGTCCCTGAAGGTTTGATTACAATGCCTGCCGTGATAGGTGAAGTTTGGGCTTTTGTGGACCAAACAAAGTCCTGCGGCGGGGAACAGGTAAGTGGGGGCCCCCAGGAACTTGGTTCTATTGGGGGACCCCCAAGCCTAATTTGTCTTTCTGTCTGTTACCTAACGGTATTCCCGCTAATATTCTGTGTATGCCTGTTACTACTGAGAAAATGTAAAAATTTTAATAGTAGGCAAGAAAAAAAATAAATAAAAATGTAAGACCGCGGTACCTGTGTTACACTAGAGGCCGCTATGGTTCTTTTTCTTGTAATGTGGATTTTTTTCTTCCAGAATTAAATCCAGGCAGTTGGTATGTTCTCTGCTGGGAAGCTGTCTCCTCTGCCCTGTTGCTGCGCTCATCCATCCCCGGGCCCTGCGGCAAAGGGACCCTGGCTCCCATCTAGCTCCTGGTTGTTTTCAAAAAAGGCGCCGAAGGCGCACGTGCCCGCGCGTGCGCGTGCACGCGCCTCTATTCATAGAGGCGATCTGGAAAAAGGGGCGGAGCGGGTGGATGACGCTCAGGTGTGCGCCGCGGCGCTACTGCGCATGTGCGGGCGTCCAGCGTGTTTTGAAGCACATTATAGCTGGCTGTTGAAGTGCACAGACAGAGCTAGCAACAATATAAAGGCACATAGAGGCGGTTGATGCAGGCATCCCCTAGAAAGGCACTTTAGTAGACACCAACTGTGATATAGCAGCAATTGTGCTAGACTATTCTCAGTAAAAGTGGTGTATTACGGCTGGAATACCTCAGCTTTAGGCTTAGGAATATGCCGTCCAGAAGCTCCGGAACTGAATCTTCCAGGAAGCGAAGGGGGTCTCATCGGGCTCTGAGGATCTTGGGCATACTTCTGCTGCACCAGTCTCCCCTGAAGTTCAGAGGTAAGTGACCGTAGAGACCCCGCAGGGGTACTTGGTACTGTGGCTGTCCTCAGTTCACCTGCTCCTGTGTATGTAACAGAGGAGGTTTTTTCCTCAGCTCTGGGAGGATTAGAGAGAGATTTGTCAACATTGATCGGTGCCTCCCTGTCAGGGAAAGCACGCCCGATCTCCGTCTCCTCCTTCAGAGTGCCTGTTAGCAGAGCAACAGTCCCATACAGGGATCGACCTGCCTGAAGGGGATCAGGATGAGGTTGATTCTGTTATAGAGGAATCAACAGTGGGGGAACCTTTTCTCAGCATCTCAAGCTGAAAGATTATGGGTTCAGTCTCTGACTAACATGGTCCGATCAGCATTTAAAAATGCACCTTGCGGAACCATCAACCACTACTGTATCCTCGTTGGGGTCGCTAGAAGCCCCAGACTGTCTGTTCTTTTCCACTTCACCCTTTACTGAAAGGGCTTATTTACCAGGATTAGGAACGTCCTGAGAAAATATTTATTCCCCCAAGAGATTTCCGGTGGTCTATCCCATGGAGGATAAGTTCATAAAAAAAAAAAAAAAAAATGGAAGGTCCCTACAGTGGACGCAGCCATCTCTTGTATGTATAAATCACTCACATGTCCAGTGGATAATGTCTAAATGTTCAAGAACCCAATAGATAAAAGATTGGAGTCCTTATGAAAATCTGCTTCTTTCTACAGCAAGCTTGGTGACACAACCAGCAGTAGCAGCTATTGGGGTCTGCTAAGCAGTGAAGGATCAGTTGAAACAGGTCTTGAGGGACTTGACAGATCAGCAGGCTTTGCCCTAGCTGATCTACCTAGAGCCTTAGGCTTTGCGGTTGACGCCATAAAGGATTCAGTCCATCAGGCCTCCCGCCTTACGCTGTCTATAGTACATATGCGTAGGCTCCTATGGCTCAAAAACTGGTCTGCTGAAGCTCCCTGTAAAGAATGGCTGGTTAGCGTCCCATTTCATGGGGAACGCTTATTCAGGGAAAACCTGGACAAATATATCCAGAAAATTTCCAGCGGTAAAAATACGCTCTTGCCGGTTAAAAACAGAGTTAGAGGTCCCTCTTTAAGAGGCCTGCTTCTCCAGTCCCTGGGGCATCGGCTGTGTAACAGTTCCGACGGCCTCCTCGGTCAATTCCCGGGGGTAAAAAACAGGGACAATAGCAGGGTAATGAGAAACCTTGGGTCAGGGGAGGTACAAAACCTCCCCCAAAGTTAAATTCATTGAAGCCCCCACTCAGTCGGGTGGGGGGAGGACTCCAGTTGTTCGCAAGAGACCTGGCGGGACACGATCAAGACAGATAGGTGCTCTCCGCAGTATGTTTGGGATACAGTTTGGAGTTAAAAGACTCTCCTCCTTCCCATTTTTGAGGTCAAACGTGCCAAGGGATCCCCGGAAGAGAGAGTCCCTCCTGTTGGCACTAGAACAACTATTGCTCCAAGGAGTAATTATGGAGGTTCCCCTGGAAGAATGAGGGTTCGGGTTTTACTCAAACCTCTTTACAGTCCCGAAGCAAACGCGGACGGAAGGCCCATATTAATTCTAAAAGGGCTATACAAATTCCTGTATATCAGGACTTTCCGATGGAGTCGATCCGATCGGTGGCCACTGCCCTACAAGGGGAGGATTGGTTAGCCGCGATCGACATCAAAGATGCTTATTTGCACATTCCCATCTTTCCAGTCCACCAAAAATTTCTACGCTTTGCAGTAGAAGGGCGCCATTTTCAGTTCAGAGCCTTACCCTTCGGTTTGGCCACAGCACCACGAGTGTTTACAAAAATTCTGGCCCTTTATTGGCCAATCTAAGAACACAAGGTGTAATGATAATGGCATATCTGGATGACTTGTTGCTGATAGACCACTCAGTGAAAAAACTAGACGTGGTCGTTCACAAGACAATCAAGTATCTGGAATCTCACGGTTGGATTATCAACCGAGACAAGTCAGCCCTAAAAACCAGTCAAAAGTCTGGAATACTTGGGGCTAAGGTTGGATTCAGGCCAGAGAAAAATATTCTTGCCTCGAGGAAAGGTGTTGTCTTTGAAAGATTTGATCCACTTAGTGGGTACAAAAAAGACAGCCGTCCATACGCCTGTATATGAGGCTGCTGGGAAAAATGGTGGCATCATTCGAAGCAGTACCCTACGGTCAATTCCATTCAAGGAATTTGCAAGGGGCCATACTGTCAGCCTGGAACAAAAAAGTTCAGGCCCTAGACTTACAATGTCCTTGTTCCCTTCCGTTCGCAAGAGCCTCCGTTGGTGGTTGGTTCCCCAGAATCTGGAAAAAAGGAAATCCTTCAGTCCGATTTTCTTGGAAGGTGGTCACTACAGATGCCAGCCTTATAGGCTGGGGAGCAGTACTGGAGCAATGGTCTCTCCAGGGCAGATGGTCGGATGCAGAAAAGGCCCTGCCCATCAATCTCTTAGAGATACGAGCAGCCCGGTATGCCCTAGTAGCATGGACATCCAAACTCCAAGGGTCCCCTGTCAGAATTCAATCAGACAATGCCACAGCAGTGGCATATATCAATCATCAGGGGGGCACCAGGAGTCGTGCAGCCCAGAGGGAAGTAAATTACATCCTGAAATGGGCAGAAAGATATGTCCCAGCCATATCTGCGGTATTTATTCCAGGAGTGGAGAATTGGAAGGCGGACTTTCTAAGTCGCCAGCAATTAGGCCCAGAGGAAGGGTCCCTTCACCCCGAGGTTTTCTGGACAATATGTCAGCGGTGGGGAACATCGGATGTAGATCTTCTAGCATCCAGATTCAACGCAAAGGTGGACAGGTTTGTCTCTCGGACAAGGGATCCCCTAGCTTGCGGCTCGGATGCCCTAGTGTTCCCTTGGGATCAGTTCAAGCTGATATATGCATTCACACCGCCACAATGGTTACCTCGATGACTCCGCAGAATCAGGGTAGAAAAGGAACCAGTGATTCTGGTGGCTCCAGCGTGGCCCCGAAGAGCGTGGTACGCGGAGATTGTAAAATGTCAGTGGGGAGTCCTTGGTCTCTCCCACGTCGTCCGGACCTGCTTTCGCAAGGACCGATATACCACCCTTCCTTACCAGCCCTAGGTTTGACGGCCTGGCTATTGAAGCCCACATTCTAAAAAAGAGAGGGCTCTCTAATCCTGTGGTATCTACCATGATCAATGCCAGGAAGCCGGTATCCAGGCAGATCTACTATAGAATCTGGAAGGCGTACATCACCTGGTGTGAGGCCAAGAAATGGCATCCACGTAAGTACGTAATAGGTAGGATTCTGGACTTCCTACAGTGGGCTGTAGATAGGAAGCTTGCCTTGAGTACTATCAAGGGTCAGATTTCGGCCTTGTCAATATTTTTTCAAAGGCCCTTGGCTTCGCATTCACTAGTCAAAGCCTTTATACAAGGAGTGATGCGTATTAGTCCTCCGGTTAATATTCCCATATGTCCATGGGATCTAAACTTGGTTCTGTCGGTTCTACAGAAACAACCATTTGAACCATTACATCATATTTCTTTGGTGCTTCTCACCAGGAAATTGATTTTTCTAGTAGCCATTTGTTCGGCTAAAAGAGTGTCGGAATTAGCAGCTATGTCCTGTAAGGAGCCATATCTGGTTGTCCATAAGGACAGAGTAGTATTACGTCCTCATCCAGCCTTTCTTCCTAAGGTGGTATCGAGGTTTCATTTGAACCAAGATGTGGTTCTTCCTTCTTTTTTCCCCAAACCTACTTCGGTAGAGGAAAAGTTATTGCATTCTTTGGATGTAGTAAGAGCAGTTAAAGCTTATCTAAAGGCCACTGCTCAGATTCGCAGAACGGATACTTTGGTTATTCTGCCGGAAGGCCCCAGAGAGGGTCAGGCAGCGTCAAAATCTACTTTAGCCAGGTGGATTCGACAGGTCATAATACAAGCCTATGGCTTGAGAAGGAGACCGCCTCCGTTCAAAGTTAGAGCGCACTCCACGAGAGCAGTTGGAACTTCATGGGCAGTGCATCACCAGGCCTCCCTGGCTCAAATCTGTAAGGCCACAACATGGTCTTCAGTACACACGTTTACTAGGTTCTACCAGGTGGACGTTAGAAGTCAGGAGGATGTCGCCTTTGGGCGCAGTGTGTTGCAGGCCGCAAAAGATCCTCATGTCTAATAGCGCTCAGCTTATATATGGTGTATCCCCCCCCCTCATTGGGCATTGCTTTAGGACATCCCATTAGTAATGACTATGTCGCTCTGTGTCCCGTGATGTACGAGAAAGAAAATAGGATTTTTATAACAGCTTACCTGTAAAATCCTTTTCTTGGAGTACATCACGGGACGCAGAGCTCCCACCCCTCTTTTAGGGACACTTATTGCTTTGCTACAAAACTGAGGTGCTCCCGGATGGGAGGGGCTTATATAGGGGAGGGTACTTCCGGTTTTGGAAGTTGCCAGTGCCAGCACCTGACGGTATCTATATAACCCATTAGTAATGACTATGTCGCTCTGTGTCCCGTGATGTACTCCAAGAAAAGGATTTTACAGGTAAGCTGTTATAAAAATCCTATTATCAGCTGCCCTAAATAATCTGGAGAAATTGCTACCTTAATCGCTAAAAAGGACAATAAGCGAAGCAGGTCTCTTCCAGTATTGGACCTCCCTTCAGAAGTACCTGAGGGAGGAGGATGAGGAGGAGGAGGCTACATCAGCAGAGGATGAGGAGCCAGATTTTAAGGTCACAGGTACAATGCTATGCAGGAGCAGTGCATTTAAGTTAACCTCTGCGGAGGTAACGGAATTACCTGTCTCCTCCCTAGGGTCATTAAGATCCCTGCAAGGTGCATGCTCCTTCCCGGTTCATCCGTTACTAGAGGATCTAATATACGCAAACTGGCAACATCCAGATAAGCGTTTCTCACCTCCAAAAAGGTTTAACATTCTTTATCCTATGGGGGAATTTTTTTTAAAGAAATGGAGCCTGCCTGCGGTAGATGCGGCTATTTCTTGTGTAAATAAAAACCTGACATGTCCGGTGGATAATGTACAAGGGTTTAAAGATCCTTCTGAGAAGAAGTTGAAATCCTCCTTCCTTTTGGCCGGCTCAATTACCCAACCTGCAGTAGCAGCAGTCGGTATGTGTCAGGTCATCAGCCAACAGGTAAAGCAGGGGCTGAAGGAGCTGCCTTCAGAGCAGGCTAGAAATTGGGAGAATTTGCCTAAAGCCTTATGCTTCACAGTGGATGCCATGAGAGATTCTATCATACAGGCATCACGCCTTACACTCCAGCTGGTACAGATGCGCAGAGTACTTTGGCTTAAGCATTGGTCAGCGGAAACCCCATGCAAAAAGCTGTTGGCAAGTTTCCCGTTCCATGGCGAACGCCTATTTGGGGAAGATTTAGAAAAATATATACAGAAGATATCAAGTGGTAAAACGACACTTTTACCTGAGAGAAAGAAAAACAAGAGACCTTGTTTTAAACGCTCTCTCTCCCCAGCTCCCGGGAAATCTGACTCCAACCAGTGGCGACGGCCTTTTCAGCCGCCCACAAAAGCCAAGGGGCAAGCTCAGAAGAACAAGAAGCCGTGGGGTGCAAGAGCTAATAAGCAAGCCCCCAAAACCTCTCAGTGAAGGGGCGCCCCCGCTCGGCCGAGTGGGGGGAAGGCTTTGTCAGTTCTCAGCGACTTGGCGGTCAGAAATCCAGGACAATTGGGTGGTATCCACAATATCCTCAGGGTACAAACTGGAATTTCGAGAGATCCCATCTTCTCAATTCCGAGGTTCAAGACTCTCCAAGGATCCACAAAAAAGAGAATCCTTCTTCAAAGGTTTGAATCACTTAATGGCTCAAGGGGTAGTTACAGACGTACCCCAAAAAGAGCGAGGTTCAGGTTTTTACTCAAACCTCTTTGTGATTCCAAAGCCAAATGGAGATGTCAGACCCATCCTGGATCTAAAATCCCTAAATCGGTTCCTGAACGTTCGCCATTTTCGAATGGAAACGATCCGTTCCGTGGTCGCCACTTTAAAGGGCGGAGAATTCATGGCGCCCATAGATATCAAGGACGCATATTTACACATACCCATCCTCCCCGCTCACCAAAGATTCCTAAGGTTTGCGGTAGAAGATCGCCACTTTCAATTTGTGGCTCTGCCGTTTGGTGTAGCCACCGCGCCCAGATTATTCACAAAGGTGCTAGCTCCTCTGTTAGCAAACCTAAGAACACGGGGCATTGCGGTAACTGACTGATCTATTACTAGTAGATCGTCTAGATAGGCTAAGGAGGGATTGGGTCACGCTGTACACACTACAGTAGGATACCTGGAGCATTTAGGATGGATTATAAATTTACAAAAATCCTCTCTCCAGGCCCAAAGAAGGATAGTGTACCTGGGCATGATCATAGATACAGCCCAAAACAGGGTATACCTGCCAGAACCGAAGATACAGTCTCTGAAAGACCTGATCCACAAGGTCAAAGCAAACAAGAGGCCGTCTATTCGCCTTTGCATGAGACTATTGGGAAAGATGGTAGCCTCCTTCGAGGCGGTCCCTTACGCCCAGTTTCATTCGAGACTACTTCAAGGCAATATTTTAGCTTCCTGGAACAGGAAGAGCCAAGCTCTGGATATACCCATGCGCCTATCCTCACAAGTACGCCACAGCTTCGATTGGTGGCTAGAAGCCAAGAATTTACGGAAGGGAAAGTCCTTCCTCCCAGTGGCCTGGAAGGTGGTATCTACGGATGCCAGCCTATCGGGCTGGGGTGCAGTATTCGAGGAGGCTTCTACCCAGGGAACCTGGGCCAAGACTCAGGGGATCCTGCCCATCAATGTGCTAGAGATCCGGGCGGTATATCTAGCCCTCAAAACCTGGACATAAAGGTTACAGGGCTACCCAGTTCGGGTTCAATCCGACAATGCTACTGCAGTAGCTTACATCAATCACCAAGGAGGCACCCGCAGTCGGGCAGCCCAAAGAGAGGTGAACCGGATCTTGGCATGGGCAGAAGAGCATGTACCTTGCCTTTCTGCAATCTTCATTCCAGGGATAGAAAATTGGCAAGCAGACTACCTGAGTCGTCAGCAGCTGCTACCAGGAGAGTGGTCTCTTCACCCCGAGATCTTTCAGGCCATATGTCTGAGATGGGGAAACCCAGATGTAGACCTGCTAGCTGCCAGGTTCAACAAGAAATTGGACAACTTTGTGTCCAGAACGAGAGATCCTCTAGCCTACGGGACAGACGCTCTAATAACTCCATGGAATCAGTTCTCACTGATCTATGCATTCCCTCCGATCCCTCTTCTACAAAGACTGCTTCGCAGGATCAAGGAGGAGGGAATACCAGTAATCCTAGTGGCCCCAAACTGGCCCAGGAGGCCTTGGTACGCCGAGATTGTAAAAATGGCGATAGGAAGGCCCTGGAAGTTTCCACTTCGACACGACCTGCTGTCACAGGGTCCAGTATTCCACCCTTCCTTACAAAGGCTAAATTTGACGGCCTGGCTGCTGAGACCCACATTTTGAAAAAGAGAGGGGTCTCTGGTCCGGCTCTTTCTACGCTCATTAATGCTAGAAAGCCAGCCTCCAGACTCATCTATCATAGAGTCTGGAGAGCATACGTTTCCTGGTGTGAATCCAGATGTTGGAATCCTCAAATATTAAATAAGTAGGATTCTTGCTTTTTGCCAGTTAGGAGTGGATATGAAATTAGCCCTTAGCACCATCAAGGGCCAAATATCGGCTCTATCAGTCTTCTTTCAGAGACCATTGGCATCTCATTCCCTAGTTCGGACATTCATTCAGGGGGTACTGAGGATAAATCCTCCAGTTAGGTCTCCCTTGTGTCCATGGGATTTGAATTTGGTATTGTCAGTGTTGCAAAAGCAACCTTTTGAACCTATTCGCCATGTTCCGTTAATTATATTAAGTAGGAAATTGGCCTTTTTGATTGCTATAGCTTCTGCTAGGAGAGTATCAGAGCTAGCAGCTCTTTCTTGTAAAGAGCCTTATCTAATTTGTCACAAAGACAAAATCGTACTACGACCCCATCCGGCTTTTCTGCCTAAGGTGGTGTCGGCTTTTCACTTGAATCAAGACATTGTTCTGCCTTCTTTTTTTCCAAACCCGCGGACGGCGGGGGAAAAATTATTACACTCTCTAGATCTAGTGAGAGCGGTAAAGGTGTATCTGCAAGCAACAGCTCAGATACGTAAAACAGATGTTTTGTTTATTTTACCAGATGGGCCCAAGAAGGGCCAAGCGGTATCAAAATCCACCATTTCCAGGTGGATTAGACAAGTAATTATTCAAGCTTATGGTTTAAAGAACAGGACTCCTCCTTTTCCTGTTAAGGCGCACTCTACCAGGGCGATAGGTGCTTCATGGGCAGTGCACCACCAGGCTTCGATGGCTCAGATCTGTAAAGCTGCAACTTGGTCTTCAGTCCATACATTTTCCAAATTCTATCAAATAGATGTGAAAGGACATGAGGATTCCGCCTTTGGGCGAAGTGTGCTGCAGGCAGCAGTATAGGGCTTCTGGTCCGCAAGCGGCCTGTTTTGATCTGTGTCTCCCCCCCTTCATATGAGCATTGCTCTGGGACGTCCCATTATGTAATGACTAGCTCTGTGTCCCATGGTGTACGATAAAGAAAGTAGGATTTTTATAACAGCTTACCTGTAAAATCCTTTTCTTGGAGTACACCACGGGACACAGAGGTCCCCCCCTTCTTATGGGAACCTTACTGCTTTGCTACAAAACTGAGGTACTTCCCTGATGGGAGGGGTTATATGGAGGGGAACTGTCTTCCATTGGTTGTGCCAGTGTCCAATCACCGCTGGTGACCCTTAACCCATTATGTAATGACTAGCTCTGTGTCCCGTGGTGTACTCCAAGAAAAGGATTTTACAGGTAAGCTGTTATAAAAATCCTACTTTTGTCTTTTTAGGTTTAGATTTTGATACTAAAAATTAAAATGAAATCAAGATGCCATGATCCCTTTCATGAATATTTTGAGCATGCTGCATTTTGCTTGTCCTATGTAGGATCCGTGCAGTGGGCACAGCAGCTGTGAACATGTGTCTTGTAGCTACCGGAGGAGCCGATGCTTATTATGAGATGGGAATCCATTGCTGGGATATGGCTGCAGCATCGGTTATAGTTACAGAGGCTGGCGGAGTAGTGCTGGATGTGAAAGGTTGGTATTTTCAACAGTAACTTACTTCTTAAATTGTACAGAAAAGAAACATATTGTCCTATATTTTCAAAGTACTATATTTATAATCTACAACTCATTTGCAAAAATAAACAATATAACAGAACAGCCACCATGCAAACCTCCCTATTATATTGACTAATGAGTGACTGCTAGCATTAGCATGTGTCGCCACACCTAATGAAATATCAAACAAAAAACAATGCAGCGCTACTTAAAAAAATATATAAATGACCAAAAAGTGCTAGTGCAGCACCCTACAAGTGTCTACCTAAATTATACAACTAAAACATCCATGTAAGTAAACAGGAAGAATATGTGCAAACACACAAAGGAAAAAATCCTCCTAGTCAATATTAAATGGTACACTCCCTAGGGAATGTATGCACATTGTGTATATAGTATGTGCAATAATGTTGTCGCCTTCTAAAAATGCAAAAAAATCACCAACCTAAGAGCCCATTCACACAGGGGCGTCTTTGGATCCGACTCAAAGTCGCCTCAGGTCGCGCTGGCTGAAGAAATCAATGTAAGTTAATGGAGCCGTCCTTATGCACACTACTGCAGTCGCTCCGACTTCAAAAAAGGTCCCTGTACTACTTCAATCCGACTCCTAGGCGACCTGTAACCATTAATTTCAATGGGAGTCGCCTCTCGCTGTCTTAAAGGGGTTGCTCCGCCGGAAAAAAAAAAATTAAAAGCCAGCAGCTACAGCAGCTGCTGGCTTTTAATATTTGGACACTTACCTGTCCTGGAGTCCAGCGACGTCCGCAGCAGAGGACGAGCGACCGCTCGTCGCTCTGCTGCTCCCTCCGCCATCCTCGCTGAGGGAACCAGGAAGTGAAGCCCTGCGGCTTCATGCCCGGTTCCCTACGGCGCATGCGCGAGTCGCGCTGCGCCGTTCTGATTGGTGCTCCTGTGTTCTGGGAGCCGAGTGTCTCCCAGAACACCAAGGGAAGTCTGCGGGAAGTGACGTAACTCCCGCAGATTCCCGGAGACAGGACTCCCGGATGTGGGTGAAAATACCTGTCTTAGACAGGTATCTTCACCCCCCTCCCCCCTGAAAGGTGTCAATTGTGACACCGGAGGGGGGGAGGGTTCCAAATAGCAAAAGTTGCTATTTAGGGTGGAGCTCCACTTTAATAGGAGCAACTCTCCAGGAAGAAAACATACATTTCTCCTGCAAACCTCTCCCTCCCCCCTCCCTCCCACAGAGCTGATTCTTGTTTGATTGGCCACTGGAATGTCTCTTGTCCTGCAGGCAACTTGGAGTTGCCTTGTAAGTAGCTCCAGGTCGCCCTGTGATTCATTCTCAAGTCCTGTCTGAGTTGCCTCATAAAATCGCCGCTGGAAGTCGTGTTGCCCCTGTGTGAATGGGCTCTTAATATATATCCCCTTAAATGCAACAAAGTACACCAGATGTGTTTATAGTAATGATGTCACCCTCTGGTAACAATGGAACCAGCCTTGAAGTGTGATAAAAAGATGAAAACCAAAGCATATATAAGCAGTGCAATAATATAAAGGTAACCCTACTAAATAGGAAGAAATGCATACATATCACATACGCTGATATTACAGGGAATGTATAACAATGGTGGTGTCACCCTTCTGGTGATTACAAGACCCAAATAAATAGAATAAGTGGCTATACATATATCCTTAAATTTTATGCAACAGTTCATACATACATACATGGAATATATGCAGATAAGGTGCACTTCTCCTTTAAGACGCATGCAGTGACTAAGTGCTGTATGTTTTGCCACGTGAATCCGTCACCAATGTGGAGGGCAGCTTAATTCAACGATTGGATCTAGTAGGTATATGTCTAAAGCCCCATACACACGGTTGCAAGTTGGACCAACAATCCGACCGTGTGTATGCTCCATCGGACAAACTTTTTTTTTTTGTGTGCGTTTTCATCAGACAAAAGTTGGGTCTGCAAACGGACAAACTTTTGGCCAACAAAAGTCCGATGGAGCAAAGTCCGACCGTGTGTACAGAAAACCATAGGACTTTTGTCCGATGGACAAAACAACTAATGTTAAAATCAACCAACAATAGCAGAAGTTGACCAAAGGGTGGCGGTAAAGAGCAAAAAAGAGCTGAAAAACCACGTGATGTTGCAAAAAGTTTTGGGAAAGTTTGCAGAAAAGTCCTGTGGTGTGTATGCTATGGGTGTTCCCGACCAACTCCGTTCGGACAAAAATCCACGGAAAAGTCTGATGGAAGTCCGACCGTGTGTATGGGGCTTTATGCTCATCTCCCTTTTTAGAGTTGGGACTAACTCATATCCTGATGGTTTTCCACTAAGTGTCCACTTGGATAGGGCTCAGAGAACCAACTGGCTTTCTAAATCCACTCCTTAATTGTTGGGTGCATGTGCTCAAAGGAACAAAATAGGAACCATCATTACGGAAACAACCATAAAAAAAAAAAAATAAAAAAAACTAGCAAAGAATTTATTAAAAACCTTTTTCTGTAGTGGGCTCAGATAAAGTATAGCTTTAGAACCAACAATTACTTTTATTTATTTCAGATATTTATATAGCGCTGTCCATTTACACAGCGCTTTTATATACCGGTATGTATTCTACATCCCCTCAGTACCTGCCATCAAAGAGTGTACAATCTAAGGTCCCTAACTCACATTCATACATACACATTAGGGGTGCAACGGATCAAAAAACTCACGGATTGGATCGATCCTCAGATCAGAGCCACGGATCGGATCATTTTCGGATCGGCAAAAAAAAAAACACCGGAATTTTCGATTTCACAGTTATTTTCAACACAAAACTGAGCTTATAAGCTTAAATACAGTATTTGTAAATCCAACAGACTCTTTACATGTTAAATTTTAAAAGCAGCAGCAAACCTGCTGACCTTACATGGTTGCTAATGTGACAGAACACCTCTGATTTTCACATTTAACTATATGTTAAATGTGAAAATCAGAGGTGTTCCGTCACATTAGCAATCATGTAAGGTTTGCTGCTGCTTTTAAAATTTAAAATGTAAACCGTCCGATGGATTTCCAAATAATGTAATAAAGCTGATGAGCTCCGTTTTGTGTTGAAATTGAAAACTCCGTTGGGTGTAACAAGATGTCCACTTGGCCCCTTCTCTATCATTACTGTGCAGGAGTGTGGGGTGGAGCAAGATGGCGGCGAAACGTCATTACAGCGGCCGCCGCTGGGTGTACCAAGATGGCCGCCGCTCCTTTCCTGCGGCCGAGGCTCCAGAGCGCTCTGCGGACCGCGTGGTGAGTCGATCCGAACAGGGTGACCGGTTCGGATCACGGATCACCACCGATCCGTTGCACCACTAATACACATACTAGGGCCAATTTAGACAGGAGCCAATTAACCTACCAGCATGTCTTTGGAGTGTACAAGGAAACTGGAGTACCCGGAGGGAACCCACGCAGGCACAGGGAGAATATGCAAACTCCAGGAAGGTAGTGCTGTGGTTGGGATTTGAACCGATGGCCCAAGTGTTGCGAGGCAGGAGTGAAAGGCACAGATTCAAATATTGGAGTCTCTGTCTGCAAAAACTGAAAACCAATATCGTGCCTAACAACATTCTGAGATGGAGATTGAGGGACACCTATTGGCAAAAGTATGTAGGCATAGGAAACACCCCCCTTCAAGAAGAATTGGACCAAAAAAATTATTGGTTAAACACACAAGTGCTTTTTCTACCACTTCTATTCCTTTTATATTTGTTTATGGAATTTACAAATGCAACCATTTAGAAATTGGATGAAAAATTTAGCACTGGGAAACACTTTTTTTTGTTTGATTGATAAGTAGTGCATTTTATATACTATATAGATCAGACGAAAATGAGGAGAAAAGAGGGACAGAGGGACTTTGATACGAATGAGGGACAGTCCCTCTAAATCAGGGAAAGTTGGGAGCTATACAAGATGCAAACTAGAGGAACCTTGCCGTAAGACTGCATTCTCTGTTAGATTACATTTTTAAACAACTCCTATGAGGTCAACTTGCAATCAACTGACTATATAACTTTTATATATGATATTAAAAATCAATTTTGGTAAAAAAAACAAACAAACAATAATGCTCCTTCAGTAAATGGATTAGACAATGAGGAATTGGGTTTGGCTCAGTATCCTCTGTATGTTACAACTGAACAGGTCTGAGAGATGGAGAAAGCTAATTTTGAGGTCTATACTGTGGAATAGTTTGGTTTGCAATGCAAAAAGGGGGTTTGTTAACCCCAATGTATTTGAAAACTATTATGCCGCGTACACACGATCGATTTTCTCGACGGTGAAAACACAGTCGAGAAAATCGATGGGGAAAAACGAGGAACGGCTTGTTTCCCTACACACGGCCGTTTTTCCCGTCATTTTTTCTCTTGGTCGAGAAAAACGACCATGTGTAGGCTCCCCGGCAGTGTTTTCCTATGGGGAAAACTGCAGCGGAAAAAAATGCCGTGAATCACGACGAGAAAAAATAGAGCATGGTCTAATTTTTCTCGTCGTGATTCATGCCGTTTTTCTCGTCGGGAAAAATGACCAAAAGCCCACACACGGTCATTTTTCTCGTCAAAGAGAAAAAATTTCATTTTTCCCGACGAGAAAAATGTTTGTGTGTACGCGGCATTACTCTCTTTAAATGACTGGAGTTTACCTCCTTTTAAAGCCTCGCACACACGATCGGATTTTCTGCGGACAAAGCGTAAGACATTTGTCCGAAGGGCGTTGGCCGTGAACTTGTCTTGCATACAAACGGCAAAGAATTGTCGGCCAACAAACACGAAACTACATGTTTTTTCAGCTCTTTAGCACTACTCTTTGGGCAACTTCTGCTAATGTTGTGTTATGGTTAGCATTGCTTCTGAGCATGCGTGTTTGTACTTTGGATTTTTGTCCGAAGGACTTGTGTACACACGATCGGATAATCCGACAACACAATTGTTGTCTGAAAATTTTAAAGCATACTAAATCTGACAATTGTCCGATGGAGCATACAAACAGTCGGATTTTCCAACAACACCCTGTCATCACACAATTTCCGTCGGAAAATCTGATCGTGTGTGCGAGGCTTTAGATCTTTTCTGCAGTGCATTTTTTGTGGGTTTCTATTTTTGCTAACTCGTTCCATTGTCTTTTCCAGGGGGACCATTTGACCTCATGTCTTGTAGAGTGATTGCAGCCAGCAGCACAGAAATTGCAGAGAGAATCTCCAAGGAGCTGCAGCTCATACCATTAGTGCGGGACGATGAGTAGTAGGAGTGGATCGATTTGTTGGATGCACTGTATTAAATTTGCACTCTAGAGTCACTCAGGTGGACATGCTGCCTTTTATATGCAACCATATCTTGATTTTACCGCCTTCATGTTTTTAAATGACTTTTTATGTCCAATACTTGACAATAATATTACTTTTGTTGTTGTTACTTTGTAATTTCTTTATCAGTCAAACATACAACAAGGGCCAGCTAGTAAGAGATTCTGAGATCTGTAAATCACTTGACATGGCTTACACAGTACACATGGTTTGAGTCTGTTTTATTTTAAATTATATTAGTTACTTTATGTTTTCACATGACGGTAGCTTGTTTATTTGCATTATATCTGTCAAAATGAATGGATATGTCATGCCATAAAAGTTGCAATGAATTGTACTGCGTTCACATGTGTTCTATGACTTTCTGCAATGCTGGGGTGACAATACTAGAAAGCATGTGGCTGAAAAATAAATAATACAGGAACTTGGAGAGCCATTTTCTGCTCTCAGTTGACTATATGCAATGCCACTCCTGTCCAGTGATATCTGGGAGATGCCTTTTATGTATTGTGCAGAATTAAACTATAGATCTACAGCTCCTGCTTTCTTCACACTGATTTGTTCTGTCTATGAACTTATTGTGTGTAAAGTGTCAAGGTTTTCTACTTTCCCTTTGGCTCCATTCCAGCTGCAGATCAGTGGGTGATGTGACAATAATAATTCTGCAAGTCATCTGCCTGAAAGATACCATACAGTCTGAAGTTACCACTTCTTGGACCTATATGGATTTTTCTGGCATGATACAGTCTAGACCTTGTAAATCTATTTACAAAGGCCTGGCTGCACTGAACTGGAATACCCAGTGCCTCATGTGGAGTCTGGTAGTTGCTAAAGGGATCAATCAATACTGGGTGGTATCGTGTATGATTGGTGCAACCACTGCCAATCAGAATTCAGGCAGGCTTTCCACCTCCAAAGAAAACCCAAGTTTGATTTAGTGGTTTATGTCCATATACAGAACATCTTGGTTTACCAAATAGCAGTAGTACATAGATGGAGGTCGGGTTTTTTCCTTTTGCATTATGTATAGAAGTTAAAAAAAAAAGGTTTACTTTCATTTCATTATTAATATGTGAAGTGGACATCTCTATACTGTATAACTTGTGTTGCTCCCAGCTTGGCTATATCACACTCACAGTCTTTGGGTTGCTGTATTTGTTGATTAAAGCGGAGCTCCACCCTGAAGTGGAACTTCCGCTGATCGGAACCCTCCCCCCCCCCCCCCCCTCCGGTGTCACAATTGACACCTTTCAGGGGGGAGGGGGGTGCAAATACCTGTCTAAGACAGGTATTTGCACCCACTTCCGGGAGTCCTCTCTGCGGGAGCACGTCACTTCCCGCAGATTCCCCGTTGTGTTCTGGGAGACACTCGGCTCCCAGAACACAGGGGACCATTTAGAACAGCGCAGCGCGACTCGCGCATGTGCCGTAGGGAACCGGGCATGAAGCTGCAAGGCTTCATTTTCTGGTTCCCTCACCGAGGATGGCGGTGGGGGCAGCAGAGTGACGAGCGATTGCTCGTCCTCTGCTGCGGACGTCGCTGGACTCCAGGACAGGTAAGTGTCCATATATTAAAAGTCAGCAGCTGCTGGCTTTTAAGAAAAAAAATTCTGTGGCACCTCTGCTTTAAAATGAATTTGAACTGGCTAGCACAGACGCTGATGCCTAATGATTAAACAGTAAAATCTTTCTCCTGAAATCCCCAGTCCTGTTGTTGGTGATCTGGAAAAATCAGTTTTGCTTACTTTGTTCGTAAAGCAGTGCAAGTATTTATAGACTTGCCTATGTGCTAGGGTTTTGTTTTTTTCTTTTTCCTGAAAGCAATATGTTAGACTGCAGTGTTCCTTTAAAGTGATATTAAAGGCTTGGTTTAAAAAATAAACATGTCATACTCGCCCGCTCTGTGCAGTGGTTTTGCACAGAGCAGCCTGGATCCGTCTTGTCGGGTTCTCCACCGGCGCTCCTGGGCCCCCCTCCCGGAGACTTTAGAACCACTTTAAAGACCGCTATTTTACCAGATCTTTAGCAAAGCCATTCTGGATACGCCACATCGTGCTATGTGGATACCTGAATCCAGATTCTGATTTGTACTCCGGAATACAGATGAGCTCAGCTGTCCTCCTGAACTCATCTTTAACCTTAATGCCAACTTCCCACTTATTTGTACTCCAATGCTCTGTGGGTTAGGTGATTCCTGCCCCACAGCTCACATGAACTGTGAGGTGGGAAAGGACCCGGGCCGCAGCCTATTTGAATACAAAAAAAGTGGGAGTTTGGATTAGAGTTAAGCTGAGGCTTCCTCTGAACTCATCTCTACTCTGGAGTCCCACCCATCTCATATACACTTCCTGCCAGTTTATAGATGAGGCCAGCTATAGACCTTCTTTATTTAAGAAAGAGCTGAGTAGAGTCCTACACGGAGTAATGTGATGGTTCAGGAACACTAGACTAGAATATTTGAGTTCCACCTAGGTGAAATATGTCTTATTCAGAGTCATTTATATCCACAAATCTGTATAAATAAAAAATGTTTTCACCAAGTTCTCAGTTCAGTTTCTGCTATATAACATTTATTTTACATTATTTGATATAAACAAGAAATTTACAATGTACATTACAAGTGGTAGTAAACATTTTCCTCTTGTATACTTGAAGTAAATACATACATGAACATTGTGTTTTATATATTAAGGTTTATATATATATATATATATATATATATATATATATATATAAAAAAGAGGAAAGCAAGTGTTATATTTAAACATTGGGTTTTGGGCTCAGTCCTTCTCATCTCTATATCCTGCTTTAGTAAGATTTTCATAGCATGCCCTCTCCACATGAATAGGGTGGTGAAGAATATTTCTCTCTGTCCAGGTGACCACACAGGAAGTGAGATAAATCTGCCAAATGGGTACGGAGGCAGCAGCAACATTGACAGAGGTTCTATTAAATAAAAAGGGATTTTTTTTTCTTTATTTTTTTAAATCTCATTGAGATTTCCCTCATTTCCTGTCCCAGTGACCTCACTGCAACTAGGAAAACTCTCTCCGCTGGGGTGAGTTGTCGCATCTTGCTGATATTACATCTAAAACAGAGTTCCGTTTCTACTACTGTATCTCACCTGGCTGTTCACATAGATATGCACAGGAAGACTACATTTTTAAGTTGACAAAATGTATTTGTTAATAAAGTTGGAAAAACAAACCAATTAGTAGTTCCACTGCTGTTATTTATAACATATGCAATAAACTTGGAAGCAAGTAAATCACTAATTCGGCGCTCATGGAAATTGAATTAACGTATATGAACATATAAGCTGCTGCTATAATATAAAAAATCAATATCTCTTATGCTTTAAAACGATCACAAATTATTATAATCAATAAAGCAAAAGCAGCGCTCTTCGGTGTATTGAACACCTTGCTTCCAAATCGTTCAAGATGATTACACCGTGTGACAGGTGAATCCAAGTAAAGCTTTCTCCACTCTTCACAGTGTTCTTTTTGAATTTATCAGGTGTAGATCTACAAAACCTTCACCACACCTCGTGATACCGCTCCCCTCAGAATTTGGACTCCCCAGATAAACAAGATCTATACGCCTTTTAATCGTATCATTCACATTAGCGAGTCACTCAAGATCAGGATTTTCCGCCAGTCTCAGGATCTTATGAACTGTCCTTTGTTGCCTCAGCAGCCAACACTATTATCTTCTCTCTGAAGTCCCAAGATGTGGACAGGCCCTTGGGATTTTCACTGGTGGCCATGCATTGTACAAGATGACATTGAAAAGTTGCTTCAGGGTACTGGGCGAAAGAAGCTTAGCTAGCCTGGATTTCCAGGGACTGTCCATGGGTTTGGAACTCAATCTCCAGCAATTTTCCTAGTCTAAAATTGTTTATCTGGTGAGTGCAAATTCTGAGGGGAGCGGTATCACGGGGTGTGGAGAAGGTTTTTTTTTTTTTTTTTTTTTACATCTATACACCTGATAAATCCCAAAAGAACACGGAGTGCAGAAAGCTTTACTTTGACTCATCTGTCACAGGGTTTAATCATCTTGAATGGTTTGGAAGCAAGGTGTTCAATACACAAAAGAGCGCTGCTTTTGCTTTATTGATTATAATAATTTTGTGATTGTTTTAAAGCATAAGAGATATTTATAACATATACAGAGATGTAGTTGCCTGAATAGTACATTTTAGGGGGTAGTTGCAGGCTGTGTAACAACTCCATCAAAATCTGCTGACTTACATTCTTCCAGATCAAAGACACTGGCATCTAGCTTTAAGCAAGATTACCCCTTTTTTTCTGGTTGTTAATATGATGCATCCAGATTATTCTCCTCCAAAATAAAGTCTTGTTGATCATAGTGACGGTGCTTCTCAACTGAGTTCTTAGGTGAAGTCACCCACCTGTTAGGTGCTTGTACTGCTCTGTACATGCTTTAGGCAGATCACACAAAGTTATGCCTCATTTTGATCTGGGTACACAAACAATGGTATGTCTTGCTTTATTTTCTGAAAGACAAAATAAAGGTCTTGTTAAAAAAAAAAAAAAAGAGAGACATTTTGGGGCTTAAAATGAAAAAGATGTTATACTTATCTGCTCTGTGCAACAATATTACACAGAGAGCGGTCACTTACCTCCTCTTCGGCAGTCCCCCGCCGGCACTGTCCACTCCTTTCTCCTCTGGATGCCTCCTTTAGAAACCCAGGTTCTATGGAGGCACCCATGTCCATGAGCTCTTGAGCTGGGCTGTGTGCATCCATAGACACAAATCAACGTTAAGCCATGCCCCTGCTCCCTCCACACAGGAGTTTGACTGACAGCAGCAGGAGCCTGTGGCTCCCAATGCCCACTGTCTCCTGTGAAACAAGAAGTGAGGAGAGCAGTGGGGGAGCCAGGACAAGAGCCAGACAGGAGTTTAGGAATGGAGGTGTGTAGAACAGGTACTGGGGCTTTTTTCTTTTTACCTTAATGCAGAGAATGCATTAAGGTAAAAAACATTTTGACTTTAGAACCATTTTAAGATAAAAAATTAGGGATGCACCAATACCATTTCCCCCCGAGTATGAGAACCGATTATTATTTTTTTTAGTACCCGCCAATACCAATGACCGATACCTTCCGCAACCATTTTGTTTATACTTCAGCTGTCAGCAATGATACAAAATATTGAAAAGTTATTTACAGTTTAAATACATTTATTGCATAATGACAATCTAAACTTTTCTTGGTGAGACATAACTTTAGATGGTATTGTCCATCCTTCTTTTTCCCCCTTTTAGTTCTCCCCCACCCTCCTTTTTTCCCCTTTCTCCTTTTCGCTATGCCTTTCTCTAAAGTCTGCCTGTTTTTCCAATGCTTAGATTATCCCCACTCATTCACTTACAAAATACTCACTCAATAATTTCCTTCATGGCTTGCCCAAGAGACACCAACTTCCTATTCTTGGCCCACACAGTAATAAATCCCTAAGAACCTGCTGTTTCTGAAGTGTTTCCATTTTTGTCTAGGAGATTGGAGAGCGCAGATAAACGTACCTAATCCTCCGATACTCCCAGCACAAGACCTTCCCTATGACTCGTGCCCCCCCCCCCCACGCAGTCTAGCGGTCTTGTGTGGTGAACTGTTCCTGATGTTATCACGCCTATAGACCTGCTCTGGAGGTGAAGATATCTAGAACAGTCCACCGCTGGATCGAGGGAGAGCGACATTTGACGCTGGAATGAGGGATTGGGAAATTATACAGCTTTCTGGGTGCCCCTTGACAAAATAAGCAGTTACCCATGCATGGAAAAAACGAATTGCCAGGTATTAAAATGGTTGTAAAGGCAGAAGGTTTTTTTATCTTTATGCATTTTATGCACAAAGATAAAAAACCTGTGTGAAGCAGCTCCCCTCAGCTCCCCTAATACTTACCTGAGCCCATCTTGATCCAGCGATGTTGCACATGAGACTCGGCTGTCCGGGACTCTCCCTCCTTATTGGCTGAGATGGCAGCGAAGCGCCATTGGCTCCCACTGCTGTCAATCAAAGTCAGTGAGCCAATGAGGAGAGAGAGAGGGCGGGGCAGGGCCGGGCCGTAGCTTTGTGTCAAAATGGATACAGGGAGCTGCGGCTCGGCTCGGGTGCCCCCATAGCAAGCTGCTTGCTGTGGGGGCACTCAACAGGAGGGAGGGGCCAGGAAAGCCAGCAAGGGACCTAAGAAAAGGTAAGTATGACATGTTTGTTATTTTTAACAAAAAAAAAAAAATAGACTTTAGTATCACTTTAAGCTTTAAGACCCACTTTCTTTTGGCATTCAGAGAGTTGGTCTTAAAGCTTAAGTGCTAGAGTACAAGAGCTAGACCGGTATGTGAATTTGGCCCATTCTTCACCACTTTTAGACTGCATGAGAAACACTTTCGCAAAATCTACCTGCACCAGTCTTTAGGAATTCCAGGGTTTATTGCTTGTGTTTATTTATTGCCTGACAGTGGTCTATAGTCCTACTATGTATATGCATAGCAACTTGTATTTCGATTTGGAAATGCCATTCTCATTCTTGAATTCCAATTCTAGAGAGAAGTTAATGTTATGTAAAGTATTCCCCAGCATCTCTTTGGATGTCCATGCTGCCCATAGGTGTGCACAGCCTATTGCATTAGGGCGTGCACCCCAAAGCTCAAACACACATGTGTGTGTTTGTAAATACACACATATATATATATATATATATATATATATATATATTGATCAGTAGAGTAGTGGACCATGTCAGTAGGGCAGAGATTGAGGTCAGTAGTTTGTTTTTATTATTTATTTTATTATACATTTTTTACAATTTTATTATTTTGTACAATATTTTTTTTACAATAATTTATTTTTATTTATTTTTTAAAAAATTTTTAGGAGCCCAATTAGTTAGAAGCTCATTGTTGAAAGTACCCCATCTTTATCTGATGGAATTATTTGGATTGTTCGGGAATCCCCACTTGTGGCTGAATACTGCTATGAAACACTGCCAGTAACACCTCAGTTAGTATTTATCACACACTCATTAGTTACCATTGTAAGTTTTTCCAGATAAGATTCTTCGCTGTCATTTCTACTGTAATCAGGAACTGATGACTTCCATCGCTGGAGCTCTTGTTTCATCTCCTGTTCTGTGTACAGATCCACTGGGTCCAGGAAGTTAGAATTGATTAATTGGACCAATAAATCTTTCTCTGCAATACTTTAAAAAAAGGACAATTATCTATCGGATAATTAAAATACTTAAATAAAATAGCATTTCATGTCAAACAGAAAAACAGATACAGAGATTCTTTATTTTAATGTACCTGCTCCCTTTTTGTGACAGTGGGATATGCATCACTACAGACCTAGAGCTGTCTTTATAGTCCTAAGAACAGGCAATAGCTAGCAAGCTGGTGTTCCGTCAATATCTAACCAAGGCTAAACCTACCCCCTTTCAAAGCCTATTCTATCTAGCCCTGTAAAGAAAAGATCCGTATACTTACCTATTCTGAAGCCGCTCCGGTCCAGTCACATGATCTCTCCATCAGCGGCTTCTGTGTAGAGGAGAGATCGCTGACAATGGCTGCAAAGATGGCGAGAGGACATTTTGGCTGTCCCTCCTCTACATTGTAACCTTTCATGGAAGTGGGTCCTAATATCTCTCACTGTTACTTTTGCTGGACAGCTTAGTAAATGAGAGAAAAATGTAAAAAAGGCATGTGAAATAAAAAATGGGTTAGGGTCAATGTTATTTTTCCCTTTTTTATGTAACTGTTTCCACGAAAAAAATGTCAAAATAGGATTTTTTACTCACCGTAAAATCCTTTTCTCTGAGTCCATGGACCGACACAGCTTCTCTATTGACAAAGTGGGTATTATCCGTTAATTAGGAGTGACTAGGCAGAAAAACTTGTAAAAAGTGTTGCATCACACCTTCTACAGTACCGCCCAGGGGGCGGACCCTCTGGGTATACCCTCTCAGTCTGCATCTTCGCAGATCAGTTCGTCAAAAAGCAGTACAAACTTAAAAGGAGGGGTGGGTGCTGTGTCGGTCCATGGACTCAGAGAAAAGGATTTTACGGTGAGTAAAAAATCCTATTTACTCTTTCGTCCATGGACCGACACAGCTTCTCTATTGACAAATTGGGACGTCCCAAAGCAGTGTCAGAGAAAAAACGAGGGGTGGTAACAGCATAAAAATAAACTTCACCCCAAACACAAAACAGCACTCCTCCAACGGAGGAGTTGCAACTCTAAACAGCCGCTTGCAAAACCTTGCGGCCAAAAGAGGCATCCGAAGATGCACCTACATCAATTTTGTAGAATTTTGTGAAAGTGTGAGCGGACGACCAAGTCGCCGCTTTACATAATTGGGAAACAGACGCTTGATGTCGGAAAGCCCAAGAGGCACCTATTACCCTGGTCGAATGCGCCGTGACAGGAAAGGGGGGCGCCTGACCCTTTAAGGCATAAGCCTGGATTACTATCTGTCGGATCCACCTAGAGATGGTGGCCGATGAGACTGCTTGGCCCTTCTTGGGACCAGCCACCGAAACAAACAGTGAGTCTGACTTCCGGAACAGGGAAGTAGCAGATAGGTATACTCTCAAAGCTCGGACAACGTCCAAGGAATGCAACGCCGACTCCTTAGGATTCGACGGCTGAGGACACAAGGATGGAAGTACAATGTCTTCGTTGAGATGAAAAGCCGAAACGACTTTCGGAAGAAAGGAAGGCTGCGGCCGCAGCACCACCTTATCCTTGTGGAAAATCAAATAGGGAGCCTTGCAGGACAAGGCTGCCAGCTCAGAGACTCGTCTAACTGACGTAACAGCCACCAAAAAGACCACTTTCTGAGAAAGTGTCAACGGGAATATCTCTAATATTCTCAAACGGTGCCTTCTGAAGCACCGAGAGGACCAGGTTCAAGTCCCACGGAGGTAACGGGGGACGGACCGGAGGGGCCACCTGTCGGACCCCCTGCACAAATGTACTCACGAGAGAGTGAGTTGCCAGGGGTCGCTGAAAAAAGACAGCCAGGGCAGATATCTGTCCCTTAAATCGTACTTAGGGCAAGCCCTTGGTCCACCCCATGCTGTAAAAACAGCAGGATTCTGGAAACCAAATAGGTACGCGGATGCCATTTCATTTCCTCACACCTGGAGATGTAGGCCCTCCAAGTGCGGTGATAGACCTTCCTAGAGGACGGTTTTCGAGCACTTCTCATAGTAGAGATTACTGAGTCTGACAGGCCCCGGTCTCTCAGTACCTGGTTCTCAACAGCCATGCCGTTAAAGCCAATGACTAAAGCAGGATGGAATATGGGACCTTGCAATAGCAGGTCCTTCCGTAGTGGTAGGCGCCAGGGGACGTCTGCTACCAGACGTACTAGATCGTCGTACCAAGGACGCTGAGGCCAATCTGGAGCGATTAGGATCATTGGAATTCCCTCTGCCTCCACTCTGCGGAGCAGAAGAGGAAGAAGCCTTAAGGGAGGGAAGGCATAGATTAGCCGATACTGACCCCACGATGCTACCAACGCGTCCGTTGCGTCTGCCCATGGGTCTCTTGACCGGGCCACAAATCTCAATACCTTCCGATTGAGTCGGGAAGCCAGAAGATCTACGTCTGGTGTGCCCCATCTTTGGCAGAGGAGTTGGAACACCTCCGGGTGTAAGGACCATTCTCCCTGGTCCAGCATCTGGCGGCTCAGGTAGTCCGCCTGCCAGTTTTCCACACCCGGAAT
Source organism: Rana muscosa (assembly GCA_029206835.1). Lineage (NCBI taxonomy): Eukaryota > Metazoa > Chordata > Amphibia > Anura > Ranidae > Rana > Rana muscosa. The sequence goes on along the minus strand of JARGYO010005626.1, from coordinate 73,060,090 downwards.
GTACACGGCCGACAGTGCCGGTACGCTCCTCTCTGCCCACTTCAGGATGCGAGCGATCTCCAATGCTGCAGCTGAGCTTCTTGTTCCTCCTAGATGATTGACATATGCCACTGCTGTGGCGTTGTCTGACTGGACGCCCTTGCAGTCTCTGAGACCATTTGAAGAGGCACAGCTTGATCGCCCGGATCTCCAGGACATTGATCGGCAGGAGGGCTTCCTATGGGGTCCAGCGACCCTGCGCCGACTGGACACCCCAGACTCCCCCCCAACCTGTAAGGCTGGCGTCCGTCGTGATCACTATCCAGTAAACCGGAAGAAATGACTTCCCGGCCATTACAGCCGGTGCTGTCAGCCACCATACCAGGGATCTCCTGACTAGGTGGCTCACTCGGATTTGATAATCCAGAGATGAAGGGCATCTGTTCCATCTGGACAGAACTTCCTTCTGTAACACTCGAGTGTGGTATTGAACATATGGGACCGCCTCGAAGGAGGCTACCATGAGGCCCAACACTCGCATGCAAAAACGGAGTGACGACCAATTCCTGGAAGTCAGCTGCCGTACTGCAGCCCGGAGGGTCTGCAACTTCTCCACAGGGAGGAATACCTTTGCCTCTGAGGAATCCAGAATCAACCCCAGGTACACTAGGCGTTGAGTGGGCACCAATACTGACTTTTGCGTGTTTAGTATCCAACCACAGTCTCGAAGAGTCTGACAGGTAATGGACACGCTTACCTCTAATTCTGAGCTTGAAGGGGCCTTCAGCAGAAGGTCGTATAAGTAGCCTGTGATAGCGATACCCCGCTGTCTTAGAAGTGCCAGAATCGGAGCGAGCACCTTGGTGAACGTCCTGGGTGCTGAGGCAAGGCCCAACGGGAGGGCCACAAACTGGTAGTGGTCCTTCCCGATAGCAAATCGCAGAAACCTCTGGTGTCTGGAGTATATGGGGACATGCAGGTATGCGTCCTTGATGTCCAAGGAGGCCAGAAAGTCCCCCGGATGGAGAGCCGTGACTACAGATCGAACCGACTCCATCCGAAAACTTTGTACCTTCACAAAGCAATTGAGGGCTCTGAGATCCAAGCTTGGACGAACCCCCTCCTTCTTCGGCACAATGAACAGATTTGAGTAAAAACCCTGTTCCAGTTCTGGAACTGGAATAACTACCCCGCGTTCCAGTAGACCCTGGACCGCCCCATACAGGGCCTCCCGACGGGTCGGTAGTAGCTGGAGATTGGAGGTGTTGAATCTGTCCGGTGGACAAGAGAGAAACTCTATCTTGTAGCCTGAGGAGATTACTTCGCAAACCCACCTGTCGGAGATTAGTGCTGTCCACTGAGTCGCGAATTTGCGAAGACGTCTCCCCACCCGAGAGCTGGGTGGGGGTGGACCTTCATGCGGACGCAAATTTGTCCGCAGGCTTATTGGGTATGCGGGACCAGGGACGCTTTTGTCCTTGGGCAGGCGCTTTATCGGCCTGGGGTCTTTTCCCTGTCGCCCTAGGGGGACGAAAAAACCACTTGTGTGCAGTAAAGGAGGGCCCTTGCCCTTGGCGTGGCCCCTTACCCTTGCTAATTTGAGGAAGCAAAGTGCTTTTACTTCCTGTGGCATCCTTGATGATGTCATCCAGAGAAGCCCCAAAAAGTCTGTCGCCCTTAAAAGGCAGATCCAACAGGGCTTTCTTGGAAGTCTGGTCCGCAGACCAGCCTTTTAGCCAGATCAGGCGGTGTATTGCTACTGCATAAACCGAAGTTTTAGACAGCAGGGGAATAGTATTCATGTCGGACTCGCAGACAAACCTAAGGCCCTGGACCAACAGGTCGGCCAATGTTATCTCATCAGGAGGAGCATCTCGCTCCTTAACCCCTGGAGTAGCAATCTTGCCCATTCAGTAAGTGTGTGAGACACTAGGGCCCCCGCCAATGCCGGGCGTACTGCTGAGCCTACCACTGAGTATAGGTAGCAAGCGAGTGCTTCAGCCTTCTTATCCACAGGGTCCTAGAAAACAGGAGCCCCTTCTACAGGAATTGTGGTGGCTCTATTAAGTCTGGACACCGGAGGGTCCACTATAGGGGGGAGAGGTCCATTTCTTCAGAAAACTCTCCTCAAAAGGGGTACCATACCGCAAACCTCTTTGGGGCTGTAAAGACCCTCAGTGGGTTCTCCCATTCCTTGTATAAGAGTTTATCAAAAGACACACAAGGGAACACCTTAGCAGTGCGGGCAGGTCTATGAAACCCAAGTGGACCGGAGTCTCTGCTGCTTCTGCAGTATTTTCCAATTTTAGCATATCCCGCACTGCAGTAATAAGGTCAGATACCAAAGCCGTCTCGCGTACTGACCTGGACTTTGAGTCATTCTCACTGTCCGGTCACGGTCTGCAGTCTCTGATGCGTCAGAATCTGGGCCCAGAGCCGTAGCTGGACCTGGTTCTGCACCAGAATTATCCCCAGAAGCTTGCAAGGGATGGGGCGTTTACTACCCCCTGTATTCCCGTGTGCTGCTTCCACCCTGGCAGCAAACGCCTCTAGGATTGCAGTCATAGCGTTCATAGACACCTCAGTGGCACCAGCTGCTAAATCTGGTGTTTCAGGGGAGAAGACATCTGGCTCAGATGCCATGCTGACCACACGCTGACACTCACAGGGCTCCAGGCAAGATATCAATAGGCCACCCTCCTGTGCTGCAGAGAGGCTGGGTCACCCAGAGGACTCACCACCCTGGATAGGTACTGCTATGCTGCGCCTGTGATGCTGTCCCACTGCTGCTGTGTCAGTCTGCTTTTTTTATCAGCACTTCCTGTGTGAATTTTCGCGCCAGTGTAATGCACCCTAGAGGCCGGAGGCTCTCGAAAAATGGTTGCCAAAAACGTCTGTATGGAAGATAATGTGGGCTCTAAGAAAATGGCCGCCGACAGAAGATAGAGGTCAAGCAGCCATAGCCCACAAAAAGATGGCCGCCGAACGGCAATATCTGCATACAGGGTGGACAAACATGGCCGCCGATCAGCTGATAGGGGCCAGTGGGTGTGGCCGAACCACAGGAAGATGGCCGCCGGGCAGTCACAAGAGGCCAAACTTGGCATGGACCACCTCAAAATGGCCGCCGACAGCATGGAGGAGGAAGGACACAAACACAGGTAAGAAAAAATGACATTTCTTTTAAATGTTAGTTACAGCCAGCCCCGCTCCAGTGGGACCCCCTAGGTGACCCCCAGCACCCAGCAACCTTTAGCTAGAAGCCCAGGGAGGAGGGAAAGGCAGGGAGAGAGGGAAGAAAGGGGCCACAACCACTTACTTGATCTCTCCAGGAATGTCCAGCTAAATCACCCAGCCGAGGCAGGGGAGTTTTACTTACCTATCCTGCATGTATTCTGCTGGAAGACATTCCAAACAGATCATCGTCCGCGCACGGAAGGTGACTGTTGGCCAGGCATGCTGTGATTGGACCCAGAAGGGACGATCATATGTATGCCCTGGAGCATGACGCTCACCGGACAGGCTGCTGCGACTCGGCCGTAAGGTCAGCCGAAGCTGAGCGGTCCGATGCAAGCCTTGGAGCGTAAGCTCACCGGCCAGGCTGCTGCGACTCGGCCGTAAGGTCAGCCGAAGCTGAGCGGTCCGATGCAGGCCCTGGAGCGTAAGCTCACCGGTCACCCGTGGAGCGACGGGCATGTCGTGGAAAACCCAGCCCGTAGCTAGGGTCGGCACACGCTCGATGGCCGAAACTGGGGAGACTACAAGGATCGAGGATCCAGCCTGTCACCCAGTCGGCAGTTGATCGAAGATCGCAGGAAACAACAAATGTAGCAAAAAAAAAATATATATATATATATATATATATATATATATATATATATATATCTTTTTTCCCCGGACCAATGGGCCCGAAGGGAGCCATGTCCTACTCCTTGCTAGACAGAAAAAAACTGATCTGCGAAGATGCAGACTGAGAGGGTATACCCAGAGGGTCCGCCCCCTGGGCGGTACTGTAGAAGGTGTGATGCAACACTTTTTACAAGTTTTTCTGCCTAGTCACTCCTAATTAACGGATAATACCTACTTTGTCAATAGAGAAGCTGTGTCGGTCCATGGACGAAAGAGTAAACCAAATATGAATTAAAAATATCCATATGCAATACTGCACTATTCTCTACGGCTTCTGCTAAAAATATATATATACACTGAGTTGGGTTATTTTCTCCAAAGAAATGTAGCAGAATACATTTTGGCCTAAATTTATGAAGAAAGATTATTTATTTGCAAGATTTTTCTGTCTTTTTTCGTTTGTTTAGCAAACAATAAACAAAACACAGAGGTGAATAAATACCACCAAAAGAAAGCTCTATTTGTGTGAAAAAATGATAAAAATGTCATATGGGCAAAGTGTTGCATGACCGCGTAATTGTCATTCAAACAGTGCGACAGCACTGAAAGCTGAAAATTGGCCTGGGCAGGAAGAGGGTAAAAGTATTGAAGTGATTAAGCAAAAACTATTTTTAATTGTGTCTTAATAAATTGTTTTAAATGATTGTACACAATATGCAGTATCTAGTTTATGTGATTTCTACTTTACCAAGAGACTTTCACTGAGCATGGGACAGCCCAGTGCTCTAGTGAGCAAAGGGGAGGGGGGAGGGGCAGAGGAGACAGCGGTGACTGACTGTCACCAGCTCTCTGCTTAGGGAGCTCTGAGAACTGAGCTATCGATGGTGTTTGATCGCTCGGTTCTCAGTCTTAGAGCCGGCAGGCGACAGATGCAGCATCGGACCAATGCTGCATCCACCTAGGTAAGTATGGTTCTGAAATAAAAATAATCCCATACTCCTCTTTTAAGTTTGAACATCACTGGTTTGAGAGTTTGATGTATGGATCACATATGGGGTTGGGATTAGTTACTACAAAGCGCTGCACTATTTATAAGTTATGTATTAGCTCAGTAACATTGCCCTGTATAGGGAAGCATTAATAATCTGGCTGCTAGGAGACTAGCAGCTGAGCTGAAAAGCCTCATTGATTGTTATGGCCCAGCCATAACCAATAAAGCTGTATGGCCCAGCCAAATGCATCTAAGCAGCTGCCAGTGTCCTAGCAACCAGTGACACATGGCCACTGAACATCTTTGGTTGTTAGGATACTGGCGGCCAGGCCAAAAAGCCATTGGTTGCTGTGCCAACGTCCTAGCAATCAAATAAGTGGGTGACAAAAATGGTGGTACCTGGAGTTTCCAGGGGACAGTGTATGGCAGAGATTCTATCAGCTTTCGAATGCTTCCCAGGGGTGGAGAGAATTAATAAAGGCTGCTTCAGGTTAAACTAGGCAGGTTCCTCCATACATCATTTTTATAACAATACAGCATACCAAAATGCACACACAGTTTACATTTGTGCACGGTGGTGCACTGAAACACATATGCATTGCCATGCGCTGACATGGAGCAGACTAAATTACAAAAAAAAAAGCCCATTAACAATAGAAAATCCAAAAGCTGTCATAACTTACTTGTTATCACCACTGTCTTCTGTGTTTTCTGCTTTGTCCTCATCCTGCCTTTTTTGTGTGTTTTCTTTTAGTATTCCTGAAAATGAATATGTACTGTATATTATTACTTGCTAAGAGACCTTTAAATTGTAAAATGCCAAATTGTTATCTGAGGCCATGTCTGTATTCCAAATATTCTTACAATGTATATGTAATGTGATATATTCTATATGATTAGTATAGTTGTTACTATAGTTCTCCAGGTTATAATGATAGCAAACTGATAATACTGTCTTTATTTGCAGCAACAGGGATGGTCAGTGCACCTAGCAGTATCATCGTTCAGGGCAATATGTGCTCATGGACACATGCTTGGAATGCAGAGTGCTTGCATTCCAGGTATACAACCCTGGGTGCATACTCTCCTAAATGTAAGCACTACTAGGTGCACCATCCTGCCTGTCCAGCCACAGCAGCTGTCAGCTTCTCATAGAGTTTGACAGGCTGCCGGCAGCAAGGTTGGATGGTGCACCTGTGCCCTCTGCTAGAGCTAAATGTCAGAGTCTCATGCCTCAGACCTGGTTCACACTGATACCACACGACTGTTGTACTACTATCATCCTAATTTGCCCTGCTACATCTGTCCTACATCGGTCCTACTTTGGTCCTACTTCCATCTGACTTGAATGAACAAGATAAGATTTTGCTCAGACTTTGAGATAGTACGACTTGTCCTTTGACCAATCAAAACAATCCCAGAGTGACATCAATTATTTTTACTGCTGCTGTAATCACATGTCGGATGTCACAAGTTGGATGGTTAGGACAAGGATCCTACTGATCCAACTTAAATGATATTCAATGGGCTGAAGTAGGATCAAAGTCAGACCAAAGTAGTACAGGGAGCATTTTCAAAGTCGGACCGACTTGTATCGGACCAGTTAAGACGGCTCTCATAGGGAATCATTGATTTGCACATGTCATGCGACATGAGCTCCCAATGTCGGAGCGTTTGTAGGACCAGTGTGAACCCAGCCTAAGGCCCCTTTCACACTTGTGCGACTTCAAAGTCCCGCGATTTTACCGCAATTTTGCGGCCGCAATTTTGCTGCGATTTCAGGGAATGCCTGTGTAATTGGCATCAAAATTGGACCAAAGTAGTGCCGGGACTACTTTGAAGTCGTAACGACTTGAAGTCGTACTAATATGAATGGTTTTTATTGGAAATCATGGGGAACAACTTGTCATGCTACTTTGCAGTCCCAAATCATGGGACAAGTTGTACAAGTGTGAAAGGGGCCTAAACCTAAACACTCAGTGTGAATGGGGCCTTAGTTAAAAAAAAAATGTTTAAATTCAGACTGAAACCAAACAGAGAAATAACGTGCTAATCTTACATGTCTCTGGTAAAATTTTCTTATTCAAGACATGTAAATGAGGTTCACGATTTTAAAGGTATAGCCTAAAACATTTCGATTAATACAATGTATGGAATTTATTGGGGGTCTTGCCAGCTCCACTTACCTTGCAAGGAATTTACAGAATGCCTACTGAGATCATTCTCATATTGTATTCCATTTTGCTGTAACAAATAACAATACTCATATTAACATGCAATGTATGCAACACAAGCAGGAATATTCATCATACCAGTTGATTCAAATGTTTTCTTATGTCACACAGACAACATTTCAGTCCAGACTTCATCCATTCCACTCTATTCTAGCCCTGATAAATGGGGTCCCCAAGAGCCCATAAAACACATTGGATCTTTTTACTGAACATAAATAAAAATATTCTCTGGACACATATCAGTGGAGTATATATACACCTTTAGCTATATATTGTGGCAGTGTAATGCTCTGACACAATGTAAAAAGGGTTTTTTACTACCCAGGGTTCTCATCCAGATTGAGGGGCTCCAGGGTGGTTTTCTCCTTCCGAGGAAACAGTTTTTCTAGGTTTTCTCACTGCTTGGTAAAACCTAGTTTGGGACCTGGAGTCCAGAGACTTCAGAGAGGCTTGGAAGAGATGAAGTTTGCAATACTGGGTCCTGACTTTGCAGGCAACCAGCGCATTAATTGACGTTAGGAAGGCTCCCCTTAAGAGACTTGTGTGAGCCTGTATTGCTTTGTGCTTTGAGCTTTGGAGAGAAGATTATCTAGAGGAGACAGACATGGACCTAAGGATTGAGGCCAGAGTAGCTATTTGCAATGGCCCGTACATACGATCCGAAAATCGACAGATCGTCCGTTTTTTTTTTTTTTTTTTGCCTGTTAGTCGCAAATCAAAAATGGAGAGTTTACTAAAGTTACGAAAATTCTCGTATGACAGAACAAAAAATCGGAAGTGATGTCATATGTTGTAGTGTATTTCTATTGTATTTTCTGACCACAACTGTACTGATTAAATAAAAATCGTATGATCTGGTATCATACGAGAAAAATTTCCGTGCTTGTTACATTGGATAATATCGGATGAACTGTCTTGATCGCTCTCGAAAGCTCTGTACTAACGATCCGATTATTTTTCGTCCGATTTTCGGATCGTGTGTACGGACCATAAGCCAGGAGGCTAATGAACATTTGTTTTGTGGTACTGCAGGTGTTCAGAGAAACAGATTAATAAACCATTATTACACACTGATTTTTTGTTTTTTTACACTAAGCTTATTTATTAACAGATACAGAAAATAAATTGTAAACAGTCTGTAGATTTACCATTTACCCATTCACATCTTTGCTTTTGCGAATTGTTAGAGAATAAAAATCTCTCTCTCTCACACACACACACACACCCCGATTTATATTTGCAGTGTTGTTTTGTTATTTTTATTTATTTATTGTCATTAGTATTATTGCTATTATATCTATATATTTTTTTGGAGGTGATAGGATTATGGGGATGGCTGCTTTGTTGTATGGTTCTCTTGTGTGACCACTGGGGGTCTTTTTCGGAGTGTTTTATTTTTTTTATATATCGTCTGCTTAATTGGGTTCCGCCCACACTCTCGTTAAGGGAGGAGTTGCTGGTGACGTGCAGACATTTAAAGTGTGGGATTTCATCAGGTTGGATTAGCTCTGAGGAAGGAGGTATAAACCCCAAATGCATTAGCCTTTTGACTTGCCAAGTTTGGATAGACACCTGTAGCTGGGGTTGACTTTTGATGCGCTTGTTTCTTATAACCTTTGCGAGTACATCAACATATTTCTATTTGATACATTTTAATGGTGGTACTGTAATGCACTAGGTGTTTGTGCTTTCCTGTGTGTCTACACACACAGGTTGAACTGGGAGGACCTGCGTCTTTTTTCAAACTTATAAACTATATAACTATGCTTTGTGATTATACTCACAGCAATGCACGTTGCATGTGTTGCTGCATTGTGATTCCTTTTGAATGATACCCCAGTGAACTAAGACCCCTTTCACACTGGGGCGGTTTGCAGGCGCTATTGCGCTAAAAATAGCGCCTGCAAACCGACCCTAAACAGCAGCTTCTGTTTCTCCAGTGTGAAAGCCCAAGGGCACTGGAGCGGTGCGCTAGCAGGACCGCTCCAAAAGTCCTGCTAGCCGCATCTTTGGAGCGGTGAAGGAGCCGTGTGTTTACTGCTCCTCCACCAATCCTTCCCATTGAAAATCAATGGGACAGCGCGGCTATACCGCCGGCAATGGGCCTCTGCAGAGGTGCTTTGCGGTGTTTTTTAACCCTTTTTCGGCCGCTAGCGGGGATTAAAACCGCACCGCTAGCGGCCGAATACTGCTGCAATTCCGATGGTAAAGCGCAGCTAAAAATAGCAGCGCTTTACCGCCACTGCACCTCCCGCCCCAGTGTGAAAGGGGCCTAAGGCAACTCACCTGCTTTGCAATGCACCAAAACACCTGGTAACGCATGGTAGTGTGTTAAGATGCATTGTCCCCCCCCAAAAAAAAGAGTGATGTCCAATTTTTGGCACGTCAGGGTGCATTTGCAGGTTATTCATTTCAACAGGTGTTAATGTCCATTAACTCACCGCAAAAATGTAATTGGAACCCTAAAGCTAGGCAGACAACAACATGTGTTGACAAATGTCCAGTGACTTCAATTAACAAAGTGCTTTTCAGCCCAGGTTCACACTGGGCTGCGGGAGTGAAGCCGTGCGAGTTCAGCTGAACTCGCACAATTTCACACCCGCTGGCAGTCCCGATTTCAGCCGCGATTACAAAGACATCTGACACAGATGTCAATGTAAATCGCGGCCGAAATCGCAAAAAGTAGTACAGAAACTACTTTTTGAAATCGGTGCAGATTAGATTAGGACGGTGCCATTGCCGGCAATTTGCGGCAAATTTCGCCGATTTGACATGTCAAATCGCATGTCAAATCGCACCAGTGTGAACCAGGGCTTATAATAACTTTCTATTTTAGCCTCAATCATTCAATCATATTCTGGTGCATCTGACCATTTGCTTCATGTCCCTACTGATAGTTCTCAGACTCAGTTCCCATCAGAGAAATTGTCTGCTGGGAGTTTGCATGTTCTTGCTGTATTTGTGTGATTTTTTTCCTCCAAGATTTTCCATTTTCTACCCACAATCTAAAAAAATACTGGTAGGTTAACTGACTTTCACCCAGGCTGTCCCTGCTGTTTGTCTGTGTTTGAATGACTAAGTTGGTGCAAGCTGCCCCACGAGGAGGGACTGATGGTTACATAGTTAGTCTGTTTTAAAAAATACACAGGTCCATCACATCACATTTAAAAAAGACATAGTTCAACCAATAAAATGGAAAGAAAATCATACAATCCCATATACACAATCCTATCCCCACAGTTAATCCAGAGGAAAGCCTCGTACACACGGCCGAAAATCTCGTCAAGAAAAAACACGTTGTTTTTCTTGACGAGATTCTTGGACAAGAAACTTGTCCCGGCCGAGTGTACACACGCTCGATTCAAAGAACCCGCGGTTCTTTGAATGGAGCAAACGCGGTGACGTCATCGAATACGACGAGCGTGCGCTCGTCACATTCTATGCCGTCGCCGCCATCTTGCTACACCCTATCTATGCCTAGGAAGCTACCGCGCATGCGTCTAAGTCATTTCGAGCATGCGCGGGCTTCCCGGAGGACAGGTAAGTGTACACACACACAATTTTCTCGTCGAGAAACAGGCTGACGAGAATCTCGACGAGAAAATGGAGAGCAGGTTCTCTATATTTCTCGTCGAGATTCTTGTCGGTTTTCTTGACAAGAAACCATACAGTACACACAAACGATTTTCTCGGCAAGAAAGCTATCTCGGCAGTTTTCTTGTCGTTTCTTGCCGAGAAACTCGTTCGTGTGTACGAGGCTGAAGGCAAAAAAAACAAAAAACAACAAAGCATGATCCAATTTGCTACAGCAGGGGAAAAAATTCCTTCCTGATCCCACTGAGAGGCAATCGGATATTCCCCGGATCAACTTTACCTATAAATGTTAGTATCCAGTTATATTATGTACATTTAATATTGGTTCAATGTTAACTGTAAAAGTGAGTATATTTGCACTTTAATAAAATATAAAATTTGTATATATAAATTCTCTGGTTGTATTTTTGGATACACAGCCACCTGTAGAAGTTGCTGAAGTCTCTCAGTGCTCCAGTCTCTCAAGTAATAGAAACAGTCACGGGTGTGATGGGCGTGTAATCCCTTCCCTTGGCATTCCTCAGAGAAATCACAATTCTGGCAAGAAATAGTGACAAGAAAAACCATTAGGGTCCATTCACATTCAAACCTACACATTATAACACATAGTACATGCCAGAATCTATTATTTTCAATGGTGCTTGTTCAGATCTGTGCACAGCAGATCTGATCCAACATCCTCTCTGCTTTATCACCATTTTGGTTCCAACAGATCAAATTAATTTGAAAGTGTTATGGTTGTGAGGAATGTAATGACACTAATACACCAGACTTTCTGCATTCCTGGGATACCTCTCCCATATTACAGTTAGGCCTCCTTCATACAGTTGGGGAGATTTACTAAAACTGGTGCACACAGAATCTGGTACAACTGTGCACAGTAACCAATCAGCTTCTAACTTCAGCTTGTTCAATTAGGCTTTGACAACACGACCTGGAAGCTGATTGGTTACTATGCACAGCTGCACCAGATTCTGTGTGCACCAGTTTTAGTAAATCTCCCCCAGTGTGTATCTCCCCCATATGTCTGTGCAGGGCCATGTTTACCCGCACAGTTGTAGGCGGGGCTTAATGCGCCCTAGTGGGGACGCTGTGTCACAGCACTCGCTAATGCCTGAATCACAGGCAGAACCCGCGGTCATGTGAATTCAACATTAAGGCAATAGTCCAGACTTAAAGAGGAGCAGGATAACTTGTACAGTTGACACTTTGTAGTCTGTGACCATACGTTTTACACTGTTGACACTAAGCCCTTTGGATTTCTGTTAGAATTTACCTCCTCCCAGGTGTGCAGCATTTCTGAGCCAGCACCGCAGAGTCACCTGTCACCTCACTGCCAGTGATCAATTCGTATATTAAGAATGGATGCAGGAAATACACTTCTCCATAACTTCATGCTTGTTTTTCTACTGGGGCCCCACTACTTCTTCCTCCATTACTCCAGGCTAGGTCCCTGGGTACTCTGTTCCACAAAGTCAGTCCCAGTATGTGGGTCGCTAGTGAAGGGGTAAAGCATAACACTACCAGAGTATCCGTCACCCCTGCCATGCAACCCTGTTCTTGGTTGGTTGACTGGTTTAGCAATGACACAAATACCATAGCCATTAGCAACAGCAATATAGCCTCCTTAGAACAGCTCCTTTGCTCGTTGGACCTCTGTACTGTATCTTCTCTGAACCTCTTCAGTCCCCTGTTGTGAGCCCTGTTCTTTTGATACGCCTTACATGCACCCTTTTAGAGACTTCAGACCAGATGAACCATAAAAATCTTTTACTGAAGTAGTTAAAGGTAACAAATGAACAGTTTTCAAAGACATCTTCCGCACACTTTCCTGTACAAAGTTCTGTAGTGCCCCTATGAATTAGGTAGTAGAGTCCAAAAAAGTCCCTTTCAAGGCAACAGTCCTTAATTGGCAGCAAATCCACAAGAGGTAGCAATAATCCATAAGCAGGGCCCAGCATAAGGTAGCACAAGTCCATAAAAATCAACAGGCTCCAGACCACACTGGAAACCCCGACTTGACTTCCCCCAAGGGGAAGTTCAGACCGACAGCATGACGGCTACTTTTCGTCAGTCTTTCCCCTAACCGACCCTACCTGATTCCCTCATGGCAATAATAAGTCCTTTTTATATGGTATGACCTGTAGGGGTCTTGAAAATAGCAGGAAAACCTGGCCAGCAACATTAACTCTTCCTTCTCAGGAACCTCTAGCTCAACCAAGGACACCTACAGTACATTGTAGCAAAGGGCTTTTGCACATAAACACAGTTGAAATGATCAAACCCAGAGTATACAACATTGCAGGAGAAAACCTTTTACCACAGAGAACCTTTTGAAAGCACCTGCTTACACGTGAATGCACAGGTTTCTTTCCATTCCTATGCAGGCAGATAGTGTGAGTTCGGAGACACGCACCCACACAGTGTCATCTTAAGAGCATTATAGGCCCCCGGGCAATACGGTGCACTGGGGCCCTGTCTACACAATCACGCACGAGAATTTTTTACTGGCAAAAATCATGACATTTACTGGCAGAACCACATTTTTTACTGCCACTGCAAAAAGGTACCTAAAATTACAGTTTTCATTGCCAAACAGTGCAAATGTCAGTATTTAAACTATAAACATATACATCGTGCTATTAGCAATGTGTTTAAGTTAAACAAAAGTAAAAAAAAAAACATTTCTTCATTGACATGAAGGTTAGGTTACTATAACCCAGCCAGCACAGAGTTTCCTCTTACATCAGAGTCTGCAGGATTCCCCCTTACAGTGAAAGGGAACAGAAAAGCAAAAAATGCATGTCGCCCTGGAACTTTGAGTGAGGTGAGAGAGTTAGGCACATGCTCACACAGATGCATGATAAAAAACAATTTATTAGTAACAGATGCTGTAGAAACAAAATGGAGACAACAGTGATTGTGCGTCACCCGGCATGGTAGCCAATGTAAAACAACATAAGTACAGGTAATTGTGAATACATTGCAAATATAATACATCCTTGACCAATGTATTATATTTGCAATGTATTCACAATTACCTGTACTTATGTTGTTTTACATTGGCTACCATGCCGGGTGACGCACAATCACTGTTGTCTCCATTTTGTTTCTACAGCATCTGTTACTAATAAATTGTTTTTTTATCATGCATCTGTGTGAGCATGTGCCTAACTCTCTCACCTCATTCAAAGTCCCAGGGCGACATGCATTTTTTGCTTTTCTGTTTCATTGTTTAGGGATGGAGGTGTTTGAGTGGTTGCATCAGACCAGATCCCCCTTTCTCTTACAGTAAAAGGGAACTCTTATGTAAAGGGGAACGCTGCAGATCATGATGTAAGGGGAAACGCTGATGTAAGGGGGGCTCTGGTGACCAGAGACCACCTTATATCAGAGTCCACTGCTTTCTCTTTACATCAGAGTTCCCACTTACATCAGAGCAACAGACCACCCCCCGAATCTCTTTGTGCAAGCTGCACAGTCAGCCAGACAGCCACTCACCGTACGACACCGACCAGGGCACTCCGTGTCTGTACTGGCTGGTGGCTGGGCAGGTTACAGGCTCACGAAAACCGGCACTGCTGACAGGGGTCCGACTCCGCCACACTCTGCTTCAAGCCTGCTGTGCTGTCTGCTCTGACCACTCTACTTTGTCCATTCACCCGCAGCTCCTCCTGCTTTTTTGTTTTTTTTTGTTTTTAAGTCTGGCGGGTGTGGCTAATGTCATCATCGGCGGACAGACAGAGGCAGCACTCGTGGAGGATCGGATCTTCTCGGCGATATCCGCAAACTGCGCATGCACAGTTCTGACCCGCCGCTTCCCACCATTTTGTTTACTGGGGTCGCTGGGCAGCCGGTGGGGCCCCCCAGGCATGTGTGGCCCCCGGGCAACTGCCCAGCGTGCCCAATGGAAAAGATGGCCCTGCACCCACACCCACACGGATATCATATTGGTAACTGTGGCTGTGTCTGTGAAGCCGCTGTGTCCTGATTGACATCAATGGGACTTCCTGCATAGGGATGCATGGAACACCTGTGCATTCCTGTGTCAGTAAACAAGGCCCTGCATGGGTGTTTGGTATAGTGCGCCCTGTATTGACAAAGCCTTAAACAAAGAGGTTCTCAGATCATCACTGACAGAAGGGATTATGTGTATTGATCATTTACAGCAATGACAGGATGAAAAACAGAAATCCCAAGCAGACTGGGTCTCTTCTTCATTTTAAGGCTTAAAGTATATATCAAGCGACAAACCAGTGGCTGAGTGAGGAGGAGGCATTATGTCTCCTGCTCATCACTTTTTTTAAACATAAATACCCACATCACCGCCCTGCAACTACATGACTTGTGGCTGAATGGGTTGTGTTTAGCCAAGCATGACTGTGGGGATAAATTTTGCTGCACCTCAATGCTAAGCATCGCAGCTGCAGCATATTTGCACCCCTGTCCGCTGCCTTTGCTGCTTATGAGGGAGTGGTTGGGGGGGCGGTAAACATGCCCCTCAACAAAGTATTTACTGTCCCCAACTGCAAGTGTAAATGAAGCCTTACTTTGCCAGCAGAGAAAGAATGATTATTCTTACCTGTCCCTGATGAAATAGTTGTTTGCACGCACCGCAGAATTCACACTGACACTGCGTGCACTTGAAGTGTAGACATCCTCCTTTCCATAATTCAAACTGGGACTTACAGGAAGGACATTCTGTACAGCAGTAAAAGAAAAAAAAAGAAAAAACAGAGATATCTTGTGATCACAAGATATGCATTTTACATGCATATGTATGTTTTCTGCAGTGCAAAGCAATGAATAATTTTGAAGAAACACACAGGTTGTTTATTAAAACATTCACTTCTCCTCATACTAGATATATGTGTGGTATGAATACATTGTATAACTTTCAGTTAGGCTGGATTCACACTTGTGCGTTGCGTTTTTGAGCTCCGGAGTCTTTGGCAAGATATCAATCAGTGGTTCAGCGGTTCATCTGCGTTCTAGCTGCGCATTTGCTGACCTGGGAGAGGAGAGGGAAACCGCTGTTATCATGAGGGGGGAACTCCACGCCAAATTTTAAATAAAAACCGGCATGGGTTCCCCTCCAGGAGCATACCAGGCCCTTAGGTCTGGTATGGATTTTAACCACTTTACAACCACCTGCCGACAAATAACGTCGACAAGGTGGTTGCTTAACTCTGGGAGGACGTTATATAACGTCCTCCCAGAATCGCGCTCCCGCGCGCCCCCTGGGGCGCGCACACGGGAAACTCCGAAAACACGAATCGCGGTAAATCGCCGCTGATAGCGGCCGTTTACCACGTGATCGCTCCGTCAAATGACGGAGCAATCACTTGTAAACAGACCGGCGTCATGTGATGACGCCGGTTCCTCCCTCCCCTCTCTGTACCGATCGGTACAGTGTGAGAGGAGAGGGGAGGGAGCGGATGGCAGCAGCAGCTCTGTGGGCTGGATCTGTGACAATTGCAGTCACAGATCCAGCCATCCATCCATCCCTGCTCAGCCATCCATGGTGCAATACCCTGCCAATACTCTGCAAAATACCCTTCGCAATACTCTGCAAAATACTCTGCAATACCCTGGTGCAATACTCTGCAATACCCTGGCGCAATACTCTGCAATACCCTGCGCAATACTCTGCAATACCCTGCAAAATACTCTAAAATACCCTGCAAAATACTCTAAAATACCCTGCGCAATACTCTGCAATACCCTGCGCAATACTCTGCAATACCCTGCGCAATACTCTGCAATACCCTGTGCAATGCCCTGCAAAATACTCTGCAATACCCTGCACAATACTCTGCAATACCCTGCGCAATACTCTGCAATACCCTGCGCAATACTCTGCAATACCCTGTGCAATACTCTGCAATACCCTGCATAATACTCTGCACTACCCTGCGCAATACTCTGCAAAATACTCTGCAATACCCTGCGCAATACTCTGCAATACCCTGCGCAATACTCTGCAATACCCTGCGCAATACTCTGCAAAATACTCTGCAATACCCTGCACTACCCTGCACAATACTCTGCACTACCCTGCACAATACTCTGCAATACCCTGCACAATACTCTGCAATGCCCTGCAATACCCTGTGCAATACCCCCTGTGCAATACCCCGTGCAATACCCTGCCATAGTCCGCAATACTCCGCAATGCCCTGCAATACTCCGCAATGCCCGGCAATACTCCGCAATGCCCGGCAATACTTTGCAATAACCACTTCCCGCCCGCCGGCCGTCATATGACGTCCTTGACTTTGTGCGGGGATATCTGAATGATGGGAGCAGCTACAGGCATCATTCAGATATCAGCTTTTTCAGCCGGCGATTCCCTACACCATAAGAACAATCATAGCAGCTGTTCCCCTGCTTGATCATTCTTACGGGAGGCGAGACGGGATGTCCCCCCCTCCCGCTGCCCTCCGGTGCTTCTACCGACTCACCGCTACGATCAAAGCCAGGATTGTTGTTTTTTTTTTGTTTTTTTTTCAGGCTTCCCAGCCTAGAGGTGAGATGTGGGGTCTTATTGACCCCATATCTCACTGTAAAGAGGACCTGTCATGCCATATTCCTATTACAAGGGATGTTTACATTCCTTGTAATAGGTATAAAAGTGATCAAAAAAAATTTGAGGGCGGAAAAACATGTCAAACTAAAATAAATAAAGTAAAATGAACAATAAAAAAATATATATTTTTTTTAAAGCGCCCCTGTCCCCGTGAGCTCGCATACAGAAGCGAACGCATACGTAAGTCCCGCCCACATATGAAAACGGTTTTCAAACCACACATGTGAGGTATCTCTGCGAACGTTAGAGCGAGAGCAATCATTTTGGCCCTAGACCTCCTCTGTAACTCAAAACATGTAACCAGTAAAAATATTTAAAGCGTCGCCTATGGGGATTTTTTAAGTAGCGAAGTTTGGCGCCATTCCACGAGTGTGTGCAATTTTTAAGGGTGACATGTTAGGTATCTATTTACTCGGCGTAACTTCATCTTTCACATTATGCAAAAACATTGAGCTAACTTTACTGTTTTTTTTTTTAAGCACAAAACATTTTTTTTCCGTAAAAAACGCGTTAAAAAAATTGCTGCGCAAATATCGTGCGAGATAAAAAGTTGCAACAACCACCATTATATTCTCTAAGGTCTTTGCTAAAAAAACATATATAATGTTTTGGGGTTCTATGTAATTTTCTAGCAAACAAATGATGATTTTTACATGTAGGAGAGAAATGTCAGAATTGGCCTGGGTGCTCCAGAACGCCTGAAGGTGCTCCCTGCATGTTGGGCCTCTGTATGTGGCCACGCTGTGTAAAAGTCTCACACATGTGGTATCGCCATACCCGGGAGTAATAGCAGAATGTGTTTTGGGGTGTAATTTGTGGAATGCATATGCTGTGTGTGAGAAATAACCTGCTAATATGACAATTTTGTGAAAAAAAAAAAGAGAAAAAAAATATCTTGATTTTGCAAAGAATTGTGGGAAAAAATGACAACTTCAAAAAACTCACAATGCCTCTTTCTAAATACCTTGGAGTGTCTTCTTTCCAAAAAGGGGTCATTTGGGGGGGTATTTGTACTTTTCTGGCATGTTAGGGTCTCAAGAAATGAGATCGGCCGTCAGTACTTCAGGTGTGATCAATTTTCAGATATTGGCACCATAGCTTGTGGACTCTATAACTTTCACAAAGACCAAATAATATCCACCAATTTGTACTTATTTTTACCAAAGATATGTAGCAGTATAAATTTTGGCCAAAATTTATGAAGAAAAAATAGTAATTTGCTAAATTTTATAACAGAAACGAAAAAAAAATCATTTTTTTACAAAATTTTCAGTCTTTTTTCTCTTATAGCGCAAAAAATAAAAAACCCAACAGTGATTAAATACCACCAAAAGAAAGCTCTATTTGTGTGAAAAAAAGGACAAAAAATTCATATGGGTACAGTGTTGTATGACTGAGTAATTGTCATTCAAAATGTGAGAGCACCGAAAGCTGAAAATTGGTCTGGTTATTAAGGGGGTTTAAGTGCCCAGTGGTCAAGTGGTTAAGCGGAATTCCTACGCTGAAAAAACGCCATGGGGGGTCCTCCCAAAATCCATACCAGACACTTATCCGAGCACGCAGCCCGGCCGGTCGGGAAAGGGGGTGGGGACGAGCAAGTGCCCCCCCCTCCTGAACCGTAACAGGCTGCATGCCCTCAACAATTGAAGGCAGGGGGTTAGTCAGTGTGCTCGCCCCCTCCCTTGGGACTACATCCCTGCAGGGAGTAGTTGTGAACACAGCTTCTCCCCGCAGGGATGTAGTCCCAAGGGAGGGGGCGAGCCCGCTGACTAACCCCCAGTCAGAACGGCTCGGATGATGGGGGCAAGCTTACTGAGGAGGAACAGGAAGTGAGAAATTCAGACAAAGAAAAAAAACATTTAGAAGGGAAATCAAATGAAAAGGTAAGTGAACCAACAATGCACTAGCTTAACCACTTGACAACTGGGCACTAAACCCCCTTCGTGCCCGGAACAATTTTCAGCTTTCAGCGCTGACACACTTTGAATGACAATTGCGCGGTCATACAACGCTGTACCCAAATGATATTTTTATTTTTCCCCACAAATAGAGCTTTCTTTTGGTGGTATTTGATCACCTCTGCAGTTTTTATTTTTTGCGCTATAAACAAAAAAAGACAGAAAACTTTGAAAAAAAACAAAATTTTTTTACTTTTTGCTATAATAATATCCCAATTTTTTTTTAAAAAACTATTTTTTTTTCTCAGTTTAGGCCGATACGTATTCTTCTATATTTTTTTGGTAAAAAAAATTGCAATAAGCGTATAGCGATTGGTTTGCGAAAAAGTTATAGCGCCTACAAAATAGGGGATAGAATTATGACATTTTTATTATATTTTTTTTTTTTACTAGTAATGGCGGCGATCTGCGATTTTTGTCAGGCCTGCAATATTGCGGCAGGCATATCGGACACTTTTGACACTATTTTGGGATCATTCACATTTATAAAGCGAACAGTGCTATAAAAATGCACTGATTACTGTATAAATGTGACTGGCAGGGAAGGGGTTAACACTAGGGGGCGAGGAAGGGGTTAACTATGTTCCCTATTTGTGATTCTTACTGTGTGGGGGAGGGGACTGACTGGGGGAGGTGACCGATCTGTGTCCCTATGTACAAGGGACACAGCATCGGTCTCCTCTCTCCCTGACAGGACATGGATCTCTGTGTTTACACACAGAGATCCACGTCCTGCCTCTGTCACAGCCGATCGTGGGTGCCTGGTGGACATCGCGGCCGCCAGGCACGCGCATCGGCATCACGCGACCACGGCAGGCACAGCTGTTCCCCACCACGCGCCCTCGGCGGCACGCAGGGGGGAGAGAAACAGGAGGACGTCCATAGACGTCCACTCAGCACTTGAGAGCCGCGCTGCAGACGTCTTTTGTCTATAGCGCGGGTCTCAAGTGGTTAAAGGAACCTATTTAGAAAATAAAAAACAAACCTTTACAACACCTTTAAAGTGGTACTAAATGCTAGACATTCTCTCTCCATTGGTGAATAATGTCCCTTTAGCTTTCTATGACTCCCCATACCCAAACACTTACCTATCCCAAAGACAGTCTGCACCACTTCTCCCATCTTTGGGGTACCAAGCTGGCACGTGCGGTGAGGTCAGTGGCTGGTGAGCCACTGGCTAGTATCAGAGGCAGATACACACAGGTTACATACGCCATGAACGTTCGAGTATGAGCAATATATCTAGCACTAGACCTCCTCTGTAACTCTAAACATGCAACCTGTAAACATTTTTAAAGCGTCGCCGATGGAGATTTTTAAGTACTGAAGTTTGGCGCCATTCCACAGGTGTGCGCAATTTTAAAGCATGACATGTTAGGTATTTATTTACTCGGCGTAACATTATCTTTCATAGTACACAAAAAAATCGGGCTAACTTTAGTGTTTTTATTTTTTATTCATGAAACAGTTTCTTTAAAAAAAAAAAGCATTTAAAAAATTGCTGCGCAAATACTGTGTAACATACAAAGTTGCAACGACCACCATTTTATTCCCTAGGGTGTCTGCTAAAAAATATATATATATAATGTTTAGGGGGTTCTGAGTAATTATCTAGCAAAAAAATTATGATTTTTACATGTAGAGAGAGAAGTGTCAGAATTGGCCTGGGTGGCAAGGGGTTAATTACCATAAGTAATATACAAATAATTATTATATATTGTTTTTAAGGTAATTTACTATAGTTTCAAAAACTGTACTCAAGCAGGTGGCTTCAGTCTAGGGTCACACCTATGTGGCTGCGTTTAATGTGTTTTTCAGGCACGCTTTACACTGCATGTTGCATTTTTAAACCAGCGTTTTTCATGCGTCTTTGCATGTAGTTCTCATGCATTTTGCGTTTTACATTTTTTTTCTGTTTAAACGCACTGTAAAACACACTGTATAAAGCTGGTTGCTAAGGAGGGGGCTGGAAAGCTGGCTGCCACGTCCCTAACAACCGATGAGTCATCAACTGTTCCCGCTGAAAGCTGAATAAAAAAAAATGCCCCCCCCCAGGTACATACCGAGCACCTTCGGGTCTAGTATTGATTTGGAGGGAACCCCCACGCCAAAAAAAATAAAAAAATGGCATAGGGTCCCCCCCAAAATCCATACCAGACACTTATCCGAGCATGCCACACGGCAGGTCAGAAAAGGGAGGGGACGAGCGAGGCTGCATGCCCTCAACATGGGGGGTGGGTGCTTTGGGGCAGGGGGTGCTCTGCGCCCCCCCACCCCAAAGCACCTTGCCCCCATGTTGATGAGGACAAGGACCTCTTCCCGACAACGCTTGCCCGGTGGTTGTCGGGGTCTGCGGGCGGGGGGGCTTATCAGAATCTGGAAGCCCCCTTTAACAAAGGGACCCCCAGATCCCACACCCCACCCTATGTGAATGAGTATCGGGTACATGGGCAAGGGTTGTCAGGAAGAGGCCCTTGTCCTCATCAACATGGGGGCAAGGTGCTTTGGGGTGGGTGGGTGCAGAGCCCCCCTTCCTCAAAGCACCCACCCCCCCATGTTGAGGGCATGCGGCCTGGTATGGTTCAAGAGGGGGGGCGCTCGCTCGTTCCCTCCTCTTCTCGACCTGCTGAGCGGCATGCTCGGATAAGGGTCTGGTATAGATTTTGGGGGGGAACCCTACGCCGTTTTCTTTTTTCGGCGTAGGGGTTCCCTCGGAATCCATTCTAGACCCCAAGGGCCTGGTATGTACCTGGGGGGGGGACCCCACGCCGTTTTTTTTTTTTGTGAATTTTTTTGCCGGCAAATTTTTTTTACATTTAGTTTCGGAGGGAGGCTCAGCATGTCACGCAGCGCTGTGGGACATGCTGTGCCTCCCTCCGATCTGTCTGTGTAAGGACTCTGTGGAAGATAAGTTCTCTCCAGTTGGTTTCCATTACCCTAGTTAGGGTTACTGCTTGCCTGAACCGGGTTGTGCTTGGATGTTTGGTAGATTCCCATGATTGCCTCATCACCAGCACAGTTGAGCCATTTATACCAGAATTATCTGTGGCTGAGGAATATTAGGCCCATCTGCCTCACCTCGGGTTGATGTCATCTGAATGCCAATGTGGTAGACTCCACCCTCTTCTGGATTCTCGTTGACACCCCCATGGAACAGCCGTTTGGGATACCTTAAGCTCGATCGATCCGTTGTCGTATGACAGTCGTGTCCAACGGTGCCGGTAAGCGCATTTGAATTACATCACTCACCTGTAGATTTTCTATGGGATGTTTCTTTCAATCTCATGACATCTTCATCACGTTATTAATATTCATTTATGATGGACACTACATCACATTGAATTTTTGTATATATTGATTATCTTGTGGACTGTTTTTTACATTGTTTTGTTCACACCCTGCTGGGTATTCATTGCTTAGCATTCTTTACGTCACATTAAATGAGTCACACCCTGTTGGGTATACATTGTCCAATGTTATTTTGCCTAACATGTAGCGCTACATAATTATCCCCATCGGTTGCTAAGGACACGGCGGCCGGCTTCCCGGGCCCCCTGCTTAGCAACCAGCTGTATACAGTAATAAAATAATAAATGCAAAACACATCAAAAATGCACTGCTTGCGTTTCTGCTGCAGCTCCATTGAAGTCTATTAGCCACAAATCGCGGGAAAAAAGTCCCTGACCTTTTCCAAAAATGCACCAGCCACAAAACGCATAGATGTGAACTAGTACCGTAGGAAACCATGTTAATTGGACTGTAGTGCGTTTCTGCAAACTGCTAAACACGCATATCTGTGAACGTAGGGTTAGATGAATAATAAATTATTATGTTATAACATATAGCATAATAATATATTATTTAGCTTGATTAAAACAGTACCTTTTCAGCAGCAGCAGACCCTTATTCTCCCTCTTAACTGTGTGAAAAAAACATGGGATTGTGGGTAAACCTTATACCTATAAACACGTGTTTTTTCCTTGTAGTTAAGAGGGCTGGGCTGAAAGGCAGCATTTGTCTTTTAGACACATTCCCCCTTCTATGACACTGATAACACTGCAGTGAGAGGAAAGCCTCCATGGCAGCATTTTTATTGGACAGCTTGGACCAATCGTACTTTACCATTGGTCCAAGACTTCAAGCCGTCCATTGAGCTCAGTGCCTCTGACAAGAAGTGAGAAGAGGCACTGTGAGCTCATCCTCTCAGTCTGCTGCAAACAGAGTATGCCAGCTTGTATTTAAACTGGCTGCTCTTTATGTAGCTTCTGACAGGCTGTGCAAGGAGCCCTGTATCTCCGGAACCATGGGTGGCAGGAGCCCCAAATTTTGACCAGTGGTGGGGTAGGACTTTAGGGGTCAATGTGACCCCAGGTCACCAAGCTACGATCCTAAAAGCTTGATCTTATTTTGTTTTTTATTTACATTTTTTATGTTCATGGCTCTGCCTCACCTGCCTCCCCTGACTGCACGTCCCTGATACCAAATAAAGCGGAGTGATAGACTCCTGCCGCCATCAGTCAAACTGTTGAAAGGAGGGAGGAGGAAAAAGAGGCATGGCTTGCTGGGCACTGTGTGTGTCTATGAACGCACAGAGCAATTACTGAAAGTGTGCATGCACAAGTATCTCCTTAGCCAAGGAGGTACCCACAAATAGGCCAAGGGGCCAGTGGTTTGGGGACTGGCTGGAGGAGACCAAACAAGGCAATTTAAAATATAAGAAACATCATACAGTGTAAGTGTTGACCTCCTCTTAAAAAAAAGATGCAGTAAAAATGATACCACATTTTGCCACGATATATGGTAATGCACTTTGTATTTTCTAAATGAATGCAAAGCATTCTCTGGATGAGGTGGAAAGTGAGATGTCACTGCCCACCCACTCCACCTTGTCCAATGCAAAGCATTCTCTGAATGGGGCCTGTGAGTGGCTGACCTCCTGTGTTCAGAATGCATCAGGCTGGCTGCTCAGAATGGGACCTGGAAGCAAGTGGAGATCCAGGGCAGCCATCACAAATTTTGGGGCCCTTTACACAGCTTTAGGCAGGGCCCCCCTGGAGTAGAGAACCTGGGGGGGTGCTGACAAAAAAGTGTAATCTCTTCTCTCCTCTCTCCTGACGCGAGATGATAAGCGGGGGAAGGGGGCCTGGGGACCATCGGGCCCCTTACAGGTGTAATGCAAAAACAAATGGGAGGGGGGCCAGCCGGGCCTGTAATGGGCCCTGGGGACCATCGGGCCCCTTACAGGTGTAATGCAAAAAAAAAATGTTAAAAAAAAAAAAAAACGGGAGGGGGGCCAGCCGGGCCCCTACAGGTGTAATGCCTGTACCCCCCTGATGGCGGCCCTGTGGAGATCACTGGAGAAGTGGTGTCTACTTCAGTGATTTCCAGCTTCCAGGGCCAAACACCAGTGCTGCTACAGGGATAAAGCCTATAGCTCTGTGTAAGCTACAGCTTAAGTGACTAATAGCTAACACAAAGTGACTTCTCCTGCTCTTGGTAGCCAAACAGAGCACCAAGGGAGCAAAGAAACGGTGAATATGTGCTGCTTGGGATGGGGGTTAAAGTGAACCTGTTGCTTTGCCCTACATCACACTTTGGTAAACCATTACACTGATGTCTGGACAATACATCTCCAGCCTCTTTGTAGGCAGGTGCAGTCTGACCTCCGTGCACAGGTGACCGTCCTGCCAAGAGAGGGGAGGAAGAAGGAAGGAGGAATACGCTGCTACCTGGGTGACCCCTGCGACCATCTTTAGTGAGGGCAGTGATTATATAAAGTACTGTCTCACTGCTGTTGGCGCATATTTTTTCATGTGGCTAGGTTATGGAAGAGTTCCAGAGAAGGAGGGACAGCATAGGGACTGTCATCAGAGCTCTGCTGCATCTGCCTTCCAGCTGCCCCCTGCGCAAGGTGCTGCAGGTCTCTGTTCATTGCTCCCTGCAAGTACTGCATAACTTCTGTGAGTGCCGCTGCCAGTTCTAAGTCGCTGCATAAACTCTGTTATTGTATGTTGGAACATTTTGACAATACAACCCCTGCAATTTCAACCACTGTATGCCTTCCATTTGGGGTGTCTGCTGCCTGCGCCACCCTGCTCTACAGCCTACATGTTTTTTCTATTGTGTGAAAAGGTGTGCTACCGGCGCAAAAAAAATGAATGCTTAGTTAATGATCTAGTTTGCTGCAATCAAAGATACATATTGATTGGTGTGTGGATTGCTCTAACTCCTGAATGAATTTATATCATACCACTTCTATTTTCCGCCATAAAAAATATAAAAAAATAATATATATATTTCTGTATTTCTGTGCTCTATTTCTATGGGCATCCTTGCGGATATTCCTCCCAGTGCCCACAGTTTAATTAATATGTGTACCCAAATATCAACACAATATCATGCTCCTAGGAAAAGATATGCACACCAACCCAAACAATATAAACAATGTACATGTGAAAACAACTATGCAATGTCATTGACTAATTATTATTGAAGCACCCACGCCACCCTCCTTCTCCGCTCTTTGGCTCATTCACAGGAGAGGAAGGCACATAGTCTTCACCATGCCCATACCCCCTGGGTTGCAGAGGTTAAGCACACATAGTTTCACTTACGGGTCTTTGCAGCGACTCCCCTCAGTGTTGGTTTCTGTCCCTAGAATGTAAGGACAAAAGTTTCTATGCCCCAAGTAACTCCAAGGTCCACACCAGCATCAACTTCAACATAGAGTTTATTTCTTTATACACGAACATCCACAAATGAGAAGAAGAGAAAGGTGTTAGGAAGACAGATCAGTTCAGGCACTCTTGTTTCCTCAGCACTCGATCCCGAGTGGGTATAGTTCACCCGGATAGTCACCCGAAGGCACTAGCAGCCGGCGTGTAACTCAAACAGTCTATTAGATTCCCTAATGGATGCGTTCAGGAGATCCTCTGCCACAGGATCTATGGTGCCCCAAACCTCCTACTGGTCCTTTTGTTTAGATCCCTTTTTCCGGATTGATGACATCCCTCCAGAGAGTTACTGGGCCCCTTCCTTCACTATGATCTCTCTCCAGTCCTTCGAAACGGCCCTCCCCCAGCCTCCTCTTCTAGAAACGGGTCCCCTCGCAAGGTGGCACCCTGGGATCCCTCCTCCCGAAGTGGGCTCCAGCTAAAGGTGCTGGGCCCAGGGCTGAAGTTGCAGTCCCAGGACTAAAGGTGCCTGGGACTGAAGTGCACGTGGCCCCATGGCCTGGAGCGCCACGCACTGACTCTGGAACCAGGAACGACGTCTGCCCCTTATGTATCCTCTCCCGGCATGCCAAGCAGGTCCACCACACCCACTGTACGGCTGCCGAGAGGAGACACCAAAACGCTGCCCTATCACCTGCGGTTCAACCCCGAGTATAGATGACAGCGTCACCCACACTTCTAAGGGGAACTGCACACCAGGCAAAACAACAGCAAGGCAGAGTCCAACAAATTGAAAAGATTCGAGCCAACTACCACTCAAATCACCCTTAAATTTGGCATAGCAATCCCTAAATTTGGTACCCCCGCTACATTATCAATAATCAAACAAAGTGCAAGTGCCAAATATGAAACAACTCATATTTGCTTCATATTTGGCACTTGCACTTTGTTTGATTATTGATAATAATTTGTCATTGACACCGCATTGTTGTTTTCACATGTACATTGTTTATATTGTTTGAGTTGGTGTGCGTATCTTTTCCTAGGAGCATGATATTGTGTTGATTTTTTGGTATACATATTAATTAAACTGTGGGCACTGGGAGGAAAATCCGCAAGGATCCCCCATAGAAATAGAGCATGTTTTTTCTATTACAGGGTTGATCATTTTAGCTGGCATGCGAAGTACCACAGGAATATTTACACTGAATTAGAAAATGCAGGCAAAATTCCCTGTGAAATGTATGCAAATAAGCATAGTACTCAAAAAGCCTTTTAGATTTCCTTTTACTTATCTGCACACATTTTCCAGCACTGCCTGCTGAAGATTTCCTACATGTACTTTGTACTCCATGGCAATTCATCTACTAAAAATGCAAATGCTGATTGCTATAATTATAATACCTATCCCATTTTTGGAAAGAAATTCATCCAGTTCCTGGTTTTGTTGCTTCCACAATTTAAATTCCTCGCAGCTCATTGTCTCATGTATGTCTTCCCACTGTGTGATACAGAGCAAGAGATAATCACTATTCTGCACAGAAAAAAATGCTGCACTTGTAATGTTTGTAGTGTATCTTTTAGAATCTGGATATCAAACTATGCACTTGATCTTTCTTGTTTATTAGGTTTAAAAGCCAGGAAGGTCCCCGAAGCTCAAATGGTTACAATACTTACTTGGTTAACTAAGTAAAACATTCCGTCCCCAGGTTACAACTAAGATAGGGTCTGTAGGTTTGTTCTCAAGTTGAATTTGTTTGTAAGTCGGAACAGGTACATTTTTTAGGTGTAGCTCCAGCCCAAAAAACAATTTTTACGTTTTTTTGGATAGCATAGGGAAGGGTTATTACCCCTGTAACGTTTGTTTTGCTGTCTGTACCCCTTTTCAAAAGATTTCACCTCACTATCTGTCCCCATGACAGTTGGATTTTGAACATTTTGGGTTGTTGTGGAAACAAGGATTGGTGATAGTTCCAGTGGAGACACCTTTTTTTCCCATGATAACACTTACAGAAGTGAATTTTCTCTTCCATGGGGTAGATTTCCTCTCACTTCCTGTTGTCTCCCTCTGTTTGTAAGTCGGATGTTTGTAATCTGGGGACCGCCTGAGCTTGGTATTACATATTTATTGCCAGCTAACATTTTCATTCTACTTGTCAAAGACCTTGGAGGCTGTCAGTGTGAAAGCCAAGAACTAATGTTTTACAAGCAGTAGCCCCCAAGGTTGGCCTATTACTTTTGCACCAGAGATTAATGGTTTTAATGCAAACAGACCTTTACATACACCAAGGGCCGGCACAAAACAGACTAGAGGTATTTACTTATATAGTAGCCCAAGGATAACCTCATGTGTGCAGCCACCTCTTCTGCCATGCTTTGATTTGATTATTTGATTGATTGAGGTTAGACATTTGCTAAGAAAGAAATGTCCATCCAGTCCTGAGATTTAAAGACCTCAGACAGACAACCCTGCCAGCCTGGAGGCCTGACCTTTCTTTCCTGCAGTTAAAAAACATGGCTAGGTCACCTTTGTGCCTCCAACCTGTGACTGTACAATAAAGGAACAGCAGCAGACTGATGAGCTCCCCCTCTTCTCTTTCCTCCTATTAGGGCGTTCCTTAGGAGTATATTTACATGCAGTACCTCTGCCTGACTTATAGTGCTTTCCTACTCCTTCACAGACTTAATTCTACTGTTCAGGGGTATACATGAAGTTAATATCAAGACAAATTCAAGCACTTCCACTGGTTGCATTTAAAATACATGTTTTCGTTATACTGAATACTCATCTGCTTTAATTGGGGATGTTTTTTATATGTGGCTGCAGGTCAACTTTAAAGTAACTCTGTTGCTAAAATTACAAATATACAATTATGTAGGGCTCCCTACAATGCAGAGCATGATACTCATATCTGCTGATGCCTACACCTCTGAACTATGTAGTAGAGAAGGGAAACCACAACTGAAAATCCTTCAGAATCCAGTGTTCATTTTCTGGTCACCTGCTGTGCACTGTGGTTCCTCAGGGCCGGCAGATCAAATCACTGAGTGCGCTACTGGACAAAAAAGTTGACACCCCCCAAAAGTGTCAAGTTCTGCAGGATCTTTAGACAGCGGTTTCTCTTTATTATTGCAAAGACTGGCTGTCCCAGGAGCAAGGGACTTAAGTATTCTGTGTCTTCTTTGCGGGAGCCCGTTTATTGTACAGTTTTATATTAGCAAGTCTTTGAAATGTTGCATAAATCACTTTAAATGTTGCATAGTTCAGTGCAGAAGAACTGTAATATCTAGGGGACACTTATCCTTACCCTTTGTGTTAAAATTATAATACTTGCTGCATAATTTTTTATTAAATGCTTAGGCTTACTTGCTGTTTGCAGCTGAAACAAGTGCTTTTATTGCAAGTTGGACATTCCATTTTGAATGTGTCTCCCTCGTGTAGAACTCCAAAAGGACACTATAAAAAGGTAA
Organism: Rana muscosa; assembly: GCA_029206835.1. Classification (NCBI taxonomy): domain Eukaryota; kingdom Metazoa; phylum Chordata; class Amphibia; order Anura; family Ranidae; genus Rana; species Rana muscosa. The sequence continues at coordinate 73,030,751 of JARGYO010005626.1, read as the reverse complement.
ACACATTAAGAAATATTAACAAAGATTTTATTATGACTTCCTTTAAGTCATATCTGCAATAAAACATATCAAAATCTGTACATACTTCACCAGTTCGATGTTGTAGAACAATGTCACCACAATTAGGTATGTGGAAGTACCAAAACAGTTTGTACACATTTTATAATAGAGGAGGTTGGTGTAGGTAGGTAGCTCAGAGGGGGCAATAATGACTGGACATGCCTTTCTCACCTGTCTAGTTGATTTTCCCCTCTTTGAGAGAGCTAGTCTATGGCTATCATATCATATCATCATATATATGTGATGGTTTTCTAGTCTGCACTGGCTGACTCAGGAGATGCTCATGTCATGCCTATGGACAGCTTTTAGATGGCATAGACAGTAGAGGTTGGTTGGATCACGCCTCTACATCTACATTTTTGACAGGTTCCTAAACAAGAAATTTGCCTTGGATGACCATTCATATTTAGGCCTATGAAGTGGGAAGGGGTAAGCAGACTACAGACTCCTCCTATGCCTGTTCATTAGGGAAAACAATAGTGATAACACAAGGTTTTTCAACCTGTCAAAATCACTGTCTCCTCCTAGATGCTTTGAAAAACAGTATCTGTCAGTAACTCATATACACGTGACTGTCACTAAATCAGACTAGACCATGCAATGGTCCATCTTGAGTCCTGGAGGGAGTGTCCTAAACTAGTGTAGTATTTTATTTTATGTAATGTCTTTTCATATAATAAATGAATTGTAAATGTATAAATTATTTTAATGGTAGAAGGTTCGTTTTTATGTCTTGAGGGGAATAAAAGTTTATACAATGCCCAGAATCATTAAGGTTCACTTATTTTAAGAGGTTATAAGGAGACCTCAAATTTGACACGGGAAATTACTATACAATATCTTATTTTTTATCCATTTGCTAATGCCAATTCTAGCAAATTCACAAATAGTTTCTTGAAGCTTACGTGACTGCACCAGCTGAATTCAGGCATCTCCATCAGTGCTCTGTCTCTTAGCTTTCTTTGAAATAAATCATGGGTTGCGTGGTCAAGATAGTGATGGATCTGTAAAACAAAATAAAAAAAGGGATTTTTATAACAGCTTACCTGTAAAATCCTTTTCTTGGAGTACATCACGGGACACAGAGCGACTTAGTCATTACTAATGGGTTATATAGTTTACCTTCAGGTGCTGGCACTGGCAACTTCCAAACCGGAAGTACCCTCCCCTATATAAGCCCCTCCCACCCGGGAGCACCTCAGTTTTGTAGCAAAGCAATAAGTGTCCCAAAAAGAGGGGTGGGAGCTCCAAGAAAAGGATTTTACAGGTAAGCTGTTATAAAAATCCCTTTTTCTTTTTCGTACATCACGGGACACAGAGCGACTTAGTCATTACTAATGGGACATCCCAAAGCAATGCCAAATGAGGGGAGGGATACATAAGCTGGGCGCCATCAGGCATGAGGATCTTTTGCGGCCTGCAACACACTGCGCCCAAAGGCGACATCCTCCTGACTTCTAACGTCTACCTGGTAGAATCTAGTAAACGTTTGTACTGAAGACCATGTTGCGGCCTTACAGACTTGAGCCAGGGAGGCCTGGTGATGCACTGCCCATGAAGTTCCAACTGCTCTTGTGGAGTGCGCCCTAACTTTGAATGGAGGCGGTCTCTTTCTCAAGCCATAGGCTTGTATTATGACCTGTCGAATCCACTTGGCTAAAGTAGATTTTGATGCTGCCTGACCCTTTCTAGGGCCTTCCAGCAGAATAAACAAAGTATCCGTTCTGCGAATCTGAGCAGTGGCTTTTAGATAAGCTTTAACTGCTCTTACTACATCCAAAGAATGCAATAACTTTTCCTCTACCGAGCTAGGTTTGGGGAAAAAAGAACGAAGAACCACATCTTGGTTCAAATGAAACCTCGATACCACCTTAGGAAGAAAGGCTGGATGAGGACGTAATACTACTCTGTCCTTATGGACAACCAGATATGGCTCCTTACAGGACAAGGCGGCTAATTCCGATACTCTTTTAGCCGAACAAATGGCTACTAAGAAAATCAATTTCCTGGTGAGAAGAACCAAGGAAATGTGTTGCAATGGTTCAAACGGTTGTTTCTGTAGAACCGACAGAACCAGGTTTAAGTCCCATGGACATATGGGAATACTAACCGGAGGGCTAATACGCATCACTCCTTGTATGAAAGCTTTGACTAGTGAATGCGAAGCCAAGGGCCTTTGAAAAAATATTGACAAGGCCGAAATCTGACCCTTGATAGTACTCAAGGCCAGCTTCCTATGGAATTGACCGTAGGGTACTGCTTCGAATGAAGCCACCATTTTTCCCAGCAGCCTCATGCACAGGCGTATGGATGGTTTTCTTTTTGTACCCACTAAGTGGGTCAAATCTTTTAAAGACGACACCTTCTCTGGAGGTAAGAAAATCTTTCTCTGATTTGAATCCAGCCTTAGCCCTAAGTATTCCAGACTTTTGACTGGTCTTAGAGCTGACTTGTCCCGGTTGATAATCCAACCGTGATATTCCAGATACTTGATTGTCTTGTGAATAGCTACTTCCAGCTTTTCTACTGAGTGGTCTATTAGTAGCAGGTCGTCTAGATATGCCATTATTGTTACACCTTGTGTTCTTAGATTGGCCAATAGTGGGGCCAGAATTTTTGTGAACACTCGTGGTGCTGTGGCCAGACCGAAAGGTAAGGCTCTGAACTGAAAATGGCGCCCTTCTACTGCAAAGCGTAGAAATTTCTGGTGGGCCGGAAAGATGGGAATATGCAGATAAGCATCCCTTATGTCGATCGAGGCTAACCATTCCTGCCTTTGTAGGGCGGTGGCCACCGATCGGATCGACTCCATCCGAAAAGTCCTGATATTTAGGAACATGTTTAGCCCTTTTAGATTTAATATGGGCCTCACGTCCCCATTTGATTTGGGGACTGTGAAAAGGTTCGAGTAAAACCCGAATCCGCTTTCTTCCAGGGGAACCTTCATGATTACACCTTGGAGCAATAGTTGTTCTAGTGCCAGAAGGAGGGATCCTCTCTTCTGGGGATCGCTTGGCACGTTTGACCTCATAAATTGGGCAGGAGGAGTGTCTTTTAACTCCAGCTTGTATCCCAGACTTACTGCGGAGAGCACCCATCTGTCTCTGATGGTGTCCCGCCAGGTCTCTGTGAACAACTGAAGTCTTCCCCCCACCCGATTGAGTGGGGGCAACGCTTCATGACTTGGGGGGAGGTTTTGTACCTCTCTTGATCCAGGGTTTCTTGTTACCCTGTGATTGTCCCTGATTTCTGCCCCCTGAATTTGACCGCAGAGGCCGTCGGAACTGTTTCACAGCCGATGTGCCAGGGACTGGAGAAGTAGGCCTCTTAAAAGAAGGACTTCTACTCTTGTTCTTAACCGGTAAGAGTGAGCTTTTACCGGCAGAAATTTTCTGGATATATTTGTCCAGATCTTCTCCAAATAAGCGTTCTCCATGAAATGGGAAGCTAACCAGCAATTTCTTACAGGGAGCTTCAGCAGACCAGTTTTTGAGCCATAGAAGCCTACGCATATGTACTACAGACAGCGTAAAGCGGGAGGCCTGTTGGATTGTATCCTTTATGGCGTCCACCGCAAAACACAAGGCTCTAGGCAGGTCAGCTAGGGCAAGAGCCTGCTGATCTGGTAAGTCCCTTAAGACTTGTTTCAACTGATCTTTCACCGCTTGGCAGACTCCAATCGCTGCTACCGCAGGTTGTGTCACCATGCTTGATGTAGAGAAAGCAGATTTTAGTAAAGACTCCAATTTTTTATCTATTGGGTCTTTGAACATTGGAACATTATCTACTGGACATGTCAGTGATTTGTTCACAGAAGAGATGGCTGCGTCCACTGTAGGGACCCTCCATTTTTTTATGAACTTATCCTCCATGGGATAGATCACCGGAAATCTCTTGGGGGGAGCAACTATTTTATCAGGATGCTCCCAATCCTGGTAAATAAGCCCTTCCAATAAAGGGTGGATTGGGAAGGAACAGACAGCCTGGGGAGCTTTCAGCGACCCCAGCGAGGAAACCGTAGTGGTTGATGGTTCCGCCAGAGGCATTTTAAATGCTGATCGGACCATGTTAGTCAGAGACTGAACCCATAATCTTTCAGCCTGAGATTCTGAGAAAGGTTCTTCCACTGTTGATTCCTCCATAACTGAATCAACCTCATCCTGATCCCCTTCAGGTAGGTCGATCTCTGTGTGGGGCTGTTCCTCCACTAACAGGCACTCTGAAGGAGGAGACGGAGATCGGACGCGCTTTCCCTGTGACAGGGAAGCAGCGATCAATGCTGTTAATCTCTCTTCCAATCCTCCCAGAGTTGAGGATAAAACCTCCTCTGTTATATATACAGGAGCAGGTGGACTGGGGACAGCCGCAGCACCAGGCACTCCTGCGGGGTTCCTACGGCTACTGACCTCTGAATTCTCAGGGGAGATTGGTGCAGTACAAGCATGCCCAATATCCTCAGAGCCCGATGGAGACCCCTTTGGCTTCCTGGAAGACTTATTTCCGGAGCGTCTGGACGACATATCCTTTAAGCACAAAGCTGAGGTATTCCCGTCGTCATACACCAATTTTGCTGGTAATAGTCTAACACAGTTGCTGCTATATACCAGCTGGTGTCCACTAAAGTGCCTTTCTATGGGGATGCCTGCATCAACCGCCTCTGTGTGCCACGGTTTGTTGCTAGCTCTGTTTGCATCCAGCTGACACTTGTACTGTGTCTTTTATACATGCTGGGACGCCTGCACATGCGCAGAAGCGCCGCGGCGCGCACCTAGCGTCATCCACCCGCCCCGCCCCTTTTTTTCATAGGAGGCGCGTGCACGCGCCCGTGCGCCATTGGCGCCCTTTTCGAAAACCAAGCAGGGACTAGGAGCCAGGGCCCTTTTTGCCGGAGGGCCTGTGCGGTGGATGAGCGCAGCAACAGGGCAGAGGAAGTGGATTCCCACAGAGAACTTACCAACTGCCTGGATCTTTTGACTTGAGAAAACCAAAGATCCACATGACAAGAAAAAATGGACCACAGCGGCCTCTAGTGGTTTAACACAGGTACCGCAGTCCTCTTTTTTTTTTTTTTCTTGACTACTATTAAAATTTTACATTTTTCAGTAGTTACAGGCATACACAGATATTAGCGGGAATACCGTTAGGTAACAGACAGAAAGACAAATTAGGCTTGGGGGTCCCCCAATAGAACCAAGTTCCTGGGGGCCCCCACTTACCTGTTCCCCGCCGCAGGACTCTGTTTGGTCCACAGAAGCCCAAACTTCACCTATCACGGCAGGCATTGTAATTAAACCTTCAGGGACCGGGTTCCCAAGGATTCCACTCCCCTGGACCTGTATAGCACCCTGCACAGAAAATATCTTGGTCGTGGGTATGACCAGAGCTCTGGATCCCAGGGTCCAGCCCTCCTAAGAGAGGCATTACAGGCAAAACCTTGCTCTTCTGTTGCAAGGCCCGGGTACCGACCGTTTAGCTATGAAGCTTTTTTGGTGGGATCCGGAACAGCTTACTAAGGCCCGTAAAAGAACCTGTACGCAAGCCCAGGAAAACACATGTTACTCTTTGGCCAACACCTTAGACACTGGCAAAAAAACTGAGGTGCTCCCGGATGGGAGGGGCTTATATAGGGGAGGGTACTTCCGGTTTGGAAGTTGCCAGTGCCAGCACCTGAAGGTAAACTATATAACCCATTAGTAATGACTAAGTCGCTCTGTGTCCCGTGATGTACGAAAAAGAAAGTAATGTGCATTGTATACATTTCAAATATTCTGGATAACGAGTACTCTTATTGCCACCACAGACCCCTTATTGCTTTGTATGTCTTCTTAAAGTGGACCTCCCAGTAACTTTACAAGTCTGTGTAAATATACTTATACCCAACGTGACACAATATACAGCAATAGTACAGTTTAAAAAAGATCCACTCTCTATCATTATAAAGCAGTGCCTGAGCTTCAGTCAAGTGATGACTTTGCCTAGGCTAAGAAGATGGTATGGTACTGCTTTAGCCAGGAGAAATGAGGTCAGCGGCGGCCTGACACCCCCCCAGTGTGTGTCACCCGTGGCGGCCGGCCCCCCACTTAGTACGCCTCTGGCTATGAGGTCAGCAGGAAGCACCACTGAGAGGAGCTGCCCATGGACACAGAGCCCTTCAACATAGACAACTTAAATGTCCCTGATTTTAACCCCCAGAAAATGCAGCGCATTGGGTCTGCAGCCTCTCCCACTCCAGCCTTAAACCCTATCTCATTAGTACCTTATAATAAATGTACATTTTGTTAACATTTGTATTTTTGGAACCTGGGTATCCAGCAAGTTGAAGAACTCCATCGATTCCTCAGAGTTCCCGTTTTTCTCCAGTTCTGGTTTCTTGCAAATGGGGCACACCACATATATAATACTTTTCTCTTTGATGACAGAGGAAAAATGACGAACGAAACACTGTTCACATAAAGAACAATTGCAATGCGTCATCTTCACAAACTGGAAGAAAATAAATGTGATAAATTAACCATGTGAATGGGAGTTTAGTACATTTGTCACATGTCTATCTTTATTGTGTAGCTTTCTTGCCACTGTATCCTCACTGGCATAGTCAGCACTACCACTGCATATCTACTGTATGTGTGTATATTGTGACAGCAGGAAGGTAAAGTCACCTGGTTGCATCCAGGGGGGTAGATATATTTCTCCCAGATTCAGGCTTTATGCCGACTTATACAACTAGGGAGTTGATGAAGCCCAGCTGAGGCTAGTGGGCTCATGAATGACTCATACCTCTAGGGAGAGTGCTGGGCGTCGTGAGGCAGGGAGTTGATGAGACCAGCTGAAGCCTGTCAGTTCGTTTAAGGCCTCTATAAAAACTCCCAGCTTCATCAGATGTTAGCTCATGCCTGGAACCAGACCTGTGTGGACTGTCTAGGGAGAGTGAACCCCTGTGCGGTGAGGCAAAGCCTGTGTGGCTATTTGTTTGGACTTTTACTAAACCAGGGACTTAGGGACTAGGACAGCACCAGGCTGATCCCAGTTGTTAGTTTAGGAAACCTGCATGTTTAGTCAGAGGTCAAACTGACCAGGATTTATTTTGTTTGTTTCTTTTTGGCTTTGCTGTGTTTTTGTCACTGTACATAGAGAAATAAACCGCACCTTTTGATTTTGAAAACCACAACCTCCGTCTGCTGGCCCTGTTTTTGTGTGGGGAGCCCAACCAGGGGGTCACACACACCCGCTACCGAGTTAACCCCCTCACAGTTGGTGGAGAACCAGTGGCAGTTTTTTTTAAGCCAGCATGGAGGAGATACTGAAACAGCTGGCTCTAGCAAATGCCAATCAACAGCAGACAAATGCAGGTTTGCAAAGGAGCCTTGCAGCCCAGCAGCAAGCTCATCAACAAGCCCAGCAGCAATCTGAGGCCCGCTTCATAGACCTGTTACAGAAGCAAGAGCAGAGACTACAACAAATGGAAGCAGTAATGCAGCAACGTCCGCAGACCAGTGAGGAAAGCCGTCCCACTAATACCGCGTCCTTTGGGGTGAGTCGTTTATTGACAAAAATGACTGGAGAGGATGATCCAGAGGTATTTTTGACCACATTTGAAAGGACTGCTGAAAGAGAAAAGTGGCCTGAGGAGCAGTGGGCTGGACTGGTGGCTCCTCTGTTAACTGGTGAATCGCAGAAGGCTTACTATGACCTAGAGCCTGACCAAGCAAAAGACTATGTGATGCTAAAAGCTGAAATATTGGCAAGGCTGGGTGTCACCCTGGCTGTCCGGGCTCAGCGTGTGCATAACTGGACTTTCCAGCTTGGAAAACCCCCCAGGTCTCAAATGTATGATCTCATTCACCTGAGCAGGAAGTGGCTACAGCCAGAGACTTTGTCCGCACCGGAGATTGTGGAACGTGTTGTGATGGATCGTTTCTTGAGAGCTCTTCCTACCGCCATTCAAAAGTGGGTAAGCCATGGAGACCCAGAAACGGCCGGTAAACTTGTGGATCGTGTAGAGAGATACTTGGCTACAGAGAACCTGACGGCCTCTTCCAGAGACTCTCGGACTTTCCACCCTAAGACCAGACCATCCCCAGGGGCGGATAAGAGGATTCCAAGGGGTGAGGGTGGAGAGAGTGAGAGGGTGGGAGCTCTACCCCAAGTTTGGCGAGAACAGCCTGGGAAATCAGCGGCTCAAGAGGCCGCAAGAAGGATCGTTTGCTACCGCTGCCGGCAAGCGGGACATATTGCAGCAAATTGCCCGGTTGTGGAGGAACCCATGCAATGTGACTTTCTGATGGACAGACGTCAGTCGCTGTGTGCGACAGTCGCATGCACTGCCATTCGGGGAACTGAGAAACATTTATGCAAAATGTGTATTAATGGTAGAAATGTTGTGGTATTACTGGATTCAGGTAGCCTTGTGACCCTGATAAAGGCTGAATTAGTTAAAACAGAGGTCTCTGGGAATAGCAAGGTAGCTGTTATTTGTGTGCATGGGGACACCCGAGAGTATCCAGTGACTACAGTGTGTTTCGAGACCCCCAAAGGTACCCTCTCTCATCCAGTGGGGTTAGTATCTCAATTACCGCATGATGCCATTGTGGGAAGGGATTTTCCGAAGTTCTGGGAACTGTGGGATGATCCTGAGCCCCCCACTGGTGCCCCTATGTACCAGGAATGTGATAGCCAGAACTCCTCTGAGAGTGGTGAGGACTCTCCAGAATTTCCCTTGTCAGTATTGGCAGGGGAGACTCAAGAAACTGGAGAGGAGCCCACCTCCTCAGACGAAAACCTACCGTCTGTGGAGTTTTCTGATCTGGAGGTTCACAGGGAAAATTTTGCCACAGAACAGTTAAAAGACCCCGCCCTAATAAAGGCACGGGAAAACGTAGTGGAAATAGATGGCGAGTTAGTGAACCCAGATAATACCTGCACTTACCCATACTTCAGCGTAGAGAAGGACCTACTGTATCGGGTGGCAAAAAGGGCAGAAGAAACCGTTGAGCAGCTGGTGGTGCCCAAACCTTACAGGAAGTTGGTGTTGGAGTTGGCCCATGGGCACATTCTTGGAGGTCATCTGGGGACAGAGAAAACCCGAGAGAGGGTATTACAGAGATTCTATTGGCCTGGGGTGATGAAGGACATAGAAAATTATTGTTCCTCCTGCCCTGTGTGTCAGAGGTCGGCCCCGATGCCACATTTCCGTAGCCCGCTGGTCCCTCTACCCATCATTGAGGTCCCGTTTGAGAGAATCGCAATGGATTTGGTAGGTCCTATAATCAAGTCCGCTAGGGGGCACCAGTACATATTGGTTATAATGGACTATGCCACCCGTTATCCAGAAGCGATCCCTCTCAGAAATACCTCGGCCAAAACCATAGCCAAAGAGCTATCTCTTGTTTTTAGCCGGGTGGGTATTTGTAAAGAACTGCTTACGGACCAAGGTACACCCTTTATGTCCCGGGTTATGAAAGAGCTGTGTAAATTGTTCAAAGTGACGCAATTGCGTACATCTGTGTATCACCCCCAAACCGATGGGCTGGTTGAAAGATTCAACAAAACCCTAAAACAAATGTTGAAGAAAGTGGTGGATAGAGATGGAAAGGATTGGGACTGTCTACTTCCTTATTTGATGTTTGCTATTAGGGAGGTGCCCCAATCCTCTACGGGATTCTCCCCCTTTGAGTTACTGTATGGGAGACACCCAAGAGGGCTGTTGGATATTGCCAAGGAAACTTGGGAAAGTGAGAGTTCTCCCCACAGGAGTGTGATTGAGCATGTCGCCCTGATGCAAGATCGAATTGCACAGGTAATGCCCATCGTGAAGGAACATTTGGCCCAAGCGCAGTTGGCACAGCAGAGAGTGTACAACCGTGGAGCAAAGACCCGTACCTTTTCCCCGGGGGATAGGATATTGGTACTTGTCCCTACGGTTGAAAGTAAATTCCTTGCCAAATGGCAAGGCCCCTACGAGATAATGGAAAAAGTGAGCGAAGTGAATTACAAGGTCAGACAACCAGGAAGGCGAAAGCCCGAACAGATATATCACGTTAATCTGCTGAAAGCCTGGAGGGATAGAGAGTTCCTAGTCGCAGAAACTTGGTCACCAGCTCAAACTGGTTGCGTGATTCCGGAGGTTGGAATAGCAGCCACCTTGTCACAACCCCAACAACAGGAGGTTAAGGAGTTTGTGCTTCGCAACAAGGAGGTGTTCTCTGAGCTGCCGGGACAAACATCTGGGGTAGAGCATGATATTATTACCCCGCCCGGTGAAAGGGTGAAGTTAAAACCCTATCGGATCCCAGAGGCCCGACGGGAGGCAATACGGGAGGAAGTACAGAAAATGCTGAACTTAGGGGTGATAGAGGAGTCCCAAAGTGATTGGTCTAGTCCCATTGTGTTGGTGCCTAAACCGGATGGGAGCTGGCGATTTTGTAACGATTTTCGTCAGTTGAACAAAGTTACAAAATTTGACACCTACCCCATGCCACGTATAGATGAGTTGATCGACCGGCTGGGAACAGCCCGATACATGACGACTCTTGACCTCACAAAAGGGTATTGGCAAATTCCCCTGGCCAAGTCGGCCAAAGAGAAAACCGCATTTGTAACCCCAGACGGGGCGTTCCAATATAAGAGAATGCCGTTCGGGTTACAGAATGCGCCGGCCACATTCCAGCGGAAAATGGACCAGATACTGAGGCCCCATCGGAAGTATGCTGCGGCTTACCTGGATGACGTAATTGTCCATAGCACAGATTGGGCCTCACATCTGCCAAAAGTGCAAGCAGTCCTGGACTCTGTTCGGGAAGCGGGGTTTACGGCTAACCCCAAGAAGTGTACCATTGGGCAGGAGGAGGCCAAATATCTTGGGTACACCATTGGCAGGGGAGTAATAAAACCCCAACTCAACAAAGTCGAGGCCATCCAGAGTTGGCCACGTCCCAACAGCAAGAAGCAGGTACGAGCCTTTCTGGGAATCGCGGGTTATTATCGGCGCTTCATTCCCCACTTTGCTTCTAAGGCTGTGCCCCTAACCAACCTGACGAAAGGGAAAGGGTCGGTCATGATTAAATGGACCCCCGAGGCTGAGGCAGCATTCCAATTCTTGAAACAAGCCTTATGTAGCCAGCCAGTGTTGTACTCACCCGACTTCTCTAAAGACTTTGTCGTACAAAGTGATGCGTCAGATGTGGGGTTAGGAGCAGTATTGTCCCAGGTCTGGAACGGGGAAGAGCACCCAGTCATTTACCTCAGCAGGAAGTTGAAGTCCCATGAGGTAAATTACGCCACGGTTGAAAAGGAGTGTTTAGCGGTGAAGTGGGCTCTAGATTCCCTTCGGTACTATCTGCTAGGTAGGCACTTTGACATGGTTACGGATCACGCTCCGTTAAAGTGGATGGCTCAAAACAAGGAGACAAATAGAAGAGTGAATAGGTGGTTCCTGGCCCTACAGGAATTCAACTTCACAGTAAAGCATCGCCCTGGCGTTCAAATGGGGAATGTGGATGCTTTGTCTCGAGTACATGAATGCCTGATTGCTGGTGTTCCAACCCCAAGGTTAAAACAAGAGGGGGGGGTATGTGACAGCAGGAAGGTAAAGTCACCTGGTTGCATCCAGGGGGGTAGATATATTTCTCCCAGATTCAGGCTTTATGCCGACTTATACAACTAGGGAGTTGATGAAGCCCAGCTGAGGCTAGTGGGCTCATGAATGACTCATACCTCTAGGGAGAGTGCTGGGCGTCGTGAGGCAGGGAGTTGATGAGACCAGCTGAAGCCTGTCAGTTCGTTTAAGGCCTCTATAAAAACTCCCAGCTTCATCAGATGTTAGCTCATGCCTGGAACCAGACCTGTGTGGACTGTCTAGGGAGAGTGAACCCCTGTGCGGTGAGGCAAAGCCTGTGTGGCTATTTGTTTGGACTTTTACTAAACCAGGGACTTAGGGACTAGGACAGCACCAGGCTGATCCCAGTTGTTAGTTTAGGAAACCTGCATGTTTAGTCAGAGGTCAAACTGACCAGGATTTATTTTGTTTGTTTCTTTTTGGCTTTGCTGTGTTTTTGTCACTGTACATAGAGAAATAAACCGCACCTTTTGATTTTGAAAACCACAACCTCCGTCTGCTGGCCCTGTTTTTGTGTGGGGAGCCCAACCAGGGGGTCACACACACCCGCTACCGAGTTAACCCCCTCACAATATATATATATATATATATCTATATATCTATATAGATATATATATTATACACACACACATAGTACTGTCCAAAAGTTTTAGGCAGGTGTGGAAAAAATGCTGTATATTAGGAATGTTTTCTTAAATAAAAATGTTAATAGTTTATTTTTATCAATTAACAACATGGAAAGTAAATGAACAGATGAGAAATCCAAATCAAATCAATATTTGGTGTGACCACCCTTTGCCTTCAAAACAGCATACATTTTCTAGGTACACTTGCACACAGTTTTAGAAAGAACTCGGCAGGTAGGTTGTTCCAAACATCTTGAAGAACTAACCACAGATCTTCTGTGGATGTAAGGCTGCATAAAATCCTTCTGTCTCTTCATGCAATCCCGGAGAGAGTTGATCATGTTAAGATAAGGGCTCTGGGGGGAGGGGGCGAAACCAACACTTTCAGGACTCCTTGTTCTTCTTTACACTGAAGATAAATCTTAATGACATTGGCTGTATATTTGGGGTCATTGTCCTGCTGCAGAATAAATTTGGGGCAAATTGCACGCCTCCCTGATGGTATGGCATGATGGATAAGTATCTCAGCCTTGAGGACACCATTAATCCTGACCAAATCCCCAAATCTATTTGCAGAAATGCAGCCCCAAACTTGCAAGGAACCTCCACCATGCTTCACTGTTGCCTGTGGACACTCCTTATTGTACTGCTCTCCAGCCCTTCGGTGAACAAACTGCCTCCTGCTACAGTCAATTAGGGATGAGCCGAACACCCCCCTGTTCGGTTCGCACCAGAAACCTGCGAACAGACAGAAAGTTTGCGCGAACTTTAGAACCCTATTAAATACAATGGACTCAAACGTTCGAAATCAAAAGTGCTAATTATAAAGGCTAATATGCAAGTTATTGTCCTAAAAAGTGTTTGGGGACCCGAGTCCAATGACGTAGGTGGGGTCTGACTTACGAGGGGGCGGACCTGATGGGGAACTTCCTCCGCGGTGTAATAAATTAATAGACCCACCCATTCTCACGTTCCGCATCTGGTCCGCTTAGCCTTACACCTACGTCATTGGCTGAGCGGACCTGATGGGGAACTTTAGAAGGGGCGGGTCTATTCATTTATTACACTGCGGAGGAAGTTCCCCATCAGGTCCGCTCAGGCTCAGCCAATGACGTTTCGTGTGGACAGCGCTGGACATCGGATCACCGCGGGACACTGGATTTCATCGCTGGAATGTTTTTTTTTTTTAATAAAGGACTTTCCCAACGGTGTCTGTGTTTTTTTTACAATTTGTTACACTTTCTTTGTGAAATGGTAGGGGTACAATGTACCCCATTACCAATTCACATAGGGGGGGCCGGGATCTGGGGGTCCCCTTTGTTAAAGGGGTCTTCCAGATTCCGATAAGCCCCCCGCCCGCAGACCCCCACAACCACCGGGCAAGGGTTGTGGGGATGAGGCCCTTGTCCCCATCAACATGGGGACATCCTCCCCATGTTGAGGGCTTGTGGCCTGGTACGGTTCAGGAGGGGGGGCTCTCTCTCGTCCCCCCTCTTTTCCTGCGGCCTGCCAGGTTGTGTGCTCGGATAAAGGGTCTGGTATGGATTTTTGGGGGAACCCCACGCATTTTTTTTCACATTTGGGGTGGAGTTCCCCTTAAAATCCATACCAGACCTGAAGGGCCTGGTAATTTAATTTGGGGGGACCCCCACGCATTTTTTTTTTTACCAATGACTTTTCTATGTATTGCCGGGAGCCGACAATTCATTATAGCCGCAAGTGACTTTTTTTCCTTCAGAAATGACACTTTGTGCAGGGACAGTTCTAAGCACGGGAAACAAGCGCGACTTTACAGGCATACTATACACACACCCGAGGTACGAAATTTAAAGGAATATTTCACTTTTATTGTTTCACTTTAAGCATTATTAAAATCACTGCTCCTGAAAAAACACTTTTTATGACAATAACTTGCATATAAGCCTTTAAAATTAGCACTTTAGATTTCTCCCATAGACTTTTCGAATTTGCCGCAAACACCCCAAATTGTTCGCTGTTTGGCGAACGGGCGAACAGGCAATGTTCGAGTCGAACATGAGTTCAACCCGAACTCGAAGCTCATCCCTACAGTCAATTAAATAAAAAAATTTGACTCATCAGTCAAGAGCACCTGTTGCCATTTTTCTGCACCCCATTTCCTATGTTTTCGGGTATGGTTGAGTCGCTTAGCCTAGTTTCCACATCAGATGTATAGCTTTTTGGCTGCAATTCTTCCATGAAGACCACTTCTGCCCAAACTTCTCCTAACAGTAGATGGGTGTACCTGATTCCCACTGGTTTCTGCCAGTTCTGTGCTGATGAGACTGCTGGACATCTTCTGATGTTGAAAGGAAGTAAGCATGATGTGTCTTTTATCTGCTTCATCAAGTTTTCTTGGCTGACCCCTGAGTTTAGGGTCCTCAACATTGCCCGTTTCTTTGTGCTTCTTCAAAAGTGCTTGAACAGTACATTTTGAAACCCCAGTCTGCTTTGAAGTCTTTGCCTGGGAGAGATATTAAAGATGCAATACAACTACCTTGTGTCTTGTTACTGTGCTCAGTCCTGGCACATGAAACTTTCTTCTACAACCTCACCTTAGTTGCAGAGTTTGGCTATTCCTCACCCAGTTTTAAGCCTCCTACACTGCTGGTTCTGTTTCAGTTAATGACTGTATTTCAACTTACATATATGTAGCACACACAATCCCTCCTTACCTCCACAAGGCGGGACACACCATACTACAATTCCCAGGTTCCTTCTTGAATAAGAGGGTGAGCAGTGTTCTGAAATTGTTGGGTCCTGCAGCAAGTTACCTCCTTTCAGCTGGTTCTCGTCCCTAGAGTGTAGGGAAAAGTCTGTTGTGGTGTAGCAATAAAGCCAATGTCCAGACAAGGTTAAACCTCAATGAAGGAAGGTTTATTTTCTCTATGCTTAGAAAGTTGAAGATTGAAGAATAGAGTAACAGGAAGGCAGGTTCAGGCACGCAGCACCTAATAGGCACTTAGTATCACCACTTAATCCCAAGTGGGCTTTGCTCACCCGGATAGTCCCCTCTCACGGTCCTAGCAGCCGGAGTGATGCACGAACTTTACTTAAACTTCCTAGGGATAGGATCGGGAGATCCTCTGACACAGAATCCTTAAGTCCCGAACTTCCCGGCTCAGTAACATCTAGAACACAGGTGCAAGTTGAAGCACAATTAGGGGGGCCTGTGGCGGAATTGTGGAATCCCTCTGTAGGTGATCAGGCCTCATCCGAGGCGGTGACTCCCTTCACTGGTAACCCTGGCTCCCTCTCCAGAACGGGTCACCCTCAAGTGCCCTGGAACTCCTCCTTTTGGGGGTAGGTCAACTAAAGGTGCTGAACCTACATGAAGAGATGCAGCCCCAGGCTAAAAGTGCCTGAAACTGGTTCACCCATGCGCACCCCCATGGCCTGGAGGGCCATGAGGCGCAGACAGACTGCTCCTCGGTACTGCTCCTCAGTACCCCTCCACTCTTCTCCTCTCCTTCTCCCCAAAATGGCATCTGTCCCCATCTTATATCCTCTCCCAGCATGCACAGCAGGCTGACCACACCCACCATACCGCTGCCGAGAGAGGACACCCAAGGGCGTAGCAATGTTACCTGTGGTTCAACCCTGACCTGTTATGGCAGTGCCACCTACAGGCCACAGGAAACGGTACACCAGCAACACCACTTAACAGAAGCAGAAGCAAACCTAATAATTAAAGCGGTCTGAGCCTGGCTACTAGCTCAGACCAACCCCTAAATTTAGGTACATAGCACCCCTCAAAGTAAGGGGGCGCTACATATAAAATTGATGATCATTAGCACCTTGGCATAATTATTTAAGCATACGCTGACTCTAATCCTACAAAATCCCTGACTGTGCAAGTGTACAAAGTGTGCAAGTGTAATAATTTATGCTGGTTTAAAGCCAAGGGTAGTCACACCAAATATTGATCTGATTTAGATTTTTCTTCTGTTCATTAACTTTGCATTTTGTAAATTGATAATAAATAAATAAATAAAAGATATAATTTTTGAAAGAATTCTTACTTTACAGCATTTTTTTACAGCTTCCTAAAACTTTTAAACAGTACTATTCATACTATAGGACATGTACTGTGCAAAGGTCTTAGGCAGGTGTAAAAAAATGCTGTAAATTAGGAATGCTTTCAGAAATAGAAGTGTCAATAGTTTATTTTGATCAATGAACAAAACAGAGAGTAAATGAACAGAAGAGTAATCCAAATCAAATCAATATTTGGTGTGACCACCCTTTGCCTTTTAAAACCTTAAATTTTTCAATTCTTCTAGGTACACAGTTTTTGAAGGAACTCAGCAGGTAGGTTGTTCTAAACATCATCGTGTTTCCATATCCTATGAACAAGGAGTCTTGGAAGTGATGGTTTGGCTCCCACGGAGCCCCAATCTCAACATCATTGAGTCTGTTTGGGGTTACATGAAGAGGCAGAAGGATTTGAGGCAGCCTACATCCACAGAAGATCTGTGGTTAGTCCTCCAAGATGTTTGAAACAACCTACCTGCTGTGTTCCTTCAAAAGCTGTGTGCTGGTGTACCTAGAAGGATTAAAGAATTGATGATGTTTTCAAGACAAAGGGTGGTCACACCAAACAATGGTTCTGATCTCTTGCCACAATCCATAACCTTTATCTTTATTGGGTTCTGATCCAACTTATGGACCAAAATGATAATCAGCAATAGATACTGCCTTCTCTACCCTGCTAGCAGACCCCCTTGTAGCCCCATTATAATGAGTTCCCCCTTTTCTTGTGTTGCAAATGCTGCACAGATAGTATGCCTACCCCTGAGCAAATCTAATGGTAGAAACAGTGTAAGAGAACAATATTTCAACCCAGATGGGCCTTTGTTTTGCTAAGTCATAATTAGAAAATCCAAACCTAGGTTCTCATTTCTCCATTAATAAATTACCAATATTAAACTGCTTGATAGAAAGCTAGATACCTTGGAATATGGGTATTGGTCGCAGCACAGAGGGCATTCGTGTGTGAGATATTGCAGAGCAGAGTTGTAATCTGGACATGATGAAACAGCCTCTTCTATGTCTTCCTGGCTCCAGGAGCCCTTATTCATTTTACATAATTGCTCATAGATTTCTCGCTTTATTTCCTGTGACTGAAATAAAATCTCCAGTTGAATCAAAGAAAATAAAATAAAGCATGTGATAAGGTATACATGATCAAATACTAGCAATGATTAGATTTTCCACTGCATATTTTGTTCTCTTCCCTGCCATAACCCATGGCAACTTCCATGGACAATGTGATGTTACTAACACTGTGATAATACTCACTGGGTCTAGGTCCCTCTACAATGAGTTTCAGATGGTTCACATTACAAAGAATGTTATCCTGGTCCCTTTTTAGTCCTACTTTGTATTTTTCTCAAATCACATGGGGATTTCAGCCTCTGAGGGCAAAAGTGCTTTTTGACCTACCTGTAAAAAGGGGTCAAACATCTCTGGTGAGTGTGCATTCACAAAAAACTGGAGATTTGCTTTGAAGAAACATTGATGTTGGGAATATGTCACACTGGACTGTTTGATTTATTCACTTTATTATATAACACTGTTTACATGTTATAGAGATTTGTATGCAAGCGCCACACCGTTATTACATTTTAATCCATATACTGTATATCCACTACCTTACATAGTTACATAGTAGGTGAGGTTGAAAAAAGTCCATCAAGTCCAACCTATGTGTGCGATTATATGTCAGTATTACATTGTATATCCCTGTATGTTGCGGTCGTGCACTATCAATGCCCCCCCCCCTGCTGAAACCACCGCCTTTTGAGGGGAATTCTACATCCTTGCCGCTCTTACAGTAAAGAATCCTCTACGCAGTTTAGGGTTAAACCTTTTTTCTTCTAATTTTATTGAGTGGCCACATGTCCTATTAAACTCCCTTCCGCAAAAAAGTTTTATCCCTATTGTGGGGTCACCAGTATGGTATTTGTAAATTCAAATCATATCCCCTCTCAAGCGTCTCTTCTCCAGAGAGAATAAGTTCAGTGCTTGCAACCTTTCCTCATAACTAATATCCTCCAGACCTTTTATTCGATTTGCTGCCCTTCTTTGTACTGGCTCCATTTCCAGTACATCCTTCCTGAGGACTGGTGCCCAGAACTGGACAGCATACTCCAGGTGAGGCCGGACCAGAGTCTTGTAGAGTGGGAGAATTATCGCGTTATCCCTGAAGTTAATCCCCTTTTTAATGCATGCCATTATTCTGTTTGCTTTGTTAGCAGCAGCTTGGCATTGCATGCCATTGCTGAGCCTATCATCTACTAGGACCCTCAGGTCCTTTTTCATCCTAGATTCCCCCAGAGGTTCACCCCCTAGTGAGTAGATTGCATTCATATTTTTGCCACCCAAATGCATTATTTAAAATTTTTCTACAATAAACCTCATTTGCTATGTAGTTGCCCACCTCATTAATTTGTTCAGATTTTCTTGCAAGGTTTCCACATCCTGCAGAGAAGATATTGCCCTGCTTAGCTTAGTGTTGTCTGCAAATACAGAGATTGAACTGTTTACCCCATCCTCCAGGTCATTTATGAACAAATTAAACAGGATTGGTCCCAGCACAGAACCCTGGGGGACCCCACTTCCCACCCCTGACCATTCCGAGTATTCCCCATTTATCACCACCCTTTGAATTCGCCCTTGTAGACAGTTTTTAATCCATGTACTCACCCTTTGGTCCATGCCAACGGACCTTACTTTGTACAGTAAACGTTTATGGGGAACTGTGTCAAATGCTTTTGCAAAATCCAGATACACCACGTCTACGGGCCTTCCTTTATCTAGATGGCAGCTCATCTCCTCATAGAAGGTTAATAGATTGGTTTGGCAAAAACTATTATTCATGAATCCATGCTAATTACTGCTAATGATACCGTTTTCATTACTAAAATCTTGTATATAGTCCCTTATCATCCCCTCCAAGAGATTGCATACTATTGATGTTAGGCACATCATGGATCTGGTGGACAGATTACCGGGAGGGGCTGGGGAAGACGCGGCTGTCATGGTGCACGTTGGCACCAATGACAAAGTCAGAGGCAGATGGAGTGTCCTAAAAAACGATTTTAGGGACTTAGGAGCTAAATTGAGGAAAGGACCTTCAAGGTAGTATTCTCAGGAATACTACTGGTACCTTGAGCCACACCAGAAAGGCAGAGGGAGATTAGGGAAGTAAACAAGTGGCTGAGGAGCTGGTGTATTAAGGAGGGGTTTGGGTTCCTGGAGAACTGGGCCGACTTCTCATTCGGTCACCAGTTCTATAGAAGGGACAGACTGCACCTAAATGAGGAAGGTACAGATCTGCTGGGAGTGAAGATGGCTGAAAAGTTAGAGGGGTTTTTAAACTAGGCGACAGGGGGGGAGGGTCCAGAGGTAGAGATAGTCAGCAATGAACATATTCCAGAGGGTAGTATTGGGGGCATTAGTGGTAGGTTGACTAAAGCACATAAACCCAAGGTAAGTATAGTAACAAGTCGTATTTGCAATCTCGGAACACACAATAGGAGGACATGCGACCGGTCTAAACTACATGGCATGTTCACCAATGCCAGGAGCCTGGCAGATAAGATGGGTGAACTAGAGATACTGTTGAACGAGGAGGATTTCGATTTTGTGGGAATTTCAGAGACCCGGTTCAACAGCTCTTATGATTGGCTGGCAACCATTTAAGGGTATTCCCTTTATCGCAGGAATAGAGAGGGTAAAAAAGGGGGAAGGGTATGTCTATTGTGACAGCAGGAAGGTAAAGTCACCTGGTTGCATCCAGGGGGGTAGATATATTTCGCCCAGATTCAGGCTTTACGCCGACTTATACAACTAGGTGGAGAGTTGTATAAGGCTAGTGGGCTCATGGATGACTCATACCTCTAGGGAGAGTGTGGGGCGTCGTGCAGACAGAGATGAGGAGACCAGCTGAACCTTGTCAGCTCATTTAGGCCTCTATAAGAACTCCCAGCTTCATTAGATGTTAGCTCATGCCTGGAAGCAGACCTGTGTGGACTTCCTGGAGAGAGTGAACCCTTGTGCGGTGAGAGAAAGCCTGTGTGGCTATTTGCTTGGACATTTAAAACCAGGGACTTAGGGACTAGGACAGCACTAGGCTGATCCCAGTTGTTAGTTAGGAAACCTGTATGTTTAGTCAGAGGTCAAGTTGACCAGGATTTATTTTTTGTTTATGTTTCTTTTGCCTTGCTGTGTTTTTGTCACTGTAAATAGAAAATAAGCCGCACCTTTTTGATTTTGAAAACCACAACCTCCGTCTGCTGGGCCTGTTTTTGTGTGGGGAGCCCATCCCGGGGGTCACACACACCCGCTGCCGAGCTAACCCCCTCACAGTTGGTGGAGAATGCGGGCAGTTTTTTTTAGGCCAGCATGGAGGAGATACTGAAACAGCTGGCTCTAGCAAATGCCAATCAACAGCAGACAAATGCAGGTTTGCAAAAGAGCCTTGCAGCTCAACAACAGAGCCTTGCAGCCCAGCAGCAGACAAACGCAACTTTGCAACAGAGTCTGGAGGCTCAGCAACAAGCCCAGCAGCAATCTGAGGCCCGCTTCATATACCTATTGCAGAGGCAAGAGCAGAGACTACAACAACAGATGGAAGCAGTAATGCAGCAACGTCCGCAGACCAGTGAGGAAAGCCGTCCCACTAATACCGCGTCCTTTGGGGTGAGTCGTTTATTGACAAAAATGACTGGAGAGGATGATCCAGAGGTATTTTTGACCACATTTGAAAGGACTGCTGAAAGAGAAAAGTGGCCTGAGGAGCAGTGGGCTGGACTGGTGGCTCCTCTGTTAACTGGTGAATCGCAGAAAGCTTACTATGACCTGGAGCCTAACCAAGCAAAAGACTATGTGATGCTAAAAGCTGAAATATTGGCAAGGCTGGGTGTCACCCTGGCTGTCCGGGCTCAGCGTGTGCATAACTGGACTTTCCAGCTTGGAAAACCCCCCAGGTCTCAAATGTATGATCTCATTCACCTGAGCAGAAAGTGGCTACAGCCAGAGACTTTGTCCGCACCAAAGATTGTGGAACGTGTTGTAATGGATCGGTTTTTGAGAGCTCTTCCTACTGCCATCCAAAAGTGGGTAAGCCATGGAGACCCAGAGACGGCCGATGGTCTTGTGGATCGTGTGGAGAAATACTTGGCTACAGAGAACCTGACGGCCTCTTCCAGAGACACTCGGACTTTCCACCCTAAGACCAGACCATCCCCAGGGGCGGATAAGATGATTCCAAGGGGTAAGGGTGGAGAGAGTGAGAGGGTGGGAGCTCTACCCCAAGTTTGGCGAGAACAGCCTAGGAAATCAGCGGCTCAAGAGGCGGCAAGAAGGATCGTTTGCTACCGCTGCCGGCAAGCGGGACATATTGCAGCAAATTGCCCGGTTGTGGAGGAACCCATGCAGTGTGACTTTCTGACGGGCAGACGTCAGTCGCTGTGTGCGACAGTCGCATGCACTGCCATTCGAGGAACTGAGAAACATTTATGCAAAATGTGTGTTAATGGTAGAAATGTTGTGGTATTGCTGGATTCAGGTAGCCTTGTGACCCTGATAAAGGCTGAGTTAGTTAAAACAGAGGTCTCTGGGAATAGCAAGGTAGCTGTTATTTGTGTGCATGGGGACACCCGAGAGTATCCAGTGACTACAGTGTGTTTCGAGACCCCCAAAGGTACCCTCTCTCATCCAGTGGGCTTAGTATCTCAGTTACCGCATGACGCCATTGTGGGAAGGGATTTTCCGAAGTTCTGGGAACTGTGGGATGATCCTGAGCCCCCCACTGGTGCCCCTATGTACCAGGAATGTGATAGCCAGAACTCCCCTGAGAGTGGTGAGGACTCTCAGGAATTTCCCTTGTCAGTATTGGCAGGGGAGACTCAAGAAACTGGAGAGGAGCCCACCTCCTCAGACGAAAACCTACCGTCTGTGGAGTTTTCTGATCTTGAGGTTCACAGGGAAAACTTTGCCACAGAACAGTTGAAAGACCCCGCCCTAATAAAGGCACGGGAAAACGTAGTGAAAATAGATGGCGAGTTAGTGAACCCAGATAATACCTGCACTTACCCATACTTCAGCGTAGAGAAGGACCTACTGTATCGGGTGGCAAAAAGGGCAGAAGAAACCGTTGAGCAGCTTGTGGTGCCCAAACCTTACAGGAAGTTGGTGTTGGAGTTGGCCCATGGGCACATTCTTGGAGGTCATCTGGGGACAGAGAAAACCCGAGAGAGGGTATTACAGAGATTCTATTGGCCGGGGGTGATGAAGGACATAGAAAATTATTGTTCCTCCTGCCCTGTGTGTCAGAGGTCGGCCCCGATGCCACATTTCCGTAGCCCGCTGGTCCCTCTACCCATCATTGAGGTCCCGTTTGAGAGGATCGCCATGGATTTGGTAGGACCTATAATCAAGTCCGCTAGGGGGCACCAGTACATATTAGTTATAATGGACTATGCCACCCGTTATCCAGAAGCGATCCCTCTCCGAAATACCTCGGCCAAAACCATAGCCAAAGAGCTATCTCTTGTGTTTAGCCGGGTGGGTATTTGTAAAGAACTGCTTACGGACCAAGGTACACCCTTTATGTCCCGGGTTATGAAGGAGCTGTGTAAATTGTTCAAAGTGACGCAATTACGTACATCTGTGTATCACCCCCAAACCGATGGGCTGGTTGAAAGATTCAACAAAACCCTAAAACAAATGTTGAAGAAAGTGGTGGATAGAGATGGAAAGGATTGGGACTGTCTACTTCCTTATCTGATGTTTGCTATTAGGGAGGTGCCCCAATCCTCTACGGGATTCTCCCCCTTTGAGTTACTGTATGGGAGACACCCAAGAGGGCTGTTGGATATTGCCAAGGAAACTTGGGAAAGTGAGAGTTCTCCCCACAGGAGTGTGATTGAGCATGTCGCCCTGATGCAAGACCGAATTGCACAGGTAATGCCCATCGTGAAGGAACATTTGGCCCAAGCGCAGTTAGCACAGCAGAGAGTGTACAACCGTGGAGCCAAGACCCGTACCTTTTCTCCGGGGGATAGGATACTGGTACTTGTCCCTACGGTTGAAAGTAAATTCCTTGCCAAATGGCAAGGCCCCTACGAGATAATGGAAAAAGTGAGCGAAGTGAATTACAAGGTCAGACAACCAGGAAGGCGAAAGCCCGAACAGATCTATCACGTTAATCTGTTGAAAGCCTGGAGGGATAGAGAGTCCCTAGTCGCAGACACTTGGTCACCAGCTCAAACTGGTTGCGTGATTCCTGAGGTTGGAATCGCAGCCACCTTGTCACAACCCCAACAACAGGAGGTTAAGGAGTTTGTGCTTCGCAACAAGGAGGTATTCTCTGAGCTGCCGGGACAAACATCTGGGGTAGAGCATGACATTATTACCCCGCCCGGTGAAAGGGTGAAGTTAAAACCCTATCGGATCCCAGAGGCCCGACGGGAGGCAATACGGGAGGAAGTACAGAAAATGCTGAACTTAGGGGTGATAGAGGAGTCCCAAAGTGATTGGTCTAGTCCCATTGTGTTGGTGCCTAAACCGGATGGGAGCTGGCGATTTTGTAACGATTTTCGTCAGTTGAACAAAGTTACAAAATTTGACACCTACCCCATGCCACGTATAGATGAGTTGATCGACCGGCTGGGAACAGCCCGATACATGACGACTCTTGACCTCACAAAAGGGTATTGGCAAATCCCCCTGGCCAAGTCGGCCAAAGAGAAAACCGCATTTGTAACCCCAGACGGGGCGTTCCAATATAAAAGAATGCCGTTCGGGTTACAGAATGCGCCGGCCACATTCCAGCGGAAAATGGACCAGATGCTGAGGCCCCATCGGAAGTATGCTGCGGCTTACCTGGATGACGTAATTGTCCATAGCACAGATTGGGCCTCACATCTGCCAAAAGTGCAAGCAGTCCTGGACTCTGTTCGGGAAGCGGGGTTTACGGCTAACCCCAAGAAGTGTACCATTGGGCAGGAGGAGGCCAAATATCTTGGGTACACCATTGGGAGGGGAGTAATAAAACCCCAACTCAACAAAGTCGAGGCCATCCAGAGTTGGCCACGTCCCAACAGCAAGAAGCAGGTACGAGCCTTTCTGGGAATCGCTGGGTATTATCGGCGATTCATTCCCCACTTTGCTTCTAAGGCTGTGCCCCTAACCAACCTGACGAAGGGGAAAGGGTCGGTCATGATTAAATGGACCCCCGAGGCTGAGGCAGCATTCCAATTCTTGAAACAAGCCTTATGTAGCCAGCCAGTGTTGTACTCACCCGACTTCTCTAAAGACTTTGTCGTACAAAGTGATGCGTCAGATGTGGGGTTAGGAGCAGTATTGTCCCAGGTCTGGAACGGGGAAGAGCACCCAGTCATTTACCTCAGCAGGAAGTTGTAGTCCCATGAGGTAAATTACGCCACCGTTGAAAAGGAGTGTTTAGCGGTGAAGTGGGCTCTAGATTCCCTTCGGTACTACCTGCTAGGTAGGCACTTTGACATGGTTACGGATCACGCTCCGTTAAAGTGGATGGCTCAAAACAAGGAAACAAATAGAAGAGTGAATAGGTGGTTCCTGGCCCTCCAGGAATTCAACTTCACAGTAAAGCATCGCCCTGGCGTTCAAATGGGGAATGTGGATGCTTTGTCTCGAGTACATGAATGCCTGATTGCTGGTGTTCCAACCCCGAGGTTAAAACAAGAGGGGGGGGGTATGTGACAGCAGGAAGGTAAAGTCACCTGGTTGCATCCAGGGGGGTAGATATATTTCGCCCAGATTCAGGCTTTACGCCGACTTATACAACTAGGTGGAGAGTTGTATAAGGCTAGTGGGCTCATGGATGACTCATACCTCTAGGGAGAGTGTGGGGCGTCGTGCAGACAGAGATGAGGAGACCAGCTGAACCTTGTCAGCTCATTTAGGCCTCTATAAGAACTCCCAGCTTCATTAGATGTTAGCTCATGCCTGGAAGCAGACCTGTGTGGACTTCCTGGAGAGAGTGAACCCTTGTGCGGTGAGAGAAAGCCTGTGTGGCTATTTGCTTGGACATTTAAAACCAGGGACTTAGGGACTAGGACAGCACTAGGCTGATCCCAGTTGTTAGTTAGGAAACCTGTATGTTTAGTCAGAGGTCAAGTTGACCAGGATTTATTTTTTGTTTATGTTTCTTTTGCCTTGCTGTGTTTTTGTCACTGTAAATAGAAAATAAACCGCACCTTTTTGATTTTGAAAACCACAACCTCCGTCTGCTGGGCCTGTTTTTGTGTGGGGAGCCCATCCCGGGGGTCACACACACCCGCTGCCGAGCTAACCCCCTCACACTATATATCAAGAATAATGTACAAGTGAATGTGAGAGATGACATCAATAAGGGAGGTAGGGAGGAAGTGGAATCCTTATGGGTAGAGCTCCAAAGGGATGAAGCTAAGGGGAAAATAATACTGGGAGTATGCTATAGGCCCCCTAACCTCCTATCACAATTTGGATTAGCAGCAAGGATGGGAAGTTTTATCATAATGGGGGAGTTTAATTATCCAGACATAGACTGGGCGGAGGGAACCACGCATTCGTCTAAGGCTCGCCAGTTCCTAGATGTCTTGCAGGACAATTTCATGGGTCAGATCGTAGACGCACCAACTAGAAACAAGGTGTTCCTAGATCTACTGATTACCAACAATACAGACCTGATCATGGATGTGGAAATACAGGGCAATTTAGGAAACAGCGATCACAGGTCAGTTGGCTTCAGTATAAATCACACAGATAGGAAACGCAAGGGGAACACAAAGATACTGAATTTCAAAAGAGCCAACTTCCCTAAACTACAAACCTTAAAAAAGGTTAAAGGTTAAAAAAAATGAATGGTCTAATGGTCTTGTAGTCAATCTTTCATTAAATCGTTTATTTTTCTGCCTCTCCAAGAATTCTTCCTCCTATCTTTGGTCTCAAAAACTGTAATTAAAATGGGTGCATTTCCCGCCTTGATTATATGTCTTGGCTCAGCTACAGCGGAAGGCTGTCAGAAGTTTTACACTGCTGAAGTTCATAGCCTGCTGCTGCTGGTGCAGAGGGAGAAAGGTGGGATATACTATAAGACACTATCGTTGTAGGTTTAACACTTTTGTTCTTTTCGCCTCTTTCGCCCTAATCTGTGTTACCTCGGCTCAGTATGTGTCATTCCTGTTTCCCATCAGCAGTAAATCTTGAGGTTGTCAGCTGATCAGCCTCTAGTGACTGATTTTAAACACAGTGCTGAGAAAACAGGACAACAGAGGCTGTACAGAGCAGAGTGACACAGTTTTTTGCTGTATTTTAAACAGTATAGGCATTTGTTTTTTTTTATTTTATTCTAACCACTTCGCGCCCGGGCTATAAGGAAAAGACGTCCGCAAAGCGGTCGTCAATTGCTGATAGGACGTCTATGGACGTCCTCTTATTTACTTCCGCGATGCGCGCCACCGCGGGCGCGCATCGGGGAAAAACTGTGCCCGCCGTGTCAGGCGAGTGCCGATGCGCGTGCCTGGCGGCCGCGATGTCTGCCAGGTATGAGCGATCGGCTGTCACAGAGCCAGGGACGTGGATCTCTGTGTGTAAACACAGAGATCCACGTCCTGTCAGGGAGAGGAGACGGATGGTGTGTCCCTTGTACATAGGGACAACCATCAGTCACCTTCCCCCCACAGTAAGAACATCTAGCAGGGAACATATTAACCCCTTGATCGCCCCCTAGTGGTTAACCCCTTCCCTGCCAGTCACATTTATACAGTAATCAGTGCATATTTTTAGCACTGTTCGCTGTATAAATGTGAATGGTCCCAAAAATGTGTCAAAAGTGTCCGATGTGTCCGCCGTAATGTCACAGTCGCAAAAAAAAAATCGCAGATCGACGCCATTACTAGTAAAAAAATAAATAAAAAAATAATTTAAAAAAAATCATAATTCTATTCCCTATTTTGTAGGCGCTATAACTTTTGCGCAAACCAATCACTATACGCTTATTGCGATTTTTTTTTTTACCTAAAATATGTAGAATACGTATCGGCCTAAACTGAGGAAAAAAATAGTTAAAAAAAAAAAAAAGGGATATTAATTATAGCAAAAATTTAAAAATATTGTGTTTTTTTCAAAATTGTCGCTCTATTTTTGTTTATAGCGCCAAAAGAAAGCTCTATTTGTGGGAAAAAAAGGACGTCAATTTTGTTCGGGAGCCACGTCGCACGACCGCGCAATTGTCATTCAAAGCGTGACGGCGCTGAAACCTGAAATTTCGCCTGGGCAGGAAGGGGGTTATGTGCCCAGTTGTCAAGTGGTTAATCATTATTTTTAATGTTTTATATTTTCTGACTAAAGCTCCACTTTAAGGTAAGCATTTCTAATTTGAACTGATATAGACATATTTCTGTATAGCCACTGGATGTTTGGCATTACTGGAAGGTCAGCAGATAAAAAAAAAGGGTACTGATCGTACTAGAGGATATTGACTGGGAGGGACAGCTGTCTATCCCTAGCGTCATATTTAGCAGATTATATCTAAAATTATTTGATCTGTAAGACAGTCACCTCACGTATAGGCAGCCTTAAGCAGGGGCTGGCCAAATGTTGATCCATTTGTTGCTGTTCCTGCTTAATAGAAATTGATCTAATGATTGACTTATGTCAAATTGGACTGTTGGAAAATGTTTCTTGATCAGCATGCTGCAGCCAATTGGCTGCAGTGCTGATTATTATATTCTGACAGCGGAGAAGTTCCTGCTGTCAGAATACAGTAGAACAGCGGGGTGGATTCCACCTTCCATCATAGCTTATGAGGAGGGTGGAATATGGTCGTCTTTTTTTTTTTTTTTGATCAGCCCGATGGCTCAAAGAAAAAAAAAATCTATGGCCAACCTTAGTATAAGATCAGGAAATTCCTTTCCCTAATCACCATATATTATACAGATTCGCGGAAAGCTACAGCACATGGGTTTGTTCACACTGGACCATTACATGTATCTTTCAAAAAAGGTTTTCCATTACTGGGCCCCTGTGAGCAATACCAGGTCCATAAAGACTACAAAGACACGCTTTGTAGAGTTTGGTATACAAGAATTCAAGAGGCCTGCACAGAACCCTGATTTCAAGTCTAGTGAAAAGTTTTGGGATGAATTGGGACACTGATTGGGGGCCAGGTGTTCCCATCCAACATTAGTATTTAACCTCACAAATGCTATTTTGTGGAAATTTGTGGATATCATTCTTAGAAGAGTGGAAGTGCTAAAGCAACAATTAGCGTGCCAACTCTTTATTAATGGCTATAGTTTGGAAGAGGGTGTCTAAAAAACTCATATAGGTGTGATGGTCAGGTGTCTACAAACCTGTGACCATATGATGAGTTACCTGTGAGGATTGAGTTTGATCATTGCACACAGGGCGTTCTTGTGTAAGGTAATGAAAAGCAGATGTGTAGTCTGAACAGGAGGAAACAGCCTCTTGTATGTCTTCATGGCTCCAGCTGCCATCGTTCACCTCACAAAGTTGCTCGTAGATTATTTGCTTTGTTTCCAAGGACTGTAAAATACAAATTCATATTGAGGATTAGAAAAATAAATATTGAATCATTAAGGTTATCAAATTACAGTGATTATATTTCTAAAAATATAGTTATCAAAATATTAAAAGGCATAAGAAATAAATATATACAACCACGAGTCTTCAGTCCAAGATCCTTATATCTAACTAGAACCTTCAGGGCCCTGCTGCAAGAAACCATGAACCCCAGCCTTGGCTCTTTCCTCTGGGCCAGGGGCCCTTCAAATGTTCTGCAGCTGGCTTCCTTCCTGCCATCTTGGGGCCCCCTCACGGTGGTGGAATGTCAGGGCCCGGTCACAGATGTGACCTTTGTGACCCTAGTAATTCCACCAATGGTGTCAATAGTTGTTTATTTTTGTTATTTTATTTTATTGTTTTTTTTTTTACATTTTATTTTATTTATTTTTTTCCACTTTATTTTTTTCAATATTTTTTACAATTGTTTTAGGAGCCCCATTGGGGGGCTTTGGTGAAATATCAGGGGTCTAAACAAACCTCTGATATTTCACCTTTGAGGCAGAGAAAGGGGATTGAAGACACAGCCCTTAATCTCCATCTCTGCAGCCTCAACTTCAGTTATGAATGGACAAAGTCAGTGATCAGTACTGGTTCCATTCAGGAGAGGAAGGGGCTGGTAAATGACATATTTACTGGCCCCTTCACCGCTCTCCATACTCACATATTCCCCTCAGCAGCTGGCTGGAGAGGAGAGGGGGAAAGCTGGCAGAGATGCGTGGGACAAGGGGGGGCCAGGGAGCCCACAGCGGCCTGGGGACAGCAGAAAGAAGAGGAAGCTGAATAGGAGGGGTGGCGGGGGTGGCATATAGAGTAAACGATCACCTTAATTTTCCTCCTGCAGCCACTGTGGGAGGGAGAGGAGGGAAAGCAGGCTTTCAGCAGTTGCAGTAGGAAAACGGGGGGATCGGCTCATCTTTATTCTGCCCCTCCTATCCAAGTGTACAGGGGAGCTGCACAGGCCCCCTGGAGCTGCACAAGACACCTGTAGTTTCCATGATTGTAGATACAGCCCTGGCTAATTAGAAGGGGATGTGCCCCAAGGAATGCTGGGTGCCTGTATTTAAGTCTGGGGAGCACATGGGCTCGGGGTTCCAGTCCAGCCCACCTCTGAGGAGAGAGGTTCAGGTAGAGAGGAGGCCGCTGCCTTTTCCCAGCGTAGGCTGCCATACAGCCTCAGGTGACTGACCTGAGGGCCTGAAGCCTTGAAGCTACAACCCAGGGTTCCTGTGCAAACTGACTGAGGGAGGATGTCTATGGATCTGGTCTGATGCCACTGGTGTAGAGGAGCGGTGGTGAGTCCATATGGGCGCACGGACGCCGCCCCCTCTCTCCAGCCACCCCCTCTATGACCAATGGATAGATTCATGCATAGCACGGCACAGTGGGAGTGTTTGATGGCACAGTGGCGGCATTCAATAGGCACAGTGGCAGCATTTGATGGGCACAGTGTCTGCATTTGATGGGCACAGTGTCTGCATTTGATGGGCACAGTGACAGCGTTTGATGGCACAGTGACAGTGTTTGATGGCACAGTGGCTGCGTTTGATGGGCACAGTGACAGCGTTTGATGGCACAGTGACAGCGTTTGATGGCACAGTGGCTGCGTTTGATGGCACAGTGGCAGCGTTTGATGGCACAGTGGCAGCGTTTGATGGCACAGTGGCAGCGTTTGATGGCACAGTAGCTGCTTTTGATGGGCAAAGTGGCAGCATTTGATGGGCACAGTGGGAGTGTTTGATGGGCACAGTGGCTGCGTTTGATGGGCACAGTGGCTGTGTTTGATGGGCACAGTGGCTGTGTTTGATGGGCACAGTGGCTGTGTTTGATTGGCACAGTGAGGCTGCAATTGATGTTTTTTTTTCAAAATTCTTCAGTTTGTTTGCGCCCCCCCAAAAAAATTTGGAGCACCAGCCGCCACTGGAGTAGAGTGTCGCTTGGAAGTTGAAAGGAGGCTACCAGCTGTCCCTGGACATTTTGTCAGTACAGACCCCTGAAGGGAAGTTGTGTGTGGGTTGCCGAAACCCCCCCCCCATGGCCCTAAAAGTCAGCATACTGGGTGTGTGAGCTAAAGGGGACACTGGCTAGAAGTCTTGAAGAAACAGAGTCGACTGAGTCCCTTCTGCAACAAAGGGACTTGTTCTCCCATACAAATGCTGTATGGTTCAGCAGATAATCTGCTCCACAGTTCTACAGAGTTGTCCTCGCTTGTGCATAGTTAATTTGGAGTATCCTACTAATTCCCTTCTCCTATCCAAGTTCTCCAAATAAAACATAAAAAAAAAAAAAAAAACCTAGACTGGTCATTGGAGGCAACGAGCGGAAGAGTGTAGGTACCTGGCTGTATGGAAATACGTTGTAACTGGCTGTGGATTAATGAGTGGGAGACCTAGGTGCAAATATCCAAGCAGCTGCTACGGGAGCAGGGCTACATGTAGTTATGCATTAGATCTGGTTGGCTGACTCTGCATTGGCTTTTTATACATCAAGAGTAAAATTTCCCCCCTCCCTGCATAATTCCCAACAAAGGAGATTAGGATGTTTCTGCACATCTTTGTGTTTTTCAGGTCCTGCTGTTGCATTCGCCATTCTATAAAATACCAAACACAAAATGTATAGTGGCAACCCATCCTAATGGCCACAGACTCAAATGTGCAAACACACAAAACTCAAATAAAGGGGTCTCATCAATAGAACTGCCAAAAGCTATAAGACATTGTCAGGTGGATTAACTCTCCACCATCTACCAAAAACTGAAAAAAAAATTGAGTCGACAGAACAACTAACAGAGCCACACAATAAGGTGGAAAAATACAATAATACAAGCTAAATCTATTCTAATTTCTCATTTAGAAGACATCATGTATTGGTTACATAGAGTTAAAATCAGCAATCCTTACTTGAATGAAGCCTTTTCCTCTGGGGCTGGCTATTTTTACAACTCTGTTGTTTGTGGCTGTATTGTCAGTGTCTGTTAAAAACAAACTTGGATTAATTCACTGATGTGCCTGTTAATATAACATTAAAGTGAATTATTTAAAAATTCACACATTTTCTGTTACAGTGCCTATAAATAGTATTCATCCCCTTAGAACATTAAATCAGTGTTTGCTTGGCTGTACTTCTCCTATGGATCACAGGAGTGCAGTTAGTTTTGCACTCCTGTGTCCCATTTTCAGCAGAGAGTGGGCCGAAGTCCGCTCTCTGCTGACGTCAGAGCCGGTCCAGGCTCAGGCGTCATTACAACTATAGAGCCAGGATCAGCCCAGATCCCTGGACCGGCACCCGTCTCAGCCTTTCAGCAAGCCGTTGAGAGCCTGAGCCGGCCGCTTCCGCACCCTCCACAGCTCAGCGCTCCAGTGAGCGAGGAGGGGGGCAGAGCAGAGATCCTCTAACTGACAGTCACCAGCACTCTGCTCACAGAGCTGTCAGAACTGAGCGATCGGCGGTTTTCGATCACTCGGTTTTCAGTGCAGAGGTGCCGGGGGACATTGTCATACATGCATGTTTTGTGTATATGTGGACCCGCTAGACGTAAAAAGAGTAATATGCATACCTATGGTGCAGAGGGGGAACCACTCAGTTGCTGGCTTGTCTCTGGATAAAAAAAATCAGCTAGCCAAGAACATCAATTGCACCCAATGACTTCCTTCCACTTTCTCCCTATTTTTGTGGGCAACTTTAGTTTTGGTATGGTATATTATCACTAAATTAAAACTAAATTATTGATGTTAGGAGTCATCTTTTGCCTCAATTCATATGGATGTCACTAGGGGTTCTTAGCATGCTTGTATAATATCTATTAAGCACTTCCTGGACAATAGATTCTAAAGCAGGGGCATCCATACCTCTCTGAGTTATATGAACCACATGACTGAATCTCTCAATAATATAACAAATTGGCACAGGAATCTCTACATTATTGAACCTATAATCAAAGCTAAAAAAAAATACGTGAGGTGTGAGATGGCATGCATATAACAAGGTCAGTAACTGTTACTTAATTCTGTAGCGATTGCACAAAAACAACAGTTTCAATTTTACTAGATGTAGTTAGCGTGTTTGTCTAAGGGTTTTGAAGTAAATATAATAAAAATCCTTATCTCTATAAACTTTGCTCCTTCCTATCCATACAAAAAGTAAAGCCAAGCTATTGACATCTCTTGAACTGATGCTGGTAACTTATAGGACTGGTGATGAAGATGGTTTCTGGAGTCTGAGGAAAGGGGTATGGGGACATACTGGGCAATCTGCTGGGGGCATATAAACAAAAAATTTGAAGGGTGCTTAGTGAGAGGGGTACTACATGGTACTTTTAGGGTACTACATGGTACTTTTAGTATTATCTTCTTCTGTTTGCTTGGGAAAGCAATAAAGTCATGGGCAGTGCAAGAAACATGTCCACTGGGTGCTAATATTTGAAGGTGTTTTATTTAGGCCCAGTATCTATGAACCCTGGGAAATTTACACATTACATATTTAGATTTATGTGTTATACTACAAGCTTCAAAACAGACTGTACATGATAAACATATATGAGGTTTACCTCTTTTAGTACAGCAAAGCCAACTTAAACATCGACGAAAGAAAATCTAAAGTCAAAGAAAGAAAGAAGTCAATTTTACAAGGCGCAAACTGAAATGTTTTCTTGAAACATGCAGAGTCTGAATAACTAAAGTGTACAGATGAAGGTGAAGAAAAATAATTAGAAGATCAATAAAAAATAAATAAAACTAATTAAGGAACAATTCCTTTGCGCATGACTGATGTTTGAAGAGAACAAATGTTCATACATTAATAAATCACCTAACAAATGTCAACATTATCAAAATATCTTTTTAGGAGTACATGTTTTACAGTGACTACACTTTTTTTTCCACATTTCATTGTCATTTCCATTTTATTTAATAATTTGCCAAGTTAGCAGTCTCTAGACCAGTGTTTCTCAAACTTTTTTCAGTCCTTTAACAATTATGGACAATCTTGAGGCACCCTTTAAAAATTATAAACAGTCTCGAGGCACCCAATTCTAAAATGTAAAAGCTATTCTAATAGTTTTACATAATGTATCAACATCCACACATGTAGGACGCCCAACATTAGAGGTGATATATTCCTCCAAAGCAAATACACTTTTACAAACTGGTACTGACTAGCATTGCAATGTTTCTCTTCTTTCTCAGTTTTTCTCCATCACTCAGCTAATGTGACCCCAATGCTGATGGAGAGGGGCAGGGGAGGGTCAAACAAGGATGCTATGCAGACGACTGACATCCTCCTTATCAAGTGATTATGCTAATGATTGTTAGGACGTGGGCAGCTAGAAGGTTGTAATGGTGCACAATGAAATCCTGTGGCTTTGTGTATAGTATCTCACAAAAGTGAGTACACCCCTCACATTTGTTGTAAATATTTTATTATAGCTTTTCATGTGACAACACTGAAGAAATGACACTTTGCTACAAGTAGTGAGTGTACAGCTTGTTTTATAACAATGTAAATTTACTTTCCCCTCAAAATAACTCAACACACAGCTATTAATGTCTAAACTGCTGGCAACAAAGGGAGTACACCCCTAAGTGAAAATGTCAAAATTGGGCCCAAAATGTCAATATTTTGTGTGGCCACCATTCTTTTTCAGAACTGCCTTAACCCTCTTGGGCATCAAGTTCACCAGAGCTTCACAGGCTCCCACTGGAGTCCTCTTCCACTCCTTCATGACGACATCACAGAGCTGCTGGATGTTAGAGACCTTGCACTCCTCCACCTTCCGTTTGAGGATGCCTCACAGATGCTCAATAGGGTTTAGGTCTGGAGACATGCTTAGCCAGTCCATCATCTTTACCAAGGCAGTGGTCATCTTGGAGGTGTGTTTGGGGTCTTTATCATGTTGAAATATTGCCCTGCGGCCCAGTCTCCGAAGGGAGGGGATTGTGCTCTGTTTCAGTATGTCACAGTACATGTTGGCATTCATGGTTCCCTCAATGAACTGTAGCTCCCCAGTGTCGGCAGCACTCATGCAGCCCCAGACCATGACACTCCCACCACCATGCTTGACTGTAGGCAAGACACACTTGTCTTTGTACTCCTCACCTGGTTGCTGCGACACACGCTTGACACCATCTGAACCAAATAAGTTTATCATGGTCTCATCAGACCACAGGACATGGTTCCAGTAATCATGTCCTTAGTCTGCTTGTCTTCAGCAAACTGCACGCTTTCTTGTGCATCATCTTTAGAAGAGGCTTCCTTCTAGAGCGACAGCCATGCAGACCAATTTGATGCAGTGTGTGGTGTATGGTCTGAGCAATGACAGACTGACCCCCCACCCCATCAACCTCTGCAGCAATGTTGGCAGCACTCATACGTCTATTTCCCAAAGACAACCTCTGGATATGATGCTGAGCATGTGCACTCAACTTCTTTGGTTGACCATGGTGAGGGCTGTTCTGAATGGAACCTGTCCTGTTAAATCACTGTATGGATTTGGCCACCGTGCTGCAGCTCAGTTTCAGGGTCTTGGCAATCTTCTTATAGCCTAGGCCTTCTTTATGTAGAGCAACAATTATTTTTTTCAGATTCTCAGAGAGTTCTTTGCCATGAGGTGCCATGTTGAACTTCCAGTGACCAGTATGAGAGAGTGAGAGCGATAACACCAAATTTAACACACCTGCTCCCCATTCACACCTGGGACCTTGTAACACTAACGAGACACATGACACCGGGGAGGGAAAATGGCTAATGTGCCCAATTTGGACATTTTCACTTAGGGGTGTACTCACTTTTGTTGCCAGTGATTTAGACATTAATGGCTGTGTGTTGAGTTATTTGAGGGGACAGAAAATGTACACCATTATACAAGCTGTACACTCACTACTTTACATTGTAGCAAAGTGTCATTTCTTCAGTGTTGTCACATGAAAAGATATAATGAAATATTTACAAAAATGTGAGGGGTGTACTCACTTTTGTGAGATACTGTAACTAAATGGAAGGCTTCGTCTACATGCTGGTTTGTATACAGTGTTTGGGCAATGTTTAGGCATTTTTCCAAGGCACCCCTGAAGAAATCTCAAGGCACCCTGGTTGAAAAATACTGCTCTAGACCATGGTTTCTCAACCAGGGTTCGGTGGAGCCCTAGGGTTCCTCCAGGGGTTGCCAATTTTTGCCTCTCAGATAAGTTCCCACTGATAACAATGATCTTTTTAGCCATCTTTAAAAAGGGGATATTTCCCAATGATCACAAGTGTAAGGAGCATTCTTCTCACTGACCATCACTGTAATGTATCATGAGCTGTAGATATAGTAATGTTTAGCAGGGGTTCACTGAGACAGGGAAAGTCATTTATAGGGTTTCTCTGTGCTGAAAAGTTTGAGACAGTCTGCTCTAAAACTCTAGCAAATAAACCCCAGGGTGCATCATGGTAAAGCAGAGCCTTCGTATCCAAAAGGCAAATATGGCTGCCCCATATACATATATTATAAACTCTACATATAATTAAGGGTTATAAAACATTAACATCTATTTATAAGACTTTTTACATCAAGCTGATCTTTTTTTTTATTTTTTACAAGTTGATGTAATACAATGGAAGGAAACTATACCATTTAATTTTAAAGGAAAAAAATGTATATTTTTGAGCAGTGAGTTTTTTGTTTTAGCTTTGGAGAGTGTACAGAAGGATTAGAAGCCCTGCCAAGTTTTTATTACTGACTGCGGGGGGTAGATTCGTCCTCTTTCTTTGTCCTGTTGACCACTGTCACCCAGACAGAAAATAATGGGAAATCCAACACTTTGCAGTTGTCACCATAAAAAACAATTAGGGAAAATCTTAAACTAGCGACACCTGTTTTGGTGACAACTTTCTAAGGGTGTTCTCACACTGGGCATGATTGAACTAAACCATACCCAAGTTCAGTTGTCCCCCTCCTCTCTTTGCATTGGTCTGCACTCACACTGGGCTAGAAGCAAGTTTTCCCAGTTGCACCTACATAATTATTTCTGCCAGCCAGACCACAATGATTCCTGCTTCTGTGCTTGGTGATCTATAGAGAGAGAACTGTGCCGGACCATAAGTGAACTGCGCCCGGGACCACCTTTTCCAAGTGGCCCTGGACATGGTATGCTTAACCATTCCTTGGCAAAGTTTGGAGCACAGACATTACACACACATACCAAAACAAGGGGATGGACCATGCCTGGGCATGGTTAACACTGTTAGTTTGAGCACACCCTAGGCTAGGTTCACACTCGGTTGCCTCTAAGGGACCACACCTGCAACCACTCCGCAGCCAAAAATGCGCTGCAGTTTAGGAGATGTGTGGGGGTGCCATTAATCCTAATAGCTTCACCATACACTGGAAACCGCACTGAACTTGTAGTTTCCGTACAGGCTGGGTTTTCAGAAAAGGTGCAGGGAATGAATACCGTGTTTCCCCAAAAATAAGACTTACCCCAAAAATAAGACTTACTGTGATTTTCGGGAAGGGCTACAATATGAGCCCTACCCCAAAAATAAGCCCTAGTTTAAAGTGCTGGTAGAGTGCTGGAATCCACTCTGTTGCAATAGTGTATAGTGTAGACTGTGTGTGTTTGTATGATCTAATTGTGGCAAGTACCTTAGGAATAGTCCAGTTCGGCGATCAGCTGATCTCCTGCTGCTCTCCTCCTCTCCTCCCAGCTGTTAGCGGGGGATTTCAGAGTGCTCGGAGCGGGGAGGAGAGGTCCAGCGGGCTAAGGAAGCAGCAAGCGGCACTCAGATGATTTCCCCTTCGCCAAGCTGTCAGCAGGGGATCTTGGGCCCCCCTCCCTCTGCAGAGCTCTAGCGGGACATGGAAGCGGCGAGCGGCACTCAGCTGATCTCCCCTTCTCCAAGCTGTCAGCGGGGGATATCTGGCCCCCCTCCCTCTGCAGAGCTCCCTCGCGTCACAGAAGCGCCCAGCGGCACTATAAGAAGGTATGTGACACAGTTGGATTGCAGAAACATACACAGTTTGCATTGTGTGATACTGTAAATGAGTGGATTCTAGTATTGTACAAGAACTTTTACACAGGGGATTCCTGACAGGCAGGGAGGGAGGGGGGGGGGAGAATACAGCACATGGCAAGATGAGACCTACCCCGAAAATAAGCCCTATTGTGTCTTTTGTTGTCAAAATTATTATAAGACCCGGGCTTATTTTCGGGAAAACATGGTAGTCTGCCGTGCCCGTGAAAAACACAGTTTGCAGAGCCGCACAAGTGTGAATCTAGCCTGGGGGGAAATTCCACTTGCTATGCAGAGATTGGCACTCTGTTGCTTCTCTGGGACATGAAGAGAACTCTACTAACAGGACACAGACCTCAAAAAATAAACCAAAGGGAGTTTTTTACCCTTCCCTACTTGATCCAAAACTGAAAAAAAAATTGGTGCCATTCGTTTTTTTATTTTTTTTTCCATTCAATTCCTTTCCCCATTGCAGATAAATACTCACTGTTTTGGTTTTAAAAAACATCCGCTGTCCGTTTTCTTTAGAAAGAATAACTTATATAATTGGCGTAGGGCAGTTTCCATTTTGCTTGTGGGCATGTGAAGCCCACAAGCACTCCTTTCCTGGATGCAGTGAATTTTCATCATTGTTTACTCGCCGTGAACTTCCGGGTTTGCCATCACAACGTGCGGCGTCATCGAAAGTCCCCGCCCCGTTGCGATGACAACCACAACGGTGCGTGCGTTCCCCTTGTCTCAATGTGTAAGATACACCCTCGTCACGTGTCACATTTCGCTGGTCGGGGCACCGCACTGACTCTTAGGAAGAATAACACTCAGCTCCCATGAGACAGTGCGGCGCCGAGGAAAGCAGGGTACACGCCTACTCCCGCGGGAGGGAGAAGCAGGAAGTAGCAATGAAAAGGAAAATAAATAGGTATTTAAACCGCAATTTTTTTTTTAATGCAGCATTAGAAGATGTATGCTATGTACTAAAGGCTATAAGATATACTTGTAATTTTGGGTGAACCTCCGCTTTAAGTACATTTTTAATGTGACGTTTACACTTTTACAAGCTTCCTTTTCCTTTTTTTAGTTCAGTCCTGTTGATAAATAGCCTTGTTTATCAATGAAAATATGTGATCACTAAAACTGTAGCTGCAGTGGTATAGAGTTAAAGCAGAACAATCATCCTGTAAATCACATTTTACAATAGCAAACTTTCCCTTCAGGCACAATGCCCTGTGCTTACCTGGAGGCAGTTATTTTCCACATGTTCTATTTTCATGGTCTGGAACGTAAGGCAAAATGACAATGTTAGATTATACTGCATAGATGAATTGTAACATATAATATAAAACATTACTTTTAACTTTCAACATTTGCCTTTATCCTAGTTCATTGCAGAACATGTATATTTTCTGTATATTTGAATTTACAAAGAAACACCACTAAAGTGATGGTCAGGATCAGATAAAAAATACTTTTAAAACGCCTAATGTCTCCTCCATTATGGATCAAGCGCTTGTCATATCAGTAACATTTAAAACATTTTATCTTCCTTACTCCAGGAACATAGTTTACAAATAGGGATGAGGTTCAGGTTCGCCTTACCGTTTTGCCAGAAATCATTCATTTTTTTAACTAAAACTTTGTAGGCTCACCACCAGAAAATAGGAACAGCCTATAATGCAGTACACATCATTTGCCCATGGGCAGTGACATATTTAGATGGAATGGATAACCTAATTCCCTTTCTATAAAAGGGTGGGCTCACAGCAACTATAATGTCAATGTGTGTTGGAGCTATTGGGTACAACTGACAATTCTGTGTAGGGAGACAAACTGTTTTTTTTTTTATTATTATTTTTTTATTATTATTTATTTTTAGCTTTAGCATTGATATGTGTCCCTTGTGGCAGTGCCCAGCTTCCCATGCCTTTTGATTGATTTACCCTCTCTAGACTAGACAATACAGCAAGATTTGTGAAACTGTTTGTGAATCAAACCCTGGCAGATTTGCTCCTCTATATTTACAAGCATATTCAACATGGCATTATGAAAGGAAACAATAATATGAAACTTTAAAGTGATTGTAAAGTATATACAGTGTGACAGCAGGAAGGTAAAGTCACCTGGTTGCATCCAGGGGGGTAGATATATTTCGCCCAGATTCAGGCTTTACGCCGATTTATACAGCTAGGTGGAGAGTTGTATAAGCCCAGCTGAGACTAGTGGGCTCATTGATGACTCATACCTCTAGGGAGAGGGCTGGGCGTCGTGCAGACAGGGAGTTGATGAGTCCAGCTGAACCTTGTCAGCTCATTTAGGCCTCTATAAGAAAGCCCAGCTTCATTAGATGTTAGCTCATGCCTGGAAGCAGACCTGTGTGGACTGTCTAGGGAGAGTGAACCCCTGTGCGGTGAGAGAAAGCCTGTGTGGCTATATTTTGCTTGGACATTTAAAACCAGGGACTAGGACAGCACTAGGCTGATCCCAGTCGTTAGTTAGGAAACCTGTAAGTTTAGTCAGAGGTCAAGTTGACCAGGATTTATTTTGTGTTTGTTTTTTTTGCCTTGCTGTGTTTTTGTCACTGTAAATAGAAAATAAACCGCACCTTTTTTTGATTTTGAAAACCACAACCTCCGTCTGCTGGGCCTGTTTTTGGGTGGGGAGCCCATCCCGGGGGTCACACATACCCGCTGCCGAGCTAGCCCCCTCACAGTTGGTGGAGAACCAGTGGCAGTTTTTTTTTAAGCCAGCATGGAGGAGATACTGAAACAGCTGGCTCTAGCAAATGCCAATCAACAGCAGACAAATGCAGGTTTGCAAAGGAGCCTTGCAGCCCAGCAGCAAGCTCATCAACAGAGCCTTGCAACTTTACAACAGAGTCTGGAGGCTCAGCAACAAGCCCAACAGCAATCTGAGGCCCGCTTCATAGACCTGTTGCAGAAGCAAGAGCAGAGACTACAACAACAGATGGAAGCAGTAATGCAGCAACGTCCGCAGACCGGTGAGGAAAGCCGTCCCACTAATACCGCGTCCTTTGGGGTGAGTCGTTTATTGACAAAAATGACTGGAGAGGATGATCCAGAGGTATTTTTGACCACATTTGAAAGGACCGCTGAAAGAGAAAAGTGGCCTGAGGAGCAGTGGGCTGGACTGGTGGCTCCTCTGTTAACGGGTGAATCGCAGAAAGCTTACTATGACCTAGAGCCTGACCAAGCAAAAGACTATGTGATGCTAAAAGCTGAAATATTGGCAAGGCTGGGTGTCACCCTGGCTGTCCGGGCTCAGCGTGTGCATAACTGGACTTTCCAGCTTGGAAAACCCCCCAGGTCTCAAATGTATGATCTCATTCACCTGAGCAGAAAGTGGCTACAGCCAGAGACTTTGTCCGCACCAAAGATTGTGGAACGTGTTGTAATGGATCGGTTTTTGAGAGCTCTTCCTACTGCCATCCAAAAGTGGGTAAGCCATGGAGACCCAGAGACGGCCGATGGTCTTGTGGATCGTGTGGAGAAATACTTGGCTACAGAGAACCTGACGGCCTCTTCCAGAGACACTCGGACTTTCCACCCTAAGACCAGACCATCCCCAGGGGCGGATAAGATGATTCCAAGGGGTAAGGGTGGAGAGAGTGAGAGGGTGGGAGCTCTACCCCAAGTTTGGCGAGAACAGCCTGGGAAATCAGCGGCTCAAGAGGCGGCAAGAAGGATCATTTGCTACCGCTGCCGGCAAGCGGGACATATTGCAGCAAATTGCCCGGTTTTGGAGGAACCCATGCAGTGTGACTTTCTGACGGGCAGACGTCAGTCGCTGTGTGCGACAGTCGCATGCACTGCCATTCGGGGAACTGAGAAACATTT
Organism: Rana muscosa; assembly: GCA_029206835.1. Lineage (NCBI taxonomy): Eukaryota > Metazoa > Chordata > Amphibia > Anura > Ranidae > Rana > Rana muscosa. The sequence continues at coordinate 72,988,980 of JARGYO010005626.1, read as the reverse complement.
ATGCAAAATGTGTATTAATGGTAGAAATGTTGTGGTATTGCTGGATTCAGGTAGCCTTGTGACCCTGATAAAGGCTGAGTTAGTTAAAACAGAGGTCTCTGGGAATAGCAAGGTAGCCGTTATTTGTGTGCATGGGGACACCCGAGAGTATCCAGTGACTACAGTGTGTTTCGAGACCCCCAAAGGTACCCTTTCTCATCCAGTGGGCTTAGTGTCTCAGTTACCGCATGACGCCATTGTGGGAAGGGATTTTCCGAAGTTCTGGGAACTGTGGGATGATCATGAGCCCCCCACTGGTGCCCCTATGTACCAGGAATATGATAGCCAGAACTCCTCTGAGAGTGGTGAGGACTCTCCCGAATTTCCCTTGTCAGTATTGGCAGGGGAGACTCAAGAAACTGGAGAGGAGCCCACCTCCTCAGACGAAAACCTACCGTCTGTGGAGTTTTCTGATCTTGAGGTTCACAGGGAAAACTTTGCCACAGAACAGTTGAAAGACCCCGCCCTAATAAAGGCACGGGAAAACGTAGTGAAAATAGATGGCGAGTTAGTGAACCCAGATAATACCTGCACTTACCCATACTTCAGCGTAGAGAAGGACCTACTGTATCGGGTGGCAAAAAGGGCAGAAGAAACCGTTGAGCAGCTGGTGGTGCCCAAACCTTACAGGAAGTTGGTGTTGGAGTTGGCCCATGGGCACATTCTTGGAGGTCATCTGGGGACAGAGAAAACCCGAGAGAGGGTATTACAGAGATTCTATTGGCCTGGGGTGATGAAGGACATAGAAAATTATTGTTCCTCCTGCCCTGTGTGTCAGAGGTCGGCCCCGATGCCACACTTCCGTAGCCCGCTGGTCCCTCTACCCATCATTGAGGTCCCGTTTGAGAGAATCGCAATGGATTTGGTAGGTCCTATAATCAAGTCCGCTAGGGGGCACCAGTACATATTGGTTATAATGGACTATGCCACCCGTTATCCAGAAGCGATCCCTCTCAGAAATACCTCGGCCAAAACCATAGCCAAAGAGCTATCTCTTGTTTTTAGCCGGGTGGGTATTTGTAAAGAACTGCTTACGGACCAAGGTACACCCTTTATGTCCCGGGTTATGAAGGAGCTGTGTAAATTGTTCAAAGTGACGCAATTACGTACATCTGTGTATCACCCCCAAACCGATGGGCTGGTTGAAAGATTCAACAAAACCCTAAAACAAATGTTGAAGAAAGTGGTGGATAGGGATGGAAAGGATTGGGACTGTCTACTTCCTTATTTGATGTTTGCTATTAGGGAGGTGCCCCAATCCTCTACGGGATTCTCCCCCTTTGAGTTACTGTATGGGAGACACCCAAGAGGGCTGTTGGATATTGCCAAGGAAACTTGGGAAAGTGAGAGTTCTCCCCACAGGAGTGTGATTGAGCATGTCGCCCTGATGCAAGATCGAATTGCACAGGTAATGCCCATCGTGAAGGAACATTTGGCCCAAGCGCAGTTGGCACAGCAGAGAGTGTACAACCGTGGAGCCAAGACCCGTACCTTTTCCCCGGGGGATAGGATATTGGTACTTGTCCCTACGGTTGAAAGTAAATTCCTTGCCAAATGGCAAGGCCCCTACGAGATAATGGAAAAAGTGAGCGAAGTGAATTACAAGGTCAGACAACCAGGAAGGCGAAAGCCCGAACAGATCTATCACGTTAATCTGTTGAAAGCCTGGAGGGATAGAGAGTCCCTAGTCGCAGACACTTGGTCACCAGCTCAAACTGGTTGCGTGATTCCTGAGGTTGGAATCGCAGCCACCTTGTCACAACCCCAACAACAGGAGGTTAAGGAGTTTGTGCTTCGCAACAAGGAGGTATTCTCTGAGCTGCCGGGACAAACATCTGGGGTAGAGCATGACATTATTACCCCGCCCGGTGAAAGGGTGAAGTTAAAACCCTATCGGATCCCAGAGGCCCGACGGGAGGCAATACGGGAGGAAGTACAGAAAATGCTGAACTTAGGGGTGATAGAGGAGTCCCAAAGTGATTGGTCTAGTCCCATTGTGTTGGTGCCTAAACCGGATGGGAGCTGGCGATTTTGTAACGATTTTCGTCAGTTGAACAAAGTTACAAAATTTGACACCTACCCCATGCCACGTATAGATGAGTTGATCGACCGGCTGGGAACAGCCCGATACATGACGACTCTTGACCTCACAAAAGGGTATTGGCAAATCCCCCTGGCCAAGTCAGCCAAAGAGAAAACCGCATTTGTAACCCCAGACGGGGCGTTCCAATATAAAAGAATGCCGTTCGGGTTACAGAATGCGCCGGCCACATTCCAGCGGAAAATGGACCAGATGCTGAGGCCCCATCGGAAGTATGCTGCGGCTTACCTGGATGACGTAATTGTCCATAGCACAGATTGGGCCTCACATCTGCCAAAAGTGCAAGCAGTCCTGGACTCTGTTCGGGAAGCAGGGTTTACGGCTAACCCCAAGAAGTGTACCATTGGGCAGGAGGAGGCCAAATATCTTGGGTACACCATTGGGAGGGGAGTAATAAAACCCCAACTCAACAAAGTCGAGGCCATCCAGAGTTGGCCACGTCCCAACAGCAAGAAGCAGGTACGAGCCTTTCTGGGAATCGCTGGGTATTATCGGCGATTCATTCCCCACTTTGCTTCTAAGGCTGTGCCCCTAACCAACCTGACGAAGGGGAAAGGGTCGGTCATGATTAAATGGACCCCCGAGGCTGAGGCAGCATTCCAATTCTTGAAACAAGCCTTATGTAGCCAGCCAGTGTTGTACTCACCCGACTTCTCTAAAGACTTTGTCGTACAAAGTGATGCGTCAGATGTGGGGTTAGGAGCAGTATTGTCCCAGGTCTGGAACGGGGAAGAGCACCCAGTCATTTACCTCAGCAGGAAGTTGAAGTCCCATGAGGTAAATTACGCCACCGTTGAAAAGGAGTGTTTAGCGGTGAAGTGGGCTCTAGATTCCCTTCGGTACTACCTGCTAGGTAGGCACTTTGACATGGTTACGGATCACGCTCCGTTAAAGTGGATGGCTCAAAACAAGGAAACAAATAGAAGAGTGAATAGGTGGTTCCTGGCCCTCCAGGAATTCAACTTCACAGTAAAGCATCGCCCTGGCGTTCAAATGGGGAATGTGGATGCTTTGTCTCGAGTACATGAATGCCTGATTGCTGGTGTTCCAACCCCGAGGTTAAAACAAGAGGGGGGGGTATGTGACAGCAGGAAGGTAAAGTCACCTGGTTGCATCCAGGGGGGTAGATATATTTCGCCCAGATTCAGGCTTTACGCCGATTTATACAGCTAGGTGGAGAGTTGTATAAGCCCAGCTGAGACTAGTGGGCTCATTGATGACTCATACCTCTAGGGAGAGGGCTGGGCGTCGTGCAGACAGGGAGTTGATGAGTCCAGCTGAACCTTGTCAGCTCATTTAGGCCTCTATAAGAAAGCCCAGCTTCATTAGATGTTAGCTCATGCCTGGAAGCAGACCTGTGTGGACTGTCTAGGGAGAGTGAACCCCTGTGCGGTGAGAGAAAGCCTGTGTGGCTATATTTTGCTTGGACATTTAAAACCAGGGACTAGGACAGCACTAGGCTGATCCCAGTCGTTAGTTAGGAAACCTGTAAGTTTAGTCAGAGGTCAAGTTGACCAGGATTTATTTTGTGTTTGTTTTTTTTGCCTTGCTGTGTTTTTGTCACTGTAAATAGAAAATAAACCGCACCTTTTTTTGATTTTGAAAACCACAACCTCCGTCTGCTGGGCCTGTTTTTGGGTGGGGAGCCCATCCCGGGGGTCACACATACCCGCTGCCGAGCTAGCCCCCTCACAACAGTATAAGGGTGTTATTCTGCTACCTAAATATTTTTTACCTTAATGCAAGGAATGCTTTAAGGTAAAAATGTTTAGGCTTTAGAATCACTTTAAGTAGCCAAATCAAGGTAAAATTGTCATGCTGTAATAAAAATAAAAATTTTGATTTGTTACTTTGCCCTTTTCATGATCATCAAGAGTGATGAAGATTTTAACTGAAATGCATAATATAACATAAACAGATTATTATTCTTCTGATTATTTCAAATGATTTCCACAGGTATGTGGTATTTTTGCCGAGCAGGTTATAATATGGTTGCTGTGGTAGATAGTTTGTGCATACACTTTCCTAAATGAGACTCATTTGTAGGCATTTGTAGGCAGGTGCCAATTGTAGTTGTAGCACCCCCTAGCGTGGCTGGGTGCTAATGTTAGGATTTTTGTTAGTGTAGGTAAATTCAGGCTTGGCTGGCAGCCAAGCCTGTGTGTGTTTTTCTGGGTTAGGGTTTGAGTGACTTAGGTAGGCTGGATGACTCAGCAGCAGCTTCCTTGGTGAACTCCTCCCTGCTTGCTGAAAATTTGGAGAAGATTCCAGAAGCAGTTGGGAGGGATCTAAGAGGAGCTGGCAGGCCCCCCTCAAATACTCAGGGTCAGCCCAGCTGGGGCAGTGTGAGTTCAGGTGGAAGATAGAGATGTGTGTGTTAGGCTGTCAGAGGCCTTTGAGAGTAGTCCCCTAATCTGGGGGGTGAACTCAGGCCTGGGCTAGGGTGTGAAAGTGACCCCTTCTCATGACACATGGATGGATCCTGACCAGGAGGCATGGGAGCAAGGAAAGACAGCAGAAAGACACTGCCGGGCCAGTCTCCAGGGAGGAAGACAGCCTAGAGGGCTGGTGAGTGTTGCAGTCAGAAGACTAAGAGGCATGCCTGAAGGGACTGGGTGCAAGCAGTCTGGGATGATGCAGAGTCAGTCTGAGGGGACTGTGGAGAAGGAGCCAGGAGGGCTAGTGAAAGGGGCAGCTACAGCCAGGCTGGCTGGTAGTGCCTGAAGAGGTGGTACTGGGAGCAGTAGCCACAGGAATGGGACAGCTAGCACCAAAGACCTCTCTTTTTCTACACTACTAAAGGGGCCTGCAGTCCCTGCCTGTAAAGGGCATTTGCTTTGGATCTGACTGGGATTGTGTTGAATTAAGTTATCAGTGCTAGCTGGTCCTGGGCATTGTAATTCTACAAGCAAGTTTGTGCTGGAGGTAGAAGTGTATATACTGGATGTTTATAGTTTGCGTCCCTGAAAATTTCTCTACTGATCAAGAACGCTTGAACCCTTATCCCATCCAAGTTCAATCCCCCTAAATAAAAAAAACAAAAGCAAAGCTGCATAGACTGATTCTTGTCTCAATAGTGAGTGGAAAATTCATGTGCCTGGCTGTGTAGGGTGGGAGATACCCATCTTCACCAGCGGCTCCTACGGGGGTAGCGCTACATTTGGTGGTGTCGTCTGGGATATCTGCCCACGTTCAACCTGCCAGCCTTTGCTCCTAGCAACCAGAGTTTTTCATTGAGCCAGGGAACTGTGCATTGTTCCAAAAGACGACAACAGGGATTGAACCAGAGAAGCACTTCTGTGCTCTGCCTGTTTGTGACTGTAACTTCAAAAATCAAGTGCCACTGTCCATAGCAACCAGTGGGAGCTGCCTGTCAAATTACTGCTGCCCTGCTTACCCAGTTGTCTCAATCACAGCTGGGGCGTACACTTGCATTGTTATCCTGCTTCTCAGTGACTTTAACATGTGCTGTCACCTGTGGCAACCACAGCGGGCGAGAAACGCCCATGGATTACAAATATTTCCCGCAATCTGCTAATGCTTGACATAGTGACTTTGTGCTTCAAACTCATGATTTCTACAGTATAGTGTGCCTGGAGATGTCTACTGTTGCCCATGGTGATCGGGGTAAGCCAGAGAGTACCTGCTGGAGCGACTGTCCTAATCCTGCTCATTACTGTAAGATATATGCAATATACTTTACTGTTACCCCAGGCAACCACAAGACAACTCAGTGGCCACCTGCTCCCAGTTGCTCGGGCACAGTCAGTGCTGAGCGGCATGTCCGGACAAGTTCTGCAAGCATCAGTGGGCCTGCAAACTTCAGTACAGCTAAGGAGCGGGACACTGGTGGACACTGGTGTCCGGTTGGAGCATCGTGGGGGATTCGCCTTCGGCATGATCAAGGGGACGGAGCGACTATGCCTGCTGTGTCCTGAATGCCGGATACCAACCGCGGTGGTCAATGCCTGGGTCCGGTGGGGGCTTTGCGATGAGCCGCTTACCTGGCTAGTATCCGGCGAGCAGGGGCCACAGTACTACCGTGTGGACCTGCAATCAGGACTGTGCCAATTGCAACCGCGGAAGTCCCGGAGTGGGCCTTGGATCATCCAAGAAAGGCAGAGTTGGAGCCTGGTGACTCCCCTGTGAAAACCAGCGTCATTGGGGAAATAAGTTGGAGATCTGCCATGGCCTGCAGGCTCAGTCAGGGACTTGCAATGTCTCTGAAATACCAGCTGCACCTATGTGCTTTGCTGACCCCACCTAGAAGGAGCCAGTGCAGGAGGGAGATATGCCCTCAGATGAACCAGAAGGGGAAAGTGGAGACAGGGCCATAGTTTGGGGTTCCCCGAGACTGCAGGCAGAATTTCGGGTCCCTGGAAGTTGAGATAGTGGATTGATCATCACACTGTAGCTCGGCAGGAGAATGGGAGATGGGAGGCTCCCTGGTCCAGGAAGAGATCCAGTCTGAGGTGTTAGATGTACCAGATCCTGCTGTGGGAACTGGAGAAGCCACAGTAACCCCTGTCAGTGCAATAAAGATCTTCTAAAACAGACCCTCCACCACCCAGACCAGAGCAACTGAATTCAAGCAGTGGGTCAAGAGGTCCCCCAACGCTTGTGTCCTTCCAGGAAAAGGGAAGCCAAGAGAACTTCCCAGGTTTCAGAGGAAAGATCAGCACAAAACAGTTCTGGAATGGGGTCTGGACTACCCCTATGTCCCTCCCGACATCATGGACATTATTGAGAACTCCAAGGGAGAATGACCTGGTGTGGGAGTACCTACACATCCTTAAGCCTCTGTGGGTGCCAGATTGTGAAGAGACCTGGGCCTGGTTTCAGGACGTTCGGAAGGAATGGAGGCTGGGGGGGCAATCTGCAAATTTGTGATCGTGAAAGCAGGACATGCTAGGAGCCATTCTGTCGCTGCCAGGAGAGCTGATGACGGCTTACAAAGATTGCCAAATCCTGACTTTTATCTGTGAGGGACCGTGAACCGTGTACTGGTGGGAATGAATAGCAGCCAGACAGTGAGGAGCTGTACCAGGCATGGGTGACAGGTCCTCCAGTAGCAAGGAGATCAGTGCTCTAACTCCCTTCCTAGTGGTAGGTTCCCCAAAAGCAACTGAATCTGAACCCGTGGTACGGAGACCCCATGAATCTAGCTGCATGGAACGGGAGAGTTGAAGGAGTTAAATAAACACATGCATGAGGCCCATGCTTAGTGCATTGAGGGACACCATTCAGTGGGAGAGCTGGACTGGTGGAGTGGGACACAGGCTCAACAGTGTCCCCCTCTAAATACTGCATTCTGGAAGATAAGGTGTGCAGAAAAATGGGACAGAAGGGATCTGTATGTTGCTACACAGCTGCACACAGTGTACAGCTCATCTCTAAGACAAGGTTCTGCCTTAATGTTAACTTTCACATGAACGCGGCCCCACCTGTCCCAGGTATTGGTGAGTGCGTAGGCCTCACCCACACATCTTCATTTCAATTATATAAATATATATATAAATATATATATATATGATAGGTTATTACAAATTGTAACTAAACCCCAATAGGGCATAGGGTTAGAACATCTGTCTTGCTTCTATTGCTGTTTGTGTCTTCATTGGACAGATTTTCACCTTCCTTCTCAATGAATCAGTTCAGCTCATTCTATTGATTGGAATGCCTTATTACAGACTGTAAAATGTAGCCTTTAGTTCTCTCTTTATTAAGCTTTTGAGAATTTTGAACGTAAGAGATATGTCCTAATAAACTTCAACAAAGTTTCTACAATACATCTCTTACATCAAGCTTCTCCCCCTGCAGCCACTTCCCTGCTTCTATTACTGGCAGTTACCAGCTGTCAAAATGACAGCTGGGACTTACTTTGTATTACACAATAGGTGCCTCTGTCAAAATACAGCCGCTCCTGTGTAAAATGACATTTTCATGTAGTCTCCCCAATGTCATTAAATAAATGCCATTAATCAATGCATTATTTCACTGTAGTTACTATTTCATTTATATTTAGATATAAGGTGTGACCTTTGTTCTGCATATGACTTCAGTTATAAAAACCTTACAAATTAGATTTACTTAATAAAATGTATTTCTGTTTAACCTATTAAAAACCCTTAGTTAACCCTAATCAACGCAAAATTAACTACTTACCCTTTTTTGGTTTACAAAACCTTTGCCATGTTTCGTACCAGAAGCAAAATATAGAATACAAATGTATACTTTTTATTTACAGTAAAATTCGTTTTTAAAGTACAGTACAGTATAGATGTCTTTATATCTATAGATTTCACAGAAATTGATATAATTTTTTGGAAGATAGCCTAGCCCCCCCTCCCCCAAATAAAAATGTATGTATCACGTTTTTATCCTAAGTAATGAAAAAGTTGATGCCAAATAAACAGGCTCATGGTGGAAATGTAAAAAATGTACAGGTATGAGAGCTGAAGCATTTTAAATCTTCCTGTTGTGCAAGTATCTCCAAGAAATCAGCTGCCATTTATTATTTGCGCTGTGTGTCCTTAATCCTCTGCGGGTAAGGTGACAGGAGATCCACATCAATAAATATCCCTTATTTTTCCCTTTTCAACAACAGTGCTGGGATTTCCCTGTTCTTCTTGTTGTTATTTGAGGTAGTGGGTACGGAAAGTATTCAGACCCCCTTACATTTTTCACTCTTTGTTATATTGCAGGCATTTTCTAAAATCATTTAAGTTCATTTTTTCCTCATTAATGTACGGTACACACAGCACTCTGTATTGACAGAAAAACACAGAATTGTTGACATTTTTGCAAATTTATTAAAAAAGAAAAACTGAAATATCACATGGTATTCAGACCCTTTGCTGTGACACTCATATATTTAACTCAGGTGCTGTCCATTTCTTCTGATCATCCTTGAGATGGTTCTACACCTTCATTTGAGTCCAGCTGTGTTTGATTATACTGATTGGACTTTATAAGGAAAGCCACACACCTGTCTATATAAGACCTTACAGCTCACAGTGCATGTCAGAGCAAATGAGAATCATGAGGTCAAAGGAACTGCTTGAAGAGCTCAGAGACAGAATTGTGGCAAGGCACAGATCTGGCCAAGGTTACAAAAAAAAATTCTGCTGCACTTAAGGTTTCTAAGAGCACAGTGGCCTCCATAATCCTTAAATAGAAGATGTTTGGGACAACGAAAACCCTTCCTAGAGCTGGGCGTCCGGCAAAACTGAGCTATCAGGGGAGAAGAGCCTTGGTGAGAGAGGTGAAGAAGAACCCAAAGATCACTGTGGCTGAGCTCCGGAGATGCAGTCGGGAGATGGGAGAAAGTTGTAGAAAGTCAACCATCACTGCAGCCCTCCCCCAGTCGGGGCTTTATGGCAGAGTGGCCCGACGGAAGCCTCTCCTCAGTGCAGCCCGCATGGAGTTTGCTAATAAACACCTGAAGGACTCCAAGATGGTGATAAATAAGATTCACTGGTCTGATGAGACAAAGATAGAACTTTTTGGTCTTAATTCTAAGCGGTATGTGTGGAGAAAACCAGGCACTGCTCATCACCTGTCCAATACAGTCTCAACAGTGAAGCATGGTGGTGGCAGCATCATGCTGTGGGGGTGTTTTTCAGCTACAGGGACAGGACGACTGGTTGCAATCGAGGGAAAGATGAATGCGGCCAAGTACAGGGATATCCTGGACTAAAACCTTCTCCAGAGTGCTCAGGACCTCAGACTGGGCCGAAGGTTTACCGTCCAACAAGACAATGACCCTTAGTACACAGCTAAAATAACGAAGGAGTGGCTTCACAACAACGCCGTGACTGTTCTTGAATGGCCCAGCCAGAGCCCTGACTTAAACCCAATTGAGCATCTCTGGAGAGACCTAAAAATGGCTGTCCACCAACGTTTACCATCCAACCTGACAGAACTGGAGAGGATCTGCAAGGAGGAATGGCAGAGGATCCCCAAATCCAGGTGTGAAAAACTTGTTGCATCTTTCCCAAAAAGACTCATGGCTGTTTTAGATCAAAAGGGTGCAAATACTAAATACTGAGCAAAGGGTCTGAATACTTAGGACCATGTGATAGTTCAGTTTTTTCTTTTTTAATAAATCTGCAAAAATGTCAACAATTCTGTGTTTTTCTGTCAATATGGGGTGCTGTGTGTACATTAATGAGGAAAAAAAATTAACTTAAATGATTTTAGCAAATGGCTGTGTAGCGGGGTCTCCTTTAAGGCCCCGGGACTATGTTACCCATAACCCCGTTTGGCACCCAGGGTGCAATTGCGCCACACAGAGACTCATGGGTGGGACTATATAAGAGGAGGGCGAGGCTGAGCTTGGCCTCTTTGGACACCGCGCTGCTATCAACAGGTCTTCCTGTGCGGATCTGCTGCAGTGCAGGGCCTGAAGCCAGGGCCGTGCACGACTTCCAGAGAGCCTTCCACCCCACTGCGAGCCTGGGTGGCATCCGACTCCTCCAAGTTGCTGACATCCGTTGGACCGGGGACCCGGCCGTTGCAGACGCTGTGTGTGGAGACACAGTCGGTGGAAGTCCCGGACTGGGATCGCGTCCGGAGTGGTGAGCGAGCACCTGCTCAATCCAACAAAAATACTTTACTCTGATTAGGCCTAGAGACTGCCTTGGCTCACCAAGTTTTATCTGTTATTCCACCGGAGACTAGTAGCAGAACTGGACTAGTAGCAGAACTGGGTAGTGTAGTCTCCGGTGAAGTGTTCTTCTATTACCTATCGTGTGGATTACAAATACTGTTTCTTTCCATATGTGCACCACCGTTCAAGCTGCATGCAAAGAAGTTGTTCCCTAAGAGACTAAGTTATATCTGAGTCAGGCCTGACCAGGAGTTAGAACTTTTTGTTGCTGCGCCATAAGGGCGCATAGATAGGAATAGCTGCACTTGGCGTGTAATCGCCAAACATCCTCAGTGTGTACTATATTTACCGTTTTAGGGCTCTGCAGACAATATATGTGTTATGTGTTAACCTATGCCTTTTACACAGAAGTAAACTAGTTATACTTTAACACTTCACCCTCAGTGTGTTATCATTGTGCATATATTGATAGATTGTGATAAGGAAAAAACCCTAGACTAACTGTGCCAGAGTGGGTCGAGTAGATTGCCGGGGGTTGGCGGTGCTGTATTCAGGGCCCGAAACAAATTCAGCCGCTCTCTTAACTGGGGGTAGCGCTACAGCTGCAATATAACAAAGAGTGAAAATTTTAAGTGGGTCTGAACACTTTCCGTACCCACTGTATATGGGAATGGGATCCCTGTCTCGTTATTTGGTATTTCCCTCTTGCCATTCCTTCAGTAATTAAACAATGGCAGGGCATTAAATTCTCTTGTGAAAAAAACAACATAATGATTAAAGCTATATATATCTAAACCCTGTAACAAAAAATAATATACTACCATTACACGCGGTGGAAGCATTATTCTTTTTTTATTCTTTTTAAAGTGATATTAAACCCTTTGCTCCTAAGGCAGTGGTTCTCAACTCCAGTCCTCAGGGCCCACCAACAGGCCAGGTTTGCAAGATAACTGAAATGCATCACAGGTGATATAATTTGCTGCTCAGGGATTGCAGTATTCTAGTCTGCATCTCTCCAAGGTAATACTTAAAATCGGGCCTGTTAGTGGGTCCTGAGGACAGGGGTTGAGAACCACTGTCCTAAGGGCTCATTTACACTTGCTTTGGCTTCAACAAGTCTTCAACAAGGCTTCGGACAGACTTTGTTAAAGCTCTCTGAACACTAGTCAAAGCTCCTGTCACTAAATAAAATGGTTAGCTTACAGTCCTGTTTACACCTGCTTTTGCTTTGATTTGCTTTGGTTTTGCTTTAAAAATTATACCCCATGTAGCTTCAATGGTGCTTCAAAGCGTCTTGGCAAAGCTTGGCAAAGTCTATGGCAAAGCTCGGCTGAACCCCCACTGAAGCCCCACTGAAGCCCCATGAAGCCTCACTAAGCCACACGAAGCCCCACCGAAGCCCCATCAAAGCAGTGGCGTTGCTAGGGGGGAGTGGGGGGTGCAGACCGCACCCGGGTGACACCCTGATGCCTACTGAAAAGCTACACTGCTTCCGCTGCAGATAGGCAGGGGCGGCGGAAGCAGTGGAGAACCGATCAGTCCATGACACACTGCATCTGATGTTCAAAAATAATAAAAAATGCGCTACCAACAAATGTGTGTGCAAAAAAACAAAGTGCAAACTTAGATACAATTAATACAAAAAAGTCCCAAGTGAAAAAATATCAAATAGTGTCCTAATAAACACAAACAGGCTGTGAAGTGACTGCAAACAGGCTGTGAGGTGACTTGCTGCATTCAAAACTACATAAGAGAAGAGATGATTGCAGGGAAGGGTTGATATCTTCCTCCAAAGTTTTCTAGCCAGATGAGACAAAATGGAAAGAGTGTGGGCTTACCGACTCCGGTGGATCTCTATTACGGAGATCATACAGGCTCAGCACATCATAGGATTCCACGGTATCTTAGCATCCGTCCCGCAGCGGGTCCGCTCTCTCCCTTAGACCGTTCAGGGGCACACTTTCCTTGCAGTTAGGACCGGTTCCCAATGATAGGTATGGGTATCTTGTGTAGCGCCGGTGCTAACGGCGCTACGGCAGAGAGCGGACCCGCTGCGGGACGGATGCTGAGATGCCGTGGAATCCTATGATGTGCTGAGCCTGTATGATCTCCGTAATAGAGATCCACCGGAGTCGGTAAGCCCCCACTCTTTCCATTTTGTCTCATCTGGCTGGAAAACTTTGGAGGAAGATATCAACCCTTCCCTGCAATCATCTCTTCTCTTATGTAGTTTTGAATGCAGCAAGTCACCTCACAGCCTGTTTGCAGTCACTTCACAGCTTGTTTGTGTTTATTAGGACACTATTTGATATTTTTTCACTTGGGACTTTTTTGTATTAATTGTATCTAAGTTTGCACTTTGTTTTTTTGCACACACATTTGTTGGTAGCGCATTTTTTATTATTTTTGAACATTTTTGTATAGCTGTATATTCCAGCAATTTTTTAGGTGCAGCACCCATCATTTATATTTGAGAAATTTATTTTTTCAGTATAGCCTGTTTTATAAGGATTATATTCCTTTCAAACGTTTTTATGTATAAGTTATTTATTGCACTAGTGGTTTTTTAGTGAACCTTTGTCTTTTTGCAGCACAGGGGATGCACGGATTATCCACGCTTTACAACACTGCATCTGATCACAGCCTGAATGGGGAGGAGAGACGATCAGTGCAGACAGAGAGAGGATCTATCACTGCTTAGAGCTGTGTTTTCGGCCGCTATCAATCAAAGTCCCGCCTCCAATTACCCAGCATTGGACCAGTATGCTGTCCATCATAGGGGCTGATCTAGGAGGCGGAACTTTGATTGACAGCGGCCGACAACACAGCTCTGAGGCCTGGTTCACACTGGGGCGACAAACGCTCTGACATTAGGAGCTCATGTCGCATGACGTGTGAAAATCAATGTTTCCCTATGGGAGCCGTCTTAACTGGTCCGACACATGTCGGTCCGACTTTGAGAATGCTCCCTGTACTACTTTGGTCCGACTTTGATCCGACTTCAGCCCATTGACTATCATTGAAGTCGGATCAAAGTCGGACCGCAGTCTTGCATGATCCGACTTTGGCATGCGACTTGTGCTGTACTGCTCTTGAGGGGGAACTCCAGGCCAAATTTTAAATGAAAAACCGGCGTGGGTTCCCCCTCCAGGAGCATACCAGGCCCTTAGGTCTGGTCTGGATTTGAAGGGGCGCCCCTACGCCGAAAAAACGGCGTGGGGGTCCCCTCAAAATCCAAACCAGACCCTTATCCGAGTACGCAACCTGGCAGGCCGCAGGGGAAGAGGGGGGGACGGGAGAGCGGCCCCCCTCCCTCCTGAAACGTACCAGGCCGCATGCCCTCAACATGGGGGGTTTGGTGCTCTGGGGCAGGGGGGCGACCTGCGGCCCCCCCACCCCAGAGCACCCTGCCCCCATGTTGATGAGGACAGGGCCTCTTCCCGACAACCCTGGCCGTTGGTTGTCGGGGTCTGCGGGCGGGGGGCTTATCGGAATCCGGGAGCCCCCTTTAATAAAGGGGCCCCCGGATCCCGGCCCCCCCACCCTATGTGAATGAGCATGGGGTACATCGTACCCCTACCCATTCACCTGGTGGAATAAAAATTGCAATAAAAAAACCACACAGCTTTTTAAAGTATTTTATTGCACAGCTCCGGGGGTCTTCTTCCGACTTCGGGGGTCTCCGGTGTCGTCGCCGCGCTCTCCGGTTCTTTCTTCTGCTGGGCCTCCGCTAACTTCTTTTTAGCTCTTTTGCTAACGGAGGCCTGGTCTTCTCCGTCGCCTTCTTCTTCTCCCGCTCTCCGGTTCTTTCTTCCGCCGGGCCTCCGCTAACTTCTTTTTAGCTCTTTTGCTAACGGAGGCCTGGTCTTCTCCGTCGTCTCGTACGGCTCTCCGTTGTCCTTCTGCCGGCCCCTCCACTAACTTCTTTAGCTCTTTTGCTAGTGGAGGGGCCGGTCTTCCCGTCGTCGCCGTCGGCGTCTTCTTCCCTCTTCTCCTTCTCGATGTTGACGCGTCGCTTCCTCCCGCTGTAATACTGGCTCTCCGCTCCGCTCCGCATTAATATAGGCTTCTCATGACGTCACAGTCACATGTTCCCATGACGTCACAGTCACATGCTCCGGGGCCATGTGCCCCGGAACATGTGACTGTGACGTCATGAGAAGCCTATATTAATGCGGAGCGGAGCGGAGAGCCAGTATTACAGCGGGAGGAAGCGACGCGTCAACATCGAGAAGGAGAAGAGGGAAGAAGACGCAGACGGCGACGACGGGAAGACCGGCCCCTCCACTAGCAAAAGAGCTAAAGAAGTTAGTGGAGGGGCCGGCAGAAGGACAACGGAGAGCCGGACGAGACGACGGAGAAGACCGGGCCTCCGTTAGCAAAAGAGCTAAAAAGAAGTTAGCGGAGGCCCGGCAGAAGAAAGAACCGGAGAGCGCGGCGACGACACCGGAGACCCCCGAAGTCGGAAGAAGACCCCCGGAGCTGTGCAATAAAATACTTTAAAAAGCTGTGTGGTTTTTTTATTGCAATTTTTTTCCACCAGGTGAATGTGTAGGGGTACGATGTACCCCATACTCATTCACATAGGGTGGGGGGGCCGGGATCCAGGGGCCCCCTTATTGAAGGGGGCTCCCGGATTCCGATAAGCCCCCCGCCCGCAGACCCCGACAACCAATGGCCAGGGTTGTCCGGAAGAGGCCCTGTCCTCATCAACATGGGGGCAGGGTGCTCTGGGGTGGGGGGGCCGCAGGTCGCCCCCCTGCCCCAGAGCACCAAACCCCCCATGTTGAGGGCATGTGGCCTGGTACGGTTCAGGAGGGAGGGGGGGCCGCTCTCGTCCCCCCCTCTTCCCCTGCGGCCGGCCAGGTTGTGTGCTCGGATAAGGGTCTGGTTTGGATTTTGAGGGGACCCCCACGCCGTTTTTTTCGGCGTAGGGGCGCCCGTTCAAATCCAGACCAGACCCAAGGGCCTGGTATGCCTCTGGAGGGGGAACCCATGCCGGTTTTTTATTTAAAATTTGGCTTGGAGTTCCCCCTCAAGATTCATACCAAACACACTGCCTGCTATTGGCGGGGATCCAAGTCGGATCCCCGTTCATTGAAAGTCGGACATATGTCGGCTTCATGTCGCAGGGCAAAGTCGGATCCAAAGTAGGACAGATGTCGTGTCGCACTAGTGTGAACCCAGCCTAAGCAGTGATAGATCCTCTCTCTGTCTGCACTGATCGTCTCTCCTCCCCGTTCAGGCTGTGATCAGATGCAGTTCTCAAGAGTTACAAGAAGCCAGCAGGTGCCTCACCGACATCTGGAATGCAACTTGTGAGTGGACTTACAAGCTTATACATAGCATGCAAGAAGATTGTGAGTGATATGGAATCTTAAGTAGGTGATTATTCCTGTGCTACCAAAAAATTTGAAAAGTGGACAAAATAACTGTCGCAAACACCGAAGGGGTTAATCCAAACCCATGAACAAATAATGATAAAGAAGGGGGGGGGGGGTTGGTGCTGCGCTGTTGATACTGATAATGAGCTGCCTATAAATATTAGTGCACAATGGCTAAAACCAGTAAGAAAATAAAAAAATATATAAACAGTACTAGAATAAAATCATCAATAAAGGTAGTGAATAAATTCTAAAACCATAATATATACAGAATCAGCAACTGGTGCAATGTGCATACAATGTGTTAACGAAATATAAATGATCCAGTGCAAATCTGCTAAAGGTGCAAGCAAAGTATACAGGTAAAGGCCTGTAATGTGCAAAATAACAATGTGCAAAATGTGAAAGCTGCTTGCAAAAGTGCAACTAAGTGCTAGCAGTGCAATAACAGTCCAATGGATTTTGCAACACAAAAGTTGCTATCCAAAAGTTCCAGTGCAGCAAGACAAGTAGTGCTATAAGCAAAGAATGCTTTCTTCTTAGTGATGGTTCCTTTGTTTTCTGTGCACAGGTGAAGGGGGGAGGGGGGTTGTGCTGGAGAGATAGTTGAATCTCTTTTTTTTCGTGTATCATACACACAGGTAAAGATGGCCTCTTACCTTGCGGTAATGAGGTAACCGCATAAGTACTGGAAACAATAAATCCTGGAAACAGTAAATCCTCTGGCCCGGTCCTAATATGTAATCGCATATATGACTGCTGAATGCAGTAGTTCTTCCAATGTATTTTTAAACCAAAACGGTGGATCATGAATAATGCATAATCTCTTAGTGGCGGCCGTAATCCAGAGAGGGAAAAGAAAGGAGGTTCTCAATGGTGAAGTACGTTTTGGGAATGTAGTATATTTATTTAGGTCATACAATAAGGGTACTCACATAAAACTCACATTTAAACAATAAAAAACAAACTTATCTCCTTACGAGCGGCGAGCTCGTTAGCCTCCGTCTATCTCAATGCCTTTCCGTCCGGAAAAGGCATTGAGATAGACGGAAAGGCATTGAGATAGACGGAGGCTAACGAGCTTGCCGCTCGTAAGGAGATAAGTTTGTTTTTTATTGTTCAAATGTGAGTTTTATGTGAGTACCCTTATTGTATGACCTAAATAAATATACTACATTCCCAAAACGTACTTCACCATTGAGAACCTCCTTTCTTTTCCCTCTCTGGATTACGGCCGCCACTAAGAGATTATGCATTATTCATGATCCACCGTTTTGGTTTAAAAATACATTGGAAGAACTACTGCATTCAGCAGTCATATATGCGATTACATATTAGGACCGGGCCAGAGGATTTACTGTTTTCAGGATTTATTGTTTGCAGTACTTATGCGGTTACCTCATTACCGCAAGGTAAGAGGCCATCTTTACCTGTGTGTATGATACACGAAAAAAAGAGAGATTCAACTATCTCTCCAGCACAACCCCCCTCCCCCCTTCACCTGTGCACAGAAAACAAAGGAACCATCACTAAGAAGAAAGCATTCTTTGCTTATAGCACTACTTGTCTTGCTGCACTGGAACTTTTGGATAGCAACTTTTGTGTTGCAAAATCCATTGGACTGTTATTGCACTGCTAGCACTTAGTTGCACTTTTGCAAGCAGCTTTCACATTTTGCACATTGTTATTTTGCACATTACAGGCCTTTACCTGTATACTTTGCTTGCACCTTTAGCAGATATGCACTGGATCATTTATATTTCGTTAACACATTGTATGCACATTGCACCAGTTGCTGATTCTGTATATATTATGGTTTTAGAATTTATTCACTACCTTTATTTATAATTTTATTCTAGTACTGTTTATATATATTTTTTTTTTCTTACTGGTGTAGCGGGGTGTTTCCCCTTTAATTAGGAGAAAGAACTACGGTTCCCAGAGGTCCACTGTTCACCGGATGTTTTGGGTTATGCCCCAGAGACTCATGGGGGAAGTGATATAAGGAAGGGGCGAGGCCTGACTCGCTCTCTTTGGACACGGGACGGCTGAGACTGATCCACCTGTGTGGAGCTGTGCTGTGTGAGGGCCTGAAGCCTGGGGACTTCTTGCAGCGAACCAAAGAGCCTTCCACCCTTTGCGAGCCTGGGTGGCATCCAACATCTCCTGCCTGCAGCCTAGATTGGATGGGAGACCCGATGGCAGCAACCGCTGTGTGCGAGTGACGACACAGCCGGTGGAAGTCCCGGACGGGTCGCGTCCGGAGGGTGAGCTGAGCGAAAGCTCATCCAATAACCTGTTTATAGTACTGTGCCTATAGACTGCCGAGGCCTACCACTTCACTTTAAGACTCTCACTGGAGATCCGCAGCAGGACTGATCCAGAGGATCTCTAGTGAAGTACGGTCAGTTGTTCAGATTCTCCCTGTTGGATTACAAAGTGTTTATTATTCTTATGTGCACCACCTCTACAGCAAGCCGGTGAAGAAACCATTATTCTTACAGGACTAAGTTTTAGAGTAAGGGATCAGGCCTGATCCGTTAGGTTACATTTAGCTGTTGTACCATAGGGTACCTAGTTAACGGTCGCCCCACGTGGCGTTCCTTCACCCCCCCTTTATTCTATGGTGTAATGTGACTGTCATTGCAGGGCTCTGCATACAAGTTAAAAATCATATTGTCATTGCTGTGTGTTTTCTTTGCATAACAAGGAGTAAAATCCGTTATCCCTTTATTACTGTTCTATGTTTGAATCTCTCTCTTAAAGTATAAGGATATATGTGTGTATCCTTTAGACTAGCTGTGCCAGAGTGGGTAGAGCCGATTGCCGGTGGGTTGGAGAGCTGTACTCAGGGCCCAAATCAAACCTTGCGGCCCGCTTAAGCTGAGGGTATCGCTACACGTGGGGGCTCGTACATCCGGGATTACTGAGACAGCGGTGAAACCGCCAGAAGCTACCGGCATGGACCCGATAGAGGTGGGACAGTGGTACAAGAGATGGGGTGTAGATCCAGCCAGGACGGCAGTTAAGGAACTCCCGGGGATATGGCAGACACAAGCAATGATACAACTCATAATGTCCCTATCACCGATTCACAAACCGTGGGTGATAGATGGGAAAACTAGTGGTGGACTTTCACATGTCTTACTGGAATGGCAGGCAGAAATTCCTGAACAGTTTAGAGGCAACAGCATACAAGATGAGGACGATCAGGTCTATCATTTGCTGCATGCGCTGCCGCGCACAAGAGACAGCCCTCAGACAAAAATAACACTGTCACCGCAGCCATCTTCCCCGTCATCCCCACAGAAGGACACAAAGAGTCCCAGGACAAGCCCAGGCACCCTTAGTGCAGAATTATGCGCTGTTCTGGGGGAGATTGTAGCTCAGTGCAAGAAAGAGCCCACAGATTACCCGATGTCGGGGTACAGGAAACTCCGGATGTTTTCAGGGAGGAAACCAGTACCTTTGGAAGAAGAGGGATTTGAGGAGTGGCTAGACAGCGCAACTCAGGCACTAGAGGAATGGGAAGTTCCGGACCGCAGAAAGAAACAGAGGGTTGTGGAAAGTTTGAAAGGGCCTGCTCTAGAGGCCGTACGCAACCTGAAGATGAGCAAGGCAGATTGTACTGCACAAGAGTGCCTCGATGTGTTACAGAATGTGTTTGGTGGGACAGAGAAAGTCACGGAGCTTGCTTATCAGCTGGAGCATTGCTACCAGAAGGAAGGTGAGAAACTATCAGACTATATGGGACGCCTGGACAAAATACTGCATAGGATGATCCTAAAGAAGGGGATCAGCCCAGAGAAAGTAGATGAGGCCCGTGCTCAACAGGTAGTGAGGGGAGCTCAACCCATGGATCCAATTGCATGGACACTGCGTGCCCGGCAGGATGGGAGGAATCTGGAGTACCCTGACCTCATCCGAATGATTAGAGAGGAAGAGGCTATATTGGAAGAAAAAAAAAAAGAACGCCTGATAGAGCCCGTCAAACAGCCGGTAGCAATAGTTACACCGGCCATGACTCCCGATAGGGGAGCGGAGGTGGACACTTTGAAGTTGCAGATGTCCCAGATGATGGAGATGATGACTGCTATAATGGCGAAAGGTCAAGGTGGAGCAGAGAAACCAAGCCCCAGAAAGGAGTTGTTCCCAGATACGTCAATACCGAGTCCCACTCGGGACCGAGAAGAGATGTTATGCTACAACTGCGGAGGCAGTGGCCACTTTGCCAGTAGGTGTTCCAGTCCTAAGAAGAAGAAAATGGATAATCGCCAGCCGGCGGGAAACACCAGAGGGCCCCGGTGAGGGAGTCAACCGGGTGCCCATCTCTTTCAGTGAGCTCCAAACTGAATAGAAGGAAGAGGAAGAGAGAAAACACGACCCTTGAGAAGGAATTTAGGGTCTCTCAACCAAGATACACACCAGAGAGAGGGGACAAGACCCCTCAGAAGAAATTTAGCACTCCCAAGAAGGAATGCCTACAACCAAGAGACAATAACATCCCTCAGCGGGTTTGTAACCCCATTAGGGTGGCGAGGGTCAATGCATACCAGGCTCAGGGGAGAACAAAGTCAAAAACCAACTGGATGAAGACAAGTTCTCAGAAGAGAGTGACCTCAACCCGGCCGTACCCAGAAGAATTGGTCGGCCCGTCCCCCACGGTATCTATCCAGGTGGAAGAAGTATATACAAAGGCCCTTCTGGATACTGGAGCTCAAGTGATTTTATTGTATAGAGACTTCTATGATAGGCACTTAAGCCATTTGCCTATACGGAAGATAGAAGAGCTGGAGATATGGGGCCTGGGAACGCAGAGTTTCCCTTATGATGGTTATCTACCCATAAAGCTGACATTCGACCCCTCTGTGGCTGGGAAGACAGAAGTATTCGACACCCTGGCGGTTGTGTGTCCTAGACCACCCGGGGCCAACCAGATGTCCCTCATCATAGGCACCAATACGGATCTAGTGAGAAGACTTCTGACCCCCCTGGTGAAGATGAGGAGCCATCAAGATCCAAACATCCATCCCATGCTGAAGACAGCCTACCAACGGTTAGTGTTGGAGCAGAAGACCCAGGAGAGGGGATAGGGAAGGTGTGGAGACTGGGGAGAGAAGGAGTGGTGCTGCAGCCCGGACAGGTGGCTTGCCTCAAGGCCACTGTGAAGCTCACCTGGGAGCAGCCTGGCCCCTTTGTCATGCTGGAATCCGACCCAAGGGAAGATCACTCAGGCCTGGAAGTGATACCGGAAGTGATTCCAATCAAGGCCTTGAAGAAAGCCAGGGGAAGAGTCCCGGTGAGTGTAAGGAACTCAACAGGAAGGGCCATAGAGATACCTGCCCGGATGTTGCTGGGACAGGTGAGTCCTGCTGTCCCAGTCAGCTGGTCAGAAGTGAAGCAAGCGGGTGAAGAAGGAGATGTTTGGGAAAAACTTTCCATTGAAAACCCGAACTTACCTGGGGCCTGGAAGGAGAGAGCCAAGGCCCAGCTGACTAGATGGGAGAAGATTTTCTCAAAAGATGAATTCGATGTGGGGCGTGCGAGGAGTGCTACCCACCGCATCCGCCTGCAAGAAGACAAACCGTTCAGGGAGAGAGTCAGGCGGGTTCCGCTGGCAGATCTGGAGGATCTGAGAGAACAGCTTGCAGAACTGAAAAAGACTGGGGTGATTCGAGAGTCCCGAAGCCCTTATGCCTCTCCAATAGTGGTGGTCAGGAAGAAGAATGGGTCGCTGAGGCTCTGCATTGACTACAGAACTCTCAACAGGAGGACCACCCCTGATCAGTACACCACGCCAAGGATAGAGGACGCCTTACAGAGTTTGTCTGGAGCTAAGTGGTTCAGCGTGATGGACCTCAAGAGTGGGTACTATCAAATTCCCATGCACCCAGAGGATAGGGAAAAGACCGCTTTCATAACTCCTGTGGGATTCTTTGAGTTTAACAGAATGCCCCAGGGCCTATCTGGAGCCCCAGCTACTTTCCAACGACTCATGGAGAAGACTGTCGGAGACATGAACCTCATAGAAGTCCTAGTGTACCTGGACAATGTCATTGTTTTCGGGAGAACTCTGGAGGAACATGAGGCCCGATTGGAGAAAGTGTTGAGGAGACTTAGTGAAGAGGGGTTGAAGCTTTCCCCCGAGAAGTGTCGGTTCTACCAGTCTTCGGTGAATTATCTGGGACACGTAGTGTCTGAAAAAGGGGGTGGCGACTGATCCTGAGAAGTTGGAGGCGGTTACCTCCTGGCCAAGACCCACAACAGTCACCGAACTTAGATCTTTCCTAGGGTTCTGCTCCTATTATAGGAGGTTTGTGGATGGGTTTGCCCGTATTGCCAAGCCTTTAAATGAACTGCTCCGGACTGAAGGGGAAGAGGATGGCTTGGGCCCTAGAAGACCCGGGGAGTCGGTTCAAGATCAGTGGACCCCCAGTTGTGAAGAGGCCTTCAGAACCTTGAAGAGGAGCCTCACCACAGCCCCAGTTTTGGCCTATGCTGACCCCACCAGACCCTACGAGTTACATGTTGATGCTAGTCATGAAGGCCTAGGGGGAGTGCTCTATCAGGAGCATGAAGAGCAAATGCGACCAGTGGCTTATGTGAGTCGAAGTCTGACCCCCTCGGAGAAAAACTACCCCACCCATAAGTTGGAGTTCTTGGCCCTCAAATGGGCAGTTGTGGACAAACTAAGAGACTACCTTTATGGAGCAGAGTTTACAGTGAAAACAGATAACAACCCCCTGACCTACCTGTTCACCACTGCCAAGTTGGATGCCACAGGACACAGGTGGCTAGCTGCATTATCTGGGTTCAACTTCAGTCTGAAGTACAGACCAGGGGCTGGAAATAGGGATGCAGATGCCCTGTCCCGAAGATCTCATGCCATGGCTGATGACTGGGAGGACTGGACTCAGGTAGCACCGGACGGGGTGCGGGCCCTTTGTCAAGGAGCTGAATTCCAAGCCCGAGGAGGCTCCAGAGCAGAGGAAATAGGAGTTACCACAGTGGGAGTTCCAAAACACTACTGTGGGGTGACTCAACTTGAAGAGGAAGGCTTGTCGAAGCTGTCTAAGAAGGAACTGAGGTGCGACCAATTGGAAGACCCCATAGGGAGATTGGTCTTTGAAGCATTGGAAAACGAGAGTCCAGAGAAACTTCGACATCACCCCTCCAAGGAGGCTCGTCTGCTATGGAGGGAGCTAGACAAGCTACAGGTCCATCAGGGAGTGGTCTACCGAAGGGGCCCCTCTGATGACTCCGAGGATAAATGGCAGTTGTTTCTCCCAGAGAAGTACCGAGAGACTGTGCTGGTTGCCTTACATGACCAGCATGGTCACCTGGGAGCTGAAAGAACCTTCCAACTTGTCAGAAGCCGGTTCTATTGGCCCTGTATGAGGGCTGAAGTGGAGGAATATTGCCACTCCTGTGCACGATGCATCCAGAGGAAGACTCTACCCCATCAAGCTGCCCCAATGGGCCACCTACAGAGTCAAGGCCCAATGGATCTGGTATGCATTGACTTTCTCTGCCTCGAACCCGATTTGAGTGGATTGGGAAATGTTCTGGTGGTAACCGATCATTTCACCCGTTATGCACAGGCGTTCCCCACCAGAGACCAGAAGGCTTCCACTGTAGCTAAGGTGCTTCTAGAAAAATACTTCGTCCACTATGGATTACCACAGAGAATCCACTCTGACCAAGGAAGGGACTTTGAGAGTCGCCTGATCCGGAACCTACTGGACTCCCTGGGAGTGGAAAAGACCAGGACTACCCCTTATCATCCACAAGGAGATGCCCAGCCTGAGAGGTTTAATCGGACTTTGTTAAACATGCTGGGGACTCTGGAGACAGAGAAGAAGCAGCATTGGAGTCAACACATATCCACTTTGGTGCATGCCTACAATTGCACCACCAGTGATGTGACGGGTTACTCTCCCTACCGCCTCATGTTTGGGAGAGAAGCAAGATTGCCAGTGGATCTGGCCTTTGGCATTTCCCTAGACTATACCTCTGCTACCTCCCACAAAGGATATGTGGACCGACTTAGGTATAAACTGAAAGCGGCCTATGAACAAGCCCAAGCGGCCTCAGACCGGAGAGGGGTCAGAAATAAAAGGAACTTTGACCTGAAGGTTCGAGTGCAAGACCTGCAGCCTGGAGACCGTGTGCTGCTACGCAACCTAGGGATCCCAGGGAAGCATAAACTTGCTGATAGATGGAGGTCCGAGCCTTATGTCATTTGTAGAAAACTTCCTGGACTACCGGTGTATAAGTTAAAGCCAGAGGGGAGAGTGGGACCCTTGAAAACCTGGCACAGAAATCACTTACTCCCACTTAACCACATCAATACTGGGCACTTAAACCCCCTTCCTTCCCAGACCAATTTTCAGCTTTCAGTGCTCTCGCACTTTGAATGACAATTATTCAGTCATGCTACACTGTACCCAAATGAAATTTTTATCATTTTGTTCACACAAATAGAGCTTTCTTTTGGTGGTATTTGTTCACAATTTCATTTTCAATTTTTTGCGATAAAAGCGAAAAAAGAGCGAATATTTTGAAAAAAAACAACATTTTCTACATTCTGTTTTAAAAGAAATCCAAACAAATCAAATTTCGGCAAAAATTTAGGCCAAAATGTATTCTGCTACATGTCTTTGGTAAAAAAAATCCTGATAAGTGTATGATAATTGGTTTGTGTGAAAGTTATAGAGTCTACAAACTAAGCTACGCATTATTGCAAATTGATCAATCCTAATGCACTGATGGCCTATCTCATTTCTTGAGGCCCTAAAATGTCAGGACAGTACAAATACCCCCCAAATGACCACTTTTTGGAAAGAAGACAGTCGGAGGTATTTAGTAAGAGGCATCGTGAATTTTTTGAAGTTGCAATTTTTTTCCCACAATGCCTTGGAAAATTAAGAAATATATATATTTTTTTTTTTTCTTCACAAAGTTGTCAATTTAGAAGATCTTTCTAACACATAGTATGTACATAGCAAAAATAACACCCCAAAATACATTCTGCTACTCATCCTGAGTATGGCGATACCCAGTGTGTGAGACTTTTCCACATCCTGGCCACATACGGAGGCCAAACATCCAAGTAGCACCATCAGGCGCTCTAAAGGCATAAATTACACATTTCATTTCCTGAGTACCTATCACATTTTTGAAGGCCCTGGAGAACAAGGACAATGGAATTACCCACAAAATGACCCCATTTTGGAAAGAAAACAACCCAATGTATATTCTATGAGGCATAATAAGTCTTTTGAACATGTCATTTCTTTCCAAAAGTTTTGGGAATATGTGGAAAAAAAATTAAAACATATATTTTTTTCACAAAGTTGTCAATTTAGAAGATCTTTCTAACACATAGTATGTACATAGCAAAAATAACACCCCAAAATACATTCTGCTACTCATCCTGAGTATGGCGATACCCAGTGTGTGAGACTTTTCCACATCCTGGCCACATACGGAGGCCAAACATCCAAGTAGTACCATCAGGCGCTCTAAAGGCATAAATTACACATTTCATTTCCTGAGTACCTATCACATTTTTGAAGGCCCTGGAGAACAAGGACAATGGAATTACCCACAAAATGACCCCATTTTGGAAAGAAAACAACCCAATGTATCTTATATGAGGCATAATAAGTCTTTTGAACATGTCATTTCTTTCCAAAAGTTTTGGGAAAATGTGGGAAAAAAATTAAAACATATTTTTTTTTCACAAAGTTGTCAATTTAGAAGATCTTTCTAACACATAGTATGTACATAGCAAAAAAAACCCCCCGAAATACATTCTGCTACTCGTCCTGAGTATGGCGATACCACATGTGTGAGACTTTTCCACATCCTGGCCACATACGGAGGCCAAACATCCAAGTAGCACCATCAGGCGCTCTAAAGGCATAAATTACACATTTCATTTCCTGAGTACCTATCACATTTTTGAAGGCCCTGGAGAACAAGGACAATGGAATTACCCACAAAATGACCCCATTTTGGAAAGAAAACAACCCAATGTATTTTCTATGAGGCATAATAAGTCTTTTGAACATGTAATTTCTTTCCAAAAGTTTTTGGAAAGTGTGGAAAAAAAATTAAAACATATTTTTTTTTCACAAAGTTGTCAATTCAGAAGATCTTTCTAACACATAGTATGTACACAGCAAAAATAACACCCCAAAATACATTCTGCTACTCGTCCTGAGTATAGTGATACCCCATGTGTGAGACTTTTCCACAGCCTGGCCACATACAGAGGCCCAACATGCAAGTAGCACCTTCAGGCTTCTAACACATAGCATGTACACACCAAGAATTACACCCCAAAATACATTCTGCTGAGCAAAAGGTAATAAAAAAAAGGCTCACCTATGGTTTTAGCAGGCAGGAATACCGTTCCAGAGCAGTCAAAGCATTGGTCCAGACAGCCATAGGAAATGTCCAGGAATTGTCCAGCAGGGAAACAGAGATATGGAAACCTATGAACATGGTCCATGGTTTAGCAGGCAGTTCAGGTGGCAGGCAGAGGCATGGCCAGTTCAGGTGGCAGGCAGAGGCATGGTAAGTTCAGGTGGCAGGCAGAGGCATGGCCAGTTCAGGTGGCAGGCAGAGGAATGGCCAGTTCAGGTGGCAGGCAGAGGAATGGCCAGTTCAGGTGGCAGGCAGAGGCACGGCCAGTTCAGGTGGCAGGCAGAGGCACGGTCAGTT
Organism: Rana muscosa; assembly: GCA_029206835.1. Classification (NCBI taxonomy): domain Eukaryota; kingdom Metazoa; phylum Chordata; class Amphibia; order Anura; family Ranidae; genus Rana; species Rana muscosa. The sequence continues at coordinate 72,962,114 of JARGYO010005626.1, read as the reverse complement.
CAGGTGGCAGCACTATAACATTTAGGCCTTGGTCAGGAAAGACCTAAGAACAGGGGTAGAGGCTTCTTCCCACCCAAATCTCTACGAAGCCTCCGAGTCTCCAGACCCTAATCCGAAAAAAACAAAACCTGGAGAAAAACATTTTCTCCACTCGGAAACTCTTTTCTGGAGCCCCTCAAATATGTGAGACCCCTGTGCTGTACTCAAATGATCAGTTTAGGAGGCAGGCAAAAAGCATGGTCATGTAACAGGCCGAGGTCAATTCACGTTGAAGGCAGAAACATGGTTGGCAGAGGCATAGTCGAAAACAGTCCGGGTCATTCACAGAAATGGCAGATGGTGGAAACTGGAAAAAAAATCATCTTCACTTTACTAATAGTTTAGTAAAGTATGATAGCTCTGAAAGCACTTTCCAATACAAAGGCCTGGCTGGGAGGGACATTGGGGACAGTAGTATCGGGTGTCACGACGAATTCCTCTACTTGAACACACACGACATTTTTTTTGGGGTTTGCGACCTGTTTCGGTAAGAGGGAGGATTTCGGAGAAGTGCCTTTCGTGGAGTCTGGCTACTGCATCGGAGCGAATTAGTTGAGGGGCTTGGCCATGGGGATAGAGAAGGGCTTCGATCAAGTCTTCTTGGAATTTTAGATAGGTTAGGGAACTTTGGGTGCACTTAGAAAAAATGATATAAGAATTGAAAAGGGCTAGTTGCATCAAATAAATGGCAACTTTTTTGTACCAAAACAGTGATTTCCTGGTGGCCAAGTAGGGCTGCATCATCTGGTCATTCATATCCACCCCCCCCATGTAAAGATTATAGTCATGCACACATTTTGGCTTCTGGACGGGGCCTCTTCTTCTCTGCAGTTCCACCAAGGTGTCATCATGCATTGTGGAAAGGATGTAGACATCTCTTTTTTTATCTCTCCACATCAATGCTAGGACCTCTTCAGTCCGCATACTGGCCATTTCCCCCTGTTTCAGTTTCTTGGCAACCAATCTCTGTGGGAAGCCTTTACGGTTGGTCTGTGCTGTCCCACAGGCCACAGTTTTCTTTTGGTACAGATGGCGAAAAAGTGGGAGACTTGTATAGAAATTGTCTACGTATAGGTGGTAACCTTTCCCAAGCAATGGTTCAATCAGCTGCCAGACAATTTTGCCACTTGTTCCCATGTAGGTAGGGCATCCAGGGGGGTTTAGCTGTCTGTCTTTTCCCTCATAAATTATAAAATCATATGTGTAACCCGTGGCCCTGTCACATGCCTTATAAAATTTTACCCCACGTCTGGCTCTTTTACTGGGGAGGTATTGCTTTATTCCAAGTCTTCCTGTGAAGTGTACTAATGATTCATCTACACATATATTTACATCAGGGGTAAACATCTGCTTGAAGCTGGCGCAAAAAAAATTGATTAGGGGCCGAATTTTAAATAATTTATCATAATTGGGATGATTTCGAGGGAGGCATTGGGCATTGTCGTTGAAGTGTAGAAACCTCATTATCATCTCGTAACGGGTTCTTTTCATAAAAGATGAATAGATTGGCATGTGGTAGATAGGTCGGGTAGACCAGTAGGAATGGAGTTCATTTTTTTTTGTCAGCCCCATGTTGAGGGTTAGGCCAAGGAAAATTTTAAATTCTTCCACGGTGAGGGGTTTCCAAACAAAAGGACGGGCATAGGAAGAATTTGGATTGTTGGCTATATATTGACTGGCGTATAGATTACACTGCTCCACAATGTAGGTTAGGATATCATCAGTAAAAAATAATTCAAAATAATAAATCGGGGTAGCATTTTCCGACTGTATCTGAGGGCCTGGCTGGGCTGTAAAAGGGGGAATGATAGGTTCTACTGACGTATCGGGCAGCCATGTTGGATACAGTAGAAGATCGGGGAGGCTAGTATGGGCCCTGCCTCGTTGTTGATGGGACGCCCCATTGCTAGCATTTGGCCTATCCTCTAGAAAAGTTGCAGAACTGCTGGCGGATGTCTGCCTATCCTGGCATGATGCGCTGCTGGCGGATGCCTGCCTATCCTGGCGTGATGCGCTGCTGGCGGATGCCTGCCTATCCTGGCGTGATGCGCTGCTGGCGGATGCCTGCCTATCCTGGCGTGATGCGCTGCTGGCGGATGCCTGCCTATCCTGGCGTGATGCGCTGCTAGCGGATGCCTGCCTATCCTGGCGTGATGCGCTGCTGGTGGATGCCTGCATATCATCATGGAGTCCTGCGCTGCTGGTGGATGCCTGCTGGTGGATGTCCTGGAGTGCTGCGCTGCTGGTGGATGTCTGCGGCGCCTGCTCATAACTCCTGATCTCACTTGTTACGATTCTATCCTCAGTTTCTATTTCAGAGCCACTACTTTCCTCTGGATAATATTCACTATCCGATTCTGACAGAGAGAGTTCCTCGCTACTCTCGTCCGACATACCCTGGAGTATCTGGAGAGCCTCCTCGCTGCTGTAGAATCGTTTAGCCATGTGGGCAGATGTGCCAGATGTTGGCGGTCAGATGTGCCAGATGTTGGCGGTCAGATGTGCCAGATGTTGGCAGGGCAGATGTTGGCGGGCAGCTGTTGGCGGTCAGATGTTGGCGGCCAGATGTGTCAGATGTTGGCGGGCAGATGTGCCAGATGTTGGCAGGGCAGCTGTTGGCGGTCAGATGTTGGCGGGCAGATGTCAGATGTTGGCGGCCAGATGTTGGCGGGCAGATGTGGCAGCTGTTGGCGGGCAGATGTTTACTGCCAGATGTTGGGAGTCAGATGTGCCAGATGTTGGCAGGGTAGATGTTGGCGGGCAGATGTGCCAGCTGTTGGCGGGCAGCTGTTGGTGGTCAGATGCTGGCGATCAGATGTTGGCGGGCAGCTGTGCCAGATGTTGGCGGGCAGCTGTTGGCGGGCAGATGGCGGGCAGATGTGACAGCTGTTGGCGGGCAGATGTGGCAGCTGTTGGCGGGCAGATGTGGCAGCTGTTGGCGGGCAGATGTTTACTGCCAGATGTTGGGAGTCAGATGTGCCAGATGTTGGCAGGGCAGATGTTGGCGGGCAGATGTGCCAGCTGTTGGCGGGCAGCTGTTGGCGGTCAGATGCTGGCGATCAGATGTTGGCGGGCAGATGTGCCAGATGTTGGCGGGCAGCTGTGCCAGATGTTGGCGGGCAGCTGTGCCAGATGTTGGCGGGCAGATGCGCAAGATGTTGGCGGGCAGATGCGCAAGATGTTGGCGGGCAGATGCGCAAGATGTTGGTGGGCAGATGCGCCAGATGTTGGTGGGCAGCTGTTGGTGGGCAGCTGTTGGCGGGCAGCTGTGCCAAATGTTGGCGGGCAGATGCGTAAGATGTTGGCGGGCAGATTCGCAAGATGTTGGCGGGCAGATGTTTTCACTGTTTTATGGACACTGTGTTTTATGGACACTGTGTTTTGGGGACACTGTTTTGGGGACACTGTTTTTTGGGGACACTAGCTGGGTGATCAGTGGGTAAACAGCAGACAAACAGCTAAAAACTCACTGATCTCCCGGCTGCAGCACAGATTGTCTCTTCCTCTCCTCACTGACAGGCTCTGTGTGAGGAGAGGAAGAGATCAGAGCAGTTACAACTGCTCTGTGTTTACATTACATGACGGCTGTCATTGGACAGCCGTCATGTCATCAGGAGGGCCAATCACATGGCCCTCCTGTTTGCACACACCTTCTATCTCTGGGGGGTACAGGCAGATCGGGATCGCGCCGCTGCGCGTGCACGTGGCGGCGCGATCCCCTCACAAGTGCCAGCCCCCCCTCTCTGTGTTTACATCACGATGGCTGTGATTACACACAGCCATCGTGCCGATCAGGAGGGCGAATCACAGTGCCCTCCTGCTGTTCCGAGATGCGGCGTGTCCGCGGGACACGCGTGCATCGGGATCGCGCGGGTGCGCGCGCGATCACGCTCCTTCTGAAGGACGTTCAGGAACGTCCACTCAGAAGGAGAGAGCACCCACCCGGCCGTATATATACAGTGGCCGGGTGGGAAGTGGTTAAAGAGGCAGTCAGGATACCTTCAGTGAAGAACCTGACGGAATCTGTTTCCATCTTGGATACCCCCAGACCCAACACTCGGTCTCAGACCCTCCGAGCTAGGGATGGACAGGCTTCCCAACCAAGTGAAGATGGGAGGGGAGAACTTGAGTGGCTATGGCCCTCCTCAACTCCAGGGAGTTCCGCCATAGACCTTCCACCCACTGAAGATACACAGGATGGGACCCTGAACCCAGAGGCTACAGAGTTCATTCCATCCAGTGATGTGCCTGAATGCTGGGAAGATATTCCGGGCCTTTACTCAGAAGCAGAGGAGGAAGAGGCCCCAGAATCAGTGATGGTGTCAGAAAGTGTTCCTGACGCAGAGCCTGTGGTACCTGAGCCTGAAGTCCCAAGGGAGCAAAGAACTTACAGAGCAGTGAGGCCACCCAGGAGATTAACCTACCCTCAATTGGGAAAAAGCTCAGAGGACTCTGTTGCCACTGCCAGAAGAAGTACTAAGTGCTCAGATCCTTCCACTGTTCATTTGGTGGAAGGCAACCCCAGCTCACTCTCTGGCACAGTTAGACAGGCCACCCATGCTAGTGTGACCTGTGGTATAGGGAACCCCACCTCTGAGTTTTGGTGGAAATTCCCTGTACCAACATCATACTCCGCATTCAGTAAATTGGTTCAGAATTGTTGTTAAATTGTTTATCTTTGGGGACCAAAGAGTTTTAGTGGGGGGAGTGTGTAGCGGGGTGTTTCCCCTTTAATTAGGAGAAAGAACTACGGTTCCCAGAGGTCCACTGTTCACCGGATGTTTTGGGTTATGCCCCAGAGACTCATGGGGGAAGTGATATAAGGAAGGGGCGAGGCCTGACTCGCTCTCTTTGGACACGGGACGGCTGAGACTGATCCACCTGTGCGGAGCTGTGCTGTGTGAGGGCCTGAAGCCTGGGGACTTCTTGCAGCGAACCAAAGAGCCTTCCACCCTTTGCGAGCCTGGGTGGCATCCAACATCTCCTGCCTGCAGCCTAGATTGGATGGGAGACCCGATGGCAGCAACCGCTGTGTGCGAGTGACGACACAGCCGGTGGAAGTCCCGGACGGGTCGCGTCCGGAGGGTGAGCTGAGCGAAAGCTCATCCAATAACCTGTTTATAGTACTGTGCCTATAGACTGCCGAGGCCTACCACTTCACTTTAAGACTCTCACTGGAGATCCGCAGCAGGACTGATCCAGAGGATCTCTAGTGAAGTACGGTCAGTTGTTCAGATTCTCCCTGTTGGATTACAAAGTGTTTATTATTCTTATGTGCACCACCTCTACAGCAAGCCGGTGAAGAAACCATTATTCTTACAGGACTAAGTTTTAGAGTAAGGGATCAGGCCTGATCCGTTAGGTTACATTTAGCTGTTGTACCATAGGGTACCTAGTTAACGGTCGCCCCACGTGGCGTTCCTTCACCCCCCCTTTATTCTATGGTGTAATGTGACTGTCATTGCAGGGCTCTGCATACAAGTTAAAAATCATATTGTCATTGCTGTGTGTTTTCTTTGCATAACAAGGAGTAAAATCCGTTATCCCTTTATTACTGTTCTATGTTTGAATCTCTCTCTTAAAGTATAAGGATATATGTGTGTATCCTTTAGACTAGCTGTGCCAGAGTGGGTAGAGCCGATTGCCGGTGGGTTGGAGAGCTGTACTCAGGGCCCAAATCAAACCTTGCGGCCCGCTTAAGCTGAGGGTATCGCTACACTGGTTTTAGCCATTGTGCACTAATATTTATAGCCAGCTCATTATCAGTATCAACAGCGCAGCACCACCCCCCCCCCTTCTTTATGATATGGAATCTTATTTGTATTTTACAGGTTTAGAGCCATGTAGATATCCATCCCCAGCCTACCCCACCTCCTGATAATTCACCTGAAATCTGATGCAAAAGTAACCCAGCATGCTGACTACCCTCTTATGGGCTTTGTTTTCTCATATGGATGCACTTTGCATGTGGGATCTACTGTATGATCTATGTGATATGAATATTGGGTTAGTAATTGAAAGGAAAACTTAAAGGCAAATGCTAGCTGATAAATCCATCCCAATTGTATAATGAGATAACTGTACAGAACAGGGTGTGTTTTATATTATTTGTCTAATTTATGTAATGGAGGGTAAGTTTGTACAGCACATTCAGGAGCCAGTCAGTCTTATCTAGACTAAGGTGACCGAACAAGCGAGCGGAGCTGAATGGGCATGCGCCCGAAACTGAAGAAATATTCCCTCCACTCCAACCAGCTCATGATTATCAGAAAGGGCCACAGATAATGAAAAAAAATACACCCCCCTAAGCTAGTAAAAACGGCGAAGCAGGGGTGTGTAATTCAGATTTTTTTTTTATTCTGCACTGACTGTCTTTGAAATTACCCCAGCCCCTGTTCAAATTCCATCTGGAGACAAAACCAGGGACAGATCTGGTACGGGGACAGTGTCCTCAATCCGGGGACTGTCCCCGGAAACCGGAGATGTCTGGTCACCCTAATCTAGACCCCAGTATCTGCTTTATGCAGGAAGAGAACATGTGTGAACTAGCTGCAGCAAAATACATTAGATATCAGGGCAACATTTAATAAACCCTTTTGTATCAGAGCTTGCTTGCCATCTTCCCCACAGTTTTGTGTAATGAATGATCGCTTTTGCTTTTGTTAGTGCCTTAAGCCCCGTACACACGATCCGAATATGGTATGAAAAATGTCGTCCGAGGAAGAATCGTACGATAATCGGATCGTTAGTACAGAGCTTCGAGAGCCGATCATGACAGTTCATCCGATATTATTTTATCGGACATGCACGAAAATTTTCCTCGTACGATAACAAAATCGTACGATTTTCGTTTAGTCAGTACAGTTGTCGTCCGAAAATACAATACAAATACATTACAACACATGATATCACTTCCGATTTTTTTTTCTGTCGTACGAGAATTTTCGTGACTTTAATAACCTATTTAATTTTTCTTGCGACTATTAAGCGAAAAAAGTCGTACGATCTGTCGTACGATATTCGGATCGTGTGTACGGGGCATTAAAGTTTTTGTTTTTAATATAAATGCTTTGTTTATTGCTCTTTTTGAACTTGGTTTATTGTTTATTTTTCACAGCTTGAGAGCCCATTCACACAATAAATCACACAGGAATACGCTGAGAGTTCCAATGCAATTCACAGACCATTCAGTACAAATGGGCTGAAATCACACCGCATGCCCTACTTTTGGAAATGCACTACAACTGGATTGCATGGTACTTCTGTATCATGCGATTCTGTTGGGGCAAACACACTGCAGATGCGACCTACATTTGAGGTGTCCTGATTGTTGCATTGACACCCGCTGCAGATCGCAAGGGCAGTGCATTTGAAATGCAGTGCTGGAAACATGCAGGGAATGTGGGTTTCCCAAACCGAGTACCAATGTGAACAGGCCCGAAAAAACGTCCCCTACTCCACTATGCCCGGCTGCATGGGACTGGTTCACGGTTTTAGGGTCTTTCACACTAAAATGCAGTGAGAGAAAGCCACGTTCTTGTACAGCTTCCCACACCAGATTCCAGTTGCACTGCCCTTGCGATCTGCTGTGGGTGTCAGTGAAATTACGACACCCCAAAAGCAGGTTGCAAAAATTATTGGCGGGGGGGGGGAGGTGACACCATGTTTTACCACACCAGGTGACACCCACCCTAGTGACGTCACTGCATCGAAGCTCCACTTAAGCCCCATCGAAGCACCACCAAAGCCCCACTGAAGCCCCATCGAAGCTCCACCAAAGCCTCATCGAAGCACCAAGCAATAGCAGGTGTAAACAGGACTGTAATCTAACCATTTTATTTAGTGACAGGAGCTTTGACTAGTGCTCAGAGAGCTTTAACAAAGCGTGTCTGAAGCCTTGTTTAGAAGCAAGTGTAAACTAGCCCTTAGGGTAAAAGAAAGCACAATGGGTAAAACAAGCACAATGTATCAACTTTCACATGTGTTAGTAAAACTGTGCATATCATCACAATTACTTTGTGCATCCAGGTGAATTATATTGCATTCAGAACAAGTTGGGCTTTCATTTGGTGGTAAATAGTAATGGATATCTCCTGATTATTATTTTTTTAATATCAACGGAATACTGGGCCAAAATAGTAAAAAAAAAAAAAAAAATTTAAATGTAGCTGTATTTTTCTTTCTACTAACATAGCCTTCCACCAAAGAACAATGCAATAAATGTAAAATTCTCCTGCTCCTTGGGATCACAGCGATACCACATATTAGGGATGCACCGATGCCACTTTTTTGACACCGAGTACGAATACCGATACTTGATATCTTGTACTCGCCGATACCAATTACCGATACCTATCGCGTAGGTAGGAGGGTGGTTTGGCGGGGACTTGGGTGAGGCTGGGGTGAGGGCAGGGTGGGAAGTAGAGGGGTAAGTGAGGGCAGGGTAGTTGAGGGTGGGGTGAAATAGGGATTGTGGGGTGGGAGAATTGAGAATAAAAAGGCTGTGATTGCTGGGGGAAGAGGATGGGAGGGTCATTGAGAGACATGGGGGCAGAGGTGACAGCTGGTGGGGGAAGGAGTAGCAACACAGGGAGGGCGCAGTACAGGGCATTAGGATGACACAGTACAGGACGTTAAAAAGGTGTTAGGAGGGTGCACTACAGGGCATTAGAAAGGTTGTTATTGGGGCGCAGTACAGGGCGTTAGAAAGGTGTTAGGATGGCGCAGTACAGGGTGTTAAAAAGGTGTTAGGATGGCGCAGTACAGGGCGTTAGAAAGGTGTTAGGATGGCGCAGTACAGGGCGTTAGAAAGGTGTTAGGATGGCGCAGTACAGGGCGTTAAAAAGGTGTTAGGATGGCGCAGTACAGGGCGTTAAAAAGGTGCTAGGATGGTGCAGTACAGGGTGTTAAAAAGGTGCTAGGATGGTGCAGTACAGGGTGTTAAAAAGGTGTTAGGATGGCGCAGTACATGGCGGTAAAAAGGTGTTAGGATTGCGCAATACAGGGCGTTAGGTGGGTGTAAGGAAGGCGCAGTACAGGGCATTAGGTACAGACCAGTCTGTACACTGACACCATACTGTATATCATATACAGACTGGTGTGTGTATAACATTAACAGTACAGTGTTGGGGTGCAGACTGGTCTGTATATAATGTACAGTGTCAGTGTATAAGACTGGTGCCCCTGTGTAACTCCTCATCCAGCCTCTGTCCCCATGTCACCCCTCATCCACCCTGTGTCACCCCCTCATCCAGCCTGTGTCCCCCCCCCTCATCCAGCCTGTGTCCCCCCTCATCCAGCCTCTGTCCCTGTGTCACCCCTCATCCACCCTGTGTCACCCCCTCATCCAGCCTGTGTCACCCCCTCATCCAGCCTGTGTTCCCCCTCATCCAGCCTGTGTCCCCCCTCATCCAGCCTCTGTCCCTGTGTCACCCCTCATCCACCCTGTGTCACCCCCTCATCCAGCCTGTGTCCCCCTGTGTCACCCCCTCATCCAGCCTGTGTCCTCCCTCATCTAGCCTGTGTCCTCCCTCATCCAGCCTGTGTCCCCGTGTCACCCCCTGATCCAGCCTGTGTTCCCCCTCATCCAGCCTGTGTCCTCCATCATCCAGCCTGTGTCCCTGTGTCACCTCTCATTCAGGTTGTGTCTCGCTGATACAGCTTGCTGCTGTCCCCTTCTCCCATCCAGCCTGTGTCTCGCCGTGTCTAGCTTGCATCCAGATCCAGCCTGTGTCTTTAAAATCATTTGACATTGTGTTCGGCTGCAGCAGCTCTGTGCTCGGCTTCACGCGGGATACTGCTACACCGGCCGCCTTGCCCATGCCCCGGCCCGACTTCCTACTTCTTAGCACTACAGAAGGTGTCCCGCCCCCAACAGACGTCACTTCCGGTATTGGTTTTCGGTATCGGAGCATTTTCACAAGTACCGATACTCGTAAAAATGCCTAGTATCGGCACCGATACGATACCAGTATCGGTATCGGTGCATCCCTACCACATATGTGTAAGTTAGTTGTTGTTTGTACTTGTAGTACAGCCCAGAAACAATAGTGCACATTTTGCTTTTTTAAAATACACTGACACTAAAGCCTGCAACACACTAATAGTTCCGGTCAGAGCCACTGTACTAACGATCCGGTGTTAGTACAGCGATCTCCCCTGCTGAGCTGCTGTATTCTGACAGGGGGGGCGGCCTGAAAGCCGCTAGTGATGTTCCCTGCGCTGTGATGGTCCGGCCACCTGCTCTCCTCTCTTCCCCTCCGCGAGCGCTGGGAGAAGGACTCCCATACAACCCTGCATGCCGGCGGTGCTCGCCCCCCTCTTCCAGGCAGCCCTTCTTCACCAGCCCTCAAAATCCACTCGCAAAATGCGAGCAGGTGAGTGGAATTTTTGAGGGCTGCTCTATTGGATTGAGATCTGGTGACTGTGGAGGCCATTGGAGTACAGTGACCTCATTGTCATGTTCAAGAAACCAGTGGTGATAGGATTTGAGCTTTGTGACATGGAGCATTATCCTGCTGGAAGGAGCCATCAGAAGATGGGGACACTGAGATCATAAAGGGATGGACCTGGTCAGCAACAATACTCAGGTAGTCCATGGCGTTTAAATGATGGTCAATTGATACTAAGGGCCCAAAGTGTGCCAAGAAAATATCCCCCACACCATAACACCACCACCACCAGCCTGGACCATTGATACAAGGCAGGATGGATCCATGCTTTCATGTTGTTTACACCAAATTCTGACCCCACCATCTGAATGTTGCAGCTGAAATCAAGACTCATCAGACTAGGCAACGTTTTTCCAATCTTCTATTGTCCAATTTTGGTGAGCCTGTGAAAATTTTAACCTCAACTTTCTGTTCTTAGCTGACAGGAGTTGCACCTGGCGTGGTCTTCTGCTGCTGTGGCCCACCCGCTTCAAGGTTCTATGTGTTGTGTGTTCAGAGATGGTATTCTGCATACCTTGGTTGTAACAAGTGGTTATTTGAGTTATGCCGCGTACACACGATCGTGATTCACGGTGGTGAAAACACCGCCGTGAATCACGACAGGAAAAACGAGGGAACGGCTTGTTCCCCCACACACGGCCGTTTTTCCCGTCATTTTTTCTCTTGACGAGAAAAACGACCGTGTGTTGGCTCCGCGGCAGTGGTTCCCTATGGGAAAACTGCCGCGGAAAAAAATTACAGGAATCACGACGAGAAAAATTAGAGCATTTTCTAATTTTTCTCGTCGTGATTAATGCCGTTTTTCCCGTCGGGAAAAACTGCAAAAAGCCCACAGACGATCGTTTTTCTCGTCCAAAGGAAAAAATTTAATTTTTCCCGACGGGAAAAATGATCGTGTGTACGCGGCATTACTCTTGCCTTTATATCATCTTGAACCGGTCTGCCCATTCTCTGACATCAACAAGGCATTTTCGTCCACACAACTGCTGCTTACTGGATATTTTTCTAGAGATGGTTATGTGTGAAAATCCCAGTAGATCAGCAGTAGAAGAAAATAATCTGGTCAGCTGCACATCTGATAAAATCACCTTCATTTAGCATACCTCCCAACTTTGTAAAGTCCCTTCGCGGGACATTCTTACCTGCTGCTGCTGCTCCTCTTCTTCTGTTCATGTTTCCTGCTGTGCGGGAAACATGATAGTCTCGCGGGAGTGCGGGAAGGAGGAGCCTCTGCGGGTAAAACCCGCACAATCCGTGCCAGTTGGGAGGACATTACTCACTACAATTAAGGGAACATAGCACATTCCAGCTAATGTGTTTCATGCCAACATCAGTTATGACTAAGCACTCATGTTGGCGTGAAACATATAAGCTGAAATGCTACATTGAATGTAGTGTGGAGTGTCTATTTTGAATATGTCCAAATAAAGGTGATTTTTTCAGATCTGTGGCCCACCAGATTATTTTCTTCTACTGTGAAGCCTGTGATGAACAGGGCCAGTATCTGCTAGCATGCAGTGGAGGTGATACAGTTGGAGATGAACCTTGAGCGTTGATTATTTTCTATAATCTGATCTGATACAGCAGATCAGCAGTTTTTGAAATACTCAGACCAGCCCGTCTGGCACCAACAACCATGCCATGTCTAAAGTCACATAAATCCTCTTTCTTCCCCATTCTGATGCTTGGTTTGAACTTCAGCAAGTCGTCTTCACCACATATAGATGCCTAAATGCATTGAGTTGTTGCCATGTGATTGGCTGATTAGCAGTATATGTTACCAAGCATTTGAACAGGAGTACCTAATAAAGTGGCCAGTGTGTGTATATACAATGCCTTGGAAAAGTATTCATACCCCTTGAAATTTTCCACATTTTGTCATGTTACAACCAAAAACATAAATGTTTTTTATTGAGATTTTATGTGATAGACCAACACAAAGTGGCACATAATTGTGAAGTCAAAAGTGTAGCGTGCATTGTAATCAGAGTCAATACTTTGTAAAACCACCTTTCGCTGCAATTACAGGGGATGCCTCTACCAGCTTTGCACATCTAGAGAGTGACATGTTTGCCCATTCTTCTTTGCAAAATAGCTCAAGCTCTGTCAGATTGGATGGAGAGTGTCTGTGAACAGCAATTTTCAAGCCTTGCCACAGATTCCTAATTGGATTTAGTTCTGGACTTTGACTGGGCCATTCTAACACATGAATATGCTTTGACCTAAACCATCCAATTTTAGCTCTGGCTGTATGTTTAGGGTCGTTGTCCTGCTGGAAGGTGAACCTCCGCCCCAGTCTCAAGTCTTTTGCAGACAGGTTTTCTTCTAAGATTGCCCTGTATTTGTCTCCATCCATCTTCCCATCAACTCTGATCAGCTTCCCAGTCCTTGCTGAAAAAAGCATCCTCAGAAGGAGGGTGATTACGCTCAAGCCTGCCCGCGCAGCGGTGCGATCCCGATGCGCTCGTGTGACGGCGCATCTCCGATCGGCAGGAGGGCTCTGTGATTGGCCCTCCTGATCACATGATGGCCGTGTCCAATCACAGCCGTCATGTGATGTAAACAGAGAGCCGGTTGCTAGGCGATCGGCTCTCCTCTCCTCCCACAGAAGTTGTCGTGAGGAGAGGAGAGCGGATCGCTACAGCCGGCTGGTGATCAGTGTGTATGAGCTGTTTTTTACAGCTTTTTACACACTGATCACCAGGCTAGTAACACATAATGTAAAACACACATGTCCCCACACAATGTCCCCAAAACACATGTTCCCACACACATGTCCCCACACATATGTCCCCACATAGTAAAAAGACCTGTCTCCCACATATGTAACAGTAAAATCACATGTCCCAATGATTATCTGCACACATATGTCCGTGATCATCACACAAACCAATTATTATACACTTAACAGGATTTTTTTTACCAAAGACATGTAGCAGAATACATTTTGGCTTAAATTTATGACAAAATTCGATTTTATTGTATTTCTTTTAAAATAGTGTAGCGCCCTGCTCCTGATGACCAGGCACTATGTTTAAATTTAGTGGGTGTCTGAGCTGGTAGTTAGCTCAGACTTTAATGATTAAGGCTAAATCAGCCTCTGTTCCGGCTATGGCTGTGCTTGGAGGGATTTCCCCATTGTTTGCTTGAAGGTGGCGTTACCACCACAGGCCAATGTTGGAAAACAGGCAGGCCAGAGTGCATTGGGTATTTTTCCCCAGAAACAGCTCAGTGGGAGTGGTCTCCCCGCTAAGCATGCTGGGGAAGGGTACTTAAGGGGGAGACACCATTTTTCGAGGCTCTTCGCCTCGTGGCCCTCCTGGCTCGAGGTATGTGATGGTGAAATTTCAGCCGCGGAGCCATGCTGGCCCAAGGCTGCATCTCTACCTGACTGGGGCCTGCACTTTGAAGGTGATCCTGTGCTGTCTGTCCCGCAGGAGGAAGCCACTCAAAGGAGGAAACCAGGGGAGGACCTGTCCTGGAGAGGACCAAGCGGAAGGCTGGTGTCTCGGGGAAGGCCTGGTGACCTTATTGGAGGATGCACCGTAGCTTATGTTACCTTACAGTGTGCCGGGTCGGCTTAAAGGCTCTGAAACTGTAAGGCTGGATCTCCGGATACTATATCCTGTGGCACGAGCATTACTGAACAGTTCATATTTATTGTCTGAAAGTCTGTGGCAGAGACTGTTGTTCCTAAATTTGTTCGTGCATCATCCCGGCTGCTAGGCTAGTGAGAGGGGCCTATCCGGGTGAGCAATACCCGATCGAAGGACAGTGGTGAGTGTGACTTTTTGAAACTGAGAAGTTTCCCCAGTGATCTGCTGTGTGTGCCTGAACCTTCCCCTAACCCTCCATCCCTCTACCTATGCAAGTTTGTTTGGAAATAAAACCTGACGAAAAGGATTCATAACTTGTGTGGACATTGAACTTTCTATAGACTCTCATCCCCTAGACCAGCCTTTCTCAACCAGTGTGCCGCGGCACACTGGTGTGCCGTCAGAGGTTCTCAGGTGTGCCGCGGGGGCAGGGGAGAGAAGGGCTGTCACATGAGCCCAATTTCCTGCCGAACTGCACACTGTGAGAAGCTTTGTCGGCTTCAAAAGTGAAAGTAAGGTGCAGAGGAGTGTGCTGTGCTCTCTGCTTCCCCCTAGAGTGCAGTACCCGGCTGAATGAGGAATCTGGAAAGGTACTGAGCTAGAAGCTAGATTTGTTTTAAAAGGGCTTTATACATGTGTCTGTGTGTGTGTTCGTGCACATGTGAGTGTCTGTCTGTATGTGTGTGTGCATGTGTGTACATGCATGTGTGTACGTGTATGTGCATGTGTCTGTATGTGTGTGTGTATGTGCATGTGTCTGTATGTATTTGTGTGTGTATTTGCATGTGTCTGTATGTGTGTGTGTGTGCACTTGTGTCTGTATGTGTGTGTATGCATGTGTCTGTGTGTGTGTGTGCATGCATGAGTGTCTGTATGTGTGTATGCATGTGTCTGTATGCGTGCGTGTGTGTGTGTATGCGTGTGTATGTGTGTGTAAGCATGTGTGTATGCATGTGTTACTTCTAATCCTGACCCCCCCCATTCCTGTACCACCAGAATGGCTTTTGTAGAGCTTGTTTGATAGCAGCAAGGACTGCTGCTCCTCTGAAAAGCAATCCATGCACAGATCGCTTTTCATAGGCATTTGACAGGCGGTAAAGAGGCATTATGTTGCCTCCTCACCACCTGTTTTAACCCCTAAAATGCAGCATCACTACACCGCAACCGTGCAATGTACACAGTTGCGGGGTAGTTGCAGTGCAGCCCCATTAACCCTTTGGTATACCTCCAGTTGCAGCCACAGCATGTGTACACCCCCAGCTGCTGCCTCTGCAGCTAAAGGTGGAGAAGTTGGGGGTGGTAAAAACAGCTCAACCATGTGGTTTTACCACCCCTCTGACATGTGAACAAGCCCTTGGTTCACATCTGTGTGGCTGCGTGTAGGGCAGCCCATTCATTTAAATGAGTTTCCGTACCCACAAAAATGCAGAGAAACAAGTCCCCAACTTTTTTTTTAAATTGCACTGCAGCAAAAGCACCCCACGTTTTCCAATAAGTGGGGTACCTGTGTGTCAGGAATGAGCGCGATTTTGCACGTGTTCTGCGACACACCATAATGTGAACCAAGCCTTGGACTGGGGTGCCTCAAGACTGAAAATACTTTTTGTAACTGGAAAAAGGTTGAGAAACACTGCCCTAGACAACAAATGGTGAGGTAACATGCAAGGCCCAAATCTAAACCAGCAGCTCCTACGGGGGTGTGCTACAATAGAAAGAAGAAAATATTGTTATTTTTTTCCAAATTTACGTTCTTTTTCCGCATATATCGCAAAAAATAAAAGAAGCTGAAAATTGGCCTGGGAAGGAAGGGGGTGAAAGTGCCCAGTATTGATGTGGTTAAGAAAAAAAATTCTGTAAAAAAAAATTAAATACTGACCCTGACCTTGACCTTGACTTAGTGTTTGGCACTAAGGCCCCTTTCACACTGAAACGCTTTGCAGGCGCTATTGCACTAAAAATAGCGCCTGCAATGCGCCCTGAAAAAGCCGCTCCATTGTATCCAGTGTGAAAGCCCGAGGGCTTTCACACTGGAGCGTTGCGCTTGCAGGAGGGTCAAAAAACTCCTGCAAGCCGCATCTTTGAGGTGCGATAGGAGCGGTAAAAATACCGCTCCTATAGCGTCCCTGCCCATTGAAATCAATGGGGTAGCGTCTCCAAAACGCCTGCAAAACGCCACAAAGAGGCGTTATTGCAGGCGTTATTAACCCTTTTTCAGCCGCTAGCAGGGGTTAAAATCCCCCCGCTAGTGCCCGCAAATCACGGCAAAAACTACGGTATAGCGGCGCTAAAAATAGCGCCGCTATACCGCCAGCGCATCCAGCGCTTCAGTGTGAAAGTAGCCTAACCCTGGTTTCTCTTGTTAAAAAAAACACTAACCCTGGCACTGACCTAAATCAAACCTTGATCAAGTTATTTGTTTTGTAATTTTTTATTTGATTTTGATTTTTTCTCCCAACATTCGGCCCATGTGTACAGTGCTTTGGGATGTCTCAAGTCTAGATGGAGGAACAACGGAGACAACTTTTGACAGCAGCATTGTCAATCTGGGGAGAGGGTAGTGTTAATACACTAGCAAATTTAGATGGACTTGACTAACTAGCTAAACTCCAGCTATCGATTTGCTTTTTAAGCAGTTACAGTTACACTTTTTTTCCTTTTGGGATACATTTTTTACATAAATGAATAAAACCTGATCATTGTACGCACACTGTTAGTAGTAAATGGTTTGTCTCAACCTTCTAACTGCCACTTTGTTTGGGCTATTAAAGGAAGTTTTAATGGAGCAAGGTACAAGTGAATGCAGCAGGCGAGGCTACATACTTAAGGAAAGTAAAATATAATTACCGGCCTGTTTGTCCTTTGTCTTGCCTTGGGAGATGGAGCAGTCATGCAGATCAGCAGAAACAATGAAGATTTCACAGAGGACCGATCCTCCTAGCACCACCAGTTCCCTCCTCCCCTCCTTTGCATGTATTCCCATATATCTGTAGACAGATCACACAGCTTCCGTGATATTTAAGTCTGTATTAACTTCCTGCTATGTCTACATTAGTTATGCTTACATTCTTAATAAAATATAGCTAAGGGACAATTTATGGAATGTAGGCTGACAACATGACGTCACTAAGCCATTCTCCGCTGACAATCTGCCTTTAGCATTTACATATGTGGGCAAAGTCTACTTGTTCTATTGTTTGTTCTTTCCCATCATGTTACTAGTGTAGCGGGTATTTGAATTTAGGGGAAGCATCTGGGTGGTAGTGTAACCCAGATGCACTGATTGTTAGGGAATCTGAGACCCTTTTATGGTTCTTGGAGGACTCTGGTGGTGTGGGGTTCCCTGCGGCCTGTAGGTGGCGCTGTCGCCCTGGGCTGGAGCTGAACACTCACCGCAAGACTGCATCCTTTTTGTCCTTTCCTGTCGCTGGTACAGCGGGGCGGGGAACCTGCTGTGACACAAAGGGAGAGGAGATAAAAGGGGCGGACGCCCTGACCTTGGGGTTCAGAGTCGGAGGACGCAGCCGCGCCCAGGCACCTTCAGCTTGGGTGCTGGCGTTCCGGAGTTCCGGGCCCAGGTGCCCTTGACTTGGCCAGAGCGGGAGATGGAGTCCATCCTAGGCATCTTTAGCCTGGGGTGAGGTACTAATGCGGAGGCCTGGGACTCAGTACCTTCGACTGGGTTCCGCGAGGGTGGAGGAATCCGAGGGGGCCCTAACGCCTTGGGTGCCCGTGTCTGAGATGAGGAAGTCTGGCGCAGCATTTGCCGGTGACGGAGAGGCCTCCGGTAACTCTCTTGGACGGATGTCTTCCCTCTGACAGGGGCTGTGATAGAGAAGGTAATTCATGCTCTTGTTCTATATAGTCGGTGGCAGTTACTATACATCATAACCATTGGTGACACCACAGTGGTTAGCTCTACTAAAAGGATTGTGCCTTGGCCTACTCCCCACAAATACTGAAGTGTTCTATGGGTCTCAACCTGTCTGTGCTGTATGACTGTTTATTGCTGGAAGAGAATTAATACGAGTTGGACCTTTTCAGTGTATGGAACTCTGGTTACTGGGAGCAAAGGGAGTCATTTTGGAGAAAGGATTTGACTCTGAGACACACACACAAAACCCGATAGTTCTGGCTTTTACCTCCAGTCCCTCTGGAGGACATGGGCCGTGGTGTATCGCATCCCTCCCCCCAGTACTAACCCCCTAGACAAGACCAACAAGCCGAGAATGAGAAGGGGTGAGAGGGGTGAGGTCGCTACACTTGTGATTCATTATTAAGGTGGTTTGCTGTGGTTACAAAAATTCAATTTCTACAGCAGCAAAGGGGCATAATGTATCTTTAGTCATAGAAAACCCTCCATTGTGTGACATTACAACCTCATCCAGCCAAACCTCAATACAGTATCATTTCCGTTGGGCTACTCTACCCATTTAGCATTTAGGGTGTATAAATAAGAAATATTCGGCTAAAACTCAAACATTTGGAACGTAGGATATTGCATTTCCCCCTACTGTACTAGATGCCATGGGACGGTCTAGGGATTTTAACACAATTGCAGCATCCCATGGATCCAGTGCTGGAGCCAGGGCTGCTATTAGAAATCACGGGGGCCCCATAGAGCCTACCTGACAGCCAAGGCCCCCCCCCCGGCCGAAAGTGACAAAGGACATTGATTTATCAGCCCCTTTCTATACAGCCTTAGCTGCACAGGGGAATGAACAGGAAGCGCTCTGAGGCTTCATTCACAAATTGAAGCATAGTGAACACTGTTTACTATGCTTCAGTGATTAATGGACACATAACTGATTGGTACCGATTTCTAACTGTGGTCATTCAAGAAAGGAAGGGGCCAGTACATTACATATTTACCGGCTCTTTCCCCCACTCTCTGTCCTGAAACATTCCCCACCTGCCAGCCCGAGAGGAGAGAAGGGAAGCCAGCAGCACTGCGGGGAAAGGGGGAAAACAGGGGGGCCCGTACAGTAGATGGAAGGAGCGCATGTGCTAGAACCAATCCCCCTGCAGTGCAGCTGGAGTAAGGGGGGGGCAGCTGGCAGTGTTGCTGGGGAAAGGGGCACACCGGAGGGGCCGGGGGGCCCAAACAGCAGATGGAATGAGCACATGTGCTAAAAACAATCCCCCTGCAGTGCAGCTGGTGGGAGGGAGAGGAGGGAAGCCTGCAGCACTGCGGGGGAAAGGGGCACACCAGGGGGCCCGGACAGCAGATGGAAACGGTAAACGTGCTAGAACCAATCCCCCTGCAGTCCAGCTGGAGGAAGGGAGAGGAGGAGAAGCTGGCATTGCTGCAGGGGGAGGCAGAAGAGGATCGGTGTCTGCAAAAAGGCAGTACAGCCAGCCCTCTCTTTTGAACTGATGGGGCCCAGGCCCAGTAAAGGAGAGCTGGTGGTAATGCCATATCAGCAGCCCTGGCTAAAGGCTTGTTAGAGCACCCAGCGCCAGTTCCACTCGAAAGAGTCGATATAGTCCCGGAAGCAGGAGGAAGGAAAGAACAGCAGGTAGGACCAGTACCGGGACAGGGTTGTCCAGCGCCCAGGGCAAGGATCCAGAACTGCGCCCTCTATCCCACTGCAAATACATTCTGTAGAATGGTTGTACCATTCTGTGTCTATTCTTTGCCCCCTTGCTTCATTGCTCCTGGGGCAGCTGCCCCTCCTGCCCACCCCTTGTTCCGTACCTGGGCAGGACACAGACTGCATGGCAAGGTAACTGTTTCCATTTTCACCAGTGTTTATCCTCCTACCCACAATAGTGCCATTGGGCACTATTGTTCCTCTCCACCCCACACTGGACACTATTGTTCCTCCCCACTTCCCATTGGGCACTATTGTTCCCACCCAATGCTGGGCACTTTTGTTCCTCCTCATCCCTTATCAGGTACCATTATTCCCCCAGCCCTCTTGGGGCACTATTTCTCCCCCCCCCCACCCCCTGGTGAGCACTAATGTGTTCTCCCCTTCCCTTCCTAGCACTATTGTCCCGACCCCACCCCTTCCTAAAGCCGCTAATAGTAATGTGAATAGTTTACAGAATACAAGACATGCTGTGAATGGGCAAGGGGAGAGGAGGGGTGCATAAATGACAGAGCTATTTCTGCTGCAACTCTCACAGCCACAATGTTGGAAGTACAGTATCTTTTTTATAAGCGTAGCACACAGACCCTTCTGCTCCATCCATTTTTGCAGTAAGGCACACCTGCTACTTGCCCGTTGTCCAACTCCAGGTATGGAGAGGCGAGCGGTGTTAGATTTTTGGGCCTTGCGGAGAGTTACCTCTTCAGAGTGGATCCCTGGTCTCCGTTGTCTAGGTGAAAGTCCCTTTGTAATAAAGTCAATGTCCACACAGGTGTAAAACCTAAGCAGCAAGGTTTTATGCTTTTCTCAAGGTAAAATTTGGAAGAGAGAGAGAGAGAGTAGAAACGACAAAGTAGGGGAAGGTTCAGGCACGCAACACTTAGAGAACACTTTCGTCGCCACTCAACCCCGAGTGGGTATTGCTCACCCGGATAGTCCCTTTGAGAGCGGTCCTAGCAACAGTGGAGCAGATGTCTGAGATGATAGATCACCCTTTAGGTAGGCCTCCAGGCCTCTCCCCGAGATAGCAGTACGGTTGCTTTCTCCGCCGGGACTGATCTTCCCCTGGAACTCCTTCCCCAAAGATGGCCCCCCTTCAACCGGGCAGCCTGAGATCCCTCTCCGAAGCGTAGGCCCTCGATAGGAGAGCTGGGCCTACTATACAGCAGCAGAGCCTTGGGCTAAAGGTGCCCGAGACTAATCACACGCATCCCATGCCATGAGGGCCACGAGACACACTCACTTGACCAAAGGTCCCCCCGAACTCCTTGGGGTCTCCCTGGAATCGCCTCACGCCAAATGGTGTCTGCCCCTTATGTACCCTCTCCCAGCATACACAGCGGGTAGACCACGCCCACTGTAGGCTGCCGAGAGAAGACACCCAAGGCGCTCTGATACCCCCGTGATCCAGCCTATGCCGGCGGTGACAGTGCCACCTGCAGGCCAAGGAGAATAACACTGCCGGGCAGTATCACACCCAGAGCAGAGCAAACAATTTGTTCTAATAAACAGGTCCGAGCCCAACTATGGGCTCGGACCACCCCTAAATTTACACATATAGCATCCCATAAATTGGGATGGGCGCTACACACAAATTAATTAATTATACAGTAAAGAGGACCTGAACATTAAAGAGGAAGTAAACCCTCTCTTAAAAAAAAAAAAACACTGCTAGACAAAGGCATAATGAGCTAGTATGCATAGCATACTAGCTCATTATGAATTACTTACCTGAGAACGAAGCCCTCGCAGCGGTCTTCGGACACCACCTCCGTCGCCGCCATGATACCCAGAGTGACTTCCGGGTATCGCTGCTCCGGCGCTGTGACTGGCCAGAGCAGCGATGACGTCACTCCTGCGCATGCGCGTGGGAGCCGCCACTAACGGCATGATCGCCGTTAGTAGCGGCACGCTCAGTGCACCTGCGTGCCGTTGTCTACGGCGCATCCGTCTTTCTTGCAAATATCTCCTTAACCGTGTAGGTTAAGGAGATATTTGTTGCACCTACGGGTAAGCCTTAATCTAGGCTTACCTGTAGGTCAAAGTGGTCTGTAAGGGTTTACAACCACTTTAAGCACACATGACAAGAGGTAACTTTTTTCCCTGAGAAATTTTAATAGATGTCTATTTCTGGACTTTTGCTTCAATTGATTACTAAGAACTACTATTAGGTATACAGTACATATGACACATATATACATTTATATAAACAATATACAGTCAATCAGGAAACTGCAACATAATAATAACTACCGTAAGTTTGCGTTTTAATTTACTGAATAGTGTGATCGAGTGAATCAGTGTCCTTTGTATGGATTGTGGCTTTTAATATTTAAAAGGTCAGTCCGTATAATAATCATGTAGCGCTGACATCCTTGTATATTGATGTGTGTTTGCATACTTTAGTACAAAATCTATGGACACATCCTTGCATATTGATGTGTGTTTGCATACTTTAATACAAAGTCTATGGACATTTCTATGGTTCAGTATTTGGAGCCATCTAGTGACCAAATACTGGTAATGCAGATATGGTGAAACCCCAGACAGAAGAAGTCTCGCCACTCAAGGCCCCGGAGACTCCTACCACTAACCGCCCTATGAAACAAACACAGAGAGTCTGCTTCAAATGTGGAGGAGTAGGACATCTCAGGCGAGTGTGCCCAAGCCCAGTAGCTGAGAAAAAGTCCAAACAGCCGGCGGAAAACTTCAGAGGGCCCCAGTGAAGGAGTCAACTGGGCACCCGGTTGCCATAGCTAACTCCACACCGACTCATATGCCTCAAACCACTGGGGTCACCAACAAGCCCAGACGGAAGAGAGAAAGGCCCCCAAAACCAAAGGCGAAGGTACAAGCCACCAAGCAGGCCAAAGGTACCGCATTCAGTGGATTTCCCCCCAAGCTAGTGGGACCCTCCCCAATTGTCCCCATCCAAGTAGAGGGGATTTATACAAAAGCCCTGCTGGACACTGGAGCCCAAGTAACCTTGCTCTACGGGGATTTCTACGACAGACATCTCAAGCACCTGCCGTTACAGAAATTGGAGGAACTAGAGATATGGGGGTTAGGCACTCAGAACTTCCCATATGATGGTTACCTGCCGGTCAGACTCGCCTTCGATCCAAGTACAGCAGGAGAGGCTGAGACTTTCGACACCTTGGTCGTGGTGTGCCCTCGTCCCCCAGGAGCTGACAAAAGTTTCCTCATCATTGGGATGAACACTGACTTAGTGAGGAGGCTACTTGCACCGCTTGTGCTGCAGAAGGGGACCCTCAACCGGAAAGATTCAACAGGACCCTCTTGAATATGTTGGGGACGTTGACTGCAGAACAGAAACCCCATTGGAGTAGACACATTACTGCACTGGTTCATGCCTTCAACAGTACCAAAAGTGACGCCACTGGGTATTCACCTTACAGATTGATGTTCGGCCGTGTGCCCGATTACCAGTGGACCTGGCCTTTGGTTCCTCCTTGGATCACACATCAGAGACCTCCCATAGAGGGTATGTGGACAGGCTGCGGAGGAACCTGAAGATAGCTTACGAGCAGGCTCAAGCCACCTCGAACTCCAGAGAGAACCGGAACAAGAGGAACTTTGACCTGAAAGTAAGAGTTCTGGATCTTCAACCAGGTGACCGGGTTTTGCTGAGGTATCTAGGCATCCCAGGCAAGCATAAGTTGGCTGATCACTGGAGATCACAGCCTTATGTTGTGTGTAGGAAGCTTCCGGGGCTCCCAGTGTATGAAATAAAGCCAGAAGGAAACACTGGGTCAGGAAAAACCTGGCATCGGAATCACCTCTTACCTCTCACAGAGGCAGTCAGGATAAGTACAGAGGAGGAACTCCCATCCACATCCACCGATGTGTATAGGCCAATAACCAAATCTCAGCTTGCACCCCCTACGGATGAAGATGAGGAAGTGGGGATGAATTGGCTGTGGCCTCCGGAAACTTCAGAAACAGATGCTGATATCTCTTCGGAAGTAGAGGAGGATAATAACGGAACTCTCAGGGCAGAAGCCCCAGAATTTGTGCCGGCAACTCATCATGCAGAAGAGCCCAGTACTCTTATTTACTCTACATCTTTAGTCACTGAAAGGGGGGATGAAGACATTTGTCAAAAAGGAATGGATACCCCGAAAGTGCAAAGAGCAAAGAGAGACATTCGCCCACCACGCAGACTGACTTATGATACATTGGGCGAATGCTCTGAAGCATCTCAGTTTGTCAGCAAAAGAAACCTTCAACTGCCTGGTCCCTCTACTTTTGATTCAGTAAGGGACAACCCCACCTCACCCCTTGGCACATCTGTACCAGACACGGTAGTATCAGCTGTAAATGCACAGGATAGCTCCCCATCATATGACAATTGGTGGGAAGCTCCTCTGTCTGTATTGTATGACCGTATAGAGGCTAAAATACAGGATAGAGTTAGCAATTTGAACCTCTTTGGGGACCAAAGAGATAAAGTAGGGGGAGTGTGTAGCGCTGACATGCTTGTATATGACCCCGCCCCCTCGTACGTCATGGGGGTTTCGTGTGGAGTGAAGACTGCAGCGCTGGACATCGGATCACTGCGGGACACTGGATTACATTGCTTGAATGTTTTTTTTTTTTTGTTTTTTTTTAATAAAGGACTTTCCCAACTGTGTCTGTGTGTTTTTTACATTTTTTTACACTTTCTTTGTGATATGGTAGGGGTACAATGTACCCCTTACCAATTAATATAGGGGGGGCGGGATCTGGGGGTCCCCCTTGTTAAAGTGGTCATCCAGATTCCGATAAGCCCCCCGCCCGCAGACCCCCACAACCACGGGCAAGGGTTGTGGGGAAGAGGCCCTTGTCCCCATCAACATGGGGACATGGTGCTTTGAGGGGTCACAGACCCCCAAAGCATCCTCCCCATGTTGAGGGCATGTGGCCTGGTACGGTTCAGGAGGGGGGCCGCTCTTTTCCTGCAGCCCCCCTCTTTTCCTTCAGCCTGCCAGGTTGCGTGCTCGGATAAAGGGTCTGGTATGGATATTTGGGGGGAACCCCACGTCATTTTTTTTTTGATTTGACGCAGGGTTCCCATTAATATCCACACCAGACCTGAAGGGCCTGGTAATGGAATTTGGGGGGACCCCCACGCATTTTTTTTTTTTATCAATGACTTTTCTCTGTATTGCCGGGAGCCGACAATTCATTATAGCCGCGAGTGCTTTTAAATGACTTTTTTTCCTTCAGAAATGACACTTTGTGCAGGGACAGTTCTGAGCATGGGAAACAAGCGCTGCTTTACAGGCATACTATACACCCCAGGTACGAAATTTAAAGGAATATCTTACTTTTATTGTTTCACTTTAAGCATTATTAAAATCACTGCTCCCGAAAAAACGGCCTTTTTTAAAACTTTTTTTGCATTGATACATGTCACCTGGGGCAGGACCAGGGTCCCCAAACCCTTTTTAGGACAATAACATGCATATTAGCCTTGATAATTAGCACTTTTGATTTCGAACTGTCGAGTACATTGTATTTATTAGGGTTCTAAAGTTCGCGTGAACTTTAGGTCTGTTCGCAGGTTCTGGTGCGAACCGAACGGGGGGGTGTTCGGCTCATCCCTAGTGTGGAGCAGCCAATCCTGGGAGAGCTGGAGAAGAAAGGAGGAGGGGATCTGAAGTACACAAAATGCCTCTCTCACACTTGTGCATGAGATATGCAAATCACCTGTCACTCACAGCAAGGGGGAAGAACTGACTCCTATTTCTCTGTGTGTCGTTTTTTTTACTGAAAAAAGATAAGAGGATTGCTCAGAGCTGGACTAACTCTTTGTGGCAAGACTGGGCACAGATGACATGAAATCCTATACTGTACAAGGTGCAAGTCTTAATTAAATTCATTTTTTTCGGGTTTACATCCACTTTAACTACTGAATACTTTCTTCTACTGTATATCCAGGACTCGGAGGCTCTGCTGGCAAGGTTTCTGCAAATGTTCCAGGTCTGCACACTTGCTGCATCTTGTTGGACCTCTATAGAGTTTGCAAAAGAACAAGTAGAAACATTTAGTATACTGAGATGAGCAGAAACAGACCAGGATTCTAGAGAGAAGACCTAACCATTATAAAATGTAGGCTACAGAGGTGTATTTATCCTCTTCCCGTCGGTGTGGCGCATATATGCGGCCTCTCAGTGGGTTTAGACTCTGTGTGGCTGCATACAGTGGAACCTTGGATTACAAGCATAATTTGTTCCAGGAGAATGCTCGTAATCCAAAGCACTCGCATATCAAAGCGAGTTTCCCCATAGAAGTCAATGGAAACGAAAATAATTTGTTCCGCATTGACTTCTATTTAAACTTTCTTTATTGATTTTTTCCATCTACACTTGAAATACATAATACAACACATATAACACATGTGCGGTCTCATTATATCCCTTTACAGAAAAAAAAAATCAAGAATGGTCTACACATCATATATAAAATCTTCATTAAAAAGCCTAATGTTCCTGTACCTGGAGATCTGTTATCTCCTCCTCTCCTGGATCTACCCCTTGTCTCTCTATATTTCCCTTCTAAGACCGATAAGCTCTCTTATATACAGGAGGATAGCAAGGGATGAATTTGTATATAAATACTATACTTTACCTAGACCCATCTATCTATTCACTCACTCCCTTCTATCTCTTCCGTCATCCCTATTTCGACCCTCCTATCGCGAGACAACTGGGAGGGTCAGGGATAGGTAAGAGAGGTGGGAGAGAGATACAGAGGAAGAGAGAGAGAGAGAGAGAGAAAAAAAAAGGAATTTATTTATATAATTTTTTTATAAAGAAAGAACCCTCATCACTCCCACACCACCCTCCCACCCAGTTGTGTTACGTGTCCCCCCCCCCCTATATTCCCTCTAATATTGTACATTATGTGCCTCAAATCGCATGATTAATAGAGCTCTAGTGTTAATACCCTTGTGTGCAGATTATACATGTATCTGGGAGGTGGGAGAATCCCCCTCTCCATATTCTTTCGTGAATCGTTGATCCTAGGAAAAATTCGGAAAATTCGAAATTCGGAATTACGAATTACGAATTTTCAAAATCCGAATTTCCGAAAAAATGCAAAAAAAAATTTTTTCGAATTTCCGAAAAAAGGAAAAAAAAAATTTCCGATTTTCGGGAATTCGGAAATTCTAAAAATTCGGAATTTGGAAATTTAACTTTCCAAATTCCCCATTTTCGAATTTTAGATTTTCGAATTTTAGATTTTCGAATTTTGCAATTTCAAATTTTTGAATCTCGAATTTTCGAAATGTCCAATTTTCGAAATTTCCAATTTTCGAATTTTCGAAAGTTGGAAATTCGAAAATCCGAAATTCCGAAATTCAGAATTTTGAAAATCCGAATTTCCGAAATTCTAAAATTCGGAAATTCGTAAATTCTAAATTTCGGAAATCCGAAAATCCGAAAATTCGTAAATTTAAAAATTCGGAAATCCGAAACTTCGTAAATTGAAAAATTCGTAAATTCGAAATTTCGGAAATCCGAAATCCAAAAATTCGTAAATTGAAAAATTCGGAAATTCGGAAATTTCGGAATTAACGAATTTCTCTATATTCGTGAAAAAAACGAATTAGAAACTAAACGAATTGCACATGTCTATTAATGATGTTTATTCTGCCAAGCCAAGAAAGTTTTTCAGCCATGTAGCCCCTCAACTCTGATTTTATTTTATTTAGTAGGGGAATATAGTTATCCTTATATACAGTGGTTACGGAAAGTATTCAGACCCCCTTAAATCAGCTGTGAGTGCACAGGATAGCTCCCCATCATATGACAATTGGTGGGAAGCTCCTCTGTCTGTATTGTATGACCGTATAGAGGATAAAATACAGGATAGAGTTAGCAATTTGAACCTCTTTGGGGATCAAAGAGATAAAGTAGGGGGAGTGTGTAGCGCTGACATGCTTGTATATTGATGTGTGTTTGCATACTTTAATACAAAATCTATGGACACATCCTTGCATATTGATGTGTGTTTGCATACTTTCATACAAAGTCTATGGACATGCCTATGGTTCAGTATTTGGAGCCATCTAGTGACCAAATACTGGTAATGCATATATAGGATTTTTACCTCTGAGAAGCACAAAGGACTAGATGACTGTTGTTTAGATTAGAAGGTTGACCCTTGTTACCCAGGAGGCTTGGTGACCTACCCATTAACACTTTCTTAAGCAGTGCATGCTGGGTAGGAGATAAAAGGAACCCGAGCGGCTATTTTAGGTCTCTTGGGATCGCGTGGCCTGCCTGTGAGGATCTGTGTGGAGGCCTCCTGGAGACAGCGGCTCACAGCCATAGCAGAGAGCAACCCCGCATGTTTGTACAGTGATCTGACGGTGCCTGAGGGACAGTGACCGGATTGAAGGGGTCCAGAGACACTCATCCGAGCATCGGAGGACCGGATCCATCCAGCGGAGCGGAACGGAGCGACTGGCCCAGCTGACAGAGAAGCAAGCTGCAGCCATCGGACCAAAGTTACTACACGGAGCTCCGATCCAGTTGGTGAGCGGGTCACGGCCCACAGTTTGTTAAGTTTCACACGCAGTTAGACTCATATACAGGCCTCACTGGAATTTATAGTTCCACGGAGAAACATAGAAACTGACACTGAGCAGGCTTGAGGCCTATCTACCTTGACGTCTCAAGCATTGTAAAATAGTCGTTATAGTTACACCAGGAGCACCTTCACTTCAATTTAATTTACCATAATCTGTGGATTACCTTAAACTGTGGATTACAAATCACAAGGAGTTACTTTAGCTAGCGAAGAAAGAAGATCCAGGACTAAGTACTCTAAGTGAGATCTCACGCATAGTTTATAAAGTAGGGGGAGCTCCCAGGTATAAACACACATATATATATATATATATATATATATATATATACTGTATATATATATATATATATATATATATATATATATATATATATATTGTGAGGGGGTTAGCTCGGCAGCGGGTGTGTGTGATCCCCTGGATGGGCTCCCCACACAAAAACAGGCCCAGCAGACGGAGGTTGTGGTTTTCAAGATCAAAAAGGTGCGGTTTATTTCTCTATTTACAGTGACAAAAAACACAGCAAAGCAAAAAGAAACAAACAAAATAAACCCTGGTCAGCTTGACCTCTGACTAAACATGCAGGTTTCCTAACTAACAACTGGGATCAGCCTGGTGCTGTCCTAGTCCCTAAGTCCCTGGTTTAGTAAATGTCCAAACAAATAGCCACACAGGCTTTGTCTCACCGCACAGGGGTTCACTCTCCCTAGACAGTCCACACAGGTCTGGTTCCAGGCATGAGCAAACACCTAATGAAGCTGGGAGTTTTTATAGGGGCCTTAAACGAGCTGACAAGCTTCAGCTGGTCTCATCAACTCCCTGCCTGCACGACGCCCAGCACTCTCCCTAGAGGTATGAATCATCCATGAGCCCACTAGCCTCAGCTGGGCTTCATCAACTCTCTCCCTAGTTGTATAAGTCGGCATAAAGCCTGAATCTGGGAGAAATATACCTACCCCCCTGGATGCAACCAGGTGACTTTACCTTCCTGCTGTCACATACCCCCCCCCCTCTTGTTTTAACCTTGGGGTTGGAACACCAGCAATCAGGCATTCATGTACTCGAGACAAAGCATCCACATTCCCCATTTGAACACCAGGGCGATGCTTTACTGTGAAGTTGAATTCCTGTAGGGCCAGGAACCACCTATTTACTCTTCTATTTGTCTCCTTGTTTTGAGCCATCCACTTTAACGGAGCGTGATCCGTAACCATGTCAAAGTGCCTACCTAGCAGATAGTACCGAAGGGAATCTAGAGCCCACTTCACCGCTAAACACTCCTTTTCAACCGTGGCGTAATTTACCTCATGGGACTTCAACTTCCTGCTGAGGTAAATGACTGGGTGCTCTTCCCCGTTCCAGACCTGGGACAATACTGCTCCTAACCCCACATCTGACGCATCACTTTGTACGACAAAGTCTTTAGAGAAGTCGGGTGAGTACAACACTGGCTGGCTACATAAGGCTTGTTTCAAGAATTGGAACGCTGCCTCAGCCTCGGGGGTCCATTTAATCATGACCGACCCTTTCCCTTTCGTCAGGTTGGTTAGGGGCACAGCCTTAGAAGCAAAGTGGGGAATGAAGCGCCGATAATAACCCGCGATTCCCAGAAAGGCTCGTACCTGCTTCTTGCTGTTGGGACGTGGCCAACTCTGGATGGCCTCGACTTTGTTGAGTTGGGGTTTTATTACTCCCCTGCCAATGGTGTACCCAAGATATTTGGCCTCCTCCTGCCCAATGGTACACTTCTTGGGGTTAGCCGTAAACCCTGCTTCCCGGATAGAGTCTAGGACTGCTTGCACTTTTGGCAGATGTGAGGCCCAATCTGTGCTATGGACAATTACGTCATCCAGGTAAGCCGCAGCATACTTCCGATGGGGCCTCAGTATCTGGTCCATTTTCCGCTGGAATGTGGCCGGCGCATTCTGTAACCCGAATGGCATTCTCTTATATTGGAACGCCCCGTCTGGGGTTACAAATGCGGTTTTCTCTTTGGCCGACTTGGCCAGGGGAATTTGCCAATACCCTTTTGTGAGGTCAAGAGTCGTCATGTATCGGGCTGTTCCCAGCCGGTCGATCAACTCATCTATACGTGGCATGGGGTAGGTGTCAAATTTTGTAACTTTGTTCAACTGACGAAAATCGTTACAAAATCGCCAGCTCCCATCCGGTTTAGGCACCAACACAATGGGACTAGACCAATCACTTTGGGACTCCTCTATCACCCCTAAGTTCAGCATTTTCTGTACTTCCTCCCGTATTGCCTCCCGTCGGGCCTCTGGGATCCGATAGGGTTTTAACTTCACCCTTTCACCGGGCGGGGTAATAATATCATGCTCTACCCCAGATGTTTGTCCCGGCAGCTCAGAGAACACCTCCTTGTAATTCACTTCGCTCACTTTTTCCATTATCTCGTAGGGGCCTTGCCATTTGGCAAGGAATTTACTTTCAACCGTAGGGACAAGTACCAATATCCTATCCCCCGGGGAAAAGGTACGGGTCTTGGCTCCACGGTTGTACACTCTCTGCTGTGCCAACTGCGCTTGGGCCAAATGTTCCTTCACGATGGGCATTACCTGTGCAATTCGATCTTGCATCAGGGTGACATGCTCAATCACACTCCTGTGGGGAGAACTCTCACTTTCCCAAGTTTCCTTGGCAATATCCAACAGCCCTCTTGGGTGTCTCCCATACAGTAACTCAAAGGGGGAGAATCCCGTAGAGGATTGGGGCACCTCCCTAATAGCAAACATCAAATAAGGAAGTAGACAGTCCCAATCCTTTCCATCTCTATCCACCACTTTCTTCAACATTTGTTTTAGGGTTTTGTTGAATCTTTCAACCAGCCCATCTGTTTGGGGGTGATACACAGACGTACGCAATTGCGTCACTTTGAACAATTTACACAGCTCTTTCATAACCCGGGACATAAAGGGTGTACCTTGGTCCGTAAGCAGTTCTTTACAAATACCCACCCGGCTAAAAACAAGAGATAGCTCTTTGGCTATGGTTTTGGCCGAGGTATTTCGGAGAGGGATCGCTTCTGGATAACGGGTGGCATAGTCCATTATAACTAATATGTACTGGTGCCCCCTAGCGGACTTGATTATAGGACCTACCAAATCCATTGCGATCCTCTCAAACGGGACCTCAATGATGGGTAGAGGGACCAGCGGGCTACGGAAATGTGGCATCGGGGCCGACCTCTGACACACAGGGCAGGAAGAACAATAATTTTCTATGTCCTTCATCACCCCAGGCCAATAGAATCTCTGTAATACCCTCTCTCGGGTTTTCTCTGTCCCCAGATGACCTCCAAGAATGTGCCCATGGGCCAACTCCAACACCAACTTCCTGTAAGGTTTGGGCACCACAAGTTGCTCAACGGTTTCTTCTGCCCTTTTTGCCACCCGATACAGTAGGTCCTTCTCTACGCTGAAGTATGGGTAAGTGCAGGTATTATCTGGGTTCACTAACTCGCCATCTATTTCCACTACGTTTTCCCGTGCCTTTATTAGGGCGGGGTCTTTTAACTGTTCTGTGGCAAAATTTTCCCTGTGAACCTCAAGATCAGAAAACTCCACAGACGGTAGGTTTTCGTCTGAGGAGGTGGGCTCCTCTCCAGTTTCTTGAGTCTCGCCTGCCAATACTGACAAGGGAAATTCTGGAGAGTCCTCACCACTCTCAGAGGAGTTCTGGCTATCACCTTCCTGGTACATAGGGGCACCAGTGGGGGGCTCAGGATCATCCCACAGTTCCCAGAACTTCGGAAAATCCCTTCCCACAATGGCATCATGCGGTAATTGAGATACTAACCCCACTGGATGAGAGAGGGTACCTTTGGGGGTCTTGAAACACACTGTAGTCACTGGATACTCTCGGGTGTCCCCATGCACACAAATAACAGCTACCTTGCTATTCCCAGAGACCTCTGTTTTAACTAATTCAGCCTTTATCAGGGTCACAAGGCTACCTGAATCCAGTAATACCACAACATTTCTACCATTAATACACATTTTGCATAAATGTTTCTCAGTTCCCCGAATGGCAGTGCATGCGACTGTCGCACACAGCGACTGACGTCTGTCCGTCAGAAAGTCACATTGCATGGGTTCCTCCACAACCGGGCAATTTGCTGCAATATGTCCCGCTTGCCGGCAGCGGTAGCAAACAATCCATTTGGCTGCCTCTTGAGCCCCTGACTTCCCAGGCTGTTCTCGCCAAACTTTGGGTAGAGCTCCCACCCTCTCACTCTCTCCACCCTCACCCCTTGGAATCCTCTTATCCGCCCCTGGGGATGGTCTGGTCTTAGGGTGGAAAGTCCGAGAGTCTCTGGAAGAGGCCGTCAGGTTCTCTGTAGCCAAGTATTTCTCTACATGATCCACAAGACCACCGGCCGTCTCTGGGTCTCCATGGCTTACCCACTTTTGGATGGCAGTAGGAAGAGCTCTCAAAAACCGATCCATTACAACACGTTCCACAATCTCTGGTGCGGACAAAGTCTCTGGCTGTAGCCACTTCCTGCTCAGGTGAATGAGATCATACATTTGAGACCTGGGGGGTTTTCCAAGCTGGAAAGTCCAGTTATGCACACGCTGAGCCCGGACAGCCAGGGTGACACCCAGCCTTGCCAATATTTCAGCTTTTAGCATCACATAGTCTTTTGCTTGGTCAGGCTCTAGGTCATAGTAAGCCTTCTGCGATTCACCAGTTAACAGAGGAGCCACCAGTCCAGCCCACTGCTCCTCAGGCCACTTTTCTCTTTCAGCAGTCCTTTCAAATGTGGTCAAAAATACCTCTGGATCATCCTCTCCAGTCATTTTTGTCAATAAACGACTCACCCCAAAGGACGCGGTATTAGTGGGACGGCTTTCCTCACTGGTCTGCGGACGTTGCTGCATTACTGCTTCCATTTGTTGTAGTCTCTGCTCTTGCTTCTGTAACAGGTCTATGAAGCGGGCCTCAGATTGCTGCTGGGCTGCAAGGCTCTGTTGATGAGCTTGCTGCTGGGCTGCGAAGCTCTGTTGTTGAGCTGCAAGGCTCTTTTGCAAACCTGCATTTGTCTGCTGTTGATTGGCATTTGCTAGAGCCAGCTGTTTCAGTATCTCCTCCATGCTGGCTTAAAAAAAAACTGCCACTGGTTCTCCACCAACTGTGAGGGGGTTAGCTCGGCAGCGGGTGTGTGTGATCCCCTGGATGGGCTCCCCACACAAAAACAGGCCCAGCAGACGGAGGTTGTGGTTTTCAAGATCAAAAAGGTGCGGTTTATTTCTCTATTTACAGTGACAAAAAACACAGCAAAGCAAAAAGAAACATAAACAAAATAAACCCTGGTCAGCTTGACCTCTGACTAAACATGCAGGTTTCCTAACTAACAACTGGGATCAGCCTGGTGCTGTCCTAGTCCCTAAGTCCCTGGTTTAGTAAATGTCCAAACAAATAGCCACACAGGCTTTGTCTCACCGAACAGGGGTTCACTCTCCCTAGACAGTCCACACAGGTCTGGTTCCAGGCATGAGCAAACACCTAATGAAGCTGGGAGTTTTTATAGGGGCCTTAAACGAGCTGACAAGCTTCAGCTGGTCTCATCAACTCCCTGCCTGCACGACGCCCAGCACTCTCCCTAGAGGTATGAATCATCCATGAGCCCACTAGCCTCAGCTGGGCTTCATCAACTCTCTCCCTAGTTGTATAAGTCGGCATAAAGCCTGAATCTGGGAGAAATATACCTACCCCCCTGGATGCAACCAGGTGACTTTACCTTCCTGCTGTCACAATATATATATATATATATATATATTGTTCTCAAATTGTTCATATTGAAATCCATTGTGCTGTTGTCTTATGTTGGGATGACAGCACAATTACTGTAATCACTTCTTTGCATATTTTACAGTAAAATATATTTCTGGTTAAGTATCCACTGTGTGGCGTACTGTTTTTCCCCCACCAGGTGGAACCAGTGGATCCTGGGGTTACAATACAGGTATTTTGCATTGTCTTATATTGTACTGTATTGCATTGCACCACAGCTGTGCCAAGGGGATTGAGCCAAGTTAGTGGGGTTTACAAGTAGAGTGCAGGCCCAAATCAAACCAGCAGCTCCATCGGGGGTCAGTGCTACAATCATATTTTAGTTGAGTAAGTGCTAAAGAGGTTAAAGTGGATGTAATCCCACTCTCATCCTTTCTAAACTACTGCCATAGTGGTTATCTATAAGGATATACATGCCTCCTGCATGTATCCTCACCTGTCAAATGTCTCCCCTCTGTCTGTTATGAGACCCGAAAAACTGCAGATTCTGTGGGTGGGTCTGTTGTTTGGAGCTTGGTGGGTGGAGTCGTGATGTCAGCAGACTTCCCACCCACCTCTACACTCCCCTTTTCAACATGCATTTTCTCCTGTGTATTTCTTACACTGAACTTCTGCTATGATCACTAACATCCAGTCAAAACCCAGAAAAGTCACCACATGACTTCAGCATGTCCAATCATGCTGAGGTGTGGAGTAGGGATGAGCTTCGAGTTCGAGTCAAACTCATGTTCAACTCAAACATTGCCTGTTTGCCCGTTCGCCGAACAGTGAACAATTTGGGGTGTTCGCTGCAAATTCGAAAAACCGTGGAACACCCTGTAAAAGTCTATGGGAGAAATCTAAAGTGCTAATTATAAAGGCTTATATGCAGGTTATTGTGATAAAAAGTGTTTGCGGACCCGGGTCCTGCCCCAGGGGACATGTATCAATGCAAAAAAAAGTTTTAAAAACGGCAGTTTTTTCGGGAGCAGTGATTTTAATAATGCTTAAAGTGAAACAATAAAAGTGAAATATTCCTTTAAATTTTGTACCTGGGGGGGTGAATAGTATGCCTGTAAAGCAGTGCTTGTTTCACGTGCTTAGAACTGTCCCTGTACAAAGTGTCATTTCTGAAGGAAAAAAAGTCATCAATGAATTGTCGGCTCCCGGCAATACAGAGAAAAGTCATTGATAAAAAAAAAAAATGCGTGGGGGTCCCCCAAAATTCAATTACCAGGCCCTTCAGGTCTGGTATGGATATTAAGGGGAACCCTGCGTCAAATTAAAAAAAAATGACGTGGGGTTCCCCCCAAATATCTATACTAGACCCTTCAGGTCTGGTATGGATTTTAAGGGGAACTCCACGCCAAATTAAAAAAAAAATGGCGTGGAGTTCCCCCCAAAAATCCATACCATTCCCTTTATCCGAGCACGCACCCTGGCAGGCCGCAGAAAAAGAGGGGGGACGAGAGAGCGCCCCCCCTCCTGAACCATACCAGGCCACATGCCCTCAACATGGGGAGGATGCTTTGGGGGTCTGTGATCCCTCAAAGCACCATGTCCCCATGTTGATGGGGACAAGGGCCTCTTCCCCACAACCCTTGCCCGGTGGTTGTGGGGGTCTGCGGGTGGGGGGCTTATCGGAATCTGGAAGACCACTTTAACAAGGGGGACCCCCAGATCCCGCCCCCCTATGTTAATTGGTAAGGGGTACATTGTACCCATACCATTTCACAAAGAAAGTGTAAAAAAAAATAAAAAAACACACAGACACAGTTGGGAAAGTCCTTTATTAAAAATAAAAAATAAAAAACCCATTCCAGCAATGTAATCCAGTGTCCCGCAGTGATCCGATGTCCAGCGCTGCAGTCTTCACTCCACACGAAACCCCCATGACGTACGAGGGGGCGGGGTCACCCATCAAATCATAGGGTAAGCCCCAGCTTTCCCCGCAAGGTGGGATCCCGCCTACGTCATTGGCTATTCCCCGGCAAGCGGGGAAAGCTGGGGCTTACCCTATGATGTGTTGGGTGACCCCGCCCCCTCGTACGTCATGGGGGTTTCGTGTGGAGTGGAGACTGGAGGAGACTGCAGCGCTGGACTTCGGATCACCGCGGGACACTGGATTACATCGCTGGAATGAGTTTTTAATTTTTTTATTTTTAATAAAGGACTTTCCCAACTGTGTCTGTGTGTTTTTTTTTTACAATTTTTTACACTTTCTTTGTGAAATGGTAGGGGTACAATGTACCCCTTACCAATTCACATGGAGGGGGGTGGGATCTGGGGGTCCCCTTTGTTAAAAGGGTCTACCAGATTCCGATAAGCCCCCCGCCTGCAGACCCCCACAACCACGGGCAAGGGTTGTGGGGATGAGGCCCTTGTCCCCATCAACATGGGGACATGGTGCTTTGAGGGGTCACAGACCCCCAAAGCATCCTCCCCATGTTGAGGGCATGTGGCCTGGTACGGTTCAGGAGGGGGGCCGCTCTTTTCCTGCAGCCCCCCCCTCTTTTCCTTCAGCCTGCCAAGTTGCGTGCTCGGATAAAGGGTCTGGTATGGATATTTGGGGGGAACCCCACGCCTTTTTTTTTGATTTGACGCAGGGTTCCCATTAATATCCATACCAGACCTGAAGGGCCTGGTAATGGAATTTGGGGGGACCCCCCCCGCATTTTTATTTTTTTTATCAATGACTTTTCTCTGTATTGCCGGGAGCCGACAATTCATTATAGCCGCGAGTGCTTTTAAATGACTTTTTTTCCTTCAGAAATGACACTTTGTGCAGGGACAGTTCTGAGCATGGGAAACAAGCGCTGCTTTACAGGCATACTATACACCCCAGGTACGAAATTTAAAGGAATATCTCACTTTTATTGTTTCACTTTAAGCATTATTAAAATCACTGCTCCTGAAAAAACTGCCTTTTTTAAAACTTTTTTTTGCATTGATACATGTCCCCTGGGGCAGGACCAGGGTCCCCAAACCCTTTTTAGGACAATAATATGCATATAAGCCTTGATAATTAGCACTTTTGATTTCGAACTGTCGAGTACATTGTATTTAATAGGGTTCTAAAGTTCGCGTGAACTTTAGGTCTGTTCGCAGGTTCTGGTGCGAACCGAACGGGGGGGTGTTCGGCTCATCCCTAGTGTGGAGCAGCCAATCCTGAGAGAGCTGGAGAAGAAAGGAGGAGGGGTGGGAGAGAGATACAGAGGGAGAGAGAGAGAGAGAAAAAAGGAATTTATTTATATAATTTTTTTATAAAGAAAGAACCCTCATCACTCCCACACCACCCTCCCACCCAGTTGTGTTACGTGCCCCCCCCCTATATTCCCTCGAATATTGTACATTATGTGCCTCAAATCGCATGATTAATAGAGCTCTAGTGTTAATACCCTTGTGTGCAGATTATACATGTATCTGGGAGGTGGGAGAATCCCCCTCCATCCCCCTCTCCATATTCCTTTGTGAATCGTTAATCCTAGGAAAAATTCGGGAAATTCGAAAAATTCGTTGTTTTCGCTTTGGTTTTTTCGTTTTTCGGAAATTCGGGAAATTCGGAATTCGGAATTACGAATTTTCAAAATCCGAATTACCGAAAAAACGAAAAAAATGTTTTTTTCGAATTTCCGAAAAAAGCAAAAAAAAGATTTTCCGATTTTTGGGAATTCGGAAATTCGAAAAATTCCGAATTTGGAAATTCAACTTTCCAAATTCCCCATTTTCGAATTTTAGATTTTCGAATTTTAGATTTTCGAATTTTGCAATTTCGAATTTTTGAATCTCGAATTTTCGAAATGTCCAATTTTCGAAATTTCCAATTTTCGAATTTTCGAAAGTCGGAAATTCTAAAATCCGAAATTCCGAAATTCAGAATTTTAAAAATCCGAATTTCCAAAATTCTAAAATTCTGAAATTCGAAATTTCGGAAATCCGAAAATCCGAAAATTCGGAAATTGAAAAATTCGGAAATCCGAAACTTCGTAAATTGAAAAATTCGGAAATTCGGAAATTCGAAATTTCAGAAATCCGAAAATCCCAAAATTCGGAAATTGAAAAATTCGGAAATTCGGAAATTTCGGAATTAACGAATTTCTCTAAATTCGTGAAAAAAACGAATTAGAAACTAAACGAATTGCACATGTCTATTAACCACTTCCCGACCGCGCCATGTACAAAAGACGTCCACAGCGCGGTCGAGTTATCCTGAGTGGATGTCCCAGGGACGTCCTCACAGAATCTTGCTCCCGCGCGCCCCCTGGGGCGCGCTCCAGGATATGTCCGTGACCGCCGGGTCCGGAAGACCCGGCGCATCACGGATCACGGTAGATGGCCGCTAATCGCGGCCGTTTACCACGTGATCGCTCCGTCAAATGACGGAGCGATCACTTGTAAACAGACCGGCGTCATGTGATGACGCCGGTTCCTCCCTCCCCTCTCTGTACCGATCGGTACAGTGTGAGAGGAGAGGGGAGGGAGCGGATCATGTCCGCTCCCTCCCCCATGTCAGCTGTGGGCTGGATCTGTGACAATTGCAGTCACAGATCCAGCCATCCATCCATCCCTGCTCAGCCATCCCTGTGCAATACTCTGCCAATACTCTGCAATACACCCTGTGCAATACTCTGCAATACCCTGTGCAATACTCTGCAATACACCCTGTGCAATACTCTGCAATACCCTGTGCAATACTCTGCAATACCCTGTGCAATACTCTGCAATACCCTGTGCAATACTCTGCAATACACCCTGCCAATACTCTGCAATACACCCTGCCAATACTCTGCAATACCCTGTGCAATACTCTGCAATACCCTGTGCAATACTCTGCAATACCCTGTGCAATACCCTGCCCATACTCTGCCCATACTCTGCAATACCCTGTGCAATACTCTGCAATACCCTGTGCAATACTCTGCAATACCCTGTGCAATACTCTGCAATACCCTGTGCAATACCCTGCCCATACTCTGCAATACCCTGTGCAATACCCTGTGCAATACCCTGTGCAATACCCTGCCCATACTGTGCAATACCCTGCCCATACTCTGCCCATACTGTGCAATACTCTGCCATATTCCGCAATACCCTGCCATACTCCGCAATACTCCTCAATACCCTGCAATACTCCACAATACCCGGCAATACTCCACAATACCCTGCAATACTCCACAATACCCTGCAATACTCCTCAATACCCTGCAATACTCCTCAATACTCTGCAATACTCCGCAATACCCTGCAATACTCCTCAATACCCGGCAATACCCGGCAATACTCCGCAATAAGCCGCAATACTCGGCAATACCCGGCAATACTCCTCAATACCCGGCAATACTCCTCAATACCCGGCAATACTCCTCAATACCCGGCAATACTCCGCAATACCCGGCAATACTCTGCAATAACCACTTCCCGCCCGTCGGCCGTCATATGACGTCCTTGACTTT
This sequence comes from Rana muscosa, assembly GCA_029206835.1. Taxonomy (NCBI): domain Eukaryota; kingdom Metazoa; phylum Chordata; class Amphibia; order Anura; family Ranidae; genus Rana; species Rana muscosa. The sequence goes on along the minus strand of JARGYO010005626.1, from coordinate 72,922,592 downwards.
GTGCGGAGATATCTGAATGATGGGAGCAGCTACAGGCATCATTCAGATATTCGCTTTTTCAGCCGGCGATTCCCTGCACCATAAGAATGATCATAGCGGCTGTTCCACCGCTTGATCGCTCTTACGGAATGTGAGAGGGGATGCCCCCCCTCCCGCTGCCCTCCGGTGCTTCTACCGACTCACCGCTACGATCAAAGCCAGGATTGTTTTTTTTTGTTTTTTTTTCAGGCTTCCCAGCCTAGAGGTGAGATGTGGGGTCTTATTGACCCCATATCTCACTGTAAAGAGGACCTGTCATGCCATATTCCTATTACAAGGGATGTTTACATTCCTTGTAATAGGAATAAAAGTGATCAAAAAAATTTGGGGCGGAAAAACATGTCAAACTAAAATAAATAAAGTAAAATGAACAATAAAATATATATATATTTTTTTAAAGCGCCCCTGCCCCCGCGAGCTCGCATGCAGAAGTGAACGCATACGTAAGCCCCGCCCACATATGAAAACGGTGTTCAAACCACACATGTGAGGTATCGTTGCGAACGTTAGAGCGAGAGCAATAATTTTGGCCCTAGACCTCCTCTGTAACTCAAAACATGTAACCAGTAAAAATATTTAAAGCGTTGCCTATGGGGATTTTTAAGTAGCGAAGTTTGGCGCCATTCCACGAGCGTGTGCAATTTTGAAGGGTGACATGTTAGGTATCTATTTACTCGGCGTAACTTCATCTTTCACATTATGCAAAAACATTGGGCTAACTTTACTGTTTTTTTTTCTTTTAGGCACAAAACAGTTTTTTTCCGTAAAAAAACGCGTTAGAAAATTTCTGCGCAAATACCGTGCAAGATAAAAAGTTGCAATGACCACCATTATATTCTTTAAGGTCTTTGCTAAAAAAACATATATAATGTTTTGGGGTTCTATGTAATTTTCTAGCAAACAAATTATGATTTTTACATGTAGGAGAGAAATGTCAGAATTGGCCTGGGTTCTCCAGAACGCCTGAAGGTGCTCCCTGCATGTTGGGCCTCTGTATGTGGCCACGCTGTGTAAAAGTCTCACACATGTGGTATCGCCATACTCTGGAGGAATAGCAGAATGTGTTTTGGGGTGTAATTTGTGGTATGCATATGCTGTGTGTGAGAAATAACCTGCTAATATGACAATTTTGTGGAAAAAAAAAAAAGAAAAAAAAATCTTGATTTTTGCAAAGAATTGTGGGAAAAAATGACAACTTCAAAAAACTCACAATGACTCTTTCTAAATACCTTGGAATGTCTTCTTTCCAAAAAGGGGTCATTTGGGGGGTATTTGTACTTTTCTGGCATGTTAGGGTCTCAAGAAATGAGATAGGCCGTCAGTACTTCAGGTGTGATCAATTTTCAGATATTGGCACCATAGCTTGTGGACTCTATAACTTTCACAAAGACCAAAAAATATGCACCAATTTGTACTTATTTTTACCAAAGATATGTAGCAGTATAAATTTTGGCCAAAATGTATGAAGAAAAAATACTAATTTGCAAAATTTTATAACGGAAACAAAGAAAAATTCATTTTTTTTACAAAATTTTCAGTCTTTTTTCTCTTATAGCGCAAAAAATAAAAAACCCAACAGTGATTAAATACCACCAAAAGAAATCTCTATTTGTGTGAAAAAAAGGACAAAAATTTCATATGGGTACAGTGTTGTATGACTGAGTAATTGTCATTCAAAATGTGAGAGCACCGAAAGCTGAAAATTCGTGTGGTTAGGAAGGGGGATTAAGTGCCCAGTTGTCAAGTGGTTAATGATGTTTATTCTGCCAAGCCAAGAAAGTTTTTCAGCCAGGTAGCCCCTCAACTCTGATTTTATTTTATTTAGTAGGGGAATATAGTTATCCTTATATACAGTGGTTACGGAAAGTATTCAGACCCCCTTAAATTTTTCACTCTTTGTTATATTGCAGCCATATGCTAAAATAATTTAGCGTAAGTTCATTTTTTTTCTTCATTAAAGTACACACAGCACCCCGTATTGACAGAAAAACACAGAATTGTTGACATTTTTGCAGATTTATTAAAAATGAAAAACTAAAATATCACATGGTCCTAAGTATTCAGACCCTTTGTTCAGTATTTAGTAGAAGCACCCTTTTGATCTAATACAGTCTTTTTGGGAAAGAAGCAACAAGTTTTTCACACATGGATTTGGGGATCCTCTGCCATTCCTCCTTGCCGATCCTCTCCAGTTCTGTCAGGTTGGATGGTAAACGTTGGTGGACAGCCATTTTTAGGTCTCTCCAGAGATGCTCAATTGGGTTTAAGTCAGGGCTCTGGCTGGGCCATTCAAGAATAGTCACAGAGTTGTTGTGAAGCCACTCCTTCGTTATTTTAGCTGTGTGCTTAGGGTCATTGTCTTGTTGGAAGGTAAACCTTTGGCCCAGTCTTGGGTCCTGAGCACTCTGGAGAAGGTTTTCGTCCAGGATATCCCTGTACTTGGCCGCATTCATCTTTCCCTCAATTGCAACCAGTCGTCCTGTCCCTGCAGCTGAAAAACACCCCCACAGCATGATGCTGCCACCATCATGCTTCACTGTTGGGACTGTATTGGACAGGTTATGAGCAGTGCCTGGTTTTCTCCACACATACCGCTTAGAATTAAGGCCAAAAAGTTCTATCTTGGTCTCATCAGACCAGAGAATCTTAATTCTCACCATCTTGGAGTCCTTCAAGTGTTTTTTTTTGCAAACTCTACGCGGGCTTTCATGTGTCTTGCACTGAGGAGAGGCTTCCGTCAGGCCACTCTGCCATAACACCCCGACTGGTGGAGGGCTGCAGTGATGGTTGACTTTCTACAACTTTCTCCCATCTCCCGACTGCATCTCTGGAGCTCAGCCACAGTGATCTTTGGGTTCTTCTTTACCTCTCTCACCAAGGCTCTTCTTCCCCGATAGCTCAGTTTGGCCGGACGTCCAGCTCTAGGAAGGGTTCTGGTCGTCCCAAACGTCTACCATTTAAGGATTATGGAGGCCACTGTGCTCTAAAGCCCTGTACACACGATCAGATTTCCTATGGATTCAAATGCAATGGATTTTTCCATCGGAATTCCGATGAAGCTGACTTCCATCAGTCTTGCCTACACACCATCAGTCAAAAATCCGACCGATCCAAATGCCGTGACGTAAAACACTCCGGTGAGCCGAGAAAAATGAAGTTCAATGCTTCTGAGTATGCGTCGACTTGATTCTGAGCATGCATGTTTTTTTTCTCCGATGGAGTTCCACACAGACGATCGGAATTTGCTATCGTTTTTTTTTCCATCGGATAAATTTAAAACATGTTCTATTTTTTCTCACCGATGGAAAAAAGATCAATGGGGCCCATACACGATCGGTTTGTCCGATGAAAAAAGTCCATCGGACTGTTTTCATCGGTAAAACCGATCGTGTGTACAGGGCATTAGGAACCTTAAGTGCAGCAGAATTTTTTTTGTAACCTTGGCCAGATCTGTGCCTTGCCACAATTCTGTCTCTGAGCTCTTCAGACAGTTCCTTTGACCTCATGACCCCATGATTCTCATTTGCTCTGACATGCACTGTGAGCTGTAAGGTCTTGTATAGACAGGTGTGTGGCTTTCCTAATCAAGTCCAATCAGTATAATCAAACACAGCTGGACTCAAATGAAGGTGTAGAACCATCTCAAGGATGATCAGAAGAAATGGGCAGCACCTGAGTTAAATATATGAGTGTCACAGCAAAGGGTCTGAATACTTAGGACCATGTGATATTTCAGTTTTTCTTTTTTAATAAATCTGCAAAAATTTCAACAATTCTGTGTTTTTCTGTCAATATGGGGTGCTGTGTGTACATTCATGAGGAAAAAAATGAACTTAAAAGATTTTAGCAAATGGCTGAAATATAACAAAGAGTGAGAAATTTAAGGGGGTCAGAATACTTTCCGTACCCACTGTAAGTCCCTTTCTATATTAGACAGGAATATCCCCAGGTACTTCATCCCCTTCTGTTTCCAGGTAAATGGATATAAGGCCGCAAGATCTCTGCGTTCTCCTTGATTCATAGATTTGCTCAATATCTCCGTATTCTCTTTATTGATCTTTAAATTTGAGATCTCCCCATATTTTTCAAACTCCGCCAAAATCTTTGGCAGCGCCTGCCTTGGGTTGGATACATAGAGCCTCATATCATCCACAAAAGCAGAGATCTTGTGTTCCCTCTCATCCATCTCCACCCCCTCTATCTCCCGATTGGTTCGTATAGTTGCTAATAGTGGCTCCAATGATAGGACAAAGAGCAGGGGTGAGAGCGGACATCCCTGTCGGGTCCCATTAAAAAGTGGGAACCTGTCCGAAAGGGTTTCATTCACTCTTACCTGTGCCAGGGGTTTAGAGCACAGTGTCCCCATCCATTTGAGCATGCATGGGCCCAAGCCTATGTGTCTCAATGTCGCTAGCATAAACTCCCAATCTAGTCTATCAAAAGCTTTTTTGGCATCTACTGACAGAAACAGTGCTGGTTCTTTATTCTTTTTAACTTTTTGTATCAGAAGTAGTCGCATTGACTTTTATGGCATGCAATTCCGCATGTGGTCAGAGGTGGGAAGGGGGGTGCCGGAGAGCCTCGGAAATACTCGCAAAGGCTCGGGGACAGCTCGGCTGAACTCGGAAAACCTTGTGTAGTGATACCTTCAACTAAGAAGGCCGCAAGTTAGTTTGGGCCCTGAAAACAGCTCCGCCAACCCCGGCAATGTACTCGACCCCCTACTGGCACAGTTAGTATTGGCAGCAATATATATATTCTTATACTGTATGAGTAAACCCAGACACCAAGACAATAATAAAAAGGGTATCAAATTTACTTCAAGCTTTTGGTAAGAAAAGTTAACAGTGGTAACAGTTCACAGATAATAAATTGCAGAGCCCTGCAGCAATAACACACTATACATTTAGAATGAACAGTAAAGGTGCACCGCGTGGGCGACCGTTAACTAGGCGTCCTGTGATGCAGTAACCAAATGAACTAACTAGCTGGCCAGGCCTGGCTCAGATATCTAAAACTTAGTCTATAGGGGATGATGGTTTCTTCACCGGCAAGTCTTTAAAGGTGGTGCACATTAACAGAATACCATTTGTAATCCAATGGGAAGGTAGAGATGAAATAAACACTTTACTATATGAATTCTGAGTTCAGCTCTGATAAGGTTCTCCAGTGAGCGTATCAGAAATAACTTGTAAGCCACGGCAGTCTATAGGCACATTAGCAACAACAGTATATGGTCTGGGCATACGCCCTCTCACCCCTCCGGACGTGATCCTAGTCCGGGAACTTCCACCGACTGTGTCTTCACACACACAGTGTCTCCAGCGATCGGGTCCTCGATCCAACCAAGGTTGTAGACAAGCGAAGTCAGATGCCACCCAGGCTCGCAGTGGGGTGGAAGGCTCTTTGGTGCTGCGCAAGGCCTCAGGCTTCAGGCCTTGCACTCCGGCACATCCGCACAGGAGGATCAGTCACTGAAGTCTTGTGTCCCAAAGAGGCCGAGCCCAGCCTCGCCTCCTCCTTTTATAACCCCTCCCATGAGTCTCTGAGGTGGAAACATGCCGAAAGGGATTCTGGGCAAGGTAGTCCCGAGAGTCTTAAAGGGACCCCGCTACACACTCCCCCACTTAAATTCTTTGGTCCCCAAAGAAACCTTAGCATACACTGCGTACAACCCCAAACAACATTGCATAAGAGGTTGGCATAGGGAATTCCCACCAAAACCGAGGGGTTGGATTCCCTTTGCCACAGGTCATACTATCCTGAGTGACCTGCCTAACTGTGCCAGAGAGTGAGTGGGGGTTGCCCTCTACCAAATGTGCAGTGGAGGGGTCCGGATTCTCTACATTCCTCTTAGCGGTGATCACAGAATCTTCTGAGCTCTTCCCCATTTGTGGGTAGGTCAACTTTCTGGGAGGCCTTATGACTCTGCGGGCCCTTTGTTCCCTTGGGGTTTCTGGCTCTGGCGCCACATGCTCTTCTTCTGTAACAGGCTCAGGCAACACATCAGGCTCTGTAACATCTGCTTCAGGAGCCGAGGGGTACATAGAGTCTCTAGGGTCCTGTTCAGGGTAAACATCACGGGCATCTTCCCAGTAATCAAATGAAGGGCTATAGGGGATGAATTCAATGGCTTCTGCATTCAGTTGTGTATCTATAGTGTCCTCAGCAGTTGGAAGATCTATAGCAGAAGTCCCTTGAGTTGGGGAAGGCCACAGCCAGTCAAGCTCTCCCTCCTCATCTCCACTGAGTTCAGAAGCTTTAATATCTTCAGTCCGAGAGGTCTGGGACCCGGTGTTTGGCCTGGGGGTATCCAGAATAGAAACTGGTTCAGGGGAGTCTCTCACTGGAGGTATCCTGACTGCTTCAGCAAGTAGGAGCAGGTGGTTCTGATGCCACGTCTTCAGTGGGCCTACCTTTCCTTCTGGCTTCAACCTGTAGACAGGTAGGCCCGGCAACTTCCTACAGATGACATAGGGTTCAGATCTCCATCTGTCTGCAAGTTTGTGTTTTCCAGGGACCCCCAGATTGCGTAGCAGTACTCGATCCCCGGGCTGCAGGTCTTGTACCCGGACCTTCAAGTCAAAGTTTCTTTTGTTTCGAGCTCCCCTTTGATCGGAGGCCGCTTGAGCTTGTTCATAAGCTACTTTCAGGCTGTGTCTGAGCCTGTCCACATATCCTTTGTGGGATGTGGCTGAGGAATGGTCTAAAGAGGTGCCAAAGGCCAAGTCTACAGGTAGTCTCGCTTCTCTCCCAAACATAAGTCGGTATGAGGAGTAGCCTGTAGCATCACTGGTGGTGCAGTTGTAAGCATGTACTATGGCTGCTATGTGTTTGCTCCAATGTTGTTTTTTCTCACTCTCCAGAGTCCCCAACATGTTGAGCAAGGTTTGGTTAAACCTCTCTGGCTGAGCATCCCCCTGTGGGTGGTAAGGTGTAGTTCGAGTCTTCTTGATTCCCAACGAATCCAGGAGTTTCCGGATCAGTTGACTCTCAAAGTCCCTTCCTTGATCTGAATGAAGTTGCTGGGGCAGCCCATAATGGACAAAATACTTCTCCATAAGTACCTTGGCTACTGTGGAAGCCTTCTGGTCTTTGGTTGGGAAAGCTTGGGCATACCGGGTGAAATGATCGGTTATCACCAGAACATTTCCTAGTCCACTCAGATCGGGTTTGAGGCAGAGGAAATCAATGCATACCAGATCCATTGGGCCTTGACTTTGTAGATGGCCCATTGGGGCAGCTTGATGGGGCAAAGTCTTCCTCTGGATGCAGCGTGCACACGAATGGCAGTACTCCTCTACCTCCGCCCTCATGCAGGGCCAATAGAACTGACTTCTGACAAGTTGAAAAGTCCTTTCCGCCCCTAAGTGGCCATGATTGTCATGTAGGGCAATCAGAACAGTCTCTCTGTGCTTTTCCGGAAGAAACAATTGCCATTTATCTTCCAGGTCATCAGAGGGGCCCCTTCGGTAGACCACTCCCTGATGCACCTGTAACCTGTCCCACTCTTTCCTCAACAGGCGAGCTTCCTTTGAGGAGTGACTCAGAAGTCTGTTTGGATCCTGATTCTCCAGAGCTTCCAGAACTAATTTCCCCATGGGGTCTTCTAATTGGTCACATCTTAGCTCCTTTTTGGACAGTTTTGGCAGATGGTCTTCCTCCAGTTGAGTTACTCCACAGTATTGTTTGGGGACTCCTACCATGGTAACTCCTATCTCTTCCGCCCTTGATCCCCCTCTAGCTTGCAATTCAGCCCCCTGACATAGGGCCCGCACCCCATCTGGTGCCACTTGAGTCCAGTCTTCCATGTCACGGGTGGAATCATGAGATCTTCTGGACAAAACGTCTGCATCTCGATTCCCAATCCCTGGCCTGTACTTTAGGCTGAAATTGAATCCAGACAATGCGGCCAGCCACCTGTGTCCAGTGGCGTCCAGCTTTGCTGTAGTGAATAAGTAGGTCAGGGGGTTGTTGTCGGTCTTCACAGTGAACTCCGCCCCATACAGGTAGTCTTTGAGCTTGTCTACTACCGCCCACTTAAGGGCCAGGAACTCCAGCTTGTGAGTGGGGTCGTTTTTCTCAGAGGGGGTCAGGCTCCTGCTCATGTAGGCAACAGGCCGTAGTTGCCCTTCGTGTTCTTGATAAAGTACTCCTCCCAGACCGTCATGACTAGCATCTACGTGTAGTTCATAGGGTTTGGTTGGGTCTGCGTAGGCCAAGACTGGAGCAGTGGTTAGGCTCTTCTTCAATGCCTGGAAGGCCTCTTCACATTTCTGGTTCCACTGATCTTTGACTGACTCTCCCGGCTTCCTGGGCCCTGAGTCGTCCTCTTCTCCCTCAGTCTTGAGCAGTTCATTCAATGGTCTAGCAAATCGGGCGAATCCTTCCACAAACCTCCTGTAATAGGAGCAGAACCCTAAGAAGGGCCTGAGTTCTGTTACTGTGGTGGGTCGTGGCCAGGAGGTAACTGCCTCCAATTTCTCAGGGTCTGTGGCCACCCCTTCTTCAGACACTATGTGCCCCAGATAGTTCACAGAAGACTGGTAGAACCGACACTTCTCAGGCGAAAGCTTGAGTCCCTCCTCACTGAGCCTCCTTAGGACTTTTTCCAGCCTCCCCTCGTGTTCTTCCAGGGTTCTTCCAAAGACAATAACATCGTCCAGGTATACAAGGACTTCAATAAGGTTCATGTCTCCTACAGTCTTCTCCATGAGACGTTGGAAAGTAGCTGGGGCTCCAGACAGACCTTGGGGCATCCGGTCGAATTCAAAGAATCCCACTGGGGTTATGAAAGCTGTCTTCTCCTTGTCTTCTGGGTGCATAGGGATCTGATAGTACCCACTCTTGAGATCCATAACGCTGAACCACTTGGCTCCAGACAAGCTCTGTAGGGCATCCTCTATCCTCGGAGTGGTGTATTGGTCGGGTATGGTTCTCCTGTTGAGAGTCCTGTAGTCAATACAGAGCCTCAACGATCCATTCTTCTTCCTGACCACCACTATCGGGGAGGCATAGGGGCTTCTGGACTCCCGTATCACATCAGTCCTTTTTAGTTCTGCAAGTTGTTCCCTTAGATTCTCCAGATCCGCTAGTGGGACCCGCCTGACTCTCTCTCTGAGGGGCTTATCTTCTTGGAGGCAAATCCGATGGGTGGCACTCCTTGCACACCCCACATCGAACTCATCTTTGGAGAAGATCTTCTCCCATCTGGACAACTGGGCCTTGGCTCTCTCCTTCCAAGCCCTGGGCAGGTTCGGGTTTTCCATGGATAGCTTCTCCCAAGCATCTCCTCCTTCGCCCGCCCCCTTTACTTCTGACAAGTTGACCGGGGCAGCAGGGCTCACCTGGCCCAGCAGCATCCTGGCTGGGATTTCCATGGGGCCATCTGTATTGTTCCTAACACTCACTGGAACTCTACAATGGGCCTTCTTCAGGGCCTTCAGCGGAATCACTTCTGGTATCACTTCCAGGCTGGGGGACTCTTCCCTTGGGTCAGACTCCAACATGACAAAGGGTCCAGGCTGCTCCCAAGTAAGCTTCACAGTGGCTCTGAGACAGGTTACTTCACCGGGCTGCAACACTATCCCTTCTCTTCCAAGTCTCCACACCTTCCCTATCCCCTCTCCAGGGGTCTTCTGCTCTAGGACCAGCCGTTGGTAAACCGTCCTCAGCATGGGGTGGATCTCGGTGGCCGCCGACCCCTTCTCTTTCACTAGAGGGGTCAGAAGTCTTCGGACCAGGTCCGTGTTCGTCCCTATTATAAGGGAACTCTTGTTGGCTCCTGGCGGCCGAGGGCACACAACCGCCAGGGTGTCAGACACTTCGGCTTTTCCAGCCACAGATGGGTCAAAGATCATCTTGACAGGTAAATAGCCATCGTAGGGGAAATTCTGGGTTACAATCCCACATATCTCTAGTCCCTCTATCTTCTGGATGGGCAGGTGACTCAAGTGCTTATTGTAGAAATCTCGGTATAACAGGGTCACTTGGGCCCCAGTATCCAAGATGGCTCTGGTGTAGACTCCCTCCACTTGAATGGGCACTATAGGAGATGGGCCTACCAGCTTCTCCAGATATGGCCTGGCAGGGGTCGCCTTCTTCTGACCCTTTCCTTTCGGACTCTCTCTCATCCAATTCCCTTTGGACTTTAGTCTTTCTTGAGCCTGGTATGCATTGATTTCCCTCCTTTCAATGGGTGTACGGACCCGCTGAGGGATACTATTATTCTTCTTAGGTGTGCACCCCCTTTGGGGAGTGCTATGTCCCTTCTCAGGGGTCTTGCCCCCTTTTTCTGGGGTGTATCTCTGTTGAGGAATGTTACGTTTCCTCTGACGTGTTTTATCTCCTCTTTTCTTCTGCTTCGCATTCAGCTTGGAGCTCACTGAAAGTGATGGGCACCCGGTTGACTCCTTCACCGGGGCCCTCTGGAGTTTCCCGCCGGCTTGCGGTTGTCTAGCTTCTTCTTCTTGGGACTGGAACATGTAGCTGCAATATGGCCAATTCCTCCACAGTTAAAGCAGACTATATCTCCCCATTCTTGTAAAGATGCGGGTGCTGAGGCAATTGGGAATAATTCCTTCCTTGGTGCTTCTCTCTTGGGACCCTCTGTGTCTTTTGCCATCAGAGAGGTCAACATCTCTAACACCTTGGACATTTGAGCTTTTAGAGTGTCTACCTCTGAGTCTCTTTCAGGGGTCAGCACTGGATTGACTAGCACCTGTGCGGGTACAACATTTGCCTTAATCATTTGCTGGTCCTGTTGTAGTGCCTCCTCATCTCTGATGATTTTTATCAAGTCAGCATAAGTCAGCAGCGTTCCTCCTCCTGAGGTCTTCAGGTGCAGCCAGACTGGATCCGAGCGTAACGCTCCCTTTAAGACTTGCTTCATTCTTGCCGCATCTGTATCTTGGGGCTTCATTCCCTTCTTTATCACAATCTTACACAGCAACCTGTTCAGTCTCCTAACACATTCTGAAAGTTTCTCCTTCGGTTGTTGGAAAGTATGTTCAAATTGGTAGACTATCTCTGTCACCTTTTCCAATTGACCAAACTCTTCCCCTGGTAGGTTGATGACCACTGACTGGCTTGGGTCTGTCTTAGCCACTTCGCACCACGCTCTTATTCCTTGCGGGTCCATGGCGGCACCTCTGGCGTTTAATCGCTGTATCAGGATCCCGGACGAGAACCCCCACGTGTAGCGATACCTTCAACTAAGAAGGCCGCAAGTTAGTTTGGGCCCTGAAAACAGCTCCGCCAACCCCCGGCAATGTACTCGACCCCCTACTGGCACAGTTAGTATTGGCAGCAATATATATATTCTTATACTGTATGAGTAAACCCAGACACCAAGACAATAATGAAAAGGGTATCAAATTTACTTCAAGCTTTTGGTAAGAAAAGTTAACAGTGGTAACGGTTCACAGATAATAAATTGCTGAGCCCTGCAGCAATAACACACTATACATTTAGAATGAACAGTAAAGGTGCACCGCGTGGGCGACCGTTAACTAGGCGTCCTGTGACGCAGTAACCAAATGAACTAACTAGCTGGCCAGGCCTGGCTCAGATATCTAAAACTCAGTCTATAGGGGATGATGGTTTCTTCACCGGCAAGTCTTTAAAGGTGGTGCACATTAACAGAATACCATTTGTAATCCAATGGGAAGGTAGAGATGAAATAAACACTTTACTATATGAATTCTGAGTTCAGCTCTGATAAGGTTCTCCAGTGAGCGTATCAGAAATAACTTGTAAGCCACGGCAGTCTATAGGCACATTAGCAACAACAGTATATGGTCTGGGCATACGCCCTCTCACCCCTCCGGACGCGATCCCAGTCCGGGAACTTCCACCGACTGTGTCCTCACACACACAGTGTCTCCAGCGATCGGGTCCCCGATCCAACCAAGGTTGTAGACAAGCGAAGTCAGATGCCACCCAGGCTCGCAGTGGGGTGGAAGGCTCTTTGGTGCTGCGCAAGGCCTCAGGCTTCAGGCCTTGCACTCCGGCACATCCGCAGGATCAGTCACTGAAGTCTCGTGTCCCAAAGAGGCCGAGCCCAGCCTTGCCTCCTCCTTTTATAACCCCTCCCATGGGTCTCTGAGGTGGAAACATGCCGAAAGGGATTCTGGGCAAGGTAGTCCCGAGAGTCTTAAAGGGACCCCGCTACACTTGGAAAGGCTCGGGAACAGAGTATTTCAGAGTTTTTCCGAACGGCTCAGATTGGCTCTGCTCGGCTCTTGCGCCCCCCACTTCAGGCCAAATGCTTTACTGCACACCGCTGTGGCTTGAATCCTGCTCGTGTTGCGAGACAACACCTGCAAACCGAGTCAGGATTAAAAAAAAACAGTGCTCGTATTGCGAAACGCTCGTAAACCGCGTTACTTGCAATCCGAGGTTTCACTGTATATGCGTCTATTTGTAAACAATTTAATGTGCTGAGAGTGCGCTCACTGCTCGCTCCCAGCACAGCAACTAACTGAAAGCTCCCGATTTATTCTTGCAATCAGGAGCTTTCCAAACATGTGACCTCTGTGACAGCCAGTCACAGCGGTCACATGATCGAAATGCCTGCCTCTGCCTCCTGGCATTTCATCCAGTTATAGGGCTGGGAGCTGGTGGCAGGAATGGGTTAAAAATAAATTGACAAAGTTGTAGATGCAAAGGTACATTAGTGTAACGGGGCCTGGAGCAGAGGTACCCAATCTGAGAGAGATCACACATACAGTCTGGGCTTTTGTATATTAACTTGTACAGTAAAACCTTGGATTGCGAGCATAATTTGTTCCGGAAACATGCTTGTAATCCAAAGCACTCGTATAATAATTATAGCAAATTTCTCCATAAGAAATAATGAAATCTCAGATGATTCGTTCCACAACCATTTATTCATAAATCCTTCAGTTTATAGTCCATATAAAAAGATTATAGCAATGTGATTTGGTAGTTGTTAACCATAAAATGTCCATCCGCAAATAGAAGCTTCCACAAGGGGATTAGAAGCAAAATCCAGCTGAAGCTACAGAGTAGTGATGAGCCGAACACCCCCGGGTTCGGTTCGCACCAGAACCCGCGAACGGACCGAAAGTTCGTACGAACATTAGAACCCTATTAAATACAATGGATGCGAACGTTCGAATTCTAAAGTGCTAATTATAACGACTATTATGCATGTTATTGTCCTAAAAAGGGTTTGGGAACCCGGGTTCTGCACCAGGGGACATGTATCAATGCAAAAAGAAGTTTTAAAAACGGTCGTTTTTCGGGAGCAGTCATTTTAATGATGCATAAAGTGAAAAAAAAAAAGTCAAATATTCCTTTAAATATCGTACCTGGGGGGTGTCTAAAGTATGCCTGTGAAGTGCCACGTGTTTCCCGTGTTTAGAACTGTCCCTGCACAAAATGACACTTCTAAAGGAAAAAAAAGCCATTTAAAACTGCTTGCGGCTTTAATGTAATGTCTGGTCCCGGTAATATGGATGAAAATCTTTAAGAAAAATGGCATAGCTACCCCATGACCCCCCCCCCCCCCCCCTACCCCAGCCCATTACCAGCCCCTTTGGGTCTTGTATGGATATTAAGGGGAACCCCGCACATAAAATAAAAAAGGCCCTATATACTCTGAACAGCCGTATACAGGCGGTGCATACAAGACAGGGACTGTAGGTTTGTTCTTATGTAGAATCTGTTTGTAATTTTGAACAGGTACATTGTTTAAGTGTAGCTCCAGCCCAAAAATCTATTTTTAAACTTTTTGGAAAACATAGGTAAGGGTTATCACCCCTGTAACATTTGTTTTGCTGTCTGTGCCCCTGTTCAGAACATTTCACCTCACTTTCCGTCCCAATGACAACTGTTTTTGAAATGTGGTGTTTTTCTTGAAACAAGGATTGGTGATAAAGCATCAGTACAGAGGAGACACCTTTCTCCCATATTAATTCTTACAGGAGATAATTTTCCTTCCTAGGGGTAGATTTCCTCTCACTTCCTGTTGTCTTCTTGCGTTTGCAAGTAGGAGTCGTTTGTAAGTTGGATGTTTGAAAGTAGGGACCTGCCGTATATACTCTGCAGAAATAGGCCCCTTAGTTGTTGGTGTTGGCACAACACTGTAAGCACTCACAGTTACTCTTGGTTGGTGCTGGAACGCCCTGCTGTCAACTATTATATCAGGAATTGTAATTACATATAATTGTTGAACAGTGGTAGTAAAAATTGGGCCTTTGATGGTGGTGCTGGTGCCACAACACTGTAAGCCCTGACAGTTACTCTTGGTGGGTGCAGCAATGGGCCCTGCTGTGAATTATTAGATCAAGAATTGTAATTGCATGCCCCTGTTGAACAGGGGCTGAAAAATTGGGCCTTTCGTGGTGGTGGTGGTGGTGTTGCCACAACACTGTAAGCCCTCAGAGTTACTCTTGGTGGGTGCAGGAATGGGCCCTGCTGTGAATTATTAGATCAAGAATTGTAATTACATGCCCCTTTTGAACAGGGGCTGAAAAATTGGGCCTTTCGTGGTGGTGGTGGTGCTTGCGTTGCCACAACACTGTAAGCCCTCAGAGTTACTCTTGGTGGGTGCAGCAATGGGCCCTGCTGTGAATTATTAGATCAAGAATTGTAATTACATGCCCCTGTTGAACAGGGGCTGAAAAATTGGGCCTTAGGCACTGGTGGCACAACACTGCAACCCCTCACAGATACTGTACTTGGAGCACAGCAATGAGCCCTGTTGCAAAGTATTGCTTCAAAAATTGTAATTACACGCCCCTGTTAAACAGGGGCTGAAAAATTGGGCCTTAGGCACTGGTGGCACAACACTGCAACCCCTCACAGATACTGTACTTGGAGCACAGCAATGAGCCCTGTTGCAAAGTATTGCTTCAAAAATTGTAATTACATGCCCCTGTTAAACAGGGGCTGAAAAATTGGGCGTTAGGCACTGGTGGCGGCACCCATAAACAAAAATGATCTTCCAAGCTATCATCATCAATCGTATCATTGAGGACTCGGAGGAGGATAGCCAGTCAACATAACAGCACAGGCACTCAGCATCAGTCTTGAAGGGATGTGACATGTTAAAATCAATTAGTCTGTTATATCAGCATCAGGTGTGTGGTAGCTGGTGGTGATCCAAGACTGGTTCATCTTGATGAAAGTCAGTCGATCAACCGAGTCGGTGGACAGGCGCACCCTGTGATCCGTGACAAATCCTCCAGCAGCACTGAATGTGCGTTCCGAAAGAACGCTGGATGCAGGACAGGCCAGTAGCTCAATTGCATACTGTGCAAGCTCTGGCCAGTGATCCATCCTCAAGACCCAGTAAGCCAGAGGATTTTCGGTGGGGAAGGTGTCCAAGTCTGACCTTGCCCCTAGATATTCCTGCACCATGTTTATCAGACGCTGGCGATGGTTGCTGGAACCGATCATACTTTGGGGCTGCGGACTAAAGAATTGTCTGAACGCATCAGTCAGACGGCCACCTTCCCCACCGCTCCTTCTTTGACTGGCCGAAGCCTCAGCAACTCGTTGTCCAGGACCAGGAGTTTGTAACCTCCCAGTCTCTGGGAACGCGTTGCACAGACCTTTCTGCAAGGCCTCCCGGAGTTGTCTCATCCTCTGCTCCCTCTGCGACGGTAACATAAGGTCCGCAACCTTACCCTTGTACCGTGGATCAAGGAGAGTGGCCAGCCAGTAATGGTCCCTCTCCTTGATCCGAAGAATACGAGGATCCTTCCGCAGACTTTGCAGGATCAGGGAGGCCATGCAGCGTAGGTTAGCTGAGGCATTCGGTCCGGAGTCCTCTGGGTCACTAAGGACGACATGATCCGCAGCCACCTCCTCCCAGCCACGTACAAGTCCACGGGTTTCTTGGGACTGTAAATCATCCCTAAAAGACTGCTGCTGTTGATGCTGCTGAGTGCCAGGCTCCACCTCCATGCTGACACAATCCTCCTCCTCCTCCTCGTCCTCTTCCTGTGCGATGGGTGGGACAGAAGAAACACTGTCTGGGTAAAGGGGGCCTTGAGAGGCAAGGAAGTCCTCCTCTTCCTGCCTCTGTTCTGCCTCAAGTGCCCTGTCCATTATTCCACGCAGCGTGTGCTCCAACAGGTGGACAAGAGGTACAGTGTCACTGATGCATGCACTGTCACTGCTCACCATCCTCGTGGCCTCCTCAAATGGTGCCAGGACAGTGCATGCATCCCTGATCATGCCCCACTGGCGTGGAGAAAAAAACCAAGCTCCCCTGACCCTGTCCTGGTGCCGTAGTCGCACAGGTACTCATTGATGGCCCTCTGCTGCGTGTGCAGCCGCTGCAGCATGGCCAACGTTGAGTTCCACCTGGTGGGCATGTCACATATAAGGCGGTTCTTGGGCAGGTTCAACTCCTTTTGCAGCTCAGCCAGGCGAGCACTGGCATTATAAGATCTGCGGAAATGCACACAGACTTTCCTGGCCTGCCTCAGGACATCCTGTAAGCCCGGGTACCTGCCCAAGAACCGCTGCACCACCAGGTTAAGGACGTGAGCCACACAGGGCACATGGGTCAGTTGTCCCTGTCGGAGGGCGGAGAGGCGGTTGGTGCCATTGTCGCAAACCACCATTCCTGGCTTAAGCTGGCGTGGCGTCAACCACCTCTCGGCCTGGCCCTGCAGAGCAGACAGGACCTCTGCCCCAGTGTGGCTTCTGTCCCCCAAACACACCAGCGCAAGCACGGCATGGCATCTTTTTGCCTGCGTACTTGCGTAGCCCCTTGAACGCCTACGGAGCACCGCTGGTTCAGAGGACAAAGCATAGGAAGAGGCCATGGAGGAAGAAGAAGAGGAGGGGGTGGAGGAGAGAGGTGTGTCACAACCAGTAGTAGCATTTTGGAGGCGTGGCGGTGGAACAACCTCCAACACTACTGCACCTTGTCCTGCATCCTTCCCAGCTGCCAAAAGAGTGACCCAATGGGCCGTGAAAGAAAGGTAACGTCCCTGTCCATGCCTGCTGGACCATGAGTCAGCGGTAATATGCACCTTACCGCTGACCGCCCTGTCCAGCGAGGCCAAGACATTGCCTTCCACATGCCGGTAGAGAGCCGGAATAGCCTTCCGTGAGAAAAAGTGGCGTTTGGGAACCTGCCACTGAGGAACCGCACATTGCACAAACTCACGGAAGGGGGCCGAGTCTACCAACTGAAAAGGCAGCAGTTGAAGCGCTAGCAATTTAGCCAAGCTAGCATTCAACCGCTGGGCATGTGGATGGCTGGGAGTGAACTTCTTTCGACGGTCCAGCAGCTGGGGCAGGGAAATTTTCCTGCTAGAATCGGACGTCGGTGTACTGCTAGCAGAGTGGCCGCAAGTACTTGGCTGTGACACACCTAATTCTACACCTTCATTCCTCTCAGTGCATGTTTCAGAGAGGACTGAAGTTATAGTGGGGTTGGAGATCCCAGCTGATGCGGTGCAAGGAGAGGTCCGCTTTGTTCTTTGGTGTGGGTCTTTGAGGTAGGCTTGCCAACGAGCTGCATGGCAGGTCAACATATGTCTGGTCAGGCATGTGGTACCCAAGCGGCTGATGTTTTGGCCACGCGATATACGCTTGAGACATATGTTGCAAACAGCAGCTGTGCGATCTGATGCACTAGCCTCAAAAAAGGCCCACACCAAAGAACTTTTTGAATGACGGGCAGAGGCAGCGCCCTGCATAGGCGGAGCTCTGCGGTGTGATTCCGTCGGTGTACTGCCCTTACGCTGGCCACCAAAGGGCATCCTGCCTCGTTGGAGATGTGCCTCCTCCTCATCCTCCTCCTCCTCCTCTCTCCTATTAGGCACCCATGTGGAGTCAGTGACCTCATCATCCCCTCCCTCCTCATCACTGGAGCCAATCTGGCAGTATGCTGCAGCTGCTGGAACATGACTGCCAGATTGGTGTCCTTCTTGAGCATCCCCTCTGTCTGCTCTCACGCTACTGCCTTCCTCTAGCTGGGTTTCATCATCAGACCCTTTGAAACGCTGGGCATCCTCCTGGAGCATGTACCCAACACTGTGCTCAAACAGTTCGGGGGACTCCTCAGGAGGAGGACATGGTGGGTCTAGGGAAGGAGTGACTGATGATGAGTCTGACATTGATACCAGGGAAGAGGACGCTTTGGCAGCTGCTTTGCCAGTACCCTGAGCCTGGGTGAGAGAGGATGAGGAGGAGGAGGAGGGCTTGGTCATCCACTCTACCAAGTCTTCGGCATGATGTGGCTCAACATGTCCAGCTGCCGAAAAGAAGGACAAGCGTGTCCCATGGCCATGTGCTGATGACAATGCACCGCGTCCACGACCAGCACTGTTGCCCCCAGACACAGAGCCTGCTTGCCCTCTTTTATTGCCTCCTGACTGTCTGCCTCTCCTTGTTTGCCTTCCAGACATTCTAATGGATGGCCTGCAGGGAGATGGGAAAAAAAGCAATAAGGGCTACCTTCAGGTGTCCTTCTCTGTCCCTTTACTTAAGGATTTCTAAATATGGTTGAGGATGATTGCTTTCGCACAGAATAGCACAATGACAATTTCCCTGACTGTCCAAAAAACAAGGATTTCAAAGATGGTTGATGAGGAATGCTTTAGCACAGTATAGCACAATGAGAATTTCCCTCACTGTCCTTCCCTGTCCCTACAAACAAGGTTTAGCACAGTAAAACACACTGACACTCTCCCTACCTATAGTTTTCTGTCCCTATAAAAAATTTTTTTTTAAAGATGGTTGATGAGGAATGCTTTAGCACAGTATAGCACAATGAGAATTTCCCTCACTGTCCTTCCCAGTCCCTACAAACAAGGTTTGGCACAGTAAAACACACTGACACTCTCCCTACCTATAGTTTTCTGTCCCTATAAAAAATTTTTTTTTTAAAGATGGTTGATGAGGAATGCTTTAGCACAGTATAGCACAATGAGAATTTCCCTCACTGTCCTTCCCTGTCCCTACAAACAAGGTTTAGCACAGTAAAACACACTGACACTCTCCCTACCTATAGTTTTCTGTCCCTATAAAAAAATTTTTTTTTAAAGATGGTTGATGAGGAATGCTTTAGCACAGTATAGCACAATGAGAATTTCCCTCACTGTCCTTCCCTGTCCCTACAAACAAGGTTTAGCACAGTAAAACACACTGACACTCTCCCTACCTATAGTTTTCTGTCCCTATAAAAATTTTTTTTTTAAAGATGGTTGATGAGGAATGCTTTAGCACAGTATAGCACAATGAGAATTTCCCTCACTGTCCTTCCCTGTCCCTACAAACAAGGTTTAGCACAGTAAAACACACTGACACTCTCCCTACCTATAGTTTTCTGTCCCTATAAAAAATGTTTTTTTAAAGATGGTTGATGAGGAATGCTTTAGCACAGTATAGCACAATGAGAATTTCCCTCACTGTCCTTCCCTGTCCCTACAAACAAGGTTTAGCACAGTAAAACACACTGACACTCTCCCTACCTATAGTTTTCTGTCCCTATAAAAAATGTTTTTTTAAAGATGGTTGATGAGGAATGCTTTAGCACAGTATAGCACAATGAGAATTTCCCTCACTGTCCTTCCCTGTCCCTACAAACAAGGTTTAGCACAGTAAAACACACTAACACTCTCCCTACCTATAGTTTTCTGTCCCTATAAAAAAATTTTTTTAAAGATGGTTGATGAGGAATGCTTTAGCACAGTATAGCACAATGAGAATTTCCCTCACTGTCCTTCCCTGTCCCTACAAACAAGGTTTAGCACAGTAAAACACACTGACACTCTCCCTACCTATAGTTTTCTGTCCCTATAAAATTTTTTTTTTAAAGATGGTTGATGAGGAATGCTTTAGCACAGTATAGCACAATGAGAATTTCCCTCACTGTCCTTCCCTGTCCCTACAAACAAGGTTTAGCACAGTAAAACAGACTGACACTCTCCCTACCTATCCTTCTCTTTCCCTAAACTAAAGGAATCCAGATTAAGCAAGAAAAAAAAAATGTCACTGTCCCTGCCTATGCTTCTCTTTCCCTGCTCCGGAACACACTACACTAGGCCGCCGTGCAGGCGGCCTTTTATAGTGTGGGGCGTGTACTAAACACCCTCAGCAATAATTGGCCACAGGCATCCTGCCTGTGGCCAATCATTGCTCTCCTCGCTGCCGGCGCTGTGATTGGCCAAGCATGCGGGGTCACAGTGCATGCTTGGCCAATCACAGCGCCTGGATGACACTGCGATGGCGTAGTGCATTGTGGGCCGCGAATTAGGCGCGAACGGCCCAAATCGTTCGTTGTTCGGCGAACGATCGAACAGCCGATGTTCGAGTCGAACGTATGTTCGACTCGAACACCGAGCTCATCCCTACTACAGAGTATAAAAGAGAAGAGAGGCACCTCTAAGTGTAGCAATATGGTTACATTTAATGAAGGTACAACATTTAGCAACTCACATGATTGATGATTAAAAGAGGCAAATCTAACTATGCAGGCCTCCAGGATAAAGCTGTCCACATAGTCCGTCCTCCACACCGCCAGCTCTCACCGTTGTCAGTCTGCGATCGTGACCGGGAAGACTACCCTGCAGTAGAGCGATCTGAAAGCTTGGCTTGAACCGCTCGGGGAGTGCAGCATGGAAGGGATGACGTCGATGGCGATGCGGAGGATGGTCTATGTGCACAGCTTTACCCCAGATGTCTGCATACTTAGATGTGCCTCTTTTAATCATCAACCATGTGAGTTGCTAAATGTTGTACCTTCATTAAATGCAGGGCTGGTGCAAGGATTTTTGAAACCCTGGGCGAAACCTCATTTTGCCGCCCCCTTGGCTCCACCCCTAACTCCACCCTCTTTGCCCTGCCCTTGTAACATGTGACCTACCTGACACATACACTGGCCCACCTACCTGACACATACACTGACCCACCTACCTGACACATACACTGGTCCACCTACCTGATACATACACTGACCCACCTACCTGACACATACACTGGCCCACCTACCTGACACATACCACTGACCCACCTGACACATACACTGCCCCACCTACCTGACACATACACTGACCCACCTACCTGACACATACACTGGCTCACCTACCTGACACATACACTGGCCCACCTACCTGACACATACAACTGACCCACCCACCTGACACATACACTGGCCCACCTACCTGACACATACACTGACCCACCTACCTGACACATACACTGGCTCACCTACCTGACACATACACTGGCCCACCTACCTGACACATTGCTGACCTGGTCCACACATCTGTTTTTACAACAAAATGACACTTGATGTCCCCAAACAGAGTCTGCATAGTAGAATAGCAGGAAAGGGCTTATCTCCAGCCCACCGGCTGTGCAAGGAGCTTCAAAGAGGTTGATGACAATGGACTGCGCATGAATGTGCAATATCGCCCCCAGAGGCCAGGTATGGCAGGACAATCAGTAACAAGACAAGAATCATGGAAGTGCAACGATTGGTCGAGAGACAGATGGGCGGGCAAGGGGAGGGAGTTTTAATGAGTAATGAGTGAGTTTTGTAAAAAGGGTTCGTAACACAGAGCTCAGGCTATTCCTTTTTGACTGCAAGGACCTCTGTGTTATCTGGCTGGGACCTTGCTCTGATGGCCATTTTGGGCCTAAGACATGCGGCCTGCAGAAGCCTACAAAGGCCTACAGAGGCCTAGTTCTCTGTTACATCTGAGCCCAGCCAGGGAGGGTTACCGAGAGGAGTGTTAAGTTAGAAGGCGGGACCGCAGGTCCTGCCTGAATTTGTA
Organism: Rana muscosa; assembly: GCA_029206835.1. Taxonomy (NCBI): domain Eukaryota; kingdom Metazoa; phylum Chordata; class Amphibia; order Anura; family Ranidae; genus Rana; species Rana muscosa. Next base: position 72,900,783 of record JARGYO010005626.1, on the reverse strand, counting down.
GGAGGAGTCGGAAGGTATTTAAACCCGCCCTGTCTCCTCCTTGCCTGTCGTCATTTCTCTCGTGAGAGGCTGTGACAGGTCATTTCCGGTGCGACCACGATGTAATTTCCGGTTTTCTTTTCAGCAGGGGGGAAGTGTGGCTGCTGCTGGGTTCGCCTCTCCGCTTCTCGTGCGGACACTGGTATCGGTCTACGGGTGGGGGAGGGGCCGCCGCTTCTTGTCTGTCTAATGGCCGCGTATTGTTGGTTGGCTTGGGGGGGCCAGGGACCTGCTCCATCCCCCCCCTCAGTACAGTGCAAGACTGGTGAGTTGGTTACATTCATCCTTCCCCTATAGCAGGTGCGGGCAGTGATCGGACTTACCGGGACTCCCTTGTCAGCAGTGATCAGAGGCTGGATCCTGGTCCAAGGGGAGTCAGGTGTGTGTTTCCCCGGCCACACTCCGGGCACAGAACCATCTCCGGGTGGTTGGGGGAGGGATGGAGGCGGTCACCGGGCGCACTGCACACATCGCTTCGTTCCAGCTGCGCAGGGTTATGCAGGCCGAGCGCTGATTGGCTGAAGGTGCGTCTTCCTCAGTGTGGCCTGTCCCCCCCCCCCCCCCCCGTGACAGGATGTGTCTTCCAGTGGTGCTGTGGGCTCCCCTATATGACCGCTTCTCTGTATCCCCAGTAGTACCGCTCCTCTGGGTTGCAGGGTGCCGCTCCTGAGACTCGGAGGGGAGGGGGGTGGCCACATGTGTTGGCATTGGGGGGCGGCTTCACCCCCCCTCGCAGGTCAGTAGCAGGTATAGGTACGAGCGCATCTTTCCTTCCCCAGGTTGGGGGCTGGCAGGGTTCTTCTTACCACTCATCTCCCTGCTGCAGGTTCAATCGCTTGCACTTCGCACTCTCATCGTTTCCTTTCAGTTGGGCAGTGATTGGCTGAAGTAGCATCTTCCTCAGTACGGCCTGTCTCCTGTCTCCTCCCCCATAGTATGATGTGTCTCGCAGTGATAGCCAGTGTATGCTGAGGTGATTTAGAGGGGCTCTTGGGGTTCCTCTCAGACTGGGGACAGTGTTTAGAGTCAGCGGCCATATTTTGGTGTTGGTTGGGGGGAGTGTCACGCGATCGGCCTCCACGTTCGATCTCCCCCTATGTCAGGATTCTGGTTGGAGCGTGTATTTGGTCAGTGTTTTAGTTAGTGTGCTCAGTAAATGTATGTTTCAGTCAGATATGGTATGCTATTCAATTTACGTTTCTCATGTTTTACGTTTTTCATGGTTGCGTTTCTCATGTTTGCGTTTTCTCATGTGTTGCGTTCATGCTAATGTTCTCATGCAATTACGTCTCGCATGATAGTTGTTCCCATGTGTGGCGTTCTCATGCTAATGTTCTCATGCGATTTCGTTTCTCATGCGATTACATTTCATGCATTTACGTTTCTTATGCGGTCACGTTTCTCAGGCTAGTTGTGTTCTTGTGTGTAACATTTCTCATGCTAGGTATGTTCTCATGCGTTACGTTTCTCATGCGATTATGTTTCTAATGCTAGTTATGTTCTCTTGTGTTGCGGTTCTCATGATAGGTAAGTTTCATGCGATTGCGTTTCTCGCGCGGTTGCGTTTCTCGTGCGGTCATGTTTTTCATGCTAGTTTGGTTCTCACGTGTTACGTTTCTCATGCTAATCATGTTCTCATATGTTACGTTTCTCATGCTAGTTATGTTCTCTTGTGTGGCGTTTCCATGATGGGTACGTTTCTCATGCGGTCGTGTTTCTCATGCGGTCGCGTTTCTCATGCGGTCGCGTTTCTCATGCGAGTTGCGTTTCTAATGCGAGTTGCGTTTCTCATACTGTCATGTTTCTCATGCTGTCATGTTTTCATGCTAGTTATGTTCTCACGTGTCACGTTTCTCGTGCTAGTCATGTTCCATGCTAGTTACGTTTCTCATGCTAGTTATGTTCCCATGCGTTACGTTTCTCATGCTAGTTATGTTCTCATGTGTTTTGTTTCTCGCGCTAGTTGTGTTTCTCCGGTTGCACTTCTCATGCGGTCACGTTTCTCATGCTGGTCACGTTTCTCATGCTGGTCACGTTTCTCATGCTGGTCACGTTTCTCATGCGATTACGTTTCTCATGCGATTACGTTTCTCTTGCTAGTCTTGTTCTCATGCGGTCACGTTTCTCATGCGATCACGTTTCTCATGCGATCACGTTTCTCATGCGATACGTTTCTCATGCGATTACGTTTCTCATGCAATGACGTTTCTCTTGCTAGTCTTGTTCTCATGTGGTCACGTTTCTCATGCGATCACGTTTCTCTTGTTAGTCATGTTCTCATGCGGTTACGGTTCTCATGCGGTTACGTTTCTCATGCGGTTACGTTTCTCATGCGGTTACGTTTCTCATGCGCTTACGTTTCTCATGCGCTTACGTTTCTCATGCGCTTACGTTTCTCATGCAATCACGTTTCTCATGCGCTTACGTTTCTCATGCAATCACGTTTCTCATGCGATCACGTTTCTCATGTTAGTCATGTTCTCATGCGATCACGTTTCTCATGCGATCACGTTTCTCATGCGATCACGTTTCTCATGCGATCACGTTTCTCATGTTAGTCATGTTATCATGCGATTACGTTTCTTATGCGATTACGTTTCTCATGCGATTACGTTTCTCTTGTTAGTCATGTTCTCATGCGATTACGTTTCTCATGCGATTACGTTTCTCAGGTTAGTCTTGTTCTCATGCGATTACGTTTCTCATGCAATTACGTTTCTCATGCGATTACGTTTCTCATGCGATTACGTTTTTTATGCGATTACGTTTCTCATGCGATTACGTTTCTCGGGCGATTATGTTCACATATGTTTGAGTTCTCATGTGTTTAGGTTTTCTCATGCAATTTTATATTCCTTATGTTTCTCATGCAATTTTACGTTTCTCATGAAGGTTCAGTTAGGATGTTTTCCTAGTTGGTAGCGCTGGTATATTCACATTATATTCATGGCATTTCACCGCTGGGGGGGGGGGGGGGGTCACCCATCACGTTTATGGGTGCTTACGGATTGAGATGAGCGTTTCTAATTGGCTTGTACGGTGGCAAGTCTCCTCATCCGTTTCTCATACATTTCACATTTCATGCATCTGGGCATTTCATTTCATGCATCTGGGCATTTCATTTCATGCATCTGGGCATTTCTTTTCTCATTTAAAGGCCTGACACGTCTTCAGGTTCATCAGGCCTGAGTGTACGTTTTTAATTCACCTGCTACGCCTCAGGTTGCTCGGCCTGTGCAAATTCTTGGGTTTGTCACATTCTCAGTCCTGCTCATACCTTGTATTGTCAGTACATTTGTTCATTCTTCACATTGTAGGTTCTGCTACGTCACACCAAGGCAGTATTCCTATCTCGTTACTCCCGAGACTGTCACCATTAGGGATGAGCTTCGTGTTCGAGTCGAACATACGTTCGACTCGAACATCGGCTGTTCGATCGTTCGACGAAGATCGAACGATTTGGGCCGTTCGCGCCTAATTCGAGTGACGCGACCGGCCCACAATGCACTACGCCATCGCAGTGTCATCCAGGCGCTGTGATTGGCCAAGCATGCACTGTGACCCCGCATGCTTGGCCAATCACAGCGCCGGCAGCGAGGAGAGCAATGATTGGCCACAGGCAGGATGCCTGTGGCCAATTATTGCTGAGGGTGTTTAGTACACGCCCCACACTATAAAAGGCCGCCAGCACGGCGGCCTAGTGTAGTGTGTTCCGGAGCAGGGAAAGACAAGCATAGGCAGGGACAGTGACATTTATTTCTTTCTTGCTTAACCTGGATTCCTTTAGTTTAGGGAAAGAGAAGGATAGGTAGGGAGAGTGTCAGTGTGTTTTACTGTGCGAGTCCTTGTTTCTAGGGACAAAGAAGGAAAGTGAGGGGATTTCTCCTTGTGCTATAGTGTGCTTTAAAAAAACATTTTTTCTAGGGACAGAAAACTCTAGGTAGGGAGAGTGTCAGTTTCTTTCACTGTGCCAGTCCTTGTTTCTAGGGACAAAGAAGGAAAGTGAGGGGAATTCTCCTTGTGCTATAGTGTGCTTTAAAAAAACATTTTTTCTAGGGACAGAAAACTCTAGGTAGGGAGAGTGTCAGTTTCTTTCACTGTGCCAGTCCTTGTTTCTAGGGACAAAGAAGGAAAGTGAGGGGAATTCTCCTTGTGCTATAGTGTGCTTTAAAAAAACATTTTTTCTAGGGACAGAAAACTCTAGGTAGGGAGAGTGTCAGTTTCTTTCACTGTGCCAGTCCTTGTTTCCAGGGACAAAGAAGGAAAGTGAGGGGAATTCTCCTTGTGCTATAGTGTGCTTTAAAAAAACATTTTTTCTAGGGACAGAAAACTCTAGGTAGGGAGAGTGTCAGTTTCTTTCACTGTGCCAGTCCTTGTTTCTAGGGACAAAGAAGGAAAGTGAGGGGAATTCTCCTTGTGCTATAGTGTGCTTTAAAAAAACATTTTTTTCTAGGGACAGAAAACTCTAGGTAGGGAGAGTGTCAGTTTCTTTCACTGTGCCAGTCCTTGTTTCTAGGGACAAAGAAGGAAAGTGAGGGGAATTCTCCTTGTGCTATAGTGTGCTTTAAAAAAACATTTTTTTCTAGGGACAGAAAACTCTAGGTAGGGAGAGTGTCAGTTTCTTTCACTGTGCCAGTCCTTGTTTCTAGGGACAAAGAAGGAAAGTGAGGGGAATTCTCCTTGTGCTATAGTGTGCTTTAAAAAAACATTTTTTCTAGGGACAGAAAACTCTAGGTAGGGAGAGTGTCAGTTTCTTTCACTGTGCCAGTCCTTGTTTCTAGGGACAAAGAAGGAAAGTGAGGGGAATTCTCCTTGTGCTATAGTGTGCTTTAAAAAAACATTTTTTCTAGGGACAGAAAACTCTAGGTAGGGAGAGTGTCAGTTTCTTTCACTGTGCCAGTCCTTGTTTCTAGGGACAAAGAAGGAAAGTGAGGGGAATTCTCCTTGTGCTATAGTGTGCTTTAAAAAAACATTTTTTCTAGGGACAGAAAACTCTAGGTTGGGAGAGTGTCAGTTTCTTTCACTGTGCCAGTCCTTGTTTCTAGGGACAAAGAAGGAAAGTGAGGGGAATTCTCCTTGTGCTATAGTGTGCTTTAAAAAAACATTTTTTCTAGGGACAGAAAACTCTAGGTAGGGAGAGTGTCAGTTTCTTTCACTGTGCCAGTCCTTGTTTCTAGGGACAAAGAAGGAAAGTGAGGGGAATTCTCCTTGTGCTATAGTGTGCTTTAAAAAAACATTTTTTCTAGGGACAGAAAACTCTAGGTAGGGAGAGTGTCAGTTTCTTTCACTGTGCCAGTCCTTGTTTCTAGGGACAAAGAAGGAAAGTGAGGGGAATTCTCCTTGTGCTATAGTGTGCTTTAAAAAAAAAAAATTTCTAGGGACAGAAAACTCTAGGTAGGGAGAGTGTCAGTTTCTTTCACTGTGCCAGTCCTTGTTTCTAGGGACAAAGAAGGAAAGTGAGGGGAATTCTCCTTGTGCTATAGTGTGCTTTAAAAAAAATTTTTTCTAGGGACAGAAAACTCTAGGTAGGGAGAGTGTCAGTTTCTTTCACTGTGCCAGTCCTTGTTTCTAGGGACAAAGAAGGAAAGTGAGGGGAATTCTCCTTGTGCTATAGTGTGCTTTAAAAAAACATTTTTTTCTAGGGACAGAAAACTCTAGGTAGGGAGAGTGTCAGTTTCTTTCACTGTGCCAGTCCTTGTTTCTAGGGACAAAGAAGGAAAGTGAGGGGAATTCTCCTTGTGCTATAGTGTGCTTTAAAAAAACATTTTTTTCTAGGGACAGAAAACTCTAGGTAGGGAGAGTGTCAGTTTCTTTCACTGTGCCAGTCCTTGTTTCTAGGGACAAAGAAGGAAAGTGAGGGGAATTCTCCTTGTGCTATAGTGTGCTTTAAAAAAACATTTTTTCTAGGGACAGAAAACTCTAGGTAGGGAGAGTGTCAGTTTCTTTCACTGTGCCAGTCCTTGTTTCTAGGGACAAAGAAGGAAAGTGAGGGGAATTCTCCTTGTGCTATAGTGTGCTTTAAAAAAACATTTTTTCTAGGGACAGAAAACTCTAGGTAGGGAGAGTGTCAGTTTCTTTCACTGTGCCAGTCCTTGTTTCTAGGGACAAAGAAGGAAAGTGAGGGGAATTCTCCTTGTGCTATAGTGTGCTTTAAAAAAACATTTTTTCTAGGGACAGAAAACTCTAGGTAGGGAGAGTGTCAGTTTCTTTCACTGTGCCAGTCCTTGTTTCTAGGGACAAAGAAGGAAAGTGAGGGGAATTCTCCTTGTGCTATAGTGTGCTTTAAAAAAAAAAATTTCTAGGGACAGAAAACTCTAGGTAGGGAGAGTGTCAGTTTCTTTCACTGTGCCAGTCCTTGTTTCTAGGGACAAAGAAGGAAAGTGAGGGGAATTCTCCTTGTGCTATAGTGTGCTTTAAAAAAACATTTTTTCTAGGGACAGAAAACTCTAGGTAGGGAGAGTGTCAGTTTCTTTCACTGTGCCAGTCCTTGTTTCTAGGGACAAAGAAGGAAAGTGAGGGGAATTCTCCTTGTGCTATAGTGTGCTTTAAAAAAACATTTTTTCTAGGGACAGAAAACTCTAGGTAGGGAGAGTGTCAGTTTCTTTCACTGTGCCAGTCCTTGTTTCTAGGGACAAAGAAGGAAAGTGAGGGGAATTCTCCTTGTGCTATAGTGTGCTTTAAAAAAACATTTTTTCTAGGGACAGAAAACTCTAGGTAGGGAGAGTGTCAGTTTCTTTCACTGTGCCAGTCCTTGTTTCTAGGGACAAAGAAGGAAAGTGAGGGGAATTCTCCTTGTGCTATAGTGTGCTTTAAAAAAAAAATTTTCTAGGGACAGAAAACTCTAGGTAGGGAGAGTGTCAGTTTCTTTCACTGTGCCAGTCCTTGTTTCTAGGGACAAAGAAGGAAAGTGAGGGGAATTCTCCTTGTGCTATAGTGTGCTTTAAAAAAACATTTTTTCTAGGGACAGAAAACTCTAGGTAGGGAGAGTGTCAGTTTCTTTCACTGTACCAGTCCTTGTTTCTAGGGACAAAGAAGGAAAGTGAGGGGAATTCTCCTTGTGCTATAGTGTGCTAAAGCATTCCTCATCAACCATCTTTGAAATCCTTGTTTTTTGGACAGTCAGGGAAATTGTCGTTGTGCTATTCTGTGCAAAAGCAATAATCCTCAACCATATTTAGAAATCCTTAAGTAAAGGGACAGAGAAGGACACCTGAAGGTAGCCCTTATTGCTTTTTTCCCATCTCCCTGCAGGCCATCTATTAGAATGTCTGGAAGGCAAACAAGGAGAGGCAGACAGGCAGGAGGCAATAAAAGAGGGCAAGCAGGCTCTGTGTCTGGGGGCAACAGTGCTGGTCGTGGACGCGGTGCATTGTCATCAGCACATGGCCATGGGACACGCTTGTCCTTCTTTTCGGCAGCTGGACATGTTGAGCCACATCATGCCGAAGACTTGGTAGAGTGGATGACCAAGCCCTCCTCCTCCTCCTCATCCTCTCTCACCCAGGCTCAGGGTACTGGCAAAGCAGCTGCCAAAGCGTCCTCTTCCCTGGTATCAATGTCAGACTCATCATCAGTCACTCCTTCCCTAGACCCACCATGTCCTCCTCCTGAGGAGTCCCCCGAACTGTTTGAGCACAGTGTTGGGTACATGCTCCAGGAGGATGCCCAGCGTTTCGAAGGGTCTGATGATGAAACCCAGCTACAGGAAGGCAGTAGCGTGAGAGCAGACAGAGGGGATGCTCAAGAAGGACACCAATCTGGCAGTCATGTTCCAGCAGCTGCAGCATACTGCCAGATTGGCTCCAGTGATGAGGAGGGAGGGGATGATGAGGTCACTGACTCCACGTGGGTGCCTAATAGGAGAGAGGAGGAGGAGGAGGATGAGGAGGAGGCACATCTCCAACGAGGCAGGATGCCCTTTGGTGGCCAGCGTAAGGGCAGTACACCGACGGAATCACACCGCAGAGCTCCGCCTGTGCAGGGCGCAGCCTCTGCCCGTCATTCAAAAAGTTCCTTGGTGTGGGCCTTTTTTGAGGCTAGTGCATCAGATCGCACAGCTGCTGTTTGCAACATATGTCTCAAGCGTATATCGCGTATATCACGTGGCCAAAACATCAGCCGCTTGGGTACCACATGCCTGACCAGACATATGTTGACCTGCCATGCAGCTCGTTGGCAAGCCTACCTCAAAGACCCACACCAAAGAACAAAGCGGACCTCTCCTTGCACCGCATCAGCTGGGATCTCCAACCCCACTATAACTTCAGTCCTCTCTGAAACATGCACTGAGAGGAATGAAGGTGTAGAATTAGGTGTGTCACAGCCAAGTACTTGCGGCCACTCTGCTAGCAGTACACCGACGTCCGATTCTAGCAGGAAAATTTCCCTGCCCCAGCTGCTGGACCGTCGAAAGAAGTTCACTCCCAGCCATCCACATGCCCAGCGGTTGAATGCTAGCTTGGCTAAATTGCTAGCGCTTCAACTGCTGCCTTTTCAGTTGGTAGACTCGGCCCCCTTCCGTGAGTTTGTGCAATGTGCGGTTCCTCAGTGGCAGGTTCCCAAACGCCACTTTTTCTTACGGAAGGCTATTCCGGCTCTCTACCGGCATGTGGAAGGCAATGTCTTGGCCTCGCTGGACAGGGCGGTCAGCGGTAAGGTGCATATTACCGCTGACTCATGGTCCAGCAGGCATGGACAGGGACGTTACCTTTCTTTCACGGCCCATTGGGTCACTCTTTTGGCAGCTGGGAAGGATGCAGGACAAGGTGCAGTAGTGTTGGAGGTTGTTCCACCGCCACGCCTCCAAAATGCTACTACTGGTTGTGACACACCTCTCTCCTCCACCCCCTCCTCTTCTTCTTCCTCCATGGCCTCTTCCTGTGGTTTGTCCTATGAACCAGCGGTGCTCCGTAGCCGTTCACGGGGCTACGCAAGTACGCAGGCAAAAAGATGCCATGCCGTGCTTGCGCTGGTGTGTTTGGGGGACAGAAGCCACACTGGGGCAGAGGTCCTGTCTGCTCTGCAGGGCCAGGCCGAGAGGTGGTTGACGCCACGCCAGCTTAAGCCAGGAATGGTGGTTTGCGACAATGGCACCAACCTCCTCTCCGCCCTCCGACAGGGACAACTGACCCATGTGCCCTGTGTGGCTCACGTCCTTAACCTGGTGGTGCAGCGGTTCTTGGGCAGGTACCCTGGCTTACGGGATGTCCTGAGGCAGGCCAGGAAAGTCTGTGTGCATTTCCGCAGATCTTATAATGCCAGTGCTCGCCTGGCTGAGCTGCAAAAGGAGTTGAACCTGCCCTGCCTTATATGTGACATGCCCACCAGGTGGAACTCAACGTTGGCCATGCTGCAGCGGCTGCACACGCAGCAGAGGGCCATCAATGAGTACCTGTGCGACTACGGCACCAGGACAGGGTCAGGGGAGCTTGGTTTTTTTTCTCCACGCCAGTGGGGCATGATCAGGGATGCATGCACTGTCCTGGCACCATTTGAGGAGGCCACGAGGATGGTGAGCAGTGACAGTGCATGCATCAGTGACACTGTACCTCTTGTCCACCTGTTGGAGCACACGCTGCGTGGAATAATGGACAGGGCACTTGAGGCAGAACAGAGGCAGGAAGAGGAGGACTTCCTTGCCTCTCAAGGCCCCCTTTACCCAGACAGTGTTCCTTCTGTCCCACCCATCGCACAGGAAGAGGAAGAGGAGGAGGAGGAGGAGGAGGATTGTGTCAGCATGGAGGTGGAGGCTGGCACTCAGCATCATCAGCAGCAGTCTTTTAGGGATGATTTACAGTCCCAAGAAACCAGTGGACTTGTACGTGGCTGGGAGGAGGTGGCTGCGGATCATGTCGTCCTTAGTGACCCAGAGGACTCCGGAGCGAATGCCTCAGCAAACCTACGCTGCATGGCCTCCCTGATCCTGCAAAGTCTGCGGAAGGATCCTCGTATTCTTCGGATCAAGGAGAGGGACCATTACTGGCTGGCCACTCTCCTTGATCCACGGTACAAGGGTAAGGTTGCGGACCTTATGTTACCTTCGCAGAGGGAGCAGAGGATGAGACAACTCCGGGAGGCCTTGCAGAAAGGTCTGTGCAACGCGTTCCCAGAGACTGGGAGGTTACAAACTCCTGGTCCTGGACAACGAGTTGCTGAGGCTTCGGCCAGTCAAAGAAGGAGCGGTGGGGAAGGTGGCCGTCTGACCGATGCGTTCAGACAATTCTTTAGTCCGCAGCCCCAAAGTATGATCGGTTCCAGCAACCATCGCCAGCGTCTGATAAACATGGTGCAGGAATATCTAGGGGCAAGGTCAGACTTGGACACCTTCCCCACCGAAAATCCTCTGGCTTACTGGGTCTTGAGGATGGATCACTGGCCAGAGCTTGCACAGTATGCAATTGAGCTACTGGCCTGTCCTGCATCCAGCGTTCTTTCGGAACGCACATTCAGTGCTGCTGGAGGATTTGTCACGGATCACAGGGTGCGCCTGTCCACCGACTCGGTTGATCGACTGACTTTCATCAAGATGAACCAGTCTTGGATCACCACCAGCTACCACACACCTGATGCTGATATAACAGACTAATTGATTTTAACATGTCACATCCCTTCAAGACTGATGCTGATGCTGAGTGCCTGTGCTGTTATGTTGACTGGCTATCCTCCTCCTCCGAGTCCTCAATGATACGATTGATGATGATAGCTTGGAAGATCATTTTTGTTTATGGGTGCCGCCACCAGTGGCTAAGGCCCAATTTTTCAGCCCCTGTTTTACAGGGGCGTGTAATTACAATTTTTTTAGCAATAATTTGCCATAGGGCTCATTGCTGTGCTCCAAGTACAGTATCTGTGAGGGGTTGGAGTGTTGTGGCACCAGTGCCTAAGGCCCAATTTTTCAGCCCCTGTTTAACAGGGGCGTGTCATTACAATTTTTGAAGCAATACTTTGCAACAGGGCTCATTGCTGTGCTCCAAGTACAGTATCTGTGAGGGGTTGTAGTGTTGTGCCACCAGTGCCTAAGGCCCAATTTTTCAGCCCCTGTTCAACAGGGGCATGCAATTACAATTCTTGATCTAATAATTCACAGCAGGGCCCATTGCTGCACCCACCAAGAGTAACTCTGAGGGCTTACAGTGTTGTGGCAACGCCACCACCACCACCACCACCACGAAAGGCCCAATTTTTCAGCCCCTGTTCAAAAGGGGCATGTAATTACAATTCTTGATCTAATAATTCACAGCAGGGCCCATTCTTGCACCCACCAAGAGTAACTCTGAGGGCTTACAGTGTTGTGGCAACACCACCACCACGAAAGGCCCAATTTTTCAGCCCCTGTTCAACAGGGGCATGCAATTACAATTCTTGATCTAATAATTCACAGCAGGGCCCATTGCTGCACCCACCAAGAGTAACTGTCAGGGCTTACAGTGTTGTGGCACCAGCACCACCATCAAAGGCCCAATTTTTACTACCACTGTTCAACAATTATATGTAATTAAAATTCCTGATATAATAGTTGACAGCAGGGCGTTCCAGCACCAACCAAGAGTAACTGTGAGTGCTTACAGTGTTGTGCCAACACCAACAACTAAGGGGCCTATTTCTGCAGAGTATATACGGCAGGTCCCTACTTTCAAACATCCAACTTACAAACGACTCCTACTTGCAAACGCAAGAAGACAACAGGAAGTGAGAGGAAATCTACCACTAGGAAGGAAAATTCTCTCCTGTAAGAATAAATATGGGAGAAAGGTGTCTCCTCTGTACTGATGCTTTATCAGCAATCCTTGTTTCAAGAAAAACACCACATTTCAAAAACAGTTGTCATTGGGACGGAAAGTGAGGTGAAATGTTCTGAACAGGGGCACAGACAGCAAAACAAATGTTACAGGGGTTTTCCAAAAAGTTTAAAAATAGATTTTTGGGCTGGAGCTACACTTCAACAATGTACCTGTTCAAAATTACAAACAGATTCTACATAAGAACAAACCTACAGTCCCTGTCTTGTATGCACAGCCTGTATACGGCTGTTCAGAGTATATAGGGCCTTTTTTATTTTATGTGCGGGGTTCCCCTTAATATCCATACAAGACCCAAAGGGGCTGGTAATGGGCTGGGGTAGGGGGGGGGGGGGTCATGGGGTAGCTATGCCATTTTTCTTAAAGATTTTCATCCATATTACCGGGACCAGACATTACATTAAAGCCGCAAGCAGTTTTAAATGGCTTTTTTTTCCTTTAGAAGTGTCATTTTGTGCAGGGACAGTTCTAAACACGGGAAACACGTGGCACTTCACAGGCATACTTTAGACACCCCCCAGGTACGATATTTAAAGGAATATTTGACTTTTTTTTTTTCACTTTATGCATCATTAAAATGACTGCTCCCGAAAAACGACCGTTTTTAAAACTTCTTTTTGCATTGATACATGTCCCCTGGTGCAGAACCCGGGTTCCCAAACCCTTTTTAGGACAATAACATGCATAATAGTTGTTATAATTAGCACTTTAGAATTCGAACGTTCGCATCCATTGTATTTAATAGGGTTCTAATGTTCGTACGAACTTTCGGTCCGTTCGCGGGTTCTGGTGCGAACCGAACCCGGGGGTGTTCGGCTCATCACTAGTCACCATTAGTCCTGCACTTACCTACATTTCATTGTCTTGTATACATGTCAAGCCTCGTACACACGAACGAGTTTCTCTGCAAAAACCAGAAAGAAACTTGCTGGCAGAGATTTTTTGCCGAGAAATTCGTTCGTGTGTATGGTTTCTCGTCAAGAAAAGCGACAAGTATCTCGACGAGAAAATAGAGATCCTGCTCTCTATTTTCTCGTCGAGATTCTCGTCGGCATGTTTCTCGACGAGAAAAGTGAGTGTGTGTACACTTACCTGTCCTCCCGGAAGCCCGCGCATGTTCGAAATGAATTCGACGCATGCGCGGTAGCTTCCTAGGCATACGTAGGGTATACCAAGATGGCGGCGACGGCATCGAATGTGACGAGCGCATGCTCGTCGTAGTCGATGACGTCACCGCGTACGCTCCATTCAAAGAACCGCGGGTTCTTTGAATCGAGCGTCTGTACACTCGGCCGGGACAAGTTTCTTGTCCAAGAATCTCGTCGAAAAAAACGACATGTTTTTTTTCGACGAGAATCTTGGCCGTGTGTACGAGGCCTCAGGGTCATATCTTCACGGTTAGGTCTTATGGCTATACACAACGCTACTGCGTCTTTTAATCACGGTCACCTGCATAGGTAGCGGTTAGGGTAGGAAGGGTTTTTTCCTGTTTTTAGGGTTCGTTGGTTATTTCTTGTTCTAACTGTGTTGTTGTTTGCAGGGGTCATGTCACGGGCAGTAGATGTCGAAGACTTTGCCACCGTCCGTCCTTCTCCGGTTAGGGTTCTGTACATAGGAGCTCGCCTTCCTTGCAAACTCCTGTTTCGGCCGTCTCTCTGGCAGTGGCATTGGGTTAGGTAGAAGGGTCTTGGTCCTAGGGCAGACGTTGGATACCTGCGCACTGGCACTCGGCTGGATGCTCTCCCATGTTGTGGGCTGTTAGGTAGTTTTCCACTGTCGGGACAGTTTCTTCCTCATTTTAGTGTCCAAACGGGGTCCTGCTGATCTACAAAAACAGACGTCGTTGGGGTTTGATCAACAAGTCATTTTCAATTTTAGCCTAGGAAGCTCATGACACGGTCTGGGATACCTTCCAGGCTTTTCCATCTTGGTATCCTGGTTTCTTTTATCACGGACATTTAATGTCCACGTGCTTTCATTGTCTTTTAGTTTTGTTTTTGGCACTCTTAGCTCAAACGATCCTCCAAGCTGGTGCTCGGTCAGTCTTGGGTCGTCTCGTGATGGCGTCTGTGGATGTTCCCGGGGATGGGCCAATTGCCTCTCCCTGGGGCACTCTTCCTCGCTAGCTCAGTACATGACACGTTGCTGTTCCCTGCTGCCTGAACCAGGGTTGCTCCTTATGCTCACGCCGGCCGTGCTTTCAGGTTAGGTGCAGTGTCTGCTGCTTCTTGCCAGGGGGTTCGTATTCACGTTGTTGAGGAGTTGGGTTGGTGGGGTTCAGCATTCATTTCCGGACATGTTCCGGATCCACATGTCAAGTTATCACAGGCTTTCTTGTTTCGACTGCTCGAGGTTGCATATGGTTACTTTCATTTCAGTCTCTTTGCGAGCTCATCCTACTGTCTTATTTTTGCCCCCTTTTAGGCATACCGACCATGTGACCCCGGCACACCCCAGGTCACTTTCCCTGTTTTCCCCTCGGTCATTTCCCGCACGTTCCTGAGACTCCAAGTAAAAGTTAGAAGGCGGGACTTTGTAGGAGGAGTCGGAAGGTATTTAAACCCGCCCTCTCTCCTCCTTGCCTGTCGTCATTTCTCTCGTGCCCCACCCACCCTTCCCCTTTTTTCTTGTTATTTCTTCTCCTTTACTTTTACTTGGGTATGCCCCCTTTTAGGCATACCAACCATGTGATCCCGACACACCCCAGGTCACTTTCCCTGTTTTCCCCTCGGTCATTTCCCACACGTACCTGAGACTCCGAGTACAAGTATCTTTCATATTATTATTTGTTGATGTAGACTGTATCTGATATCTGTTGTTAGGATATGTTTCCTATTTTTAAAGAAATAAATGTATTATGATTTATTGAGCAACTGTGTCTGTCTTCATAATTAACAGTGTATCATTAGGCCTAGCATTCTCTGATAGGTTAGACTAGCAAACAAGGGACGATACAATTAATACATAGATGCAATAGATATATTGGTACATCGCATTTAACACACATACACTGACCCACCTACCTGACACATACACTGGCTCACCTACCTGATACATACCCTGACCCACCTATCTGACACATACACTGACCCACCTACCTGACACATACACTGACCTACCTACCTGATACATACACTCACCTACCTGACTCCTATTTCCTGCATTACTCACACCCCCCTCATCCCCCACACACTTCTCGATGAAGATGAGGAGGATCCATCCTCCTCCTTACCCTGCGCTTCATCGACCATCACATCCAGGCTTTCCTCACCACTGGGCGGGCAGTATTGATTAAGTGTTCCCTGCCAGCACCGCCATCCAGACGCTCCATGGTGTCCCCGCTAGCCGGGAGGTCAGCTAACAGATGCTGCACCTCTCGATGCTCCTATCTCCACCGAGCCCCGCCCCTCCGCTGCACTCACACAGACACGCTGTGTGAGGAGATGTGACAGCGGGCGCTCAGCGGGACATTGGCGGCACACAGCGGATGTTTTCCCGGGACAGCCGGCCTGGCATTGAACAGGGGCAAGCTCACGCACGCCATGAGCTTCACTGAGACAGGCCGTGGCTGCGCCCTAGGTGGTAGTGCGCCCTAGGCGGCTGTCTACTTTGATAGTGGTAGCGCCGGCCCTGATTAAATGTAACCATATTGCTACACTTAGAGGCACCTCTCTTCTCTTTTATACTCAGTTGTGACATGATGCTACTCGTATATCAACACATCGCTTGTTTATCAAGTCAAAATTTATAAAACAAATCTTGCTTGTCTTGCAAAGCTCTCTCAAACCAAATTACTCTCAATCCAAGGTTTTATTGTATATTGTAATAAGGTTATCATAGGTTTTAGCAAATAGTTGCTATAGGCACTGCTATTCAAGCAACATACTGTTGAATGTTTATACAGTTGCAATATAACACTCTGTAATGGCACAGTGATGCAGTGATAACACACTCAGTATCGGCACAGTATTGCAGCAATACAACCAGGGCTTTTTTTCAGCAGGAACATGGGGGAACGCAATTCCACTACTGAATGTATGTAATGGCATGGAGTGTCTTATTGATGATGGCTGCTGGGGGAGCTACTGTATTGTCGCTGGGATCTATTTTTGCATGGGGTCTATTGTTGCTGGGGAAGTCATTTGTTGCTGTGAGGGGTCTTATGTTTTTTGGGGGGGTCAATTGTTGCTGGGAGGGATCTACTGTTGAGGGAGAGGTCTATTTGTTGTTGGCTGCCAGATGGTCTATTGATACTGGCTGCTAGGAGATCTGTTGTAGCTGCAGGGGGTGTGTTGTTGCTGGGGTGGTATTTTGTTGCGAGGGGGGTTTATTGTTGTGTGGGGGATCTGTTGTTGCTGTGGGGGGGGTCTATTGTTGCTCGCTGCAGGGGACCTATTTTACTGCTTTTCTTGTTCCATACAAATTACTTAGCACCACAAAATTATACTTATCTCTGTATTCTTTAAAAGGGGCGGTACGGGGAGGTGGTTAGAAGGTGGAACCAAGTAACAGTGCTCGGAGGTGGGTAGGGGGCAGAGACAAGGGGTGACTCAGAAAGGGGGTGTTCCTGCACCTATTCCCTGAGAAAAATACAACACTCAGTAATAGTACAGTATTGTAGACTGGCAATGTACCAGGCCTGCTAGAAGACAGCTTCTGTTGGAGGGGTGATGTGTAAGGTGGATCCACATTGGTTAGCTATTGGCACAATGTGGACCTTGGACCCTGGAACCGCCACACTTGTTTATGCATAGGAGAGTCACCCACCTGTTGTTTTAGGGAAACTCTGCAATAATATGTCTTCTATAACTTGCTATACAGTGGTTACACAAGTGTAGAACACTTCAAAGTTTCCCAGATCAGGAAAGCCATTTACCCTGGGTGATACAGTCACTTTAGCTATAGATGTTACTCATTCTGGGTGTTTCTTCCTCTCATACAAAGTAGATGCTCTATAAGCCCAGGGGCCACTCTAAACTAAATCACAGCCCTGCAGTGGAAGGTCAGGGGTGGCAAGGTTTCTCTGTCTGCATCTAAGACCCTGTTCTTATCTTTTCACATTTGGGATTGCATAACGAATCACAGTGATTCTGGCCGGCATGCCCATGTGTAGGTGGGGTACAGCGCAGTGCAGCGGAAAAACCCACTCAGTCCCAGTGCAATGAAAGAACTTGTATTGAAATAATGCAGAAACAGTTCACAAATAACCAGGTGGCAAAGCAGCCCAACTGGGAACACTCACAGTTCCAACGGTGTGTAGAGAGCAGAATGCAGCCGAACTGTCAGCATCTGTAGAGAGGAGAACGCAGCCTGGCCATCTTGTGCCCAACAGGCAGGTGCCCAAAGAAGCTTGCCCTAAGCTTTCCCTCCTCATCAAGGACCTTTCCCAGCTGCTAGTTTTGTCCCTACCAGGCGGGGCCCCCTTTTCTTACGCTATCAACTCACAAATGCAAGCCATACCTCTTTCACCTCTCCCTCCCCCACCAAATGTGCTGCCCAGAGGACAAGAAGGCTGTGCCCAGGAGAGGGGCGTTTCAGCTGGGCAAAGGTGAGAGTTTGGGGAGTTTAAGGATGAAGCCAGAGAATCTACTACTGGGAATTTCTGCATCCATACACCCTAGGAGGTTGAGTGGCTGAACCACTGTGGACTTTTCGTATGTGTGGGGGGACCTGTTAGAGTCCAGACCCCATTGTGGGTGTCTGTGCCCATACCAGGGACCATGGGAGAGTTATTCGGCCACACCAGAACCCAGAACAGGAGGAATCTGTTGTCATGTGTGCCTATAACCTGGGTTAACCAGTAAGGAACAGATCGCAAGACCTGAGAATTCTGGAGCCTGCTGACTGCTAAACCATTGTAAATAGCTTAGTTGCCTGTCAGGAGTAGTGAGCTGAACTACACATCCCTAACTCTCGCCACACACACAATTAAAGCCATAGAGACTGCTTTTACCCAACTGCTGATCTACATACATCACTAACACTCTTAAAGAGACAGTGCACCACCTAAAGAAGGGCCCCACTGGAAACCGGACAATGTTAACTAGTAGGTGCCAAGTAATTTCAGCCTCAGGTGGTACCCCAAACATTAGTAACACATAATCACACCCGCTGCGGAGGGAGAGACTCTAGTTACACCTGTTATAGTTCAATTTAACGTTGCTATATTCTTTTGAGTGCTAGTTAGACAATTATTGGCCATTCATCTATTATAGTGCTGTCTATTATTGTCTGTATAATTGTCTGTTCATTGATTCATGCCTTGTTTAATTGAATTTTGTCATAATACATTTAATTAATTTATCACCTAGTTGCTTGTGGTCTAATTCCTGTGTATTATCATAGAGTGATAGCTTGCTAACTCTTGAGTCACACAGGTGTAAACTAATTTTAGTCTACGACCCGGTGTGTCAGTTGAAAGCAAGCAGTTAAGAGAGTAGTGGCAGAGCAGAGGACCCACCATCCCCCAGGTTCTTGGTTGCCCATTTTCTGACCTTTCTTCAGAGGGGCATGGATTGTAGGTTGTCCCTTAGTTCCAGTAAGGGCCAGGTATCAGCATTATTACATGCACATGTGTATATGTATGCACACATGTGCGTACATGTGCACATGTGGGTTTCATTAATCCATGTATTACTCTCTGATTTTGATTTACATTTCACATGTGTTTCCTTTCCTTTTTTGTATGTGTTTTTGACCTCATTGGTTTCAATCATGCTTTCATTATACGGTAATGGACACACCTGCCCTATATCCTCCCTATTGGTAGATGTTTAGGCTTATTCCTTGCATATAAATATGTTTGTTTCCTTTGTGTTTTTTAGCTATGAGTAAGCATCTCACGATGTGAAACGCGTTAGCCTATCTCTGTGTTCACTTTTGAGTGCCTTTGCTGTATTTGTGGATTTTATTAATAAACCAGCATCCTTTGCAGAGTGCGGCCATCCAGAATTTTTTCTTTCCTCACCTAATTTTGTGCAGAGCCAGCACCTGTGTGTACTTGGAGTGGGGCGGAAGCATTACATGGATTCAGAGGCTTCAGAGCGGTGATCTTTCTTCATTATCAGCATTGGCTGTTATTTTCAGTGTCCCCTGGCCTCTATTTTCCTGGTTCATTCATTCATCCAAGGGGTTATTTAGGTGGCTCTGCCTTCTAGGCCTCCCCTACCACCCTGGGACCTGAACCTTGTTTTGTCAGAAAGCACAATACTTACAAAAGTATCCCTTTGAAGTCATTCAGGATATTTCCCTTTGACCTTGACACACAAGGTGTACTTCTTGGTGGCCATCACTTCCACCTGTTGAGTGTCCGAGCTCACAGCCCTTTCCTGCAAGCACTCCTTTTTGGTGCTGCATAGGGACAAGGTTGTTCTTTTACCTACCATGGTTCCAGATTTCATCTTAACAAGGATATAGTCTTACCTTCCTTGTGTCCTTGTCCCTCTCATCCAAGAGAGGTCGCCCTTCATTGCCTGGAAGTGGTCAGGGATAAGAAAGTTTATCTCTCAGCTACAGCATCTATTCGGAAGTCTGATGCTCTGTTCATCATTCCTGAGAGAACTAGACATGGTGAAGCTGCCTCGTCTTCTACCATTTTGAAATTAATTTGTAAAACGGTGATCCAGGCCTATGCTCTTGCAGACCGTGAGGCTTCGTTTTCAATCACTGTGCATTCTACCAGGGTGCTAAGCACCTCCTAGGGTTTCCATCACTCTGCTTCTGTTGTTCAAGTTTGCAAGGCGGCTACTTGGTTCACACGTTTACCAAGCTAAGCTTTATAAGGTTGACACAGCTGCCTCTGCGGAAGCCAGCTTTAACTGGAAGGTCTTGCAGGCTGCGATTTAAGTTCTGTCTGGGGTTGGTTCCTGGTTTCGTTGTTCTGATGTTTAGTTGTGAACCCACCACTTCTTCTGTCTTTATTACAAACTTTTTTAAATTGATAAATGTCCCCCAGGGCTGTACCCAGACCAACCATAACCATTGTACGCCAAATTACTTGTATATAAGCCTTCAAAATGGGCATTTTTGATTTTCCCGTTCGGGGTCCCGTAGACTTCAATGGGGTTCGGTATTCAGTTCCGAACTTTTGCTATGGTCGAAAGTTCTGCCACAAACCGAACTGGGGGTCGTTTGTCCCATGTCTAATGGTGCCATCAAACCCATCCAGGAGAAGTTAAGCTGTGTCCTTCAATGAACGATAGAGAAAAATGTCCCTGCTTCAGTGGAAGGAAAAATACCCTGTGCCGTCATCAGTGGGAGAAGAAACAGCAGAACCAAGGGGTGGGGGCAGGCAGAACAGACATGGGTGGCAAGTTTGCACAGGCAGTACAGAAGGGGGCAGTTGATGGTAGAGGCAGGCAATACAGAGGGGGGAAGTTGATGGTGGAAACAGGTAGTACAGAGAGGGGCAGTTGATGAGAACAGGCAGTACAGAGGAAGGGGGGCAGTTGATAGTGGGGACCAGCATTACAGCAGAGGGGGCAGTTGATGGTAGGGGCAGGACGTACAAAGAGGGGCAGCTGATGATGGGAAAGGCAGTACTGGGGGGGGGGGACTGATGGTAGGAAAAGGCACTACAGAGGGTGACAATTGATGGGGGACAGGCAGTACAGAGGGTGCAGGTAGTACAAAGTGGGGCAGTTGATGGTGGGGACAAGCAGTACAGAGGGGGTGGAGGGATAGAGACAGAAGGGGGATGGGAGAGAGGGAGGAGGGGGAGGATAGATAGGAATAGGAGGGAGAGAGATTGGGGAGATGGGAAAGTAGGAGAGAGATGGAGGAAGTGAAGAGAGGGAGGTGGATGAGAGATGGAGGGCGTGAGCGAGAGAGAGAGGGGGTGGGGGTGAGAAATGCGGTGAGAGAGAGAGATGGGAGGGTGACAGGGGGGTGAGAGAGAGAAAGGGGGTGGGGATAAGAGAAAGAGGGGGTGGTAGGTAACAGAAAGGGAGTGAGAGAGAGGGGTGAGAGAGAGGGGGTGAGTAAGAGAGAGGGGGTGGAGGATGAGAGAGAGGGGGGTGGGGAGTAAGATAAGTGTAAGTTGTAAGTTGTTATTAGTATTTTGAATGTTATTTATTGGGTGAGCGGAAGCCAGTGGAGGAATTGGCAGAAAGGGGTAGCAGACACTGAACGATTGGTAAATTAAATGAAAATGGCAGCAGCATTCAAGATGGACTGAAGGGGGGATAGCCTGTGTAAAGGTAGGCCAATGAGGAGGGAATTATAATAGTCAATAGTGGGGAATTGTTAAAAGCCCTGTTACGTTTTTATTGTTGTCTGTGTTCCTGCACTGGGAGGATTTATGATGTTTATGTTTTCTAGTGACCATAGTCTTCAGTACAGAAGGTGATGGGAAATACAGCATTTTAGAATTATCAGAAAGTGTGAGGAAATCTTCTAATGGGACATATGTTCCAGTTTTTCTAAAGCTAGATAAAGACTGATTTGAATTTTGCTTAGCGTGTAGTCATCTCTGTGTCGACAGAACTGAGAATAATTTTTCAGCATTTTATGTTCATGGCGATAGCATCTGGTAACTTCTGACACTGTACATATCTAGGGTGAGAGATTCCCTATCCATTAATCACACAACTCTTTTTCCATATATAGGGTGTTTGTATTGATTTGTACAATACCAATTTTAGGTAGGTAATACCATTTTTAATCTCAGGAGGGCAGCAAAACACTTATGCAAGAATATTTAGATGACAATAGTAATGCCAACTTCTTATAAATACTCTAGTAGTCTTTCCCAAGTTGCAAGATTATTCTCTGTGCAATTAGAGTTGATATTCTCAGTACCTGGTAGTCTTACTAGCCTGGAATTTGAAAAAAAGCATCTGGGCCTGAAATTACTGATGAACACGTACACTATTGGACTGTGCTGGTAGTGGCAATAAAAGCTTATTCTGCTTTGTGAATGATGACATTATGAGATATAAATCATTTTGTGTAGTGTCATACACACCAATGACACTTCAAGACTTTTACACATCCTCATTAACAGTAGAAAAGCTGAACAATAGTATTTGGAATTTTGGGAAAAGATCTACAATTCAGGCAAAATAAATGTTAAGAATTAATAATGGTTCATTTATATACAAAATCCTTTAGGTTCATATCACACCATTTAAAAAAAGTATTTTAATTTATTTTAAATGTAGCACACAGATCCCTGTCCTGCTTACCTCCACTTGCAGGATAGGACACACCATGCCACATGCCCAGTATCCTCCATTTTGTAGAGGGTAAGCAGTGTTAACAGTTTTGGGTCCTGCAGCGAATTACCTCCTTCCATTGGTTCTCGTCCCCAGAGTGTAGGGAAAAGTCTATTTTCTCTCATAAGAAGGCCAATCTCCAGACTGTATTAAACCCCAACAAAAGAGTTTATTTTTCTTGCGTAGAAACTCAGTAGAGAAAGTTGAGGATAGAGAGAGAGTTAAACAGGGAAGGAGGTTCAGGCACGTGGCACTTATTCACTCTCGTCGCCACTCAAGCCTGAGTGGGTTTTGCTCACCCGGATAGTTCCCTCTCACGGTCCTAGAAGCCGGAGTAGGAGCACGAAACATTCACTTTAGATTTGTTTCTCCTAGAGACGTGTTAAGAAGATCCTCTGCCACAGAACCCTTTTAGCTCCTAAGTCCCGAACTTTTCAGCACTTGTAACTTTAAAGACCATAGGTGCCAATGGGGCACATTACAAGGGCTTCGTAGCGGGTCACGGAATCCTTCTCTCTGACAGGTAACCAGGCCTCTCCCGAGACGGCGATATCCTTCACTGATCCCCTTAGAAAGGTCCTCCCCTGGTTGCCTCTCCTTCAGAGCGGGTCACCCTCCCACGGGCACCCTGGGATTCTGCTGCTTGGTTGTAGGCCTCAGTTAAAGGTACTGGGCCTACTTGGAACGATGGGGCCTCGGGCTAAAGGTGCCCGGGACCCCGCACATTCACACTCACCCCTGGCCATGAGGGCCACCAAAGGTGGGGTACTTGCCGAGGACGAAGACCCCGCGCCAATGGCGTCTGCCCCTTAAGTACCCTCTCCCGGCATGCACAGCAGGTAGACCACGCCCACTGCACGGCTACCGAGAGAGGACACCCAATCACGCTGCAATGTTTCCTGTGGTTCAACCTGGGACCTGGGCAACATCGCCACCTGCAGGTCAAAGGGAACTGTACGACCAGACAACATCACAGCAGAGCAGAGTCCAATTTAAAGAAAACAAACAGCCTGAGCCAAACTAATGCTCAGGCTACCCCCTAAATTTCAAACATAGCGCCCCCCAAATATGGGGATCCCGCTACATAAACAAGGGAAGTAGTCATTAAGGGGCTTAAAGGGCTAAGATACCCCATACAGAGTGGGATCCTATCTTGGTAGGCTTCAGGGAAATGGCCTTTTCACCCTTTGATTGAAGGATAAGTTTACCTTTGTAAAAAATAATAATAATAATATATGCACATCTTTTACAGGTAAAAAAATGTGCATTTTTTTATTTTCATTGATTAAGTAGCCTTCAAAGCATTGCAGATTAGCAGATCGTGGGTGCAATGCCTGGATCCTGCAGACAGTGACAGAAAGGGTCCTAGTGACAGAAAGGGTCCCAGTACAAAAAGAAACCCTCTGCTGGGACTTTTAAGGCCAATTACTCCATTGGGTACCAATGACAGATGACAAAGTCCAACGGAATATTTAAAAAATAATACACTAATCAAAAACCTTTAGAGAATCCGAATGTTGTCATATATTTGCAAGCATGATAAAAGGAAAGGAATCTGGTTGGCCGCACATCCAATTAAATCACCTTTATTTGAACATATTCCATATAGACACTCCACAAAAAACAACAAAACTCGCCAAAATCAGCACTCAATCATAGCTAAAACTACAATGTCCACACAAGTATATATACTGTGAGGGGGTTAACTCGGTAGCGGGTGTGTGTGACCCCCTGGTTGGGCTCCCCACACAAAAACAGGGCCAGCAGACGGAGGTTGTGGTTTTCAAAATCAAAAGGTGCGGTTTATTTCTCTATGTACAGTGACAAAAACACAGCAAAGCCAAAAAGAAACAAACAAAATAAATCCTGGTCAGTTTGACCTCTGACTAAACATGCAGGTTTCCTAAACTAACAACTGGGATCAGCCTGGTGCTGTCCTAGTCCCTAAGTCCCTGGTTTAGTAAAAGTCCAAACAAATAGCCACACAGGCTTTGCCTCACCGCACAGGGGTTCACTCTCCCTAGACAGTCCACACAGGTCTGGTTCCAGGCATGAGCTAACATCTAATGAATCTGGGAGTTTTTATAGAGGCCTTAAACGAACTGACAGGCTTCAGCTGGTCTCATCAACTCCCTGCCTCACGACGCCCAGCACTCTCCCTAGAGGTATGAGTCATTCATGAGCCCACTAGCCTCAGCTGGGCTTCATCAACTCCCTAGTTGTATAAGTCGGCATAAAGCCTGAATCTGGGAGAAATATATCTACCCCCCTGGATGCAACCAGGTGACTTTACCTTCCTGCTGTCACATACCCCCCCCTCTTGTTTTAACCTTGGGGTTGGAACACCAGCAATCAGGCATTCATGTACTCGAGACAAAGCATCCACATTCCCCATTTGAACGCCAGGGCGATGCTTTACTGTGAAGTTGAATTCCTGTAGGGCCAGGAACCACCTATTCACTCTTCTATTTGTCTCCTTGTTTTGAGCCATCCACTTTAACGGAGCGTGATCCGTAACCATGTCAAAGTGCCTACCTAGCAGATAGTACCGAAGGGAATCTAGAGCCCACTTCACCGCTAAACACTCCTTTTCAACCGTGGCGTAATTTACCTCATGGGACTTCAACTTCCTGCTGAGGTAAATGACTGGGTGCTCTTCCCCGTTCCAGACCTGGGACAATACTGCTCCTAACCCCACATCTGACGCATCACTTTGTACGACAAAGTCTTTAGAGAAGTCGGGTGAGTACAACACTGGCTGGCTACATAAGGCTTGTTTCAAGAATTGGAATGCTGCCTCAGCCTCGGGGGTCCATTTAATCATGACCGACGCTTTCCCTTTCGTCAGGTTGGTTAGGGGCACAGCCTTAGAAGCAAAGTGGGGAATGAAGCGCCGATAATAACCCGCGATTCCCAGAAAGGCTCGTACCTGCTTCTTGCTGTTGGGACGTGGCCAACTCTGGATGGCCTCGACTTTGTTGAGTTGGGGTTTTATTACTCCCCTGCCAATGGTGTACCCAAGATATTTGGCCTCCTCCTGCCCAATGGTACACTTCTTGGGGTTAGCCGTAAACCCCGCTTCCCGAACAGAGTCCAGGACTGCTTGCACTTTTGGCAGATGTGAGGCCCAATCTGTGCTATGGACAATTACGTCATCCAGGTAAGCCGCAGCATACTTCCGATGGGGCCTCAGCATCTGGTCCATTTTCCGCTGGAATGTGGCCGGCGCATTCTGTAACCCGAACGGCATTCTCTTATATTGGAACGCCCCGTCTGGGGTTACAAATGCGGTTTTCTCTTTGGCCGACTTGGCCAGGGGAATTTGCCAATACCCTTTTGTGAGGTCAAGAGTCGTCATGTATCGGGCTGTTCCCAGCCGGTCGATCAACTCATCTATACGTGGCATGGGGTAGGTGTCAAATTTTGTAACTTTGTTCAACTGACGAAAATCGTTACAAAATCGCCAGCTCCCATCCGGTTTAGGCACCAACACAATGGGACTAGACCAATCACTTTGGGACTCCTCTATCACCCCTAAGTTCAGCATTTTCTGTACTTCCTCCCGTATTGCCTCCCGTCGGGCCTCTGGGATCCGATAGGGTTTTAACTTCACCCTTTCACCGGGCGGGGTAATAATATCATGCTCTACCCCAGATGTTTGTCCCGGCAGCTCAGAGAACACCTCCTTGTTGCGAAGCACAAACTCCTTAACCTCCTGTTGTTGGGGTTGTGACAAGGTGGCTGCTATTCCAACCTCCGGAATCACGCAACCAGTTTGAGCTGGTGCCCAAGTTTCTGCGACTAGGGACTCTCTATCCCTCCAGGCTTTCAACAGATTAACGTGATATATCTGTTCGGGCTTTCGCCTTCCTGGTTGTCTGACCTTGTAATTCACTTCGCTCACTTTTTCCATTATCTCGTAGGGGCCTTGCCATTTGGCAAGGAATTTACTTTCAACCGTAGGGACAAGTACCAATATCCTATCCCCCGGGGAAAAGGTACGGGTCTTTGCTCCACGGTTGTACACTCTCTGCTGTGCCAACTGCGCTTGGGCCAAATGTTCCTTCACGATGGGCATTACCTGTGCAATTCGATCTTGCATCAGGGCGACATGCTCAATCACACTCCTGTGGGGAGAACTCTCACTTTCCCAAGTTTCCTTGGCAATATCCAACAGCCCTCTTGGGTGTCTCCCATACAGTAACTCAAAGGGGGAGAATCCCGTAGAGGATTGGGGCACCTCCCTAATAGCAAACATCAAA
Organism: Rana muscosa; assembly: GCA_029206835.1. Lineage (NCBI taxonomy): Eukaryota > Metazoa > Chordata > Amphibia > Anura > Ranidae > Rana > Rana muscosa. Next base: position 72,874,470 of record JARGYO010005626.1, on the reverse strand, counting down.
TAAGGAAGTAGACAGTCCCAATCCTTTCCATCTCTATCCACCACTTTCTTCAACATTTGTTTTAGGGTTTTGTTGAATCTTTCAACCAGCCCATCGGTTTGGGGGTGATACACAGATGTACGCAATTGCGTCACTTTGAACAATTTACACAGCTCTTTCATAACCCGGGACATAAAGGGTGTACCTTGGTCCGTAAGCAGTTCTTTACAAATACCCACCCGGCTAAAAACAAGAGATAGCTCTTTGGCTATGGTTTTGGCCGAGGTATTTCTGAGAGGGATCGCTTCTGGATAACGGGTGGCATAGTCCATTATAACCAATATGTACTGGTGCCCCCTAGCGGACTTGATTATAGGACCTACCAAATCCATTGCGATTCTCTCAAACGGGACCTCAATGATGGGTAGAGGGACCAGCGGGCTACGGAAATGTGGCATCGGGGCCGACCTCTGACACACAGGGCAGGAGGAACAATAATTTTCTATGTCCTTCATCACCCCAGGCCAATAGAATCTCTGTAATACCCTCTCTCGGGTTTTCTCTGTCCCCAGATGACCTCCAAGAATGTGCCCATGGGCCAACTCCAACACCAACTTCCTGTAAGGTTTGGGCACCACCAGCTGCTCAACGGTTTCTTCTGCCCTTTTTGCCACCCGATACAGTAGGTCCTTCTCTACGCTGAAGTATGGGTAAGTGCAGGTATTATCTGGGTTCACTAACTCGCCATCTATTTCCACTACGTTTTCCCGTGCCTTTATTAGGGCGGGGTCTTTTAACTGTTCTGTGGCAAAATTTTCCCTGTGAACCTCCAGATCAGAAAACTCCACAGACGGTAGGTTTTCGTCTGAGGAGGTGGGCTCCTCTCCAGTTTCTTGAGTCTCCCCTGCCAATACTGACAAGGGAAATTCTGGAGAGTCCTCACCACTCTCAGAGGAGTTCTGGCTATCACATTCCTGGTACATAGGGGCACCAGTGGGGGGCTCAGGATCATCCCACAGTTCCCAGAACTTCGGAAAATCCCTTCCCACAATGGCATCATGCGGTAATTGAGATACTAACCCCACTGGATGAGAGAGGGTACCTTTGGGGGTCTCGAAACACACTGTAGTCACTGGATACTCTCGGGTGTCCCCATGCACACAAATAACAGCTACCTTGCTATTCCCAGAGACCTCTGTTTTAACTAATTCAGCCTTTATCAGGGTCACAAGGCTACCTGAATCCAGTAATACCACAACATTTCTACCATTAATACACATTTTGCATAAATGTTTCTCAGTTCCCCGAATGGCAGTGCATGCGACTGTCGCACACAGCGACTGACGTCTGTCCATCAGAAAGTCACATTGCATGGGTTCCTCCACAACCGGGCAATTTGCTGCAATATGTCCCGCTTGCCGGCAGCGGTAGCAAACGATCCTTCTTGCGGCCTCTTGAGCCGCTGATTTCCCAGGCTGTTCTCGCCAAACTTGGGGTAGAGCTCCCACCCTCTCACTCTCTCCACCCTCACCCCTTGGAATCCTCTTATCCGCCCCTGGGGATGGTCTGGTCTTAGGGTGGAAAGTCCGAGAGTCTCTGGAAGAGGCCGTCAGGTTCTCTGTAGCCAAGTATCTCTCTACACGATCCACAAGTTTACCGGCCGTTTCTGGGTCTCCATGGCTTACCCACTTTTGAATGGCGGTAGGAAGAGCTCTCAAGAAACGATCCATCACAACACGTTCCACAATCTCCGGTGCGGACAAAGTCTCTGGCTGTAGCCACTTCCTGCTCAGGTGAATGAGATCATACATTTGAGACCTGGGGGGTTTTCCAAGCTGGAAAGTCCAGTTATGCACACGCTGAGCCCGGACAGCCAGGGTGACACCCAGCCTTGCCAATATTTCAGCTTTTAGCATCACATAGTCTTTTGCTTGGTCAGGCTCTAGGTCATAGTAAGCCTTCTGCGATTCACCAGTTAACAGAGGAGCCACCAGTCCAGCCCACTGCTCCTCAGGCCACTTTTCTCTTTCAGCAGTCCTTTCAAATGTGGTCAAAAATACCTCTGGATCATCCTCTCCAGTCATTTTTGTCAATAAACGACTCACCCCAAAGGACGCGGTATTAGTGGGACGGCTTTCCTCACTGGTCTGCGGACGTTGCTGCATTACTGCTTCCATTTGTTGTAGTCTCTGCTCTTGCTTCTGTAACAGGTCTATGAAGCGGGCCTCAGATTGCTGCTGGGCTTGTTGATGAGCTTGCTGCTGGGCTGCAAGGCTCCTTTGCAAACCTGCATTTGTCTGCTGTTGATTGGCATTTGCTAGAGCCAGCTGTTTCAGTATCTCCTCCATGCTGGCTTAAAAAAAACTGCCACTGGTTCTCCACCAACTGTGAGGGGGTTAACTCGGTAGCGGGTGTGTGTGACCCCCTGGTTGGGCTCCCCACACAAAAACAGGGCCAGCAGACGGAGGTTGTGGTTTTCAAAATCAAAAGGTGCGGTTTATTTCTCTATGTACAGTGACAAAAACACAGCAAAGCCAAAAAGAAACAAACAAAATAAATCCTGGTCAGTTTGACCTCTGACTAAACATGCAGGTTTCCTAAACTAACAACTGGGATCAGCCTGGTGCTGTCCTAGTCCCTAAGTCCCTGGTTTAGTAAAAGTCCAAACAAATAGCCACACAGGCTTTGCCTCACCGCACAGGGGTTCACTCTCCCTAGACAGTCCACACAGGTCTGGTTCCAGGCATGAGCTAACATCTAATGAATCTGGGAGTTTTTATAGAGGCCTTAAACGAACTGACAGGCTTCAGCTGGTCTCATCAACTCCCTGCCTCACGACGCCCAGCACTCTCCCTAGAGGTATGAGTCATTCATGAGCCCACTAGCCTCAGCTGGGCTTCATCAACTCCCTAGTTGTATAAGTCGGCATAAAGCCTGAATCTGGGAGAAATATATCTACCCCCCTGGATGCAACCAGGTGACTTTACCTTCCTGCTGTCACAATACACACATATATTCACAGATTTAATGAATAGCAAGAACCTTGTGTGAAACAAATGAGACATAGCCGCCGATAATTTTCAGTGACTAAGGCTACTTTCACACTGAGGCGCTGGATGCGCTGGCGGTATAGCGGCGCTATTTTTAGCGCCACTATACCGTTTTTTTGCCGCGATTTGCGGGCGCTAGCGGGGGTAATTTAACCCCCGCTAGTGGCCGAAAAAGGGTTAAAAACGCCCGCAATAACGCCTCTTTGCGGCGTTTTGCGGGCGTATTGGAGGCGCTACCACATTGATTTCAATGGGCAGGGGCGCTATAGGAGCGGTATTTTTACCGCTCCTATCGCGCCTCAAAGATGCGGCTTGCAGGAGTTTTTTGACCCTCCTGCAAGCGCAATGCTCCAGTGTGAAAGCCCTCGGGCTTTCACATTGGATACAATTGAGCGGCTTTTTTGGGGCGCATTGCAGGCGCTATTTTTAGCGCAATAGCACCTGCAAAGCGCCTCAGTGTGAAAGGGGCCTTACTGTATCTCACAAACCACAGAACAATTTAAAATATATACAGCATATTGTCATAAAAAACAATAGAACAATATGAAAAAAAACATATATAGGCATATGAAAACGTCCTGAAATAAATTATATGAAAAAAATATATAAACAAATTGCATACAAAAGGAAATTTTGCTTGAAAGAAATTTTGTATATTATTCATAGAAAAATCCATCCTCAATTGAAAAAAAATCATTATCTATATTTATTTATTTCCATATGTATCTATAGGGGTCCTTTCACACGGGGCGGATCCGTGCAGATCCGCCCCGTGAAGCTCCGCTTGCTCAGTGGGGATCGCTCCGTTGATCCCCGCTGAGCCGACGGATGACTGGGCGGTCCCCGCACACTGTGCAGGGACCGCCCTGTCAGAGCGCCGCTCTCCCCTATGGGGAATCGGATGACGACGGACCGTAGAGTCCGTTGTCATCCGATCCGCTCCGCCGACGGAAGGAAAAATAGGGTTTTCCTCCGTCACACTTTGGCGGAGCGGAGCGGATGTCAGTGGACATGTCTCCGCTGACATCCGTGCCTCCATAGGGGTACATGGAGGATCCGTTTCAGGTCCGCCTAAAAAACTGACAGGCGGACCTGAACGGACCTCCGTGTGAAAGGGGCCTAAGTATAAAAGCTAACAAATGGATGTCAGCATATAAACAAGAGTTGGAATACCAATCATTAAGATCTTAGTAAAGGGATGTTATTGAAAAACAAACCAATGTATTATTCATAATAGTATGAAACGTCTCTTTCATGGTTAAGTCCCATTGGCTTCCTGGAACCCAGAGTAAAAATCCAGAATACTTCTTTCTTACATAGCAATCTGAATTTATCTGCATTCCCCCCCCCCCCTTTTGGGGGAAATAATTTTCTCCACACCCTGTATAGAGTCGAGGAGTCACCAGCATGACACTCATTGAAATGTTTAGTTACATTCAGTAGTGGCTGATGTTTTTTTTTTTGGTGGGGGGGGTGCGGAAAACAACCACCCATCCCCCCGAGCAGCACCCTGCTGCACCCTGCTGTTTGCTGTTTGCCGGTCGGTCCAGCACTTACCCCATCGTGGCGGCTTGGCTCCGAGTCAGCTCCTCCCCTCCTCCTTCTAGGCGTCCAATAGGATCGTCTGTCCTTTCAGCCAATTGGGTGACCAGTGTCAAAATCCGCTTCCTGATTGGCCGGGAGGAGGATCAGTGTTACAACAGCGAATATTGATTTGCTGTTGTAACACACCAGAGTGGGTTTTGAGCACACTCTCTGCGACCCTAGCAGACAGTGACAGAAAGGGTCCCAGTGACAGAAAGGGTCCCAGTACAAAAAGAAACCCTCTGCTGGGACTTTTAAGGCCAATTACTCCATTGAAGCCTATTAGAGCCTCTGGCTCTAAAACAGCCGCTCCGCATTGGAATCCATGCGCCGGTGTCCAGAAAAGGGCCAGACGCATGGATAGGGGAGGTGGTGATGGACAGAGGGCAGCACCCATGCACCTTTAATGGATGGGCCGCCCCTGGTCACATTCGTGGAGTGATTTTTTTCTATATCATACAAATGGTCATGCAGACTATCCCTCAGTCTGCAATTTGCAAGCATGTAGAAACTCTACCAGTCAGCATACAGTATTTGCCCAATCTACTGCATAATATGCACCTAGGTGTCTTTCATACATGCATTAATGCATACTATATCCTAGACCAGTGTTTTTCAACCTTTTCAGGCACCCCATTCTAAAATGTAAAAAAACTAAACTAAAAAGTTTACATAACCCAGCAATATCCACACGCCCAACATTAGAGATAATTTATTCTTCCAAAGCACACTGGCACTGACTAGTATTTCTCTTCTCCCTCACTCAGCTAATATGACCCCAGTGCTGATGGGGAGGGGCAAAGAAGGGTTAAACAAGGATGCTGCTCTGGCGTCCAACAGCTGGAAGGTTGTAATGGTGCACAATAATGGTGCACAATGAAAATCTGAGGCTTCATGTAATTAAAAGGCAAGCTTCATCCACCCACTGGCTTGTAAACAGTTTTTGGACAATTTTTACCAGATGCAGCATGTCACTTGCCACGTCACCTGCCCCCACATGCAGCGTATCACTTGCCTTTTCACCTGACACCAGATACAGCTTGTCACTTGCCTTGTCGCCTGCCACCAGATACAGCTTGTCACTTGTCATGTCACCTGCCACCAGATGCAGTGTGTCACTTGCCATGTTGCCTGCCACCAGATGCAGCATGTCACTTGCCATGTCACCTGCCACAAGATACAGCATGTCACTTGCCACGTTGCCTGCCACCAGATGCAGCTTGTCATCTGCAACATCACTTGCCACGTTACTTGCCACCAGATGCAGCATGTCACCTGCAATGTCACTTGTCACCAGATGCAGCATGTCACCAGTTTTGAGACAATTTTTACCAGATGCAGCATGTCACTTGCCACGTCACCTGCCACCAGATGCAGCGTGTCACTTGCCTTGTCGCCTGCCACCAGATACAGCTTGTCACTTGACATGTCACCTGCCACCAGATGCAGCATATCACTTGCCTTGTCGCCTGCCACCAGATACCGCTTGTCACTTGCCATGTCACCTGCCACCAGATGCAGCGTGTTACTTGCCATGTTGCCTGCCACCAGATGCAGCTTGTTACTTGTCACGTCGCCTACCACCAGATGAAGCTTGTCACCTGCCAAATCAATTGCCACGTCACTTGCCACCAGATTCAGCGTGTCACCTGCAACATCACTTGTCACCAGGTGCAGCGCTCACTTGTCACCAAATGCAGCATGTCACCAAATGCAGCATGTCACTTGCCACGTCACCTGCCACCAGATGCAGCGTGTCACTTGCCTTGTCACCTGCCACCAGATACAGCTTGTCACTTGCCATGTCACCTGCCACCAGATGCAGCGTGTCACTTGCCTTGTCGCCTGCCACCAGATACAGCTTGTCACTTGCCATGTCACCTGCCACCAGATGCAGCATGTCACTTGCCATGTTGCCTGCCACCAGATGCAGCTTGTCACTTGCCATGTCACCTGCCACCAGATGCAGCGTGTCACTTGCCATGTTGCCTACCACCAGATGCAGCTTGTCACTTGCCACGTCGCCTGCCACCAGATGCAGCTTGTCACCTGCCATATCACTTGCCACCAGATGCAGCATGTCACCTGCAACATCACTTGTCACCAGATGCAGCGCTCACTTGTCACCAGATGCAGCTTGTCACCAGATATAGTATATCACCAAATGCAGCGCTCACTTGTCATCAGATGCGGCTTGTCACCAGATGCAGCATGTCACCAGATGTAGCATGTCACCAAATGCAGCTTGTCACCAGATGCAGCGCTCACTTGTCACCAGATGAAGCATGTCACCAGATTCAGCATGTCACCAGATGGAGTTTGTCACCAGATGCAGCATGTCACGTCTCGTGGAGGCCCAGGGGAATAAACAATAGGCGGAGCCCGGCTACCAATAGAAATTGAGCTGCTGCCAACCCCCTGCCCTGCGGCTCTGGCCACGGCGGCTTGATCGAGGCACCAACCATAGGAAGTTGATCCAGGGTTCACCGATCGCCTCTCGGGGGATCAGGAAGGAATTTTTTCCCCTGTGGTAGCAATTGGCCTAGGCTCAGCGGGGGGTTTTCGCCCTCCTCTGGATCAACGGGGGGAAGGGGTCGGGGGCGGTTAGGTCAGTTTGGGTCCCATCACCTTTATTTTCACCAGCATCATCATCATCCTCATCATCATCACCACCCTATCATCAGCTGCATCTTCAGGATCATCATCACCTCGTCATCCTCATCGTCGCTTCATCGGTATTATCATCGCATCATTCCATCACCATCAATTGTTTTCCCACCATGTGCAACTTTAAATACTCAGCGGATACCCTCCACAGTCTAAGGAATACCGCCTCAACACTACCAACCTCCACCCAAAAAATACTACGAAAAGAACAACTTAAAAAGATCAATCGATAATCGACCATCAAAAACAGGAAGGCACCACTTTAACTACAACACTTATCATGCGCCCTGATCAACACCAGATCTGCAGTCAAGCACAGACAGGAAATCCACGACTTCATCACCCAAAACAACATAGATTGCCTCTTTATCACGGAAAGCTGGCTAACACCTGACTGTAACACCATCCTAACAGAATTGGTGCCTGAGAACTACTGCATCCTAACCGAGCATAGAATAGGACAAAGAGGAGGAGGCCTAGCAGTGATCTTCAAATCTCACCTCTCTCTCACCAAACCAACTTTTACAGAACTCATTGCCTTTCATGGAGACACTCACTCTGCATCTTCAAACAACACCCCATCATCCACATACTGCTATGCTACAAACCACCAGGGCCAAAGACAAATCTCCTCACACCCTTCACCGAATTCATCTCAACATACACCTTGAAAACCAAAAACTTTTTTGTTACTCGGGGACTTCAACCTCTGGGCTAACTCCACCCAGGACCCCATCGCCACCTCCTGCATCAACCAACTGGAAGAACTAGGTCTGCAGCAACTGATAAAAGCCCCCACGCATGGCTCAGGTCACATTCTTGATCTCATCTTCAAACAAAATATGGACATCAACACACTGGACAACATGCCTTTACCATGGACGGACCATCACGCTATCAAATTTAAAATCCCCACCAACACCATCTCCCAAAAACCGAAACACTCAATAACAACACACTGGACAAGATCTCAGAAGAAACTACACTCTGAACTCTTCAAAACCACACTATCAAAAAACATAAGAATTCTAAATCAAAACCAATTAATGGAACAAACACTCAACTCCTGAAACAAAGCATTACTAAAAACAGCAGACACAGTCGCTCCGAGACGCAGAGCACTCATCCGCAAAAACAATTCGGGCTGGTTTAATGACACTCTTACTTTACTGAAGCAAGAACGCAGAAGAGCTGAAGGAGCCTGGAGAAGAAACCCAACAAGGGAAAACCACACAAACTACAAAGCACTCACTAATAAATACCACAAAGCAATATTCAAAGCAAAAAAAGAACATTTCTCAAACATCATCTCAAAAGCCCTAAACCGACCTCATGAAGTTTTCAAACTAGTCACTCAGACTAAGAATTCTGTAATGAGCTATCGGATTTCTTTATTAACAAAATTGAAATAATTCAACAGAAAAAAACAACCAACCTTACTGAACCGAAGCAAGAAGAGGAAATCAATACAAACATTATACAATCAACGAAATTCTCACTGGTCCCGATCACCATCGACACCACCAAAAACATCATCAGAAGCCTCCGAGACAGCACATCACCAAATGACATCATTGCTACAAAACTCCTGAAAGAATGTACTGACATCTTGGCACCCACCATAACACATCTCGTGAACCAATCGTTCAAAGAAGTTATTGTTCCGATCCCCCTCAAGCAAGGCATAATCAAATCCCTCCTAAATAAACCCAACCTCGACCCCAAAGACCCAAAAATACCGCAGACCGGTAACAAGTCTTAACACCTTCTGTCACGTACCTGACGGTGACGAGCCCGGATCTGCAGAGGGAGGCCTCTCTTACGGCTTCCACCGGCGGCCCCTGGTACTGAAGACAGGAGGCACGGAGGTAGAAGGGGTACGAGTGCCTGGCAGGATGGATCAAGGTAGAGTAGAGTCTGAAGACTGGGATGGATCCAGGCACCCAGGAAGTATGGCAGGCTGAACCGGAACCAGGAACACAGCAACTGGACTGGAACTGAAGAGACTGGCTGGACTGGAACCAGGATACAGCAACTGGACTGGAACCAGGAACAAGCAACTGGACTGGAACTGATGAGGCTGACTGGACTGGAACCAGGACACAGCAACTGGAGAGATTGGTCGGACAAGCCGGGTCGGTAGTATTGGCTGACGGCAAGGTACTGGAGGATCAGGCAGAAGATTGGTCAAACAAAGCCGGGGGTCAGAGGCAGGCAGGAAACTGGAAGGGTCAAGGCAAGCCGGGTCGGATACAGGTAAATACACGAATCAGGTCTCTTTGGGTACTACACGCTGTAGAGCAGACAGCAGGGACTGTCTGTCACAGGCATGTTTAAATAGCTCTTCTGGCGCGCTTTGTGGAGCGTGCGCGCGCCCCCGCTAAGCGCGTGCGTGCGCACGTGCTCGCCATCGTGTGCCCGCGCGCGTGGACGTACCCGAGATTCGGAATCAGGAAGTCCAGGAATCCTGTAGCTGACAGGATTTCTATGACATTGCCCCCCCCCCAAGGGGCAGCCTCCGGATGCCCAGCCGGGTGAACCTTCCAGGGTGAGTCCTTTTGAAAGCCTGTATCAAACTCCTGGCATGGATATTCTCCTCGGGTTCCCATGAGTTTTCCTCAGGTCCGTAGCCCTTCCATTTAATTAGGAATTGGTTCTGGTTATTTCTTCTCCTGAAGTCCATGATAGCTTCTACTTCGAATTCCTGCTCACCGTCAATAATGATCGGATCAGGGTGATCCGGCTTCCGATCTGGAAACGGATTAGAGACTGTGGGTTTTAGGAGAGAGACATGAAAAACTGGATGGATTCTAAGAGAGTCAGGAAGTTCCAATTCATAAGCTACTTCATTAATTTTCCTCTTAACAGGGAATGGACCTAAAAATTTGGGGCCCAGTTTTTTAGAAGGGCATGCCATTCTTAGGTTTGTGGTAGATAGCCATACTTGGTCGCCGGGTACCAACACTAATTCACCCCGTCTCTTCTTGTCATAAATTGTCTTGTTGCGTTCTTGAGTCTTGGTCATGGTCTCTTGTAAAAGCTGGTTATTGACCGAGAAAAAATTTAACTTTTCCTGGACTGCAGGTACAGGACACTCAGGAAGGGAGTTAGGCAGAAAAGTAGGATGAAAACCATAGTTTGCAAAGAAAGGAGTCTGGCAGGTAGTGGAGTGGATGGAATTGTTATACGCAAACTCGGCCAACGGAAGTAGGGAAACCCAGTTGTCCTGAGCAAAAGAGGAGAAGCATCGCAGGTATTGCTCGAGCGTCTGATTCGTTCTCTCCGTCTGTCCGTTGGTCTGTGGATGGTAAGCAGAGGAAAACGATAATTCGATTTTCAAGGTTTTGCAAAGGGATCTCCAGAATCGAGAGGTAAATTGAACCCCGCGATCGGAAACAATATTGGCTGGTACCCCGTGGAGTCTGACTATTTCTCTGATGAATACCTGTGCGGTTTCAGGAGCGGAGGGAGTCCCTTTCATAGGGATGAAGTGTGCCATCTTGGACAGACGGTCCACAATAACGAAGATGGTGGAATGGTTCTCGGCCGGGGGTAACTCGACAATGAAGTCGATGGACAACATTCTCCAGGGCCTATCTGGAACGGGTAAGGGTTTTAGTAGTCCCCAGGCCTTGGATCTGGAACCCTTGTTTCGGGTACAAGTTGTACAAGAATCTACAAACCTCCTACAGTCTTCACGTACTCGAGGCCACCAGAAGGTGCGCTGTACCAGGTCAGTGGTCTTGGCAACGCCAAAATGCCCGGCCAGGGCGTGGTCGTGGCAGAGTTCTAATGCGGTTACTCTTAGTTTCTCAGGTACGTAGATTCTGTCTTGGTACCACAATAGTCCATCCTTAACCTGCAATTCCGGCTCGGAGAACTGTCTCTGCCCGGTGGAAGCTTGTTTGATTTGAGTGAACAGGTTCTCCTGTAGAAGAAGGAAATTTCCGGGGGCAAGGATGGTATCAGGCGGAGAAGTCTCCTTGGACTTATGGAACATCCGAGACAGGGCGTCAGGCTTAATATTCTTGGCTCCAGGACGATAAGTAACATGAAAAGAGAACCGGGAGAAGAAGAGTGCCCACCTGGCTTGTCGTGGATTCAATCTTCTCGCGGCTTTCAGGTACTCCAGGTTCTTGTGGTCAGTGAATATTAGGATCGGATGAGCCGCGCCCTCCAGCAGGTACCGCCATTCTTCTAGTGCAGACTTGATCGCTAGTAGCTCCCGATCCCCCACGTCGTAGTTCCTCTCTGCTGCAGAAAGCTTGCGGGAGAAGAAGGCTACTGGGTGGAGCAAGGCTTTGACTCCCTGTCTTTGGGACAGTATTGCTCCTACCGCTATTTCGGAGGCGTCTACCTCAAGTACGAATGGTAGTGAGGAGTCTGGGTGTTTCAAGATAGAGGCTGAGGTAAATAGGGCCTTCAGGCGTTCAAAAGCTTCTTGGGCTGCAGGAGACCAGTGAAAACGTGTTCCTTGCTTGGTGAGTTGAGTAATGGGTGCGGTAATAGCTGAAAACCCCCTGATGAACTTGCGGTAGAAGTTGGCGAATCCAACGAAACGTTGGATTCCCTTCTTGTCCACCGGTTCTGGCCAGTCCAGGATTGCGGTAATCTTTTGAGGATCCATCTTGATGCCCTCGCTAGAAATGATTAACCCCAGAAATGATATACTCTCTTGCTCGAACTCGCATTTTTCGGCCTTCGCATACAGGCCATGCTGGCGGAGCCGACCCAACACATTTTTGACATGTCTGCGATGAGAATCAAGGGAGGAAGAAAAAATTAAGATATCATCAAGATAAACAATAACAAAGAGGTCTAGGAAGTCCCGTAGAACATCGTTGATAAAATACTGGAAAGTGGCAGGGGCGTTACACAACCCGAATGGCATTACCAAGTACTCAAAATGTCCATACCGGGTACGGAAGGCGGTCTTCCATTCGTCACCTTCTTTGATACGGATCAAGTTGTAGGCTCCGCGGAGGTCAAGTTTGGTAAAGATGGTGGCAGTACCTAGTCTCTGAAATAACTCTGGTACCAGGGGGAGAGGGTAGCGATTTTTTACTGTAATTTTATTCAATTCCCGGTAATCCACACAAGGTCGAAGGGTGTGGTCCTTTTTCTCTACAAAAAAGATGCCTGCGCCTGCTGGGGATGTGGAAGGGCGGATGAACCCTTTTTGCAAGTTCTCATCAACATAATTTTTTAAAGCCCCTTGTTCCACCTCCGTTAAAGGGAAGACTCTACCGAACGGAATCTTTGCTCCAGGAAGTAGGTCGATGGGGCAATCGTAGGCCCGATGGGGTGGTAGAGTCTCTGCCTTTTGTTTACTAAATACGTCAAGAAAGTCGTGGTAAACTTCTGGGATGGATTGACGGGTGCCATCTTCGGTGTCAATGCATAGTAACGAGGCCGGCCCAGGAGGTTTATATGAGCCGCAGGACTGTTGGCAATAGGAAGAAGGAAAGGCAACTATTCCCGTAGTCCAGTTGATAGTGGGATTGTGGGCTTGTAACCAAGGCATACCAAGGATCAAGGGAAACAACGGGGAAGAGATGATGTCCAGACACAAGCATTCTTGGTGGGTTCCAGAGGTGGTAAAGATGGTAGCGGGTATAGGAGTGGTCTCCTGGGTCACAGGTCCGGACTTAATGACGGAACCATCAGCCAGATGGACACGAAGTCCGTGGGTCTTGGTACGAAGGGGAATTTGGTGTTTAATGGCAAAGGCTGAGTCCATAAAGCAGCTGCATGCTCCGGAATCAATAATGGCGGGTACTTGCAAAGTCCTTCCTGGGAGCTGTAATGAAACAGAGAGGGCAAGGTGAGATGTGGTTTTGGCTTGTAGGTTAGTCATGTTAGAAGAAACTGAAAGAAACTTACGAAGCTTCAGGGGACAGGTTCTAATGAAATGTCCGGGGTCCCCGCAGTACAGGCACAGATTATTTATTCGGCGGCGCTGGCGTTCCTCAGGAGCGAGGGATGGACGAAGGAGCCCGAGCTGCATTGGTTCAGGCGTGTCAGATGTGGGAGTTGGAGGTGTAGCAGGAGCCGAGTACAGGTGACTAGGAGCCCGAGGAAGCATCCAGGTTGGGCGGGAGAAGCCAGTGGTCCTCTCAGCCCTCCGTTCCCTCAGACGTCGGTCAATCTGGATGGTTAGATCAATCAACAGGTTGAGTGTCTGTGGTACACCAACTCTAGCTAGCTCGTCCTTCAAGGAATCGGAAAGTCCTAAGCGAAACTGATGGCGGAGGGCGGCATCATTCCAATTGGTATCCGCACTCCACCGCCTGAATTCTGCCACATAGTCCTCCGCTGGTCTGCGTCCTTGTTGAAGGGAACGCAAGGCGGCTTCTGCGGTTACTGAGAGTTGGGGATCTTCGTATAGCTGGGCCAGGGCATCGAAAAAAGCAGCGAGGTTGTTTAGTGATACATCCTTCTGTTCAAAGAGACGGTGGGCCCAGCTCTGAGGGTCTCCAGCGAGCAAAGAGACCACAAAGCCCACCTTGGTGGCCTCTAGAGAAAAGGTACGGGGCTGTAGGGCAAAATACAGTTCACACGAATTCCGGAAGGCCCTAAACTTGCTCCGATCCCCGGAAAATCTTTCGGGTGTAGGAACCTTAGGTTCAGGAGGAAGCATGACCACTGTGGGTGAGGAACTTGTTCCGGCTGTGGAAGCAGAGGCGTGGGGCCCCTCTTGGATGGCAGAGGGATTGGTGAGGACCCGCACTTGTTCTTCCAAGCGGGTGTATCCTTGTTGAAGACTCTTGACTGCTTCAGACAAACCTGCCAGGTGCCGACAGAGTTCCTCCATAGGTGAGGCTCCCTGCCCGGGCTCAGACATGGCTGTCTGCTACTGTCACGTACCTGACGGTGACGAGCCCGGATCTGCAGAGGGAGGCCTCTCTTACGGCTTCCACCGGCGGCCCCTGGTACTGAAGACAGGAGGCACGGAGGTAGAAGGGGTACGAGTGCCTGGCAGGATGGATCAAGGTAGAGTAGAGTCTGAAGACTGGGACGGATCCAGGCACCCAGGAAGTATGGCAGGCTGAACCGGAACCAGGAACACAGCAACTGGACTGGAACTGAAGAGACTGGCTGGACTGGAACCAGGATACAGCAACTGGACTGGAACCAGGAACAAGCAACTGGACTGGAACTGATGAGGCTGACTGGACTGGAACCAGGACACAGCAACTGGAGAGATTGGTCGGACAAGCCGGGTCGGTAGTATTGGCTGACGGCAAGGTACTGGAGGATCAGGCAGAAGATTGGTCAAACAAAGCCGGGGGTCAGAGGCAGGCAGGAAACTGGAAGGGTCAAGGCAAGCCGGGTCGGATACAGGTAAATACACGAATCAGGTCTCTTTGGGTACTACACGCTGTAGAGCAGACAGCAGGGACTGTCTGTCACAGGCATGTTTAAATAGCTCTTCTGGCGCGCTTTGTGGAGCGTGCGCGCGCCCCCGCTAAGCGCGTGCGCGCGCACGTGCTCACCATCGCGCGCGCGCGTGCCCGCGCGCGTGGACGTACCCGAGATTCGGAATCAGGAAGTCCAGGAATCCTGTAGCTGACAGGATTTCTATGACACCTTCTCCAAGATCATGGAGAAAGCAGTAGTACAACAGCTTCAACTCCATTTGGACACCCACAAACTCTTGGACTCACTACAATCAGGGTTCCGCCCAGGCCATGGCACAGAAACAGCACTTCTCAAAATATGGGATGACGCCCTCGAAGCAGCAGATGACGGAGAGTCATTTCTCCTGGTGCTGCTGGACCTCAGTGCAGCGTTCGACACTGTAGACCACAAAACTCTACTCATTCGCCTTAAAGAAGTAGCAGGAGTCACAAACTCAGTTCTACCCTGGTTCACATCCTTCCTAGAAAATCGCTCCCAGACAGTGAAACTAGGAGCCTTCACCTCTGAAACTCGCGCAATTTCTTGCGGAGTCCCTCAAGGATCACCCCTGTCACCCTTGCTCTATAACATCTACCTCCGCCCACTCCTCAAAATCATCAGCAAACAGGACCTGTGCTACCACTCATACGCTGACGACACTCAACTCTACTTTCGCATCACCAGAAAAAAAGACCAATATCTCGGACTAGAAAAATGCCTCAGATTGATCGATGATTGGATGACTGAGAGCTCCCTCAAACTCAATGGATCCAAAACAGAACTTCTTCTCCTCCACCCAAACCGAAAGACAAAAGCTAAGATTTTATGGACACCACCCACCATCCTTGGACAGACCATTACCCCAAGCACTAAAGTCAAAAGTCTCGGAGTCATCTTTGACTCCGAGATGTCGATGGATGCACAAATAGGATCAGAAGTCAGCGGATCTCACTATCTCCTCTGCCTGCTGCGTATACTCATCCCCTTCATCCCAGAAGAGGACATAGCAACAGTAGTTGGAACAATCATCAATTCCCGACTCGACTACGCAAACTCCCTCTACACAGGACTACCTAAATACCAGATTTCGCGCCTACAAGTTGTCCAGAACACGGCAGCCAGACTGGTAACGGGGAAAAACCCTAGGAATCCATCACCCCTTCCCTGAGGACCCTTCATTGGCTAACTGTAAAGGATCGGGTCACATTCAAGACCCTCTGTCTCACCCACAAGTGTACACAAGGAAACGCTCCTCAATACTTGTGCGAGAAAATAAAACACTACACCCCCAAACGCTTTCTCCGATCAACCAACCAAAACCTCCTCCACATCCCCAAGTCCCGCTACAAATCGAAGGGAGAACGAAGATTTGCAGTCCAAGGACCACGGCTATGGAACGCTCTACCAATAAACATCCGCATGGAAGAAAACCATCGGGCCTTCAGGAAGAAGCTTAAGACCCACCTCTTCTGAAGGATCAGGACGACACTGGATGGAAATAAGCGCTTTGAGGCGATAAAGTTCGCATTTGCAGCGCTATACAAGTTATTCACTCACTCACAACAGGTCACAGAGCGGGGGACTGTTGGCAAGTATGTGTTCTACCCTGTGTAAGCTATTGCAGGAGTGAACATACTGTTTGTGTAGGCTCTTCAGCTGCACAAAGGCCTTTGTGAGAATTGGTGGCCCATACTAGATGTGGGCCAGGCAGATGCTGGGATCTGAGTATTGTTCATTGTCTGACCTAAGTTGCATATTAGGTCATGAAAGCATTCATGATATCAAAAAGGCTCACCTTTGCCTATTTGTGTGTATTTATCTGCAAATCAGTGTTTTCACTTTTACATTATCAGGGCCCCAAAAATTGTTCTTGAGCTGGAGCCCAATGCTAAGAATGTCTGTCACTGAGCGAGCTGTTCTGTTGATTCTTATGATGCAATTAAGGGGATGGTTACAGATTGTTCATGTCTCATCATGCCTGCATATGTTTTTTTTTTTTTTTTTTGCTATTACAAAATGACTATTACAAAATGATCTCAACTATATTTTTTATCAGTGATCATCAAGAATTTTTTGGAGGGGTTCTGAAATGAATTCATTCACAAATGCTGTAATTGATCATAAAACTATGAAGGTTCTTTTATTCTTTTATTTGTGCTAGTAAAAATGTCAAACACAAATGATTGAAGGCATCAAAAGAACAAACAGATATAATGAATTCTTGTTTTGAGGCCTTGGAAAAGCATCAAGCTGGCAATTTTGAAGCAAGTACTCATTGTTCCATCTTCATGTTGAAAGCTGCGGGACTTTGTACTGACAGGAAAGACAACTTTTACACCAAGTTGTAATAATCACTTAACTTAATGATAGGATTTCCAGTGAAAGCTGTGCTCATTTTCTGTGAAAGAATGACTAAGAGCTTGCATTTCAAATCCTCTGTTGTTTGGCTCTATTGAAGACAATTTTAGGGCTGTAGATTACTTGCAGATTTTTTAGTGGATCGGATTGAAGGTAGGCAGGTGTAAACGGCCACAAGCCTGTTTACATTTGCCGCTCCAAAGAGGTGAATGGAGGGTCTGATTGGGTCGGACCGATCATGTGAAAGGGGCCCAAGGCTGATTTCACACTGATGTGCTGTGGTTTACCCAGAGCAGTGCACCTCTGGCTTTCCTGCGGGTTAGCTACACTTTGCCATAGACTTGTATTATATCCTGCAGGTGTGGTGGACTTTCTGAAAGCGCACCAAACTTGCAGGTAATAACAGAAGTCTATGGCTCAGTGCAGGTAACCCGCAGGTGCAGTTTGAAAGCAGCCCAGTAACCACTGCAGAACAGATATGTCCATATATACACTGTGATTATAGTATTAAACATACCTTTAATAACAGTCTTTAACCACTTAAGCCCCGGACCATTTTGTTGCTAAAGGACCAGGCCACTTTTTACGAATCGGCACTGCGTCGCTTTAACTGACAATTGCGCGGTCGTGCGGCGTGGCTCCCAAACAACATTGACGTCCTTTTTTTCTCACAAATAGAGCTTTCTTTTGGCGGTATTTGATCATCTCTGCAGTTTGTTTTTTTTGCGCTATAAACAAAAATATTTGCTATAATAAATATCCCCAAAAAATATATTAAAAAAAAACATTTATTTCCTCAGTTTAGTCCGATACGTATTCTTCTACATATTTTTGGGAAAAAAAATCGCAATAAGCATTTATTGAATGGTTTGCGCAAAAGTTCTAGCGTCTACAAAATAGGGGGAAGTTTTATGGCATTTTTATTAATATATATTTTTTTACTAGTAATGGCCGCGATCAGCGATTTTTATCGTGACTGCGACATTATGGCGGACCCATCGGACACTTTTGACACATTTTTGGGACCATTGTAATTTTTACAGCGAGCAGTGCTATAAAAATGCACTGATTACTGTGAAAATGACACTGGCAGTGAAGGAGTTAACCTGTAGGTGGCGCTGTAGGGATTAAGTGTTTTCTAGTGAGTGTTTCTTACTGTAGGGGGGATGGGCTGTGTGTCACATGACACTGATCACCGCTCCGATCACACGGAGCGGAGATCAGTGTCATTGTCACTAGGTAGAGCGGGGAGATGCTTGTTTACATAAGCATCTTCCCACTCTATCTCTCCGCGAGACGATCGCGGGTGTCCCCGTGGCGATGGAGTCCGCGGGACCCACGGTCGGGCTCACGGAGAAAGCGACAGGGTCGCGAGCGCACTGCCGGCAGCGCCCGCGTGACCACACGGCGGCATCTTAAAGAGGACGTACCCGTATGTGCTTGTGCCTGTCCGTGCCATTCTGCCAACGTATATATACAGGAGGCGGTCCTTAAGCGGTTAATTTGGGTATCTCCAGCTGTTGCTGTTCCAGGCAGAGTGCATTTGGTATCACTCCGTCTGTGACAGGAGGTGGCGCTATACAGGAAGCATCATCTTATGAGGGGGAAATAGAGGGGGAATTGATACAATTGAAACAATGCAGCTTAACATCTAGAATGACTAACATCTCAAAACAAGAAACAGAGGCTCTACAGCAGTTAAAAGACAATAAAGGGTTAGTGATAAAGGAAGCAGACAAGGGAGGAGCAGTGGTGGTGATGACTAGGGAACAATATAGATCTAAAGCTATCAGACAGCTCATTGACAATGATACATATCGACCCCTGTCTAATAATCCCACTACTGTTTTTCAATCAACTCTTCTAAAACATTTACAGTTGGGCTTCAGTATGAGAGTTCTGTCATCCAAAACTGCTGAGTATCTCTATGTGGATAAACCTGTGGTGCCGGTCTTCCATCATCTCCCTAAAATTCATAAATCTGATCGTTCCATACAGGGACGACCAATGGTGGCTGGAATTGGCTCCTTATTGGAGCGTTTGGGAGAATGGGTAGACCGGCACCTACAGCCTTTGGTACACAGATTGCCCGGCTACATCAGAGATACGAGCTAGAGCTGCACGATTCTGGGCAAAATGAGAATCACGATTCTTTTGCTTAGAATAAAGATCACGATTCTCTCACGATTCTCAAAAACTGAACGCCAGAACCCCCCCCCCCCCCAAATAAATAAACAAACCTGTGATATATATGAATGTATAAAAAAAACAGACCAGTGATATGTCTATAATGTTAAAGACCATATAACTCCTATAAAAAAATCTGAATCAAAGTTTGATTCTGCTTTTTTCATAAGAGTTATATGGTCTTTAACATTATAGACATATCACTGGTCTGTTTTTTATACATTCATATTTTCATATATATCACAGGTTTGTTTTTTATAAATCATACATTTGTTCACTGATTGCATTCAGCTGGATTTTATACAAGCAGCGCCAACATCCCAATTTTTAAATCTATCAGAAGCAGTACCGCCGGCAACCACTAGAGACAGCGACCGCTGACATGTAGGAGGAGACGAGAACAATGCTGTCCTGAGTCCACTGGGTGGCGCATGGATACACTCTACAGTTGTACAGAACTGTGAGAAAGAAGGAAGCCCACGCCCAGGCATCCATCCAGCGGCGCAGGCTGCTGACGTCAGTTCCGATATCAGCGCCATTTGCGTTCCACGCTGGTTCCGACGGCTTCTCCTCGGTCCAGTCTACATCCCGGGGGAGACATGAAAAATCGAGGTAATCCAGGCCGGAGATCGCGGGGGGGGGTGAATCGAGATCGCGATTAATGTACGATTAATCGTGCAGCTCTAATACGAGCACAGTCCTATCCCATATCACAGGGATATGCAATTAGCGGACCTCCAACTGTTGTAAAACTACAAGTCCCATCATGCCTCTGCCTCTGGGTGTCATGCTTTTGGCTGTCAGAGTCTTGCTATGCCTCATGGGACTTGAAGTTCTGCAACAGCTGGAGGTCCGCTAATTGCATATCCCTGCCATATCACATCTGTCAAATGAACATCCACCTATGTGTGGGCTACACTGGACGTGAGGGCACTTTATTCGTCAATCCCCCACAGCGCTGCATTGCAGGCCATCCAATATCATCTTCAACGCTATAGTTCCTATTCTCAGGAGCTACAGGAGTTTATTTTGTTAAGGGTTGAGCTTTTATTAAAGCATAATTATTTATTTTTTATTTGATGGCGTATATTATGTCCAGCGCTGTGGGGCATCGATGGGTGCTAGATTCTCACTGTCCATGGCGAATCTCTACATGGGTTGGTGGGAAGAACAAGTTTTGTTCTCTCCCAGCAACCCTTTTGCCAGGCAGATTGTATGGTATGGTCGCTATATCGATGACCTCGTGATGGTGTGGGATGGTGACATTATGGGATTGCATGAATTTTTGAAATTTCTGAATGATAATCAGTTAAATCTACATTTTTCAATTGAGCATGATGTTTCCAGTATTCATTTTTTAGACATCACCCTAAAGGGTGATCTAACTACGGGTGATGTTTCAACATGCACTTATAGGAAACCATGCTCTGGTAACACTACACTTTTTGCAGCCAGTTGTCATCCATCCCACACCATCAATGCCATCCCTTATGGACAGTTTATTCGAGCCAAACGTAACTGTTCAACAAATTCAACATTAGTGTTGAGCGAACTTTAGCTTTTTCCCGAACCCGAACCCGGACTTTGCGCGAAAGTTCGGGTTCGGATTCGGCAATCTACTGGCGCAGTTAGAAATGCTTCAGGGGCCAGCCAATCACCTTTTGATTAGCTGGTGTGCCCTTAGAAGCCATCATAGCCATGCCTACTAATGGCATGGCTGTGATTGGTCAGTGCAACATGTGACCCAGCTTCTATATAAGCTAGAGGCACACAGCACACACGTCACTCTGCTTCAGAATAGATAGGGAGAGGATCTTGGCTGCTGCTGTTGCTAATAGGGAGAGATTGTAAAATACATGAGGTAGTCCTGATTCTGCAATCTGAGGGAAATGATAGAGAGATAGTGTAGTGTAGGGCCAGGTTCCTGTTGGTGCTTTCAGGGAGAGAGATTTATTATATAGGAGTCCAGATTCAGAGATATAACTCAGCGATCTGCATAGGTTTACCTGTTTGTGTTGCAGTGCACAGTCTTTTTTCACTGCCATGAGCCCAGTGTCAGAGAAAATCTAACTTTTATCTGCAAGCTCAGTGCACCAGCACTGCATATATTACGTTGAGAGATACACCGTTTCCATACTGTGGGTGTATTCTGCTCTTGCAAAAAGACCCATTTAGGGCAAAAAAAAGCACTTTATTGTGCTTTTTTCCAAAAGACCCATTTAGGGCAAAAAAATACGAAAAAAAAAAACAATTTGCATTTTATTTTGCTCGTGCAAAAAAAGACCAATTTAGGGCAAAAAATAAAAAAAATAAAAAAATTTGCACTTTAATGTACTCTTGCAAAAAGACCCATTTAGGGCCACAAAAAATATTTTGCAGTGTGTTATACATATCTGGAGGCGTGTGAAATAAACCAATTCTATATATTTGTCTTCTACTGTGCTATGCTAAAAAAACAAAATTTTTTTTGAATAGCATTTTCTGCAGTTCTGTAGCTGTGCGATTCAGCGGTTACGTACTGTGGGTGTGTTGTGGTCTTCCAAAAAACGCCATTTAGGGCCACAAAAAATATTTTGCAGTGTGAAATACATATCTGGAGGCGTGTGAAATAAACCATTTCTATATATTTTTCTTGTACTGTGCTATACTAAAAAAAAACATTTTTTTTGAATAGCATTTTCTGCAGTTCTGTAGCTGTGCGATTCAGTGGTTACGTACTGTGGGTGTGTTGTGGTCTTCCAAAAAACGCCATTTAGGGCCACAAAAAATATTTTGCAGTGTGAAATACATATCTGGAGGTGTGTGAAATAAACAATTTCTATATATTTTTCTTGTACTGTGCTATACTAAAAAAACAAATTTTTTTTTGAATAGCATTTTCTGCAGTTCTGTAGCTGTGCGATTCAGCGGTTACGTACTGTGGGTGTGTTGTGGTCTTCCAAAAAACGCCATTTAGGGCCACAAAAAATATTTTGCAGTGTGAAATACATATCTGGAGGCGTGTGAAATAAACCATTTCTATATATTTGTCTTCTACTGTACTATGCTAAAAAAACAACATTCGACACATCACCGGCCTTACCCAGCCATTGTTGTATTTTTGAACCAGTGTTGGCTACCTCGTCCTCCTCCACCGCCGCTTCCACCTACACAGCCACATCCACCGCACTTCAACCTCCTACTCCATATGGACCTCGTCCTCCTAGGTCAAGATTATCATTTTTATTTTATTTTTTTGTAGCCCACAGATCCTTTCCCCCTTACCTGCCTTTATGTTGTTGGCTCCTCGCAGGAGGGAGAAAGGCACACTGCACTACCAGCCCATACCCTCCTATATAAAGAGGTTGAGTGGTGTACTTGACGGGCCGTGTCCACAGCCGGAGTCAAAACTCCTCCAGAGGATGATTCTCACCTCTACTGTAGGTAGAGGCAAGTCCTTTAATTCCCAGTAAAGTCAATGTCCACACCAGCTGAAACTACAACTCTTATTCTCTCATGGCAAAATAAACTCTACACGGATAGAAAAGGTTAGAGCAAAGAAACAGGACAGCTTAAGGTGTGGAGGAGGTCCAGGCACAAACGTAGCACATTCACTTCACTGCTTAGGTTTCTCAAACAGTTTTAGGTGCACGGTCTCTGCCACAGACCTTGAGGTTGGTCTCTGCCACAGACCGGGTGTACAAGGCCCCTGCCACGGACCTGGAGAACTTTGGTCTCTGCCACAGACCAGGGTGTATAAGGCCCCTGCCACGGGCTGGGTGAATAAGGCCTCTGATAAACTCAAGATGACCTTGAGCTTCTCCTTCTACGTACCTAGCCCATATCAAGGGGAAGACATCTCTCCAGGTAGTCAACAGACCCTTCCTTCACCGTGACTCCCGCATCGGTCCATCAGAATGATCCTCCCTTCCCTGGAACAGGGTCCCCTACACGAGGCGGCACCCTAAGACTCCTCGACCCTTAGCGGACTCCAGACGAAGGCTCTGGACTCCAGGCTTTACTCCCGCCCCTAGGCCTCCATACCCAGGGCAGCAGGAACTCCAGGATAGTACCTCACCCCGGGCTAAAGGTGCCCGAGATGGAACAGGAAGACATGCACCCAGGCCGAAGGCACCTGGGCGCGGACCCCACTGGACATCAGCCCCCAGGTCAAAGGTCTGCCCCTTTTATATGCTCTCCCGGCATGCACAGCAGGTTCACCGCCCCGCTGTACTACTGCCAAGAGGGGATACAAAAGGCACAGCACTGTATCGCGGTTCAACCCTAGCCTACCATGGCAGCGCCACCTGTAGACCGCAGGGAACTGCACACCAATACTGTCCCCCGAGGACAAAATGGTCCATGAATCCTACAGAATTAGGATGTTTGAGCCTATTTAGCACTCAAACACTTCCCTTAAATTTAGCACCCCACTACATTTTTATTTCAAAGTATTTTATTTTCCCACTAGCTTATCCATTAAATTGAATAATTTATTCCAGAAAGGGCGTATTCTGGGGCATTCCCACCATATGTGTGGCATCGTGCCGTTGAGTTTCTGAGGTTCTTAACCACTTCAATACAGGGCTTTTTGTACCTATTCAATACCGGGTCTATTTTGGCACTTCTCTCCTACATGTACAAATCATCATTCTTTTGCTAGAAAATTACTCAGAACCCCCAAACATTATACATGTTTTTTTAGCAGACACCCTAGGGAATAAAATGACGGTCATTGCAACATTTTTTCTTGCACAATATTTGCGCAATAATTTTTCAAACGCCTTTTTTAAAAAAAAAAATGGTTTGATGAATTAAAAAATAACAAAACAGTAAAGTTAGCCCAATTTTTTGGGAAAATATGAAAGATAATGTTAAGCCGAGTAAATAGATACCTAACATGTCATGCTTTAAAATTGCGCACACTCATGGAATGGCGCCAAACTTCGGTACTTAAAAATCTCCATAGGCGACGCTTTAATTTTTTTTACAGGTTACCAGGTTAGAATTACAGAGGAGGTCTAGTTCTAGAATTGTTGCACGCGCTCTAACGCACGCGGCGATACCTCACATGCGTGGTTTGAACGGCGTTTACATATGTGGGCGACTTACGTGTGCATTCGCTTCTGATCGCAAGCTACCGGGGACAGGGGCGTTTTAATTTTTTTTTTTTTTTACTTATTTATTTATTTTTTTACAATGATTTTACTTTTTTTTTTTTTTTTTTGATCACTTTTATTCCTATTACAAGGAATGTAAACATCCCTTGTAATAGGAATGTGTGTGACAGGTTCTCTTTATGGAGAGATGCGGGGTCAATAAGACCCCACATCTCTCCTCCAGGCTGGAAAGCATGAGATCAGTGAAAAATTTTTCACTGATTTCATACTTACAGCCGCAATGGCGGCTTTGTTTACATTTGAGATCCGGGCGTGACGTCATCACATCGCGCCCGGGCCTCCGACGATCATAGAGATGACTGGTGACCATCTGGTCACCAGTCATCTCTATGCTCATCACTTGACTCCACCAACGATGCCGGAAGATTCGCTCCGGGTCCCCGATCGCACGGGGGAGCCCGGAGAAGCACCGGATGGTGGCGGGAGGGGGGGTGTCCCCTCCCGCCGCCTATAAGAACAATCAAGTGGCGGAACCGCCGCTATGATCATTCTTATGGTGCACAGAATCGCCGGCACTTCAAAAGGATATCTGAATGATGCCTCTAGCTGCAGGCATCATTCAGATATCCCCCTACAAAGCCGAGGACGTCATATGACGTCCACCCAGGATGGGAGATCCCATCTGTGGACGTCATTTGTCTATGGCTGGGTAGGGAAGTGGTTAATGACTTTCCGTACCTCTTCTGCTGAAAAGGGGGCCTCCAGCATATTTTTTTATTTTTTTTATGTTATTTTAAGTTATTTCCCTATCCACATTTGTTTGCAGAGCACTTGCCATGCTCTAAACAACATTTTGCTGCCTTTTGCAGCCCTCTAGCCCTTTCCATTACTTTTTTAGAGCCTTTTTAGTCCTCAGAAGTCCGGGTCCCCATTGACTTTAATGGGGTTCGGGTTCGGTTTCGGGTTCGGGTTAAAGTTCGGTCCCAAACACAAACTTTTTTCCGAAGTTCGGCCGAACCCGTCGAACCCGAACATCCAGGTGTCCGCTCAACTCTATTCAACATTTGAACTAGAATGTAAGGTCATTCATCAGCGCTTATTGGACCGAGGTTATAACGAATCTGTTATACACCAAGGACTGGAAAGGGTTTGAATACAATACAATGAATAGAGAGGATTTACTATCAGATAAGCCTAAAACCAAGAGAGAGCATAAAAATAAGAGTAAAACTCATCAACCTTACAACTCTAGAAATAGAAAAACGGGTAAACCCATTACATTTGTAACCACATTTTCCCAAGAATATAATCAAATAGTCAGAATAATAAAAAAAGAATTTGCCAACATTGCATACAGATAAAGATTTAAATGGTATTTTGCAAGCAGGTTGCCTTTTTTCTAGCCGACGGGCACCCACACTAGGGACTGCACTATCACCTAGTCTATTTTCATCCAAACAATGCCAACCCACCTGGCTCTCCTATCCTGGAAGTTACTCCTGTAATATAAAAACCTGTAGGTACTGTAATTTGTGTGATCTGGGTAAAACATTTGTTGCCACAGCTACAGATGAAGAGTTCACTATACAGCAATATATCAACAGTGGCACAAACTATGTAATTTACCTGATCACCTGTATTTCATGCAGCCTCCAATATGTAGGCTGTGCCACACGTCCTTTGAGAGCCTCTATAGGGGAATATTATTGTGACACAAATAATCCAAACGCTAGAAATATTTTGAATGCAACACGTCACTTTAGGGAATGTCATCAGGGCGATCTCTCCTCTTTCCGTTTTAGAGGAATAGAAGGAGTTGATAGGGATAGAATGCTATTGGGGAGAGAAGCATGGTGGATTTTTAGATTAAAAACTAGATCTCCTCAGGGGTTAAACCTAAGGTGGGATCTGGAATTGCATTTACATTAAGAATGCCTCTTCCCAGAGCCTCCCCTCTCTTTCTTTCTTTTCCTCTTCTGGTGTCTTTTTTTCACATACCTGGATTATAATTTTTATCTTTTGTATTTAATGTTTTTTTGTATTTCATGGTGTGTTTTAATTATGTATATGTGTGTAGCACACAGACCCTTTTTTCTTGCTTACCTTCACTCTCAGGTTTAAGGCACACCATGCCACATGCCCGTATCCTCCTGGTATAAGAGGTTGAGCGGTGTTCTTGTAATTTTTGGGTCCTGCGGCGAGTTATCCCCTTCCACTGGTTCTCGTCCCTAGAGTGTAGGGAAGAGTCTATCTTTCCTGCTTAAAAAGGCCAATGTCCAGACAGTGTCAACTCCAACAAAAGAGTTTATTTTTCCTTTGCTCAATAACAACAGGGGGAGGTTGAAGAGAGAAAGAAGTTGGATAGGGAGGTAGATTCAGGCACACAACACCTATCTTTACACTTTGCCACTCAAGCCTGAGTGGGCTTTGCTCACCCGGATAGTCCCCTCTCACAGTCCTAGCAGCCGGAATTAAGCACGAACGGTTACTTTGATTTCGTCCCCTTCACAGACAAGTTCAGGAGATCCTCTGCCACAGAATCCTTTAATTCCTGAATTAGAACTTTGAAACCCCTGTAGATTATTAGAGACCATAGGTGCCAATGGGGCACACTACAGGAGCTCTCTTGCAACTCACGAATCCTTCCCTCTGATAGACAACCAGGCCTTCCTGAGACAGTGACTTCCTTCACCGGTCCTCCGGACAGGTCCTCCCCCGGTTTCCTCTATTTCAGAGCGTTCCACCCTCACTTGGGCTCCCTGGGACTCCAGTGGTTGGTTGTAGACCCAGTTGAAGGTACTGGGCCTACCCGGAACTCTATAGCCTCGGGCTAAAGGTGCTTGAGACTCCTCGACCAGTTCACGAACCCCCCCGGCCAGCAAGGCCAAAGGGCGCGACTTCGCCACCAGGGGTCCTTCTTGGAATCCCCCTGGCACACCACACCAGATCATGGCCTCTGCCCCTTATGTACCCTCTCCCGGCATGCACAGCAGGCAGAACCCGCCCACCGCACGGCAGCCGAGAGAGGACACCCAATCCTGCAATGCCACCTGTGGTTCAACCCGAGACCTAGGCAACAGCGCCACCTACAGGTCAATGGGAACTACACTCCAGGCAACCCCACAGCAGAGCAGAGTCCAAACTAACAGAATTAAAGAACCTGAGCCAAACTATTGCTCAGGCTACCCTTAAATTTAAAGCATAGCGACCCCAAATTTGGGGGGTTCACTACATGTGTATGGATGCATGCACAAGTGTGTGCACACATGTACATATTCTCACTACAAGGTGTGTGAAAAATAGTGGCATACACATGGATCACCCAATATGCATTGCAGCTGATTCCCTTTTTTGGATAATTGCCTGCAGTCAATTTAGACAATTAATGGGTGGAGCCAGTGATCTTTAGAGCTACTATTTATTTCAAAGTTTCATGTCTGTAATGTGGTTATGACTAAGGCCTTATAGGCTGAAACGCATCAACTACTTGTGTTTGTCAACTGTGGCTTGTTAATAAACACTACAAATTTTTAAGAGCAACGACCAGAGTGTGGATCATCTTTTCTGCATCGTCTTATGTGGCTCTGCTCCGCAGCCGCCTACTTCCTCTACCGCCGGCTTCATTCACAACACTGATTGCTCTGGGATGGGAACCCGCAATCTGGGCTTGCCAACCAGCCATCCCAGAGTTGAAGGTCGCGGACCACATGTGGCCCCTGGGCCACTGGTTGGGCACCCCTGGTGTAGGTGCTGGGTTTCTTGAATTGTATTTTAAAGAGGCCAAACCTGGGACAGGCTTACTTTAACATTGTTCAAAAAAACGTTTCAGTCAGCCATGACATCACTTCCTGCGAAACATCTAAAATGTAAGAACTATTTAAAGAAATGTAGGTATGTTTTGTGAATGGGAACACTAAACATAGTGTGGTTCTCTCAAACTTCACTTCAAAAGGGAAAATGTGCTTTAGGGGATGGGAGGGAGGTGCTAAAAAAAGCAGCTGAGCCGACTATTTTTAGTGCCATCAACTGCAAGTGTAAATGAGCTCTAAAATAAATATATTTCCTGTAGAATATATAATAAAAAACAGAAACCAGGAGTAAAAAGGGTTAAGGTCCCTTTTACATTTTGCACCCTTGCCCAATGCAGTCCCAATGCATGGACAAGACAACAGCACCACAGTGGTGTGCGCTGCAATAAAGGAAGAACATGCACTACTTTTTTGGAAAAAAGTAAACAGTGCGATGCGTCATTTATGAGAAGTTAGCATTTCTCCCTACACAGCGCACATCAGCGGCCTCAGTATAATGCTGGTGTGAAGGAGCCCTAAAACAAGGAGTATTTTTAAAACAAGAATATATAGTTCTAATCATCATATAAACAAGCGCATAAGAGATGTGTATCGTGCAGCAGTTTTTCTCCTGCTTTTTACAAATAAAGAGTGATTAGAAGAGTATTAAAAAGAGTTGAAAGTAAAAGACATCATAAGTGCACATGGCCTTATGAATAAATGGCGTGATTGAAAACCAAAGTGGCTTAAAGCTATAAGAACAGCTACAGTGTACTTAAATGGACTCACAAACCACAAGGCATGTACCTAGTACTTGTTGCAGGACAGGGACTGATAGGGCAGGATGTTACCAGGCCTTATCCCAGTACTAGGGGCTAGCATAACAGGGCAGGGGGCAGCAAAAACATTCATCTGACAAAAATTTGTAAAATTCAACAGTTATGAGCCAAACAATGGGAAATGTATGTAATGTAAGGGTCACTAACGTTCAGCAGGACCCCATGGGATAGTACTAAGGGCAATGCGCCTATTGCTTTACATTGCAGAGTTGCTATTGGCTTTTACCAGGAGTCTTCTTCCTGGCAAGGTCCGGCAGCGTCTGCCGGACCTTCAGCCGGGCAGTCAGAGCGCTAATACGCCGCGGCGCTGACGTCAGCGGCTGCATGCAAACGGAATATCTCCTAAACCGTACAGGTTTAGGAGATATTAATTTTACCTACAGGTAATGCCGCGTACACACGACCATTTTTTCTCTTTGACGAGAAAAACGACCGTCTGTGGGCTTTTGGTCATTTTTCCAGACGAGAAAAACGGCATTAATCACGACGAGAAAAATTAGAACATGCTCTAATTTTTCTCGTCGTGATTCACGCCATTTTTTTCTGCGGCAGTTTTCCCATAGGGAAACACTGCCGGGGAGCCTACACACGGTCGTTTTTCTCGACCAAGAGAAAAGATTACGGGAAAAACGTCCGTGTGTGGGGGAACAAGCCGTTCCTCGTTTTTCCCATCGATTTTCTCGACGGTGTTTTCACCGTCGAGAAAATCGATCGTGTGTACGCGGCATAAGCCTTATTATAGGCTTACCTGTAGGTAAAAATTACAAATTAGGGTATACAACCACTTTAAGGTTACCCTTTGATTAACACCATGGCCAATTAAATATCCAATAAATATTTAAGAATCAAAACATCTGGTGTGTTTTGTTATTGTATTGTTATGGTTCTTTACAGTTGTGCTCGTCATAAGTTTACACACCCTGGCAGAATTTTTTAATTTGTTGGCCATTTTCTTAGTGAAAATGAATGACAACACAAAAAGTTTTCTTTCACTCATTGTTAGGCCGCGTACACACGACCGGTTTTCTCTGCAAAAAAACGACAAGAAAACTGCCGGGAGAGCTTTCTTGCCGAGAAAACCGGCTGTGTGTACGCGGGTTTCAGTTTTCTCGTCAAGAAAACTGCCCAGATTCCCCGACGAGAAAAAAGACGACCTGCGGTCTTTTTTCTCGTCGAGAATCTCGTCGGCCTGTTTCTCGATGAGAAACCCGAGCGTGTGTACACTTACCTGTCGCCGTGGAAACCCGTGCATGCCCGAAATGACTTTGACGCATGCGCGGTAGCTTCCTAGGCATAGGGTGTAGCAAGATGGCGGCGACGGCATCGAATGTGACGATGACGTCACCGTGTTCGTGCCATTCAAAAGAACGCCGGTTCTTTTGAATCGTACGTGTGTACACTCGGCCGGGACAAGTTTCTTGTCAAGATTCTCGTCAGGAAAAACAACGTTTTTTTCCTGACGAGAATCTCAGCCGTGTGTACGAGGCTTCAGTGTTTGGCTGAAGCCATTTATTATCAATCAACTGTGTTTACTCTTTTTAAATCATAATGACAACATAAACTACCCAAATGACCCTGATCAAAAGTTTACATACCCCAGTTCTTAATACCGTGTATTGCCCCCTTTAACATCAATGACAGCTTGAAGTCTTATGTGGTATTTGTGGATGAGGCTCTTTATCTTCTCAGATGGTAAAGCTGCCCATTCCTTATGGCAAAAAGCCTCCAGTTCCTGTAAAACCTTGGGCTGTCTTGCATGAACTGCACGTTTGAGATCTACCCAGAGTGGCTCTATGATATTGAGGTCAGAAGACTGAGATGGCCACTCCAGAACCTTAAGTTTATTCTGCTGTAGCCAATGACAGGTCGACTTGGCCTTGTGTTTTGGATCATTGTCATGTTGGAATGTCCAAGTACATCCCCTGCGCAGCTTCCTGGCTGATGAATGCAAATGTTCCTCCAGTATTTTTTGATAACATACTGCATTCATCTTGCCAACAATTTTGACCATATTTCCTGTGCATTTGTAGCTCACACATCCCCCAAAACATCAGCGATCCACCTCCGTGTTTCACAGTAGGAATGGTGTACCTTTCATCATAGAAGAAAAAAAGAGATAGAGATGGGGCCAAGTGAGGACCCCTGAAAAGCCCTTGTGGAGAATCAGCCACGGTATACCGAAATTAATTATAAACTTTATTGTTGTATCAAAGGTGTGCTATAGTTCCGTTAAATGCTAAATGTTACATATGAGGAATATATCATCGTCATATCCATCAATAAAAAACATACATACAAAACAGTAAAAATAGACAACGTTGTCACACTAAAAGACGCCAGACCTAAGGGCCCCACACATCCACATCCACATGTACATCCAGCTAAGGACACTAGATGGTTCTGCTATGTATCAGGTAAACTAATATTAGCATAGAAATTAGATACTAATAATTGGACTGGATCTCAAAAGAGATATTGCTCTGAATGCCTATTAAATACCGTTTTCATCGTAGCTAGTCCATGAGTAGTTTTCCTGATGATATATTAATTGATGACTGCTGACCATTTCTGAAGCAAAACCAATGTTAATATTTCAAACACAATTGCTGTAAAAGTCTATGGAAACAGTTCAAGGGGGTGTATAGTAGATTCACCTTATTTAGAGCACAAGACCCATATGATTCACCCCCGCTTTCCTCCCAGAAGAGGCTGAAGCTACAAAAACATGCACAGTATGAAAAGTTTCACAGTAGGAATGGTGTACCTTTCATCATAGGCCTTGTTGACTGTGATTTGTGTTTATCTAACAGGACACCACATGCTGACTATTCTCTTCCAATTTATTTATTCCTCTTCCAGTCAGGACCAGAACACATTTAATGTAAAAAAAATATTTGCATTGTGTCACTCCTGGACACTAACTTGCATGATTTGGCTCACTAACACCAAATCTGAACCACCAGCCACCAATTTGAACAATGACCATGTACATTTGCAAAGAAAGTCTGTCATGAAGGCCCCTTGAACCACCTTTAGGGAAAAGGAGCCTTCACTGCTAGAAGCATGGGACCCTTCGGGGTAAGACTGGGGTAAGACTGCGCTATATTAAGATACCACTCAACTCAACTCAACTCAACTGTGGGTGTGAACCTAAAAGGGAAGTTAAGTAGCTCCCTTAGGATTGGCTACAAAGGCCTGAGGTGACTGGGTTGAGCTACGCTGAGGCATATCCAACTGCTCTGAGGAGATTCAGCTGTCACAAGAATTGCCCACCCTCCCGCCTGTTGTGATGTTTTGTCACAGCTTTATTGACAATTTTTACCTCGCCAGCAATTGATGTTGCTTTATGGGCTATACACTCAAGTTAAATTCTGGGGTCAGTCTAATGCCTGTCTGGCAATGATGGTAAGGACGGGCCTCTTAAGCCCCGTACACATGATCCGAATATCGTACGAAAAATGTCGTCCGAGGAAGAATCGTACGATAATTGGATCGTTAGTACAGAGCTTCGAGAGCCGATCATGACAGTTCATCCAATATTATTTAATCGGACGTGCACGAAAATTTTCCTCGTACGATAACAAATCGTACGATTTTCGTGTAGTCAGTACAGTTGTCGTCCGAAAATACAATACAAATACATTACAACACATGACATCACTTCCGATTTTTTTTTCTGTCGTACGAGAGTTTTCGTGACTTTAATAACCTATTTAATTTTACTTGCGACTATTAAGCGAAAAAAGTCGTACGATCCGTCGTACGATATTCGGATCGTGTGTACGGGGCATTAGACTATGTGAGTTTATGTTTTATGGGTGCTCATGTTATACTGTGACTAGCATTGTTGTTTGGTACATTTGGAAAGTTGTACTTTGAAAAGTTCAATAAGTTGTGGCCTTGCCCTATTTCCAACTTAATCGGCTTCCATGTCTTTTTGGTAGGGGCAAGATATTGGTTTATACAAGCCAAGAGGAGGAGGCTAGAGCACTGGCGGGGGACCATAGGCAAGGAGGATCAGGGCTGCTCTGGGCAAAACCATTGCATAGAGCAGATAAGTGTTTGTTATAAAAAAAATAAAAAAAACAACAACTTTACAATAACTTTAAGGTTTAGCATTAAGGGTTGGGGTGCAGGTTCAGTTTAAGAATTAGGTCACACAAAAATGTAATATATTGGAGCTTACCAGTCCTTAATTGATGGCTGCATTAATTTTCTCTTTTCAGAATTTTTCTTTCCTTTGTACCTTGTAATCCTGGAAATAACAAAATACTTCCTTTCCCTGGGTGGATATGCTCACTCCTTCACTGTATCTATTCAGGGCTGGTGCAAGGATTTTTGACACCCTAGGCAAAACCTCATTTTGCCGCACCCCCTTGGCTCCACCCCTGCCCTGTCCATGTATACTCCACCTTTTTAATGAAGGGCCCATCAATGCAGACTCACCAGCGCCCATCAATGCTGCCTACTAGTGCCCATCAATGAATGTTTGCTTGCTTCCATTCATTCTGGAGTTGGGACACAGACACAGTCCTCCGCCGCCACTGCGACTCTGACACTATGTACAAATGGAGCAGTGGCTGCCTGCTGATGCGGAGACTTAGTTGCTTGTTGCAGAGAGAGGAGAGTAGGAACACCAGTGGCCGGGCACCCCTAGGCAGCAGTGCGCCCTAGGCGACTGCCTAGTTTGCCTAGCGGTAGCACCGGCCCTGTATCTATTCAAAAGAGCCATAGCTGTCACCCAGGCTGAAAATCAAACAGGTCTTTTTGTAGTTTACAGAAGGATACGTTTTTTGAGCTCACAGAAAATGACAAGGAAAGATCAACACATATTTTCTCTATCTCCTGAAAATGTTCTTAGCCTGAAAAACTTCTTCTCCTTCTTTTCTTTTTAGATTTGGAAAGAGTTGTTAGTGGTCAACTGTCAAGTTTTTATTGCCCTGTGTGTTATGTAGATGTAGCCGGAAGTGGACTATGGTTATCTGACTTTTGAAGACTTGTATATTACTATTCTAGCTTGCTCCTATGTCCCCCTAGTGCTGGATCTGAATCACTGACATCATCTCTTGAGCACAGAGAAAAGCATTGTGGGAGATGTAGGCCTCTGGATAGGCATCACTGGTTTTGCAGAACTGACTGTGAACTGAATCCCCAGCAGACCATCTACTCTGTAGGAGAATTGTGGGAGAGACTATATAGGGATTTGCCAACCAGACCCATGCTCTCTTGCTTCCTGGATTGTTGTGTAACGACATCATGCGACACACAGCCCACCGCTCCAGCCCCAGCGAGTCCAGCCGCTGTCCGCTGGCAGAAGGATGCCCTACAACAGCGCTGAACACTGCGAAACCTGGCGGTTTGCTGAGTTAGACCGACCACTGTCTCTGCTCATCCGCAGTTGGAAGAATCGTTTGTTGGTCCTTCCAGGAGGCTGCCGAGGTCTATCAGGATTGGTGAGGGGGCTTATACCCACAGATCCCACTGCCTTGTTAAGTACTACACTTTCAACACTGTGCACAGGTGACATTCACTTGGATTACAAGTAGTATTGCTATCAACCAGGATTTGCTATTTTGCATTGTTCATCATCACTTTGCTGCAGTCAGGAATCTTTGTTCTATGAGCTCCAACTTTGTCGGTGAAGACAGTTCAAGGCCTTTCTTTTTAGGATAGTATTGTTATTACTCTTAAAGGGGACACTTTACTGGTAACTATAGTATACTATCGCTCATTATGATAAAAAGTATTATAGGCCAGCCCAGGGTTCTTCTTTAAAGTGGACACATGTCCTTATATCCATTGATAGCTTTCTTACAATATCCCATGTTGACTGTGTATATTATTTTCATTCATGTGTCATTACTAAATGTTATTTATGCAAGCCTTATTACAATCTAGTCTTGGCTGTAACCAGGATTCGGTTGAATAATCCTCATTTTAAACCTCTGACAGTGGTCCAGTAACAGTGGTCACGAGAGCGCAGTGAGGTATGAGTGCCTGTGTAGTCTTCCGCTGGTCGTAGCAAAGGTATGAGTGCCTGTGTAGTCCCCTTTTGGGAGCAAAGTGATTTGCGGAGTTCACCTTAAGATGAAGACTTGATGGGAAAGTCTCAATTTAAGATGTAGAATTGAAGGCAAGAGTCACTTTAAGGGAGGGGGGCATGTAAGACGTATTTCAGATAAAATAATGAAGTTGAACTTTGGCAGATAACTTCTTCCTTAGATAGCTTGAACTTAAAGTAGCTACAGAACTCTGCCTAGTAGGGGATAGAGGGGCTAACTCAGTTAGGTAGCCTGCAAGCAGTGTTCGTGAAAACAGTTAAGAATGGCAGGCTGCAACAATTGAAGGGCTCTCTTGCAAAGGTGTATTCTGAAAAGTGTCTTTGAACTTAAACAGTAAATGTTTGCAACAAGAGTAGCATAAGGTGGGTCAGGAACCTTTTCACCCGTTTCTTTTGTAATGTAGGGCGTTACGAGCATCCGGCTGGGGGGGTCCCTTTGTTATTTGGAAATGCGGCTGTGATGATGTTGATGACTTCTTCGATCCTGCAGCGGACAGGTCTCACCAGTCTGCCACTCACAGGCTATGTAGCTTCTCAGTGTCAGTTGCAGCTTCTCAGTCTAACCTGGTCTGGTCCAGGCCCATTTGGCTTCACTCTGCTCTCACACACACCCCCTATCACCAGCAAAGTCTCTTTTCAACTCCTGGAAACCTACCGCTGTCAGAATACAAAAGCTCCGTGGGAAGGGAATCAAGAAATTTAGACCTGAAAAACTTTGGCAGGCTGGTAATATAGCTATTTGTTCAACTCAAGAATGGACTTCTCATAAACCTTATTGTTGACATACTTGTTAGGCTCGGCTGCTCATGTATAGACTGGGTGCTCTAGATACTTATGGCCAGTACACAGGAGCCGAATATCATCTGATACTGGCCAGTTTAACAGAAACATGTTTCCATTAGGAAGTGATCAGGCAACAAGAATGCCGTAAGGATATGGGTGAAATGTCATTTGAGGTTTTTAGCCTGTCTATAGTAGGGAGGTCCACTAGTTGAGTCAGTGGATCTATTAAACTGAAGTGTACAGTATCTTTAAATAAAAGTATAAAATGTATGCTAAACAGAGCTGAACTAGAGTTTAAACAAATGAGAGAGCAAGAGAGAGAGATTTCAGCCATGCATTTCTTTATTTTAAATATGAGATGTTCACATTAATATCTGCTTTATGTTATGTAAAATGTATATGAATGGAGCACACCTTTAAGGAAACCTATGTATCAGGGAAGAATGGAAGCTGGGTTTTATTATTTTCCCTTCCTGTAAGTGTCATACGCTTTTGATGAAGGCTTAGGCCAAAACGCGACAGAATTTGGATGATGTTACTGCTATAATGCTACAATAAAATTTTCTATGGAAAAGCTGTTGAGTTTCTGGCTTGTACTTGTTATGTACCCCAGAAGAAGAGGATCAGGGCTGCTCTGTGCAAAACCATTACATAGAGCAGGTAAGTAAAGGCATGTTTGTTATTTTTATTAAAAGTGAGAGTTTACAATCACTTTAAGTATTTAGATAACACCTTAGCACTGCAACAGAAATGGCTGAAGAGTTTGTTTTGACAGATTACTTTAATTGTATGTAAAAGGATGGTCTCATTACAGCATGGCGAGACACACTTTGTTTTTTTTATCAGTGAAATATCACAGTAACATGCTGTTTTAATGTAATTCAAGGTTTTGCCAAATATAATGGCACCTATTATAAACAGCATTAGACATCATCTTTAAAAAAATAAAGTGTATATATAAAAACATCCCTTAGTTTATTTACATGTTGCATATAAAGCAATGAAATTATATTTCAGTTCAACTGATGTCATTAACAGCGGGTCTTGGCAATCTCCGACTGCCAAGTCGTTATTGAGTGCCAGTCCTTTATTTTTCCAGAATTCTCCAGTACTGGTCCTTGATTTGAGGCTCACATACCAGGAAAACTCACCTTGTGCCAAAAAAAAGGGACAAAGTATGTGTCTCTTATTCAGACAGCTGCAGCACCTCTGACTGCCCGAATACCTAAACAGTGACTACATCAGATTGGATGCAGTCACTTTTCAGCCAACAATTTTCTACCCAGCTCCTTCCAGCTTTAAGTGGTTTTAAAGCCTTAAAGTTCTTCACCTTAATGCATTCTATTCATTAGGATGAAAAACCTTCTGTGCTTCAGAATCCCCCCAGCTCCCCTCATTCTTACCTGAGCCTGATCCGATCCAGCGATGTGCTCAAGAGCAGCGGCTCTCGCCACTGTCTCCCTCCTCATTAGACAGATTGATAGCAGTGGCAGCCACTGCTGGGCTCTGAGGAAGAAGGTAATCCTTCGAAACGCGTCAGCCAGCTGTGGCCCTTGTCATTTCCTCTATGACCACCTGGAGTTCATTCGGTTCTGACTCATTGCTGCTACTTTTGGAGATTACTTACATTGTGAGACATCCACCTACGTGTGTAAGTAGTTTTCTTTTTATCAATTTTTAATAAAACAAATCCAAAGGATAATGCACTAGGCTGGTGCACCCTTTCTTTCTTCTTCTCGTTTACTGTTAGGATACCCCTATCCCTGAGGGCAGCAAGGCCAGTGACATGTACCATCACGACACATAGACTGTCTGGTTATCCACTCGTGCGCGGTAGTGTTTGTTTTCTGCTGTCAATCAAATGCCGTGCCGAGCGAGCAGGGGACGGGGCTGAGCTGCCTGCTAAGTGTCAATAGACGCAAACAGGGCTGCTCGGGAGTGAGCCCGCACGGGTGCCCTCGTGGAAAGTGACTCCAGAGTCGCCGACCAGTTCATTTAGTGTGCCTGTACTGTTTGATCATCTCCGATAGCATGTTCACAGTCCCTGACCAACGGCCGTATCATGTGTTTTTGTTATCTATGTAGTTGTATGCAGGTTGTATAGTGTTGTCTCCTAGTTTTTGGTGAGATTTGTTCAGACGTGATTTACAGATACCTGTCTTTTAGTGAGCTAGAACATGTGCGCCAAAAGCTGGACTTGCAATGGAAGTGTTTGTTGTACGAACAGATAAGTAGGTGCTGTCTTTGGGCGAGCTTACTTCAGGAGAAGGAGCTTCATCTCAGGTTGGATGTCGCCACCGAGGTTAAAGATTTTAGTAGGCCAGTAGGAAGACAGAAGGTGGAGAAGGGTTTTAAGAATAGCAGACAGAAAATATTATCACCCTTTTAATGCTATGTAGCTGTATGGTTCAGCAGAATGGTGCATCACCAATGTGTGAAAGGTCAGGGTAGTTAACCTTCAGACAGATTTGTATCACTAGTAACATTTCGAGAAGTGAAAGCCAGAGAACAAAGGTTGTAACCAGATTCACATGGCGGATACTAAACTGAAACCCAACAAGAACCAGCTCTGGTGCTTTCTTATTCAGTAAGCTGAATCTGCACTTGTCACATGATGTCACATGCTTGTTGAAGTATGCTGGCACTGTTGTTTCTGTCTAAAGGGAACCTCAGCGCAAGGTCAGCATAACTGGGGGGTAAGCTTAGGCATGTGCACCAGGAAGTGATGTAGGAGTGGGTGTAGTATTAGTTGGGACACAGGGCGGGGTTAGATTACCCATGCTGTGTCCATATAGGAGAGTGGGGGGCGGAGCCTCGGCATTCTGGCGTGGAGAGCAGGAGAGGCATCACACAGTGCTAAATTTCCCTCCCTCCCTCCCTTTATGCAGTTGTCTGGTATGGGTGTGTGTTTGTTTTTTTTGTTTTTTTTGCTGTTTTTTATTTCAAGTGTCGTGGCAGGGGTCTCAGGTCTGTCACTTTGGGCCCGGGGTTGAGCCAGCGTTGCAGTGGCGTACCCTTTTTGGCCTCTCGCAGCATGAGTACAGAGGGGCGGGGGCTCCGCTGGGCTTGCTGGGGGAGGGTATAAAGGGGTGGGCCATTTTGGTCACGGGGTTGTCGAGTCCCAGGCACCTTCAGCCTGAGGGCTGTGGTTCGTGGTCGGTGTCCAGGCGGCCTAGGCCTGGACACCCGGAGCTCGTGTTCCACCCCAGGCACCTTCAGCCTGGGGTGAGGTACTCGGTTTGAGGCCTGGAGCCCAGTGTCCTCCGCTGGGCTCCGCGAGGGAAGGATTTCCTAGGGGGCCCCGGGAGTTGGGCACCCGAATCCAGAGGCGTAGGGGACCGAAGGAGCTACTCTCCCGAAGACCTGGTGCAGCAGATTGCCAGTACCGGGTGAACCTCTGGAGACCGCCCGGAGGGACATCTTTCCCGAACAGGGGCCAATTTCAGAGAGGAAGGTGGTTCAAGTTCAATGACCGGTGGCAGTGGTCCAGCTATTCAACTCAGGTCAGTGGCAGAGACCTGCTATTAGGCCTGTGGCAGGGGCCTCAACGGTTCATCCGGTCGGTGGCAGCGACCGTGCGCCAGGCCTATTCGCTAGCAAAGGAATAGGAAAGTTCATTGTGCCTGGGCCTACTCGTATCCACACCCCCTGTCTGTTCGTTGAGGGAGTCCAACTGATTGTGTTTCATCCTGACATTGAAGAATAAAGGAGTGTTGGACTTTTGTTGGTGTGGGACTCATTTACTGGCAGACACGGTTCCACAGAAGAGGCGGAGGCTCCAAACTCAGAACACCGACCCAAAGGTAAAGGAACTTTGCTTACACCACACAAACATCTGCGGTGAAGGCTTGGCATGGTGACCCCACACTCTCTCCTCCAAGGTACCCCTAGACAAGCAGAAACCAGCCAACAGTGTTCGTTGAGAGAGTGGAGGCCGCTAAAGTTATATGTATATATCAGTTATGGGTGGTAGGGGCTGGGGGCCTGTCTCGGGGTGGGGACCTCCCCTATCTGGTTATGGGCTATTGGTCATTGGGCTAAATGGTGGAAGAAGGATCGAGTCATTGTCTCTGAGCTGTGTATCGCGGCTGGAGGCCAGGATACTGTGGAGATCGTGGACAGCCGATGAAATAGCAGTTGGTACCTTCTTTCAGGAACCCAGGCGCAGCAGTTAAGGAAAATCTGTTGGGGAAATGTTATGTGTTAAATATATATATATATTTATGGAAAGATATATATATTTAAAAAAATGGTTATTTTTGATAAGTTATTTTATAAGTTATCTTTTGGAATTAAGGGGCCTTTGTTGGCCATTTAATCCAGAAGATGTCATGGTCTTTTTCAGAAGTAAGTTAGCATAAGGATAAGGGGTTTGTTGGTAAGCAGCATGCACAATAGCATTGCACCAGTCAAGTAAGTGCTAGACAAAGTAGAGATTGAGATTGAGGTAACAAAATACTTACAGGATGTGAGAGCATACAGCTATTCATTTGTATTTTCATTGCTGGGCCTATAGAATATGGGGGGATTTACTAAAACTGGCGCAGTCAGGATCTGGTACAGCTGTGCATAGTAACCAATCAGCTTCTAACTTCATCTTGTTCAATTAAGCTTTGACAATAAAACCTGGAAGCTGATTGGTTTCTACACAGAGCTGCACCAGATTTTGCACTCCCTAGCTTTAGTAACTAACCCCCCAAGTGCCATTATTATGTGGAGCATGTTATAGGTGCAACACAAAAGTTAATATCTCTTATCAACATTTTCCCATATGCTCAGATAATATAGAGTGAATTAAGGTGGAGTTCCACCCAAAAGTGGATCTTCCGCTCATTGGATTCCTCCCCCCCTCCAGTGCCACAATTGCCACCTTTCGGGGGGAGGGGGGACAGGATACCTATCAAAGACAGGTATCCTTTCCCACTTCCGGGAGTCCGGGCCACGGCCCGTGACGTCAGCGCGGGGGTTCCCTCCTCCTCTTCCCCCGACCGCTGGGCCAGTAGGAGAGAGGAGCGGGCCTCGCGCATGCTCAGTAGGGTTCCCGGCATGAAGCCGAAAGGCTACACTGCCGGTTACCCTTACCCGCAATGGCGGCGACAGCACCCGCAGCTAATGTTTCCATCAGCTGCGGGTGCCGACATCGCTGGACTCCAGGACAGGTAAGTGTCCATTTATTAAAAGCCAACAGCTGCTGGTTCAGCTGCTGTTTTTTTATTTTTATTTTTTGTCCGGAACACCGCTTTAAGGGCAGTTGGTAGGCACTGTGTGTTGGTTTTGATTCATGACCCTGCACTTGTTTCAGAATGAGTGTTAGGAAATCACCCATGGTGAGTTGTTGATAGGCCCATTTGGCAGCCTGCTCCCCATCAATAATGAGGTTGGCCATCAGGCTCTTGGCTAGTGGTGAGCACTGTTCCCTTTCTTTTGCTGTTCCTCCTGTCTTCTTGGGTCCTGCTTGTTGGCCTGTTTCTTTGGTTGCTCCTTTGCTTGTGTAGCGATACCTTCAACTAAGAAGGCCGCAAGTTTAGTTTAGGCCCTGAAAACAGGCCTGCCAACCCCCGGCAAGGCACTCGACCCCCTACTGGCACAGTTAGTATTGGCAGCGATATATATTTTCTTATACTGTATGAGTAAACCCAGACACCAAGACAATAATGAAAAGGGTATCAAATTTACTTTAAACTTTTGGTAAGAAAAGTTAACAGTGGTAACAGTTCACAGATAATAAATTGCAGAGCCCTGCAGCAATAACACACTATGCATTTAAAATGAACAGTAAAGGTGCGCCGCGTGGGCGATCGTTAACTAGGCGTCCTGTGATGCAGTAACCAAATGAACTAACTAGCTGGCCAGGCCTGGCTCAGATATCTAAAACTCAGTCTATAGGGGATGATGGTTTCTTCACCGGCAATTCTTTAAAGGTGGTGCACATTAACAGAATACCATTTGTAATCCAATGGGAAGGTTGTGATGAACTAAACACGTTACTTCATGAACTCTAAGTTCCGCTCTGATACGGATCTCCAGTGAGAATATCAGAAATAAACTTGTGGGCCACGGCAGTCTATAGGCACATTAGCAACAACAGTATATGGTCTGAGCATACACCCTCTCACCCCTCCGGATGGGATCCCAGTCCGGGAACTTCCACCGACTGTGTCCTCACACACACAGTGTCTCCAGCGATCGGGTCCCCGATCCAACCAAGGTTGTAGACAAGCGAAGTCAGATGCCACCCAGGCTCGCAGTGGGGTGGAAGGCTCTTTGGTGCTGCGCAAGGCCTCAGGCTTCAGGCCTTGCACTCCGGCACATCCGCACAGGAGGATCAGTCACTGAAGTCTCGTGTCCCAAAGAGACCGAGCCCAGCCTCGCCTCCTCCTTTTATAACCCCTCCCATGAGTCTCTGGGGTGGAAACATGCCGAAAGGGATTCTGGGCAAGGTAGTCCCGAGAGTCTTAAAGGGGACCCCGCTACACTTGATTGGGAGAATACCTGCTCTAATACTCTTTTCAGGTGAGCTTTGCAAATGTATTGCAGCAGTGATCATCTGGGCTCAACAGATACAGACTCTTAAGCCCTGTACAACGTTGGTTTTCCTGACGGGATTCCTGGCAAGCTTTTCTTGCTCGCCGAGTGTACACACGGCACATTCAAAAGAACTGCCGTTCTTTTGAATGGCAAGAACGCGGTGATGTCATCGACTAAGACGAGCATGCGCTCGTCACATTCTATGTCGTCGCCGCCATCTTGCTTCACCCTACACTACCCTTGTAAGCTAGCGCGCATGCGGCGA
Source organism: Rana muscosa (assembly GCA_029206835.1). NCBI lineage: Eukaryota > Metazoa > Chordata > Amphibia > Anura > Ranidae > Rana > Rana muscosa. The sequence goes on along the minus strand of JARGYO010005626.1, from coordinate 72,831,881 downwards.
AGTCTCATTGAGCATGCGCGGGTTTACCTGGAGACAGGTAAGCATACACACGCACGGTTTTCTCACCGGGAAACAGGCCGACGAGAATCCCGACAAGAAAATAGAGAGCAGGTTCTCTATTTTTCTCGTTGAGATTCCCGGCAGTTTTCCCGACGAGAAACCATACACACGGCCGGTTTTCTCTGCACAAAGCTCTCCCAGCAGTTTTCTTGCCGAGAAACCGGCCGTGTGTAAGAGGCTTGAAGCCTCGTACACGCAAGGGTAGTGTAGGGTGAAGCAAAATGGCGGCGACGGCATCAAATGTGACGAGTGCATGCTCGTCGTAGTCAATGATGTCACCGCGTTCTTGCCATTCAAAAGAACGGCGGTTCTTTTGAATGTGCCGTGTGTACACTCGGCGAGCAAGAAAAGCTTGCCAGAAATCCCATCAGGAAAACCAACGTTTTTTTCCTGACGAGATTCCCGGCCGTGTGTACAGGGCTTTACAATAGGATTACTGTTCCACTGTATAATATGAGATTGTTCTGTAATGTTCTCTGAGTATAGTTTTGTTCTCAGTGTGTGCTGTGTCTGAAAACATGGCATTTACCAGTGCAGTAGATGTTGTATGGCTGAATGTTGAATATTAAGCTCCTTTATGATTGCCTCACTTTTAGTATGATACCCTATGGCTTCGGAACCTTACAACACATCCAAAAAGCTGGAAAGCATTTATTTTACTGTAGGCCTTGTAGTGCACCAAGGCAGACATTGTGCCTGTGCCTAGGGTTGCCACCTGTCCAGGATTCACCCAGACAGTCTGGGTTTTGAATCATGTGTCCGGGTTTCAGTCCGCCTGAAACCCGGACACATTATTCAGATCGGGGTGTGGCTCCCCAAGTAACTGAGATAGTCACACACAAATCTGTTGCCGTATGGGAGCTGTGGGTGGCTGTCTGGGGGCAGGTTCCACATCACTGGAGGGCTGGGCAATGTTGTCAGCAAGAGAAATTTGGCTACACCCACTGTTCACCGCAGCACAATATGAGCACCACATTACTACTCTCCTTGGAGCACCCAAAGGTGTGCCAGGTCTTTTAAAAAACATTGCCCTGTGTCGCTAAAGTGCTTGGGTTTGGCTTGAAGAAAAGGTGGCAACCCTACCTGTGCCTCTTCCTGCATTTTGGTAGTGCAGTAAAGTACTGAAGCCACAGGCTGTGTAACCTAGCAAAGGTCGCTTTTCAAAAAGAAAACCCTTTTAAAATATATCAGTCATTGCTTAGTGTTGGAATATTATAATGGTCTAGTGTGAGCTTTAAAAATGTAAGCATGCAAAATTTGATCCATCTTACTTGTGTTTTTTGTATAGTTCAAGTGTTGGCTTGTTTCCTAATTGCACTTGAAGATAAAATACAATGAAGGGGTTGAGAGGTTGGCTCTTCTTTCTTCCTTAACAAGTCTTAGCTCAGCAGTATACTTCCTGTGTTTGTCCTATTCTTCCTTGCTAGTCCATTTAATGATATATCTTCAAAATAATTTTAATAAGAATCTACTCTGAAATTACCAGTGATATATACCACATCCAAATTATCCATACACTTTGGGGTTGATTTACTAAAGGCAAATAGACTGTGGACTTTGCAAGTGCAGTTGCACTTATTTTTTCCAGAGGTAAAGCTTCACTTTGTAAAGACTACCCAATCAGGTGCAAGGAAGATAAAACAAAAACACTTTTGCTTGCGCATGATTGAATGATAGAAATCAGCCAAACTTCACCGCATTTGCTAAGCTCTGAGGGAAATTAGTGCAACTGCATTTGCAGAGTGCACAGTCTTTTTGCTGTTAGTAAATCAACCCCAATGACTTTCCAAATCCCTGTCTCAACAGTACCAACACTTACTGAGGGAACTCAGAAGAACTGGGGGAGGGTCTAACAAAAACTAAACGAACTAGCACTAAACAGGAGGGGAGGCCAGAGTGATAGAGACAGAAGCCAACTCACACAGTAAACAAATTGAAGTGGCACAAAATCACCACTAAATGCCAGTGTCAGTGGCGGCCCGTCCATTAGGGGAGCCCGGGCGCAGCCCCTCTCTTCAGGCCACCCCTATTCATGCGTCCGGCCCCTTTCGGGGCACCAGGTGCATGAATTACAGCGGGTGGGGAGTTTTTTGAAGCACCTGATTAGAGCCAGAGGCTCTAATAGGCTCCAAAATAGGGTGGGCTTGGGTCGCAGAGCATGCGACAGAAGCCCGCCCTGGTGTGTTACAACAGCGAATGAATATTCACTGTTGAAACACTGATCCTCAATCCGGATAATCAGAAGCGGGTGTGAGACCGGTTTTCCGATTGGCCGAAAAGAGAAGACTCCCGATTGGCCACCGAGGAGGAGGGAGGAAACGTAAGCTGCCGCCGTGGAGAGCAGGAGAACAGGAAGCCGACGGTGATGGAGAATGGGAGGCTGCCGCCGGTTATGGGATAAGTGCTACTGACCGACCAACCGATGGGGGGTGGCATAGTATTTGCCGCCGCCCCTCCATCCAAAAAATTTCCACCAGCCACCACTGCCCAGCTTACTACTCAACAATAATAACCTGATTCAAGTCAAGTCCGGCTTTATTGTCATTCTACTACACGTGAGGACATACGGTAGAACAAAATGTGGTATCTCACACGGCCACGGTGCTACATACTAATTAAACATAATTATAAATATACAAAGAATAAAACACAGCAAAGAACTTAAATACAAAAAAATTATAAACTTATACACATCTGGGAACTACGTAACTGTACATATACTGTGTATTTCTAAGAGTCTTTGTAGCAGCAACTGTTTAAAGGGTCTAGTGCAGGGGTGTCCAAACTTTTTTGAAAGAGGGCCAGATTTGATAAAGTGAACGTGCTTGAGGGCCGACCATTTTTTTTTATATTCTCTCTGGCCCCCACTTGTAATTTGCCCTTATTTGCACTTATCTCTTCTGTGGCCCCCAAGCTCTGATCAGGGCAAGGATGAGCTCCTTTTTTTAAATTCTTATGTAGCGGGTATGTACTTTCCCAGGTGTAAATTTGAATTTGGCAGAGATATTAGTGATGTGTAATTTCCTGCAGCCCAGTAGGTGGCGCTGTTGCCCTGGGCTGGGGTTGAATCATTGCTGTGTGCTGTGCCTCCTTTTTGTCCTCCCTCGGCAGTGGTATGGTGTGGGGCGGGGAACCCGCCGTGCTTGCTGGGAGAGGGTATAAAGGGGCCGGCCATCTTTGTCACGAGGTCGGAGTCCCAAGCACCTTCAGCTTGTGGACGGTGGTTCGTGTCGGTCCTCTGGGTGGCCTAGGCCTAGAGGACAACCGGAGGTCGTGTTCCATCCCAGGCACCTTTAGCCTGGGGTGAGGTACTCGGATGGAGGTCCGGAGCTCAGTGCCCAACACTGAGTTCCGCGAGGGAAGGAGATCCTAGGGAACCCCGGGAGTGGGTACCCGAATCCGGAAGGTGCAATGGACCGGGGGGAGCTCCTCACTTGAAGACCTGGTGCAGCATATTGCCGGTGACAGGTGAGCCTCTCGTCAGAGACCGCCTGGAAGGAAATTCCCCCCCGTGCGGAGACCGTAACCCACTTTCAGGAAGGAAAGTGGAGAACTACATTGTGTCTGGGCCTATTCGCATCCACACCTCCTTTCCTGTTCTGTTCCTACTAAGGGAGTTCAACTGATTGTGTTCATTCAAGAAGAATAAAGGAGTGTTGGACTTTAATGGTGTGGGACTCATTTCCTGACAGACATTGTTCAAGGTGACTCTTGGAGGGAGGATCCAGGTGCACAGCACTGACCCGAAGGTAATACAAGAACGTTGCTTATACCGCACTGACACATGTGGTGGAAGCGAGGCGTGGTGTCCCCGTTCCCTCCCCTCTGAGATACCCCTAGACAAGAGACGAGACGAGACGAGAGAAAGAGGGGAGTGAGGAGGGTGCTACACTTATATATATTGAAATATTCGCTTTATATCCGTTACAGTAGTAAACTTATCTTATCCCCTGAGAAATCCTCGATGACCTCTGGCGAGCCTGCTAGGACGCTGGCAGCATGCAGCGCCGTAGCCAATCACAGGCACTGAGACACAGAGCTCTGCAGCTGTGGACCGGGAAATTACTCAGTGTCTGTTATTGGCGATGCGCGTGTAGCGGGGTCTCTAAATTTAGGTGGGATACACCTGGGTGGTAGTATGATTCAGGTGTGTAAATTATGAGAGGAATTGGACCATTTGTATTCGTGGAGGATTGGGTGGTGTATTAATCTCCTTGGCCTGTGGGTGGCGGGGTACCCGCAGGCTCAAGGTAGATTCGCTGCCACAGTGCTGTCCTTTTTGTCCCCTTCCGGAGATAGTACGGCAAGGGCGGGGAACCTGCCGTGACGTCAAAGGAGGAGATAAAAGGGGGAGACGCCCTTGCCACGAGGTCTTCTGGAGAGATCTTCTTCATCACGCGCCAAGGCACCTTAGGCCTGGGTGCGGGCGGTCTGGAGTTTTCGGCCCAGGCGCCCTAGGCCTGGCCGGAGAAGAGTTGGCGTCCATCCTAGGCACCTTCAGCCTGGGGTGAGGTACTAAATCAGAGGCCTGGGGCCCGGTGACTTCGACTGGGTCCCGCGAGGGTGGAGAAGTCCGAGGGTCCCTGAGGTGGATGGGGCCCGTGTCTGAGGTGAGGAGGCTGGAGAGGTCACCCGTCCGGAGAGTCCGGAGCAGCATCAACCCGGTGATGGATGGGCCTCCGGTAACTCCCTTGGAGGGACATCTTCCCCTGACAGGGGCCACAACGCAGCGAAGGTACTCCTATCTACGTTCTCTTGAGTTGCTGGTAGAGACTCACAAGTTCTAGGTTCTCTCTTAGCCGATGGCTATAGTAACCGCTGGTGAAACCACAGTGGTTTAGCTGACAACCAGGATAGTGCCTCGACCTGCTCACCCCACCGTATTGAACTGTTATTGGGTCTCAACCAGTTGGCTGCTAAAGCACTGTTTATTGTGAGTGTGACAAATAAACAAGAGTTGGACTTTTATCGGTGTGTGGTACTCTGGTTAATGGGAGCAAAGGGAAGTGTCAGCACAGCAAGACTTGGTTCTTAACTGAAACACACAGGCCCGAGGAAAATATCTGGTACTGGCCTTCACCTCACCCACTGCCATGGGGAGGACATGGGCCGTAGCGCATCTCACCCTCACATACGAAATACTAGGCTTGTGCAATTCGTTTCGTAACGAATTGAAATTCGTCCGAATTTAGCAACTTTCGGACATTCGGAAGCATTCGAATTTCCGAACAAAGCAATTACGAATAAGACCGAATCCGAAATAAATTATACCGCAAATAGCGAATGCCCGAATGTCTTCGGCATAATTCGTTATGAAAAAGTTACGAATGTACGAATCCATACGAAGCACAATAACACTCACTCTGCTCTGCTCTCTGCTTCTCCCACACCGTGCTGAACTCCCTCTCAAAATGGTGTACAGGGGCGGAGGTTATAGCCGCATGTAAAAAACGAAAGTAAAATACGAGATTTCGAATCCATTCGAAGCACAATAACACTCTGCTCTGCTCTCTGCTTCTCCCTCACCGTGCTGAACCCTCTCAAAATGGTGTACAGGGGCGGAGCCTATAGCCGCATGTTAAAAACGAAAGTAAAATACGAGATTTCGAATCGTTACAAATAACCGCAATGTATTTAGAAAAGTACAAATCCATTCGAAGCACATTAGGCATAATAGGCAGCGTCGTTGTGAGAGAGACACGGAAAATTACGAATCAACGAACCCAAAAAAAGTTACGAAAGTAGGAGTTGTGTCCAGAATCAACGAAAAACAACGTACTCTACCGAAAGTACGAACCCAAAAAAAGTTACGAAAGTAGGAGTTGTGTCCAGAATCAACGAAAAACAACGTACTCTACCGAAAGTACGAATTATAACGCAACAAAAAATTTAACGAAAAATGTCGCTTGCAAAAATACGAATGAGTCCGAACACGAAAAATCCCGTCTAGCAAAATTACGAATGATTACGAATCAACAGGACCGGAAAGAAACGAACCGAAACGGAACAAATTTTTCCGTTGTGCACAAGTCTACGAAATACCCCTAGACAAATCAGAGGGGGTGAGGCCGCTACACGCGCTTCCCAATGGGCTTTGGAACATGCCCCAGCAACACGCCCAGCTTATCAGTGAGAGGCACTCAGGGATTAGAGAATATATATATATATATATATATATATATTGTGAGGGGGTTAGCTCGGCAGCGGGTGTGTGTGACCCCCGGGATGGGCTCCCCACCCAAAAACAGGCCCAGCAGACGGAGGTTGTGGTTTTCAAAATCAAAAAGGTGCGGTTTATTTTCTATTTACAGTGACAAAAACACAGCAAGGCAAAAAAAAACATAAACAAAATAAATCCTGGTCAACTTGACCTCTGACTAAACATACAGGTTTCCTAACTAACAACTGGGATCAGCCTAGTGCTGTCCTAGTCCCTAAGTCCCTGGTTTTAAATGTCCAAGCAAATATATAGCCACACAGGCTTTCTCTCACCGCACAGGGGTTCACTCTCCCTAGACAGTCCACACAGGTCTGGTTCCAGGCATGAGCTAACACCTAATGAATCTGGGAGTTTTTTTATAGAGGCCTAAATGAGCTGACAAGCTTCAGCTGGCCTCATCAACTCCCTGTCTGCACGACGCCCAGCCCTCTCCCTAGAGGTATGAGTCATCAATGAGCCCACTAGTCTCAGCTGGGCTTATACAACTCTCCACCTAGCTGTATAAGTCGGCGTAAAGCCTGAATCTGGGCGAAATATATCTACCCCCCTGGATGCAACCAGGTGACTTTACCTTCCTGCTGTCACATACCCCCCCCTCTTGTTTTAACCTCGGGGTTGGAACACCAGCAATCAGGCATTCATGTACTCGAGACAAAGCATCCACATTCCCCATTTGAACGCCAGGGCGATGCTTTACTGTGAAGTTGAATTCCTGGAGGGCCAGGAACCACCTATTCACTCTTCTATTTGTTTCCTTGTTTTGAGCCATCCACTTTAACGGAGCGTGATCCGTAACCATGTCAAAGTGCCTACCTAGCAGGTAGTACCGAAGGGAATCTAGAGCCCACTTCACCGCTAAACACTCCTTTTCAACGGTGGCGTAATTTACCTCATGGGACTTCAACTTCCTGCTGAGGTAAATGACTGGGTGCTCTTCCCCGTTCCAGACCTGGGACAATACTGCTCCTAACCCCACATCTGACGCATCACTTTGTACGACAAAGTCTCTAGAGAAGTCGGGTGAGTACAACACTGGCTGGCTACATAAGGCTTGTTTCAAGAATTGGAATGCTGCCTCAGCCTCGGGGGTCCATTTAATCATGACCGACCCTTTCCCCTTCGTCAGGTTGGTTAGGGGCACAGCCTTAGAAGCAAAGTGGGGAATGAATCGCCGATAATACCCAGCGATTCCCAGAAAGGCTCGTACCTGCTTCTTGCTGTTGGGACGTGGCCAACTCTGGATGGCCTCGACTTTGTTGAGTTGGGGTTTTATTACTCCCCTCCCAATGGTGTACCCAAGATATTTGGCCTCCTCCTGCCCAATGGTACACTTCTTGGGGTTAGCCGTAAACCCTGCTTCCCGAACAGAGTCCAGGACTGCTTGCACTTTTGGCAGATGTGAGGCCCAATCTGTGCTATGGACAATTATGTCATCCAGGTAAGCCGCAGCATACTTCCGATGGGGCCTCAGCATCTGGTCCATTTTCCGCTGGAATGTGGCCGGCGCATTCTGTAACCCGAACGGCATTCTTTTATATTGGAACGCCCCGTCTGGGGTTACAAATGCGGTTTTCTCTTTGGCCGACTTGGCCAGGGGGATTTGCCAATACCCTTTTGTGAGGTCAAGAGTCGTCATGTATCGGGCTGTTCCCAGCCGGTCGATCAACTCATCTATACGTGGCATGGGGTAGGTGTCAAATTTTGTAACTTTGTTCAACTGACGAAAATCGTTACAAAATCGCCAGCTCCCATCCGGTTTAGGCACCAACACAATGGGACTAGACCAATCACTTTGGGACTCCTCTATCACCCCTAAGTTCAGCATTTTCTGTACTTCCTCCCGTATTGCCTCCCGTCGGGCCTCTGGGATCCGATAGGGTTTTAACTTCACCCTTTCACCGGGCGGGGTAATAATGTCATGCTCTACCCCAGATGTTTGTCCCGGCAGCTCAGAGAATACCTCCTTGTTGCGAAGCACAAACTCCTTAACCTCCTGTTGTTGGGGTTGTGACAAGGTGGCTGCGATTCCAACCTCAGGAATCACGCAACCAGTTTGAGCTGGTGACCAAGTGTCTGCGACTAGGGACTCTCTATCCCTCCAGGCTTTCAACAGATTAACGTGATAGATCTGTTCGGGCTTTCGCCTTCCTGGTTGTCTGACCTTGTAATTCACTTCGCTCACTTTTTCCATTATCTCGTAGGGGCCTTGCCATTTGGCAAGGAATTTACTTTCAACCGTAGGGACAAGTACCAATATCCTATCCCCCGGGGAAAAGGTACGGGTCTTGGCTCCACGGTTGTACACTCTCTGCTGTGCCAACTGCGCTTGGGCCAAATGTTCCTTCACGATGGGCATTACCTGTGCAATTCGATCTTGCATCAGGGCGACATGCTCAATCACACTCCTGTGGGGAGAACTCTCACTTTCCCAAGTTTCCTTGGCAATATCCAACAGCCCTCTTGGGTGTCTCCCATACAGTAACTCAAAGGGGGAGAATCCCGTAGAGGATTGGGGCACCTCCCTAATAGCAAACATCAAATAAGGAAGTAGACAGTCCCAATCCCTTCCATCTCTATCCACCACTTTCTTCAACATTTGTTTTAGGGTTTTGTTGAATCTTTCAACCAGCCCATCGGTTTGGGGGTGATACACAGATGTACGCAATTGCGTCACTTTGAACAATTTACACAGCTCTTTCATAACCCGGGACATAAAGGGTGTACCTTGGTCCGTAAGCAGTTCTTTACAAATACCCACCCGGCTAAAAACAAGAGATAGCTCTTTGGCTATGGTTTTGGCCGAGGTATTTCTGAGAGGGATCGCTTCTGGATAACGGGTGGCATAGTCCATTATAACCAATATGTACTGGTGCCCCCTAGCGGACTTGATTATAGGACCTACCAAATCCATTGCGATTCTCTCAAACGGGACCTCAATGATGGGTAGAGGGACCAGCGGGCTACGGAAATGTGGCATCGGGGCCGACCTCTGACACACAGGGCAGGAGGAACAATAATTTTCTATGTCCTTCATCACCCCAGGCCAATAGAATCTCTGTAATACCCTCTCTCGGGTTTTCTCTGTCCCCAGATGACCTCCAAGAATGTGCCCATGGGCCAACTCCAACACCAACTTCCTGTAAGGTTTGGGCACCACAAGCTGCTCAACGGTTTCTTCTGCCCTTTTTGCCACCCGATACAGTAGGTCCTTCTCTACGCTGAAGTATGGGTAAGTGCCGGTATTATCTGGGTTCACTAACTCGCCATCTATTTTCACTACGTTTTCCCGTGCCTTTATTAGGGCGGGGTCTTTCAACTGTTCTGTGGCAAAGTTTTCCCTGTGAACCTCAAGATCAGAAAACTCCACAGACGGTAGGTTTTCGTCTGAGGAGGTGGGCTCCTCTCCAGTTTCTTGAGTCTCCCCTGCCAATACTGACAAGGGAAATTCCGGAGAGTCCTCACCACTCTCAGGGGAGTTCTGGCTATCACATTCCTGGTACATAGGGGCACCCGTGGGGGGCTCAGGATCATCCCACAGTTCCCAGAACTTCGGAAAATCCCTTCCCACAATGGCGTCATGCGGTAACTGAGATACTAAGCCCACTGGATGAGAGAGGGTACCTTTGGGGGTCTCGAAACACACTGTAGTCACTGGATACTCTCGGGTGTCCCCATGCACACAAATAACGGCTACCTTGCTATTCCCAGAGACCTCTGTTTTAACTAACTCAGCCTTTATCAGGGTCACAAGGCTACCTGAATCCAGCAATACCACAACATTTCTACCATTAATACACATTTTGCATAAATGTTTCTCAGTTCCCCGAATGGCAGTGCATGCGACTGTCGCACACAGCGACTGACGTCTGCCCGTCAGAAAGTCACACTGCATGGGTTCCTCCACAACCGGGCAATTTGCTGCAATATGTCCCGCTTGGCGGCAGCGGTAGCAAACGATCCTTCTTGCCGCCTCTTGAGCTGCTGATTTCCCAGGCTGTTCTCGCCAAACTTGGGGTAGAGCTCCCACCCTCTCACTCTCTCCACCCTTACCCCTTGGAATCATCTTATCCGCCCCTGGGGATGGTCTGGTCTTAGGGTGGAAAGTCCGAGTGTCTCTGGAAGAGGCCGTCAGGTTCTCTGTAGCCAAGTATTTCTCCACACGATCCACAAGACCATCGGCCGTCTCTGGGTCTCCATGGCTTACCCACTTTTGGATGGCAGTAGGAAGAGCTCTCAAAAACCGATCCATTACAACACGTTCCACAATCTTTGGTGCGGACAAAGTCTCTGGCTGTAGCCACTTTCTGCTCAGGTGAATGAGATCATACATTTGAGACCTGGGGGGTTTTCCAAGCTGGAAAGTCCAGTTATGCACACGCTGAGCCCGGACAGCCAGGGTGACACCCAGCCTTGCCAATATTTCAGCTTTTAGCATCACATAGTCTTTTGCTTGGTTAGGCTCTAGGTCATAGTAAGCTTTCTGCGATTCACCAGTTAACAGAGGAGCCACTAGTCCAGCCCACTGCTCCTCAGGCCACTTTTCTCTTTCAGCGGTCCTTTCAAATGTGGTCAAAAATACCTCTGGATCATCCTCTCCAGTCATTTTTGTCAATAAACGACTCACCCCAAAGGACGCGGTATTAGTGGGACGGCTTTCCTCACTGGTCTGCGGACGTTGCTGCATTACTGCTTCCATCTGTTGTTGTAGTCTCTGCTCTTGCTTCTGCAACAGGTCTATGAAGCGGGCCTCAGATTGCTGTTGGGCTTGTTGCTGAGCCTCCAGACTCTGTTGTAAAGTTGCAAGGCTCTGTTGATGAGCTTGCTGCTGGGCTGCAAGGCTCCTTTGTAAACCTGCATTTGTCTGCTGTTGATTGGCATTTGCTAGAGCCAGCTGTTTCAGTATCTCCTCCATGCTGGCTTAAAAAAAAAACTGCCACTGGTTCTCCACCAACTGTGAGGGGGTTAGCTCGGCAGCGGGTGTGTGTGACCCCCGGGATGGGCTCCCCACCCAAAAACAGGCCCAGCAGACGGAGGTTGTGGTTTTCAAAATCAAAAAGGTGCGGTTTATTTTCTATTTACAGTGACAAAAACACAGCAAGGCAAAAAAAAACATAAACAAAATAAATCCTGGTCAACTTGACCTCTGACTAAACATACAGGTTTCCTAACTAACAACTGGGATCAGCCTAGTGCTGTCCTAGTCCCTAAGTCCCTGGTTTTAAATGTCCAAGCAAATATATAGCCACACAGGCTTTCTCTCACCGCACAGGGGTTCACTCTCCCTAGACAGTCCACACAGGTCTGGTTCCAGGCATGAGCTAACACCTAATGAATCTGGGAGTTTTTTTATAGAGGCCTAAATGAGCTGACAAGCTTCAGCTGGCCTCATCAACTCCCTGTCTGCACGACGCCCAGCCCTCTCCCTAGAGGTATGAGTCATCAATGAGCCCACTAGTCTCAGCTGGGCTTATACAACTCTCCACCTAGCTGTATAAGTCGGCGTAAAGCCTGAATCTGGGCGAAATATATCTACCCCCCTGGATGCAACCAGGTGACTTTACCTTCCTGCTGTCACAATATATATATATTATTTTATTTTTTTTAAACCAAGCTCATCCTTACCCTGTGCGGAGCTTGGGGGGCCACAAAAGTGACAAAAACAAATTGCAAGTGGGGGCCGTTTAAAACCGGCCCGCGGGCCGGACTTTGGACATGCCCTGTCTAGTGCATATTCAAGAGTAAAAAAGGAGGGGAAGTGAGACATTCCTGGTCACAATATACAGGTCCTTCTCAAAAAATTAGCATATTGTGATAAAGTTCATTATTTTCTGTAATGTACTGATAAACATTAGACTTTCATATATTTTAGATTCATTACACACAACTGAAGTAGTTCAAGCCTTTTCTTGTTTTAATATTGATGATTTTGGCATACAGCTCATGAAAACCCAAAAATCCTATCTCAAAAAATTAGCATATTTCATCCGACCAATAAAAGAAAAGTGTTTTTAATACAAAAAAAGTCAACCTTCAAATAATTATGTTCAGTTATGCACTCAATACTTGGTCGGGAATCCTTTTGCAGAAATGACTGCTTCAATGCGGCGTGGCATGGAGGCAACCAGCCTGTGGCACTGCTGAGGTGTTATGGAGGCCCAGGATGCTTCGATAGCGGCCTTAAGCTCATCCAGAGTGTTGGGTCTTGCGTCTCTCAACTTTCTCTTCCCAATATCCCACAGATTCTCTATGGGGTTCAGGTCAGGAGAGTTGGCAGGCCAATTGAGCACAGTAATACCATGGTCAGTAAACCATTTACCAGTGGTTTTGGCACTGTGAGCAGGTGCCAGGTCGTGCTGAAAAATGAAATCTTCATCTCCATAAAGCTTTTCAGCAGATGGAAGCATGAAGTGCTACAAAATCTCCTGATAGCTAGCTGCATTGACCCTGCCCTTGATAAAGCACAGTGGACCAACACCAGCAGCTGACATGGCACCCCAGACCATCACTGACTGTGGGTACTTGACACTGGACTTCAGGCATTTTGGCATTTCCCTCTCCCCAGTCTTCCTCCAGACTCTGGCACCTTGATTTCCGAATGTACTTTGGACCACTGAGCAACAGTCCAGTGCTGCTTCTCTGTAGCCCAGGTCAGGCGCTTCTGCCGCTGTTTCTGGTTCAAAAGTGGCTTGACCTGGGGAATGCGGCACCTGTAGCCCATTTCCTGCACATGCCTGTTCACGGTGGCTCTGGATGTTTCTACTCCAGACTCAGTCCACTGCTTCCGCAGGTCCTCCAAGGTCTGGAATCGGTCCTTCTCCACAATCTTCTTCAGGGTCCGGTCACCTCTTCTCGTTGTGCAGCGTTTTCTGCCACACTTTTTCCTTCCCACAGACTTCCCACTGAGGTGCCTTGATACAGCACTCTGGGAACAGCCTATTCGTTCAGAAATTTATTTCTGTGTCTTACCCTCTTGCTTGAGGGTGTCAATGATGGCCTTCTGGACAGCAGTCAGGTCGGCAGTCTTACCCATGATTGCGGTTTTGAATAATGAACCAGGCTGGGAGTTTTTAAAAGCCTCAGGAATCTTTTGCAGGTGTTTAGAGTTAATTAGTTGATTCAGATGATTAGGTTAATAGCTCGTTTAGAGAACCTTTTCATGATATGCTAATTTTTTGAGATAGGATTTTTGGGTTTTCATGAGCTGTATGCCAAAATCATCAATATTAAAACAAGAAAAGGCTTGAACTACTTCAGTTGTGTGTAATGAATCTAAAATATATGAAAGTCTAATGTTTATCAGTACATTACAGAAAATAATGAACTTTATCACAATATGCTAATTTTTTGAGAAGGACCTGTATAAGGTTGTAGAAGAGGTTTCAGAAATGCCCTTTACCAGCGGCTCCAGTAAATAATATACTTACCTGTCTTTGCGCCTTCCTTAACCCCTTAACGACCGCTCACAGCATATATACGTCGGCAGAATGGCTTGTACAGGCACAATCACGTACCTGTACGTCCCCTTTAACCGCCTGCCGTGTGGTCGCGCGCTCGCGGCCCTGCAGTCATCCACGTGAGTCAGACCACGGGTCCCGCGGACTCGATCGCCGCTGGGGATCCCCACGATCGTCTCACCGAGGGATGGAGCGGGGAGATGCTAGTGTAAACACAACATCTCCCCGCTCGCCTACTGACACTGTCACTGATCTCTGCTCTGTGTAATCAGAGCGGAGACCGGTGACGTGTCACTCGTAGCCACACCCCCTAACAGTGAGAATCACTCCCTTAGGCATACTTAACCCCTTCAGCGCCCCTAGTGGTTAACCCCTTCACTGTCAGTGTCATTTTTACAGTAACCAGTGCATTTTTATTGCACTGATCGCTATAAAAATGACAATGGTCCCAAAAATTGTCCGATGTGTCCGCCATAATGTCGCAGTCACAATAAAAATCGCTGATCGCCGCCATTACTAGTAGAAAAAAGTAATTAATAAAAATGCCATAAAAGTATCCCCTATTTTGTAAATGCTATAACGTTTGCGCAAACCAATCAATAAACGGCGATTGCGATTTTTTTTTTACCAAAAATATATAGAAGAATACGTATCGGCCTAAACTGAGAAAAAAATATGTTTTTTTATATATTTTTTGGGGATATTTATTATAGCAAAAAGTAAAAAATATTTTTGTTTATAGCGCAAAAAATAAAAACCGCAGAGGTGATCAAATACCACCAAAAGAAAGCTCTATTTATGGGAAAAAAAGGACGTCAATTTTGTTTGGGAGCCACGTTGCATGACCACGCAATTGTCAGTCAAAGCGACGCAGTGCTGAATCGCAAAAAGGGGCCTGGTCTTTATGCTGCATATTGGTCTGGGGCTTAAGTGGTTAAAGAGGAAGTAAACCCAGTTAAAAAACAAAACGAAAAAAAAAAACACCACCTGCAAGACAAAGGAATAATGAGCTAGTATGCATAGCATACTAGCTCATTATGTAACACTCACCTCCGACATCTTGCTCGTGGGTTACTTCTGGGTTTCGCGGCTCCGGTACTGTGATTGGCCGGAGCCGCGATGACGTCACTCCCGCGCGGGAACCGCCAGTGACGGCATGGCCTCACTCAGTAACGGCACGCTACAGCGCGCCTGCACCGCTGTCTATGGTGCATGCGCCGTAGACAGCGGCGCCCGTGATTTTAGTAAATATCCATGGGCGTCCGCTCCATAGGGCAAGGGGGGGGGGCGAGTGACCCCCCCCTTGGAATCATAAGAAGAAGACACTTGACTTGCCCCCTGTGTTGCAATGGCCGCCGTGGTCTTTTATTTCTGCTGCTGCCTGCTGGGTGGGGGGCTGGGGCTGCTCTCCAGTGGCTCTCCTCCTCCCCGGGTGCCACACATTGGGGGGGGGGGGGTGGGGTGTCAGGCAGCTCCCCCATCCTCCCCTGTGTGAAACAGTGAGAGGGGGATGGGCTTGGTAGTGCATTCTCACACACTACTGTGCATCTCACTCTCTGTTAAATTCTAACATCCCAGTGAGTACAACACCCCCTCCCCTTCCACAGAAATGGAAGAGGCTGCATCGGCTCTGCCCCCTCCCTCCCCTCTGTTTCTGTGTACCGGTCATGCTCTGTGCAGCCCGTGTGTGAAAGAAATGTGTGGGCGGGAACATTTAAACAAGTAGCCGACAGCTGAGCCGCCGATTAAACTACGAGTGTGAGACTGTGAGCATCCTGGTAACATCAAGTGAGTTATCAGCATTGTCACTGTGTCCAAACTCTGCCCTCTCTCCCAAATCTTTCACTCCCCCTCTTTCCTCTGTTGTCCTCCAGCAGAGTCTTTCATTAACTCTATGCTGATAGTTGGCCCCATCATGCTCCTTTAGCCAGGGTTTTCACTAGTGTGTGATCATAGACATTGCATGTGATTTGCATCGCATTGATGTGCAAATCACATGCGATGTCTGTGCGATGCAAATTCAGCCATACAAACTGTTTGGCTGAAATCGCATTTGCACCAAAAGTGGTGCAGGACCCTTTTTTTGGTCTGCATTGGAATCGGAGTGGATGGGTGTTTACACCTATGCAATCCGATTCCTGTACCATTTCACAGTTCTCACTGCGATTTTCAAACCGATCTGGGGGTGTCATTAATTTTACATTGACAGCCTAACAGTTTGCAAAGGGCATCGTGAACAGCCCACAAGCGACATGCGATGCGGGAATCCGCACTGGAATCACGCTGATTCCTGCATCGCATATATATGAACCAGGACTCAATTGGGATCACACTAATGCGCTGCGGTTCAGTTGCAGTGCTGTGTATACACAGTTTTCCTGCATTTGCCTCCATTTTCACTACAGTCCCACAGACTTCTATTAGATTACACATTTTTGCAACATTTTCTGAAAGCGCACCAAATGTTCTCTATACTGAATCTTTTGTGTGCTTTCAGAAAACACAGTAAAATTACACAAGCTAATAGACGTCTGTGGGATTGCAGCTAAAAATGGGGATAAAATGCAGAAAAACTGCATATAACCCAGCACTGCGACAAACTCCAGGACACCAGTGTGAACCCAAAGGCTTCAGGATGCTGTGTAATTTAAAGGCGTCCAGAGGTGCAGGGGGTTGTGTAACGTAAAGGCGTCCAGAGGTGCAGGGGGTTGTGTAATGTAAAGGCGTCCAGAGGTGCAGGGGGTTGTGTAACGTAAAGGCGTCCAGAGGTGCAGGGGGTTGTGTAATGTAAAGGCGTCCAGAGGTGCAGGGGGTTGTGTAATGTAAAGGCGTCCAGAGGTGCAGGGAGTTGTGTAATGTAAAGGAGTCCAGAGCTGCAGGGGGTTGTGTAATGTAAAGGAGTCCAAAGGTGCAGGGGGTTGTGTAATGTAAAGGAGTCCAGAGGTGCAGGGGGTTGTGTAATGTAAAGGGGTCCAGGAGGTGCAGGGTGCAGGGTGCTGTGTAATGTAAAAGTAGTCCAGAGGTGCAGGGGTTGTGTAATGTAAACGGGTCCAGAGCTGTGGGGTGCTGTGTAATGTAAAGGGGTCCAGAGGTGCAGTTGTGGAGAGGGGGTACACAGTAGTGACGAGGAGATATTGAAAGATGCAGGGGGCACAGTGGGGTGTTTTTACATTTTAACTTGGGGGGGTGTGCTTTTAACCCCCACTAGCGGTCGAAGAAAGGGTTAAATGCGACTGTGTATCACCGCTGCCGATGAGCCCCCCCCCCTAAAAAAAATTAAGCGGACGACCATGTAAATATCTCCTAAACCGTGGAGGTTTAGGAGATATTTCGAACACCTACAGGTAAGCCTTAATCTAGGCTTACCTGTAGGTTAAAGTGGTTGTAAAGAATTTACAACCACTTTAATGTTGTTGGGCAGCCTGCCCAGGATTGCACAGCCTCTATATTAGAAACCTTCCTAAGTCCCGTTCCTTTTATCCAATAGTAGTAGGCACCATGCTTCATTTATTCATTCCAGTAAAAAGTCCATGAAGACAGGGCAGTGACTGAATTCTGGCTACCCCACCAGGGGTACATCACTGAGCTCCTGATAACAAGCTTGAAGAGGATCTCTGCAGAAGCAGAAGAACCAGAATGTATCTTTGGATCTCCACAACAACTGTAGAACCTGCAAATAAGAACAAGGAAAGTAGAAAAAATGGCTGAATAACCTGTTAAAACTCAATGTAAAATCATATTCAATGCCAGACATTCACTTTGAGCCACAATTTAATGGAAAATTTGTATATAGAACATACCAAATATGTAGCAGTTGATTAGATGACGGAACTGACCACAATAGTGGTGCTTGGCTATTACCATCTTTCTCAAAGGAAAGCTTACTCTGAGTTCATTGAATGCAGTGGGATTCAAAGACCTCATGCACGCTGGGCTTAAAAAAAACGCAGCTTTTACAGGCTTTTGAATTTTTTTTTTTACCTGAAAATAAACCTCCATTTTAGCCTATGTAGCCATGCTCACATAGGCGTTTACAAGCGTATTGTCAAAGATCATCACGTTCAGGAGAAGAGTATTTGGGCAGAAAAAACATTGAATGCACCTAAACGCGTGTAAACGTGCATTCATTCATCATGCAATCCATAATATGCTCAATTCACAAAGGTAAAATACCAGGATAAGGCTCAAAAAAAGGAGACATTTTTTCAGAGTTTAATGAGATTTGATCATATTCACTTGGAAATGTAAACCTGTGTGAAAACCTTCATTAAATGAGCCTAAAGTACAACATTTAAAAACATTAAAATTATTTCCAGATAAATGTTACATAAATAGCAGAGAATAGTTACTGGAAATGTAATTAAGTTAAATTTTAAGGAAAATATTCACCAGGTACATATCCATTATCTATTCATAAAAAATGGGGAAAACATGCAATGGAGGACCGACTGCAATAAGTGGGGTTGTGAATCTGAGTTCATCTCCTCATTGTCTGGGTATTAGTGTAAAAGATAAGTAGGACACAAGTGGCTGAAATAAATCTTCCCACATACCAAATACCACAGAAAACTGAGGATGCTGATAGCAATTGTGAAATAGTAATGTGCTAAATTTTGCTAAGTACGGTAATATGGATTGCCTCATTTCCCAACATCTGCTTTTCTATTTTCAGAGAATATAGAACTAAGGTCATACCAGATTTGGACGAATGAACCTTTATCTCTGACACCCTATTCTAAATGGATTCTAGTCATAGTCATAAACAGGAGAGACATTATGTGGGATAAAGTGCAACACTACAACCATGGCAGACCAAGTAAAATGTTCAGCAACAGAGAGGAACAGTACTATATGGCTACATATTTTATCTTCAAGAAGCAGTTGTATTTGAGAAATATGGATATATATATATATATATATATATATATATATATATATATATATATATATATATAGCACCCGGGGCTCGTCTCTCACCTGCCTTTGGCTCACTTGCAGGAAAGACTCGCCCTGCTACCTGCCCGTACCCTCTTGTGTGAAGAGGTTGAGCAATGTCACAAACTAGGGTCCTGCAGCAAGGTTCTCCCTTTAGTTGGTTCCCGTCTCTTAGGATGTAAGGACAAGTCTTTATATCCCCAAGTAACTCCAAGGTCCACACCAATAGTAAACTCCAACGTAGAGTTTATTTCTTTATATGCAAAGTCAATGGATACAAAAGGGTGGATAGAAGACAGGACAGAGAGGCCTCGTACACACGACCGATTTTCTCGGCAAGAACCAGCAAGAAACTTGCTGGCAGAGAGGTCTTGCCGAGTAAATCGGTCGTGTGTACGCTGCTATCGGGTTTCTCGTCGAGAAAACCGACAAGAAACCTCGACGAGAAAATAGAGAACCTGCTCTCTATTTTCTCGTCGAGATTCTCCTCGGCATGTTTCTCGACGAGAAAAGTGAGTGTGTGTACACTTACCTGTCCGCCCGGAAGCCCGCGCATGTTCAAAATGAATTTGACGCATGCGCGGTAGCTTCCTAGGCATACGTAGGGTAGACCAAGATGGCGGCGACGGCATCGAATGTGACGAGCGCATGCTCGACGTAGTCGATGACGTCACCGCGTACACTCCTTTCAAAGAACCGCGGGTTCTTTGAAACGAGCGTGTGTACACTCGGCCGGGACAAGTTTCTTGTCCAAGAATCTCGTCGAAAAAAATGACATGTTTTTTTCAACGAGAATCTCGGCCGTGTGTACGAGGCCTAAGAGTTTGGATATGAGTCCAGGCACAAGAAAAATTATGAATTCACTACTCGTTCCTCAAGTAGGCTTAGCTCACCCGGATAGTTCCCTATGAACGCGGATCCTAGCAGCTGAAGTGATGCTCGGACGTTTCTTTAGTTTTCCCTTCTTTTGAGATGCGACTAGGAGATTCTCTGCCACAGAACCGTTAATCCCAATCCTCTAGTGTTGGATGGATCTAATCCCTACAGAGAGTTACCAGGCCCTTCTTTCTCCGTGAACTTTTCACCGGTCCTTCAGAAGGGTCCTCCCCTGGCCTCCTCATCTCAGAACGGGTCCCCATGCCAGAGGCACCCTGGGATTTCTCCTTCCAGAACACGGGCCCCAGCTAAAGGTGATGGGCCCAAGGTTGTTGCTGCAGCCCCAGGGCTAAAGGTGCCTGGGACTGATGCGTACGCGGGCCCCTGGCCAGGAGGGCCAGGTACCACGTACCAGGATTCCAACTCTGGAACGAAGACCGAACCTCACCCACCACTCGCAAGCAGCGTCTGCCCCTTTTATATCCTCTCCCAGCGTGCACAGCAGGCCGACCACGCCCACCACACAACTGCCGAGAGAGGACATCCAAGGCACAGCACTATACCAGCAGAACAACCCTGGCCCATTATGGCAGCGCCACCTACAGGCCACAGGGAACTACACACTAGTATACTACCTGCGGTGTAAAATAGAATGCCCTAACAATTAAGGTGGTCTGAGCCCAACTACAGCTTAAACCTTCCCCTAAATTTAGGTATAGCGGGGTTAAATTTGGGGACCCCGCTACATTATATATATATATATATATATATATATGTGTATATATATATATATATATATATATATATATATATATATATATATATATGGGTTAGTTAGCAATCTCCATTAAAACGTATGTCAAGGCAAAATGAAAAAAAACATAAATCTCTGAAATGCATGCACATTCCCATGTTTTATCCCTTTAAAGACATTGCAATTACAGAATTTTTTTTTTCACCTTCCAGAAATTCGCTATTAAACCCTGTTGCGGTTTCACAACACACAGCATTTTTGTGGACTGAGTGTTGTCAGCTCTGCCTAGTGTCTTTTGCTAAACTACTCAGCCCCTTCAACTCTCAGATCTCTTATATTAATTGACAATTTTTATTAGATTTTTCCAATATACAACATAACAAAAAGTAGAAAAAATAAATAATATATATTAAACAAGGACATCTGATACAATACATCAGTCTGATGTGAACTCTAACACCAACATACAATGAAAAATAAAAGTGTTGCAACTGCATGGCATTAGGACTGACAATGATACCATTTAACTTAAATAGTAAGCCTTCTGGCCCAGTAGGGACCATCCTAAGCTTAGCAGCTCTATTACAAGAGCCCTTGACAATTCAACTCTCAAATCTCTTAGGCCCTGTACACACGATCGGTTTAACCAATGAAAGCCGTCCGATGGATTGTTTTCATCAGACAAACCGATCGTGTATGGGACCCATCAGTCTTTTTTCCATCGGTTTTAAAAAATAGAACATGTTTTAAATTTTTCCAATGAATAAAAAAACGATCGAAAACTCAGATCGTCTATGGGCAAGTCCATCGAATAAAAAACCCACGCATGCTCAGAATTAAGTCGACGCATGCTCAGAAGCATTGAACTTCATTTTTTTCGGCTCATCAGAGTGTTTTACGTCACCGCGTTTGGAACGGTCGGTTTTTTGACTGATGGTGTGTAGGCAAGACTGATGGAAGTCAGCTTCATCGGATTTCCGATGGACAAAATCATTGGATTAGAATCCATAGGATATCCGATCGTCTGTACGAGGCTTTAAACATTTACCCTCTGGAAGGTTTGCCCCCCTTCATGACCAGGCCATTTTCTTGCGATACGGCACTTTGTTACTTTAACTGACAATTGCGTGGTCGTGCGACGCTGTACCCAAATCAAATTTATGTAATTTTTCCCACAAATAGAGCTTTCTTTTGGGGGTATTTGATCACCTCTGCGGTTTCTATTTTTTGCAATATATTTTAAAAAAAGACCGACATTTTTTGAAAAAAATAAAACAATATTTTTCACTTTCTGCTATAAAAGAAATCCAAAAATAGAAGAAAATCAAATTTCTTCATAAATTTAGGCCAATATTTATTCTGCTACATAATTTGGGTAAAAAAAATCCCAATAAGCGTATATTGATTGGTTTGCGCAAAAGTTATAATGTCTACAAAAGATGGGATATTTTTATTTTATTTATATATTTTACTAGTAATGGCGGCGATCAGCAACTTATAGCGGGACTGTGATATTGCAGTGCACAATTTGGATATTAACTGACACTTTTGACACTTTTTTGGGACCAGTGACGTTATTACAGTGATCAGTGTCCAATTTTTTTTTACCATAAACTGAAGTTTGTCAAAACAACAAAAATAAACAGTTCATATAGTTATGGGTGTAAAAAAAAAGCGCTTCACTTCAGCCTTCACCCAACCCTTGGAAACACCCGTAGTGCCAGACCTTCAGCAATGGTAAAAAAATACACTCACCACAGGGATATGCTGTCTATTACTAGAATGGCAATAAGCGCTTTGTGTAGATGGCATCCAGCATCACCACTCTCGCTCCAGTTTCGTTTGCACATACTGTATTTGCAAATACACGCGTAAGCTGCAAAGCCACTTCATGGCACCCCAGTATTACCTGCGGTCCTAACTCAAAATTTTGAGCCCTGTGAGATGAAGTGTATCTACTGTTCTATGTTACGCATAAAGCAAAAAAATGAAATTGACAAAAAAAATAATGTTTCTATGTATAGTTTATAACTGTATATATTTATGTGAAGGCACCCATTTTGGCTCAGATTATAATCTGTCTCAGCTTCCTGCATGTATTACTACACAATAGTTGTGCTTTACTGCTTCTTCTCACAATGCAAATCTATAGTTTCAATTTACTAAAGACAAGCACATAGAAAGGTGAATGTCAAGCACTTCCATAATAATTTAATAATGTAAGTCTTCCTAAAAGACACTATACTTTTCCTTTAGGTGTTAGTTGCTGTTTTGGAATGACAAGATCACTCTACTTGAAGAGGAAGGCTCGGGTTAGGGTTGCCATTTTGACTAGTATTTTATTGCCCTGGCTGGTAAAAATAGGAATAGGAAAGAGATCATAAGGCAGTTTTTTTCACATAACAGGTGTCAATCTTAGGTCCAGGTGACCCTACATTGATTTTATTATGGAAAGGGACAAGGACAGGACCCAAAGCAGGCAGACGTCAGCAGCTTCCTTGTGGAGTTCTATTGCCGAAGATCATCGAACAGTACCTCTCCAATCTGTAAAATGCATCCGATGTATAATTAAGGGGCAGTAAAAAAAAAAAAAAAATGGGCAAACCAACATTCTACGTGTAAAAAGATTAAAGCATGGTATTCCTAACTGCAAATCTTAATGAATTGTACAAACTGTAAAACTGTAACCTTTTGATGAAAACATGCAAAGTATTTTTAAACATGCCTTTTAAAAATGTATATTAATACATATATATATATATATAACTTTCTTCATTTCACTTCACAGCAGCAGCAAATATTTATTGCTTGCATTACAGCCACAAACAACTGTTCTCTGCGAATAAAATGGTCAGGCAGGTTATTAAACTTGGTCCAATGGCTGTTGTTCTTCCTGGTGCCGGAACTATCTGCATAAGTGCTTGTGTGATTAGGTCTCCCCTGTTTAGGGCAGACACTTGGCCACACGAAACTCGTGGGACAGTCAGAGCTTGCCTGCATGTCAGACAGTTCTCTAATGACTTAAATTAAAATGTCAGAGAATGTTTTAATGGTTGAACGCTAGGTTTTAATAACTGACCAGCAAATCATCATTTGAATGTGCAAGAGTGAACACAGGTCTCACCTGCCCCACCACAGGTCCCCAGCCTAGCAATCTTGCTTTAGAAATTGGAAGAATTGTTTTAAAGGGTTGTAAACCCTCATGTTTTTTCACCTTAATGCATCCTATGCATTAAGGTGAAAAAACTTCTGCCAGTCACCGGCCCCCAAGCCCCCCCCGGTTTACTTACCTGAGCCGTGAAATTCACTTGGCAGTGACACGCTCTCCCTCTCTCCACAGGGTCCCAGCTCTTGATTGTGTAGCGGGGTATTCCCCTTTAAGAGAGAGAGAGACAGGACTTTCTGGGTGAGAGGTGAGTCGGAAGGAAGTAGAGAAAAAACTTTACTGGAAGTGAAAGCAGAGGAGAGAGACTATGTTGCCCAGAATCCTTTTCGGCATATTTCCACCCCAGAGACTCATGGGAGGGGTTATAAAAGGAGGAGGCGAGGCTGGGCTCGGCCTCTTTGGGACACGAGACTTCAGTGACTGATCCTCCTGTGCGGATGTGCCGGAGTGCAAGGCCTGAAGCCTGAGGCCTTGCACAGCACCAAAGAGCCTTCCACCCCACTGCGAGCCTGGGTGGCATCTGACTTCGCTTGTCTACAACCTTGGTTGGATCGGGGATCCGATCGCTGGAGACACTGTGTGTGTGAGGACACAGTCGGTGGAAGTTCCCGGACTGGGATCGCGTCCAGACGGGTGAGAGGGCGTATGCTCAGACCATATACTGTTATTGCTAATGTGCCTATAGACTGCCGTGGCCCACAAGTTTATTTCTGATACTCTCACCGGAGATCCATATCAGAGCGGAACTCAGAGTTCATGAAGTAATGTGTTTAGTTCACCACAACTTTCCCATTGGATTACAAATGTTGTTCTGTTAATGTGCACCACCTTTAAAGAATTGCCGGTGAAGAAACCATCATCCCCTATAGACTGAGTTTTAGATATCTGAGCCAGGCCTGGCCAGCTAGTTAACTTATTTAATTACTGCGTCACAGGGCGCCTAGTTAACGGTCGCCCACGCGGCGCACTTTTACTGTTCATCTTAAATGCATAGAGTGTTATTGCAATTTGTTATCTGTGAACCGTTACCACTGTTAACTTTTATTACCAACAACTCAAAGTAAATTTGATACCCTTTTCATTACTGTCTTGGTGTCTGGGTTTACTCATACAGTATAAGCTAATATTTATTGCTGCCAATACTAACTGTGCCAGTAGGGGGTCGAGTACATTGCTGGGGGTTGACGGAGCTGTTTTCAGGGCCCAAACTAAACTTGCGGCCTTCTTAGTTGAAGGTATCGCTACAATTGGATAGATTGATAGCAGCGCAGCTATTGGCTCCCGCTGCTGTCAATCAAATCCAATGACATGGGCGCTGGGGGCTGGGCCGAGTCATACATTTGGAGGCTATAACCGAATCCCCCGGGAGAGCGCTTCTCCTAGGGGGTTATCTGATGTGGGGAGGAGCCGAGAGAGCCTCCGAGGGACCCCAGAAGTCGTGGATCGGGGCCACTCTGTGCAAAACGATCTGCACAGTGGAGGCAAGTATGACATGTTTGTTATTTAAAAAAAAAAAGCTTTACAATCACTTTAAAACACAGATTATGTTTCATTCCACAAAGCTTACTGAAATACTTTTATTTTGCAAAGTGTAACCTGGAAAGTCATTGAGACAGGAATTCTTTCTCATAATTCAGTTTACTCAGAATCAAAGCCTTTTGAAATTACCCAGCCACGTTAACTCCCAATGAAAACATCACCTTTCCCCCAATTCTAACAAATGTGCAAATACCAGAACCACAAAGCTAATGAGCATTACTTCCACCCCATGATCTAAACAATGGATTTACTGGGCGTAAATGTGCCAAACCCGATGCAGCTGCAGTAGTGTAAAACCAGCTCTTCTGTCTTGACCATCATAAGATCCCTCTGTATTCAAGGATATCCTGCATTGTAGGAGAAAATGAGCTAATTCCCAACTGAACACATGTTTACTTTAACCTTTGTACTGTCCACCTATTTTTAGGGTCGTTTTGCGAAATGGAATAAACAGGCTGTACTGTATTGTGGTCAAGATGTAATTCAGCAAATATACATAAACTCTGCAATTTTTAAAGATGTTATCTGCCAACACCAACTGCTGCTTTGGTATAGTTAACAAATAGGTTGGGGGTGCACTGAACACCTTTGCTGCCATTGTGCTATTTGCTGGGTATCCAGTGCGCCCCTGTGCCTTTAAGGAGGAGTGGGCTCCCTCCAGGCAAACCTGCCCTCAATCCATCCATTTCTATATATTTGCTTCTACTATGGAGGCTCTCAAAATTTATAGAGTTAAACTTCTAGCTTTATTAGTAGCAATATCTCCACCAAGTGTGTCCAACGTCCCTCTCAGATTTTTTTTCACCTGTAGTAGTGGAATATTTGTATATCCCCAATCCCCCACCCCACAATGCAATGTCTGGGGCCTGAGGGACTTTACAGCAGGTCCAGGTTTTGTCATGTGTGTCTAGAGATATGCAAAGAGTGGCTTTAATAAAGTCATTATTTGCATAGCTACTCCAATGGAGTCCACCTGCTCAGTGGGGAATCAATCTGCTGATTCATGTCCGCTCTGCTTATACAGAGTGGACACAGCCCGCTCTCCTCTAAGGGCAGTTGGATGTAAACGTTTACACCCAACTACCATCCAATCCGATCCACCAGATGGATGGGGAACAGGTCCCCATCCGTCTGTTTTTAGTAGATATGATCGGATCAAATGTCTGCGGGTGTCAACGGACACATGTCCGTTGACACCTGTTGCTTCATAAAGGAGACTTGAGGGTCCGATCGTGTCTACCTGAAAAACTAACATGTGGACACGATCAGTCCGCCCATGTGAAAGGGGCCTTACCTTTGTGTATTTATTATTACCCAGAACTACCGCAAGCAGTGATATGTGTTCCCACACCTCAAAGCAATTATAATAATTATATAACAATTATATAGTGCTATGCAGCTTCTTCCATACTTCAGACCATAAAAAATATACTTCAATTATAATATAGCAAAAGGGTAGGCACGGTGCTCTATTTTTGAAGTAAATGACCAGGTCCTCACGCACAAGGAAATCCATATGTAGCGGGTATTTGAATTTAGGGGAGGCATCTGGGTGGTAGTGTAACCCAGATGCACTGATTGTTAGGGAATCTGAGACCCTTTTATGGTTCTTGGAGGACTCTGATGGTGTGAGGTTCCCTGCGGCCTGCGCCGGAGCTGAACACTCACCGCAAGACTGCATCCCTTTTTGTCCTTTTCTGGCGCTGGTACAGCGGGGTGGGGAACCTGCTGTGATGCAAAGGGAGAGGAGATAAAAGGGGCGGACGCCCTGACCTTCGGGTTCAGAGTTGGAGGATGCAGCCGCGCCCAGGCACCTTCAGCCTGGGTGCTGGCGTTACGGAGTTCCGGGCCCAGGTGCCCTTGACCTGGCCGGAGCGGGAGATGGAGTCCATCCCAGGCACCTTTAGCCTGGGGTGAGGTACTAATGCGGAGGCCTGGGACTCAGTACCTTTGACTGAGTTCCGCGAGGATGGAGGAATCCGAGGGGGCCCTAACGCCTTGGGTGCCAGTGTCTGAGATTGAGGAGGCCGGTGAGCGGAACTTCTCCGGAAAGTCTGGCGCAGCATTTACCGGTGACGGAGAGGCCTCCGGTAACTCTCTTGGACGGATGTCTTCCCTCTGACAGGGGCTGTGATAGCAAAGGTAATTCATGCTCTTGTTCTATATAGTCGGTGGCAGTGACTATACATCATAACCATTGGTGACACCACAGTGGTTAGCTCTACTTAAAGAATTGTGCCTTGACCTACTCCCCACAAATACTGAAGTGTTCTATGGGTCTCAACCTGTCTGTGCTGTATGACTATTTATTGCTGGAAGAGAAATAAATAGGAGTTGGACCTTTTCAGTGTGTGGAACTCTGGTTACTAGGAGCAAAGGGCATCAGTTCGAAGAAAGGATTTGACTCTGGAACACACACACAAAACCCGATAGTTCTGGCTTTCACCTCCAGTCTCTCTGGAGGACATGGGCCGTGGTGTATCGCATCCCTCCCCCCAGTACTAAACCCCTGGACAAGACCAACAAGCCGAGAATGAGAAGGGGTGAGAGGGGTGAGGTCGCTACACGTGGGGGCATCGTGTCCGGGATGTGTATTGTGTCTGAATTTGAACTTTGCTGCCCGGAGGAGTTCCGAGTAGGTCGGCCATATTGGCCAACGCGCCACGAGGCACACCATAGCTGCGCAGTTCATGGGCGGGAAGAAGAGAAAGCCCGCAAACAAATGCAGAGTGTGGGAGGAGTCTGGCCATGTGGAAGGACACACGTGGGGATTCCGGCACGAAGGGGTCAGTGTGCATTGGAGCAGCAGCCAGTCAGGATGACCTCAAGTACTCCGTGGATTTCTGTTCCTTCTACAGTGGAGATGACTTCCTTTGCTGCTCCGATCACGGATACAGGAATAAGACTAAGGCCCCGGGGGCGGTTGGCTCTGTATACCTGCAGAGACATAGAGGCCCTCGGTGTTATCTGTCCCGGCTGTTCGGGACTGGTGGTGCAGTTGAATCCATTTGGGCGATGTGAGGTCTGCAAAGAGTTCCTCTTCGAGGTGGAGCCATCCACAGAAAGGCATCGCGCCTTCCACCTCAACTACCTCACAGGTACTGCCACTCCGGAGGGAGAGATTGATGCCTATGCGTTTCCTGCGCGCACTGACCAGGGCGAAGTGACTGCCCCAAAGGAGAGTGAGAGAGAAAAATCAGAGGATGCTGCCTCGGTCACCACAAGCTTCCTGCTCCCACCGCCGAAGAGGAAAGTTGGCCTGGTGATGGCATCCTGTGGTCGTGGAAGAGCTTCACCCCGTCGCTTGCCTGGCCTAGATGGATCCGGAGGGAAGAGCCCTGGACATCCCTGTTCTTCAAAAGGCCCAGGTGAGCCAGGGGTTGGAACTGTGTGT
The DNA here is from genome assembly GCA_029206835.1 of Rana muscosa. Classification (NCBI taxonomy): domain Eukaryota; kingdom Metazoa; phylum Chordata; class Amphibia; order Anura; family Ranidae; genus Rana; species Rana muscosa. Next base: position 72,803,483 of record JARGYO010005626.1, on the reverse strand, counting down.
GTGGTTGGAGGTGTTGGGAGCCCACGGTCGGTGGAACCCATCGAGGGGGGTGATTCCGTGTCTACGGGGAATTACCTGCCCGCAGAGTGTTATGACACCTCCGACCTAGAGTCACTATCTGATGCCGGTGATGATGGGGAGATAGATGAAATCTTCCACAAGAAGGGATGGGACAAGATGAAGTTACCTTCGTCCCGTGTCACAAGGGACACACCTATGTCCATTGGGGATAGTACACCCCGGGTGGAGGCCCCAGAGCCTAGGGAAGAATCTGGTCCCCTGCCTACACCCTCGCTTCTTGAATCATCAAGTGTAGTGATGAGCCGAACACCCCCGGGTTCGGTTCGCACCAGAACCCGCGAACGGACCGGAAGTTCGAACGAACATTAGAACCCTATTAAATACAATGGATGCGAACGTTCGAATTCTAAAGTGCTAATTATAACAACTATTATGCATGTTATTGTCCTAAAAAGGGTTTGGGAACCCGGGTTCTGCACCAGGGGACATGTATCAATGCAAAAAGAAGTTTTAAAAACGGTCGTTTTTCGGGAGCAGTCATTTTAATGATGCATAAAGTGAAAAAAAAAAAGTCAAATATTCCTTTAAATATCGTACCTGGGGGGTGTCTAAAGTATGCCTGTGAAGTGCCACGTGTTTCCCGTGTTTAGAACTGTCCCTGCACAAAATGACACTTCTAAAGGAAAAAAAAGCCATTTAAAACTGCTTGCGGCTTTAATGTAATGTCTGGTCCCGGTAATATGGATGAAATTCTTTAAGAAAAATGGCATAGCTACCCCATGACCCCCCCCCCCTACCCCAGCCCATTACCAGCCCCTTTGGGTCTTGTATGGATATTAAGGGGAACCCCGCACATAAAATAAAAAAGGCCCTATATACTCTGAACAGCCGTATACAGGCGGTGCATACAAGACAGGGACTGTAGGTTTGTTCTTATGTAGAATCTGTTTGTAATTTTGAACAGGTACATTGTTGAAGTGTAGCTCCAGCCCAAAAATCTATTTTTAAACTTTTTGGAAAACATAGGTAAGGGTTATCACCCCTGTAACATTTGTTTTGCTGTCTGTGCCCCTGTTCAGAACATTTCACCTCACTTTCCGTCCCAATGACAACTGTTTTTGAAATGTGGTGTTTTTCTTGAAACAAGGATTGCTGATAAAGCATCAGTACAGAGGAGACACCTTTCTCCCATATTTATTCTTACAGGAGAGAATTTTCCTTCCTAGTGGTAGATTTCCTCTCACTTCCTGTTGTCTTCTTGCGTTTGCAAGTAGGAGTCGTTTGTAAGTTGGATGTTTGAAAGTAGGGACCTGCCGTATATACTCTGCAGAAATAGGCCCCTTAGTTGTTGGTGTTGGCACAACACTGTAAGCACTCACAGTTACTCTTGGTTGGTGCTGGAACGCCCTGCTGTCAACTATTATATCAGGAATTTTAATTACATATAATTGTTGAACAGTGGTAGTAAAAATTGGGCCTTTGATGGTGGTGCTGGTGCCACAACACTGTAAGCCCTGACAGTTACTCTTGGTGGGTGCAGCAATGGGCCCTGCTGTGAATTATTAGATCAAGAATTGTAATTACATGCCCCTGTTGAACAGGGGCTGAAAAATTGGGCCTTAGGCACTGGTGGCACAACACTGCAACCCCTCACAGATACTGTACTTGGAGCACAGCAATGAGCCCTGTTGCAAAGTATTGCTTCAAAAATTGTAATGACACGCCCCTGTTAAACAGGGGCTGAAAAATTGGGCCTTAGGCACTGGTGGCACAACACTGCAACTCCTCACAGATACTGTACTTGGAGCACAGCAATGAGCCCTGTTGCAAAGTATTGCTTCAAAAATTGTAATTACACGCCCCTGTTAAACAGGGGCTGAAAAATTGGGCGTTAGGCACTGGTGGCGGCACCCATAAACAAAAATGATCTTCCAAGCTATCATCATCAATCGTATCATTGAGGACTCGGAGGAGGAGGATAGCCAGTCAACATAACAGCACAGGCACTCAGCATCAGCATCAGTCTTGAAGGGATGTGACATTTTAAAATCAATTAGTCTGTTATATCAGCATCAGGTGTGTGGTAGCTGGTGGTGATCCAAGACTGGTTCATCTTGATGAAAGTCAGTCGATCAACCGAGTCGGTGGACAGGCGCACCCTGTGATCCGTGACAAATCCTCCAGCAGCACTGAATGTGCGTTCCGAAAGAACGCTGGATGCAGGACAGGCCAGTAGCTCAATTGCATACTGTGCAAGCTCTGGCCAGTGATCCATCCTCAAGACCCAGTAAGCCAGAGGATTTTCGGTGGGGAAGGTGTCCAAGTCTGACCTTGCCCCTAGATATTCCTGCACCATGTTTATCAGACGCTGGCGATGGTTGCTGGAACCAATCATACTTTGGGGCTGCGGACTAAAGAATTGTCTGAACGCATCGGTCAGACGGCCACCTTCCCCACCGCTCCTTCTTTGACTGGCCGAAGCCTCAGCAACTCGTTGTCCAGGACCAGGAGTTTGCAACCTCCCAGTCTCTGGGAACGCGTTGCACAGACCTTTCTGCAAGGCCTCCCGGAGTTGTCTCATCCTCTGCTCCCTCTGCGACGGTAACATAAGGTCCGCAACCTTACCCTTGTACCGTGGATCAAGGAGAGTGGCCAGCCAGTAATGGTCCCTCTCCTTGATCCGAAGAATACGAGGATCCTTCCGCAGACTTTGCAGGATCAGGGAGGCCATGCAGCGTAGGTTTGCTGAGGCATTCGCTCCGGAGTCCTCTGGGTCACTAAGGACGACATGATCCGCAGCCACCTCCTCCCAGCCACGTACAAGTCCACTGGTTTCTTGGGACTGTAAATCATCCCTAAAAGACTGCTGCTGATGATGCTGAGTGCCAGCCTCCACCTCCATGCTGACACAATCCTCCTCCTCCTCCTCCTCCTCCTCCTCCTCTTCCTGTGCGATGGGTGGGACAGAAGGAACACTGTCTGGGTAAAGGGGGCCTTGAGAGGCAAGGAAGTCCTCCTCTTCCTGCCTCTGTTCTGCCTCAAGTGCCCTGTCCATTATTCCACGCAGCGTGTGCTCCAACAGGTGGACAAGAGGTACAGTGTCACTGATGCATGCACTGTCACTGCTCACCATCCTCGTGGCCTCCTCAAATGGTGCCAGGACAGTGCATGCATCCCTGATCATGCCCCACTGGCGTGGAGAAAAAAAACCAAGCTCCCCTGACCCTGTCCTGGTGCCGTAGTCGCACAGGTACTCATTGATGGCCCTCTGCTGCGTGTGCAGCCGCTGCAGCATGGCCAACGTTGAGTTCCACCTGGTGGGCATGTCACATATAAGGCGGTTCTTGGGCAGGTTCAACTCCTTTTGCAGCTCAGCCAGGCGAGCACTGGCATTATAAGATCTGCGGAAATGCACACAGACTTTCCTGGCCTGCCTCAGGACATCCTGTAAGCCCGGGTACCTGCCCAAGAACCGCTGCACCACCAGGTTAAGGACGTGAGCCACACAGGGCACATGGGTCAGTTGTCCCTGTCGGAGGGCGGAGAGGAGGTTGGTGCCATTGTCGCAAACCACCATTCCTGGCTTAAGCTGGCGTGGCGTCAACCACCTCTCGGCCTGGCCCTGCAGAGCAGACAGGACCTCTGCCCCAGTGTGGCTTCTGTCCCCCAAACACACCAGCGCAAGCACGGCATGGCATCTTTTTGCCTGCGTACTTGCGTAGCCCCGTGAACGGCTACGGAGCACCGCTGGTTCATAGGACAAACCACAGGAAGAGGCCATGGAGGAAGAAGAAGAGGAGGGGGTGGAGGAGAGAGGTGTGTCACAACCAGTAGTAGCATTTTGGAGGCGTGGCGGTGGGACAACCTCCAACACTACTGCACCTTGTCCTGAATCCTTCCCAGCTGCCAAAAGAGTGACCCAATGGGCCGTGAAAGAAAGGTAACGTCCCTGTCCATGCCTGCTGGACCATGAGTCAGCGGTAATATGCACCTTACCGCTGACCGCCCTGTCCAGCGAGGCCAAGACATTGCCTTCCACATGCCGGTAGAGAGCCGGAATAGCCTTCCGTGAGAAAAAGTGGCGTTTGGGAACCTGCCACTGAGGAACCGCACATTGCACAAACTCACGGAAGGGGGCCGAGTCTACCAACTGAAAAGGCAGCAGTTGAAGCGCTAGCAATTTAGCCAAGCTAGCATTCAACCGCTGGGCATGTGGATGGCTGGGAGTGAACTTCTTTCGACGGTCCAGCAGCTGGGGCAGGGAAATTTGCCTGCTAGAATCGGACGTCGGTGTACTGCTAGCAGAGTGGGCGCAAGTACTTGGCTGTGACACACCTAATTCTACACCTTCATTCCTCTCAGTGCATGTTTCAGAGAGGACTGAAGTTATAGTGGGGTTGGAGATCCCAGCTGATGCGGTGCAAGGAGAGGTCCGCTTTGTTCTTTGGTGTGGGTCTTTGAGGTAGGCTTGCCAACGAGCTGCATGGCAGGTCAACATATGTCTGGTCAGGCATGTGGTACCCAAGCGGCTGATGTTTTGGCCACGCGATATACGCTTGAGACATATGTTGCAAACAGCAGCTGTGCGATCTGATGCACTAGCCTCAAAAAAGGCCCACACCAAAGAACTTTTTGAATGACGGGCAGAGGCAGCGCCCTGCACAGGCGGAGCTCTGCGGTGTGATTCCGTCGGTGTACTGCCCTTACGCTGGCCACCAAAGGGCATCCTGCCTCGTTGGAGATGTGCCTCCTCCTCATCCTCCTCCTCCTCCTCTCTCCTATTAGGCACCCACGTGGAGTCATTGACCTCATCATCCCCTCCCTCCTCATCACTGGAGCCAATCTGGCAGTATGCTGCAGCTGCTGGAACATGACTGCCAGATTGGTGTCCTTCTTGAGCATCCCCTCTGTCTGCTCTCACGCTACTGCCTTCCTCTAGCTGGGTTTCATCATCAGACCCTTCGAAACGCTGGGCATCCTCCTGGAGCATGTACCCAACACTGTGCTGAAACAGTTCGGGGGACTCCTCAGGAGGAGGACATGGTGGGTCTAGGGAAGGAGTGACTGATGATTTGTCTGACATTGATACCAGGGAAGACGACGCTTTGGCAGCTGCTTTTCCAGTACCCTGAGCCTGGGTGAGAGAGGATGAGGAGGAGGAGGAGGGCTTGGTCATCCACTCTACCAAGTCTTCGGCATGATGTGGCTCAACATGTCCAGCTGCCGAAAAGAAGGACAAGCGTGTCCCATGGCCATGTGCTGATGACAATGCACCGCGTCCACGACCAGCACTGTTGCCCCCAGACACAGAGCCTGCTTGCCCTCTTTTATTGCCTCCTGACTGTCTGCCTCTCCTTGTTTGCCTTCCAGACATTCTAATAGATGGCCTGCAGGGAGATGGGAAAAAAGCAATAAGGGCTACCTTCAGGTGTCCTTCTCTGTCCCTGGAAACAAGGACTTGCAGAGTGAAAGAAAAAAAACACTCTCCCTACCTACAGTTTTCTGTCCCTAGAAAAAATGTTTTTTTTAATCACAATATAGCACAAGGAAAATTAACTCACTGTCCTTACAGGTCCCTGGAAACAAGGACTTGCAGAGTGAAAGAAAAAAAACACTCTCCCTACCTACAGTTTTCTGTCCCTAGAAAAAAATGTTTTTTTTAATCACAATATAGCAAAAGGACAATTCACTCACTGTCCTTCCAGGTCCCTGGAAACAAGGACTTGCAGAGTGAAAGAAACTGACACTGTCCCTACCTAGAGTTTTCTGTCCCTAGAATAAATGTTTTTTTTAATCACAATATAGCAAAAGGACAATTCACTCACTGTCCTTCCAGGTCCCTGGAAACAAGGACTTGCAGAGTGAAAGAAACTGACACTGTCCCTACCTAGAGTTTTCTGTCCCTAGAATAAATGTTTTTTTTAATCACAATATAGCAAAAGGACAATTCACTCACTGTCCTTCCAGGTCCCTGGAAACAAGGACTTGCAGAGTGAAAGAAACTGACACTGTCCCTACCTAGAGTTTTCTGTCCCTAGAATAAATGTTTTTTTTAATCACAATATAGCAAAAGGACAATTCACTCACTGTCCTTCCAGGTCCCTGGAAACAAGGACTTGCAGAGTGAAAGAAACTGACACTGTCCCTACCTAGAGTTTTCTGTCCCTAGAATAAATGTTTTTTTTAATCACAATATAGCAAAAGGACAATTCACTCACTGTCCTTCCAGGTCCCTGGAAACAAGGACTTGCAGAGTGAAAGAAACTGACACTGTCCCTACCTAGAGTTTTCTGTCCCTAGAATAAATGTTTTTTTTAATCACAATATAGCAAAAGGACAATTCACTCACTGTCCTTCCAGGTCCCTGGAAACAAGGACTTGCAGAGTGAAAGAAACTGACACTGTCCCTACCTAGAGTTTTCTGTCCCTAGAATAAATGTTTTTTTTAATCACAATATAGCAAAAGGACAATTCACTCACTGTCCTTCCAGGTCCCTGGAAACAAGGACTTGCAGAGTGAAAGAAACTGACACTGTCCCTACCTAGAGTTTTCTGTGCCTAGAATAAATGTTTTTTTTAATCACAATATAGCAAAAGGACAATTCACTCACTGTCCTTCCAGGTCCCTGGAAACAAGGACTTGCAGAGTGAAAGAAACTGACACTGTCCCTACCTAGAGTTTTCTGTCCCTAGAATAAATGTTTTTTTTAATCACAATATAGCAAAAGGACAATTCACTCACTGTCCTTCCAGGTCCCTGGAAACAAGGACTTGCAGAGTGAAAGAAACTGACACTGTCCCTACCTAGAGTTTTCTGTCCCTAGAATAAATGTTTTTTTTAATCACAATATAGCAAAAGGACAATTCACTCACTGTCCTTCCAGGTCCCTGGAAACAAGGACTTGCAGAGTGAAAGAAACTGACACTGTCCCTACCTAGAGTTTTCTGTCCCTAGAATAAATGTTTTTTTTAATCACAATATAGCAAAAGGACAATTCACTCACTGTCCTTCCAGGTCCCTGGAAACAAGGACTTGCAGAGTGAAAGAAACTGACACTGTCCCTACCTAGAGTTTTCTGTCCCTAGAATAAATGTTTTTTTTAATCACAATATAGCAAAAGGACAATTCACTCACTGTCCTTCCAGGTCCCTGGAAACAAGGACTTGCAGAGTGAAAGAAACTGACACTGTCCCTACCTAGAGTTTTCTGTCCCTAGAATAAATGTTTTTTTTAATCACAATATAGCAAAAGGACAATTCACTCACTGTCCTTCCAGGTCCCTGGAAACAAGGACTTGCAGAGTGAAAGAAACTGACACTGTCCCTACCTAGAGTTTTCTGTCCCTAGAATAAATGTTTTTTTTAATCACAATATAGCAAAAGGACAATTCACTCACTGTCCTTCCAGGTCCCTGGAAACAAGGACTTGCAGAGTGAAAGAAACTGACACTGTCCCTACCTAGAGTTTTCTGTCCCTAGAATAAATGTTTTTTTTAATCACAATATAGCAAAAGGACAATTCACTCACTGTCCTTCCAGGTCCCTGGAAACAAGGACTTGCAGAGTGAAAGAAACTGACACTGTCCCTACCTAGAGTTTTCTGTCCCTAGAATAAATGTTTTTTTTAATCACAATATAGCAAAAGGACAATTCACTCACTGTCCTTCCAGGTCCCTGGAAACAAGGACTTGCAGAGTGAAAGAAACTGACACTGTCCCTACCTAGAGTTTTCTGTCCCTAGAATAAATGTTTTTTTTAATCACAATATAGCAAAAGGACAATTCACTCACTGTCCTTCCAGGTCCCTGGAAACAAGGACTTGCAGAGTGAAAGAAACTGACACTGTCCCTACCTAGAGTTTTCTGTCCCTAGAATAAATGTTTTTTTTAATCACAATATAGCAAAAGGACAATTCACTCACTGTCCTTCCAGGTCCCTGGAAACAAGGACTTGCAGAGTGAAAGAAACTGACACTGTCCCTACCTAGAGTTTTCTGTCCCTAGAATAAATGTTTTTTTTAATCACAATATAGCAAAAGGACAATTCACTCACTGTCCTTCCAGGTCCCTGGAAACAAGGACTTGCAGAGTGAAAGAAACTGACACTGTCCCTACCTAGAGTTTTCTGTCCCTAGAATAAATGTTTTTTTTAATCACAATATAGCAAAAGGACAATTCACTCACTGTCCTTCCAGGTCCCTGGAAACAAGGACTTGCAGAGTGAAAGAAACTGACACTGTCCCTACCTAGAGTTTTCTGTCCCTAGAATAAATGTTTTTTTTAATCACAATATAGCAAAAGGACAATTCACTCACTGTCCTTCCAGGTCCCTGGAAACAAGGACTTGCAGAGTGAAAGAAACTGACACTGTCCCTACCTAGAGTTTTCTGTCCCTAGAATAAATGTTTTTTTTAATCACAATATAGCAAAAGGACAATTCACTCACTGTCCTTCCAGGTCCCTGGAAACAAGGACTTGCAGAGTGAAAGAAACTGACACTGTCCCTACCTAGAGTTTTCTGTCCCTAGAATAAATGTTTTTTTTAATCACAATATAGCAAAAGGACAATTCACTCACTGTCCTTCCAGGTCCCTGGAAACAAGGACTTGCAGAGTGAAAGAAACTGACACTGTCCCTACCTAGAGTTTTCTGTCCCTAGAATAAATGTTTTTTTTAATCACAATATAGCAAAAGGACAATTCACTCACTGTCCTTCCAGGTCCCTGGAAACAAGGACTTGCAGAGTGAAAGAAACTGACACTGTCCCTACCTAGAGTTTTCTGTCCCTAGAATAAATGTTTTTTTTAATCACAATATAGCAAAAGGACAATTCACTCACTGTCCTTCCAGGTCCCTGGAAACAAGGACTTGCAGAGTGAAAGAAACTGACACTGTCCCTACCTAGAGTTTTCTGTCCCTAGAATAAATGTTTTTTTTAATCACAATATAGCAAAAGGACAATTCACTCACTGTCCTTCCAGGTCCCTGGAAACAAGGACTTGCAGAGTGAAAGAAACTGACACTGTCCCTACCTAGAGTTTTCTGTCCCTAGAATAAATGTTTTTTTTAATCACAATATAGCAAAAGGACAATTCACTCACTGTCCTTCCAGGTCCCTGGAAACAAGGACTTGCAGAGTGAAAGAAACTGACACTGTCCCTACCTAGAGTTTTCTGTCCCTAGAATAAATGTTTTTTTTAATCACAATATAGCAAAAGGACAATTCACTCACTGTCCTTCCAGGTCCCTGGAAACAAGGACTTGCAGAGTGAAAGAAACTGACACTGTCCCTACCTAGAGTTTTCTGTCCCTAGAATAAATGTTTTTTTTAATCACAATATAGCAAAAGGACAATTCACTCACTGTCCTTCCAGGTCCCTGGAAACAAGGACTTGCAGAGTGAAAGAAACTGACACTGTCCCTACCTAGAGTTTTCTGTCCCTAGAATAAATGTTTTTTTTAATCACAATATAGCAAAAGGACAATTCACTCACTGTCCTTCCAGGTCCCTGGAAACAAGGACTTGCAGAGTGAAAGAAACTGACACTGTCCCTACCTAGAGTTTTCTGTCCCTAGAATAAATGTTTTTTTTAATCACAATATAGCAAAAGGACAATTCACTCACTGTCCTTCCAGGTCCCTGGAAACAAGGACTTGCAGAGTGAAAGAAACTGACACTGTCCCTACCTAGAGTTTTCTGTCCCTAGAATAAATGTTTTTTTTAATCACAATATAGCAAAAGGACAATTCACTCACTGTCCTTCCAGGTCCCTGGAAACAAGGACTTGCAGAGTGAAAGAAACTGACACTGTCCCTACCTAGAGTTTTCTGTCCCTAGAATAAATGTTTTTTTTAATCACAATATAGCAAAAGGACAATTCACTCACTGTCCTTCCAGGTCCCTGGAAACAAGGACTTGCAGAGTGAAAGAAACTGACACTGTCCCTACCTAGAGTTTTCTGTCCCTAGAATAAATGTTTTTTTTAATCACAATATAGCAAAAGGACAATTCACTCACTGTCCTTCCAGGTCCCTGGAAACAAGGACTTGCAGAGTGAAAGAAACTGACACTGTCCCTACCTAGAGTTTTCTGTCCCTAGAATAAATGTTTTTTTTAATCACAATATAGCAAAAGGACAATTCACTCACTGTCCTTCCAGGTCCCTGGAAACAAGGACTTGCAGAGTGAAAGAAACTGACACTGTCCCTACCTAGAGTTTTCTGTCCCTAGAATAAATGTTTTTTTTTAAGCACACTATAGCAGAAGCACAAAACACACTGACACTCTCCCTACCTATCCTTCTCTTTCCCTAAACTAAAGGAATCCAGGTTAAGCAAGAAAGAAATAACAGTCACTGTCCCTGCCTATGCTACTCTATCCCTGCTCCGGAACACACTACACTAGGCCGCCGTGCTGGCGGCCTTTTATAGTGTGGGGCGTGTACTAAACACCCTCAGCAATAATTGGCCACAGGCATCCTGCCTGTGGCCAATCATTGCTCTCCTCGCTGCCGGCGCTGTGATTGGCCAAGCATGCGGGGTCACAGTGCATGCTTGGCCAATCACAGCGCCTGGATGACACTGCGATGGCGTAGTGCATTGTGGGCCGTTCGCGTCACTCGAATTTGGCGCGAACGGCCCAAATCGTTCGATCTTCGTCGAACGATCGAACAGCCAATGTTCGAGTCGAACGTATGTTCGACTCGAACACGAAGCTCATCCCTAATCAAGTGTTTCACCTGCTCTTGTTGCGGGAGTGCAACGCGCATCACTGCAGGCTCCTAGGCCCAAGTCTGCCGAGGTGGTTGGAGTACCTCGACATCCTGAGTCAATCGTTCTGCCTGGAGAAGGAGACCGTGCCACAATGCCACCCTTGGCAAGGCTGCAGCGTCTCTTTTGTCATAAGGTTGCCCGAGAATATTGGTGGGAATACCCATATCTACCCCGAGAATTGTTTTATGAGGTGGAAGTTTTTCGGCAGCGGTGGTACGATGATTTCATATGGACAAAGCTGAAGGTACCTCACGCACACCGATACCTTTCATGTTCCCCTACAGTTACCAGAAAATTCAAGGACTGTAAGGCGGAGTGGATGTTGGGAAGGCACATCCATGCTGACAGAGTGGTTATCTGTCGGAAGGATGGAGGGAACATTGAGTACAACGTGGAGGCTTTTGTTTCCCTTTCCCGTTTTAGGTCCTGGCACAATTCATGACTAAATTGTGAGGTTGGATTCTATGTGTAGTTTGGTCTCTGGGTCAAACTTATGTTACAACTCTTTGGGAGACATGGGTTTGCACCAGACACTGGGGACCAGTGTCAAATCACCAGGGGGAGAGTGTAGCGGGTATTTGAATTTAGGGGAGGCATCTGGGTGTTAGTGTAACCCAGATGCACTGATTGTTAAGGAATCTGAGACCCTTTTATGGTTCTTGGAGGACTCTGGTGGTGTGAGGTTCCCTGCGGCCCGCAGGTGGCGCGGTCACCCAGCGCCGGAGCTGAACACTCACCGCAAGACTGCATCCCTTTTTGTCCTTTCCTGGTGCTGGAACAGCGGGGCGGGGAACCTGCTGTGATGCAAAGGGAGAGGAGATAAAAGGGGCGGACGCCCTGACCTTGGGGTTCAGAGTTGGAGGACGCAGCCACGCCCAGGCACCTTCAGCCTGGGTGCTGGCGTTACGGAGTTCCGGGCCCAGGTGCCCTTGACCTGGCCGGAGCGGGAGATCGAGTCCATCCCAGGCACCTTGAACCTGGGGTGAGGTACTAATGCGGAGGCCTGGGACTCAGTACCTTCGGCTGAGTTCCGCGAGGGTGGAGGAATCCGAGGGGGCCCTAACGCCTTGGGTGCCCGTGTCTGAGATTGAGGAGGCCGGTGAGCGTAACTTCTCCGGAAAGTCTGGCGCAGCATTTGCCGGTGACGGAGAGGCCTCCAGTAACTCTCTTGGACGGATGTCTTCCCTCTGACAGGGGCTGTGATAGCGAAGGTAATTCATGCTCTTGTTCTATATAGTCGGTGGCAGTGACTATACATCATAACCATTGGTGACACCACAGTGGTTAGCTCTACTTAAAGAATTGTGCCTTGACCTACTCCCCACAAATACTGAAGTGTTCTATGGGTCTCAACCTGTCTGTGCTGTATGACTATTTATTGCTGGAAGAGAAATAAATAGGAGTTGGACCTTTTCAGTGTGTGGAACTCTGGTTACTAGGAGCAAAGGGAATCAGTTCGAAGAAAGGATTTGACTCTGGGACACACACACAAAACCCGATAGTTCTGGCTTTCACCTCCAGTCTCTCTGGAGGACATGGGCCGTGGTGTATCGCATTCCCTCCCCCAGTACTAACCCCCTAGAAAATACCAACAAGCCGAGAATGAGAAGGGGTGAGAGGGGTGAGGTCGCTACACATATAAATCCAAAACTGGTTTAGAGCCACTCACAGAGCTTGCAGAGGAGAAAGATAAAAAACAGCAGTGTTTTTATTATCAACTTTTTAAAGAATCTCAGTCCATCTTTCCCAGGTCTATAGGTCAAATGAGCACCTTTGCCTTTAGGGGTCAAAACACCTCCTGGGTATCTTCCGGATGATCTCCATACCTCTGTCTGTAGATGGTACCAACCACTTTCCCCCAGTGCTCACTGGGTGGTGGTGGCTGGAGATCCTGACCATAATACACTGACTGTACTGGGGCAGAGTTTTTTTCAGTTGTGACACCCTTACAAAAGTATGAGGTCCCATAGTATATCACAGTCTTAACAGTGCCTCTCAGAATGATTATATAGCTCAGAAGGCTGATGAGCAACACTAGGCAGGGATATGATGGGTGGAAGGGAAGAAAACTGCTCAATTCCCCTATCAACACATTTAGAGTTGATGGGAGAATGCCTTTTACAGCGCTATTCTGTTCTGCTGGCTGTGAGGGGGGGGGGGGGGGGGGGGGCACGGGGAGCCTTTCTGACTGGCAGAACACAGTGATACAGCAGTAATCACATGCCAAAAATCTGACAGACTGGTTGTATCCAAGTCAATCAATAGATTGACTCGGGTACAAACAGCGTGCCCATACATGGATCGAATATCGGCTGGTCCATGCTGAACCAGCTGAATTTCAATCCATGCATGTGTAACGATACCTCCAACTAAGAAGGCCGCAGATTTAGTTTGGGCTCTGATGACAGCTCCGCCAACCCCCGGCAATATGCTCTACCCTCTGCTGGCACAGCTAGTACTAAAAGTAAACTATCTATCTTATACCTTATGAATAAGTGAGCATTGAGACAATACTAAAGAAAAAAAAAGGGTATAAGGTTTTACTTAAGCTCTTAGTAAGAAAGATAATAACATTGATCACAGTTTACATTCAATCATTGGTAATGCAGAGCCCTGCAATGCTAACACACTAAAGAACTGACATGCAACAAGTGCGCCACACGGGCGACCGTTAGCTAAATGCCCTATGGCGCAATAACCCAAAACACATTAGTAACCCCACCAGGCCTGTTTTTTGAGGTCTATAACTTAGTCCTTTTTCTTCACCGGCAGGTCTTTAACGGTGGTGCACATTAACAAAATACAACTTTGTAATCCAGTGAGGTAGGTAGAGATGGGCAGGAACTTGGCTATCCCGACTACAAGTTCAGCTATGGTATGGCTCTTCTTCACTAAGGGTATCAGGAACAACTAGAGGGGGCCACGGCAGTCTATTGGCCTATATGCATTAACAGTATCTCGTTCTGGGCATATGCCCTCTCACCCGCCGGACTACGGATCCAGTCCGGGAAACTTCCACCGGCTGTGTCACACGCACTCGGTCTCTCCAGCGATCGGGTCCCCGATCCAACAAGGCTGTAGCTGAGCGAAGTCAGATGCCACCCAGGCTCGCAGAGGGGTGGAAGGCTCTTTGGTGCTGAGCAAGGCCTCAGGCTTCAGGCCTTGCACTCCGACACATCCGCACAGGAGGATCAGGCTGTGAAGTCTCGTGTCCCAAAGAGGCCGAGCCCAGCTTTGCCTCCTCCTTTTATAACCCCTCCCATGAGTCTCTGCGGTGGGAACATATGAAGAATGTGGTTCTGGGTGATGTAGTCTCTCTCTCTCCTCTGCTCTCACTCCAGCAATGTCTTTTCTCTACTTCCTCCTGACTCACCTCTCCCCTAGAACTTCTTGTCTCTCTGCATTAAAGGGGAACACCCCGCTACACACTCCCCCCACTTTGAATCTTTGGTCCCCAAAGACATTTTTTTAGGTCTGCAAAACATTCTAGATTCAATGCGGTTGCATAGGGTTGACAGAGGAGCCTCCCACCAATCATCATAAGATGGGGAGCTGTCCTGTCTACAGGTCGCTTCAGTGGGGGCGACCTGTCTAGCTGTGCCAGAGAGTGAGCTGGGGTTGTCCTCCACCAAATGGACCGTGGAGGGATCCAGATTCTCAGCATTCCTCCTAGCAGTAACTACAGAGTCTTCTGAGCTGTTCCCCATTTGTGGGTAGGTCAGCTTCTTAGGAGGCCGGATGACTCTTCGAGCCCTTTGCTCTCTTGGGATTTCTGGCTCTGGCGCCACAGGCTCCTCTTCCTCTGAACAACCATCATGGGCATCTTCCCAGTATTCTGCTGAAGGACTAGAAGGGATGAACTCTGTGGCTTCTGGGTTCAGTGTTTCATCTGTGGTGTCTTCAGTGGTTGGAAGATCTATGGTAGAAGTTCCTGGAGTTGGGGAAGGCCACAGCCAATCAAGTTCTCCCTCCTCACTTCCACTAAGTTGAGAGGCCTCTCCATCTTCAGCTCGGGAGGTCTGCGACCGAGTGTTCGGCCTAGGAGTATCCAGGATAGAGGCCGGTTCAGGGGAGTCTCCCACGGGAGGTATTCTAACTGCCTCAGCAAGTGGGAGAAGGTGGTTTTGATACCACGTCTTCAGTGGGCCTACCTTTCCTTCTGGCTTCAACGTATAGACAGGTAGGCCTGGCAACTTCCTGCAGATGACATAGGGTTCAGATCTCCATCTGTCTGCAAGTTTGTGCTTTCCAGGGACCCCCAGATTGCGTAACAGTACTCGATCCCCGGGCTGTAGGTCTTGTACCCGAACCTTCAAGTCGAAGTTTCTTTTATTTCGAGCTCCCCTTTGATCTGAGGCCGCTTGAGCATGTTCATGGGCTACTTTCAGGCTGTGTCTGAGCCTGTCCACATATCCTTTGTGGGATGTGGCTGAGGAATGGTCCAGAGAGGTGCCAAAGGCCAAGTCCACCGGTAGTCTCTCTTCTCTCCCAAACATGAGTCGATATGGGGAGTAGCCTGTAGCATCACTGATGGTGCAGTTGTAAGCATGTACTATGGCTGCTATGTGTTGGCTCCAATGTTGCTTTTTCTCGCTTTCCAGAGTCCCCAACATGTTGAGCAAGGTTCGGTTAAACCTTTCCGGCTGAGCATCTCCCTGTGGATGGTAAGGTGTAGTTCGAGTCTTCTTGATTCCCAAAGAATCCAGGAGCTTCCGGATCAGCTTACTCTCATAGTCCCTCCCTTGATCTGAATGGAGTCGCTGTGGCAGCCCATAATGGACAAAGTACTTCTCCATAAGTACCTTGGTTACAGTGGAGGCCTTCTGGTCTTTGGTGGGGAAAGCCTGGGCATACCTGGTGAAATGGTCGGTTATCACCAGAACATTTCCTAGTCCACTCAGGTCGGGTTTGAGGCAGAGAAAATCAATGCATACCAGATCCATTGGGCCATGACTCTGTAGATGGCCCATTGGGGCAGCTTGATGGGGTAAAGTCTTCCTCTGGATGCACGGTGCACATGAGTGGCAGTACTCTTCTATCTCTGCCCTCATGCAGGGCCAATAGAACCGACTTCTGAAAAGTTGAAAGGTCCTTTCAGCCCCTAGGTGGCCATGGTTGTCATGCAGGGCAATCAGAACAGTCTCTCGATATTTCTCTGGGAGGAACAGTTGCCACTTATCTTCTGAGTCATCAGAGGGGCCCCTTCGGTAGACCACTCCCTGATGTAACTGCAACCTGTCCCACTCTTTCCTCAGCAGGCGAACTTCTTTTGAAGGTTGACACATGAGTCTGTTTGGATCCTGATTCTCCAGGGCCTCCAGGACCAAACTCCCCATGGGGTCTTCCAATTGGTCACACCTCAACTCCTTCTTGGACAGTCTTGGCAGGTTGTCCTCTCCCAGTTGAGCTACTCCACAGTAGTGTTTGGGGACTCCCACCATGGTAACTCCTATTTCCTCTGCTCTGGAACCTCCTCGAGCTTGGAATTCAGCTCCTTGACAAAGGGCCCGCACCCCGTCCGGTGCCACTTGGGTCCAATCTTCTACGTCACTGGTGAGAGAATGAGATCTCCTGGACAGAGCGTCTGCATCTCGATTCCCAGTCCCTGGCCTATACTTTAGGCTGAAGTTGAATCCAGAAAGTGCGGCCAGCCACCTGTGTCCAGTGGCATCCAGCTTGGCCGTGGTGAAAAGGTAGGTAATGGGGTTGTTGTCGGTCTTCACAGTGAACTCCGCCCCATACAGGTAGTCTTTGAGCTTGTCTACTACCGCCCACTTAAGGGCCAGGAACTCCAGCTTGTGAGTGGGGTAGTTCTTCTCAGGGGGGGTCAGGCTCCGGCTCACATAGGCAACAGGCCGTTGTTACCCTTCGTGTTCTTGATAAAGTACTCCTCCCAGACCGTCATGACTAGCATCTACATGTAGTTCATAGGGCTTGGTTGGGTCTGCATAGGCCAAGACTGGGGCAGTGGTTAGGCTCTCCTTTAATGCCTGGAAGGCCTCTTCACACTTCTGGTTCCACTGATCTCTGACTGACTCTCCCGGCTTCCTGGGCCCTGAGTCGTCCTCTTCCCCCTCGGTCTTGAGTAGTTCATTCAATGGCCTGGCAATTCGGGCGAATCCTTCCACAAACCTCCTGTAATAGGAGCAGAACCCCAAGAAGGATCTGAGTTCTGTTACTGTGGTGGGTCGTGGCCAGGAGGTAACTGCCTCCAATTTATCAGGGTCTGTGGCAACCCCTTCTTCAGACACTATGTGCCCCAGATAGTTCACAGAAGACTGATAGAACCGACACTTCTCAGGCGAAAGCTTGAGTCCTTCCTCACTGAGTCTTCTCAACACTTTTTCCAGCCTCCTTTCGTGTTCTTCCAAGGTTCTCCCAAAGACAATGACATCGTCCAGGTATACAAGGACTTCAATAAGGTTCATGTCTCCTACAGTCTTCTCCATGAGACGTTGGAAAGTCGCTGGGGCTCCAGACAGACCTTGGGGCATCCGGTTGAATTCAAAGAACCCTACTGGGGTTATGAAGGCTGTCTTCTCCCTGTCTTCTGGGTGCATAGGAATCTGATAGTACCTGCTCTTGAGATCCATAACGCTGAACCATTTAGCTCCAGACAAGCTCTGTAGGGCATCCTCTATCCTCGGAGTGGTGTATTGGTCAGGTATGGTTCTCCTGTTGAGAGTCCTGTAGTCGATACAGAGCCTCAATGATCCATTCTTCTTTCTGACCACCACGATGGGAGAGGCATAGGGGCTTCTGGACTCCCGTATCACACCAGTCCTCTTGAGTTCTGCAAGTTGTTCCCTTAGATCCTCCAGATCTGCTAGGGGGACCCGCCTGACCCTCTCTCGGAAGGGCTTGTCTTCCTGGAGGCGGATCCGATGGGTGGCACTCCTTGCACACCCCACATCGAGCTCATCCTTAGAGAAGATCTTCTCCCATCTATTCAACTGGGCCTTGGCTCTCTCCTTCCAAGCTCCTGGCAGATTCGGGTTTTCCATGGACAGCTTCTCCCAAGCATCTCCTCCTTCACCTGTCCTCTTCACTTCTGACAGGGTAACAGGGGCCGCAGGGCTCACCTGGCCTAGCAGCATTCTGGCTGGGATTTCCATGGGGTCTCTGGTAGTGTTCCTAACACTCACTGGAACTCTACAATGGGCCTTCTTCAGGACCTTCAGCGGAATCACTTCCGGTATCACTTCCAGACCTGAGGACTCACCCCTTGGGTCTGACTCCAGCACGACAAAGGGACCAGGCTGCTCCCAAGTAAGCTTCACAGTGGCTCTGAGACAGGTTACTTCGCCGGGCTGCAACACTACCCCTTCTCTTCCAAGTCTCCACACCTTCCCTATCCCCTCTCCAGGGGTCTCCTGCTCTTGGACCAGCCGTTGGTAGGCCGTCTTCAGCATGGGATGGATCTTGGTGGCTGTTTTCCCCTCTTCTTTTACTAGAGGGGTCAGGAGTCTTCGGACCAGGTCCGTGTTCGTCCCTATTATAAGGGGATTCTTGTTGGCTCCAGGCGGCCTAGGGCACACGACTGCCAGGGTGTCAAACACTTCGGCCTTCCCAGCCACGGATGGGTCAAAGGTCATCTTGATGGGAAGATAGCCGTCGTAAGGGAAACTCTGGGTTCCAATTCCCCATATTTCCAGCTCTTCTATCTTCTGGATAGGCAGATGACTCAAGTGCCTATCGTAGAAGTCCCGGTATAGTAGGGTCACTTGTGCCCCGGTATCCAAGAGGGCCCTGGTGTAGACTCCCTCCACTTGAATGGGCACTATAGGAGATGGGCCCACCAGCTTCTCCGGATATGGCCCGGCAGGGGTCGCCTTCTTCAGACCTTTTCCTTTTGGACTCTCTCTTGTCCTATTCCCTTTGGACTTGAACCTTTCTTGAGCCTGGTATGCATTGACTTCCCTCCTCTTTATGGGTGTAGGAACCCGCTGAGGGATACTGTTATTTTTCTTAGGTGTGCACCCCCTCTGGGGAGTGCTGTGTCTCTTCTGAGGGGTCTTGCCCCCTTTCTCCGCGGTGTATCTCTGTTGGAGAATGTTGTGTTTCCTCTGAGGTGTTCCATTTTCTCTCTTCTTCTGTTTTTCATTCAGTTTGGAGCTCACTGAAAATGATGGGCACCCGGTTGACTCCTTCACCGGGGCCCTCTGAAGTTTTCCGCCGGCTGGCGGTTATTTATCTTTTTCTTCCTGGGACTGGAACATATGTTTGCAAAATGACCAATCCCTCCGCAGTTGTAACAAATCACCTCTTCTTCACGATCCTGTAGAGAAGCGGGCGCTGAGGTATTCGGGAACAACTCCTTTCTTGGACTTTTCTTTTCTGGTTTCCTTTGATATTTCTCCATCAAAGAGGTCAGTATCTCCAACACTTGGGACATCTGCGATTTCAGGGTGTCCATTTCTGTATCTCTTTCGGGGGTCATGGCCGGGCTGACCATCACCACCAGAGGTTTGGTTGGCTCGACTGGCTGTTCCCTCTTTTTCTCCTCCCACATGGCCTCTTCCTCTCTGACCATTCGAATGAGGTCGGGGTATTCCAGGTTCTTCCCGTCCTGTCGGGTGCGCAGCGCCAATGCAATAGGATCCAGGGGCTGAGCTCCCCTCAATACCTGCTGAGCCCGGGCCTCGTCTACCTTCCCTGGGTCGATCCCCTTCTTCAGAATAATTCTATGCAGGATCTTATCTAGACGTCCCATATATTCTGACAGTTTCTCTCCTGTTTTCTGGTAGCAGTGCTCCAGCTGATAGGTGAGCTCGGTAACTTTTTCTGTCCCACCGAACACATTCTGCAAGATGTCCAAGTAGTCCTGTGCAGTACAGTCTTTCCTGCTCATCTTCAGGTTGCGTATGGCATCCAGAGCAGGCCCCTTCAAACTTTCAGCAATTCGCTGTTTCTTGCTGCGTTCTGGAACTTCCCATTCCTCTAAGGCCTGAGTGATGCCATCTAGCCACTCCTCAAATCCTTCTTCCCCTGAGGGCACAGGTTTTCTCCCTGAGAATATCCGGAGCTTTCTGTACCCCGACATTGGGTAATCTGTGGGATTCTTCTTGCACTGGGCCACAATCTCTCCCAGTACAGCGCATAGTTCTGTGCTGAGGGTGGCCGGTGATGATCTGGGACTCTCTGTATCCTCCTGCTCTTGTGCCTTAGGGGATGGTGGGGGAGGTATCTGTGGAGATGATGACTTTCTTATTTGGAACCGATCTCCCTCCTCTTTATGTAGCAGCGCATGTGTCAGATGGTAGGTCTGCCCATCCATAGCTTGTATGCTCTGGCTTTTAAAATGCTCTGGAATTTCGTCTTTCCACTCTATTAATGCGTATGTACACGAAGTATGTGGTCTCACATCCATCACCCATGATTTCTGGCATGGTGATAGGGATGTCATTAACTGCTTTATCGCATCTCTTTGCCAGATCCCCGGGAGTTCAATAACTGCCGCCGCGGCCGGATCTGCGCCAGCCATTGTGTACCACTGTCCTACTTCTAGCGGGTCCATGCCGGTCTTTTGGCGTGTTCGCTTGCTGTATCAGGATCCCGGACGAGCCCCCACGTGTAACGATACCTCCAACTAAGAAGGCCGCAGATTTAGTTTGGGCCCTGATGACAGCTCCGCCAACCCCCGGCAATATGCTCTACCCTCTGCTGGCACAGCTAGTACTAAAAGTAAACTATCTATCTTATACCTTATGAATAAGTGAGCATTGAGACAATACTAAAGAAAAAAAAAGGGTATAAGGTTTTACTTAAGCTCTTAGTAAGAAAGATAATAACATTGATCACAGTTTACATTCAATCATTGGTAATGCAGAGCCCTGCAATGCTAACACACTAAAGAACTGACTGAGCGAAGTCAGATGCCACCCAGGCTCGCAGAGGGGTGGAAGGCTCTTTGGTGCTGAGCAAGGCCTCAGGCTTCAGGCCGTGCACTCCGACACATCCGCACAGGAGGATCAGGCTGTGAAGTCTCGTGTCCCAAAGAGGCCGAGCCCAGCTTTGCCTCCTCCTTTTATAACCCCTCCCATGAGTCTCTGCAGTGGGAACATATGAAGAATGTGGTTCTGGGTGATGTAGTCTCTCTCTCTCCTCTGCTCTCACTCCAGCATTGTCTTTTCTCTACTTCCTCCTGACTCACCTCTCCCCTAGAACTTCTTGTCTCTCTGCATTAAAGGGGATCACCCCGCTACACATGTACAACTTTAGGCACACAGCTAAGACCTACTGAATTTTTACCAGCCCCACTTGCCCACCAAACACATCCCCTTAATTTACAAAGGCACTAGACAGGGTATAAATGAGCCCTTAGGGCTTGTTCACACTACCTGCACTGGGCTGTGTTATTCAACTCAGTCCCAAAGCAATGACAAACATGTAGCCTTGTTTTCACATTAATGCCCTAAGTTGGTGTGTTCTGCAAAAAAATGTAATATGTTGCATTATATTGCTATATTGCAGAATGTTGCAAACATTGTAACATGCAATAGGAATTTTTTTTATTTTGGTTCCCGCTCTGAAAAATATGTACATTAACATGCTGCAGCTCATATCCCTTAGAAAATATGCTCTGAGTTACCCACAGGTTACCTTCAAGCTTGTGGTAGGAAGCTCTAGATACAGTATGTGTCACTTCAGTCAATGTATTCAAATGTTTTCAGCTTACATGCAAAGTGGATTTCAAACAAACAAAACCTGAAATGAGCCTGTAAAACAAAAGACATTCCATTAGAAATGGCAATGACCAGCATATGCTTGTATTTGATGTAATGGGGTAATGCTACAGATTCCCCAGCTGGATGTTTTGCTGACTACAGTTACAGTGCTTGATCCATTTAGCAGACAAAAGCGGTATGTGGGATGATGACAAGGCGAGTTTGGGTTTGTGAATGGAGCCTTACCAGCAGGCTGTAATCATCCCACTTTATAATACTGGAAGTAGTACTATACACAGCAGAATGGGCTTTGTATTGCTGTCCAGTAGAAATTGGCAGAATCCGACCTGGTAAAAATAAATGCTGATGCCAGTAATGGAGCATAGCCAGATCCAGGACTCTGCTTGCAGAGCAAACAATGGGAAAAGCTGATTAAAAAGCTAGAACGAAACTGATATTAATGGGATCCCATAAGTGATAATTGATAGGGCCTACTAGATCATGAAGAAGAACTCCAGGGTAGGCACAAAACCTAGTAATAAATAGTCACTGTGTAGCGCCCCCCCCCCAATATTTGGGGGCGCTATGTGTAAATTTAGGGGTGGTCTGAGCAGTGCCGATCCTGACCTCCCTGGGGCCCTAAGTAAAATTCTGCTAAGGGGCCCTCTACCTGACCCGTGAATAATGGGTGTGGTTTAAGCGTAATATTGGGCGTGGCTTAAAGTGGCATGACTCGAAGGGGTGTGGTTAGAGTCTGAGATGAACGAGGGATGAAGGGAGAAACAAAGGAAGAAAGAGAGAGAGAGAGGAAGTAAAAAAAAGAGGGATGGAGGGACAGCAGGCCCAGATCCTACACCACAATAGAAATGTGTGTTCCAGAAAGTTTAACAATCAGCAGATAAAGACACCTGGTGTTAGCAATTCAATCATCCCGGCTCCATGGTTGTTATGGTGTCAGGGTGATTGAAGCACATTATTTCTATTATTACATTGTAATATAAAATGAAATCATTCAACTCACCATAATGCAGAATCAGAATCAGTGGGAGCTCTGATGTCACTGTCCCCAGCCAGCGGAGTGCCTTCTTACATCTCAGGTGTCCCCAGCCAGCGGAGTGCCTCCTTACATCTCAGGTGTCCCCAGCCAGCGGAGTGCCTCCTTACATCTCAGGTGTCCCCAGCGGAGTGCCTCCTTACATCTCAGGTGTCCCCAGCGGAGTGCCTCCTTACATCTCAGGTGTCCCCAGCGGAGTGCCTCCTTACATCTCAGGTGTCCCCAGCCAGCGGAGTGCCTCCTTACATCTCAGGTGTCCCCAGTGGAGTGCCTCCTTACATCTCAGGTGTCCCCAGCGTAGTGCCTCACATCTCAGGTGTCCCCAGCCAGCGGAGTGCCTCCTTACATCTCAGGTGTCCCCAGTGGAGTGCCTCCTCACATCTCAGGTGTCCCCAGCGGAGTGTTTCCTTACATCTCAGGTGTCCCCACGGAGTGTTTCCTTACATCTCAGGTGTCCCCAGCGGAGTGCTTCCTTACATCTCAGGTGTCCCCAGCGGAGTGCCTCCTTACATCTCAGGTGTCCAGAGGCGTAACTAGAAACTTCAGGGCCCCGGTGCAAGAAATCATGAAGGGCCCCCCCCCATTAGTGGTGTTGGGGGGGTGGCAACGGTGGTGTTGAGGGGGGGATGGCAGTGGTAGTGTTGAGGGGAGGGTGGCAGCGGTAGTGTTGAGGGGGGCAGCAGTGGTGTTGAGGGGGATGGCAGCGGTAGTGCTGTCAGGAGCAGCGGTGGTGTTGAGGGGGGGTGGCAGCAGTGATGTTGAGGGGGGTGGCAGCGGTAGTGTTGAGGGGGTGGCAGCGGTGGTGTTGAGGGGGGTGGCAGCGGTGGTGTTGAGGGGGATGGCAGTGGTGGTGTTGAGGGGGGGTGGCAGTGGTAGTGTTGTGGATGGCAGCGGTGGTATTGAGGGGGGTGGCAGCGGTGGTGTTGAGGGGGTTGCAGCGGTAGTGTTGTGGATGGCAGCGGTGGTGTTGAGGGGGGATGGCAGCGGTAGTGTTGAGGGGGGTGGCAGCGGTAGTGTTGTCAGAAGCAGCAGTGGTGTTGAGGGGGGGTGGCAGCAGTGATGTTGAGGGGGGTGGCAGCGGTAGTGTTGAGGGGGGGTGGCAGCGATAGTGTTGAGGGGGGTGGCAGTGGTGGTGTTGAGGGGGGTGGCAGCGGTGGTGTTGAGGGGGGGTGGCAGTGGTAGTGTTGTGGATGGCAGCGGTGGTATTGAGGGGGGTGGCAGCGGTGGTGTTGAGGGGGTTGCAGCGGTAGTGTTGTGGATGGCAGCGGTGGTGTTGAGGGGGGGTGGCAGTGGTAGTGTTGTGGATGGCAGCGGTGGTAATGAGGGGGGTGGCAGCGGTGGTGTTGAGGGGGTTGCAGCGGTAGTGTTGAGGGGGTGGCAGCGGTGGTGTTGAGGGGGGATGGCAGCGGTGGTATTGAGGGGGGTGGCAGCGGTGGTGTTGAGGGGGTTGCAGCGGTAGTGTTGTGGATGGCAGTGGTGGTGTTGAGGGGGGATGGCAGCGGTAGTGTTGTGGATGGCAGCGGTGGTGTTGAGGGGGGTGGCAGCGGTGGTGTTGAGGGGGTTGCAGCGGTAGTGTTGTGGATGGCAGCGGTGGTGTTGAGGGGGGATGGCAGCGGTAGTGTTGAGGGGGGGTGGCAGCGGTAGTGTTGTCAGGAGCAGCGGTGGTGTTGAGGGGGGGTGGCAGCAGTGATGTTGAGGGGGGTGGCAGCGGTAGTGTTGAGGGGGGTGGCAGCGGTGGTGTTGAGGGGGGGTGGCAGTGGTAGTGTTGTGGATGGAAGCGGTGGTATTGAGGGGGGTGGCAGCGGTGGTGTTGAGGGGGTTGCAGCGGTAGTGTTGTGGATGGCAGCGGTGGTGTTGAGGGGGGGTGGCAGTGGTAGTGTTGTGGATGGCAGCGGTGGTAATGAGGGGGGTGGTAGCGGTGGTGTTGAGGGGGTTGCAGCGGTAGTGTTGTGGATGGCAGCGGTGGTGTTGAGGGGGGATGGCAGTGGTGGTATTGAGGGGGGTGGCAGCGGTGGTGTTGAGGGGGTTGCAGCGGTAGTGTTGTGGATGGCAGTGGTGGTGTTGAGGGGGGATGGCAGCGGTAGTGTTGTGGATGGCAGCGGTGGTGTTGAGGGGGGTGGCAGCGGTGGTGTTGAGGGGGTGGCAGCGGTAGTGTTGTGGATGGCAGCGGTGGTGTTGAGGGGGTGGCAGCGGTAGTGTTGTGGATGGCAGCAGTGGTGTTGAGGAGGTGTGGCAGCAGTAGTGTTGTGAGGGGCAGCGGTGGTGGTAGCGGTGATACACGAGGGGGGTGGAAGTGGTGGTGCCATCCTCTCCCACCCCCACCTCTTACTGATCCCATCCCCCCACCACCACCACTGATTTCATCCCTACCCCCCCGACTACAACAGAGGTGATGATGGGGGGTTAGGGATGAGATCTGCGGTGGTGGGGGGATGGGGTCGATTGCAGTGCAAAATGTCACTTGACAGGACTTACCAGCAATCAATCGATTCCCCCTCAGAAATCCGTCACTGTGCCTCCTCCAGGAATGCCTTGCCTCATGGGTACTTAGACGGGACAGGTACTCGAAGCAGACGCAGAGGGGAGAGCTCCTCCCATGCCTTCACTCAATTGGTGTTTTTCAGTGTCCGCCCCGCCTCCCTACATTCTCTCTGTCTCTGGAGGCGGGGCGGTACACACAGTCTCTCAACGCTGCGCTGCCTCTGCCTTCTCTCTCACCTCAGCGGGCGAAAGCCCCCTCCCTGCAGCGGAAGAAACAAAACCACACAGGCAGGTGGGCACCTCACGCGGGCGGACGGCGGGCACCTCACGCAGGCTCCCTTCTAGTTCTGGTCTTTAGGAAAATGGCGGCCGGCGGAGACATTATCTCCTTCGGCCGCGGACCTCTAGCGGCGGAGGCGGGGCCCCGAGTATTACTCGGGGCCCTACGCAGCTTGCGTAGTCCGCGTATAGGGTGGATCGGCCCTGGGTCTGAGCCAGTAGTTGGGCTCAGACCAATCGATTGTTCTAAATTACTTCTGCTCTGGTGTGATACTGCCTGGCAGTAGTGTTCCCTGGTGCCTATAGGTGGCACTGTCACCACCGGCTCAGGTTGAATCACAACACCTTGGGTGTCCTCTCTCAGCAGCCGTGCAGTGGGCTTGGTCAACCTGCTGCGCATGCTGGAAGAGGGTACATAAAGGGCACACGCCATTGGGGTTAGTTCGTTCCAGGGGACCCTTGGTCCTGTATGTGCGCCTCGTGGCCCGTATGGCACGAGGTGCGCGTGTGTGTTTGGGCCTCGGGCACCTTCAGCCCGAGGCTGCATCGCTGCATGATAGGCCCAGTTCTGCTGGCTGGGGCCTACACCTCAGAGAAGGCTGCCCACCATTTAGGAAAGGAGACCAGGGGAGGATCAGTCCCAGAGGAGACTAGCGACGGTACTGCTATCTTGGGAAGAGGCCTGCAAACTCGCCTAAAGTGGGATTCCATCATCTTTATTACAAGCCCTGCAATATGCCAATCTGGTACAAAGGTTTCTCTCATTATTGCTTGGCTGGGAGGTTCGGGACTATTGATAATCCTGTGCCAGAATTTCCCTGATTGCATCCTTTAAAATGTAACTATTTATCCGTGCTCCATCCCGGCTGCTAGGACCTCTCACAAAGGGACTATCCGGGTGAGCAATACCCACTCAGGCTTGAGTGGCGACGAAAGAGTTAAACTGTGTCTTAAGTGTTGCATGCCTGAACCTTTTACCCTACTTCTCTCATTTTCCTACTCTCTATTTAAGTTTACTGCAAAGATAAAGAATAAAACCTTGCTGCTTAGGTTTTACTCCTGTGTGGACATTGGCCTTATTCTGAGGAACTTCTACCTAGACAACGGAGAAAAGGGATCCACTTGAGAGAGGTACTTGCTGCAAGACCCAAATAATAACACCGCTAGCCCCTCTACACAAGGGGAGATACCGGGCAAGTAGCAGGTGTGCCCGACTGTGAATGGAGGACGGTAGTACTGGGTCTGTGGGCTACACGTGGGGGCTCGAGTCCTGGGATTTGTGGCTACCTCTTACACGAGTGGATTATTTTCTATGTGATTGGAAAGTCGGCCATTGAGGGAGTTGGACTGTGTTACTGTACTTTAAACGAGAAGAGGGGGTTAAGGGGCACAGAACTGTGTTTTTTTTTCCAACTGCGTAGTTTGTGGGCGTGTCCAGAAAAAGAAAAAGCCCGCGAGCTACGTGCAGGAAGAGAAAAAAGGGGAGGAGTTCCCGCCATCTGCGTGTTACACATGGATGCAGTTGGCGCCAAAGGAGCAGAGAGAGTTTGGATTGAGCAAGAAGAGCAATATGTCTGTACTTCCATGGACCTCAGCCTTACCGGGACCCTGGATGTTCTCAATGCCTACTTCCATGGACATTGCTCCACTTGCAACCCCACTCACGGATACGGGGATCCGGCTCAAGCCCCGGGGCCGTTTCGCACTATACACGTCGGGATGCGGAGGCCCTGGGCATGCTTTGCTCCAAGTGTGATGAACTGGCTGTGTAGTTACGCCCGTTCGGAAGATGTTTGACTTGCGGGGAGTTCCTTTTCGAGGTGGACCAGCCCACCGAATCGCCCTGAGCATACCGGGTTAACTGGGTCACAGGCGCCGTTACTTCTGAGGAGGAAGTTGCCTACACCCCTACAGCCAGGCCCACGCACATCGCTTCTCCTGTTGCAGATGTATCCAGGAGGGATGCCCCTGAGACTGCAGAGCTATCAGCGGACACCACAGCGGACACTGCCTCCGCCACTACTGAAGTTCATATCCCACCAGCGAAACGGAAGGTGGGATATGTCAAGGCCTCCCGCGGTCTAAGTCTGCCCCAGCGCCTACCGGAACGGACCTTAAGAGCGGGAGGACGCCCGAGAAGTCCGCGTCAGGTAACGGTAATGAGGCTGGGGAAAATATGTCAAGCTCTACCCGTAATTACCTACCTGCTGAGGAGTGTGATAACTCAGACCTTGACTCATCATCCGATGTTGGGGATGATGTCGAGATTGACTAAATCTTTCTCAGAAAGGGATGGGACAATGTGAAAACTGTTGCCCTGACCCGCAGCCTGAAAGAGGGATCGCCCATGAGTTCGGGGAACACTACACCCAGTGTAGAAGTCCCTGCCATAACAGAGAAAGTTGTACCTGCCCCAAGTGAGAGACTTTTACCAGGGCCTGTTACGGTTTTGGTCCGAAGGTCCCCGGATTCTTATGTGTTGCCTGGAGCAGGAGATCCTGCAACTCTCCCTAAACTTGCTCGCCTGCAGCGGTTCCTCATGAAAAGAGTGGCTGGTGAGTATGGCTTGGAATACCCCTACGTACCCAAGGAACTGTTATTTGAGATTGAGGCCTGTCGTGAACGGTGGTACGGGGAAGCCATCTGGGACTACCTCCAAGTGCCCAGGCCATACAGGTGCTTTGCCTGCTCGGCTACCATAACTGATAGATTCAAATGTTGCCACAGGGACTGGAACTATGGTCGGCACATCCACGCTGACCGAGTTGTGATTTGCTGCCCAAAGAGAGATGATGTGACTTATTCCATAACAACTCTGGACAAGCAGTGGAAGTCAGTTACCCTCCCAGATCCAATGTTTTACCTTCGAACATTTAAAGACAGGAGTTTGTGTCTTTGCTTTTATATCCTGTCTCCGCATGGATAAACCGTGCCCTGGATCAAGGTGACTTTGCCCTCTGTTAAAAAGAGGATGTCTGCTCTTAAGGAGGAAAAGACGGAGAATATGTTGTTTTTTTTTCTCTCAGATAGGACAGTTTTTCCTCCGAGCGAACTTTGGGGTAGTCAGTTAGAGTGTTGTAGTGAAGAGACGCCATGGTCAAGAGTGGGATGTTCAATGTGTTATGTTGCAAACCCATGCGTAACCAGTACAGGACATTGTGACCCTGCTGACACTAGGTGGCAGTGGTCTGCAGGGAAAGAGACTGCAATGATAATACAGTACTTATGATCAAAATTATGTTTTTTTAGTTTTTATGCTAGGCTTAGCATATCAAAACTTTTTATAGAAGGAAACTGCTTCCTACCGGGGAAACAGTCTGCTTCTAAGTTGTATAGATATTAGTGATAGGATATACTAAAAAGACATATAAATTTTACCACCTACAAGTGTCAAACAAATTTGTCTAATGCGGCGCTCTCATTGATACTGTAATCAATAAGGATCACTATTGTCCTAAAAACAATAGTGGGAAATCCAGAACTCCCAATAGGGCAAGAATATCCTAATAGATACAATTCAGTATGTCCTATCACAATATTCTTTAAAAAATTTTTCATCAAATGTGCATCCTCCTCACACGTTACTTCGGACAAGCGTATCGAAAGCTCCCCATAGGGATTGCACTCACCAGATCACGGCAGATAATAAGCCTCAAACGAACTTCAGACACAGGATGCAGTAGAGGAATGACTTCTCACAATCTCTGCAAATGTCAGCTGGTAGTGAGCTCATACGAGGTCCAAGTACAGGATGCAAAATAGTGACTTCTCTGGATATCCTCTTCACATAGAGGTGTGCAATTTTCCTCCCGGGATTTGTACAATGGAGAGAAAGGGAAAACTCTGCATAGTGTGAACCGGTTTCCAAAAGCTTTATTTCCCTCTTAAAAAATTTGTTTTCATAAAATCAACAAAAAAACCCCGTTAACCTGTACAGCCTGCGTTCTGTTTTGCTCGTCAACTCGATGCTTGTCAGGCAAAGGTTGGTGCACTGTCGAGGGGCCTGGTGGAGCTACTGTTTGTCATATTTAGCTCACAGCTCCTCCAAACGCCGGACAGTACTTCCGGTTTCCCGGGCCAGTTCCCTGGAACGCAAGGCGTCAATCGTCACTTCCGGTATGACGCTAAATTACGCTCAGACGCGTTTCGTCATCACGACTTTTTCAATGGGCGTGGTCTTACGGCGTGACGTGACCTCTATTTATATTGCCAATAATGAAGCCAGATTAACTCTTAAGCTGATCGCCGCTCACTATTCTAAAAGTGCATGGCGACCGTATTTACTCTCAATAAATTCATAGTATATGTTTAAAAATAAGCTGGATTGCCATACATCCACATCGAGTTGCGATCATTACAATCTTAAAAACATATTATACATACTAAGCATATATTTATAAAACCTCATAATTCATCAGTATATAACAGCTTAATTAACTGAAAAATAATCTGTTCTCTGATCCACAGACTGTCATATATCCACAGCAGTAAATTTGATTTGATATATTAAAATTACACTACAAATAAAACATCCAAATTAATAATAAATCAAAATAATTTAATTTAATAAATAGCAATGGGAGCTATAAAAATATATATATATATATATATATGAAAAAATTCATACATATACTTATACTCCTAACCGTCATTAACCAAAAGACCGGTAGGGGGTGGAATACACACTCCAAACAACTTTCCACATGAAATGAACAATCTCCTAACTGCTAAGAAGCTAGTATATTCACATCATTCTTTTTTACACGATCCTGTCTATATTCACATAGGGGTCTATGTACATATAGGTAATATCACAGCAAATATTACATGATGGGCACCCAATCTGTATATTTTCTGATGTATATAGAAAACAACTTCAAATATCCGCCCTTTATGGGCAGTTTAGGGGCCTATAACATAAGTATTATTCAACATAGTCTACAGATCACTGATGAAACAGTTTATATCCAATTCTATGTTTAACCCCTTCGGGGAGAGGGTATCAGTAAGAAAAATCCACTGAGTCTCTCTCTGTGATAATTCACGTACAATATTTGACCCTCTCCACGCAGGTTTAATGTGGTCTATCCCCCAAAAGGTTAAACCTGAGGGATCCCTATCATGAAAGACCTTAAAGTGGAGGGACACATTGTGGTCCTTATAACCAATAAGGATATTATTAATATGTTCAGCTATCCTGATTCGAAGCATCCTTTTGGTTCTCCCAATGTACATTAGCCCGCAAGGGCACTTTAAAGCGTAAACTACATGCGTAGTGTTGCAGGTTATGAATTCCTTTATTTGGAACTCATTGTTGTTGGAAGTGGACGTGAACCTTTCTATCCCTCTCATTTGACAGGCCACATCTCTGCAGGGTTTGCATTTCCTGCAACAGAAAAATCCATCCCTATCCCAAAAAGTGGGGGGACGTTTTGGAGGATCTAATACTTTTTTCACTATACAATCTCCAAAGTTTTGGGCTTTCCTGTAGACAAATCTCGGGTTAGATGGAAGCTGTTTTTGTAGGGTTTTATCCAGACAAAGAACGTGCCAATGGTTTTTGAACACCGACTCCACCTCTTTATATTGAGAATGGAAGTCCGGCGTTTGGAGGAGCTGTGAGCTAAATATGACAAACAGTAGCTCCACCAGGCCCCTCGACAGTGCACCAACCTTTGCCTGACAAGCATCGAGTTGACGAGCAAAACAGAACGCAGGCTGTACAGGTTAACGGGGTTTTTTTGTTGATTTTATGAAAACAAATTTTTTAAGAGGGAAATAAAGCTTTTGGAAACCGGTTCACACTATGCAGAGTTTTCCCTTTCTCTCCATTGTACAAATCCCGGGAGGAAAATTGCACACCTCTATGTGAAGAGGATATCCAGAGAAGTCACTATTTTGCATCCTGTACTTGGACCTCGTATGAGCTCACTACCAGCTGACATTTGCGGAGATTGTGAGAAGTCATTCCTCTACTGCATCCTGTGTCTGAAGTTCGTTTGAGGCTTATTATCTGCCGTGATCTGGTGAGTGCAATCCCTATGGGGAGCTTTTGATACGCTTGTCCGAAGTAACGTGTGAGGAGGATGCACATTTAATGAAAACATTTCTAAAGAATATTGTGATAGGACATACTGAATTGTATCTATTAGGATATTCTTGCCCTATTGGGAGTTCTGGATTTCCCACTATTGTTTTTAGGACAATAGTGATCCTTATTGATTTCAGTATCAATGAGAGCGCCGCATTAGACAAATTTGTTTGACACTTGTAGGTGGTAAAATTTATATGTCTTTTTAGTATATGCGTTTATATATTTTGAATGTGGCAGCTTAGCATAAAAATAGTCACACAGATATATTGGTCTGTGTCATTATAAGGAGATTTAAGGTGTGTACAGAATTGGAACAGGCTCCATAGCGCTGGGTATAAGGAGAACTAGGTTGCGCCTTAGTAAGTTTTCTTTATTTTTTGTTTATATATCTTATAATCTTCTACTCGGGCTGGCAATGGATGTGTTCCAATTTCTGAACAATAGACAAATTGATCTCAACAGTTTGTTTTCAGACAATGAGCCTACAAATTTGGAGGTGAACTATGGTACAATTATATCTGTTTTAGGGAATGTCCTTGAAAAGCAGGTTAGGACCTGGTGGGACATATGTACCATTGAACATTATCTGAAAGCTAATATCATAGTTCGCAGTTTAAGGTGGGAGGTTACACCACAGGTTGGTTTAGAGGACACAGAATCCATGGCAGAATGGTTGGGTTTCTTCAATGGGGTTGGGCTAAAGCTGCAGGAGCTGATCCTCCAAAGGAAAAAGAGGAAAATGGCTAAATTAGAGACCAGGATCAGTGATCTGCGGCAGCAGCTGGATCCCATTCGAGATTCCCAGCAGATTATAGATTTTAATAACCGTATTACTAAAAGATTGGAGAAGGTGGATAAAGAAACTCAAAAGAAAAAATTGAAGAAGTTCTTTAGAGATCTGAAAGATTTCAGAACTAATAGTGCCTACACATGGCAGAGCCCAATAGGGACTGCTCCTAATAGTGAAGATATGATGGAAAGTGAAGTCCCTCAAACCCCCATACAGGAAGAACGACCTTCACTATCTATACCTGTAGTCCCTGATCAGAGTAGTGCATTGCCACAACCCCAAACTCAATCAGGGTCTGTTAATAGGGGAAAAAATCCAAATAGTGGTATTAGGGGCAAAGGGGGAAGAGGTAATATGACACATCCTCCATCACAACAGAACAATCATGATAACTATGCAGTTCCAGTTGCTAATAGATATGATCCTTTGTGGGATTATAACACGGGTAATGCTCCTTATACCTCACGTCCTTTTTTAGGAAGGGGCCGAGGAGGACAGAGGAGGGGACGGGGATACCTTCCCTACAGGGGGAGACCTCCACAAACTTATCCTCGACCAATGGCACCACCCTACAGAGATTTAGCATGGGAGGAGCAACAATATTGGGAAAGGAATGCAGGATACCCACAGGATATAAGGAGAAACGACACAGAGGATGCAGAGCAGGGTCCAGGACGCAGAAAAAGAAGGAGGGAAGCAGATTAGGTGGGATTTATAATCTCACTAATATAGTGCTTACGGATAAAGAAAAAAATATTCTCCATCAAGGACTTAAATGTGGCCTGAAAAGGCCCATTAATAAATTTAGTGTTTATGTAGATTTGCATAAATATATGCGGAAATTGAGTATAAAGAAATATTTTCTAAATAAAAATTCTATTCCAGTAGGTACAAATGGTAATGCAGCCATAGCAGTAGATAGTGGTTTAAAAAACCGCTCTCTATTTAATCCCCCAAATAACGCTACACAGCATTTAGAAGTGTTTAAAAATTTGGTGCTACGCGACTTAGAGAAAGTAAGACCGGTTAAGAATGTAAACCCAAGACATATTAAAGAGGGGATTGAATCCCTGGAAGCAAGGAAGGATCTGGTAATCAGACCTGCCGATAAGGGAGGAGGGGTGGTATTATTAACTAAAGACTACTACAACAACCAACTCCTGAATATGTTGGCCGATGAGGACACATACAGGAGGTTGGATAAAGATCCTACTCCTCAGTATTGTCTTGAGCTGGAATCTCTAATAGAGGGAGGTTATCAATCTCATATTCTAACTCCAAAAGAAAAGAGGTTTCTTATACCGAGTAGTAGCCGCATACCCACTATCTACACCCTTCCCAAAATCCATAAGGATCAAAAGAATCCTCCACCCAGACCCATAGTCAATGGGATTGGGTCTGTCACAGCAAGACTTGGACAATACCTTGATAGATTTTTACAAAAAAGTGTGACTGACACCAAAGCCTATCTTCGAGATACAAAAAGTCTGTTACAGTCATTACAAGAGGTCAGTTTGGCAGGGAGAGATGAAGTATTTCTGGTGACATCAGATGTCTCTTCTCTCTATACCATAATACAACACGATGACGCTCTGCTGGCCCTTAATTGGGCATTAAGTAGACGGGAAGATTTACCCCATGGCCAAAAAATATTTTTGAGGAACGCTCTTGATTTTTGTTTGAGCCACAATTATTTTTGGTTCAACAAGTCCTTCTACACCCAGAGGAGAGGCGTTGCTATGGGTGCAAAATTTGCGCCCAGCATCGCCAATCTCTTCATGGGGGAGTGGGAGGACAAATCAGTATTTGACCAGAAAAGGGCAGAGCTATTGTTTTATAGACGCTACATAGATGACCTGTTCCTTATTTGGGCAGGATCAAAAACATCTTTGGAAACTTTTTTAGCGCATCTTAATAATAACAATAACAATATCAAACTGACCAGTCAAGTAAGTAAGGAACAGATTAACTTTCTTGACGTGACTATCTTTAGGGTTAATGATACTCTGCAGACTAAATTATATTTTAAGGTAACAGACAGGAACAGCTTTTTACCCATCCATAGTGGACATCATCCACTATGGCTGAAGAATGTGCCGAAGGGCCAATTCATGAGGGTAAAACAAAATTGTACCTCAACAGAAGACTTTAGGGAACAGGCTGGGATCCTAAAAGGAAGATTTTTGGAGAAGGGTTATAAATCGCAACATTTGAACACAGTAGTAGAAGAAATGGCTGCCATACCTAGGGCAGAATGCCTGAGAGACAAGCCTCTGGTGGTGGGACGAAGTGTTAACCAAGAGTGGGGTTTTATCACAGACTTCCATTCTCAATATAAAGAGGTGGAGTCGGTGTTCAAAAACCATTGGCACGTTCTTTGTCTGGATAAAACCCTACAAAAACAGCTTCCATCTAACCCGAGATTTGTCTACAGGAAAGCCCAAAACTTTGGAGATTGTATAGTGAAAAAAGTATTAGATCCTCCGAAACGTCCCCCCACTTTTTGGGATAGGGATGGATTTTTCTGTTGCAGGAAATGCAAACCCTGCAGAGATGTGGCCTGTCAAATGAGAGGGATAGAAAGGTTCACGTCCACTTCCAACAACAATGAGTTCCAAATAAAGGAATTCATAACCTGCAACACTACGCATGTAGTTTACGCTTTAAAGTGCCCTTGCGGGCTAATGTACATTGGGAGAACCAAAAGGATGCTTCGAATCAGGATAGCTGAACATATTAATAATATCCTTATTGGTTATAAGGACCACAATGTGTCCCTCCACTTTAAGGTCTTTCATGATAGGGATCCCTCAGGTTTAACCTTTTGGGGGATAGACCACATTAAACCTGCGTGGAGAGGGTCAAATATTGTACGTGAATTATCACAGAGAGAGACTCAGTGGATTTTTCTTACTGATACCCTCTCCCCGAAGGGGTTAAACATAGAATTGGATATAAACTGTTTCATCAGTGATCTGTAGACTATGTTGAATAATACTTATGTTATAGGCCCCTAAACTGCCCATAAAGGGCGGATATTTGAAGTTGTTTTCTATATACATCAGAAAATATACAGATTGGGTGCCCATCATGTAATATTTGCTGTGATATTACCTATATGTACATAGACCCCTATGTGAATATAGACAGGATCGTGTAAAAAAGAATGATGTGAATATACTAGCTTCTTAGCAGTTAGGAGATTGTTCATTTCATGTGGAAAGTCGTTTGGAGTGTGTATTCCACCCCCTACCGGTCTTTTGGTTAATGACGGTTAGGAGTATAAGTATATGTATGAATTTTTTCATATATATATATATATATTTTTATAGCTCCCATTGCTATTTATTAAATTAAATTATTTTGATTTATTATTAATTTGGATGTTTTATTTGTAGTGTAATTTTAATATATCAAATCAAATTTACTGCTGTGGATATATGACAGTCTGTGGATCAGAGAACAGATTATTTTTCAGTTAATTAAGCTGTTATATACTGATGAATTATGAGGTTTTATAAATATATGCTTAGTATGTATAATATGTTTTTAAGATTGTAATGATCGCAACTCGATGTGGATGTATGGCAATCCAGCTTATTTTTAAACATATACTATGAATTTATTGAGAGTAAATACGGTCGCCATGCACTTTTAGAATAGTGAGCGGCGATCAGCTTAAGAGTTAATCTGGCTTCATTATTGGCAATATAAATAGAGGTCACGTCACGCCGTAAGACCACGCCCATTGAAAAAGTCGTGATGACGAAACGCGTCTGAGCGTAATTTAGCGTCATACCGGAAGTGACGATTGACGCCTTGCGTTCCAGGGAACTGGCCCGGGAAACCGGAAGTACTGTCCGGCGTTTGGAGGAGCTGTGAGCTAAATATGACAAACAGTAGCTCCACCAGGCCCCTCGACAGTGCACCAACCTTTGCCTGACAAGCATCGAGTTGACGAGCAAAACAGAACGCAGGCTGTACAGGTTAACGGGGTTTTTTTGTTGATTTTATGAAAACAAATTTTTTAAGAGGGAAATAAAGCTTTTGGAAACCGGTTCACACTATGCAGAGTTTTCCCTTTCTCTCCATTGTACAAATCCCGGGAGGAAAATTGCACACCTCTATGTGAAGAGGATATCCAGAGAAGTCACTATTTTGCATCCTGTACTTGGACCTCGTATGAGCTCACTACCAGCTGACATTTGCAGAGATTGTGAGAAGTCATTCCTCTACTGCATCCTGTGTCTGAAGTTCATTTGAGGCTTATTATCTGCCGTGATCTGGTGAGTGCAATCCCTATGGGGAGCTTTCGATACGCTTGTCCGAAGTAACGTGTGAGGAGGATGCACATTTGATGAAAAAATTTCTAAAGAATATTGTGATAGGACATACTGAATTGTATCTATTAGGATATTCTTGCCCTATTGGGAGTTCTGGATTTCCCACTATTGTTTTTAGGACAATAGTGATCCTTATTGATTTCAGCATCAATGAGAGCGCCGCATTAGACAAATTTGTTTGACACTTGTAGGTGGTAAAATTTATATGTCTTTTTAGTATATCCTATCACTAGGATAAGCTATGAGTAAGTGTCAATTCGTGACGTGAAACGCGTTAGCCACCCTTCCCTGCATGCACACCATCTGCATTTGTTGTTTTGGATTTATGGATTTATTTTGAATTTGGATTTTTTACCTGAAATTTTGGAATAAATAACTGTCTATACAGAGTGCGGCAGTCCAGGGTTTCTTTTTCTCCCATGGTAAAATTTATATGTCTTTTTAGTATATGCGTTTATATATTTTGAATGTGGCAGCTTAGCATAAAAATAGTCACACAGATATATTGGTCTGTGTCATTATAAGGAGATTTAAGGTGTGTACAGAATTGGAACAGGCTCCATAGCGCTGGGTATAAGGAGAACTAGGTTGCGCCTTAGTAAGTTTTCTTAATTAGTGATAGGATGTTTACTTTTTCTATGCATATTTTTGTGATTTTTTGCAGGTACCAGGAGCTACTGTCAAGACCACCGGAGAATGGGGTGGGATAGATAGTAATGGGAGGAGTGTATATTTGAAATGCCAGTATCTGGAGAATGCAATGTTATCTTGTGTGCTTTCTTTCTTTCTTTCTTTCTCCTTTCTCCAAAAATTTGGTTCAGGCACCAGTTCAGATTTTTTTTGTTTGTTGGGTAAATCAACAGCCTTCAGGACTGAAGGATTTTGATTTCCCCAGCCACTGGGGACAGTGTCTCGTCTAGGAGGGGGTGTGTGTAGCGCCCCCCCCCAATATTTTAGGGCGCTATGTGTAAATTTAAGGGTGGTCTGAGCCAGGAGTTGTGTTCAGACGAATCGATTGTTCTAAATTGCTTTTGCTCTGGGTGTGATACTGCCTGGCAGTAGTGTTCCCTGGTGCCTATAGGTGGCACTGTCACCACCGGCTCAGGTTGAACCACAGGGGGTATCACAACACCTTGGGTGTCCTCTATCGGCGACCGTGCAGTGGACATGGTCAACCCGCTGTGCATGCTGGGAGAGGGTACATAAGGGGCAGACGTCATTGGGGTTGGTTCGTTCCAGGGGACCCTTGGTCCTGTATGTGCGCCTCGTGGCCCGTATGGCACGAGGTGCGCGTGTGTGTTTGGGCCTCGGGCACCTTCAGCCCGAGGCTGTGTTTCTGCATGGTAGGCCCAGCTCTGCTGGCTGGGGCCTACACCTCAGAGAAGGATCCCAGGCTGCCAACCTGTAGGGAGCCCACCTTTAGGAAAGGAGACCAGGGGAGGATCAGTCCCAGAGGAGACTAGCGATGGTACTGCTATCTCAGGAAGAGGCCTGGAAACTCGCCTAAAGAGGGATCCATCATCTTTATTACAAGCCCTGCAATACGCCAATCTGGTACAAAGGTTTCTCTCATTATTGTTTGGCTGGGAGGTTCGGGACTATTGACAATCCTGTGCCAGAGGATTTCCCTGATCGCATCCTTTAAAATTTAACTATGTATCCGTGCTTCATCCCGGCTGCTAGGACCGCTCACAAAGGGACTATCCGGGTGAGCAATACCCACTCAGGCTTGAGTGGCGACGAAAGAGTTACACTGTGTCTTAAGTGTTGCATGCCGGAACCTTTTCCCCTACTTCTCTCATTTTCCTACTCTCTATTTAAGTTTACTGCAAAGATAAAGAATAAAACCTTGCTGATTAGGTTTTATTCCTGTGTGCACATTGGCCTTATTCTGAGGAACTTCTACCTAGACAACGGAAAAAAGGGATCCACTTGAGAGAGGTAATTGCTGCAAGACCCAAACAATAACACCGCTAACCTCTCTACACAAGGGGGGATACCGGGCAAGTAGCAGGTGTGCCCGACTGCGAATGGAGGACGGCAGTACTGGGTCTGTGTGCTACAACTGTAATGAGCTACTGTATGTTTTTTGTGTTTTTTTTAAGTTATCCTCTGTAATGTTTTGCAACTATAGCAAGAAAAGAAGTCTATTTCAGACAAGATTCCGCTTTTTTAAAAATAGCGCCTGCAAAGCGCCCTGAAAGAGCCCGAGGGCTTTCACACTGGAGCGGTGCGCTGGCAGGATGTTAAAAAAAAAGTCCTGCTAGCCGCATCTTTGGGGCTCTGTAGGAGCGGTGTATACACCGCTCCTACAGCGCCCCTGCCCATTGAAATCAATGGGCAGTGCCGCCGAGCCGCCGGCAAAGCGCCCCTTTAGTGGGCACCCTGCCGCGAGCTCTGTGACCGTGCCTGCGGGACCCGTGGACTCGATGTCCGCCGGTGTCCCGCGATCGGGTCACAGAGCTGCAGACCAGGGAAAGGCAAGTGTAAACAAGCATCTCCCCGTTCTGCCTAGTGACACTGTCACTGATTGTATGCTCCCTCTCATCGGGAGCAGCGATCAGTGACGTGTCACTCGTAGCCATGCCCCCTAACAGTTAGAATCACTCCCTAGGACACACTTAACCCCTTCAGCGCCACCTAGTGGTTAACCCCTTCACTGCCAGTGTAATTTTCACAGTAATCAGTGCATTTTTAAAGCACTGATCGCTGTAAAAATGACAATGGTCCCAAAAATGTGTCAAAAGTGTCTGATGTGTCCATCATAAAGTCGCAGTCACGATAAAAATCGCAGATTGCCACCATTACTAGTAAAAAAATAATAATAAAAATGCCATAAAACTACCTCCTATTTTGTAGATGCTATAACTTTTGCGCAAACCAATCAATATACGCTTATTGTGATTTTTTTTACCAAACATATATAGAAGAATACATATCGGCCTAAACTGTGAAAAGATTTTGTTTTTTTATAGATTTTTTGGAGATTTTTCTTATAGCAAAAAGTAAAAAATATTGCATTCTTTTCAAAATTGTCGCTCTATTTTTGTTTATTGCACAAAAAATAAACACTGCAGAGGTGATCAAATACCACCAAAAGAAAGCTCTATTTGTGGAAAAAAAAGGACGTCAATTTTGTTTGGGAGCCACGTCGCACGACCACACAATTGTCAGTTAAAACGGCGCAGTGCCGAATCGCAAAAAGTGCTCTGGTCTTTGGCCAGCCAAATGGTCCGGGGCTTAAGTGGTTAAATAAACCTTGAAACAGGATTACGCTATGTGCCCTCTTTTTTTTTGTTACTATGAGTAACATCCAGATGAAATGGTGATCCCGGAGTTCCAATAAAATTTCTATACAGACACTGTTTGATAACCTTTCTGGTGAGTGCAACACCTTAACCTCCCTGGCGGTAATCCCGAGCGTGACTCGGGGTTGTTTTTTCCTGCTAGGATCGGTAACCCGAGTCACGCTCGGGGTAACATTGCAGAGCCCGCAGCAGAGTTTCCTTACCTTCCCTGGCGATCCAGCGATGATATCCTCTGCTGTGATCGCCAGCGAGACCTCCGGCGAGTGTCGGCGCTTCCTGGTTCCGTTCCCTGCGAGCCGCAGCGTCGCATGGGAGCGGAACTGGGCGGCAAATTTAAAAAGTTCAAAAGTTCACACAACACAAACACAGAAATAAAAGCAGTTATATTGTATCTGATTACACTGTATTACACTGTATCATCTCTGATCACCATACAGTGCCCTGTACAGTGCCCCCTTGCCTGTCATCTGTGCCCATAAAAATATGGCATCAAAAAAGCGCTTTACCAAAACTGCGCTTTTGGAGCAGATGAGTGACAGCGGCAGCGACACGGAGTTGCTCGCAGAAGAGAGCGATAGCGAGTCGTGGGGAGATTTGTCATCTGACACTGACACCGACACGGATCTGGCAAGTGACAACGGCGATGATCCTGCACCTGACCTCAGCGACCTCAGCGATGTGCGCACTTGGTGCCCTATAGACACCGATACGGACCAGGTAGCGCCCCCAAGATTTCCCTTCACTGGATCACCTGGGATGAAGGTAGATGTGGAGTGTGACAACCCTCTGGCATACCTGCAATTATTTCTCACTGAAGAGGTAATTGAAAAAATTGTCACAGAGACAAATCGTTACCACAATCAGCAATCCACTACGCTGCATGCCAGATTTTCCCGAAGCAGAAAGTGGGAACCGGTGACGAAAGAGGACATCTGGCACTTTCTGGGACTCATTATTCTCCAGGGGGTGGTGGGGAAACCGCTCCAGAAATGGTACTGGACCACCAATAAGCTACTGGCCACTCCGTTTTTTAGCACCGTGATGTCTGAATATCGTTTTTCCCTCATCATGAAGTATTTCCACTTCACGAACAATGAGGAGTTTGATGAGGCCACGCATCCTGCGCCCAAGCTAAAGAAAATCTGGGAGGTTTGCCAAATGATCGTGGCCAATTTCCAGCGGACCTACGTGCCAGACAGGGACGTCAGCGTGGATGAAAGTCTGATGGCCTACAAGGGACGCCTAAGCTGGATACAGTACATTGCATCCAAAAGAGCGCGGTTTGGCATCAAATTCTTTATGCTCTGCGAGTCATCCACCGGATACATATGGAATTCGGTCATTTACACCGGTAAAGGCACGAAGTTCAACCCAAGGTACAGCGGCTATGGGATGGCCACATCATCTGTCCTTACACTGCTGGAGCCATTGCTGAACCAGGGATATTGTGTGACCACGGACAACTTCTATACATCTCCGGAACTTTTTGAGGTTTTGCTACAAAACAAAACTGATGGGTATGGTACCGTTAGGCCTAACCGACGTGGCATGCCATCTATGTTTGGCAAGAAAAAACTAAAAACAGGAGAAATGGTTGCCTGGCAGAAGGGTAAGATGATGGCAATGCGATGGCGAGACAAGAAGGACGTGTGTCTCATGAGTACTGTGCACAATACCGCCACTGCCATGGTCCACACAAGAGGTGGGAAAGATCTGCTGAAGCCGCAAGTTGTGATGGACTATAACACCACCATGGGAGGTGTCGACAGAGCCGATCAGGCAATGACATTTTACCCGGCTATGCGCAAACAGCAGAAAAAATATTATAAAAAGATTTTCAGGCATCTTTTGGAACAATGCCTTTGGAATGCGTATATCCTATACAAAGCAAAGAGTGGCATGCCTCTTGTTCATTCCGACTTTATCTGGAAGGTGGCTGAGCAGATTTTTGTAAACCACCAGATGCCATCAGTAGCTGTGAACAGACCCGGACGACGTGCTGTTGGCGTTGTCAACCCAGAACGCCTGACTGGACGTCATTTTTTGGACTATATACCGCCAACCGCAAAAAAGCAAGCACCTACCAGGATGTGCGTGGTCTGCTGTTCCAAGAGAGATGGCAATGGTAAAAAAGTCAGAAAAGAAACAAGATACCATTGTCCAGATTGTGACGTTGGACTTTGTCTAGTTCCATGCTTTAAAATGTATCACACTCAGGATGTGTATTGAATTTTCTTTGTTTGACAAATGTCATTATTTTCTTCTGCATTATTGAATAAAATTATATTACTTATTAGATTATAATTCATGATTTTGCGTTTCAAATTTATCACATCTGGGATGTCTACTAGAGTCTTGTTTGGTCAGGTTTAAGTAAGTAATTACTAAGAATTGCAGGCCATAACGCCAAATTTCCATGCAAAATAATTGTACCGCTTTTGGTACATAATTCCAGACAGAATCATACCGCCAGGGAGGTTAAGGGAAAGGATTCACGAGATGCGATTTTGAGAAAATATACAGTGGGTACGGAAAGTATTCAGACCCCCTAAAATTTTTCACTCTTTGTTATATTGCAGCCATTTGCTAAAATCTTTTAAATTCATTTTTTTCCTCATTATTGTACACACAGCACCCCATATTGACAGAAAAACACAGAATTATTGACATTTGGCAGATTTATTAAAAAAGAAAAACTGAAATATCACATGGTCCTAAGTATTCAGACCCTTTGCTGTGACACTCATATATTTAACTCAGGTGCTGTCCATTTCTTCTGATCATCCTTGAGATGGTTCTACACCTTCATTTGAGTCCAGCTGTGTTTGATTATACTGATTGGACTTGATTAGGAAAGCCACACACCTGTCTATAT
Organism: Rana muscosa; assembly: GCA_029206835.1. Taxonomy (NCBI): domain Eukaryota; kingdom Metazoa; phylum Chordata; class Amphibia; order Anura; family Ranidae; genus Rana; species Rana muscosa. Next base: position 72,760,799 of record JARGYO010005626.1, on the reverse strand, counting down.
AAGACCTTACAGCTCACAGTGCATGTCAGAGCAAATGAGAATCATGAAGTCAAAGGAACTGCCTGAAGAGCTCAGAGACAGAATTGTGGCAAGGCACAGATCTGGTTACAAAAAAATTCTGCTGCACTTAAGGTTCCTAAGAGCACAGTGGCCTCCATAATCCTTAAATGGAAGACGTTTGGGACGACCAGAACCCTTCCTAGAGCTGGCCGTCCGGCCAAACTGAGCTATCGGGGGAGAAGAGCCTTGGTGAGAAAGGTAAAGAAGAACCCAAAGATCACTGTGGCTGAGCTCCAGAGATGCAGTCGGAAGATGGGAGAAAGTTGTAGAAGGTCAACCATCACTGCAGCCCTTCACCAGTCGGGGCTTTATGGCAGAGTGGCCCAACGGAAGCCTCTCCTCAGTGCAAGACACATGAAAGCCTGCATGGAGTTTGCTAAAAAACACATGAAGGACTTCAAGATGGTAAGAAATAAGATTCTCTGGTCTGATGAGACTAATGTAGCGGGCAGTTCCTCCCCTCTCCCCGTCCCCTCTATTAAAGTTCTGCTCGCAATGTCTCTGGTCTAGGGGTATGATAGGGGAGGGAGAGGGTGCGCTACGCCTGGCTTCCACCACAGGTGTATAAGTGGTATCAGCAATGCCTTCCTTCACCTTCGGGCCTGTGTTGTGCATCGGATCCTCCCTCCAAGAGTCTCCGAGAACCTCGTCTGCCAGAAACTTGAGCCACACACCGTTAAAGTCCAACACTCCTTTATTTAGAACATAACATGGACTCCCTTGGCTATAGAACAGAAAAGGAGGTGTGTGTACGAATAGGCCCAGACACAAGTTTGATCCTCCACTCTCCTCCCTCAGAGTGGGTTATGGTCTCCGCACGAGGGAAATTCACCTTCCGGACGGTCTTCGACAAGAGACTCACCCGTCACCGGCAGTATGCTGCACCGGGTCTTCAGATGAGGAGCTCTTCCCGGTCCATTACACCCACCTCGGATTCAGGCATCCATCTCCGGAGTACCTTAGGATCCTTCCCTCGCGGAACTCAGTGTTGGGCACTGAGCTCCGGACCGCCGTCCGAGTACCTTACCCCAGGCTAAAGGTGCCAAGGGTGGAACACGATCTCCGGTGGTCCTCTAGGCCTAGTCCGCCTAGAGGACAAACACGAACTCCGTCCGCAGGCTAAAGGTGCCAGGGACCAACAACCCCGTGACCAAGATGGCTGGCCCTTTTATCCCCTCTCTCAGCAAGCACGGCGGGTTCCCCGCCCCACCATACCGCTGCCCAGAGAGGACAAAAGTAAGCTCAGCACACAGCGGTATCCGTCCGTCGGCCCATGGTGACAGCGCCACCCAGTGGACTGCCGAAGACACACCACTGGTGTCACCGAAAAATTCAAAAACTTACTGTGGGAAAGTAAGTACCCGCTACACTAAGATAGAACTTTTTGGCCTTAATTCTAAGTGGTATGTGTGGAGAAAAACAGGCACTGCTCATCACCTGTCCAATACAGCCCCAACAGTGAAGCATGGTGGTGGCAGCATCATGCTGTGGGGGTGTTTTTCAGCTGCAGGGACGGGACGACTGGTTGCAATCGAGGGAAAGATGAATGCGGCCAAGTACAGGGATATCCTGGACGAAAACCTTCTCCAGAGTGCTCAGGACCTCAGACTGGGCCGAAGGTTTACCTTCCAACAAGAAAATGACCCTAAGCACACAGCTAAAATAAGGAGTGGCTTCACAACAACTCCGTGACTGTTCTTGAATAGCCCAGCCAGAGCCATGACTTAAACCCAATTGAGCATCTCTGGAGAGACCTAAAAATGGCTGTCCACCAACGTTTACCATCCAACTTGACAGAACTGGAGAGGATCTGCAAGGAGGAATGGCAGAGGATCCCCAAATCCAGGTGTGAAAAACTTGTTGCTTCTTTCCCAAAAAGACTCATGGCTGTATTAAATGAAAAGGGTGCAAATACTAAATACTGAGCAAAGGGTCTGAATACTTAGGACCATGTGATATTTCAGTTTTTCTTTTTTAATAAATCTGCAAAAATGTCAACAATTCTGTATTTTTCTGTCAATATGGGGTGCTGTTTGTACATTAATGAGGGGAAAAAATTTACTTAAAAGATTTTAGCAAATGGCTGCAATATAACAAAGAGTGAAAAATGTAAGGGGGTCTGAATACGTTCCGTACCCACTGTATATTGGTTGGACTGAACTCTATTGAATAATTGTCTCTTGATTAATTAAGGACACATTGGGTGGAAGTTTTTAGACCATGTAGCGCTGCTAATATTATAGAATATTCTATTAAATGGTTTTAGATATATTTTAGATCATATGAGTTTTTAAGATTGTTTATTTATAGTAGCCGCTTTTTGTGTTTAAAAATATTTTAGAATTAACATATAGGAGTAACAATTATATTTATGTGAGCTGGGACTGGGAGAGAGGATTATTTTTAACTGAGGTTGATTGATCCACTTGTATTTTATACAATTAGTGTTGTCTTAGTTCTTGAGTAAACAGAGTCTAGTGGTTTTGAAGTGCACGTCCTGTCCGACAACAAAATGTATTTATAAAGGGAATTGAGCTTCATCAGCGACAGTATAACTCCAGCCAAAACCTTTTTTTAAGTGGTTTTAAAGCCTGGGCATTTTAACTAAATGCCATTGGCTCCTGCTGCTGTTAATCAAATCCCATGAGCAGGAAGCAAAGGTGAGGCTGAGCCACACTGTGTGTCAATAGACACACACAGCCAGGCTCAGGATCGAGCCCACAGATGTGCCACCATAGGAAGAGGCTTTTGTAAACAGGTGCATTTTTTACCTCTATTTTTCCTTTATATTGACTTTCCCCAAAAAATAATTCAATAATATAGGGGTTGGATAAAAGCTTTAATGCGGGAAAACATTTTTGGTAGTAAAATAGTAATGCTTGTTTATAGATGTTTACATCAGACCAAAAAGAGGGACAACTAAAGATGAACAAGGGAAAAATTATCTCAAAAGGACAGTCGCTCCAAATGAGGGACACCTGTAATAGTATATCACCAGGACACGAAGTGAAGCGACATCTCCAAGTGCAAAAAGGCTTTGCAAAAACACTTATTATTAGGGAGACTAGAACCTATTTCAGTTATTTATTGCTGTCTGTTTCTCCAATTAAGATTTTCTTTCCCTCCTTGCTCTGGTGACAACTTTGTCACCAGGACAGGAAATCCAAGAACAGCACTTCACTGAAGCTTCAGAGAGAAATAAAAACAGGATAAAGTTTCAACCTTCTTCATGCATTCCAAAAATTAAAACGTCTGGAGTTACTCTTTAGACCCCATTCACACTTGTGCAACTTAAAAATCGTACAATTTCCATTGCGACTTTACCGTGCAACTTAATGGAACTTTGATACAACTTTGGATGAGTGCCACTTGTGCAGAATGGAAACATTTGTTTAGTTTTGTTAGGCTTATTTATTTTCTAATGAATTCCAAATTTTCAGAATGATTGGAATTTGAATCGGTCGAAAATTGATTGACCGATTCAAATTCTGTGTTAAGAACAGCTGGTTGTTAAGGAGCAGGCCGCCGCGTCCTTAACAATCGATGACTCATCAGCTGTCAGCGGGCTTCCCCATTGACAGTTGAATGTAAAAAAAAAGAATGCCTGCATTAAAAAAAAAAATTAGAAGCACCCCGCGCCAACATTTTTTTTAACCACTTCAGCCCCGGAAGAATTTACCCCCTTCCTGACCAGAGCACTTTTTGCGATTCGGCACTGCATTGATTTAACTGACAATTGCGCGGTCGTGCGACATTGCACCCAAACAAAATTGACGTCCTTTTTTTCCCAAAAATAGAGCTTTCTTTTGGTGGTATTTGATCACCTCTGCAGTTTTTATTTTTTGCGACATAAACAAAAAAAGAGCAACAATTTTGAAAAAAAAGCAATATTTTTTACTTTTTGCTATAATAAATATCCCCAAAAATAAATAAAAAAAACTATTTTTTTCCTCAGTTTAGGCCGATATGTATTCCTCTACATATTTTTGGTAAAAAAAATAAGCGTATATTGTTTGGCTTGCGAAAATGTTATAGCGTCTACAAAATAGGGGATAGATTTATGGCATTTTTATTATTATTTTATTTTTATTAGTAATGGCGGCGATCTGCGATTTTTATTGGGACTGCGTCATTATGGCGGACACATTAGACACTTTTGATACTATTTTGTGACCATTGTCATTTATACAGCGATCAGTGCTATACAAATGCACTGATTACTGTGTAAATGACACTGGCAGGGAAGGGGTTAAACACTAGGGGGCGCTGTAGGCGTTAAGTGTGTCCTAGGGAGTGATTCTAACTGTGGGGGGGGGCTGGGCTACAAGTGACACGACAGTGATCACTGCTCCCGATGACAGGGAGCATTAGATCACTGTCCTGTCACTAGGCAGAACAGGGAAATGCCTTGTTTACATAGTTCTCCCTGTTCTCCAGCTCTGTGACACGATCACGGGCACCCGGCGGACATCGAGCCCGCGGGACCCGTGGTCACACTTACAGTGCCGCAATTTATAGGGGACGTACAGGTACGTCTCTTTGCGCAGCCGTGCCATTCTGCCCACGTAAATAGTCGTGCAGTGGTCGGCAAGCGATTAAAAAATGTGTGGGGTCCTCTCCAAAATACCAGACCCTTATCCGAGCATGCAGCCAGGCAGGCCAGGAAAGAGGGGGGGGGGACGAGTGAACCCCCCCTCTCCTGAACCATACCTGGCTACATGCCCTCAGCTCTGCCCCCCCACCCCAAAGCACCTTGTCCCCATGTTGATAGGGACAAGGGTCTGTGGGTGGGGGAGGGCTTATTGAAACCCCAGGTCCCCCCCCCCCATGTCAATGAGTATGGGGTATGTAGTACCCCTACCCATTCACCAAAAATGTGTAAAAAGTGAGTAAAGACAGTACACAAGTTTTTGACAATTCCTTTATTAAAAATAAATAAAATTGTCCCCTGATGTAGATCCATCATTAATCACAATGTCTGCCGAACTGCAAACCCCAAAAAAAATTAAAAAATTAGGAAACACTGGGATTGATTTACTAAAACTGGAGAATGCAAAATCTGGTGCAGCTCTTTTTTTTGTCAAAGCTTAAAGTGATTGTAAAGTGAGAAGGTTTTTTATCTTAATGCCACTGCTGTCAATCAAAGTCAGTCAGCCAATCAGGTAAGAGAGGGGGCGGGCCACAGCTCCGTGTCTGAATGAACACAGGGAGCCGTGACTCGGCTCGGGTGCCCCAAATAGCAAGCTTCTTGCTGTGGGGACACTCGATAGAACGGAGGGGCCAGGAGCACAGAAGAGGGACCCGAAAAGAGGATCCGGGCTGTTCTGTGCAAAACCACTGCAGAGGACAGGTAAGTATAACATGTTTGTTATTTTTATAGAAAAAAACAAGACTTTACAATCACTTTAATTAAACAAGCTGAAATTTAGAAACTGATAGGCTACCATGCACAGCTGCACCAGGTTTTTGGTGTCCAGAGTCAATTTAGAGCTGAACTCCAAGATGAGTAAATATTAACTAAATACAAGAGTTGTGTGTATTCTTGCTTTAATCTTAATGTGCTTTGTGTATTTCTTCCAGATCTGTGCAGTAATCCAGTATGAAACTCTTCCTCTGTGCAGGAACTTCATGTAATAACGATTGGTCACTACTGTAGGGTCCAAACACTACAACACTATCTCCTGCGCTTGGGAGCTTAGTCTATGAGTAGGTGGTGTAGTCAACCCTTCTGATCAAATCTGGCATGTCAAAGGTCTTGCTGCCCTCCTCAGTAGGGGTGAGCTTCGTGTTCGAGTCGAACATACGTTCGACTCGAACATCGGCTGTTCGATCGTTCGACGAAGATCGAACGATTTGGGCCGTTCGCGCCAAATTCGAGTGACGCGAACGGCCCACAATGCACTACGCCATCGCAGTGTCATCCAGGCGCTGTGATTGGCCAAGCATGCACTGTGACCCTGCATGCTTGGCCAATCACAGCGCCGGCAGCGAGGAGAGCAATGATTGGCCACAGGCAGGATGCCTGTGGCCAATTATTGCTGAGGGGGTTTAGTACACGCCCCACACTATAAAAGGCCGCCAGCGCGGCGGCCTTGTGTAGTGTGTTCCGGAGCAGGGAAAGAGAAGCATAGGCAGGGACAGTGTCATTATTTTTCCTTTACTAATCCTGGATTCCTTGTGTTTAGGGACAAATAAGGATAGGTAGGGAGAGTGTCAGTGACAGTGTGCTATTCTGTGCTAATCCTTGTTTGTAGGGACAGAGAGGTACAGTGAGGGAAAGTGTCAGTGTGCTATTTTGTGCTAATCCTTGTTTGTAGGGACAGAGAGGGACAGTGAGGGAAAGTGTCAGTGTGTTCCATCTCTGTGCTAATCCTTGTTTGTAGGGACAGAGAGGTACAGTGAGGGAAAGTGTCAGTGTGCTATTCTGTGCTAATCCTTGTTTGTAGGGACAGAGAGGGACAGTGAGGGAAAGTGTCAGTGTGTTCCATCTCTGTGCTAATCCTTGTTTGTAGGGACAGAGAGGTACAGTGAGGGAAAGTGTCAGTGTGCTATTCTGTGCTAATCCTTGTTTGTAGGGACAGAGAGGTACAGTGAGGGAAAGTGTCAGTGTGCTATTCTGTTCTAAACCAATCTTGCTGAACCATATTTTCAATCCTTGAGTTTAGGGACAGAGAGGTACAGTGAGGGAAACTGACAGTGTGCTATTCTATTCTAAACCAATTTTGCTGTTCCATATTTTCAATCCTTGAGTTTAGGGACAGAGAAGGACACTCGTAGAAATTATCAGTGTGCTATTCTGTGCTAAATCTTGTTTGTAGGGAGGGACAGAGTAGGACAGTGAGGGAAAGTGTCAGTGTGCTATTCTGTTCTAAAACTATTTTGCTGAACCATATTTTCAATCCTTGAGTTGAGGGACAGAGAGGTACAGTGAGTGAAACTGACAGTGTGCTATTCTGTTCTAAACCAATTTTGCTGTTCCATATTTTCAATCCTTGAGTTTAGGGACAGAGAAGGACACTCGTAGAAATTATCAGTGTGCTATTCTGTGCTAAATCTTGTTTGTAGGGAGGGACAGAGTAGGACAGTGAGGGAAAGTGTCAGTGTGCTATTCTGTTCTAAAACTATTTTGCTGAACCATATTTTCAATCCTTGAGTTGAGGGACAGAGAGGTACAGTGAGTGAAACTGACAGTGTGCTATTCTGTTCTAAACCAATTTTGCTGTTCCATATTTTCAATCCTTGAGTTTAGGGACAGAGAAGGACACTCGTAGAAATTATCAGTGTGCTATTCTGTGCTAAATCTTGTTTGTAGGGAGGGACAGAGTAGGACAGTGAGGGAAAGTGTCAGTGTGCTATTCTGTTCTAAAACTATTTTGCTGAACCATATTTTCAATCCTTGAGTTGAGGGACAGAGAGGTACAGTGAGTGAAACTGACAGTGTGCTATTCTGTTCTAAACCAATTTTGCTGTTCCATATTTTCAATCCTTGAGTTTAGGGACAGAGAAGGACACTCGTAGAAATTATCAGTGTGCTATTCTGTGCTAAATCTTGTTTGTAGGGAGGGACAGAGTAGGACAGTGAGAGAAAGTGTCAGTGTGCTATTCTGTTCTAAACCAATTTTGCTGAACCATATTTTCAATCCTTGAGTTGAGGGACAGAGAGGTACAGTGAGTGAAACTGACAGTGTGCTATTCTGTTCTAAACCAATTTTGCTGTTCCATATTTTCAATCCTTGAGTTTAGGGACAGAGAAGGACACTCGTAGAAATTATCAGTGTGCTATTCTGTGCTAAATCTTGTTTGTAGGGAGGGACAGAGTAGGACAGTGAGGGAAAGTGTCAGTGTGCTATTCTGTTCTAAAACTATTTTGCTGAACCATATTTTCAATCCTTGTGTTTAGGGACAGAGAAGGATAGGCAGGGGACAGTGTCAGTGTCATTGTTGCTAAGCCTCCTGCACAGTATACACCTGAAGGTAGCCCTTATTGCCCTTTTTCCCATCTCCCTGCAGGCCATCCATTAAAATGTCTGGAAGGCAACCAAGGAGAGGCAGACAGTCAGGAGGCAAAAAAAGAGGGCAAGCAGGCTCTGTGTCTGGGGGCAACAGTGCTGGTCGTGGACGCGGTGCATTGTCATCAGCACATGGCCATGGGACACGCTTGTCCTTGTTTTCGGCAGCTGGACATGTTGAGCCACATCATGCCGAAGACTTGGTAGAGTGGGTGACCAAGCCCACCTCATCCTCCTCATCCTCTCTCACCCAGGCTCAGGGTACTGGCAAAGCAGCTGCCAAAGCGTCCTCTTCTCTGGTATCATTATCTTCATTAGTCAATCCTTCCCTAGACCCACCATGTCCTCCTCCTGAGGAGTCCCCCGAACTGTTTGAGCACAGTGTTGGGTACATGCTCCAGGAGGATGCCCAGCGTTTGGAAGGATCTGATGATGATACCCAGCTAGAGGAAGGCAGCAGCGTGAGAGCAGAGAGAGGGGATGCTCAAGAAGGACACCAATCTGGCAGTCATGCTCCAGCAGCTGCAGCATACTGCCAGATTGGCTCCAGTGATGAGGAGGGAGGGGATGATGAGGTCACTGACTCCACGTGGGTGCCTAATAGGAGAGAGGAGGAGGAGGAGGATGAGGAGGAGGCACATCTCCAACGAGGCAGGATGCCCTTGAGTGGCCAGCGTATGGGCAGCACACCGACGGAATCACACCGCAGAGCTCCGCCTGTGCAGGGCGCTGCCTCTGCCCGTCATTCAAAAAGTTCTTTGGTGTGGGCCTTTTTTGAGGCGAGTGCATCAGATCGCACAGCTGCTGTTTGCAACATATGTCTCTAGCGTATATCGCGTGGCCAAAACATCAGCGGCTTGGGCACCACATGCTTGATCAGACATATGTTGACCTGCCATGCAGCTCGTTGGCAAGCCTACCTTAAAGACCCACACCAAAGAACAAAGCTGACCTCTTCTTGCACCGCATCAGCTGGGATCTCCAACCCCACTATACCTTCACTCCTCTCTGAAACCTGCTCTGAGAGAAATGAAGGTGTAGAATTAGGTGTGTCACAGGCAAGTACTTGCGGGCACTCTGCTAGCAGTACACCAACGTCCGATTCTAGCAGGCAAATTTCCCTGCCCCAGCTGCTGGACCGTCGAAAGAAGTTCACTCCCAGCCATCCACATGCCCAGCGGTTGAATGCTAGCTTGGCTAAATTGCTAGCGCTTCAACTGCTGCCTTTTCAGTTGGTAGACTCGGCCCCCTTCCGTGAGTTTGTGCAATGTGCGGTTCCTCAGTGGCAGGTTCCCAAACGCCACTTTTTCGCACGGAAGGCGATTCCGGCTCTCTACAGGCATGTGGAAGGCAATGTCTTGGCCTCGCTGGACAGGGCGGTCAGCGGTAAGGTGCATATTACCGCTGACTCATGGTTCAGCAGGCATGGACAGGGACGTTACCTTTCTTTCACGGCCCATTGGGTCACTCTTTAGGCAGCTGGGAAGGATGCAGGACAAGGTGCAGTAGTGTTGGAGGTTGTTCCACCGCCACGCCTCCAAAATGCTACTACTGGTTGTGACACACCTCTCTCCTCCACCCCCTCCTCTTCTTCTTCCTCCATGGCCTCTTCCTGTGGTTTGTCCTCGGAACCAGCGGTGCTCCGTAGGCGTTCAAGGGGCTACGCAAGTACGCAGGCAAAAAGATGCCATGCCGTGCTTGCGCTGGTGTGTTTGGGGGACAGAAGCCACACTGGGGCAGAGGTCCTGTCTGCTCTGCAGGGGCAGGCCGAGAGGTGGTTGACGCCACGCCAGCTTAAGCCAGGAATGGTGGTTTGCGACAATGGCACCAACCTCCTCTCCGCCCTCCGACAGGGACAACTGACCCATGTGCCCTGTATGGCTCACGTCCTTAACCTGGTGGTGCAGCGGTTCTTGGGCAGGTACCCGGGCTTACAGGATGTCCTGAGGCAGGCCAGGAAAGTCTGTGTGCATTTCCGCAGATCTTATAATGCCAGCGCTCGCCTGGCTGAGCTTCAAAAGGAGTTGAACCGCCTTATATGTGACATGCCCACCAGGTGGAACTCAACGTTGGCCATGCTGCAGCGGCTGCACACGCAGCAGAGGGCCATCAATGAGTACCTGTGCGACTACGGCACCAGGACAGGGTCAGGGGAGCTCGGGTTTTTTTCACCACGCCAGTGGGGCATGATCAGGGATGCATGCACTGTCCTGGCACCATTTGAGGAGGCCACGAGGATGGTGAGCAGTGACAGTGCATGCATCAGTGACACTGTACCTCTTGTCCACCTGTTGGAGCACACGCTGCGTGGAATAATGGACAGGGCACTTGAGGCAGAACAGAGGCAGGAAGAGGAGGACTTCCTTGCCTCTCAAGGCCCCCTTTACCCAGACAGTGTTCCTTCTGTCCCACCCATCGCACAGGAAGAGGAGGAGGAGGAGGATTGTGTCAGCATGGAGGTGGAGGCTGGCACTCAGCATCATCAGCAGCAGTCTTTTAGGGATGATTTACAGTCCCAAGAAACCAGTGGACTTGTACGTGGCTGGGAGGAGGTGGCTGCGGATCATGTCGTCCTTAGTGACCCAGAGGACTCCGGACTGAATGCCTCAGCTAACCTACGCTGCATGGCCTCCCTGATCCTGCAAAGTCTGCGGAAGGATCCTCGTATTCTTCGGATCAAGGAGAGGGACCATTACTGGCTGGCCACTCTCCTTGATCCACGGTACAAGGGTAAGGTTGCGGACCTTATCGTACCGTCGCAGAGGGAGCAGAGGATGAGACAACTCCGGGAGGCCTTGCAGAAAGGTCTGTGCAACGCGTTCCCAGAGACTGGGAGGTTACAAACTCCTGGTCCTGGACAACGAGTTGCTGAGGCTTCGGGCAGTCAAAGAAGGAGCGGTGGGGAAGGTGGCCGTCTGACCGATGCGTTCAGACAATTCTTTAGTCCGCAGCCCCAAAGTATGATCGGTTCCAGCAACCATCGCCAGCGTCTGATATACATGGTGCAGGAATACCTAGGGGCAAGGTCAGACTTGGACACCTTCCCCACCGAAAATTCTCTGGCTTACTGGGTCTTGAGGATGGATCACTGGCCAGAGCTTGCACGGTATGCAATTGAGCTACTGGCCTGTCCTGCATCCAGCGTTCTTTCAGAACGCACATTCAGTGCTGCTGGAGGATTTGTCACGGATCACAGGGTGCGCCTGTCCACCGACTCGGTTGATCGACTGACTTTCATTTCAAGATGAACCAGTCTTGGATCACCACCAGCTACCACACACCAGATGCTGATATAACAGACTAATTGATTTTAAAATGTCACATCCCTTCAAGACTGATGCTGATGCTGAGTGCCTGTGCTGTTATGTTGACTGGCTATCCTCCTCCTCCTCCTCAATGATACGATTAACGATGATAGCTTGGAAGATCATTTTGGTTTATGGGTGACGCCACCAGTGGCTAAGGCCCAATTTTTCAGCCCGTTTAACAGGGGCGTGTAATTAAAATTTTTGATGCAATACTTTGCAACAGGCCTCATTGATGTGCTCCAAGTACAGTATCTGTGAGGGGTTGCAGTGTTGTGCCACCAGTGCCTAAGGCCCAATTTTTCAGCCCCTGTTCAACAGGGGCATGCAATTATAATTATTGATCTAATAATTCACAGCAGGGCCCATTGCTGCGCCCACCAAGAGTAACTGTCAGGCCTTACAGTGTTGTGGCACCAGCACCACCATCACCACCACCACCACCACCAAAGGCCCAATTTTTCAGCCCCTGTTCAACAGGGGCATGCAATTATAATTATTGATCGAATAATTCACAGCAGGGCCCATTGCTGCGCCCACCAAGAGTAACTGTCAGGCCTTACAGTGTTGTGGCACCAGCACCACCATCACCACCACCACCACCACCAAAGGCCCAATTTTTCAGCCCCTGTTCAACAGGGGCATGCAATTATAATTATTGATCGAATAATTCACAGCAGGGAGCATTGCTGCGCCCACCAAGAGTAACTGTCAGGCCTTACAGTGTTGTGGCACCAGCACCACCAGCACCACCATCACCACCACCACCACCACCAAAGGCCCAATTTTTCAGCCCCTGTTCAACAGGGGCATGCAATTATAATTATTGATCGAATAATTCACAGCAGGGAGCATTGCTGCGCCCACCAAGAGTAACTGTCAGGCCTTACAGTGTTGTGGCACCAGCACCACCATCACCACCACCACCACCACCAAAGGCCCAATTTTTAAGCCCCTGTTCAACAGGGGCATGCAATTATAATTATTGATCGAATAATTCACAGCAGGGCCCATTGCTGCGCCCACCAAGAGTAACTGTCAGGCCTTACAGTGTTGTGGCACCAGCACCACCATCACCACCACCACCAAAGGCCCAATTTTTAAGCCCCTGTTCAACAGGGGCATGCAATTATAATTATTGATCTAATAATTCACAGCAGGGCCCATTGCTGCGCCCACCAAGAGTAACTGTCAGGCCTTACAGTGTTGTGGCACCAGCACCACCATCAAAGGCCCAATTTTTACTACCACTGATCAACAATTATATGTTATTACAATTCCTGATATTATAGTTGACAGCAGGGCGTTCCAGCACCCACCAAGAATAACTGTGAGTGCTTTCAGTGTTGTGCCAACACCAACACCTAAGGGGCCAATTTCTGCAGAGTATATACGGAAGGTCCCTACTTTCAAACATCCAACTTACAAACTACTACTACTTGCAAACGGAAGAAGACAACAGGAAGTGAGAGGAAATCTACCCCTTGGAAGGAAAATTCTCTCCTGTAAGAATTAATATGGGAGAAAGGTGTCTCCTCTCTACTGATGCTTTATCACCAATCCTTGTTTCAATAAAAACACCACATTTCAAAAACAGTTGTCATTGGGACGCAAAGTGAGGTGAAATGTTCTGAACAGGGGCACAGACAGCAAAAAAAATGTGACAGGGGTGATAACCGTTCCCTATGTTTTACAAAAAGCTAAAAAAAAGGAATTTGGCATGGAGCTCCACTTAAACAATGCAGCTGTTCAAAATTACAAACAGATTCTACATAAGAACAAACCTACAGTCCCTGTCTTGTATGCACCGCCTGTATACGGCTGTTCAGAGTATATAGGTCCTTTTTTATTTTGTGTGCGGGGTTCCCCTTAATATCCATACAAGACCCAAAGGGGCTGGTAATGGGCTGGGGTAGGGGGGGGGGGGGGGTTGATGGGGTAGCTATGCCATTTTTCCTAAAGATTTTCATCCATATTACCGGGACCAGACATTGCATTAAAGCCGCAAGCAGTTTTAAATGGCTTTTTTTCCCTTTAGAAATGTTATTTTGTGCAGGGACAGTTCTAAACACGGGAAACACGTGGCACTTCACAGGCATACTTTAGACACCCCCCAGGTACAATATTTAAAGGAATATTTGACTTTTTTTTTTTCACTTTATGCATCATTAAAATGACTGCTCCCGGAAAACGTCCGTTTTTAAAACTTCTTTTTGCGTTGATACATGTCCCCTGGTGCAGAAGCCGGGTTCCCAAACTCTGTTTCGGACAATAACATGGATAATAGTAGTTATAATTAGCACTTTAGAATCCGAACGTTCGCATCCATTGTATTTAATAGGGTTCTAATGTTCGTGCGAACTTTCGGTCCGTTCGCGGGTTCTGGTGCGAACCGAACCCGGGGGTGTTCGGCTCATCACTACTCCTCAGAACATTGGGTATCCTTAGAACTGAAACATATAGAAAGGCTCTGGTGGGTGTTCACTTGGACATGTGAATGTGGTTATATACAGAGAAAACTCGAGGAGGTCAGTCTACTATTGCTGTGGCTCTGAAGAAGAGGGTCCTCCCTCGTAACGCGTAAGCCGTTTGCGATGCCATCTGTTTCCTCCTAAAATCCTAAGCCTTTTTATAACATTTGTTTGTGAGTATTACTCTTGTTGGTACATTTTTTAATATATTTTATCTTTGGTAATGCACAAGGTCGGTGCGCTCTCCTTTTCTTTCTATATGTTTCATTGCTGTAGGGTGACGGGTTTCATCTCTACCTCCTCTTGTAGTTTTCATCTGGCAACTGGTAGTGGGAGCAGCCTGCTGGACCCCTCCCACAGTTCTCTGCACAGGCTATATAGGCCTGTGTAATGATGACATTACTACTTTTACAAAGACATTTGGTGCACACAAAGGTCATCAGTCATGGTGACTGATGAGTAACATTTCTAAATGATGGTTTTTGTGGCCAGCGCTCAGCTTTAACTGTAAAATTGCCATGCTTCATTGGCCCACACCTTTACCTAATGTTCCCAGTGCACCCATAACTCCACTCCTCAATAAGTGTGCTGTTCTATCTGTATCGTAACTCCTTGAGCTGAATCTGGATTCCAGCCCACCATGTATATACAAAAGATTGTGCCATTTTATCTAGCACAACATACAAGAAAAAGGAAGGAAATGTTTTCTGGCAGCTCTGCGCTATGTAATTAGGGAATATTTATGGGACATGTTCTTTGTTAACCATTTTGATTGATCTGCTGCTTTCTGTCCCACCTTAGCAAACAGATTCAGACATGTCTTCTTAAGCCATTATGTTAAGGCACACCTTTTTTGTTTTAAAACGTATGGAGACACTATATAGGGTCAGTAATGCCTTGTACACACGATCGGAATTTCTGATGAAAAAAGTCTGACGGAATTTTTTCATTGGATATTCCGACCGTGTGTGGCCCCCATCTGACTTTTTTCCGTCGGAGTTTAGAAATAGAACTCCTTTTTTTTTTTTTCGATGGAAAAAAATCCTATCGGAAATTCCGAACGTCTGTGTGGAACTCCGACGGAGAAAAAACCATGCATGCTCAGAATCAAGTCGACGCATGCTTGGAAGCATTGAACTTAATTTTCCTCGGCTCGTCGTAGTGTTTTACGTCACCGATTTTGGACGGTCGGAATTTGGTCTGACAGCTTGAACGGAATTCCGATGGAAAATTCCATCGGATTTTATCCCATCGGAAATTCCGATCGTGTGTACAGGGCATAAGGGTATGTATTGATGTGTGTACTGTATATTTCGAAAGCTAGTAAATCCAACTTAGACACTGGTTTAATGGTTGTGGGCAGAATTCAGAAACTGAGATGCTGAAATTGTTATGACCAATGTCCCTGGTATGGAAAAAAGGAAAAGTCTATCCCGGCAGATTAAAGTGGCAAATCTGATGTGTGGCAAAGTATTTTTAAGAATATCTGATGGATCTTCCGGGCTGCTCAGTCTGTAAATTCATTGTAAGCTTGTATTTTCTTACAGGGGTACCAAGTTGTCTTCCAGTACCTAGATAATTTGTTGCCTGGTTTTAGTAGTGATTGGTGTCATTGACAGTTGTGGGTTGGTATGCTTTATATGCCAGTAGTGTTTTGTCACATTCCCAAAATGGTGACAATTTTAGGTGTAACGTACTATGGATTTTTACATATCATTTATTTATTATGGAGAGGACTAAAAATATTTAAAATATTTTCCTTTTTTTAAAACACGAAAATGTACCTGTTTTGCTAGCTAGCTGGTAAGTGTATTGGGAAAAAATACACCTTTTTTTAATTAAAAAATAAGAAAACATTAAAATTAGCCCAATTTTTTTGCATATGGTGAATTATGAAATTACGCTGAGTAAATAGATACCTAACATGTTATTCTTTAAAATTGCACGCACTCGTGGAATGGCGACAAACTACAGTACAGTACTTAAAAATCTCAATAGGTGACGTTTAAAAATTTATAGCGGTCGACCCCCATTCATAGCAGGGTTTCCTTCTCACTACTTTTCTTTTCTCTTTTCTATACCACTCCTCTTTCCTCTAAGTTATTAGCCTATTTCAAGCCCTTTGCGAGACCCTGGCCTCTTTAGCAGAGGTCGTGTCTAGTTATAATAGGCTGTCAGTGTTAATAACGGTAAAAACTGTAATTTAGTGTGCCTCACTCTGTTCACTCCCTATTGTGCAGGTTATGTTTGCTTCTAGGTCAGTACCTGCTACTGTTGATTTTCTACATAGTTTCTTGAGGCTGCTGTTTTTATATCCTCTTCACAATTATTATAGTTAACACTTTAGAGTTACAGAGGAGGTCTTTTGCTAGAATTATTGCTCTAACAATTGTGGCGATACCTCACATGTGTGATTTGAACACCGTTTACATTTGTGGGCGCAACTTACGTATGCGTTTTGTTTGGTGCACAAGCACGCGGGGACGGGGGCGCTTTCAATTTTTTTTTTTTTATTAACATTGTCCCTTTAAAAAAACAAAAACTGATCACTTTTATTGCTGTCAAATGGAATAGTAATAGGCAGTGACAGGTACTCTTTATGGAGGGATCTGAGGTCTAAAAGACCCCAAACCCCTCCTCTGCACTTCAAAGTGTTCAACATGCCAAAATCTGCATTTTTGAATACCTTGGATTTTCTTAAATTGGCGCCATTTGCAGCGTTGTGACGTAGCTTCCGGGTTACTACATCGGAGACCTGATCGAAGCCTATTCCGGCTTCATTTGGGTCTCCGGGCCAGCCAGTGGACATGCCAGTTGGTCGATCGGGTCTCCCGGTGGGACGGGAGACCCGGGCAGAGTGGCGGAAGGCAGCGGGAGGGGGGACGTCCCTTCCCGCTTCTTGTGATAACGACCTGAGTGGTTCATTAGCCGCATCGGTTGTTATCATGAGACCGCCAGCTCTAAAAAATGGTATTGGGGTAGCTGCAGGCCTCAGGTAGTATTATGAAACGTACGTTGAGGGGCATTCCGGTCACATCACTTCCGGGTCCGAGCTTCCAATTTGTCTCTCAGCGGCAGTGGAACGCACGCCGATCTCACAGCGTGAGCAGAGCGGTGTGCGGTTCTCATCAGCATTTGTGCGAGTCATCCCCAGTGCCGGGACAAGGCACTGCAAAATGTAAGCAAGCATTTGTATGTTTGTATTAGTTTTAAAATAAAGCAGTATTACGCTATTGGATCCCCTCTTGTCTTTAACCACTTGACCACTGGGCACTTAAACCCCCTTAATAACCAGACCAATTTTCAGCTTTCGGTGCTCTCACATTTTGAATGACAATTACTCAGTCATACAACACTGTACCCATATGAAATTTTTGTCCTTTTTTTCACACAAATAGAGCTTTCTTTTGGTGGTATTTAATCACTGTTGGGTTTTTTATTTTTTGCGCTATAAGAGAAAAAAGACTGAAAATTTTGTAAAAAAATGATTTTTTTTTCGTTTCTGTTATAAAATTTTGCAAATTACTATTTTTTCTTCATAAATTTTGGCCAAAATTTATACTGCTACATATCTTTGGTAAAAATTAGTACAAATTGGTGTATATTATTTGGTCTTTGTGAAAGTTATAGAGTCCACAAGCTATGGTGCCAATATCTGAAAATTGATCACACCTGAAGTACTGACGGCCTATCTCAATTCTTGAGACCCTAACATGCCAGAAAAGTACAAATACCCCCCAAATGACCCCTTTTTGGAAAGAAGACATTCCAAGGTATTCAGAAAGAGGCATTGTGAGTTTTTTGAAGTTGTCATTTTTTCCCACAATTCTTTGCAAAATCAAGATTTTTTTTTTCTCTTTCACAAAATTGTCATATTAGCAGGTTATTTCTCACACACAGCATATGCATTCCACAAATTACACCCCAAAACACATTCTGCTATTACTCCCGAGTATGGCGATACCGCATGTGTGAGACTTTTACACAGCGTGGCCACATACAGAGGCCCGACATGCAGGGAGCACCTTCAGGCGTTCTGGAGCACCCAGGCCAATTCTGACATTTCTCTCCTACATGTAAAAATCATCATTTGTTTGCTAGAAAATTACATAGAACCCCAAAACATTATATATGTTTTTTTAGCAAAGACCTTAGAGAATATAATGGTGGTTGTTGCAACTTTTTATCTCGCACGATATTTGCGCAGCAATTTTTTTAACGCGTTTTTTACGGAAAAAAAATGTTTTGTGCTTAAAAAAAACAGTAAAGTTAGCCCAATGTTTTTGCATAATGTGAAAGATGAAGTTACGCCGAGTAAATAGATACCTAACATGTCGCCCTTAAAAATTGCACACACTCGTGGAATGGCGCCAAACTTCGCTACTTAAAAAATCCCCATAGGCGACGCTTTAAATATTTTTACTGGTTACATGTTTTGAGTTACAGAGGAGGTCTAGGGCCAAAATGATTGCTCTCGCTCTAACGTTCGCAGAGATACCTCACATGTGTGGTTTGAAAACCGTTTTCATATGTGGGCGGGACTTACGTATGCGTTCGCTTCTGTATGCGAGCTCACGGGGACAGGGGCGCTTTAAAAAAAAAAAAAAATTTATTCTTCATTTTACTTTATTTATTTTAGTTTGACATGTTTTTCCGCCCTAAACATTTTTTTGATCACTTTTATACCTATTACAAGGAACGTAAACATCCCTTGTAATAGGAATATGGCATGACAGGTCCTCTTTACAGTGAGATATGGGGGGGGGTGTCAATAAGACCCCACATCTCACCTCTAGGCTGGGAAGCCTGAAAAAAATACAAAAAAAAAAAACAACAATCCTGGCTTTGATCGTAGCGGTGAGTCGGTAGAAGCACCGGAGGGCGGCGGGGGGGGGACATCCCCTCTCGCCTCCCGTAAGAATGATCAAGCGGTGGAACAGCCGCTATGATTGTTCTTATGGTGTAGGGAATCGCCGGCTGAAAAAGCTAATATCTGAATGATGCCTGTAGCTGCTCCCATCATTCAGATATCCCCGCACAAAGTCAAGGACGTCATATGACGGCCGGAGGGCGGGAAGTGGTTATTGCAGAGTATTGCCGGGCATTGCGGAGTATTGCTGGGCATTGCGGAGTATTGCAGGGCATTGCGGAGTATTGCAGGGCATTGCGGAGTATTGCGGACTATGGCAGGGTATTGCGGTGTATGGCAGGGTATTGCACGGGTATTGCACAGGGTATTGTGGAGGGTATTGCACAGGGTATTGTGGAGGGTATTGCAGAGTATTGTGGAGGGTATTGCAGAGTATTGTGGAGGGTATTGCAGAGTATTGTGGCGGGTATTGCAGAGTATTGTGCAGGGTATTGCAGAGTATTGTGCAGGGTATTGCAGAGTATTTTGCAGAATATTGCGCAGGGTATTGCAGAGTATTGCGCAGGGTATTGCAGAGTATTGCGCAGGGTATTGCAGAGTATTGCACCAGAGTATTGCAGAGTATTGCACCAGAGTATTGCAGAGTATTGCACCAGGGTATTTCAGAGTATTTTGCAGGGTATTGCGCAGGGTATTGCAGAGTATTTTGCAGGGTATTGCAGAGTATTGCGCAGGGTATTGCAGAGTATTGCGCAGGGTATTGCAGAGTATTTTGCAGGGTATTGCAGAGTATTGCGCAGGGTATTGCAGAGTATTGCACCAGGGTATTGCAGAGTATTGCACCAGGGTATTGCAGAGTATTGCACCAGGGTATTGGCAGGGTATTTTGCAGAGTATTGGCAGAGTATTTTGCAGAGTATTGGCAGGGTGTATTGCAGAGTATTGGCAGGGTATAGCACAGGGATGGCTGAGCAGGGATGGATGGATGGCTGGATCTGTGACTGCAATTGTCACAGATCCAGCCCACAGTGCTGCTGCTGCCATCCGCTCCCTCCCCCTCCCCTCTCACACTGTACCGATCGGTACAGAGAGGGGAGGGAGGAACCGGCGTCATCAAATGACGCCGGTCTGTTTACAAGTGATTGCTCCGTCATTTGACGGAGCGATCACGTGGTAAACGGCCGCTATCAGCGGCGATTTACCGCGATTCGTGATCCGCCGGGTCCTCTGGACCCGGCGGTCACGGAGTTTCCCGTGTGCGCGCCCCAGGGGGCGCGCGGGAGCGCGATTCTGGGAGGACGTTATATAACGTCCTCCCAGAGTTAAGCAACCACCTTGTCGATGTTATTTGTCGGCAGGTGGTTGTTAAGTGGTTAATCCCCTATGGGCAACTGTGGTGGAGAGTAGATTACAGTTCAGAAGCTTCATGATTCATCCCCAGTCTACTTGTTCCTGAATCCAATCTAAGCATTCCCAGACCTTCTTTTTAATTAAAGAGGTCATGAGGTTTGGATTTCTTGTCGAATGGTGAAAGACTTTTTGCACATTTGAACTCATTCATCAAGTTTATTCACTGAAGATTTATGGACTTTTATAGATACTTTGTATATATTTTCACTTTTAAAATTTGTTATCTCACTATATTCCATGTCTAATGCCGCGTACACACGTCCGTTTTTAATGTCATTTTTAAAACCAACGTTTTTCTCGTCGTTTTTTTTCTTGTTTCCTCTCCACCCTGTCTTGCGTACACACGATCATGAAAAAAAACGCTCAAGCAAAGCGCAGTGACGTACAACACGTACGATGGCACTATAAAGGGGAAGATCCGTTCGAATGGCGCCACCCTTCATGTTAGTAAAGTTTGTTGAGCGGCGATTCGCGCTTTTCAGCCTCGTGCTTTTCAGTCTGTTACAGCGTGACGAATGTGCTATCTCCATTACGAACGCTAGTTTTACCAGAACGAGCGCTCCAATCTCATACTTGATTCTAAGCATGCGCGTTTGTTTTCCCCTCAGAAAAGCATACACACTACCATTTTTCACGACGTTAAAAAAAACGACATGAAAAACAACGTGAAAAAATAGAGCATGTTCGAAAATGTTATTGGCCGTTTTTCACGTCGTTAAAAATGCTCTGGAGCCTACACACGATCGGTTTTAATGCCCATTTTTAAAAATGGCATTTTTAACGTCATGAAAAACGATCGTGTGTACGCGGCATAAGACCCCTTTCACACTCACAACGCGGCCGCGTCAACGGCAAAGCGCTGCTAGATTTAGCGGTGCTTTACCGTAATTTTAGCGGCACTTTTCGGCCGCTAGCGGGGCGCTTTTAACCCATGCTAGCGGCCGAAGAAAGGGTTAAATATGCCAAATGAAAAGTTACTTTTCATTTGGCAATATTGCACTATGGCTGTTCTTTGTTTCCCTTAAGCGCCATTTATACAAGAAGTGTCATTCCTTGGCGCAAGCTGTTTCCTCTATATATAGAATTACCCAAGATGTTTTGATGCCAAGTTTTGGATGTAGTTCTTCTCCTTCGCCTGGGTGCCTTTACAGATCCATCAGCCGGATTCCTTATTTGACTATCTGATGAGCCTTGCTTGACCCTTGGGTCATTGTTGGAGGTGAGCGGCCAATTCATAAATTTAACAGTCGATGTTTGGATTGATGTTTTGTCAGTTTTTTCTTCTATCAATTTATCCCTATGAGATTTTTAACTTTATAGGAACTGACTCCTACCATTGGGCTTTAGTTGGACTTTTATTCACATTTATTTATTTGTATGTTTGGATACTCATCATATTCATTCTTTGAGTATATTACTTTATGGCTCATCTTTTACAATACAGTCAATTAAATCTTGTCACTGAAACACAAATAATCCGCCTTTCTGCCTTGCTATAGAGTAAATAACAAATGTTCCCATGGAGTTAATATCTCAGTTTTTACAGATTAGTTTACAATTGTCTGCCCACAGACTGTTCTCTAACATTCATTCTACTGTGAAACTATGTCAAAAGCAAAAAAAGTGTGATCTGTGCAGATTGAATTTCATTTGTACCGCAGACAAAGGTCCACTTGGACCTAGGCCACTAGCCCAGACTATGCTGTAATACTGGCACAATCCTGGTTTGTGCTGCAGTGATTTCTCACCTATGGCCTATACTGGGTGTGACAAACCTTGATCTGCTTTGTGCTTGCCCCTGCTTCTATAGTAATGGTGCATATAGTAATGGTTCTACAGGCTACATCACAAGCAAGTCACATGTGAAAGTAAAGGGTCACTGTATAGTAATGCAGGCAGCTTCTACTGAATAAATGTATAGCACACAATTTGACTTGTATAACAGTCCCATTAAAAAAAACACTGGAATATTGCTGTCGTGTAGGTTATAGCAGGGCTTGACAAATTTGCTTGGAATCTAAGAGCCAGCTAAAAAAGTTAGGAGCCAGGTTTTTTTTTTAATGACCAATGCGTGCAGAAGCGAACGCATACGTGAGTAGTGCCCGCATATTAAAGCAGTGTTTAAACCACACATGTGAGGTATCGCCGTGATCGGTAGAGCGAGAGCAATAATTCTAGCCCTAGACATCCTCTGTAACTCAAAACATGCAACCTGTATGGAGATTTTAAAGGGTAAAATTTTGTCGCCATTCCACGAGCGGACGCAATTTTGAAGCGTGACATGTTTGATATCAAATTTCCTCGGCGTAACATTATCTTTCACAATATAAAAAAAAAAAATTGGCTAATTTTACTTTTGTCTTATTTTTTTAATTTAAAAAAGTGTATTTTTTTCCTCAAAAAAGTGCGCTTGTAAGACCGCTGCGCAAATACGGTGTGACAAAGTATTGCAACGACCGCCATTTTATTCTCTAGGGTGTTAGAATAAAAAATATATATAATATTTGGGGGTTAACTTCTAAGTAAAGGGAAGGAGATGGGCGGGTAGTGAAACAGGCAAGCATTGCTGGTTGTCTTGTCATACCAACGGCCACCACAAGATGGCGCCATATTACAGAATGAAGCCTAGGCCTGCAGAAGGCCGCAAAGCCGCGGCCTAAATTACCGGCCGGCGCGGCCCGACAAGATCACGCGATCGCGGGAGGCGCACGGAGATACAGGAAACCTCAGCTGTGCTGCCCCAGGCGCCAGGTCGCTAATTCTAGTCGCATTTGCGACCTGGCGCCCGGGGATTGTCGAGCCCTGGGTTATAGGATGCTGTGATTAGCTTTCAGGTACGTACAGGCTTGTATTACAATGGCTGTACTGACAATATATTCCAGAGCTGAAGATGCTTTTTAGGTTTGAGCCATAAATTTGTTTCCTGTCACAGCATGGCAGCATACACCTTTGGGTTGTGGCTCCGCCCCCCACAACCTGATAGGACCGCGTAGCTATTAAGCCCAGAGAGGGCCCCCGCCCAGGTATTCTCCTTTTTTTTGCTCCCTGATCAGGACTGGAATCAAGAGGTATCCCTTACCGTTTGTCGCCCCAGCCAGGTTCAGCCTCTCCTGGGTGGAAGTCCTTCCTGTACAACCTCTAAATGAGCTATATGGTTGGAGCCCCATTTTGGTGGTCTGGGGGGCATATTTCAGCCTCTCCTTGGTGGAAGTCCTTCCTCTACAGTCTCTAAATGAGCTACATGGTTGGAGCCCCATTCTGGTGGTGCAGGCTTCTCGAAGAAAGCTTTAAACAAGCTTTGACGTAAGTGACTGTGTTTCCTTATGCTTTTTACTTATTTTTTCTGTGTTATGGGAGTTTGCCATTCCCAAGATGGCTGCAGCAGTGCAAGTACACTCTGAGCATGGGAGGCAGGAAGTGATGCGGGCTCTGTGTTTCCTGGCTTTTCCAGGATGGTAATCTGATCATGCTCAGGCACTGATATCATCACTAATGGCAAATGTGAGTTCCAAATGGTTTCATGGTGGAGATCTCTACTCATGCATGCTGGATGCTTATGTGGTCATTGTTTTACAGGTATGTTTTCCCTTTTTTATGGCATTCACCTGGGTTGAATCTCCTTTTCAGTGTTGCGCTAGGATCATTGTGCTCTTTATGACATTCACCTGGACTCTTCCTATCTCCTTCTCAATGCTTACTCTGGGATCACTGTGTTGGGCCCAGTTTCCACTAGTGCGACTTGTCACTGCAAAGTCGCATGACAAGCCGTACCCCATGATTTCCAATGAGTAACGTTCATATCTGTGTCCATAGACCTCAAGAATACACAGGCATTGTTTCAAGTCGCATCAATTTTGAGACAAAATCATGTGACTTTGAGGTCGCAATAGTGGAGACTTAGCGTTATGCTATTTCTCATTTCAGTCTGCTGCCTTTCTCTGTTTCTATGGGAAACGCTGTCCAGTCAGACCACCCATTGCTTTTAAGGTATAGGGATTGGTAAGTAGTGAAGATTGAGAAAAAGAGAGCCAATATCTATAGTCCTGTAAGGACCACAAGATGGAGGGAGCCTTCTGACGGTCAAGACAAGTCACCATCTAAGAACAGACATCCAGGCAATGTTGATTAAGCTCTTTAACACACCCCTCATCATTGCTCCCCGTTTACAAACATCACAAGTTATCAGCCAGAATAGTGGCTGCATTTGTGGTGGAAAGTCATTGCCTGCCAAGCTAGCATGTCAAATCTTACTGGAACAAGCACTATACAGCCCTGCAAGGACCTCAAGATGTAGATAGCCTGCTAAAAGCCAGAACAGTCACTGTTCCAGAGCAGACATACAAGCAACATTGATCAATCTCATCATCTCACCTCTGATTATGTTTGCTCCCCGTTTACAAAACACCACAGGTTACCAGCCCTAATGGTTGCATTCGTGGTGGAAAGTTATTGCTTGACAAGCTACAGTGCATGAATTGCCTAGCAATTCCAACCAGAGCCAGTAGGTGGTGTCCAAATTGGAAAGCTTGCCATGGCAAGAAAGCATTAAAGGGGCCACAAGCTTTAAAGATCGCCCAATAGAGATTTTTTTTTTTTTTTTTTTGCAAGGGCAGTTAAGGAAACAATTGCCTGGGGTGAAGTGGAAGAAACTCCGCACAAAGTTAGAAGGCACTAATTTCCTTCATGAAACTGGAGTAGTTAATCCAGGAAGAATTGAAGGGGTCAGAGAAAAATGCCCTTATAAACAGGCTGTCAAAACTGTATACCCGGAAAAAGCTAAAGGTCAACCTCCTGCAGTCTCCTCCGGATGTGGATGCACCATTAATGTAGCTGGCAAGACATGTCACTTTACTGTCACATTCAAGGAGGCTCTAGTCCTAAAATTAGATCTAGATCTGAAGTGCTCCTACATACTGTAGCATCTGTAACCAGCCCATGTGCTGAGTGAGTCTGAGGCCAGGTTCACACTGGGGCGACAAACGCTCCGACATTGGGAGCTCATGTCGCCTGACATGTGAAAATCAATGTTTCCCTATGGGAGCCGTCTTAACTGGTCCGACACATGTCGGTCCGACTTTGAAAATGCTCCCTGTACTACTTTGGTCCAACTTTAATCCGACTCTCATTGAAGTCAGATCAAAGTCGGACCGCAGTCTTGCATGATCCGACTTTGGCATGCGACTTGTGCTCTGCTGATCTTGAGGGGGAACTCCACGCCAAATTTTAAATAAAAAAACAGCATGGGTTCCCCTCCAGGAGCATACCAGGCCCTTGGGCCTGGTATGGATTTTAAGGGGAACCCCCTAAGCCGAAAAAACGGCGTGAAGGTCCCCCCAAAATCCAAACCAGACCCTTAACCTAGCACGCAACCTGGCAGGCCGCAGGGGAAGAGGGGGGACGAGAGAGCGGCCCCCTCCCTCCTGAACCGTACCAGGCCGCATGCCCTCAACATGGGGGGTTTGGTGCTTTGGGGCAGGGGGGCGACCTGCGGTCCCCCCACCCCAAAGCACCCTGCCCCCATGTTGATGAGGACAGGGCCTCTTCCCGACAACCCTGGCCGTTGGTTGTCGGGGTCTGCGGGCGGGGGCTTATCGGAATCCGGGAGCCCCCTTTAATAAGGGGGCCCCCAGATCCCGGCCCCCCACCCTATGTGAATGAGTATGGGGTACATCGTACTCCTACCCATTCACCTGGTGGAAAAAAATGTCAATAAAAACACACAGGTTTTTAAAGTAATTTATTGCACAGCTCCGGGGGTCTTCTTCCGACTCCGGGGGTCTCTTCCGACTTCGGGGGTCTCCGGTGTCGTCTCCGCGCTCTCCGGTTCTTTCTTCCTTCTGCCGGGCCTCCGCTATCTTCTTCCAGCTCTTTTGCTAGCGGGGCCCGGTCTTCTCCGTCGCGATGTTGACACGTCGCTTCCTCCCGCTGTAATGCTGGCTGTGCAGTGCGCTCCGATTTATATAGGCCTCTCATGACGTCAGTCACAAGCTCCGGGTGGCCCAGGAGCATGTGACTGTGACGTCATGGGAGCATGTGACTGTGACGTCATGAGAGGCCTATATAAATCGGAGCGCACCGCACAGCCAGCATTACAGCGGGGGAAAGCGACGTGTCAACATCGAAGAGGAGAAGAAGAAGGTGACAGAAAAGAGCTGGAAGAAGATAGCGGAGGCCCGGCAGAAGGAAGAAAGAACCGGAGAGGAGAAGAGGGAAGAAGGCGACGGAGAAGACCGTGTCCCGCTAGCAAAAGAGCTGGAAGAAGATAGCGGAGGCTCGGCAGAAGGAAGAAAGAACCTGAGAGCGCGGAGACGACCCCCGGAGTCGGAAGAGACCCCCGGAGTTGTGCAATAAATTACTTTAAAAACGTGTGTGTGTGTGTGTGTGTGTGTGTGTGTGTTTTTATTGACATTTTTTTCCAACAGGTGAATGGGTAGGGGTACGATGTACCCCATACTCATTCACATAGGGTGGGGGGCCGGTATCTGGGGGTCCCCTTATTAAAGGGGGCTCCCGGATTCTGATAAGCCCCCCGCCCGCTGACCCCGAAAACCAACGGCCAGGGTTGTCGGGAAGAGGCCCTGTCCTCATCAACATGGGGGCAGGGTGCTTTGGGGTGGGGGGGCCGCAGGTCGCCCCCCTGCCCCAAAGTGCCAAACCCCCCATGTTGAGGGCATGCGGCCTGGTACGGTTCAGGAGGGAGGGGGGCCGCTCTCTCGTCCCCCCCTCTTCCCCTGCGGCCTGCCAGGTTGCGTGCTCAGATAAGGGTCTGGTTTGGATTTTGGGGGGACCCCCACGCAGTTTTTTGGCTTAGGGGGTTCCCCTTAAAATCCACACCAGACCCAAGGGCCTGGTATGCTCTTGGAGGGGAAGCCATGCCGTTTTTTTTTATTTGGTGTAGAGTTCACCCTCAGGATTCATACCAAACACAGTGCCTGGTATTGGCGGGGATCCAAGTCGGATCCCCGTTTATTGAAAGTCGGACATATGTCGGCTTCATGTCGCAGGGCAAAGTCGGATCCAAAGTAGGACGGCTGTCGTGTCGCACAAGTGTGAACCCAGCCTAATGGGAATGTGAGTCTAATGGGAATGGTTTCATAATTATCAACCAGCTGCTACACCTGCAGAACTCTGAGGAAAGTGGCAGGGTCTGCATCCCTTTAGACGTGATTCCCTATTGGGAGTATCTTATCAAAAATAAAATATTTATCACAGTGGATGCCGAAATCTGGCTTTTATCTTGGTGCAGACTTCTAGGAAAATCAGTGAGCTAGTCATACAAGCAGGAAATTGTTTCAGGGGGGTGTTCTGTACACATTCTGTGTACAGAGCACCTCCAGATAGGCATGTTTCATTGCATTTTTCAGAAAATTGCAGCTCTGCAAAAAGTGGAGTAACCCTTTAAATAAGCCCGTCTGGAAGAAGTGAAGAGACAAGGTGGTAACAGCTTTGTAAGAGCTGAAATTGGCGGCATACTCTGTGGTGGACGTTGCAGACGTCAATTGATGTTTTTCAAGAGCGGTGTTTCTGGAAGTCCCATCACCACAAAGGGGAAAAGGGTTTTACTCTCCTCTATTCTTGGTGAAGAAAAAGACTGGGGATTTGCGCCCCGTTCTAGATCTAAAAAATCTCAATCGATCAATCCTAGTGGAGACATTCAAGATGGAAAACACAGTCAATCCTCTATGCCATAAACATCGGCGACTGGATGCTCTGTCGATTTACAGGACGCTTACCTGCATATTCCCATTCACACTGCATTCCAAAAGTTTCTCTGCTTCACGGTAAATCACCAACATTTTCAATTTCAAAGTCTTACGTTCGTGATTTCTACCGCCCCCAGAACATTCACCAAGGTCCTGCTGCCAGTGGTAGCACTGCTGCCAGTGGTAGCACTACTGAGGGAGCAAGGGTTGAGAGTCCCCCACTATCTGTACGACATCCTCCTGCTCACGGACAACCGGGAGTCCCTCTTACTCCATCTAAACATTCTAACGTCCACCCTGCAGAAATTTGGGTGGCTGATAAACGGGAGGAAGAACTAGATAGCCAACTCAACACCATAGAGCTTCCTCAGGAGAAAATTCCCATCCTGATCCAAAAAGCAAAGAGATTACTCCTATCCACCACACTCCCAGCCAGAGAGTGCCTCAGCATCTTAGAGTCACTATCGGCAACCATCCCGATGGTCCAATGTAACACAAGGCCTCTCCAGACATCATTCTTGAGGCAATGGAACAGTGTGTCGATATCTCAACGAATCACGATCCAAAAGGAAGTCAAACAATCACTCTGGTGGTGGACCCGATTGCACAATCTAAAGAGGTACAAGCACATAGTTACCCCCCCCCCAGGAGGTGGTCACTTCGGACGCCAGCATGGAGGGCTGGGGAGCACACTACCAGCACTTCGCAGTCCAAGGCTGTTGGCCATTCGAGACACAGGATGTGGTATCGAACATCCTAGAAATGAAAGCAGCGTTCCAAGCTCTCTTGGGCTTCAGTCCCCTCCCTGAAGGGGAAAGAAGTCCTGTTGAAAATGGACAACAGGGTGGCAGTTGCCTATATTAACAGGCAGGGAGGCACCATAAGTCGCTCCATGATGCAGGAAGTCTGCCAAGTTCTCGAATGGGCGCAGTCGAATCTCTCAGGGCTAAGGGCAATGTATGTCTCAGGAACCCAGAACCAGCTGGCCGACACGCTAGGCAGAAGCTTTGTTTCCAACAACGAATGGGCTCTGAGCCGCCAAGCCTTCTCCCTCATAACCTAAACTTGGGGCATGCCGGATATAGACTTAGCAGCGACACCAGACAACGGGAAGTGCCAGAGGTATCGGACAAGAGTTCCCTTCCCACTGGCGGAGGGGACGGACTGCTTACAGCACGCCTGGAACTTCCATCTGGGTTACATCTTTCCACCGACACCTCTCATACTAAGATTTTTTCTCAGACTCAAGAGGTCAGCATCTACAATAATAGCAGTCCTTCCCTATTGGCCGAGGCGGCCATGGTTCACAACTCTTCTTCAGTTGAATACAGTAGGCTTGTGCAATTCGTTTCGTAACGAATCGAAATTCGTCCGAATTTAGCAACTTTCGGACATTCGGAAGCATTCGAATTTCCGAACAGAGCAATTACGACTAAAACCGAATCCAAAATAAATTATACCGCAAAATAGCGAATGCCTGAAGGTCTTCGGCATAATTCGTTATGAAAAAAGTTACGAATGTACGAATCCATTCGAAGCACAATAACACTCACTCTGCTCTCTGCTTCTCCCTCACCATGCTGAACTCCCTCTCAAAATGGTGTACAGGGGGCGGAGGCTATAGCCGCATGAAAAAACGAAAGTAAAATACGAGATTTCGAATCCATTCGAAGCACAATAACACTCACTCTGCTCTGCTCTCTGCTTCTCCCTCACCGTGCTGAACCCTCTCAAAATGGTGTACAGGGGCGGAGCCTATAGCCGCATGTAAAAAACGAAAGTAAAATACGAGATTTCGAATCGTTACAAATAACCGCTATGTATTTAGAAAAGTACAAATCCATTCGAAGCACATTAGGCATAATAGGCAGCGTCGTTGTGAGAGAGACATGGAAAATTACGAATCAACGAACCCAAAAAAAGTTACGAAAGTAGGAGTTGTGTCCAGAATCAACGAAAAACAACGTACTCTACCGAAAGTACGAATTATAAAGCAACAAAAAATTCAACGAAAAATGTCGCTTGCAAAAATACGAATGAGTCCGAACACGAAAAATCCCGTCTAGCAAAATTACGAATGATTACGAATCAACAGGACCGGAAAGAAACGAACCGAAACAGAACGAATTTTTCCGTTGTGCACAAGTCTAGAATACAGCAAGGCCATTGCCACTCCCACCAACAGTGAACCTACTCGCTCAGGGACAACTCCTTCATCCATTCCTGGAAAGGATGCACCTGACAACCTGGAGATTGAAAGGGCTAGGTTCTTAGACCAGGGTTGCTCACAGAAAGTGGTAGAGACCTTTCTCCAAGCCAGAAGGTGCACCACCAACAGTACCCATAAAAGGATCTGAGAGAAATTTCTCTGTCGCACAGCAACAAGCCTGGAACTCATCTCCAACAGTCGCTCAAATCCTCGAGTTTCTCCAGTTAGGCTTAGAGAAAGGCCTTGGGTCAAGTACCCTGAAAGTCCACGTGTCAGCCTTATCTGTCATGACAGGAGTTAAGTGGGCGCAAGAGCCTCTCGTCATTCAGTTCCAGAGGGCCTGCCTAAAGTTAAGGCCCCCCAGAAAGCCTTCCTTCCCGACCTGGGATTTTTCAGTTGTATTAGAGGTTAGGGTTGTCCCGATACCACTTTAAGACCGAGTACAAGTACCGATACTTTTTTTCAAGTACTCGCCGATACCGATTACCGATACTTTTTTTTTAATGTCAGCTGACAGTTTTAAAGCACAATACAGATTAGGTGGCAATGATATGCAGCACTGATTAAGCAGCACTGATATGATTAGGTGGCACGGATATGCAGCAGTGATGAGTACTGACAGGTGGCGGGCAATGATGACTGGCACTGACAGGGGGCACTGATGGCTGGCACTGACAGGGGGCACTGATGGCTGGCACCGACAGATGGCTGGCACTGACAGAGGGCACTGATAGGTGGCTGGCACTGAAAGGGGGCACTGATGGCTGGCACTGACAGGGGGTTGGCACCTGCACTATTAGATGGCAGGTGGCTGGCAGTGATAGATGGCATTGACAGGTGGTAGTGATAGATGGTACAGGTGGCTGGCACTAATAGGTGACACTGAGTAAGCAGCACTAATGAGCAACTAATGAGCACTGACAGATAGCGGGCACTGACAGGTGGTGGGCACTTATAGGCACGAGAGGATTTATTTTTCTATGCTGCCTCTGCGACGCCCATCTTAGTACACCCTGCACTCGGCCTCAATAAAGCAGCAGCGGACATCTTGTTACACCCAGCCCAAACTACATGGGCTGGGTGTAACAAGATGTCCGCTGCTGCTTTATTGAGGCCGAGTGCAGGGTGTACCAAGATGGGCGTCGCATTTTTTCAAACACAGACAGTGTAACACGGAGCGTCACTTCCTTTACCGAATGTGACGGCTCCGGTCGCCGAATGTGACGGCTCCGGTCGCCGATGGAAGCTGCAAGCTTACCCGCCTGAGGACTCTCCGCTCCACTCTGCTCTCCGCTCCGCCCCTCCCGCCCTCCGCTTGCCGACTCCGCCCACTGACCTTTCCGCCCCACTCTGCTCTCCGCTCCGCCCTCCGCTTGCCGACTCCGCCCGCTGACTTCTCCCATCCCAGGTATCGGCAAAGGCATCGGGAGCATTTGCGCGAGTACAAGTACTCGCGCAAATGCTCGGTATCGGTCCCGATACCGATACTAGTATCGGTATCGGGACAACCCTACTAGAGGTCCTATCCCATGAACCAATCTTTTCTATGGAAAACATCTCCCTGTGGGACCTAACGCTTAAGGTCCCCTTCTTAATCCCAATAACATCGGCCAAGAGAGTCTCGGAGATGCAGGCTCTATTGGCGAAGGAGCCATATCTAATCGTGTACCCAGATAAAGTAGTCTTAAGACCATCTGATCGCTTCATTCCGAAGGTAGCCTCTTCCTTCCACTTTAATCAGGAGATGAACCTTCCTGCTCTCTCCACAGAACAAGGAGACTCACATCCGCTGGATGTAAGAACCAACATCTTGGTGTACCTCTCGGCAACCAGAGACCTTAGGAAGTCAGGAAACCTCCTGGTCATCCCACATGGCTTTAGGCGAGGGCAAGCGGCGACCTCTCGCACCATCGCAGCATGGTTGGTGAAGACCATTAAAAAGGTTTACTTATTGAGTCGAACACAAATACCTGAGGAATTGAGGGCACATTCCACAAGGACAATGGCTACCTCCTGGGTGGCCTACTGCAGGGTGTCCTCGGAAACTATTTGCAGAGCAGCGACTTGGTCGTCTTGAAACACCTTTTTATATCTCATTACAAGGTGGACTCTACCCGACTGTCCATGGCAGAATTTGGAAGAGCAATTATTCAGTCCAACACCTCTATTCCATGTCAATAAAACTTGTCTTTATGCTCAGACCCACCCAGTTTGCGCGTTATTCCCCAAAGGTGTATGCTCCCATGATGCGACAGGAAAATGGAAAATTGTATACTCTCCTTTCCGTAATTTTTCATTTCCTGTCGCATCTTCATGGCAGCATACAGATGCCCACCCGTCTGAGGTGCGTGTGTGTGTGTGTGTGTGTGTATGTGTATGTGTGTGTGTGTGTGTGTGTGTGTGTGTGTGTGTGTCGAGAGAGAGAGAGACTGGGTGGGGACCCTCTCAGGGCTTAATAGCTACGCGGCCCTATCAGGTTGTGGGGGCGGAGCCACAACCCAAAGGTGTATGCTGCCATGAAGATGCGACAGGAAAGGAAAATTACGGAAAGGTGAGTATACAATTTTCCAAATTTTTGACTGGAGCTATAGAAGATTTTTTGACCGTTGCCTCTCCAAACTAAGAACTGCAAGTATGTTCTCTATAAGTGATCTAGTTGTGGTAAGATAGCTGTAACTTAACCGCTTCGCTACTGGGCATTTTCACCCCCTTCCTGCCCAGACCAATTTTTTTAGTTTTCAGCGCTGTCGCACTTTGAATGACAATTGCGCGGTCATGCAACACCTTACCCAAATTAAATCTTTCTGTTTTTTCCCCACAAATAGAGCTTTCATTTGGTGGTATTTGATCACCTCTGCGGTTTTTATTTTTTGCGCTATAAACAAAAGAAGAGCGACAATTTTGAAAAAAACACTATTTTTTTATTTTTTATTTAATAAATATCACAATTTAAAAAAAATATAATTTTTCCTCAGTTTAGACCGATACGTATTCTTCTACATATTTTTGGTAAAAAAATAAATCGCAATAAGTGTTTATTGATTAGTTTGCGCAAAAGTTATAGCATCTACAAAATAGGGGATAGATTTATGGCATTTTTTTATTTTATTATTGTTTTACTAGTAATGGCGGCGATCTGCGATTTTTTTTATTTATTTTTTCCTCTGTACTGGGAACACACATCGGTCTCCTTTTCTCTGACAGGACATGGATCTGTGTGTTTACACACACAGATCCATGGTCCTGCCGTGATTGCGGGCAATCGCGGGTGCCCGGCAGACATCGCGGCCCCGGGCGATGCGGCAGGCACACGCGCGCCCCCTAGCAGCCCAATAAGCTCAGGACGTCCACCCGGAGGAAGGAAGTGTTCCTGCCGACGTCATATTACTATGATTCGGTAAGGAAGTGGTTAAAGTGATATTAAAGGTTTGTTTTATTTTTTAAATAACAAACATGTCATACTTGCCTCCACTGTGCAGCTCATTGCGTCGCTGAAAGCCGTTTTCTGGGGTCCCCCGGTGGCTGTCTCTGCTCCTCCCCGTTTCAGATAACCCCCTATGGGAAGCGCTAACCCAAGGGGGTTACCTTGCAGGCACGCTCCCGAGTCCTGCATTTGGCGTCCATAGTCGCCGAGTGCAGGACTCGCCCCCGCCCCCCACGTCATTGGATTTGATTGACAGCAGCGGGAGCCAATGGCTGCTATCAGTCTATTCAATGAAGAGCCGAGAACCCCGGGGAAACATTAAGCGCGTTCTCGACGTAGGACTTTCCAGGGCTCAGGTAAGTAAAACGGGGAGCTGGGGGGCTAAAATAAATAAAAATGTTTCCGCGCTGGTTGCTGACACACCACAAATAGTGAAACAAATGTGCATAAATAATTATAAAACCAATCAAACCATAAAAGAAAATATCATGAAGGAAATATCACTGGTGTCTATAAATAATGCATAAAGACATACAGAGAAAATAATATAACCCTGTAAATAAAGTGCCTGTGCAATATAAACCACGTGAATTTATAAATATACATGTGAACATGAATGGGTTAATGAATCCAATAATCCATAGTGATATCAATGTTCCAGTGTGGAAAAATATTCATGAAATGTAAGATGAATATACAGTGGGGATCGAAAGTTTGGGCACCCCAGGTAAAAATGTGTATTAATGTGCATAACAAAGCCAAGGAAAGATGGAAAAATCTCCAAATGGCATCAAATTACAGATTAGACATTCTTATAATATGTCAAAAAAAAAGTTAGATTTTATTTCCATCATTTACACTTTCAAATTTACAGAAAACAAAAAAATGGCGTCTGCAAAAGTTTGGGCACCCTGCAGAGTTAATATCTTGTCTGCCCCCTTTGGCAAGTATCACAGCTTGTAAACGCTTTTTGTAGCCAGCCAAGAGTCTTTCAAATCTTCCTTGAGGCATCTTTGACCATTCTTCCTTACAAAAGTCTTCCAGTTCTTTGAGATTTCTGGGCTGTCTGTCACGCACTGCTCTTTTAAGGTCTATCCATAGGTTTTCAATAATGTTGAGGTCAGGAGATTGTGAAGGCCATGGCAAAACCTTCAGTTTTACGCCTCTTGATGTAATCCCCCATGGATTTTGAGGTGTGTTTAGGATCATTATCCATTTCTAGAAGCCATCCTCTCTTTATCTTCAGCTTTTTTCACAGATGGCATCAAGTTACCATCCAAAATTTGCTGAAATTTTATTGAACCTATTTTTCCTTCTACTCGTGAAATGTTTCCTGTGCCACTGGCTGCAATACAACCCCAAAGCATGATTGATCCACCCCCATGCTTAACAGTTGGACAGAGGTTCTTTTCATTAAATTCTGTGCCCTTTCTTCTCCAAACGTACCTTTGCTCATTCCGGCCAAAAAGTTCTATTTTAACCTCATCGGTCCACAGAACTTGTTTCCAAAATGCCTCAGGCTTGTCTATATGTTCATTTGCAAAGTTCAAACGCTGATTTTTGTGGTGAGGACGTAGAAGAGGTTTTCTTCTGGTGACTCTTCCATGAAGACCATATTTGTACAAGTATCTCTTTATAGTAGAATGGTTTACCACAACTCCAGTGTCTGCCAGATCTTTCTGGAGGGATCGTGCAGTCAAACGTGGGTTTTGAATTGCCTTTCTCACAATCCTGCGAGCTGTTCTGTCTGATATTTTTCTTGGTCTTCCAGATCTTGCTTTAACTTCCACTGTTCCTGATGACTGCCATTTCTTAATTACATTCCGAACAGAGGATATTGACATCTGAAAACGCTTTGCGATCTTCTTATAGCCTTCTCCAGCTTTGTGAGCGTCAACTATTTTCAGTTTCAGTTTTCTAGAAAACTGCTTAGAAGAACCCATGGTGCTGATTGTTGGGGCAAGGTCAGATGAGTCTGGCCATTTAAAACCTTTGAGATTGACATCACCTGGTCTTCCCAGACGATGATTGAGAACAAAATCTGAGGCAAAATCTGTATACTCTCTCTCCTCTACAATGATCCCTCCAGCGTTTGTAACCTTCTCCTTCTTACCTCCACCGATGCTGTTAGTATGGTAATCCTAAAGGGGAGGGGGAAAGCGGGGGATCGGTTCCAATGGGGTATTGGCTCCGGGATGGGGGAGAGAGAGAGAGAGTCTCCAATAGTGTAGTATGTTTAAAAAATAGGGGAATTTATTTAACCACTTAACGACCGCTCACTGTATATATACGTCGGCAGAATGGCACCGACAGGCACAATCACGTAGAGTGTACGTGATTGCCTTTGTATAGTTGGGGGGTCCAATCGGACCCCCCTCCTATACAGTGAGCGGTGGCTAAGTGTCCGGGATGAGGGGGCAGCCATTTGTTTCTGGCCACCCCCTCACGATCGCTCCCGGCGAATGGAAATGCCCCCTCTGTCTGTGTCAGACAGGGGGAGCAGGAGGAAATGATGTCATCTCTGGTGCGGCGCTCATATACCGAGCGCCGTACAAGAGAAGACATCAGGTCAGTGCACACAACACTACACTGACACCAGGACACATAGGGACATAAATCGCCCCCCCCAGGCCCCCCAGACACCCCAGATCACCCCCCAGATCACCCCCCCCAGCCCCCAGTCACAGTGTCACTGATTGCAGTGACCATTTATTTAGTGATCACTGCAATCAGTGACATTTGTGACTGTAAAAGTGTCACCAAAGTTTAGTCTTAGGTCCAGTGTAGCCCCCTAACCCCCCCTAATAAAGGTTTAACCCCCTGATCACCCCCCAGATAACCCTTTCACCCCCTATCACCACTGTCGCTAAGCGATCATTTTTCTGATCGCTGTCTTAGCGTCAGTGATGCCGATCGGCAGCCAGTAATTTTTTTTAGGTTCGCCGCATGTTTTTATAGCGTCAGGTACCCCAATATATTATCTAATAAAGGTTTAACCCCCTTGATCGCCCCCCCAGGTAACCCTTTCACCCCCTATCACCACTGTCACTAAGCGATCGTTTTTCTAAACACTGTCTTAGTGTCTGTGATGCAGATCGGTAGCCGGTAATTTTTTTTAGGTTCGCTGCAGGTTTTTATAGCGTCAGGTACCCCAATATATTATCTAATAAAGGTTTAACCCCCTTGATCGCCCCCCAGGTAACCCTTTCACCCCCTATCACCACTGTCGCTAAGCGATCGTTTTTCTAAACGCTGTCTTAGTGTCGGTGATGCAGATCGGTAGCCAGTAATTTTTTTTAGGTTCGCCGCATGTTTTTATAGCGTCAGGTACCCCAATATATTAACTAATAAAGGTTTAACCCCCTTGATCGCCCCCCAGGTAACCCTTTCACCCCCATCACCACTGTCGCTAAGCAATCGTTTTTCTAAACGCTGTCTTAGTGTCGGTGATGCAGATCGGTAGCTGGTAATTTTTTTTAGGTTCGCCGCAGGTTTTTATAGCGTCAGGTACCCCAATATATTATCTAATAAAGGTTTTAACCCCCTGATTGCCCCTAGTTAACCCTTTCACCAGTGATCACCATATAAGTGTTACGGGTGACGCTGGTTAGTTAGTTTGCTTTTTATAGTGTCAGGGCACCCGCCGTGTATATAACCCAATAAAGGTTTAACCCCCTGATCGCCCGGCGGGTGATATCAATTAGGTTTTAGCATCAGAGAGGGTCTGAGTCACACCCCAGGCAGCGTCAGGTTAGTGCCAGTAATGCTAACACCCACGCGTGAAGCATACACCCCCCTTAGTGGTATAGTATCTGAACAGATCAATATCTGATCTGATCAGATCTATACTAGCGTCCCCAGCAGTTTAGGGTTCCCAAAAACGCAGTGTTAGCGGGATCAGCCCAGATACCTGCTGGCACCTGCGTTTTGCCCCTCCGTCCAGCCCAGGCCACCCAAGTGCAGTATCGATCGATCACTGTCACTTACAAAACAAAAACACACATAACTGCAGCGTTCGCAGAAACAGGCCTGATCCCTGCGACTCCAGTGCTGTAGGAGGTGATTTCACCACCACAGTTAAAAAAAAAAAGCAAATATGCCGAAGCATTGGGGCAGCAGGGGCGGAGGAGCGATTTTGCTCCTAATGCCGCGTACATACGGTCGAAATTCCGATGGAGGCTTGCCCGTGGAAAAGTCCGACCATGTGTGTGCGGCATAACTTTTTTGCGGGAGGATGCCCCCATGCTTCGGCATATATAAATGGTGCGTGTATGCCCATCATTGGAAGTGGGTGGATGAAGGGCGGTATTCTAATGGTGGGCATACCCACCGATCAATCTCTTTTTTCGTTCAGCCAACTGGCTGCATGAAAAAAAAAGATTACAATACATGTCCAACAAGGACCAGCAACGTACTGGTATGTTGCTGGACTTTTGAATGTTTATACCAGAATGATGCCTGCGGGTTTAGGTATCATCTTGGTATCATTCTTTTCAGCCTGCGGCCGGCTTTCATGTAAAAGCAATCCTAGCGGCTAATTAGCCTCTGGACTGCTTTTACAAGCAGTGGGAGGGAATGCCCCCCCCGATATAAAAAGTGCCATTGGGAAATTGGAAAAGCATTTTATCACACCGATCTTGGTGTGGTCAGATGCTTTGAGGGCAGAGGAAAAATCTAGGGTCTAGAAGACCCCAGTTTTTTCAAAAAAAGAGTACCTGTCACTACCTATTGCTATCATAGGGGATATTTACATTCCCCTAGATAACAATAAAAATGATAAAAAAAAAAAATACTTGGAAGGAACAATTTAAAAATAAAATAAAAAAGCAAAATGAATAATAAAAAAAAAAGAAAAAAAAAAAAAAGCACCCCTGTCCTGCCCTGCTCTTGCCCAATGGAGAACGTAAGCGTCGGTCTGGCGTCATATGTAAACAGCAATTGCACCATGCATGTGAGGTATCACCACGAAGGTCAGATCGAGGGCAATCATTTTAGCAGTAGACCTCCTCTGTAAATCTACTGGGGTAACCTGTAAAGGCTTTTAAAGGCTTTTAAAAATGTATGTAGTTTGTCGCCAATGCGCGTTTGAGAGGTACCGCAGACCAGAAGTAACTGGACTACTAGTAAGACGACGATCGTGCCGCTTCAGCGATTTATGCTTATTTTGTTCATTTGGCATGTACGAGCATTACTATTTTAAATAAATTCCCCTATTTTTTAAACATACTACACTATTGGAGACTCACTCTCTCTCTCCCCATCCCGAAGCCAATACCCCATTGGAACCGATCCCCCGCTTTCCCCCTCCCCTTTAGGATTACCATACTAACAGCATCGGTGGAGGTAAGAAGGAGAAGGTTACAAACGCTGGAGGGATCATTGTAGAGGAGAGAGAGTATACAGATTTTGCCTACACTCAAACATCTGGAGGTGAGAGTCCTGTGAGACCTTAGTTTGGAGATATTCACAATATATCAGGATATTTGCATATTTGTTCACCGCATCACAGCAAGGATCACCTGTTTGAGA
Organism: Rana muscosa; assembly: GCA_029206835.1. Taxonomy (NCBI): domain Eukaryota; kingdom Metazoa; phylum Chordata; class Amphibia; order Anura; family Ranidae; genus Rana; species Rana muscosa. Next base: position 72,721,809 of record JARGYO010005626.1, on the reverse strand, counting down.
GACTATTTGTTTCTTTTTCACCTATATATTCATCTTACATTTCATGAATATTTTTCCACACTGGAAAATTGATATCACTATGGATTATTGGATTCATTAACCCATTCATGTTCACATGTATATTTATTTATTCACGTGGTTTATATTGCACAGGCACTTTATTTACAGGGTTATATTATTTTCTCTGTATGTCTTTATGCATTATTTATAGACACCAGTGATATTTCCTTTTATGATATTTTCTTTTATGGTTCGATTGGTTTTATAATTATTTATGCACATTTGTTTCACTATTTGTGGTGTGTCCGCAACCAGCGCGGAAACATTTTCTTTATTTTATTCACTATCGTGTAATGTGAACACGTTTTAGTTTCTGCAGCTTTTTGCACAACAGCACTTTTTAAACATTTCATTACTCACCAGTAGCGCGAAAGACCTCATTTCACTTATATCGAGCTGGGGGGCTAACTGTCAGATGTTTTTTCACCTTAATGCATAGGATGCATTAAGGTGAAAAAACATGAGGGTTTACAACCCCTTTAAGGTCTTAGTAGAATTATCAGTCAGGGATTGATTTACTAATGGCAACTCTACTTTGCACTACAAGCGCACTTGGAAGTGCAGTCGCTTTAGATCTGAGGGGAAGCTCTGCTGATTTTACCATCCAATCATGTACAATGAAAAATGCTGTTTTTTCTTTTCCTTGTGTAGCGCCCTCACTCCATCTTCTTTGTCTAGGGGTATTTCGTATATGAGGGTGAGATGTGCTACGGCCCATGTCCTCCCCATGGCAGTGGGTGAGGTGAAGGCCAGTACCAATTATTTTCCTAGGGCCTGTGCGTTTCAGTTAAGGACCAAGTCTAGCTGTGCTGACACTTCCCTTTGCTCCCATTAACTTGAGTACCACACACCGATTAGGGTCCAACTCTTGTTTTATTGTCACACTCACAATCAAACAGTTCTTTACCAGCCAACTGGTTGAGACCCAATAACAGTTCAATACGGTGGGGTGAGCAGGTCGAGGCACTATCCTGGTTGTACGCTAAACCACTGTGGTTTCACCAGCGGTTACTATAGCCTTGGCTAGAGAGAACTTAGAACTTGTGAGTCTCTACCAGCGACTCAATAGAATGCAGATAGGAGTACCTCCGCTGCGTTGTGGCCCATGTCATGGGGAGACGTCCCCAGAGGCGTATCTAGTGAAAATGGCGCCTATGGCAAACACTGAAACTGCGCCCCTGTCAAAACATTTGAAACCCGTCTTTCAGATAATACTGTCAGTATATACAGGTATATAGTGAGAACAGTAGGTTAGTGGTTGGGACTTGCCTCACTTGGTTTGAATCTGGGCCAGGAAGCTATCTGCATGTAGTTTGCATGTTCTCTTGGTGTGGGCACACTCCAAAGCCATGTTGGTAGGTGATGGTCCCCTGTCTGTATAAAGTGGCAATCTACATGGGTGATCACCCCATGTCCGAAAAATGATCCAAGATGAGCAATGGCCTAAAATCTGCCAAGAGCTGGACAGGACTGAATGGAAGTATACATAGATATGTGTAGAGTCCTCTATGATTGTAGGGTCAGTTTTTAATGTGATCAGCCATGTACACTGCTGGGTACAATTCACCTACCTGCATGTGTTTGGAGTAGGAGAGGAACCACACAGGGAGAACATGCTAACTCCATGTAGCTAGTGTCCTGGGCAGGAATGGAGCCCAGTATATATAGGTAGACGTTGGTAGGTGGATACCTGCTTCTCCATGCTCTTCTTGCCCTCGCTGCCCACTATGGGCGGGGTGGGATCCTCTCACAGCTGGCACCCTCCAGCATGTAGAGCCTGGAGGGTCAGGTGCTCTGCTCTCCCTCGAAGCAGAAGAGGGAGAACCACTTGTCATGCTAACTGTTGGTCTTGGTGAGTTGCCCCCTCTTGGTGCCCTCTTTGCAGGCCAGGAGAGCTAGGTACAGAGTGTAACCCTCGTTATAGCACACACTCTTCTGCATGATCCCGAGCCACAGGACATAGCGATACTCGAGCAACGGTGCGATCAGTGCCCGGCACCCCGCACCATCTGTCCCCACCGATCACTCCGGGACAGCGCTGTGCCTCCGATTGCTGCACAAGTAGCCCCTGAATCTCCTGTTGCTGCGCTGTCACTCTGTCTTCTGTGCAACAGTGGTATCGCTGGCGTTCATATTTAGGGGGGGGCACATGGGAGGGACAGGAACAAAAGTAGGGGGCCCAACTATATATATATACACACACACACACACACACACACACACACACACACACACACACACACACACACACACACACACACACACACACACACACTGCCTTGAAAAAGTATTCATAACTCTTGAAATTTTCCACCTTTTGTCATGTTACAACCAAAAATGTATTTTATTGGGATTTTATGTAATAGACCAACACAAAGTGCCAGGTTAGGTGATATACAGTAGTGCCAGGCTAGAGTGGTAGAGTGCCAGGTTAGGATGGTAGTGTTAGGGTGGTAGAGTGCCTGGTTAGGGTGGTAGTGTGCCTGGTTAGGGTGGTAGTGTGCCTGGTTAGGGTGGTAGAGTGCCTGGTTAGGGTGGTAGAGTGCCTGGTTAGGGTGGTAGAGTGCCTGGTTAGGGTGGTAGAGTGCCTGGTTAGGGTGGTAGAGTGCCTGGTTAGGGTGGTAGAGTGCCTGGTTAGGGTGGTAGAGTGTCAAAGTAAATATATGACAACATGCTTAGATAAAAGAATACTGATCCTGATCCCCTCTTCCTCCATCACCTGCATTAAAAGCACAAATCTGCTGCAGAACCTTCTTCTCCCCCCTCCCTGAACTTAAGTAAACATAAAGAAAAAAACTCACATGGCTGCTGGCACACTGAGGACTGATTCTGGCTTCTTCCTGGAAGTGAAGTCAAAATGTGGCGGGTGGGAGGGGCTGCAACATGAGCAACGTTTTATTGGCTGATGAGATGAGATGCAAATATCCCCCCTCCCTGTGATGGTCGGGAGTCGGGACACTCAAATATCATCATGTGAGCACTTCACACAGTACAGAGCGATTCTCTGTCTATCCCTCCAGCAGCTGAGAGCTTACAGGAGGGGAAGGGAGACACACACACACACACACACACACACACAGAGAATCGCTCTGCAATTGCCGTGACTCTCGTTGTAATTGGGGAGGGGGGAGGGGGGATGGGCACAGATGTGCAACAACTCCGCTCTTCTCATGTGCAGCAACTTCCTCCCACTGCCCACCCGTATACACGGAGAGTGAGCGCCCACCCTGCAGGGAGAACATTGCTGGGATGTGCCGAGGGGGGGAGTCACCTGACCCACACACTAAACACTTTCCCAGACCTTCATGGAGAGGAGAGCACCGACTGTGTGCTTTGCTTGGGGTCATCTCTGAGCAGTGTGTAGACTGCCAGCCACTCACCAGTGCCCCCTTCATTTAGCGCCCATGGCACTTGCCATGTCTTGCCATACCCTGGATACGCCACTGGACGTCCCTCCAAGGGAGTTACCGGAGGCCCATCCATCACCGGGTTGATGCTGCTCCGGACGGGTGACCTCCCCGGCCTCCTCACCTCAGACTTGGGCCCCATCCACCGCAAGGTCCCTCGGACTCCTCCGCCCTCGTGGGACCCAGTCGAAGTCACTGGGCCCCAGGCCTCCGGTTTAGTACCTCACCCCAGGCTGAAGGTGCCTGGGATGGACGCCAACTCCGCTCCAGCCAGGCCTAGGGCGCCTGGACCAGAACTCCGAGCCGCCCGCACCCAGGCCGAAGGTGCCTGGGCGCGCTATGCAGGAAAAAGACCTCGTGGCGAGGGCGTCTCTCCCCTTTATCTCCTCCTGCGACGTCACGACAGGTTCCCCGCCCCTGCCGCACCATTGCCGGAAAGGGACAAAAAGGCCAGCACTGCGGCAGTGAATCTACCTTAGGCCTGTAGGAACCCTGCCACCCACAGGCCAAGGAGAACAGTACACCACCAAGTCCTCCACGAATTAACAATGGTCTAAATCCTTTCATGATTTATACACACCTGGGTCATACTACCACCCAGGTGTACCCCCTAAATTTAAACCCCCGCTACACTTGCATGTGCCCCTCAGATCTACAGCCACTGCACTTCCAAGTGCACTTGCAGTGCACTTGTAGTGCAAAGTGTATTTGTATTTAGTAAATAAACCCCAATGATATTCAAATGTCATCCTGCAGATGTAGAAAGCTTTTTAATCCAAAATTTTGCAGATCATAATAGATGGACATCAGATAGGTAAAATAATCATGGTGTGTCTAGCTCCAGCAGAATACAGTACATGTGGTGAATGGAGGCTAAAGCAATAAGGAGAAGGGTGGGACTAACTACATAGAGCAACCCCTGGCTTCAGATGGAGGTAGGGACAAAATTATTTAAAGGCAAACAAACAATTGGTGTGTAACATGATAAAAGGCAAACTTCCAAATATTTAAAAAAATAAAATATCTGACACTGCAAGCACAATTCCGGATGAATATCTATTGTTTCTGAAATGCAGAAAAATTATTTTGGCTTAGTCACTTTTTCTGACACTGTAGACTATCCCAGCCTACGGACGCTGAGCTGAATGCTAAAAGGGATGAGGCTGATTGCTCAATGACAGCCAGTGCCCAACAGCCATGACTGACTGACACAGAAAAGACCAGCTCCCTCCAAAGACACCATAAGCTGGGCTGGCCTCCTGTAGTTTTGCAATAAGCTCTGAGAACAACATGGGGCAGGCCTGGGCAAGCAGCACTGTGATTGTTAAAAGAAGTTATGTAATGAAACATTCTGTATGTCACAGACATATCTGTGCAGCATTATTGCTGAAATTGCACAAAACTCTTTAATCCAATGCTACCAAGATATGAAGAATCTTGTATAATTGAGCCTTTGCAAGGGTAAGACTGGTATGCTTTGTGATACGTATGACTAAACTCAAAACACAAGGTTTAAAGATGTCACCATCTTGTGCATATTATAGTATAACTAAAAGCAAAACTATCTTTTTATTTCCTTTTTTTTAAGATTTGGATGGAGTGGTGAGGGCTTAGACTCTACATCAGGTCTTCATTGCTGGCTGTGTCCCCATTTAGGGAGATTCACTTCTCCAACTGTACTAATCCCCAGTGTCACTGGAAGCAAAAGCAAGGGTAAATCCTAAATATTTGATATGCCACCAGAACAGGAGAAGAAGGGACATGTTCCCATGACAGCTGTCTCAGAGGAGATTTCCCTCACATTGGAAAGATATCCTTTTAGTTTCTGCTAAGGCTACACAAGTGAAGTGAAGGAAAAACTACCTGTAGCGGGGTCTCCTTTAAGGCCCTATGGACTACGTTACCCAGAACCCCGTTTTGCACCCAGGGTGCATTTGGCCACCGCAGAGACTCATGGGTGGGGCTATAAAAGAAGAGGGCGAGGCTAAGCTCGGCCTCTTTGGACACCGCGCTGCAATCAATAGGACTCCCTGTGCGGATCTGTTGCAGTGCAAGGCCCGAGGCCTGGGCCTTGCATACCTCCTGAAGAGCCTTCCACCCCACTGCTGAGCCTGGGTGGTACCTGATTTCCTGTCGAGTTTGCTGGCATCAGTAGGACCGGAGACCCTGCCGTTGCGGACACTGTGGGTGGAAACACAGTGGTGGAAGCCCCGGACTGGGATCGTCTTCGGAGGGGTGAGCGAGCATCTGCTCACTTATTTAACTTGTACTTTGATTAGGCCTAGTGACTGCCTTGGCCCATCGTGCTGTAGTTATTATCCCGCCGGAGACTAGTGGCGGAACTGAGTTGTGTAGTCTCCGGTGAAGTGTTCCTCTTTTATTAACCGTTAATGGATTACAAATACCGTTCCTGAATGTGCACCACCGTTCATCTGCATGCGAAGAGTTGTTTTCACAGAGACTGAGCTTTATCTGAGTCAGGCCTGACCAGGGGTTTAAAACTTTGTTGGTGCACCACATTGCGCATAGAGAAGATAGCTGCACGTGGCGTGTGATTACTCTGCACTATCACTGATTAGTAGGTTAATTGCTGCAGGGCTCTGCATGTATGCTATGTGTTATGTTTAACCTATACCTTTTATACCTAAGTAAATCAGATATAGTTTACCACTCCTGAATAGTGATGAGCCGAACACCCCCGGGTTCGGTTCGCACCAGAACCCGCGAACGGACCGAAAGTTCGAACGAACATTAGAACCCTATTAAATACAATGGATGCGAACGTTCGAATTCTAAAGTGCTAATTATAACAACTATTATGCATGTTATTGTCATAAATAGGGTTTGGGAACCCGGGTTGTGCACCAGGGGACATGTATCAATGCAAAAAGAAGTTTTAAAAACGGTCGTTTTTCGGGAGCAGTCATTTTAATGATGCATAAAGTGAAAAAAAAAAAGTCAAATATTCCTTTAAATATCGTACCTGGGGGGTGTCTAAAGTATGCCTGTGAAGTGCCACGTGTTTCCCGTGTTTAGAACTGTCCCTGCACAAAATGACACTTCTAAAGGAAAAAAAAGCCATTTAAAACTGCTTGCGGCTTTAATGTAATGTCTGGTCCCGGTAATATGGATGAAATTCTTTAAGAAAAATGGCATAGCTACCCCATGACCCCCCCCCCCCTACCCCAGCCCATTACCAGCCCCTTTGGGTCTTGTATGGATATTAAGGGGAACCCCGCACATAAAATAAAAAAGGCCCTATATACTCTGAACAGCCGTATACAGGCGGTGCATACAAGACAGGGACTGTAGGTTTGTTCTTATGTAGAATCTGTTTGTAATTTTGAACAGGTACATTGTTGAAGTGTAGCTCCAGCCCAAAAATCTATTTTTAAACTTTTTGGGAAACATAGGTAAGGGTTATCACCCCTGTAACATTTGTTTTGCTGTCTGTGCCCCTGTTCAGAACATTTCACCTCACTTTCCGTCCCAATGACAACTGTTTTTGAAATGTGGTGTTTTTCTTGAAACAAGGATTGCTGATAAAGCATCAGTACAGATGAGACCCCTTTCTCCCATATTTATTCTTACAGGAGAGAATTTTCCTTTCTAGGGGTAGATTTCCTCTCACTTCCTGTTGTCTTCTTTCGTTTGCAAGTAGGAGTCGTTTGTAAGTTGGATGTTTGAAAGTAGGGACCTGCCGTATATACTCTGCAGAAATAGGCCCCTTAGTTGTTGGTGTTGGCACAACGCTGTAAGCACTCACAGTTACTCTTGGTTGGTGCTGGAACGCCCTGCTGTCAACTATTATATCAGGAATTTTAATTACATATAATTGTTGAACAGTGGTAGTAAAAATTGGGGCTTTGATGGTGGTGCTGGTGCCACAACACTGTAAGCCCTGACAGTTACTCTTGGTGGGTGCAGCAATGGGCCCTGCTGTGAATTATTAGATCAAGAAATGTAATTACATGCCCCTTTTGAACAGGGGCTGAAAAATTGGGCCTTTCGTGGTGGTGGTGGCGTTGCCACAAGACTGTAAGCCCTCAGAGTTACTCTTGGTGGGTGCAGCAATGGACCCTGCTGTGAATTATTAGATCAAGAATTGTAATTGCATGCCCCTGTTGAACAGGGGCTGAAAAATTGGGCCTTAGGCACTGGTGGCACAACACTACAACCCCTCACAGATACTGTACTTGGAGCACAGCAATGAGCCCTGTTGCAAAGTATTGCTTCAAAAATTGTAATGACACGCCCCTGTTAAACAGGGGCTGAAAAATTGGGCCTTAGGCACTGGTGCCACAACACTCCAACCCCTCACAGATACTGTACTTGGAGCACAGCAATGAGCCCTATGGCAAATTATTGCTAAAAAAATTGTAATTACACGCCCCTGTAAAACAGGGGCTGAAAAATTGGGCCTTAGCCACTGGTGGCGGCACCCATAAACAAAAATGATCTTCCAAGCTATCATCATCAATCGTATCATTGAGGACTCGGAGGAGGAGGATAGCCAGTCAACATAACAGCACAGGCACTCAGCATCAGCATCAGTCTTGAAGGGATGTGACATGTTAAAATCAATTAGTCTGTTATATCAGCATCAGGTGTGTGGTAGCTGGTGGTGATCCAAGACTGGTTCATCTTGATGAAAGTCAGTCGATCAACCGAGTCGGTGGACAGGCGCACCCTGTGATCCGTGACAAATCCTCCAGCAGCACTGAATGTGCGTTCCGAAAGAACGCTGGATGCAGGACAGGCCAGTAGCTCAATTGCATACTGTGCAAGCTCTGGCCAGTGATCCATCCTCAAGACCCAGTAAGCCAGAGGATTTTCGGTGGGGAAGGTGTCCAAGTCTGACCTTGCCCCTAGATATTCCTGCACCATGTTTATCAGACGCTGGCGATGGTTGCTGGAACCGATCATACTTTGGGGCTGCGGACTAAAGAATTGTCTGAACGCATCGGTCAGACGGCCACCTTCCCCACCGCTCCTTCTTTGACTGGCCGAAGCCTCAGCAACTCGTTGTCCAGGACCAGGAGTTTGTAACCTCCCAGTCTCTGGGAACGCGTTGCACAGACCTTTCTGCAAGGCCTCCCGGAGTTGTCTCATCCTCTGCTCCCTCTGCGACGGTAACATAAGGTCCGCAACCTTACCCTTGTACCGTGGATCAAGGAGAGTGGCCAGCCAGTAATGGTCCCTCTCCTTGATCCGAAGAATACGAGGATCCTTCCGCAGACTTTGCAGGATCAGGGAGGCCATGCAGCGTAGGTTTGCTGAGGCATTCGCTCCGGAGTCCTCTGGGTCACTAAGGACGACATGATCCGCAGCCACCTCCTCCCAGCCACGTACAAGTCCACTGGTTTCTTGGGACTGTAAATCATCCCTAAAAGACTGCTGCTGATGATGCTGAGTGCCAGCCTCCACCTCCATGCTGACACAATCCTCCTCCTCCTCCTCCTCCTCCTCCTCCTCCTCCTCCTCCTCTTCCTGTGCGATGGGTGGGACAGAAGGAACACTGTCTGGGTAAAGGGGGCCTTGAGAGGCAAGGAAGTCCTCCTCTTCCTGCCTCTGTTCTGCCTCAAGTGCCCTGTCCATTATTCCACGCAGCGTGTGCTCCAACAGGTGGACAAGAGGTACAGTGTCACTGATGCATGCACTGTCACTGCTCACCATCCTCGTGGCCTCCTCAAATGGTGCCAGGACAGTGCATGCATCCCTGATCATGCCCCACTGGCGTGGAGAAAAAAAACCAAGCTCCCCTGACCCTGTCCTGGTGCCGTAGTCGCACAGGTACTCATTGATGGCCCTCTGCTGCGTGTGCAGCCGCTGCAGCATGGCCAACGTTGAGTTCCACCTGGTGGGCATGTCACATATAAGGCGGTTCTTGGGCAGGTTCAACTCCTTTTGCAGCTCAGCCAGGCGAGCACTGGCATTATAAGATCTGCGGAAATGCACACAGACTTTCCTGGCCTGCCTCAGGACATCCTGTAAGCCCGGGTACCTGCCCAAGAACCGCTGCACCACCAGGTTAAGGACGTGAGCCACACAGGGCACATGGGTCAGTTGTCCCTGTCGGAGGGCGGAGAGGAGGTTGGTGCCATTGTCGCAAACCTCCATTCCTGGCTTAAGCTGGCGTGGCGTCAACCACCTCTCGGCCTGGCCCTGCAGAGCAGACAGGACCTCTGCCCCAGTGTGGCTTCTGTCCCCCAAACACACCAGCGCAAGCACGGCATGGCATCTTTTTGCCTGCGTACTTGCGTAGCCCCGTGAACGGCTACGGAGCACCGCTGGTTCATAGGACAAACCACAGGAAGAGGCCATGGAGGAAGAAGAAGAGGAGGGGGTGGAGGAGAGAGGTGTGTCACAACCAGTAGTAGCATTTTGGAGGCGTGGCGGTGGGACAACCTCCAACACTACTGCACCTTGTCCTGCATCCTTCCCAGCTGCCAAAAGAGTGACCCAATGGGCCGTGAAAGAAAGGTAACGTCCCTGTCCATGCCTGCTGGACCATGAGTCAGCGGTAATATGCACCTTACCGCTGACCGCCCTGTCCAGCGAGGCCAAGACATTGCCTTCCACATGCCGGTAGAGAGCCGGAATAGCCTTCCGTGAGAAAAAGTGGCGTTTGGGAACCTGCCACTGAGGAACCGCACATTGCACAAACTCACGGAAGGGGGCCGAGTCTACCAACTGAAAAGGCAGCAGTTGAAGCGCTAGCAATTTAGCCAAGCTAGCATTCAACCGCTGGGCATGTGGATGGCTGGGAGTGAACTTCTTTCGACGGTCCAGCAGCTGGGGCAGGGAAATTTGCCTGCTAGAATCGGACGTCGGTGTACTGCTAGCAGAGTGGCCGCAAGTACTTGGCTGTGACACACCTAATTCTACACCTTCATTCCTCTCAGTGCATGTTTCAGAGAGGACTGAAGTTATAGTGGGGTTGGAGATCCCAGCTGATGCGGTGCAAGGAGAGGTCCGCTTTGTTCTTTGGTGTGGGTCTTTGAGGTAGGCTTGCCAACGAGCTGCATGGCAGGTCAACATATGTCTGGTCAGGCATGTGGTACCCAAGCGGCTGATGTTTTGGCCACGCGATATACGCTTGAGACATATGTTGCAAACAGCAGCTGTGCGATCTGATGCACTAGCCTCAAAAAAGGCCCACACCAAAGAACTTTTTGAATGACGGGCAGAGGCAGCGCCCTGCACAGGCGGAGCTCTGCGGTGTGATTCCGTCGGTGTACTGCCCTTACGCTGGCCACCAAAGGGCATCCTGCCTCGTTGGAGATGTGCCTCCTCCTCATCCTCCTCCTCTCTCCTATTAGGCACCCACGTGGAGTCAGTGACCTCATCATCACCTCCCTCCTCATCACTGGAGGCAATCTGGCAGTATGCTGCAGCTGCTGGAACATGACTGCCAGATTGGTGTCCTTCTTGAGCATCCCCTCTGTCTGCTCTCACGCTACTGCCTTCCTCTAGCTGGGTTTCATCATCAGACCCTTCGAAACGCTGGGCATCCTCCTGGAGCATGTACCCAACACTGTGCTGAAACAGTTCGGGGGACTCCTCAGGAGGAGGACATGGTGGGTCTAGGGAAGGAGTGACTGATAATGAGTCTGACATTGATACCAGGGAAGAGGACGCTTTGGCAGCTGCTTTTCCAGTACCCTGAGCCTGGGTGAGAGAGGATGAGGAGGAGGAGGAGGGCTTGGTCATCCACTCTACCAAGTCTTCGGCATGATGTGGCTCAACATGTCCAGCTGCCGAAAAGGACAAGCGTGTCCCATGGCCATGTGCTGATGACAATGCACCGCGTCCACGACCAGCACTGTTGCCCCCAGACACAGAGCCTGCTTGCCCTCTTTTATTGCCTCCTGACTGTCTGCCTCTCCTTGTTTGCCTTCCAGACATTCTAATAGATGGCCTGCAGGGAGATGGGAAAAAAGCAATAAGGGCTACCTTCAGGTGTCCTTCTCTGTCCCTTGAAACAAGGACTTTGACAGTGAAAGAAACTGACACTCTCCCTACCTACAGTTTTCTGTCCCTAGAAAAAATTTTTTTTTTAAGCACAATATAGCACAAGGAGAATTCACTCACTGTCCTTCCAGGTCCCTGGAAACAAGGACTTTGACAATGAAAGAAACTGACACACTCTCCCTACCTACAGTTTTCTGTCCCTAGAAAAAATGTTTTTTTTAAGCACAATATAGCACAAGGAGAATTCACTCACTGTCCTTCCAGGTCCCTGGAAACAAGGACTTTGACAGTGAAAGAAACTGACACACTCTCCCTACCTACAGTTTTCTGTCCCTAGAAAAAATGTTTTTTTTAAGCACAATTTAGCACAAGGAGAATTACCTCACTGTCCTTCCAGGTCCCTGGAAACAAGGACTTTGACAGTGAAAGAAACTGACACACTCTCCCTACCTACAGTTTTCTGTCCCTAGAAAAAATGTTTTTTTTAAGCACAATTTAGCACAAGGAGAATTACCTCACTGTCCTTCCAGGTCCCTGGAAACAAGGACTTTGACAGTGAAAGAAACTGACACACTCTCCCTACCTACAGTTTTCTGTCCCTAGAAAAAATGTTTTTTTTAAGCACAATTTAGCACAAGGAGAATTACCTCACTGTCCTTCCAGGTCCCTGGAAACAAGGACTTTGACAGTGAAAGAAACTGACACACTCTCCCTACCTACAGTTTTCTGTCCCTAGAAAAAATGTTTTTTTTAAGCACAATTTAGCACAAGGAGAATTACCTCACTGTCCTTCCAGGTCCCTGGAAACAAGGACTTTGACAGTGAAAGAAACTGACACACTCTCCCTACCTACAGTTTTCTGTCCCTAGAAAAAATGTTTTTTTTAAGCACAATATAGCACAAGGAGAATTCACTCACTGTCCTTCCAGGTCCCTGGAAACAAGGACTTTGACAGTGAAAGAAACTGACACACTCTCCCTACCTACAGTTTTCTGTCCCTAGAAAAAATGTTTTTTTTAAGCACAATTTAGCACAAGGAGAATTCACTCACTGTCCTTCCAGGTCCCTGGAAACAAGGACTTTGACAGTGAAAGAAACTGACACACTCTCCCTACCTACAGTTTTCTGTCCCTAGAAAAAATGTTTTTTTTAAGCACAATTTAGCACAAGGAGAATTACCTCACTGTCCTTCCAGGTCCCTGGAAACAAGGACTTTGACAGTGAAAGAAACTGACACACTCTCCCTACCTACAGTTTTCTGTCCCTAGAAAAAATGTTTTTTTTAAGCACAATATAGCACCAGCACAAAACACACTGACACTCTCCCTACCTATCCTTCTCTTTCCCTAAACTAAAGGAATCCAGGTTAAGCAAGAAAGAAATAAATGTCACTGTCCCTGCCTATGCTTCTCTTTCCCTGCTCCGGAACACACTACACTAGGCCGCCGTGCTGGCGGCCTTTTATAGTGTGGGGCGTGTACTAAACCCCCTCAGCAATAATTGGCCACAGGCATCCTGCCTGTGGCCAATCATTGCTCTCCTCGCTGCCAGCGCTGTGATTGGCCAAGCATGCGGGGTCACAGTGCATGCTTGGCCAATCACAGCGCCTGGATGACACTGCGATGGCGTAGTGCATTGTGGGCCGTTCGCGTCACTCGAATTTGGCGCGAACGGCCCAAATCGTTCGATCTTCGTCGAACGATCGAACAGCCGATGTTCGAGTCGAACGTATGTTCGACTCGAACACGAAGCTCATCCCTACTCCTGAATCAGTGTTTATCATTGCATATTATCTGCCTATCCTGCCGTGAGATTGTGTATGACCAGGTATAGAATTACATGGAGGAAACATTCCCTAGACTAACTGTGCCATAGAGGGTTGAGTAGATTGCCGGGGGTTGGCGGTGCTGTATACAGGGCCCGAACCAACTGAAAACCAGCGGCTCTCTTAACTGGGGGTATCGCTACATACCTAATGAGACACAGTTGACAAAAAATGACGGTTTTGACTCCTCCTGATCATCTCTCTATTTTTCTGAATACAAGCTTATTGTTCCAGGTCAGTAACTGACAATACTAAAGACAATGGGGATGATTTACTAAAGGCAAATAAGCTGTTTAATTTGCAAGGGGAATTTTTCCCTCAGTTTAGTGAATAAGGGGAAAATTTACTTTGCAAAACAATACTCAATCACGTGCAAGGAAAATTATGCAGCGTACACACGCTCATAATTTCCGACAACAAATGTTCGATGGGTGCTTGTTGTCGTAATTTCCGACCGTGTGTAGGCTCCAACAGGCATTTTCTGTCGGAATTTCCGACAACAAAAATTTGAGAGCTGGTTCTCAAATTTTCCGACAACAAAATCCGTTCTCGTAAATTCCGATCGTGTGTAGCCAATTTCAACGCACAGAATTCCACACATGCTCTGGATCAAGTACGAGGCCGAAGCACTCGGTCTGGTAAAACTAGCGTTCATAATGGAGATGGCACATTCGTCACGCTGTAACGGACTGAAAATCGCGAATCGTCTCTCACCAAACTTCTACTAACACAACTGGTATTGAACTTCCTTTTAATAGTGCCGTCGTACGTGTTGTACGTGACCGCATTCTTGGCGTTCAGAATTTACGACAACATTTGTGCGACCGTGTGTATGCAAGACAAGTTTGAGCGAACATCCGTTGGAAAAAAATCCACGGTTTTGTTGTCGGAATGTCCGATTGTCTGTACGCGGCATTAGAAAGAAACTGTATTTTTACTTGCACATGATTGGACGATGGAAGTCAACAGAGCTTCACATCATTCACTAACCTAAAGGTAATTTTCCACGGGGCTGAACAAGACCAATCTAAATGTGTGTACTAGCCTTAACCTTTAAAGTACAACTAAAATAAATAAGTTTAAGTGTATATCTAAATCATTCAATCATTAGAAGGGCACCCCACCACATACAGTATCTACAGTAGAAAGTCACCTGTGCTGCAGTACACTACAGTGCTTGAACGTTGTATTTTGTTCATTGCCATGCACTTGGCAGTCCAGTAAAAGTCAACAGGCTGCCTTAAATCATTGCACATTAAAATACCTCATGTTAACAAGCACCACAAAGGTCTTCTAAGACCCTCAACCTTTCATCTCATTTCTAAGGCATTACTTTTCCAATGCTAACCTATCCAGTAGTGTTTTTAGGTTTTGTGCTGCCCTAGGCCTGACAAAACTCGTGCACCCCCTAATTTAAATATGACCCACCCCTTCCTGTAAAGGCCACACCCTTTTCTGTTTAAGACCCACCCTGAAATTTTCAAGTGGGGACACTAGTTCTTAGGGCCTGGGGGGGCATTGGATTCCCTTAATTTGCATAGATTTCCGCTTGCGAGCCCCCTAGCCCTTCGTATGCTCTATTTATGGAAGCCCCTTTGTATTAACCCTGTAGTTAGAGAAATTGATTTACTAAAGGGCAGAACAAAACCTAAATACACTACTGGGTAGGACCACACACATGCTGCAAACTAGTGTGTGAATGGTTTGGCTATGGGCAGGAAGTGAAGGTTTGTGGTCCAGGATGATAGGACAGTCAAAATTAGAAGCAGCTTGCGTTACACTAACAGTGTAGTGCAAGCCTGCAAGGACTCTTTCCGTGCTGCCCTAGGCCTGGGCCTTGTTGGCCTAGGCCAGGATACAGCGTTGAACCTATCGCCTAAACTTTAAAGAGTAAATAAACCCCCCCTATCGTTTTTCAGTGAAGGAAGCTGCCATCTCTGCCTCTGTTTAATCTACAACTGCCATGATGCTGCACATGTGCTCAGTTTTAACACCAGCCATTGGATGGTTTGACAATTTGGTTCAGAGCACAACCAATGGGAGTGTTACATTTCCAGCACGTAACGGAAATTAAACTGTTTTATGGATGGGTTTACTTCTGCTTTAAAAAGTGATCTCTGTAGCAGTATATCTTGTTTCACAGTTTGAACAAGGATGCATAAAGATCCAGAAG
The DNA here is from genome assembly GCA_029206835.1 of Rana muscosa. Classification (NCBI taxonomy): domain Eukaryota; kingdom Metazoa; phylum Chordata; class Amphibia; order Anura; family Ranidae; genus Rana; species Rana muscosa. The sequence continues at coordinate 72,706,370 of JARGYO010005626.1, read as the reverse complement.
CTGGTTTCACCATTCTTTATTGACATCCAGGCTCTGGTTATATGGAATTATATTAGCAAAATGCCACCACGAGATAATGTTACATTGTACTACCAACATAGTACAAAATACATTCCTCTGATAGCATGGCACAGCCTTAGTAATTGTGCTACGGCCGACACACCAGACGTAATACAGGCGAATTTTTGAACTGCACAATTGTAAGTGTATTTTTATTTTAATGGAATAAATTTTAGAAAGTTTAACGCACTATGTGGAGTGTGTTCCATTCTTTTTATATACATGTGCCCATTGATGGAAATCGGAGGACGCCATCCTAGGAATCCTATGTGTTGTGTGCTGCGGTGATTCGTGGGAGATACATTTTGATTTCTGCCTAAATTGACCCTCTGTCAGGGGGGGCATATACAGCTGGTAAGGAGAAATCCTGCTATTTGGTGGTGGAAAGTCACAGATGTATGCGGACACAACAACTTATATGATTTTTCACGGAGCACTGGTGCCACTTATAAGGATTTATTTAAGGATCTTTGTGATGGACTAATTTACACTATATGGACTACACTTATTTGATATAGATCACAGCACACTATTTAATCTCTTTTGTATACATTTGATTCTATTGTTTATGTTAGTAGATCTTATGTTTTTTTGGTCATTTTATTTCATCACTGTCATAGTGTTTGGTCACGGGTTAGCGCGATTTTCCCCCAATTTTTTTTTCCTCTTAGTAATTGTGTCCCTGCCCTGCCTCTTATAACATCTAGGGCTTTGGCAGGGGCGGATCCAGGGGGGGGGCAACAGGGCAATTGCCCCCCCCCCCCCCCGAGACCATCTGTCACACTCACTTGCTTGCTCTGTTTTTTTTTTTTTTTTTGCGCCTGATCTCCCGGAAATTTGGGGACCCGGTGCTGTCCGGCAGTAAGACCCCCGGACCCCAATCTTGGCACACATGTAGCCCCATGTCTCCTCTACAAGTATGCAAAGTTTAGTGTCTAGGGGACCTACGGCCGGGGAGCACTGATTTTTTAAATCCGGGCACCCCTTCCATAGACTCCAATGTTAAACGGTCATTTCTCCGGTGAGTTTGTGGACCCGCTACCGGCCGGTCGTAGGTCCCCTGGACCCCAAACTTGGCACACATGTAGCCCCATGTCTCCTCTACAAGTTTGATGTCTGGGAGATCTACGGCCAGGGAGGACCGATTTTTCAAAGACGGGCACTCATTCCATAGACTCCCATGTTAAACATCAGTCTAGTCATGGGCACAGTGAAGCATGGGCACAGTGAAGCATGGGCACAGTGAGGCATGCAGATGGACACCCTAGGCTTATATTCGAGTCAATACGTTTTCCCAGTTTTTTGGGGTAAAATTAGGTCCCTCGGCTTATATTCGGGTCGGCTTATACTCGAGTATATACAGTACTTGTTCTGCGGCTGCCTCTCTGAGTCTCTCTCTCAGTTTCTCACATCAGCCGATCAGCGGCGCAGAGAGAGAGACTCGTCTAATGTAGTTACGCGGCGCACTGACACAATACCAGGAGCGGAGGAGGAGGTGGGTGGAGCCTCTTCCCTGCACTCGTTGCTAATGCCTGGGCCACTTGGTGTCTAACAACGAGTGACGTCAGTGAGTCACGTTGGGCCGCTCTGCGGGCAGGTGCGATAGCGTGCAGCTCCACAGACGGGTAAGAAAGCGGGCGGCTCCGCTTACGGCGCGGTTTGAGGGCGGGCGGCGTGGTTCGTGGGCAGACCGTGCTGCTCAGTGTGTTGGCAGCGCAGGTGAGAGAGAGAGCAGGCTCAGTGTGGCAGCTGGCCAATCAGCTACCCGGGAGCAGAGAGATGAGATCATCTCTCACCGCCCGTGCCTGCCCTGCATTCCTGCAGTGACTTCCGCCCTCACTGTGCAGGCAGCAGAGAGATTACATCATCTCTCTGCTGCCTGACTCTGGGAGTCTGGGACACAGCAAGAGACAACCAAAACTACACCTTAGCAGGCAAGTTAGTGACAATCCGCAAGGTGTGGCAGGCGACGTGGCAAGTAACAATCTGCAAATTGTGTCAGGTGACGTGGCAAATGACAATCTGCATCTGGTGACAATCTGCAAGGTGTGGCAAGTGACAATCCACAAGGTGTGGCAAGTGACAATCCACAAGATGTGGCAGGTGACGTGGCAAGTGACAATCCGCAACGTGTGGCAAGTGACACGCCCAGGGCTCCCACTAATTGCAGGCGACGGTGGCAAGTGACACCCTGGGGACTCGCACTGATTCTGCATTGAACTATTTAATTTTATATTACAATGTAATAATAGAAATAATGTGCTTCAATCATCCTGACACCATAACAAACTTGGTTCCGGGATGATTGAAGCACCGACACCAGCCATTTCCCCGATAAATTTTCCACAAAAAAACATATTTTTTGGCAGTGCCCCTCCCGAGAAAAGACTCTGGATCCGCCCCTGGGCTTTGGTAGCATCATTATATTTGGGATTTAAAAAAAAACACTTGTCAAGATAATACTATGGGAGTTTCAATTTCTGAAGTGGTTAATAAAGGTCCAGGCTCTGATCCTGTCTTCTCTAACTAATAAGTCAATAACCTGGAACAAACGTGCAAGTCAGCAGTTCTCAGACTTTACTGACTGAAGGCTTTTCTGTGTCAATGGCACAGTAAGGCCTGATTCACACCTATGCATTTTTTGTGCTTTTTACATTTTGCAGATTTGCACTACAGTCCATTTAAAATGGTTTCCTATGGAACACGTTCTGTAGTGCAAATCTGCAAAATGCAAAAAGCACTAAAAATGTATAGGTGTGAACCAGGCCTAAGAAGTTAAGCCATGAAAAGAATGATAACCCAGGAGCCAGTACCTTCAAAAACCTGAGTCAAGAGTGGGATCCACCTCCCACCTTCAACTAATTGATGCAGCTATAAAAAAAAAAAAATCTGTGGTCATGTCATGTGCTGGGTTCAGAGTCTCCTCTCTTCCTCACTGCAGAGTAGGAAGGTTCTTCTTTGGGTGCTCATGTTGCTACCTTTTTGATATTGATGTTTCCTTTTGGCTGCCCAGTGGTAGGATCCGCTAAGGTTCCAGAAGACTGCAGCAGCATGATCCTCCCAACAAGGAAACTGGGCTTAAGGGGTTGTGAATGGGTAGAAGGATGGGAATAGGAGATGGCTGTAGGGGTAGGGGGGTTATTTTTGTCCAGAGATGGCCTCTAAGGCAGTAGGGTGGAATGGTCCCTCCTTGTTGCTGGTAGAAACCCTGATGACGCCGATCTTTGTATCGCTAACTCTTTAATGAGTTAGTATATGCATCTAGTATAGCTGTAAAAGGGTGTGCCTCCCAGAGAGATTATCTCACCAGATACAGAAAGCTTTTCACCACTTCTGAGTTTGGTTGAAGATCAATGAGACACACCTGCCTTTTTTTGCCAGGTAGGAACTGTCATAGCTCAGTAAATGCTGTCAGTCAATTTCAGAAGCTGTACCGACAGAAGAGAAAGAAAAATCACAGGATTTCCCAAGCTCCAGATGTATCTTTGCCAAACAACATGGCTCTGTTCCATATACTACAGTTTAGAATAGTTCATATCCCTGGGGCAGCTGAGAACAAATCCTTAAATTCCTCGGATCTTTGGAAAGGCTGTATGGAAAGGAAAGGTTACAGGACTTAAGCCATCTTGCTGGAGACACACCCAAGAAAGCATTCTTTTTTCTATTCAATGTCTCAGATCTGCCAAATATTTAATTAGAAAAACAAGTTGGACGTGGGGATTATCTGAGCCTTAAATATTCATGGACTAAATGAAAGACTGGAGTTGATGAAGACTTATCTCCACCGATGACAAATCACACACATGTAAAAAAAACTTCTATCTTTTAAAATCCGAATGTGTATATGGCTGGTTCCTCAGGCTTAATAACACCAACTCTGTCAGTCTACACATGGTTCTGTGCATGTATTAGGCTTGTAATTCACTACTGCATGTTAAGAATACACTGAAAGGAATCCTGTGCAGAGAGAAATATGGAGGCGAGCAGTGCTGACTTCTGTTTTGGGAAATGCTAGTTATCTGGTTGTCATGCAAATACAATGACTTTGGTATTCCTTTAAGGGTATTGTAATGTCAGAAGTTTATTTTATCTTAATGCATTCTATGCATTAAGATAAAAAACCTTCTGTGTGCAGCGGGCCCCCTAATCCCTACCTGAGCCCCAGCTCTGTCCAGCGATGTCCACGAGTGTTTTGGCTGTCCGAGACTTTCCCTTCTGATCGGCTGAGACACAGCAGCGGTGCCATTGGCTCCCGCTGCTGGCAATCAAGGTCAGTCAGCCAATCAGGAGAGAAAGGGGGCGGGGCAGGACCGGGCTGGGGCTCTGTGTCTGAATGGACACAGGGAGCTGTGACTCGGCTCGAGTGCCCCCATATCAAGCTGTTTGTACAGCACTGCGTTAGTTTAACTGACAATTGCGCGGTTGTGCGACGCTGCACCTAAATAAAATTGCTGTCCTTTTTTTCCCACAAATAGAGATTTCTTTTGGTGGTATTTGATCACCTCTGCGTTTTTTTTTTTTTTGCGCTATAAACAAAAAAAGCTGACAATTTTTTTTTAAAAAAAAACTTTTTTTACTTTTTGCTATAATACATATCCAATAAAAAAGGTAAAAAAAACTAATTTCTGCATCTGTTTTATAAGCCAATATGTATTCTTCTACATATTTTTGGTAAAAAAATCATAAAAAGCGTATATTGATTGGTTTACGAAAAAGTTATAGCGTCTATAAAATAGTGGATAGATATATGGAATTTTTTTTCTTCTTACTAGTAATGGCGGTGAGCAGAGATTTTTCGCAGGACTGCAACATTGCGGAGGACAGATCGGACACTTTTGACACTTTTTTGGGACAAGTGACATTATTACAGTGATCAGAGCTAAAAATATTCACAGATTACTGTATAAATGACACTGGCGGGAAAGGGGTTAAGACTAGGGGGTGATCAAGGGGTTAAGTGTGTCCTAGGGAGGCGTTTCTAACTGTGCGGGGGAGTGGACTGACTGGGAGCAGAGAGAGATCGCTAGGAACAGCCCATCTCACTGTACACTCCTGTCAGAACGGGGATTTGCTCTGAGGCATGATCGCGGGTGGCCAGCACCCCCGCAGTGTCTCGTGCACGAAAGGACATACAGGTATGTCGTTCGCCGCAATAGGGCCGACCCTGCCGCAGTATAAATGCAGTGGGCGGTCCTTAAATGGTTAAAAACACTCTGTAAACATCTGGGAACTGAGGAGACCAGTTGATAGAATTTTGGGAGAGGAATGTTATTCAATTCATGGCTGATATAGGATTCTACAAATCCATGGCCAGCACTGCCACTGTTCATTTGTAACTGCTCATCTGAGTTACATGCCATTAGGGACTCTGACTGGCCTGGACAGTTTTTAGGTGGGGTGCAGTGTGGTGTGGAGGCAATAATTCACACGGACGGGTGCAATATAAAACTTGTATTGAAGTTGTCATGAACCTTGGAATACTGAAGTATTTCTCCTTTGAATCTATTACACAGTGGGGGGTCTTCTGCCCTGTCTTAAGGCTAACCCCCCCTCCAGACGGCTCCATGATCTGGAAGAAAAGCATTGTTCTGTGTTTGACTGTTTGTTTATGTACTTTAATTTCCCCCTGGGGCTTCTGTGTCAATACACATCTCAGTTCTCCTATTCAAGCTATCAGACCAATCCCTGCTGACCCTGTTTCAAGTTCTCATTTGCATGGCCAAGAGAACCTAATTTAAAACTACAATGGACTTTACAATTGACCAATAGCAAAGTGGTTGTTGGGGGCAGGGTGTTCAAACTGCTGTATAAGAGTGTGTGTGCATCCAATAAAATTAGATTCCTGTTTGAACTTACATACAGCCTGCCTGGTGTTTGTTCTGAACTATCACAAATGGATTAGAACGGCACATAGCTGTAGTTTGAATCCTGGAGCATCGGATGACCGAACCATCAGATGTTGCGATCTGCAATATGATCCAATAGTAGCAGAGGAGTGTCGGGAGAGTGGAACCGAGCGAGCAAGGGGCTCGTTACAGAAGTAATGCAGCAACAGTTCACAATAGACCCGATGGGACAGGTACCCAGCAGGCACACTCACAGTTTCCAATGATGTGAACGAGCAGGTTCCAGCTGAACCAGCAGCGTCTGTTGACTAAATGTAGCCTGACTGTCTCATGCCCAATAGAGAATGTATCCAGAGAGATGCAGCCCTAAGCTTTCCCTCCTAGTCAGGAATCTTTCCCTATCACTAGTACTGTCCCTAATACACAGGGTACATTTCCTTATCCTACTCACTCGCATAAAGCACACCAAACCCAGGGGACAGGGACCTAAATAGACTCTGCCAAACCTAAGATGGCTGCCAGAGTCACATGGGTGGCCAGCATCCAGTCAGATCACTGCCCAAGTGCTTCAGAAAACCATAGAGGAACCCTGTTTCCCACGACTTCCTCTCCCTCTGCATTGCCGCTGCAGTTGAGCACAAACTGCGGTGGAGACAGCAAACTGCACCTGCCTACAAGCTTGAATCTGTGCAGAGTTCTGCTATGTCCAAATGCTGAGTTTAGACATATTTGAACGCTGCATTCTAGCTGTCCTCATTTAGCCATCTGAATGAGTTCAAATCCTCTCTGCTCAAATTAAATGTACCTTGTGTGCCCATAACATTACATTTATTTTGTGATACTTAGGCTAGCCAGGTGAGCAGCAGCACAGTTTAATTGGCCTTGGGGGGCAGGAAGTATAAATCTAGCATTGGATGTAGACCATGCAATATTCTGTATCCAGTCCGGAAGACACACTGGAGCACTTTCCTGCTGGTCCTCCATGCAAATTCTGCCAGATTTTTTGTAGTATTAGACTACAGCAGGGGTGCCCAACCATTTGAAGAGTGAGGGCCACTTAAGCGACTTGGTGCACCTGTGGCTTTCCTGCGGGTTAGATACATTTTGCCATAGACTTCTATTATATCCCGAAGGTGTGATGCACTTTTATGAAAGCACACTGAACCCACAGGTAAAAACACAAGTCTATGGCTTAGTGCAGGTAAGGGCTCATGCACACTGCAGCTCAAAGAAGCAGCACCTATGGGCTTTTGAGCTTTTTTGAGCTCTGATTTCTTCTGCCTGGAAATTCCCCCTCATCTTAGCAAATGTGTCCATGCACACTATAGTTTTTTCAGGCATATGTTCCTACAGGCAGAAAAACTTCCCCACCAAACACAAAAAAAGCTCAAAGAAGCTTGAAAATGCACGGAAACTTTTGTTACAGCTTGTTGTTTTGTTTATACATTGGTTAGGAAAATACTTTCTAGGAAGGTTTGTGAAAAAAATGCTTATGCTCAAAAAAGCTCAAAGAAGTTTAAAGGGGCTTGAAGTGCAATAAAAACGTGTGCACGAGCACAAAAAAGCACCATCTTCAAGCCAAAATAAAAGGTCAAATGCCTGTAAAAGCAGCAAAATTTTTTGAGCTGCAGTGTGCATGAGCCCTAACCCACTGGTGCACTGCGCTGCACCTGCGGATCAGTTTCAAAGCAGCCCAGTAACCACTGCAGAACAGATATGCCCATATGTACTGTAAACTGTGATTTTAGTAATAAACTTACCTTTAATAATATTTTTCCATTCAGAAATTGCTGGCTGATGCTGTCCCAGGCAGAGTGCATTGGGTTGGGTATCACTCCGCCTCTGACAGGAGGTGACGCTATACAGGAAGCAACAGCTTATGTGGCTCTGCTTCGCAGCCACTTGCTTCTTCTATCGCCGGCTTCATTCACAACACTGATGCTCTGGGATGGCAGATCGGCAACCCACGATCTGGGCTTGCCAACCTGCCATCCCAGAGCAGGAGGTCACAGGCCACATCCAAGGGCTCTGCGGACCACTGGATGGGCACCCCTGGACTACAGCATGTGTCATACAGACTCCATATTGGTGAAAGGGCACCACTGTACTGTTATATACATCCTCTACCATCAAGAGCAAGCACTCGTATTGTGTTGTACTTGCGGGGTATTCACATACATTTTAATTAAACTAATACATGTGTGCTGTCTGGTAAAGTTATAAAAGAACTGGGTGTTGGGATTTTGGGAAACGAGATTTAAGAAATGACAATTCAGTGTGGAAAAAGCAGCCATATCTGAATTGGAGTACTGTAGAGGAGTAGGTAAACATGTGCAGTGCAAAGTTGCAAGAAGTAATATAAGATTGAATACACTGTCTGGCTATTCCAAGTATCTAGGTGGCAGTGAAGAGAAGAAGTGAGTAAACAGTGAATTACTGTCATGATATTAAGTTCATAAAGACTCTGAAATGGTCATGTGAGTCATTTACACACCCTTACTACCTGTGTTGATTGGCCTTTGTTTACTTTACGTGGGTTCTGCATCCTCATACAAGTGTAGCGCTGCCCCCAGTTAAGAGAGCCGCTGGTTTTGTTTCGGGCACTGTATACAGCACCACCAACCCCCGGCAATCTACTCAACCCACACTGGCACAGTTAGCCTAGGGAATGTTACCTCGTAAAGGTCTATACCTGATTATACACAGTCTGGCAGTATTGATAGATAACTACTATCTGCAAAGATGACACTGATACCAAGGTAATAAAATCTAACTGGATTTACTTTGGTATAAAGGTTCAAGGTTAAACACATCCCATAGCATACATGCAGAGCCCTGCAGCAAAAAAACATATTCATCAGTGATAGTGCAGAGTGATCACCCGCCACGTGCAACTATCTTCTTTCCTTATGCGCAATATGGTGCAGCAACAAAGTTTTAACCCCCACCCTGGTCAGGCTTGACTCAGATTAAAACTCAGTCCCTTATGAGAACAATTCTTCACATGCAACTTGAACGGTGGTGCACTTTCAGGAAACAATATTTGTAATCCAATGGTAGTAAATAAACAAGGTGGGCCAAGGCAGTCACTAGGCCCAACAAAGTAAAAGGCTAATGAAGTGAGCAAGTGCTCGCTCACCACTCCGGATGCGATCCCAGTCCGGGCTTCCACCACTGTGTATCCGCACACAGTGTCTCCAACGGCCGGGTCTCCGGTCCAACCGATGTCAGCAAACTCGAGCAGGAACAGGTGCCCCCCAGGCTCTGCAGTGGGGTGGAAGGCTCTTTGGTCCGTATGCAAGGCCCAGGCTTCAGGCCTTACACAGCAGCAGATCCGCACAGGGAGTCCTATTGCTTGCAGCGCGGTGACCAAAGAGGCCGAGCTTCGCCTCGCCCCCTCCTCTTATAGCCCCACCCATGAGTCTCTGCGGCAGCCCAATGCACCCTGGGTGCCGAACGGGGTTCTGGGTAACATAGTCCAGGGGCCTTAAAGGAGACCCCGCTACACACTCCCCCCACTTAACATTTATCTTTGGGGACCAAAGAGTTTAACACATACTACGCACAACATGAGACAAAGATGCGTAAGATGTCGGCAGAGGAAGTTCCCACCAAAACCGAGGGGGTGGACTTCCTTGCCCACAGGTCACGCTGTCATTCGTGGCCTGCCTAGCTGTGCCAGCGGGTGAGTTGGGGTTGCCCCCCACTAAATAAACAGTGGAGGGATCAGGGTCTTTCACACTCCTTCTGGCAGTGACCACAGTGTCTTCCGAGCTCTTCCCCATCTGTGGGTAAGTCAGTTTTCGAGGAGGCCTTATGGCCCTTCTCATCCTTTGTTCTCTTGAGATTTCTGGTTCTAATAATACAGGTTCCTCTTCTGGAACCGTCTTGGGAGTTTCCACTGGTTCTGGAACACTCGACTCAGGAGCAGGGAGATACATAGAATCTCTTGGATCCTCCTCTAAGAGTAAGTCACAGGCATCTCCCAAGAATCCGACAAAGGACTGGACGGGATGAACTCAGTAGCTTCTTCATTCAGTGTACTATCTATGGCGTCTTCAGTAGCTAGAAGATCTATAGCGGAAGTTTCTGGGACCTGGGAAGGCCATAGCCAATCAAGTTCTTCACTCTCATCCTCACTTAATTCTGGGACCGAGTGCTTGGCTTGGGAGTATCCAGGATGGAAGTTGACTCAGGGGGATCCCTCGCAGGGGGTATCCGAACTTCTTCAGAAAGTGGGAGTAAATGGTTCCGATGCCAAGTCTTTAAGGGCCCCACCTTTCCTTCTGGCTTTAGTCTGTAAACTGGTAGGCCCGGCAGTTTCTTGCAAATAACGTAGGGTTCGGGTCTCCATCTGTCTGCAAGCTTGTGCTTTCCAGGGACCCCCAAGTTCCGTAGCAGCACTCTGTCCCCAGGTTGTAGATCCTGAATCCGGACTTTCAAATCAAAGTTTTTCTTGTTGCAGGCTCCCCTTTGATCCGAGGCTGCTTGTGCCTGCTCATAGGCCAATTTTAAACTGTGTCTGAGCCTATCTACATATCCCTTGTGAGAAGTAGCCGAGCAATGGTCTATGGAGGTACCAAAGGCCAGATCTACCGGTAGTCTTGCTTCTCTTCCGAACGTAAGTCGATAGGGTGAGTACCCTGTAGCATCACTTGTGGTACTGTTGTATGCATGCACAATCGCTGCTATATGTTTGCTCCAATGCTGCTTCTTTTCACTACTCAAAGTCCCCAGCATGTTGAGCAGGGTTCGGTTGAACCTCTCCGGCTGAGCATCACCTTGTGGATGGTATGGGGTGGTTTGTGTCTTCTTGATCCCTTAGGAATCCAGGAGCTTCTGAATCAGCCGACTTTCAAAGTCCCTTCCTTGACCCGAGTGGAGCCGTTGTGGTAGCCCATAGTGTACAAAGTATTTTTCCATGAGTACTTTAGCTACAGTGGAAGCCTTCTGGTCTTTGGTTGGAAAAGCCTGGGCATACCGGTTGAAATGGTCGGTTATCACCAGAACATTTCCTAGTCCACTCAAGTCGGGTTTGAGGCAGAGAAAATCAATGCATACCAAATCCAGTGGGCTTTGACTTTGCAGATGGCCCATTGGGGCAGCTTGGTGGGGTAAAGTCTTCCTCTGGATGCAGCGTGCACATGAGTTGCAGTATTCCTCGACTTCGGCCCTCATGTAGGGCCAATAGAACCGGTTCCTAATGAGCTGGAAGGTCCTTTCCGCTCCCAAGTGGCCATGATTGTCGTGCAGGGCGACCAGGACGGTCTCTCGATGTTTCCCGGGTAGAAACAGTTGCCATTTGTCTTCTAGGTTGTCAGAGGGGCCCCTTCGGTAGACCACTCCCTGATGCACCTGCAGCCTGTCCCATTCCTTCCTCAGCAGATGAGCTTCCTTTGAAGGGTGGCGTAAGAGTTTATCTGGATCCTGACTCTCCAGGGCTTCCAGGACCAATCTCCCCATGGGGTCTTCCAATTGGTTGCACCTCAACTCCTTTTTTGACCGTTTTGGCAAGTCAGCCTCCTCCAGCTGGGTTACCCCACAGTATTGTTTGGGGACCCCTACTACAGTGACTCCTATCTCTTCTTCTCTTGAACCGCCACTGGCCTGGAGTTCAGCCCCCTGACAGAGGGCCCGCACGCCGTCAGGTGCCACCTGGGTCCAGTCTTCTGTACTGCTGGTGGGAGCATGGGATCTTCTTGACAAGGCGTCCGCATCTCGATTTCCAGACCCAGGTCTATATTTCAGGCTAAAGTTGAAAGCAGACAGGGCCGCCAGCCATCTGTGTCCCGTGGCATCCAGCTTTGCTGTGCTGAAAAGATAAGTAAGGGGGTTGTTTTCAGGTTTCACGGTGAATTCTGCCCCATACAAAATAGTCTTTGAGCTTGTCGACTACAGCCCATTTGAGGGCCAGGAACTCCAACTTGTGAGTGGGGTAGTTATTTTCCGAGGGGGTTAGACTCCTGCTCACATATGCAACGGGTCGCAGTTGCCCTTCGTGCTCCTAATAGAGCACTCCTCCCAGGCCATCATGACTGGCATCCACATGGAGTTCATACGGTTTCTGGGTCTGCGTAAGCCAGGACAGGGGCAGTGGTTAGGCTTTTCTTCAACATCTGGAAGGCCTCTTCACACTTCTCGTTCCACTGGTCTTTGACCGACTCCCCCGGCTTCCTGGGGCCCGAGTCATCCTCTCCTCCTTCCGTCTTGAGCAGCTCATTCAGAGTTCTGTCAGTGGTGGGCCTTAGCCAGGAGGTGACTGCCTCCAACTTTTCGGGGTCTGTAGCTACCCCTTCTTCGGACACTATGTGTCCCAGATAGTTAACGGATGACTGATAGAACTGGCATTTTTCGGGTGAAAGCTTGAGTCCCTCCTCACTGAGTCTTCTCAGAACCTTCTCCAGTCTCTCCTCATGCTCTTCCAGGGTTCTCCCAAAGACAATGATGTAATCTAAGTATACAAGGACTTCGATGAGGTTCATGTCTCCCACAGTCTTTTCCATAAGGTGTTAAAAGGTGGCTGGAGCTCCAGACAGACCTTGGGGCATCCTTTCAAACTCAAAGAACCCCACAGGAGTTATGAAAGCTGTCTTCTCCTTATCTTCTAGATGCATGGGGATCTGATAGTACCCACTCTTGAGATCCATTACACTGAACCACCTTGCTCCGAACAAGCTCTGTAAGGCATCCTCTATCCTCGGGGTGGTATACTGGTTGGGTATGGTTCTCCTGTTGAGGGTCCTGTAGTCTATACATAGCCTCAATGACCCATTCTTCTTCCTGACCACTACTATCGGGGAAGCATAGGGGCTTCTGGACTCCCGGATAACACCGGTTCGCTTGAGCTCGGCGAGCTGCTCCCGCAAGTCTTCAAGGTCTGCCAACGGGACTCGCTGGACCCTCTCCCTGAAGGGTTTGTCTTCTTGGAGACGGATTCGGTGGGTGGCACTCTTCGCACACCCCACATCGAACTCATCTTGGGAAAAGATCCTTCTCCACTTGGTCAACTGGGCCTTGGCTCTCTCTTTCCAAGCCCTTGGCAGGTTTGGGTTCTCCATGCAGAGCTTCTCCCAAATAGTCCTTTCTCCCTCTGTCTTCTCCACATCCGACAAGACAACCGGGGTAGCAGGGCTCACCTGGCCCAGCAACATCCTGGCTGGGATTTCCATGGGGCCGTCCGTAGTATTCCTGACAGTCACAGGTACTTTACAGTGTGCCTTCTTCAAGGCCCTCAACGGGACCACTTCTGGGACCACTTCTAAGCCCGAGTGTTCTTCCCTTGGGTCAGGTTCCAACATGACAAAAGGCCCAGGCTGCTCCCAAGTGAGCTTCACAGTGGCTCTGAGACAGGTTACTTTGCTGGGCTGCAGCACTATTCCTCTCCTTCCCAGCCTGCAGACCTTTCCTTCCCCCTCTTCCGGGGCCTTCTGCTCTAAGACCAGTCGCTGGTAGGCTGTCTTTAGCATTGGGTGGATCTTGGTGACCGTGGGGTCCTTCTTTCGTACTAGAGGGGCCAAGAGTCTCCGAACCAGGTCCGTGTTGGTCCCTATTATTATGGAGCTCTTGTTAGCTCCAGGCGGTTGGGGGCATACCACAGCCAGGGTGTCGAACACTTCAGCCTACCCAGCTACAGATGGGTCAAAGGTCAGTTTTATGGACAGATAGCCATCATAAGGGTAGCTCCTGGTCCCAATCCCCCATATCTCCAACTCTTCAATCTTCTGGATGGGTAGGTGACTTAGATGCTTGTCATAAAAGTCCCTGTATAACAGGGTCACTTGTGCCCCAGTATCCAATATGACTCTTGTGTATACTCCCTCCACTTGGACAGGTACTGTACTAGAATAATTTTTAATTAATTTTTATGACATTTTTATGACATTTTTTAATTGCTAAATTGTTATATATTTTTACATATTATATACAATTTTTTTCTGAGGTAATATATAATATACACCATTTTATCCGCATCCATATTTCTACATTAATTAAATTTATACATTTATATGCATATTCTTTGATGTTAGAGGTATAATTAGTATTCGTTCTGATATATATATATATATATATATATATATATATATATATATATAATAATTTTTTTTCATGTATTTGTGTTTATAATATGTTTCCCATTTATTTCTATTGAGCTGAGGATATGTTAAAAGATTTTTTTGGTATAATCTAATATGCAAAATACCAATTTTTATCCTTTTTTTTTGGTGACCCCAGAGATATATCTCTAAATGTTACTTCCGGTGTCACGGCTGCCCTATGAGTATATATACGTGAAGTGATGACGCTGGTAATTAGCCTCCGTTCCCAGTTGATGCCATTTTTGGGGAAACGCGTCGGGTGGAGCCAAGATTCCTAACGTCATCACGTATTGGATATTGATGTATTGATGCAGTCTATGTTTGCTCTCTGACTAGCATACGGAAACATTAGAAACCTTTTTTACCCTTGGTACGTTGCTGTTTCCTTGCCTATTTTACTATTTGTGGATTGGATGTGGACTTTTTGATTTTGGCTTTTTTGCTGTGTGTTTTTACAATAAATCCTTTTGAATTTTTGGAAAATACTGCACCATGAAGTCCTTTTTTTAATCCTTCCTTGCTGAGTTGAACAAGCTCTTAGGAGTACACTTGGAAGCTGGAGCGATTCTATTCCCGCCTGCCTTTTTCGTTTTGGATACTGTGTGTCAAGATATCTGATTACCTGGTGGAGTGAGGATAGGCCACCTGGGATAAAGGAACAGGTGAATACCATCGCTGCCGGCAGGCTGATGCACACGCCTTTGTGACCTCTATGATCTGAGGTCCCGTCCATCTGGTAAGCGGCTTTAAGATTATCTGTTATCACTGAACATCTATAGAGTAAGGCTCCCTTTGGATATCCCTTATCCATATGAAGCAAGTGGATTTCACCTTTGGAATTTAAATGTGTTGTGGACATTTTTTTCAATCTCACCTTTATAATTTAAATTTTTTAATTTAATATTTGCCTTTGGAGAACAATTTCACTTTCACTATTGAGATTCAGTATATATTCTCTTGTGGTTTTTTTTTCACTATTGAGATTCAGTATATATTCTCTTGTGTTTTTTTTTTTCACATAGTGTGTTATTAGTAATATATTCATCATTTTTTATTTAATCAATGTCAGTGGTTGCGCGCTTGTCCTTTTACACATGTCTTTTGAGTTTTAGTATTTTTAACTTTTTACTTGCAGCAGCACTACATTTTTTGGATCATTTATTTATTCACCATTTTTTAAAATATACTTTCGGTTTAGCGCAGGTTTTTCCAAACTATATATATCTGTACACAAATACACTTTAACCTTGCTGCTTCCGAGTTTTTTTCACTATATATGCACATATTTGTATAGTTATTGTCGTTGGATATAATTATATTATCACCCTTATTGCTATAGAATATTTTTTTAAATATCAATTTTCACAATTTTTTCTTTTTTCACATTCATACTAAATTTTTGTTTGTTTTGATATGGATATCTTTGAATATCACAAAAATAGGAAAATTAACCCAGAGGAGGTCTTTGACCAGACCACTCTGGAAACGGATAATATAAGAGGGATCTTTATGAGGCTGAAAAATGTCCTGATTGCTGAATTACATGCCACCTGGGACATTATCTTCCTGGAGAGGTATTTAAAAGAAAAAATGGTCCCGAGAAGTTTACGGTGGCATATATACCCTGATAAAGCAGATAAAGATCTGAAAGATTGTTTCATTTATTTCAATGATGCAGGCCTGGCTTTTATTAATTTCCTAATAACTAGGAAGCAAAGTAAGGCTGCTAAATTGCAACAAGAAATAAATGAAATTAAGGATAAACTTATACCATTCAATAAAGAAGGTCTATATCAGGTGTACACCAAAGAATTAAGAGACATTATGATAGAGGAGGAGGAAGAACAACGGGTAAAAAAGAGAAAGAAATACTTAAGAGACGTGGAAGATTATAAAACCCATAACGTCTTTAAATGGCAGGAATTATATAAGGATATTAATGTTACTATTAAATAGGAATAGGGAAAAAAGGGGAAAAGGGAACTGGGCTAGAGGGGGAAGGGGAATGTTGGGAAAATTCCCAACTAAGGTTAAATGGAGATTCAGCTACCATTCTAATGGGTAATAATGAAAAAAGACTTTATTGGTTGGATGCTACAAAAATAGAGAGTACACATTTCATCCTGTCTAAATGACCTAGGTCATAGAGGAGAAAGGAGTTTCTCCCGTGGCTACACAATAATATATTAAAACTTTACATAATACATATACACCGTGCACTGTAAGAAAACAATTATCTAAAAAGGATGGCAGTGAGGACTATTACCCCCCACTTAACCTATCTAAGCTCTCTAAGAGCTGTTAACATCATATGCCCGGGCATAAATTTATGACAGAACCTGGAAAACCTGCTAGATTATGAAAACCCATAGGTAATTTATCTAAAGCTGAACGCAAGGGTTTGG
The DNA here is from genome assembly GCA_029206835.1 of Rana muscosa. Lineage (NCBI taxonomy): Eukaryota > Metazoa > Chordata > Amphibia > Anura > Ranidae > Rana > Rana muscosa. Next base: position 72,689,963 of record JARGYO010005626.1, on the reverse strand, counting down.
AAGAGCTGCGCAAGGCGGATAAAGTAATCGTAAAACCCAGTGATAAAGGTGGGAATGTGGTCCTTATGTCCGCAGCTTCCTATGAGAAGGAAACACTTCGTCTCCTCTCAGATCAACTCACATATAAAAAACTTACCTATAATCCCTTTGTAGATTTGGTACCACTCATCAATGATAAACTCAAATGGGCAGCAGATGAGGGTCTCCTGTCTAGACGGGAATTAGAGTACCTCAAGGTGGATGACTACAATGTCCCTACGTTTTACATTATACCTAAGATCCATAAGAACAGGGACAACCCACCAGGTAGACCTAGTGTGTCGGCCATCAGAGGCCCCATGGAGAGAATAGGCAAATATGTGGACACCCTTATCAAGGACTTAGTTAAACAACTCCCTTCCTATGTACGTGATACAGGTGATGTCCTAAAACATATAAAGGATATGCCCATCCCAGAGGGAGCCCTATTGGTCAGTGTAGATGTCGAGTCCTTCTATACATCTATCCCCCATGAATGGGGTATCTTGGCAGTCTACCACTTTCTGGAACTCACCTTTCCTCACATGGCAGCACAAAATGAATTTATCCTGGAGCTGCTGGAACTGGCACTAAAGAACAATTATTTTCAATTTGCCACCAAATTTTTCCAGCAGCTCCAGGGTACCTCGATGGGAGCCCCATGGGCCCCATCATATGCATGCCTACATCTCGGCTGGTGGGACGAAGACACAGTGTTCACCTCCTCGTTGTACCTCAGCCACGCATGCGCCTGGCTGAGGTACATCGATGACGTGTTCATGGTGTGGAAGGGGACCCCCACACAGCTGAACCAATTCATTGATGAGCTGAACCAAAACATGCGGAATCTACGCTTTACTTTTGTCTCCAGTCCCTTAGAGATTTCCTTTCAAGATTTAAAAATAAGTATCCAAGAGGGACATCTAATCACGGAGACATTCAGAAAAGCATCAGCAGCTAACACCTTACTGAGGGCAGATAGTCACCACCCAGTTTCCCTCAAACGAGGTATCCCGGTGGGACAATTTCTTAGAATCCGCAGAAACTGCTCCAGTGAAGAAAGCTACCGTAAAGAGTCAGAATCCCTCTATCAAAGATTTAGAGAAAGAGGATATGCACATAGGACCCTTCGTAGGGCTAAAAGCATAGCGAGCCAACACTCGCGTGAAGAATTACTTCAACCCAAATCCAAACAGCAGTTTAATCAAGTCCAGCCAGTCAGGTTCATCACACCGTTTGGTTCCCAGTGGCACCAGTTACGTGCAGTACTATCAGAACACTGGCACATCCTGACAGGTAGTAAACTACTCAAAGAAATAGTAAGAGACAGACCCCTAATTACAGCCAAAAGAGCTAGGAACCTCAGGGACGAATTAGTCAGTAGCGAATACATACGCCCAGTGGATAGGAATTGGCTAACAGACATGCCACGCACAGTGGGCATGTATGCATGTGGCCATTGTGGCACTTGCAAGTATGTGGATAAAACCAAAAACTTTAGAAATTCACTCTCTAGCAATACATACCCAATCAAGTCTTTTATCAACTGCAGTACAGCACGAGTACTGTATATTTTGGAATGCCCATGCCATCTCCTGTATGTTGGCAAAACCAAGCGCCAACTCAGAGTGCGGTTCGCAGAACATTTAAAGAGCATTCGTCTCAAGGAGGATACTCCAGTAGCCCAACATTTTTTTAAATTCCACGAGGGAAAAACACAAGGTCTACGAGTCAAGGGCTTTTATGCCCTGAATCTATCAGAAAGACGTGGGGATTTTGACACGGTTCTGATCAGATACGAAAAATCGTGGATTTTTAGACTACAAACACTCCAACCCAAAGGGTTAAATACAGAAATGAGCCTGAAAATATTTCTGGAACCCTGAAGTCATCATGTCCCTGACTAGTGACATTTGCTGTCTGACTCTTGATCGGGGTCCCCCTCAGTACAAACCAAGTGTGTGATTTCTTTGAGTATTTTGTAATATAGACTCCACGTTAATAGGGGCTACCTGGCAACATATAAATAGGTGGGGAACTTTGGCTGGCACTCTGCTATACCTTTTTAAATTTCAAATTTCAAATCTTGAATCTTTAACCCATTTCTGCCTCTACAAAAATCATCAAAATTTAAAATAGAATATAGGAATCTGAGTCCTATTCTTTCATGACACAATGTGAAAGCACTCTTTACATGATTTTTTAGCACTTTCTGTTATTCACCACAAGATGGCGCTACTACGTCCACCAGTGGGATCAGGCTTTTGATTGGCTGAATTATGCTATTTAATAAGGGCATTAACTGACCACTGACACATCAGGAAGAAGTGACATCACGGTCACGAAAGATGTCCCCTCCTATCTTCTAGTAAACATCCCCGTTACAACGGCCGGAAAACCTGCATAGAGATCTCCAAGGAATCTTGAGGAAATGCCTTTTGCCCCCAGTGGCAGAACTAAGGACTGCACCAACTTCAAAGCCCCTCTCCATGTGTGGATCTAGACGCTGTCTCCAGTTGATGAGACTTCAAGCGCCGCGTAGCCAGTCAGCGTCGGCAACACGTGACTGAATGAGAGACGCTCTCCACGCGGCACATGATCCGAGGATCCCTCCTTCACAAGCGGGGCACAGATACAGCTGAAGCAGACAGTGAGTGACGGTCGGAACTCTTTACTGAACCACATGATGGGGAAGCCAGTGAGCTACTATATGGTTACCCACTGTACCAAATTACACCGTATCACTCACTTGTAATGAACATAACCTCAGTCCTTAGGCATAAACTCTCCTCACCCAGGAAACCCAGGACTAATTTCTTTTTCGTACATCACGGGACACAGAGCGACTTAGTCATTACTAATGGGTTATATAGATTACCTTCAGGTGTTGGCACTGGCCAATTCCAAACCGGAAGTACCCTCCCCTATATAAGCCCCTCCCACCCGGGAGCACCTCAGTTTTTTGCCAGTGTCTAAGGTGTTGGCCAAAGAGTAACATGTGTTTTCACTGGGCTTGCGTACAGGTTCTTTTGGGCATTAGTAAGCTGTTCCGGATCCCACCAAAAAAGCTTCATAGCTAAACGGTCGGTACCCGGGCCTTGCAGCAGAAGAGCAAGGTTTTGCCTGTAATGCTTCTCTTAGGAGGGCTGGACCCTGGGATCCAGAGCTCTGGTCATACCCACGACCAAGATGTTGTCTGTGCAGGGTGCTATACAGGTCCAGGGGAGTGGAATCCTTGGGAACCCGGTCCCTGAAGGTTTAATTACAATGCCTGCCGTGATAGGTGAAGTTTGGACTTCTGTGGACCAAACAAAGTCCTGCGGCGGGGATCAGGTAAGTGGGGGCCCCCAGGAACTTGGTTCTATTGGGGGACCCCCAAGCCTAATTTGTCTTTCTGTCTGTTACCTAACGGTATTCCCGCTAAATATCTGTGTTTGCCTATAACTACTGAAAATGTAAAATTTTAATAGTAGTCAAGAAAAAAAAAAAAAAAAACAGGGACCGCGGTACCTGTGTTAAACCACTAGAGGCCGCTGTAGTCCATTTTTCTTGTCATGTGGATCTTTGGTTTTCTCAAGTCAAAAGATCCAGGCAGCTGGTAAGTTTCTCTGTGGGAATCCACTTCCTCTGCCCTGTTGCTGCGCTCATCCACCGCACAGGCCCTCCGGCAAAAAGGGCCCTGGCTCCTAGTCCCCTGTTTGATTTCGAAAAGGGCGCCAATGGCGCACGGGCGCGCGCGCGGGCGCGTGCACGCGCCTCCTATGAAAAAAAAGGGGCGGGTGGATGACGCTCGATGCGCGCCGCGACGCTTCTGCGCATGTGCGGGCGTCCCAGCATGGTTAAAAGACACAGTACAAGTGTCAGCTGCATGCAAACAGAGCTAGCAACAAACAGTGGCACACAGAGGCGGTTGATGCAGGCATCCCCATAGAAAGGCACTTTAGTGGACACCAGCTGGTATATAGCAGCACCTGTGTTAGACTATTACCAGCAAAATTGGTGTATGACGACGGGAATACCTCAGCTTTGTGCTTAAAGGATATGTCGTCCAGACGCTCCGGAAATAGATCTTCCAGGAAGCCAAAGGGGTCTCCATCGGGCTCTGAGGATATTGGGCATGCTTGTACTGCACCAATCTCCCCTGAGAATTCAGAGGTCAGTAGCCGTAGAAACCCCGCAGGAATGCCTGGTGCTGCGGCTGTCCCCAGTCCACCTGCTCCTGTATATATAACAGAGGAGGTTTTATCCTCAACTCTGGGAGGATTGGAAGAGAGCTTAACAGCATTGATCGCTGCTTCCCTGTCTCAGGAAAAGCGCGTCCGATCTCCGTCTCCTCCTTCAGAGTGCCTGTTAGTGGAGGAACAGCCCCACACAGAGATCGACCTACCTGAAGGGGATCAGGATGAGGTTGATTCAGTTATGGAGGAATCAACAGTGGAAGAACCTTTCTCAGCTTCTCAGGCTGAAAGATTATGGGTTCAGTCTCTGACTAATATGGTCCGATCAGCATTTAAAATGCCTCTGGCGGAACCACCATCCACTACGGTTTCCTCGCTGGGGTCGCTAAAAGCTCCCCAGGCTGTCTGTTCCTTCCCAATCCACCCTTTATTAGAAGGGCTTATTTACCAGGATTGGGAGCATCCTGATAAAATATTTGCTCCCCCCAAGAGATTTCCGGTGATCTATCCCATGGAGGATAAGTTCATAAGAAAATGGAGGGTCCCTACAGTGGACGCAGCCATCTCTTCTGTTAACAAATCACTGACATGTCCAGTAGATAATGTTCCAATGTTCAAAGACCCAATAGATAAAAAATTGGAGTCTTTACTAAAATCTGCTTTCTCTACAGCAAAAAGATCAGTTGAAACAAGTCTTAAGGGACTTACCAGATCAGCAGGCTCTTGCCCTAGCTGACCTGCCTAGAGCCTTGTGTTTTGCGGTGGACGCCATAAAGGATACAATCCAACAGGCCTCCCGCTTTACGCTGTCTATAGTACATATGCGTAGGCTTCTGTGGCTCAAAAACTGGTCTGCTGAAGCTCCCTGTAAAAAACTGCTGGTTAGCTTCCCATTTCATGGAGAACGCTTATTTGGAGAAGATCTGGACAAATATATCCAGAAAATTTCTGCCGGTAAAAGTTCACTCTTACCGGTTAAGAACAAGGGTAGAAGTCCTTCTTTTAAGAGGCCTACTTCTCCAGTCCCAGGCACATCGGCTGTGAAGCAGTTCCGACGGCCTCCGCGGTCAAATTCAGGGGGCAGAAATCAGGGACAATCACAGGGTAACAAGAAGCCCTGGATCAAGAGAGGTACAAAACCTCCCCCCAAGGCATGAAGCGTTGCCCCCACTCAATCGGGTGGGGGGAAGACTTCAGTTGTTCACAGAGACCTGGCGGGACACCATCAGAGACAGATGGGTGCTCTCCGCAGTAAGTCTGGGATACAAGCTGGAGTTAAAAGGCACTCCTCCTGCCCAATTTATGAGGTCAAACGTGCCAAGAGATCCCCAAAAGAGAGGATCCCTCCTTCTGGCACTAGAACAACTATTGCTCCAAGGTGTAATCATGAAGGTTCCCCTGGAAGAAAGCGGATTCGGGTTTTACTCGAACCTTTTCACAGTCCCCAAACCAAATGGGGACGTGAGGCCCATATTAAATCTAAAAGGGCTAAACAAGTTCCTAAATATCAGGACTTTTCGGATGGAGTCGATCCGATCGGTCGCCACCGCCCTACAAGGGCAGGAATGGCTAGCCTCGATCGACATAAAGGATGCTTATCTGCATATTCCCATCTTTCCGGCCCACCAGAAATTTCTACGCTTTGCAGTAGAAGGGCGCCATTTTCAGTTCAGAGCCTTACCTTTCGGTCTGGCCACAGCACCACGAGTGTTCACAAAAATTCTGGCCCCATTATTGGCCAATCTAAGAACACAGGGTGTAACGATAATGGCATATCTAGACGACCTGCTACTAATAGACCACTCAGTGGAAAAGCTGGAAGTAGCTATTCACAAGACAATCGAGTATCTGGAATATCACGGTTGGATTATCAACCGGGACAAGTCAGCTCTAAGACCAGTCAAAAGTCTGGAATACTTACGGCTAAGGCTGGATTCAAATCAGAGAAAGATTTTCTTACCTCCAGAGAAGGTGTCGTCTTTAAAAGATTTGACCCACTTAGTGGGTACAAAAAGAAAACCATCCATGCGCCTCTGCATGAGGCTGCTGGGAAAGATGGTGGCTTCATTCGAAGCGGTACCCTACGGTCAATTCCATTCAAGGAATTTGCAAAGGGCCATACTGTCAGCCTGGAACAAAAAAGTTCAGGCTTTAGACTTACCAATGTCCCTGTCCCCTTCCGTTCGCAAGAGCCTCCATTGGTGGTTGGTGCCCCAGAATCTGGAAAGAGGGAAACCCTTCAGTCCGGTTTCTTGGAAGGTGGTCACTACAGATGCCAGCCTCATAGGCTGGGGGGCAGTACTGGAGCAATGGTCTCTCCAGGGCAAGTGGTCAGAAGCAGAAAAGGCCCTGCCCATCAATCTCTTAGAGATACGAGCAGCCCGGTATGCCCTAGTAGCATGGACATCCAAACTCCAAGGGTCCCCTGTCAGAATTCAATCAGACAATGCCACGGCAGTGGCATATATCAATCACCAGGGTGGCACCAAGAGTCGTGCAGCCCAGAGGGAAGCAAATTGCATCCTGGAGTGGGCAGAAAAATATGTCCTAGCCATATCCGCGGTTTTCATCCCAGGAGTGGAAAATTGGAGAGCGGACTTTCTAAGTCGCCAACAATTATGCCCGGGGGAATGGTCTCTTCACCCCGAGGTTTTCCAGGCAATATGCCAGCGGTGGGGAACACCGGATGTAGATCTGCTAGCATCCAGATTCAACGCAAAGGTGGACAGATTTGTGTCTCGCACAAGGGATCCCCTAGCTTGCGGCTCGGATGCCCTAGTGTTCCCTTGGGATCAGTTCAAGCTGATATATGCATTCCCACCGCCACAATTGTTACCGCGATTACTCCGCAGAATCAGGGTAGAAAAGAAACCAGTGATTCTGGTGGCTCCAGCGTGGCCCCGAAGGGCATGGTACGCGGAGATTGTAAAAATGTCAGTGAGGAGTCCTTGGACCCTCCCACATCGTCCGGACCTGCTGTCGCAGGGACCGATATACCACCCTTCCTTACCAGCCCTAGGTTTGACGGCCTGGCTATTGAAGCCCACATTCTGAAAAAGAGAGGGCTCTCTAATTCTGTGGTATCTACCATGATCAATGCCAGGAAACCGGTATCCAGGCAGATCTATTATAGGATCTGGAAAGCATACATTACGTGGTGTGAGGCCAAGAAATGGCATCCACGTAAGTACGTGATAGGGAGGATTTTGGACTTCCTACAGTGGGCTGTAGATAGGAAGCTTGCCTTGAGTACTATCAAGGGTCAGATTTCGGCCTTGTCAATATTTTTTCAAAGGCCCTTGGCTTCGCATTCACTAGTCAAAGCCTTTATACAAGCAGTGATGCGTATTAGCCCTCCGGTTAGTATTCCCATATGTCCTTGGGACCTAAACCTGGTTCTGTCGGTTCTACAGAAACAACCGTTTGAACCATTACAACACATTTCCTTGGTTCTTCTCACCAGGAAATTGATTTTCTTAGTAGCCGTTTGTTCGGCTAAAAGAGTATCGGAATTAGCCGCCTTGTCCTGTAGGGAGCCATATCTGGTTGTCCATAAGGACAGAGTAGTATTACGTCCTCATCCAGCCTTTCTTCCTAAGGTGGTATCGAGGTTTCATTTGAACCAAGATGTGGTTCTTCCTTCTTTTTTCCCCAAACCTAGCTCGGTAGAGGAAAAGTTATTACATTCTTTGGATGTAGTAAGAGCAGTTAAAGCTTATCTAAAAGCCACTGCTCAGATTCGCAGAACGGATTCTTTATTTGTTCTGCCGGAAGGCCCCAGAAAGGGTCAGGCAGCATCAAAATCTACTTTAGCCAAGTGGATTCGACAGGTCATAATACAAGCCTATGGCTTGAGAAAGAGACCGCCTCCGTTCAAAGTTAGGGCGCACTCCACAAGAGCAGTTGGAACTTCATGGGCAGTGCATCACCAGGCCTCCCTGGCTCAAGTATGTAAGGCCGCAACATGGTCTTCGGTACACACGTTTACTAGGTTCTACCAGGTAGACGTTAGAAGTCAGGAGGATGTCGCCTTTGGGCGCAGTGTGTTGCAGGCCGCAAAAGATCCTCATGCCTGATGGCGCCCAGCTTATGTATCCCTCCCCTCATTTGGCATTGCTTTGGGACGTCCCATTAGTAATGACTAAGTCGCTCTGTGTCCCGTGATGTACGAAAAAGAAAAAGGGATTTTTATAACAGCTTACCTGTAAAATCCTTTTCTTGGAGTACATCACGGGACACAGAGCTCCCACCCCTCTTTTTGGGACACTTATTGCTTGGCTACAAAACTGAGGTGCTCCCGGGTGGGAGGGGCTTATATAGGGGAGGGTACTTCCGGTTTGGAATTGGCCAGTGCCAACACCTGAAGGTAATCTATATAACCCATTAGTAATGACTAAGTCGCTCTGTGTCCCGTGATGTACTCCAAGAAAAGGATTTTACAGGTAAGCTGTTATAAAAATCCCTTTTTTTAGTCCCCATGTAGAGATATTTTACAAAAGGACATACCCTACAGATATCTCTTTATGTAATCCTCTGAATGTTCGTCTCCTATGTCAGTCTATTTAGACACAATAAGCCCATATATCGAGGATACTTACATCCATATGCAGTGCTTTTCTGACATGCTATATATATATTGGCTTTCTTGAGACCTTCTAGAACGCGCAGGATTATTCACAGTATTTCCAGCAACCATTTATGCGGACTATCATTGAGTTTGATTTCCATGATGATTCAGGAACTGTCATGCTGACACCTCATCAAGGATTTTTCTAATATTAGTTCCGCATACATCTTTCTTGGTTCTCTTTCATAATCTAGCAGGTTTTCCAGGTTCTGTCATAAGTTTATGCCCGGGCATATGATGTTAACAGCTCTTAGAGAGCTTAGATAGGTTAAGTGGGGGGTAATAGTCCTCTCTGCCATCTTTTTTAGATAATTGTTTTCTTACAGTGCACGGTGTATATGTATTATGTAAAGTTTTAATATATTATTGTGTAGCCACGGGAGAAACTCCTTTCTCCTCTATGACCTAGGTCATTTAGACAGGATGAAATGTGTACTCTCTATTTTTGTAGCATTCAACCAATAAAGTCTTTTTTCATTATTACCCATTAGAATGGTAGCTGAATCTCCATTTAACCTTAGTTGGGAATTTTCCCAACATTCCCCTTCCCCCTCTAGCCCAGTTCCCTTTTCCCCTTTTTTCCCTATTCCTATTTAACAGAATTTATGGTTAGGAGGATCCCGTTTTCATAAACGAATCATCTTTTGGTTGTATCTAATATTGTTACCCTACAGTGAATTGGGCATTTTACACCCCCCCCCCTTTTTTGTATTAATGTTACTAGTATGGAGAACACAGGGGTTGAAAATATGGACGCCATAAGTGGAGTTCAACCTCACCCTCTCTCAGATGACAATAGAGTGAGGCCAGACCCGCAGACTCCACAGTATCGTGATATGGGTCAATTGAAGGGAAGTGGGGGACGTCCTATACAACAACCAAAGAAAAAAGGGGCGAATGTCCCCCAGAAAAATAACTATCCCCCTAGGACCCAATATCCCTCAGCTAATAACTATCCGAAAAATCCGGGGAAGCAACAACATGGTTATTATAATAGAGGAAATAGACCTCCTCACACCCCTCAAAATTATGGGAATCAACAATTCTATCCCCCAGGCAGATCATCGCAAATGGACTACATGGGGAGATATGAGGATCCTATGCAAAGAAGACCCCATTGGAATGAACAGTATGAAAGACCATACGGTTCACCTACAGTCCCCTGGAAGTATGATGTGAGGGTGGATAATCGCTATAGTTTGCTACAGGACTCCAAAAATTAGTATGAGGGAGAATATGCAAAAAAATAGGCAAGGATTTCCACGAGAGGATTATCAAAGATCACATGAGGAATCGAGTAATCCAGCCCCTCTCAGGAACAAATCGGATAGTTTTTTAGGGAAAGGACAGAACAGAAAAGTAAGACTAAGAGAGGATGCAGAGGAAAACAGAACTCCAAGAAAAAAGAGGAGATAAATAATGAAGGAATTTTTAATCTGAGTGGGATAATGCTGACAGAAATAGAACAAAGGACTCTTAACAAAGGTTTAAAATTTGCACCCAGACAAGGACTTAATAAATTCCAAACGTTCATTGATTTACAAAAATACACGAGGAAGTTGAGTATTAAAAGATATTTTCTCTCTGATCCTATAATAAGGAACTTTGTTCCTCAAAGTAAATCTGATAACAGCAGTACAGGGAAGTCTAAGGGAACGGGCCTCAGAAATGCATCCCTTTTTAACCCCCCTGGAAAACCTGCTGCTAGTATCTCTGTTTTTAAAGAAATGGTTTTACAAGATCTTCGTAAAGCACATTTTAAGAATGAAAACCAAAAAGATATTCAGGAAGGAATTGAATCTTTATGTCAGAAAAAAGAATTAATCATACGTCCCGCGGATAAAGGGGGGGCATTGTGCTCCTTAAAAAGCAGGACTATCTGGACGAGATGAATAGTTTACTGTCAGATAGAGATACATATACTATTCTGAAACGTGACCCCACTCTAGGGTATAAGAAACAGTTGGATGGGTTGGTACAGGATGGCTTCAGAAAGGGTATTCTAAATACAAATGAAAAGGAATTCCTGATACCCCTGGCACCTAAAATGCCGATTGTCTACTACTTACCCAAAATACACAAAGATCTAACTCAACCACCCGGTAGACCAATTGTGAGTGGTATTGAGTCCCTCACGTCCAGAATAGGAAAGTATGTGGATTTTTTTCTACAGCCGGTGGTTACAAAAACCCCCGCTTTCTTGAAGGACTCCATGCAGCTGATGAATGAGATGTCTGCACTTCACATTGAAGATGATGTATTACTTGTCACGGCAGACGTCTCTACTTTGTACATCAATATTCCCCACATACTAGGGTTTCAAGCAGCTAGGTTCTTCTTGAATAAAGAACAATCACTAAAAAAGCCTACAATAGAATTTGTTTTGAAACTCCTTAAGTTTGCGATGGAGCATAACTATTTTTACTATGATGGACAATATTTTCTGCAACAGACGGGCGTGGCGATGGGAGCTAAATTTGCTCCCAGCCTCGCCAACCTTTTCATGGCCCTGTGGGAAAATGATCATATTTTCTCATGGAGATGCCCCCAATTACTATACTGGCGAAGATATATTGATGACGCCTTTTTCCTTTGGAAAGGGGACCCCGAATCCCTAAAATCATTTATGGAAATGGTTAACACCAACCAATGGGGCATTAGGTTCACCTATGAAGCAAATATCTGCTCTGTAAATTTCCTGGATCTGGTAATTATGAAAGAAGAAGGGAGACTAATTACTAAAACTTTTTTCAAATCTACCGATAAAAATGGGTATATACCAATGGGTAGTTGTCATCATCCCAGTTGGTTGAAAGCAATACCCAAGAGCCAGTTCCAGAGGATAAGGAGGAATTGTTCTCGTACGGAAGACTTCAAGATACAAACAGATATTATAAAAAATCGCTTCATTGATAAAGGATATGACCGTAATGCTTTGGAAAAGGATATTGTCAAAGTTAATAACATGGAGAGAGAAATACTGTTGAAACCCAAAGTTAGGGATATAGAAGATAATAGGGGTTTTGAATGGGCTTTCATTACGAATTTCTCCTCCCACCATTGGTGGGTTAACAAGGTTATGAGGAAACATTGGAATATCCTTAAGGGGGATAGGGTCCTGGGACCAGTTATACCTACTAAACCCAATATTGTTTATAGGAGAACTTTAAACCTCAAGGATAAACTGGCACCTAGTGCTATTGATATACCTCCCAGGATTAGTATGTTTGGGGACATGAAGGGATTTTTTCCTTGTAAGAGGTGTAAGGTGTGCAAAACATCTCAGACTGTTAGAACCACCTCCTTTACCTCTCAGGTGACGTCAAAAGTATATAAGATAAAAGATTTTATTACCTGTGGGACGGTGGGAGTTATTTATCTCCTAACCTGCCCTTGCAATTTACAATACGTTGGCAGAACAACAAGAGCCCTAAATGTGAGAATAGGAGAACATCTTGGGAATATTAGACGAGGATTTGTGGGACACAGTGTATCTAAACATTTTCGTACACACCATAATAGGAACACCTCCTTGGTAAAAGTAGTGGCTATAGAAAAATACACTGCCCATTGGAGGGGTGATAACTTGAAAAGACATGTGTCCCAACGTGAAACCAGATGGATACATGACCTCCAATGTTATAATCCCCTGGGTTTAAACGTCGAATGGGATATTAACTGCTTTATTGACAATAAATAGCATTAATTCCCATTCTGATGTGCTCTACTGAAGATCTGACTGAATACCTTTTTATTAATTTTTAGAATAATTTTTAATTAATTTTTATGACATTTTTTAATTGCTAAATTGTTATATATTTTTACATATTATATACAATTTTTTTCTGAGGTAATATATAATATACACCTCATTTTATCCGCATCCATATTTCTACATTAATTAATTAAATTTATACATTTATATGCATATTCTTTGATGTTAGAGGTATAATTAGTATTCGTTCTGACATATATATATATATATATATATATATATATATATATATATATTTTTTTTTTTTTTTAATGTATTTATGTGTTTATAATATGTTTCCCATTTATTTCTATTGAGCTGAGGATATGTTAAAAGATTTTTTTTGGTATAATCTAATATGCAAAATACCAATTTTTATCCTTTTTTTTGGTGACCCCAGAGATATATCTCTAAATGTTACTTCCGGTGTCACGGCTGCCCTATGAGTATATATACGTGAAGTGATGACGCTGGTAATTAGCCTCCGTTCCCAGTTGATGCCATTTTTGGGGAAACACGTCGGGTGGAGCCAAGATTCCTAACGTCATCACGTATTGGATATTGATGTATTGATGCAGTCTATGTTTGCTCTCTGACTAGCATACGGAAACATTAGAAACCTTTTTTACCCTTGGTACGTTGCTGTTTCCTTGCCTATTTTGCCTATTTTACTATTTGTGGATTGGATGTTGACTTTTTGATTTTGGCTTTTTTGCTGTGTTTTTACAATAAATCCTTTTGAATTTTTGGAAAATACTGCACCATGAAGTCCTTTTTTTAATCCTTCCTTGCTGAGTTGAACAAGCTCTTAGGAGTACACTTGGAAGCTGGAGCGATTCTATTCCCGCCTACCTTTTTCGTTTTGGATACTGTGTGTCAAGATATCTGATTACCTGGTGGAGTGAGGACAGGCCACCTGGGATAAAGGAACAGGTGAATACCATCGCTGCCGGCAGGCTGATGCACACGCCTTTGTGACCTCTATGATCTGAGGTCCCGTCCATCTGGTAAGCGGCTTTAAGATTATCTGTTATCACTGAACATCTATAGAGTAAGGCTCCCTTTGGATATCCCTTATCCATATGAAGCAAGTGGATTTCACCTTTGGAATTTAAATGTGTTGTGGACATTTTTTTCAATCTCACCTTTATAATTTTAATTTTTAAATTAATATTTGCCTTTGGAGAACAATTTCACTTTCACTATTGAGATTCAGTATATATTCTCTTGTGTTTTTTTTCACTATTGAGATTCAGTATATATTCTCTTGTGTTTTTTTTCACATAGTGTGTTATTAGTAATATATTCATCATTTTTTATTTAATCAATGTCAGTGGTTGCACGCTTGTCCTTTTTACACATGTCTTTTGAGTTTTAGTATTTTTAACTTTTTACTTGTAGCAGCACCACATTTTTTGGATCATTTATTTATTCACCATTTTTTAAAATATACTTTCGGTTTAGCGCAGGTTTTTCCAAACTATATATAACTATGGGGGAGGGGCCTACCAGCTTCTCTGGATACTGCTTCGAAGGGGTCTCTTTCTTTTGATCTTTGCATTTCCCTTTTGGACTCTTTCTTCCATTTTTCCTTGGACTTTAGTCTCTCTTGGGCTCGGTATGCATTGATCTCCCTCCTCTTAATGGGTGTAGCTACCCGCTGAGGGACACTATTCTCTTTCTTTGGTGTATATTCCCGCTGGGGAACACTGTTTCTTCTGAGGGGTGTTGTCCTCTCTTTTTCTACACTTCTCATTCAGTTTGGAGCTCACTGGAGATGATGGGCACCCGGTTGACTCCTTCACCTGGGCCCTCTGAAGTTTTCCGCCGGCTTGCGGTTATTCATCTTTTTTTTCTTTGGACTGGAATACACTTTGGCGACATGACCAGCCCCTCCACAGTTGAAACAAATCGCATCCCCCCAATCTTGCAGGGATGCGGGCGCTGAGGTGTTTGGAAACAGCTCCCTCTTCGGACTTTCCCTCTCCGGTACCCCTTGATCCTTGGCCATCAGGGAGGTCAGCATCCCCAATACTTGGGACATCTGTGACTTCAAGGTATCCACCTCTGAGTCTCTCTCTCGAGGGTCATGGCCGTCCTGACCATCACCGCCGGAGGATTGATTGGCTCGACTGGTTGGTTCCTTCTTTTATCCTCCAACATAGCCTCTTCTTCTCTGACCACTCGGATTAAGTCGGGGTACTCCAGGCTCTTCCCGTCCTGTCGAGTGCGTAACGCCAATGCAATGGGGTCCAGGGGCTGAGCTCCCCGCAACACCTGCTGAACATGGGCCTCATCCACCTTCCTTGGGTCGATCCCCTTCTTCAGTATAATTTTGTGCAGGATCTTATCCAGACGCCTCATGAACTCTGACAGTTTCTCTCCTGTCTTTTGGTAGCAGTGTTCCAGCTGGTAAGTGAGCTCAGTGACATTCTCTGTTCCACCGAACACATTCTGCAAAATGTCCAGATAATCCTGTGCATCACAGTCTTTCTTGCTCCGCTTGAGGTTGCCTCTGGCCTCCAAGGCAGGCCCCTTCAGACTCTCTGTGATTCTCTGTTTCCTTCGGTGTTCTGGGACTTCCCATTCTTCTAACGCCTGAGTGGCACTGTCTAGCCACTCCTCAAATCCCTCTTCCCCCGAAGGTACAGGTTTCCTTCCAGAAAATATCCTGAGTTTTCTGTATCCCGACATCGGGTAGTCTGTAGGATTCTTCTTACACTGGGCTACAATCTCCCCCAGGACCGCGCACAATTCTGCGCTGAGGGTGGCCGGTGGCGACCCGGGACTCTCTTTAGCCTTCTGCTTTCCTGCTTTTGGGGACTGCGGTGGAGATATCTGTGGAGGTGATGGTTTTGGTGTCTGAAACCATCCTCCCCTGACTGGCAGCGCATGTATTAAGCTATAGGTCTGATCATCCATCGCTTTTATGCTTGGAATTTTGAAATGCTCTGGGATTTCATTCTTCCATTCTATTAGTGCGTGGGTCAGCGAAGAATTCGACCTGACATCCATGACCCATGCTTTCTGGTGTGGGGACAGCGACATTACTAGCTGCTTTACCGCTACTTCTTGCCAGATCCCCGGGAGTTCAATAACTACTGCCGCGGCTGAATTGGTGCCAGCCACCGTGCACCACCGTTCCACTTCCAATGGGTCCATGCCGGTACTTTTGGCGCGTTGCTTGCTGTATCAGGATCCCGGACTCGAGAGCCCCCACGTGTAGCGCTACCCCCAGTTAAGAGAGCCGCTGGTTTTGTTTCGGGCCCTGTATACAGCACCACCAACCCCCGGCAATCTACTCAACCCACACTGGCACAGTTAGCCTAAGGAATGTTACCTCGTAACGGTCTATACATGATTATACACAGTCTGGCAGTATTGATAGATAACTACTATCTGCAAAGATGACACTGATACCAAGGTAATAAAATATAACTGGATTTACTTTGGTATAAAGGTTCAAGGTTAAAAACATCACATAGCATACATGCAGAGCCCTGCAGCAATAAACATATTCATCAGTGATAGTGCAGAGTTATCACCCGCCACGTGCAACTATCTTCTTTCCTTATGCGCAATATGGCGCAGCAACAAAGTTTTACCTCCCACCCTGGTCAGGCCTGACTCAGATTAAAACTCAGTCCCTTATGAGAACAATTCTTCGCATGCAACTTGAACGGTGATGCACTTTCAGGAAACAAGATTTGTAATCCAATGGTAGTAAATAAACAAGGTGGGCCAAGGCAGTCACTAGGCCCAACAAAGTAAAAGGCTAATGAAGTGAGCAAGTGCTCGCTCACCACTCCGGACGCGATCCCAGTCCGGGCTTCCACCACTGTGTATCCGCACACAATGTCTCCAATGGCCGGGTCTCCGGTCCAACCGATGTCAGCAAACTCGAGCAGGAACAGGTGCCACCCAGGCTCTGCAGTGGGGTGGAAGGCTCTTTGGTCCGTATGCAAGGCCCAGGCTTCAGGCCTTACACAGCAGCAGATCCGCACAGGGAGTCCTATTACTTGCAGCGCGGTGTCCAAAGAGGCCGAGCTTCGCCTCGCCCCCTCCTCTTATAGCCCCACCCATGAGTCTCTGCGGCAGCCCAATGCACCCTGGGTGCCGAACAGGGTTCTGGGTAACGTAGTCCAGGGGCCTTAAAGTAGGGTGACCAGACATCCCCGGTTTTAGGGGACAGTCCCCTGATTGAGGACACTGTCCCCGGACCAAGTCTGTCCCCAGTTTTGTCCCCGGATTGGATTTGAACAGGGGCTGGGCAATTTCAAAGACAGTCAGTGCAGAATAAAAAAAAAAAATCTGAATTGCATACCCCCGCTCCGCCGCGCCTACTAGCTTAGGGGGTGTATTTTTTCCATTATCTGTGCCCCTTTCTGATGATCATGTGCTGGTCGGAGCGGAGGGAATATTTCCTCAGTTTCGGGTGCATGCCCATTCAGCTCCGCTCGCATGTTCTTCTGCCTTGGCTCAAGTCCTGGCCAGCCGCCTGCCTGCTTATCTCCTTGCCTTCCCTGGTGGAGTGATCTTTCTCCGCACCCCACCCAGTAGTAGCCGGGGGGCCCGGAGAGTAAGACTTGACAGGCTGTGAGGCAGGCGGCGACGGGCAGAGAGTCACTGATTGCCGCCATTACTAGTAAAAAAAAAATATATATATATATATATATATATATATATATATATATGTCCCCGGATTTCATTTTAAAAATCTGGTCACCTTACCTTAAAGGAGACCCCGCTACACAAGTCTAATGGCTGCAAACCTTTTAGAAGCAGGTCAACTGCAAGTCTATTGCACATGTTAATTACCGGTAATTGTGAATGATCTCAAAAGCATCCACGTTGAACAGATGCCGCCAACACAAGACCAAAGCCCACCGACACAGGCCCCCACAGTCCACCTACTGGAAAATTAAATCTGACAGAAGAATTATATTTGAATTATCAAAGAAAGAAAAAACCCTAACCTACAGATCCTATAATCTGATGTAATTGTCCCTGAGTGGCACTGCATGTTTTAACTTGACCATGTGTATGTCGAAAGTTAAGTAGGTCTGAATAAAAGTCCTATTCCCTCCTCCCCTCACTGTCCCCTGGAACTCTTCAGTCACAAGAGGACAAGTGTCCACTACATTCCACACATAACTTTACCTCTTTATAAGGAGGATTAGCAGTGGGGTCGTACTGAATCACTCACAAATAGTAATAATTTGTTCTGTGCTCACAACATGTCTTCTCTGTACATTAAAAGATTATAAAAGAATAATGCCATGCAAAAAGTAACATTACTTAGTAAAATGACTGATCATGCCATCCAGGAAGAGTTTAGTCCACCCGGTTTACAATAATATTTTCAGGATTATGGGGTTACTGTGGATCATAGGTTTTTGCAAAATGGGGCTGTCAATTGCACAAAATCAATGCAGAAAAAAAAAACAATGGGCACTATTTGGAAAGGCTGCGACTCACGTTTTTTAGTTTAAATGGGAAATGTTCAAGTCTAGCAGCTTTTCTCCACCAGGGTTCCTCCAGAGACTAAAATCAAGATAAATATTGCGCTAGTCAAGAAATTAAATTAAAAAACTTGTGTAATAAAAACAAAAAGCTGCTACATAAAATGAAATAAAATTCCTCCAGAGACTGCAAGAGGTTCCTTGAGCTGTAGTGGATAGGATGATGTCTGCATAGTTCTGGCACCAAGACTGCTTGCAAAACCAGCGGCATGGAACCTGAGGGGCTTCTCCTCTTTTTGCTCAGAAATGACTGACACCAATGATCATGTAAAGGGGGCATTCTTCCACTGACCACCATTGTAAGGATCATTATTCCCAAAAAAACTGCGTATCAGGCATTCTTTACACTGACCACCAGTATAAGGAGACCATCTTTAAATGTACAATAAAATTATTTTTTAGCAGGGGCTCCCCAAGACCTGAGCATTATTTAAAGGGTTCCTCCATGGTAAAAAGGTTGAGAAAAGCTGGTCAGGAGTGTACATCTGGCAGCTATGACATTGTGAACAAGCACAGCATATCCGTGTGAAATGTTAATCTTAGTCCTGTATCATCTCTGTCTGGCATGGGACAATAAGGATTTCTGTCAAGCAAACTTCTCGTTCCAGTCTGCGCCCACTTTCTTTCTTCTACAGACTTCAGCAACGGTGGTGAACTGGGGCGAGCACTTGGAGAGAAATTGCACCTCATTGGCCTGAGCGATGTATGCTTTGTGTTGTGGACTTTGGCAGATATGGCTGCTGGGGTACTCTCCTGACACTCATTATAACATAGGCAGGTGATTGGAGCAGCAAAATGTTTACATCTGTGGTTGTGGGGTGCTAAAAACACACCTCAACTGTGTGTTTTAAGCCCCCAACCACTTAAGGACCGCCGGATGACGATGTACGTCGACAGAATGGCACGGACAGGCACAAGGGTGTACAGGTACGTCCCCTTTAAGAACCCGTCTGGTGGTCTCGCGCTCGCAATCCGGTCCGAAGCTCCATAACCGCGCCCACGGGACCCGCGGACCCGATCGCCGCCGGTATCCCGCGATCGGGTCACAGAGCTGAAGAATGGGGAGAGGTAAGTGTAAACCAGGGATATGCAATTAGCGGACCTCCAGCTGTTGCAAAACTACAAGTCCCATCATACCTCTGCCTCTGTGTGTCATGCTTGCTGCTGTCAGAGTCTCGCTATGCCTCATGGGACTTGTAGTTTGGCAACAGCTGGAGGTCCGCTAATTGCATATCCCTGGTGTAAACAAACCTTTCCCCGTTCTTCACAGTGGCATGTCAGTGATCGTCTGTTTCCTGTCATAGAGAACGACGATCAGTGACATCACACGCCAAGCCACGCCCCCTATGGTTAGAATCACTCATTAGGTCACACTTAACTCCTACAGCGCCACCTAGAGGTTAAACCCTTCACTGCCAGTGTAATTTTCACAGTAATCAGTGCATATTTATAGCACTGATCGCTGTAAAAATGACAATGGTCCCAAAAATGTGTCAAAAGTGTCCGATGTGTCCGCCATAATGTCGCAGTCACGATAAAAATTGCTGATCGCCGCCATTACTAGTAAAAAAAAAATATTAATAAAAATGCCATAAAACTATCCCCTATTTTGTAGACGCTATAACTTTTGCGCAAACCAATAAATAAACGCTTATTGCGATTTTTTTTTTTTTTTTTTTTTTTTTACCAAAAATATGTAGAATACGTATCGGCCTAAACTGAAGGAAAAAAAAGTTTTTTTTATATATTTTTGGGGGATATTTATTATAGCAAAAAGTAAAAAATATTGAATTTTTTTCAAAATTGTCGCTCTATTTTGGTTTATAGCGCAAAAAATGAAAACTACAGATTGATTTAAAATTTTTGACCTTAGTTCCACTTTGAGAACTACATTGGCATGTTGAGGAGGTGGCAAGGAATCATGAACAAGGAAAACAAAATATAAGCAGATTAGATGTGGCACTAAAAAATTACATCCTAAAGGAAGACTGGGTGCACATTGCATCAAATGCAAGGAAATGTATGTGCTGGATATAGTTATAGAGTTATAGTTATAGTATTGCTCTTCTGTGAAGTTTTCTTGCCAATGCAAATTTGGGACCATCTCTACTATGTTGTTGCTCCCCCCCCCCCCAGCTTGTCGGCTTCTTTATTGTAGAGACACAAAGCTTCCTAGTTTTCCAAATCTTTCCGTTATCGCCTTTTGCGTTATGCCGTTGTTAGGAGACTACAGCATGGCGGTGTGACGTCATTAGGGGGTGTTGCTTCCTTTCCTTAGAAAGCACCAGTGTGCTAATCAACCTAGAAGACATGCCAAGACACGCCCACTCTTTTTACATTGAGTCCGCCCATGCCCTGCTCATGTCCCGCCTATGCCACTGTCCACTGGGATTGAATCATGGGAAATATAGTTCCTCGTGGGAGGCGCAGAGTGTAAGGTAATGACGTGCTAGCTCTGCAAAACTCCTCCCAGCATCACTATCTGAATCCAGCAGCACAGGCTCAGAGGGCAGGTTACACTAAGTAATTACAGGTGTATGCTGAAGTCATAATTTTATTTACTACATTTGTTAATTTGTTTTAATTTTCATGAGCTTCGGTAATGATTCACTAAAAATTGATAGGCTGCCTTTAGATGTACTCCTAAATAAAACCTGTTTTGATCACATACCTTATTTTAGTTTCATTGATGTAATTTTTTGGGTCTCTGTGCTCCTCTAATAATCAGTACAGGAAGATTGTGACCGGTGGGCGGGGCCAGCAGGTTGCCTTTGTACTTCTCTTAAGAGCCTTCAGCCCTAAGGCAAGAAGTTGGTTGGCTTTTGGGGTAAATTATGAAAATATCCAAATGTTTTGCTGGGTGGATAGTAGTCTGGAGAAGTGGCTGGTCCTAGGTTTATGGCCCTAGATCAGTTGTGGTCAACCAGAAAATTATAGAGGGCCACAAGTGTAGCCGCTAACACCTCCAGAGGGCCGCACAATAGAAGCATTTTCATATCTCCGCACCCAAAACTTTGCTCCTACTGGACTTGTTAAAGTGTATTGCAATGCACACTGAAGTTGGAGTACAACCTCCAGCATTGGTATCAGTGGATGCAAAAAAGGCCCCCCAGCACTAGAGTCAGTGGGTGCAATAATAACACCCCTGGTGTCAGTAAAATGAACTCCCCCCCCCCCCCCACATTGAAGGTCAGTGGCAGTGCAATTTAACCCTCCCTTAATTGGTGGTCAGTGGCAGTGATCTATAAACCCCCGAATTGTAGATAGGCAGTAAAGGTTAATTCCCCTCCTCCCCCTGTATTGTGGACTGCCAGTAAAAGTTAAGCCCCATCACTTACCCATCACAAGCTCTTGCTCTGCTCTTTCTCTCCCCAGGCCCCCGTCTCTCTCATTCAGTGCCAAGTGTTGGAACACCAAGCGCTGTGCTGAGAACTCGGCCTGTCCAAGTGTCTATTTACATGAGGCGTGAGATGGAAACGACAAGAGTGTGACTCCAATATATACTGTATATACACTATACTACCAAAAGTATTTGGACACCTGCCTTGACACGCACATGAACTTTAATGGCATCCCAGTCTTAGTCCGTAGGGTTCAATATTGAGTTGGCAATTTTTTATTTTGAGAATCTTGCAAACAAGAAACACATTCCACCTTTTGTTTTATACAAAAATACAAAAAATAAATATATATTTTTCCTTTTTTTTTTTTTTTTTTTTTTTAATATATGCATAACATATTGTATACAAGACTAATAATAATAAAGGCATACTTCAACCTATAATATATGAACAAACGTTTTTTTCCACCAAGAGAAATATCACTGCATTAAATTATACTATATATATATATACACACACACACATCACTACAAGCACGGACATCTTCAAAAATACTACACATTACTCAACTTGATTAACACTCAGACCAAGAAACATAGATTATCATGTGTATGTAGCCTTTCTTCAAAAATTATGTGTATCCTTGAAAATCTAAGGGAGTGCCCAGAGAGAAAACAGGGAAAGAACCCAACACCCAGAGATCAACAAACAGCAGCTACAGGCCTGATATTCCTCCACGCCTTTATCCAGACCCTTTGCCGCCATCTGTCTTTCTCGAGACCCCGAATTTTCCCTACCTCACCAAGAATCTCACACACCACCACCGGAACAGGAAGGACTTTCTGCCGAAGGGATACCTGACACCGTGCATTCCAGGTGTAATATCGGACTACTAAGCTGACTAAAAAAAGAGTGTCCAAATCAAATCCCTTGCGATTCTGCAATGCTCCATACACCCACTCAGCATAAGACATGCTAGGCAAGAAAGGAATATTTAGAGCCCTCCCCACCTTTTTATAGACTTCTATATTGAAAGGGCACTGAAGCAAGAAGTGGTCCATGGTTTCCACTTCACCCTGACACTCCGCTCTTGGACAACCACGATTGTCCAAAGAGCGGCACTTCACGTTCCCCCTCACATAGAGCCTACCGTGGAAAGCGAGCCAGGCCTGGTCCCTAAATTTCAAGGGAATCTGCTCAGAATTTATTAAACGTAAACCTTCCCTCATAATATGACCTGGGCAATCCCTTAAGGCCAGTGGCGCATGAAAGACAGTACCCACGATCTTCTCACCCAGGAGTCTCCTAGGGAGGGACCTGATATCCTCCGCTGTCACATGCCACCGTTTAAGAATTTTCAGGCACGGGGCAACATAAGCCGGGAGCTTACCATGCTTGATCCTTAGGCTTTTCCCTGGCCCGCCACTCTCCCAACAGCCCAGAAAAGGTCTAAACCAGATCTGGAAAATACCTACCCATCCAGGCGGTCTCTCTGCTAGCATGTTACCAAAATTGTGTTTCAAAAACATCAGAGAGAAGAACACAACTGGGTTGACCATCCCTAGGCCACCCTTCCGCCTTGATAGGTAAGTCACATTCCGCTTCACAAGATTCAGCCTGTTCCCCCATAATAATTGGAAGAAACAACTATAAATCCTGGTATAGAAGGACTCTGGCAAGATGCAAACAAAGCTGACATACAGAAAGGTAGGAATCAGGTAGGTCTTAATCAAATCCACCCTTTCCCTCAAGGAGAGCCGCCACCCCTTCCAGCATTTCACCTTGACATCAGCATCATTCAGCCTGGCTTCCCAATTTGACTTACTGTAATCATCAGGGCCAAACTCGATGCCTAATATTTTGACTTTCTGCTGAGGCCTCGGGAAGGTGTCCGGAAGTGCAAAGCTCTCACCTCCCTCGCTCATCCAAAAAACTTCACTTTTATCACGGTTGACCTGGGAGCCCGATGCCTCGGAATACTGCTCTATAACTGAGACCACCTCCTGCGCCTCCTCTGTCCCAGAGATAAAGACAGAAACGTCATCAGCATAGGCTACAACCCTCAAGGGCGGCTCACCAGTAATGCCCACCGGCACCCCGCACAACTGTCCGCTCTCTAGCCTTCTGATGAAGGGGTCGATTGCGAACACATATAGCAAAGGGCTCAGTGGACACCCCTGGCGCACCCCGGATCCAACCCTGAAGGGTCGTCCAACCCAACCGTTAACAAGCATGAAGCTCTCTGCCTCTCTGTATAAAGTCTTAAGCCATCCAATAAACCCACCCTCCAGGCCATACTTGTCAAGGAGAAGCCAGAGGTACTCATGGTTGACACGATCAAAAGCCTTCGCCTGATCCAATGCCAGCAAATACTTTCCCCAGCCTTCAGCCCTGCAACGTTCCAGAGCCTCCCGGACAGCTAACACCGCTGAAAAAGTGCTCCTGCCCCGGACCGAACAGTGCTGCTGACGAGAAAGCAATCTGTCTGCTACTGACGACAAGCGCCAGAAAATTATCTTCGCCAGAATTTTTCTATCGACATTGAGAAGGCTAATGGGGCGCCAATTCTCAATCATCGAGGGATCCTTGCCTTTTGACAACAGAATCACAGCAGATTGTCTCATGGAGGGAGGGAGTGAACCCTCTTGCAGGCAGCCATTAAATACCTCCACAAGATAAGGTACCAAGCTGGATTTGAAAGTCTTATAAAATTCAGCTGTCAATCCGTCTGGCCCAGGTGTTTTCTTAATAGCCAGACCGTCTATAGCTTTGACTACCTCTTCTGCTGTAATTTACCCCGTGAAACTTGCCAGCGGAATGTTATTTCCCAGACCTGGTGTAGAATCCAGAAAACTTGACATCTTTGCCCGATCGAGGTACTTCTTCCCCAGAAGATCCACATAAAAAGACCTTGAGACCTCCAGGATCCCTGACCTGGATTTCGTCAAAGAGCCCGTACTATCCCTTAGCCCAACAACCGTCTTAACTGCTGCGCTTTGTTTGCAGTTCTGATAAGGGTCGGGCGAGTGATATTTCCCGTAGTCCCTTTCCAGAACCAAAGAAGCGTGCCGATCATACTGATACTTCCTAAGGAGAAGTTTTACCTCAGAGATTGCCCCTGAATCTCCACCACTCGAGACAAGGCGATCAAGTTTTCTCCGCAGCTGCTGGTAGGCAATGTACCTACCAAGCTGTTTCCTTTTTCCTATGGCCTTGAAAAAACCCACTAATCCGGCTTTTGGCAAGCTCCCACCACTCCGACTTACTGCTGCAGAAATCCAGGATAGTTACCTGAGCCTGAAAAAAATCCTCAAAAGATTGTCTTACCACCTCGTCATCCAGCAGAGCCGAATTCATCCTCCAAATACCCTTTCCTTTAGGTGGCATATCTGAAGCATTGAGAATAACAGACAGCATAAGGTGATCAGAGTACTCCACCATACGACACTCAGGAGCCGAAAAGGCAGAGTCCCCCTTAAAAAAAAACCTGTCTATCCTGCTCTCACAAATGCCTCGCTTAAATGTGTACCCCGTGCTGTCTGGGCAACGCTTAATATGCGCATCTTCCAGACCTGCTTCCCTGGCTATCGAATTAAGAAAGACGCTATCATATCTCAGGCTGTCAGTGGAGCCTTTCCTGTCTTTGGGCCTAGTAACGGTGTTAAAATCACCTCCAAAGACAACTTGCCGAGATGTAAAAAGGAAAGGCTTAATCTTTGTAAAGAGGCATTTCCTCTCCCATCTAGTTTGTGGTCCATAAATATTTACTAAACATAGATCATGCCCCTTCACAGAGACGTCCAAGACCATACACCTTCCAATCTCTACCTCGATAACCCGCCGACACGTTACCATGCCAGTAAAAAGTACTGCAACTCCGCTGTAAGGCTCGGCCGCAAGAGACCAGAAGGAGGGCCCACGCCTCCACTCCCTCTTTGCCAGGTGGACATCGGCAAGGCTATTTAGCCGGGTCTCTTGCAAAAATAAAACATCAGCATCCATCTCGCTGAGCAAAAATAAGGCCATGTTACGAGCCCCTACAGATTTTATGCTGGCAACATTAATGGTTGCCACCTTTATCGGAGTGGGAACTGCCATCAGGATGATTGAGGTAGGCGTTTCTTAGCCTGAGCTCCCTCCCCCTTTACTGGAGACCTTGACCTCTTTAGGGAGCACTCTACCTCATCCTCCTCCATCTGAGATACGGAATTAGAAGACTCCTTCTCCCCCTCAGATAAGGACCCAAACTTGTTTCCCAGAGGTAGATCATCTACCTCTAAAGATGAAACCGAGGAGGCAGAGGTCAGGACTACCTTATTCCTCCTTCTGCCCACCTTGGTCCACTCTCCCTCCTCCCCTGAAACATCACCCTGAAAGGCCTCATCTACATCATTAGCAGTGGCAACTTCCCCCTTCTTCCCCTTAGAACCTCCACTAGAGGTCTTACGTTGCCTCAGGGAAGGCCCAGGTGAAGCTGCCACCTCAGATCGGCATGAATCTGCCCCTTTGGCAGCCTCAGCCAATCTGGATGACTTATTTACACCTGGAACACTGGGCACCTGAAACACTGGGGAAGAACACACAACAGAAGTAGACACTGATACAGTAGGGAGCACAGACTGGGGAGCAGACACAAGAGGGGTCACACCTTCAGATTGGGAAACTGACACCTGGGGGGGGCCCCTCAGGACTAGCTGAAACAGCTCCACCAACCCCTTGCTGCCCCCCACGTTCCTCCTCCTCCATCCTCAGCAGTTCTTCCACCACCTCTGGCTGATTATGGAGGGCTTCAGGGCAAAGGCTATAGGGGTGACCTAACTTGTTACAAAGATTACAACGAATACTATTGCAGTCCTTTGCAACATGCCCTGAGCCCTGACAGAGGGAACATTTCTGCGCAGAACATGAGCTTGAAAAATGGCCCTTTTCACCACAGCGATGACAAAGCTTTGGTTGCCCTGCATAAAATGTAATAATCCTGTCACGACCTATAAAGGCAGACGAAGGGATGTGCTTAACAACATTACCCGTGACATGTAGTTTTAATAACACTGTCCATCCTCCTGTCCATATCCCCCTGTCATCTACAACTTTCCTCAAGGGGGCTTGGACATCCGCATATCTCCTCAACCACACCACCAGATCCGCAGCAGGAATGGACTCGTTACGCACTAGAATGGTGACGTTCTTGTATAATGGCTGGCGGGAGACTACTTTAGGTGACAAACCTGCCCATCTTGGGGACTCCTTACACCTCTGCTCATACCTCTCCCAAAAGACATCTAAACCTTCCGCCTTGACAAAGGAGAGGTCATATTCATATGACCCAACTGGGCTAATAAGGGCAAAAATCTCCTCTGCTTTAAAACCCATCCCCAGAATACGGTCCACCACATCTCTCCTATTTGGGGGGGGGGGCTTCTCCAGTCCACCTCAATTGGACCACATTGCGGCGTTTAAGGGAGCTACCAGATGGTGACAGATTGGCCTGACCTTCACTCACATTACTCCCAGTGACCGCAGAATAACTGGTCCTACTCACCCCGGGGACAGGTGCAGCCAGTGCTGCAGCATTGGAAATAACCGCACTCCTTGCAACATCAGGCACATCACTTTAAGGAACAGACCCTTCTTTAGATAAAGTAGTAACAACATTATTGTCAGGAACAGATGGAGCAGAGACTTCTGGCACAGAAATGTCATTTACATTACCCTTGGTAATTCTCACTTCATTACCAGCAGTAGAGATGTCTTTGTCAGCACTCTTCTCAGCAGAGTCTGCACTGGCTGGCTGTACACAGGTGTAAGTCTCAGCCAGGAGATGAGCTTGCTCTCCGCTGCCCTCTACTGCACCATCCATAGGAACTACACCTCCATTACATTGTACAGGCAAGTCATGACCAAAAACTTCTTTTTCTGTCACCCGATGTTTCAAAGGTTTTGGGGGGACATCATCAACCTCTTCTTCATCCTCAGATGATCCAGACACTTCAAACTTGCGACCATGCAAAGGTGATTCCATTTCTGATATGAAGTTCAGCATACCTGCTCCCTCCACAGGCTCAGATGGATCATCTTGCTCCATGGCCTCCTGCTGCGGTGGTAAGGGCACAGAACTTCCTTGGCCCAATGACATACTGCCAGTCAAAACACCTGACTGCTGATCACCCGCAGCCTGTGTGCCAGAGCTTTCTCCACTTTCTGCAGGCATACTGATAGTTGGCTCGGGATGCAAAGATTTTCCAGCGTGCTGGCCAGAAACACAATCCGAGCCCACAGAAACTTTTTTTGCTTTGCACTGACCTTTGCTTCACGCACTCTGTTGATGCCTGCCCTCCACTGGCCTCTATGGCCCCTCTGCGCATTGCACGGAAGCGATCATCATTGCCATACTTCTCCTTGAAAGCACCGCTGGTTTCTTTCAATGTGGCCACCAGCAGACTCTGCTTTTCCACTTTGGCCTCCAAAGCCATTAACTCAGGCCGCATCTGTTTCCTCTTAGAACTGTGAAGCCGGTCACTTGCAATTTTTTTATGCTTGAAGTCAAACTTCAACTTCGCCAGTACTTCTTCCTCCTTAGCGACTCTCGCAATCCTAGCACAAACCTTCTTTCTGTAGGTTGCCAGGCTTTCACCTTTAGCTGGGCCATTTCCCAGGTCCTCAAACACTGGTATGGGAGGACCAGTACTCTGGCCATCCGGGGGATCCTCCCCTGGGTCCACCCCAGGTTCCTGCATCCACCCTGGGTATAGGGAGTAATCAAGCTCCCTGGATCAGTAGGCCTCACTGGAGCTCAGGAGATCAGCAGTAGTGCAGCCACACCCTTTTCAGCTATAACAGCTTCAACTCTTCTGGGAAGTCTGTCCTCAAGTTTTAGGAGTCTGTCTATGGGAATGTTTGATCATTCTTCCAGAAGGGCATTTGTGGGATCAGGCACTGATGAGGCCTGGCTCGCATTCTCCGCTCTAATTTATCCTAAAAGTGTTCTATCGGGTTGAGGTCAACAGTCCCTGCAGGCCAGTCAAGTTTCTCCACCCCAAACTCGCTCATCCATGTCTTTATGGACCTTGCTTTGTGCACTGGTGTGCAGTCATGTTGGAACAGGAAGGGGTCATCCCCAAACTGTTCCCACAAAGTTGGGAATATGAAATTGTCCAAAATGTCTTGGTATGCTGATGCCTTAACCACTTAACGACCGCCCACTGTAAATATACGTCAGCAGAATGGCACCGACAGGCAGAATCACGTACATATACGTGATTGCCTTTGTATAGTTGGGGGGTCCGATCGGACCCCCCTTCTTTACAGTGGGTGGTCGTTTTACCTTCGGGAGCGATCCGGCATGAGGGGACGGCCGTTCGATTCCGGCCACCCCCTCTCGATCGCTCCCGGCGAATGAGAGAGCTTCCCCTGCCTGCCAGGAAGGAGGAAGTGATGTCATCTCTCCTGGGGCGCTCACATATACCGAGCGCCGTACAGGAGAAGATGCCAGGTTAGTACACAAAACAGCACACTGACACCAGGACACACAGGCACATAAATCGCCCCCCCAGCCCCCCCAGATCACCCCCCAGCCCCCCCCCCCAGCCCCCAGTCACAGTGTCACTGATTGCAGTGACCATTTATTTAGTGATCACTGCAATCAGTGACATTTGTGACTGTAAAAGTGTCACTACATTTAGTTTTAGGTCCAGTGTAGCCCCCTAACCCCCCCTAATAAAGGTTTAACCCCCTGATCACCCCCCAGGTAACCCTTTCACCCCCTATCACCACTGTCACTAAGTTATAATTTTTCTGATCGATGTCTTAGCGTCGGCGATGCTGATCGGTAGCCAGTAATTTTTTTTAGGTTCGCCGCAGGTTTTTATAGCGTCGGGTACCCCCATATATTACCTAATAAAGGTTTAACCCCCTTGATCACCCCCCAGGTAACCCTTTCACCCCCTAGCACCGCCGTGGCTATGCGATCATTTTTCTGATCGATGTCTTAGCGTCGGTGATGCTGATCGGTAGCCAGTAATTTTTTTTTAGGTTCGCCGTCAGGTTTTTATATAGCGTCAGGTACCCCCATATATTACCTAATAAAGGTTTTAACCCCCTGATTGCCCCTAGTTAACCCTTTCACCAGTGATCATCATATAAGTGTTACGGGTGACGCTGGTTAGTTAGTTTGCTTTTTATAGTGTCAGGGCACCCGCCGTATATAACCCAATAAAGGTTTAACCCCCTGATCGCCCGGCGGGTGATATCAGTTAGGTTTTAGCGTCAGAGAGGGTCTGCGTCACACCCCAGGCAGCATCAGGTTAGTGCCAGTAACGCTAACGCCCACGCGTGAAGCATACACCCCCTTAGTGGTATAGTATCTGATCAGCTCAATATCTGATCTGATCAGATCTATACTAGTGTCCCCAGCAGTTTAGGGTTCCCAAAAACGCACTGTTAGTGGGATCAGCCCAGATACCTGCTAGCACCTGCGTTTTGCCCCTCCGTCCAGCCCAGGCCACCGAAGTGCAGTATCGATCGATCACTGTCACTTGCAAAACACAACACACATTACTGCAGCGTTCGCAGAGACAGGCCTGATCCCTGCGACTCCAGTGCTGTAGGAGGTAATTTCACCACCACAGTTAAAAAAAAAAAGCATATATGCCGAAGCATTGGGGCAGCAGGAGCGGAGGAGCGATTTTGCTCCTAATGCCGCGTATATACGGTCGAAATTCCGACGGAGGCTTGCCCGTGGAAAAGTCTGACCATGTGTACGCGGCATAACTTTTGCGAGAAGATGCCCCCATGCTTCGGCATATATAAATGGTGCATGTATGCCCATCATTAGAAGTGGGTGGATGAAGGGCGGTATTCTAATGGTGGGCATACCCACCGATCAATCTTTTTTTTTCGTTCAGCCAACAGGCTGCATGAAAAAAAAGATTACAATACATGTCCAACAAGGACCAGCAACGTACTGGTATGTTGCTGGACTTTGAATGTTTATACCAGAATGATGCCTGCGGGTTTAGGTATCATCTTGGTATCATTCTTTTCAGCCAGCGGCCGGCTTTCATGTAAAAGCAATCCTAGTGGCTAATTAGCCTCTGGACTGCTTTTACAAGCAGTGGGAGGGAATGTCCCCCCCCGGATATAAAAAGCGCCATTGGGAAATTGGGAAAGCATTTTATCACACCAATCTTGGTGTGGTCAGATGCTTTGAGGGCAGAGGAAAGATCTAGGGTCCAATAGACCCCAGTTTTTTCAAAAAAATAGTACCTGTCATTACCTATTGCTATCATAGGGGATATTTACATTCCCTGAGATAACAATAAAAGTGATAAAAAATAAATAAATATGGAAGCAACAGTTTAAAAAAAAAAAAAAAAAAGCAAAATTAATAATAAAAAAAAAAAAAAAAAAAAAAAAAAAAAGCACCCCTGTCCTGCCCTGCTCTTGCCCAATGGCGAACGCAAGCGTCGGTCTGGCGTCATATGTAAACAGCAATTGCACCATGCATGTGAGGTATCACCGCGAAGGTCAGATCGAGGGCAGTAATTTTAGCAGTAGACCTCCTCTGTAAATCTAACGGGGTAACCTGTAAATGCTTTTAAAAGCTTTTAAAAATGTATGTAGTTTGTCGCCAATGCGCGTTTGTGCGAAATTTTAAAGCATGTCGTGTTTGGTATCTATGTACTCGGCCTAAGATCATCTTTTTTATTTCATCAAACATTTGGGCAATATAGTGTGTTTTAGTGCATTAAAATTAAAAAAAGTGTATTTTTTCCCAAAAAAATGCGTTTGAAAAATCGCTGCGCAAATACTGTGTAGAAAAAAAAATGCAACACCCACCATTTTATTCTGTAGGGCCTTTGCTTTAAAAATATATATAATGTTTGGAGGTTCAACATAATTTTCTTGCAAAAAAAAATATGTTTTCATGTAAACAAAAAGTGTCAAAAAGGGCTTTGTCTTCAAGTGGTTAGAAGAGTGGATGTAAGCTTCCTAATGTTGTGTATAAAATGCCAGAACAGTTCAAAACCCCCCCAAATGACCCCATTTTGGAAAGTAGACACCCCAAGCTATATACTGAGAGGCATGTCGAGTCCATGGAATATTTTATATGTTGACACAAGTTGCGGAAAAAATACAATTTTTTTTTTTTTTTTTGCACAAAGTTGTCACTAAATGATATATTGCTCAAACATGCCATGGGCATATGTGGAATTACACCCCAAAATACATTCTGTTGCTTCTCCTGAGTACGGGGATACCACATGTGAGACTTTTTGGGAGCCTAGCCGCGTACGGGACCCCAAAAACCAAGCACCGCCTTCAGGCTTTCTAAGGGTGTCAATTTTTGATTTCACTTCTCACTGCCTATCACAGTTTCGGAGGCCATGGAATGCCCAGATGGCACAAAACCCCCCCAAATGACCCCATTTTGGAAAGTAGACACCCCAAGCTATTTGCTGAGAGGTATTGTGAGTATTTTGCAGATCTCGCTTTTTGTCACAAAGTTTTGAAAATTGAAAAAAAAAAGAAAAAAAAAATGTTCTTTCTTCATTTTCAAAAACAAATGAGAGCTGTAAAATACTTACCATGCCTCTCAGCAATTTCCTTGGGGTGTCTACTTTCTAAAATGGGGTCATTTGGGGGGGGTTGTGCTATTTTGGCATTTTATGGCCTTCAAAACTGTGATAGGTAGTGAGGAGTGAAATCAAAAATTTGCGCCCTTAGAAATCCTGAAGGCGGTGCTTGGTTTCCGGGGTCCCGTACGTGGCTAGGCTCCTAAAAAGTCCCACACATGTGGTATCCCCGCACTCAGGAGAAGCAGCAGAATGTATTTTGGGGTGTAATTCCACATATAACCATGGCATGTGTGAGCAATATATCATTTAGTGACAACTTTTTGTAATTTTTTTTTTTTTTTTTTTTGTCATTATTCAATCACTTGGGACAAAAAAAAAAAATATTCAATGGGCTCAACATGCCTCTCAGCAATTTCCTTGGGGTGTCTACTTTCTAAAATGGGGTCATTTGGGGGGGTTTTGTACTGCCCTGTCATTTTAGCACCTCAAGAAATGAGATAGGCAGTCATAAATTAAAAGCTGTGTAAATTCCAGAAAATGTACCCTAGTTTGTAAACGCTATAACTTTTGCGCAAACCGATAAATATACGCTTATTGACATTTTTTTTACTAAAGACATGTGGCTGAATACATTTTGGCCTAAATGTATGACTAAAATTTAGTTTATTCGATTTTTCTTATAACAAAAAGTAGAAAATATCATTTTTTTTCAAAATTTTCGGTCTTTTTCCGTTTATATCGCAAAAAATAAAAATCGCAGAGGCAATCAAATACCATTAAAAGAAAGCTCTATTTGTGGGAAGAAAAGGACGCAAATTTCGTTTGGGTACAACATTGCATGTCCGCACAATTTACAGTTAAAGCAGCGCAGTGCAAAATTCTGAATTCACCTCTGGTCCTTTAGCTACCAAATGGTCCGGGGCTTAAGTGGTTAAAGTGGTTGTAAACCCTTACAACACACTTTTTGATACATGTAAGCCTATAATAAGGCTTACTTGTAGCTACCCTGGATCTGTAATTGCATGTGCCGATGTAATCGGCACATGCGCACTGAAGCAATGACACGTATGTGCCATTGCTTTCAGTGAGTGTGCAGTTACCGGCGGGACTGGCGTCATCACGGCTCTGGCCAATCGCAGTGTTGGAGCCGCGATACCCGGAAGTAACTCCGGGATGACATGTTGCCAGTCGGTGCTGTGTCGGGCACCGCAGCAGGGGCTTCGATCCCAGGTGAGTATTGCATAATAAGCTAGTATGCTATGCATACTAGGTCATTATGCCTTTGTCTTGCAAAGTTCCCTTCACCGGAACTAAGGGGCCAAACCCAATCCCTGAAAAACAACCCCACGCCATAATCCCCCCTCCACCAAATGATGTGTACCAGTGTACAAAGCAAGGTCCATTAAGACATGAATGATCGAGTTTGGGACGGAGGAACTTGACTGGCCTGCACAGAGTCCCGACCTCAATCCGATAGAACACCTTTGAGGTGAATTAGAGTGGAGACTGTGAGCCAGGCCTTCTTGTCCACATCAGTGCCTGACCTCGTAAATGCGCTCCCATAGACACACTCCTAAGCCTTGTGGACAGCCTTTCCAGAAGAGGTGAAGCTGTTATAGCTGAAAAGGGTGAACTCTGCGGACTAAGACTGTGATGCCATTAAACTTTATGTGCAGGCAGTGGCGGTGCGTCCATAGAGGGCGCCGGAGCGCCGCCCCCTCTCGCTCCCACACCGCCACTGAAAGACAATACACAAATTCATGCATTGCATGAATCTGTGTATTGTCACCGCTGCCGCGCTGCCCACTATTCATATGGCCGGCCTCCTGGTGAGCGGCGGCCATATGAATTAGAGCGGCAGCCGGCGGTGGGTGTGTTCTGGAAGTGTCTATCAGAGCCAGCGACTCTGATAGGCTTTCCGAATACAGCTCTCACGCTGTATTCGGCTTCCAAAAACTCCTCCCAGGTACGCACGGGGGTGCGTTCCTTGGAGAAGACTGTGGAGGTTTCAGCCAATCAGGTTCACCGGATCTGGTTACCGGCAACCTGATTGGCTGAAGCGACATCGAGGGCGGGAGAACACATCGAGGACGGCGCGGACCGAGGAAGGTAAGTGCAGGGCTGGGGGGGGGGGGGGGAACAGGCTGCATTTGGGGGGAACTGGCTGCATATGGGGGACAAACTGGCTGAATATGGGGGGAACTGGCTGCATTTGGGGGGAACTGGCTGCATTTGGGAGGAACTGGCTGTATATGGCGGACAAACTGGCTGCATTTGGGGGGAACAGGCTGTATATGGGGGACAAACTGGCTGAATATGGGGGCACACTGGCTATATATATGGGGACAAACTGGCTGTATATGGGGACAAACTGGCTGTATATGGGGACAAACTGGCTGTATATGGGGCACACTGGCTGTATATGGGGCACACTGGCTGTATATGGGGGCACACTGGCTGTATATGGGGGCACACTGGCTGTATATGGGGGCACACTGGCTGTATATGGGGGCACACTGGCTATATATATGGGGACAAACTGGCTGTATATGGGGGCACACTGGCTATATGGGGACAAACTGGCTGTATATGGGGGCACACTGGCTATATATATGGGGGCACACTGGCTATATATGGGGACAAACTGGCTATATATGGGGACAAACTGGTTGTATATGGGAGCACACTGGCTGTATATGGGGGCACACTGACTGTACATGGGGGGCACACTGGCTGTATATATGGGGGCACACTGGTTATATATATATATATATATATATATATATATGGGGGCACACTGACTGTATATGGAAACAAACTGGCTGTATTTGAGGGGGCAAACTGGTGGCGTTTGGGCACAGTGGCTGCGTTTAATGGGCACAGTGGCGGCAATTTATTTATTTATTTTTTCCAGTTTGTTTGCGCCCCCCCTAAAATTTTGAGCACCAGCCGCCACTGTGTGCAGGCATATATATATATATATATATATATATATATATATATATATAGCTGCTATTGACATAATGGAATATGTAGGGTTTTGGGGCTCACGTGGCACCCTTCAAATTTTATCCCAGAGGCAGGTTTGCTTTAGGTACACTACGTTAACTAGGAATAGAAGTTCGGCTCTTTCTCCTCCCCTCCTCTTCTACTTTTGTAATATAATTTGATTGTTTGGGGAGTGGGTACCTAGTTCGCTTGAATTACCTAGGCGATTCCACTGGAAGTTTGCCCCCTTCCCTCCCTGCCTGCAACCTTCTGGGACACGTCACAGGTCCCAGGAGGCTGTGGGGCCATTCAATAGTGTGGCACGACTCACGCATGCGCAGTGGGGAGCCAAAAGGCTTCACAGCCAGCTTCCCACACTCAGCATGACAGCTTCAGGCACCTGAAGATTGAGGAACCGGCCTGGGTGAGCACAACGCTGGATCCCTGGACAGGTAAGTGTCTTATTATTAAAAGTCAGCAGTTACAGTATATGTAGCTGCTGACATTTACATTTTTTGAATAGTGACTGGAGAACTGCTTTAAAGCAGAGCTCCGCCGAAAAAAAAAAAATTAAAAGCCAGCAGCTACAAATACTGCAGCTGCTGACTTTTAATATTAGGACACTTACCTGTCCTGGAGTCCAGCGACGTCTGCAGCAGAGGACGAGCAATCGCTCATCACTCTGCTGCCCCCACCGCCATCCTCGGTGAGGGAACCAGGAAGTGAAGCCTTGCGGCTTCACTGCCCGGTTCCCTACGGCGCATGCGCGAGTCGCGCTGCACCGTTCTGACTGGTCCTCCTGTGTTCTGGGAGCCGAGTGTCTCCCAGAACACAACGGGTATTCTGCGGGAAGTGACGTGCTTCCCGCAGAGAGGACTCCCGGAAGTGGGTGAAAATACCTGTCTTAGACAGGTATCTGCACCCCCCTCCCCCTCAATTGTGACACCGAGGGGGGGGAGGGTTCCGATGAGCGGAAGTTCCACTTTAGGGTGGAGCTGCACTTTAACTACAACAAAGAAAAATATCCCTGGAATGTATTTTTCATTGCTGTCATTTGTGTATTATTAGAGGTAGTGTTACACTGAACAGCTTAGCCAATATGCTGAGTAAACCAAATTGCTGACAATCAAATGAAGGCACACTAGGCTCTAATCTCCTGTTCTCTGTAGCAAGCAGAGCTATGTAACTATAGAAATGTATTATTCTTCTTATAATAATATGACCCTGTGATCCCCTAGTCATGTGCATAAGGAAACTAGGCTAAGGGCCAGTTCACACCAGATGCAGTTCCGTACAATTTGGTGCGCATTTTTTCTGCACTAAAAATCCATGCACAGTGTTTTCCATGTATTCCAATGGCTCTTGTTGGCTCTAGTTCACACCATGCAGTCAGTTTCCGGTGCAGAAACTGACCGGAACTGACTGTATTGGTGCAGAAAAAATGGAACTGCATCTGGTGTGAACTGGTCCTTATTCTGTTTACACAAAAGAGGAATTTATTCCACTGCAAATACATATTTTTGAAATATTAATAGACTACATACAATTGGGTTTAAACAGGAACCTGACCATTGACTAGACCAGAAGGATTAAAGTTGAACTCCTGGCACTTTTATTTAAAAGTATTCTATACAGTCACAAAGGATATAAATCAGGGCTCGAGTCCTGTGGGAACGGCGTCTCTGCACATTTTTTTTCACAGCAGGAACGCCGTTCCCTTTGCAGGACCAGAGCAGAGAATAGGAGGAAATGCAGTGGCGTACTAAGTGGGGGGGCAGGCCGCCCCGGGTGCCACACACTGGGGGGGTGTCAGGCCGGCGCTCCCCCTCCGACTGAAGCAGAGACTGCAGGCAGGTTTAGGCAGCGGACGGGTTTAGGCAGCGGAGCGGCAGGCGCCCCCCCCCCCCACGACTGAAGAGACAGCGAGGCTGAGCGGGCGGGTTCAGAGACAGCGGGCAGGATTAGGCAGCGGCGCACAATTTCAGAACACACGTGGAGAGAGCCTGAGGTAGTGGCTTTGCGGGGGTGTGAGCCGCACTGGAGTGACACCCATCAGATCCCGCCCTTCTCTCCGTGGTAGCGGCTCTGATCAGTCTTGGCACAGCCGAGCAGAGTGAAGCGGCCTGCATCCCCCTCCTCCTGTATGTCTACACAGGGGAGGGGACCCAACCAGTCCACTAGTGCTGTCTGTGCATGTGCCGATAATCTGAGGTACATTATGGTACTGAATGGGGGGAATCTGTACTTAATGGGGGGTGTCTGTACTGAATGGGGGGGGGGTCTGTACTGTGGGGGGAATCTGTACTGAATGGGGGGGATCTGTACTGAATGGGGGGGGGGGATCTGTTCTGTGGGGGGGAATCTGTACTGAGGGGGTTAATTTACAACGGTATTCAGCAACGAGGGGGTTAATGTACTTCCACTGATGCATTGGTGACCAGTGGCAGTTTATTAACCCCTTTGTGCTGCATTAGTGACACCAGTGTCAGTGTTTATTACCCCTATTTGGTGCAGCATGAAAGTGTTCAAAAAACACTGACACTGGTGTCACTAATGCAGCACAAAGGGGTTAATTACCTGCCACTGGTCACTAATGCATCAGTGGCCAGTGGTGTATTTGATACTACCCACCAGGCCCGGACTGGGACAAAAAATAGGCCCGGGCATTTTAGACTGAGCAGCCGGGGGGGGGGGGGGGGGGGGGGGGCGGCGGCGGTTAATGATGGGATGTGGGGTTCCAGCACCTTGTACCTCTGGACCCCTTTACATTACACAGCACCCTGCACCTCTGGACCCCTTTACATTACACAGCACTGCACCTCTGGACCCTTTTACATTACACAGCACCCTGCACCTCTGGACTGCTTTACATTACACAGCACCCTGCACCTCTGGACCCCTTTACATTACATAGCACCGCACCTCTTGACCCCTTTACATTACACAGCCCCCCACAGTTTGTTACACAGACACCCCCTAACAGTTCTGGACCCCCTGCATGTTGTACAGACCCCCTCCCTACAGTGCAGACCCCCTCCCTACAGTACAGACCCCCTCCCTACAGTACAGACCCCACTACAATACAAACCCCCCTACATTTCAGAACCCCCCTACATTACAGACCCCCCTACAATACAGAACCCCCCCTACATTTCAGACCCCCTAAAATACAGAAACCAACTACATTACAGAACCCCCCCTACAATACAGAACCCCCCTACATTTCAGACCACCCCTACAATACAGAAACCCCCCCCCTACAATACAGACCCCCCTTCAGACCCATAATGTACCTCAGATCAGCGCAGAACTGCATGTTGGGTCCCCTCCCCCTGTGTGGACATAAAGGAGGAGGGGAGGCGGCTTTACTCTGCTCGGCTGTGTGAGACAACCGAGCCGAGACTGATCATATCAATACAAACCCCCCTACATTTCAGAACCCCCCTACATTACAGACCCCCCTACAATGCAGAACCCCCCCTATATTTCAGACCCCCCTACAATACAGACCCCCCCTACAATACAGACCCCCCCTACAATACAGACCCCCCCCTACATTACAGAACCCCCCTACATTACAGAACCCCCCCTACATTACAGAACCCCCCTACATTTCAGACCACCCCTACAATACAGAAACCCCCCCTACAATACAGACCCCCCTTCAGACCCATAATGTACCTCAGATCAGCGCAGAACTGCATGTTGGGTCCCCTCCCCCTGTGTGGACATAAAGGAGGAGGGGAGGCGGCTTTACTCTGCTCGGCTGTGTGAGACAACCGAGCCGAGACTGATAATATCATCAGTGCCGCGGCCACCTTGCCAGAGAGAAGGGGATCGTTGCGGGTCCCGGCCCCCTGATGTGACGACGGGTGTCACTGTCACTTGAGTGTGGCTCCGACTCGCAGCTGAGAGTGCACTGGGGAAGTGGCATCAGTAGGGTTGGTGTCACCTGGTGCGGCAAAACATGGTGTCACCCCCCCTTCTGTCTATCCTGCCCAGCGCCCTGCAGGCAGCGTACGGACACGAGGCGCACCCCCAAATGACCCCTGTAAATTAAAGTATTGGGTGGTATTGGGCCGGCTGGGGCTATATATGGCAGGTCAGGGTAATAAAGGGCAGGTTGCGGTGATATAATGCAGGCTGGGGTGGCATAGGGCAGGTTGGGGTTGTATAGGGCAGGCTGGGGTGGTATAGAGCAGGTTTGGGTGGTATAGGGCAGTTTGCGGTGGTATATGGCAGGCTGGGTGGCATAGGGCAGGTTGGGGTGATATAGGGCAGGGTGTGGTGGCATACAGCAGGTTGCGGTGGCATAGGGCAGGTTGCGGGGGCATAGGGCAGGTTGGGGTGGTATAGAGCAGTTTGCGGTGGCATAGGGCAGGCTGGGGTGGTATAGGGCAGGTTGCGGGGGCATAGGGCAGGTTGCGGTGGCATAGAGCAGTTTGCGGTGGCATAGGGCAGGTTGCGGTGGCATAGGGCAGGTTGCGGTGGCATAGGGCAGGGTGCGGTGACAAAGGGCAGGGTGCAGTGGCATAGGGCAGGCTGGGGTGGTATGGTGCCAGGTTAGGACTCTATGTAGTGACATGTGCAGCAGTGCAGTAACTTACAGCATGCCTGGAGATGAAGACACTCTGGCTGCTGTGTCCTGGTTTCTTTCTCCTTCAGCTGTGGGATCAGCCAGAGTGAACGAGTCTGTGGGAGGAGTGGAGGGGGCAGCCACACCCCCAGATCCGCCCACAAACTCAGGCTGCCTCCGGAGATGATGGGGATGACGTGACATGCTGTCCGGCGGCCCGTGGGCCGCTGGTGGCCCGCAGGCCGTCGCAGCCCACCGGGCATTTGCCCGGTATGCCCTATGGCCAGTTCGGGCCTGCTACCATCAACCCCATACACTCCGCACCCCTCTCATCTACATACCACCCACCCCCACGTATTTTTATTTTTTTTGGAGCAGGAGTGGATCTTGGGTGGGAGTTCCCACACTTTTTTTTCCCCCAGGACTTGACCCCTGATATAAATCCACTTTATGTGCACCAAATGCCTTCACAAACCAAGATATTACCTTGTAGCAGTGACAATATCACTGTGTTGCACATGGCCTGTACAGAGCTCTGGGAGGGGCCCAACAGACTCCACCCACTACAGGCTGTCTTCAAAAAACTACAGGAGGGGGCGGAGACAAGACCAATCACCCTGCACAAGGAGAGAAAGCAGCAGTGGTCGGTCTTTATTACAGGAAAGATACCAAAAAAAAAATCTCACGTAGGCACTTTTGGGTCACCCACCCTTCTTTATTTAATCCTGTTTTAAAAACCATCTGGCCGGTTGGATTTTAGCTGTTGTAAAAGTATGTGTTTTTTGCTACAGATTAAATAAAGAATAGTCGGAGCACCTGTGAGATTTTATTTTGTATTTTATACATAGACGATAAATACAAGAGAGAACCAAGACACTGTTTGCTACCTGGAAAGGATACAGAGATATGCATAGAGATGGCAACTACTCTTAAGACACCAACCTCCTTCCCTCCTGATTTACAGGTATATAATGGTAAGTCAATATAAATATACAAAAAGGTGTAGCGCTGGATGAGCAAAACTGTGTATGGCTATACAGTGAAAAAAATATATAATATAAGAAAAAGTATCAAAAACATGAGTGAATACTACAAATAAACAATTTAAAGTTCATGTGTGTCAGTGAAAAATAAATGAAATCTTCTCCTCTATTTGAAGATAAGAGTTCTACAGAGTGCAGGTATCCGATGAAAATCATAGGCAAAATGCCCCAACACTTAGTAAAGATCCCACCACCAAGGTGAAGAATGAAGGCTTACCAGACAGCCTGCGACCGCCCTTCTCAGGGGGGTCAAAACAGGCTCAGTAGAGTGATGTTTTACTCCATGGAAGGCAGGATGATTCTGCAGGAATGCTTCATCCACAATGGGAGAGTCTCCAGAGATGTTGATTGAACACCTGGCCAGAACTGGGAGTAGACACACTCTTTGCAGATCAGAGTGGATGTTCCTCAGTAAGTAGGATAAAATCCAAAAGAGAAAGAAAAACTTTCCATAGTGTAGCGTTCATCCATAAAAAAGGGGTTTATTTTCACAAAGTATGCGATACAGAACTTCAAAGTAACAAGTCCTGAGATATTAAAATGCTGGTTAAAAACTCCTTGCAAGGAATAAAAAGCTCCGTGTTCTGTCAATCAAACGACCGTTCGCGCGTGCGTAATGCATGCACGTGTCACCCTTTTTTTTTGGTGTTTAGCAGCAGGTTTTCCTTTAGGGATTTATTCATTTATTGCACTTTAATAATTTGCACCTAGCGCAAATTTTTCTTTTATAACCATATAATGGTAAGTGCCACACAGTAAACTTTTTTGTTGTTTTTTACAGGAAGTTCCTGTACAAAGGTAAAGTATCACATTGCAGAGATCTGGAAAAAATATATAAAGCCTACCAGGATATAAGTAAGAATACAATGCTTCTCTGAAGACACGAAATATGGTGACACGTGACAGCTAGACATCTAATTCTAGGTGTTTATTCATTTCTTTCCCCTTTGCACTACTCTAAATGATCCTAGCTAGTGGTCGATGGACTTTCAGTGCTACCCTAGTGCCATTATTCCTCTCAATGGCACTAGGGTGACCACGTGTCCCGGATTGCCCGGGACAGTCCCGCATATTGCAGGTCTGTCCCGGGCACCTTCATTCCAGGACAATACAGTGTCCCAGAATGAAACTGACACAGCCACTCCCTGGGCCAATCTGATGCCCCCAAAATAGGCCGCCACATCACCACTTTACTCACTGACAGTATTTGCCCTGTCCGGGAATGCCTGGAGGAGCACAAGTGAGAATATAATGGGGGTGATGTGAGGAAGTGTAGTGACACCTGCCCAAATAACTAATATGCCTAAAATAGAGTGAGAAAGTAACTTTTTCAGAACCAGCCCGCTGCGCCGGCAAGTACGATTAGAGCTGCGAGAGGTTTTTTTTTGAGCTCAGCGCAGGAATTTTACTGGTTCAAACGCGCCAAGACACTGCGCCGGCAAAATCTTAGTAAATGTCAAGTCACATAACTCAATTTGCATAAGCTGAACAAGCGCAGCTCTGAACTTGCCAGTGCGCCTGCAAAATGACATTTCTAAAGGAAAAAAAAGGCATTTGAAAGCAGCCGCGGCTATAATGAATTGTCGGCTCCCGGCAATATAGAGAAAAGTCATTGAAAGTCCTTGATAAAAACAAAAAAAAAGCGTGGGGGTCCCCCAAATTCAATTACCAGGCCCTTCAGGTCTGGAATGGATATTAAGAGGAACTCTGCCGCAAATTAAAAAAAAAAAAAAAACGTGCGGTTCCCCCAAATATCCATACCAGGCCCTTCAGATCTGGAATGGATTTTAAGTGGAACTCCACCCCAAATAAAAAAAAATGGCGTGGAGTCCCCCCAAAAATCCACACCAGACCCTTATCCGAGCACGCAACCTGGCAGGCCGCAGGAAAAGAGGGGGGGACGAGAGCGGCCCCCCCTCCCTCCTGAACTGTACCAGGCCACATGCCCTCAACATGGGGACAAGGGCCTCATCCCCACAACCCTTGCCCGGTGGTTGTGGGGGTCTGCGGGCGGGGGGCTTATCGGATTCTGGAAGACCCCTTTATCAAAGGGGAGCCTCAGATCCTGCCCCCCCTGTGTGAAATGGTAATGGGGTACATTGTACCCCTACCATTTCACAAAGCAAGTGTAAAAAATGTAAAAAATGACAAGAGCCGGTTTTTCACAATTCCTTTTATTAATGTCTTCTCTTCTCTTCCATCTTCTTCTTCCATCTTCTTCTTCCATCTTCTTCTTCCATCTTCTTCTGTTCTCCATTCGGGTTTCTTCCTCTTCCTCTTCCTCTTCCTTCTTCTTTCGGTGTTCTCGTCCGCATCTTGCTCCGGCTTCTTCTTCCCTTCTTCGGCCGCTCTGTTTGAATTGGAGGTTCCCGCTGTGTGACACTTCAGTTCTCCTCTTGGTCCGCTGCCACCCGGTGACCCCGCCCCCTCTGATGCACATGGATTTCACAGGGACTTTCCCCGTGGTGTCAGAGGGGGGCGGGGTCACCGGGTGGCAGCGGACCAAGAGGAGAACTGAAGCGTCACACAGCGGGAACCTCCAATTCAAACGGAGCGGCCGAAGAAGGGAAGAAGAAGCCGGAGCAAGATGCGGACGAGAACACCGAAGGAAGAGGAAGATGAAGAACAAGATGGAGGAAGAAACCCGAATGGAGAACAGAAGAAGGTGGAAGAAAGGAGATGGAAGAAAGGAGATGGAAGAAAGGAGATGGAAGAAAGGAGAAGACATTAATAAAGGAATTGTCAAAAACCGGCTCTTGTCATTTTTCAAATTTTTGACACTTTCTTTGTGAAATGGTAGGGGTACAATGTACCCCATTACCATTTCACACAGGAGGGGCGGGATCTGGGGGTCCCCTTTGTTAAAGGGTTCTTCCAGATTATGATAAGCCCCCTGCCCGCAGACCCCCACAACCACCGGGCAAGGGTTGTGGGGATGAGGCCCTTGTCCCCATCAACATGGGGACATCCTCCCCATGTTGAGGGCATGTGGCCTGGTACGGTTCAGGAGGGAGGGGGGTCCGCTCTCTCGTCCCCCACCCTCTTTTCCTGCGGCCTGCCAGGTTGCGTGCTCGGATAAGGGTCTGGTGTGGATTTTTGGGGGGACTCCACGGCATTTTTTAAAAAAATTTGGGGTGGAGTTCCCCTTAAAATCCATACCAGATCTGAAGGGCCTAGTATGGATATTTGGGGGAACCGCACGCATTTATTTTTAATTTTTTTAATTTTCGGCAGAGTTCCCCTTAATATCCATTCCAGACCTGAAGGGCTTTTTCAAAGACTTTCAATTACTTTTATCTGTATTGATGGGAACCAGCAATTCATTACAGCCACGAGTACTTTTTAATGACTATTATTTTACTTTAGAAATGTCATTTTGCTCTTGAACTGTTATAAACATGGAAAACATGCGCTACTTTACAGGCATACGATAGACACCCCCCTGGTATGATATTTAGGGCCAGTTCACACCGGATGCAGTGCAGTGCGTTTTTTTGATGCATGAAAAACGCAAAGAAAGTTGATCACATCAATGCCAAAGGCATAGTTCACACCACTGCAGTCCGTTCCAGTGCGTTTCAGAAAGGAAAAAAAAAAATGGTCATGCTGCATTTTTTAGGTACAGAACTGTACTGGACTGCAGTAAAACACATCAAAAAAGCAACGGAACGTACCAAAAATGCACCAAAGACGCACTGCAACACACTTGTCCTAAGTGAAAAGAGGGGGAAAAAAAACACTGGACTGCATCAAAAACGCATTAAAAATGCACTGGAACGTGTTAAAAACGTGCATGCAGAAAAGCACCTGGAACGCATCCAGACTGCGTTTCTATGGTGTGAACTAGAGCCAGTTCACACCATAGAAATGCAATCCGGATGCGTTCCAGGTGCTTTTTTGCATGCACGTTTTTGATGCGTTCCAGTGCATTTTTGGTACGTTTTTGATACAGTCCAGTGCTTTTTTTTCACCCCTCTTTTTTATTAACCATAGTTAACCACTTAAGCCCCGGACCATTTGGTAGCTAAAGGACCAGAGGTGAATTCAGAATTTTGCACTGCGCTGCTTTAACTGTAAATTGTGCGGACATGCAATGTTGTACCCAAACGAAATTTGCGTCCTTTTCTTCCCACAAATAGAG
Organism: Rana muscosa; assembly: GCA_029206835.1. Taxonomy (NCBI): domain Eukaryota; kingdom Metazoa; phylum Chordata; class Amphibia; order Anura; family Ranidae; genus Rana; species Rana muscosa. Next base: position 72,645,198 of record JARGYO010005626.1, on the reverse strand, counting down.
CTTTCTTTTAATGGTATTTGATTGCCTCTGCGATTTTTATTTTTTGCAATATAAACGGAAAAATACAGAAAATTTTGAAAAAAAATGATATTTTCTACTTTTTGTTATAAGAAAAATCGAATAAACTCAATTTTAGTCATACATTTAGGCCAAAATGTAATCAGCCACATGTTTTTAGTAAAAAAAATGTCAATAAGCGTATATTTATTGGTTTGCGCAAAAGTTATAGAGTTTACAAACTAGGGTACATTTTCTGAAATTTACACAGCTTTAAATTTATGACTGCCTATCTCATTTCTTGAGGTGCTAAAATGACAGGGCAGTACAAAACCCCCCCAAATGACCCCATTTTGGAAAGTAGACACCCCAAGGAAATTGCTGAGAGGCATGTTGAGCCCATTGAATTTTTTTTTTTTTTGTCTTAAGTGATTGAATAATGACGAAAAAAAAAAAATTACAAAAAGTTGTCACTAAATGATATATTGCTCACACATGCCATGGTTATATGTGGAATTGCACCCCAAAATACATTTTGCTGCTTCTCCTGAGTACGGGGATACCACATGTGTGGGACTTTTTGGGAGCCTATCCGCGTACGGGACCCCGGAAACCAAGCACCGCCTTCAGGATTTCTAAGGGCGCAAATTTTTGATTTCACTCCTCACTACCTATCACAGTTTCGAAGACCATAAAATGCCAAAATAGCACAAAACCCCCACAAATGACCCCATTTTAGAAAGTAGACACCCCAAGGAAATTGCTGAGAGGCCTGTTGAGCCCATTGAATATATTTTTTTTTTTGTCCCAAGTGATTGAATAATGACAAAAAAAAAATACAAAAAGTTGTCACTAAATGATATATTGCTCACACATGCCATGGTTATATGTGGAATTACACCCCAAAATAAATTTTTCTGCTTCTCCTGAGTACGGGGATACCACATGTGTGGGACTTTTTAGGAGCCTAGCCGCGTACGGGACCCCGAAAACCAAGCACCGCCTTCAGGATTTCTAGGCACAAATTTTTGATTTCACTCCTCACTACCTATCACAGTTTCGAAGGCCATAAAATGCCAAAATAGCACAAAACCCCCCCAAATGACCCCATTTTGGAATATAGACACCCCAAGCTATTTGCTGAGAGGCATGGCGAGTATTTTACAGCTCTCATTTGTTTTTGAAAATGAAGAAAGAAAATATATATATATATATATATATATATATATATATATATATATATATATATATATATATATATATATATATATATTTTTTTTTTCAATTTTCAAAACTTTGTGACAAAAAGCGAGATCTGCAAAATACTCACAATACCTCTCAGCAAATAGCTTGGGGTGTCTACTTTCCAAAATGGGGTCATTTGGGGGGGTTTTGTGCCATCTGGGCATTCCATGGCCTCCGAAACTGTGATAGGCAGTGAGAAGTGAAATCAAAAATTTACACCCTTAGAAAGCCTGAAGGCGGTGCTTGGTTTTTGGGGTCCCGTACGCGGCTAGGCTCCCAAAAAGTCTCACATATGTGGTATCCCCGTACTCAGGAGAAGCAACAGAATGCATTTTGGGGTGTAATTCCACATATGCCCATGGCATGTTTGAGCAATATATCATTTAGTGACAACTTTGTGCAAAAAAAAAAAAAAAAAAAAATTTCGTTTTTCCGCAACTTGTGTCAACATATAAAATATTCCATGGACTTGACATGCCTCTCCGTATATAGCTTGGGGTGTCTACTTTCCAAAATGGGGTCATTTGGGGGGGTTTTGAACTGTTCTGGCATTTTATACACAACATTAGGAAGCTTGCATCCACTCTTCTAACCACTTGAAGACAAAGCCCTTTTTGACACTTTTTGTTTACATGAAAAAAAATTTTTTTTTGCAAGAAAATTATGTTGAACCCCCAAACATTATATATATTTTTAAAGCAAAGGCCCTACAGATTAAAATGGTGGGTGTTGCATTTTTTTTTTCTACACAGTATTTGTGCAGCGATTTTTCAAACGCATTTTTTGGGTTAAAAAATACACTTTTTTTAATTTTACTGCACTAAAACACACTATATTGCCCAAATGTTTGATGAAATAAAAAAGATGATCTTAGGCCGAGTACATAGATACCAAACACGACATGCTTTAAAATTTCGCACAAACGCGCATTGGCGACAAACTACATACATTTTTAAAAGCCTTTACAGGTTTCCCCAGTAGATTTACAGAGGAGGTCTACTGCTAAAATGACTGCCCTCGATCTGACCTTCACGGTGATACCTCACATGCATGGTGCAATTGCTGTTTACATATGACGCCAGACCGACGCTTGCGTTCGCCATTGGGCAAGAGCAGGGCAGGACAGGGGTGCTTTTTTTATTTTTTTTTATTTTTTTTATTATTAATTTTGCTTCTTTATTTTATTTTTAAATTGTTCCTTCCAAGTCATTTTTATTGTTATCTCAGGGAATGTAACTATCCCCTATGATAGCAATAGGTAGTGACAGGTACTCTTTTTTGAAAAAACTGGGGTCTTCTAGACCCTAGATTTTTCCTCTGCCCTCAAAGCATCTGACCACACCAAGATCGGTGTGATAAAATGCTTTCCCAATTTCCCAATGGCGCTTTTTATATCCGGGGGGGGGGGCATTCCTTCCCACTGCTTGTAAAAGCAGTCCAGAGGCTAATTAGCCGCTAGGATTGCTTTTACATGAAAGCCGGCCGCAGGCTGAAAAGAATGATACCAAGATGATACCTAAACCTGCAGGCATCATTCTGGTATAAACATTCAAAGTCCAGCGACATACCAGTACGTTGCTGGTCCTTGTTGGACATGTATTGTAATCTTTTTTTTTCATGCAGCCAGGTGGCTGAACGAAAAAAGAGATTGATCGGTGGGTATGCCCACCATTAGAATACCGCCCTTCATCCACCCACTTCCAATGATGAGCATACACGCACCATTTATATATGCCGAAGCATGGGGGCATCCTCCCGCAAAAAAGTTATGCCGCACACACATGGTCGGACTTTTCCACGGGCAAGCCTCCGTCGGAATTTCGACCGTATGTACGCGGCATTAGGAGCAAAATCGCTCCTCCGCCCCTGCTGCCCCAATGCTTCGGCATATATGCTTTTTTTTTTTTTAACTGAGGTGGTGAAATCACCTCCTACAGCACTGGAGTCGCAGGGATCAGGCCTGTCTCTGCGAACGCTGCAGTTATGTGTGTTTTTGTTTTGTAAGTGACAGTGATCGATCGATACTGCACTTGGGTGGCCTGGGCTGGACGGAGGAGCAAAACACAGGTGCCAGCAGGTATCTGGGCTGATCCCGCTAACACTGCGTTTTTGGGAACCCTAAACTGCTGGGGACGCTAGTATAGATCTGATCAGATCAGATATTGATCTGTTCAGATACTATACCACTAAGGGGGGTTTATGCTTCACGTGTGGGTGTTAGCATTACTGGCACTAACCTGACGCTGCCTGGGGTGTGACGCAGACCCTCTCTGACGCTAAAACCTAATTGATATCACCCGCCGGGCGATCAGGGGGTTAAACCTTTATTGGGTTATATACGGCGGGTGCCCTGACACTATAAAAAGCAAACTAACTAACCAGCGTCACCCGTAACACTTATATGGTGATCACTGGTGAAAGGGTTAACTAGGGGCAATCAGGGGGTTAAAACCTTTATTAGATAATATATGGGGGTACCTGACGCTATAAAAACCTGCGGCGAACCTAAAAAAAATTACTGGCTACCGATCTGCATCACCGACACTAAGACAGCGTTTAGAAAAACGATCGCTTAGCGACAGTGGTGATAGGGGGTGAAAGGGTTACCTGGGGGGCGATCAAGGGGGTTAAACCTTTATTAGATAATATATTGGGGTACCTGACGCTATAAAAACATGCGGCGAACCTAAAAAAAATTACTGGCTACCGATCTGCATCACCGACACTAAGACAGTGTTTAGAAAAACGATCGCTTAGCGACAGTGGTGATAGGGGGTGAAAGGGTTACCTGGGGGGCGATCAAGGGGGTTAAATCTTTATTAGATAATATATTGGGGTACCTGACGCTATAAAAACCTGCGGCGAACCTAAAAAAAATTACCGGCTACCGATCTGCATCACCGACACTAAGACAGCGTTTAGAAAAACGATCGCTTAGCGACAGTGGTGATAGGGGGTGAAAGGCTTACCTGGGGGGCGATCAAGGGGGTTGAACCCTTATTAGATAATATATTGGGGTACCTGACGCTATAAAAACATGCGGCGAACCTAAAAAAAATTACTGGCTGCCGATCGGCATCACTGACGCTAAGACAGCGATCAGAAAAATGATCGCTTAGCGACAGTGGTGATAGGGGGTGAAAGGGTTATCTGGGGGGTGATCAGGGGGTTAAACCTTTATTAGGGGGGGTTAGGGGGCTACACTGGACCTAAAACTGAATGTACTGACACTTTTACAGTCACAAATGTCACTGATTGCAGTGATCAGTAAATAAATGGTCACTGCAATCAGTGACTGAGGGCTAGGGGGGTGATCTGGGGGGGCCTGGGGGGGCGATTTATGTCCCTATGTGTCCTGGTGTCAGTGTAGTGTTGTGTGCACTGACCTGATGTCTTCTCTTGTACGGCGCTCGGTATATGTGAGCGCCGCACCAGAGATGACATCACTTCCTCCTGCTTCCTCTGCCTGACACAGACAGAGGGGGCATTTCCATTCGCCGGGAGCGATCGCGAGGGGGTGGCCGGAAACGAATGGCTGCCCCCTCATCCCGGAACGCTCCCGGACACTTAGCCACCGCTCACTGTATAGGAGGGGGGTCCGATTGGACCCCCCAACTATACAAAGGCAATCACGTACACTGTACCTGATTGTGCCTGTCGGTGCCATTCTGCCGACGTATATATACAGTGAGCGGTCGTTAAGTGGTTAAGGACAGGTGTGTTCCAGTGCGTTTTTGGTGCATTTAGGTGTGTTCCGGTGCGTTCATGATGCGTTTTGCTGCGTTCCAGTACAGTCCAGTGCAGGTAAAATGCAGCATGTTCTACTTTTTTTGTGGAACTGGAACGCACTGGAACAAACACTGCCATTTAGAACCATATAACCAACTTTCCATGCATTTTTGATGCATAAAAAACGCATTGGACTGCATGTGGTGTGAAATGGCCCTTAAGCAATTTGGCATATTTAAAGGCACTTCTCCTTGTTTTGTTTTTGGTGTTGTCCAAATTGGTGACATTGATATATGTCCCTTAAGGTGGGACCTGGGCCCCCATTTTAAGGCCAATAACTAGAAGATAAGCCAGCCAAGTGGGGACTAGCAAAAATAACAAGTCAGTTTCCATAGACTGCAATGGTATTTGTTGGTGGGGGGGGGGTGATTGTTCCATCTCTAATTTTGTAGCATGCTGGATGATGTGCTTAATTTTGGACAGGGGGGGGGTGGTGTTATTTTCTGCTAGCTGCATTTGAGTTCTTCTGAGCATGCCCAGCCAGTTAGATTTTTTGGTGGTGCTTTTTGTGTGTGAACAGCACCTGGATATTTCTGAGCATGCTCAGAGAGTGTTTTTATGGGTTAGTAATTGAAGGACATCCTTAACAGGTGTACCCACTTTGAAGTTCAGTCTCTACATTGGGTGAACTTGCATTTTGGGTGTTTCATGGACTGTGCATGTGTTTTCAATTGCCTCATTAGCACACAAACCTATGTTATGTAAAGCTTGCAGATAGCATTCTCTCCCTTGCCCTGAAAAGAGCCAAGTGTGTGTGTGTGCGTGCGCGTGCGTGTGCCCGGCAAAAAGTACATTTTGGTGTCCTTATCGAGTTTGTAACACATGTATGTTATTTGTTACGTCTTTGCAAAATAGGTGTTTGTTTTAATTTTGTGTATTGTATTTTTTTGTGTGGGGGAAATGTTCCCCTGAAATAATTTTGATGCTGTTACTGTGTGTCGTTTGTTCACTTTGATTTAATTGTCTGTGCTGCATTATTTTGGCGAAAACTTTCTCAAGATGTTGCGAGTCTGTAACTGTTTCAAATTGACCCTGTTTTTTTTTATTTTGGCTTCACTTTTGTTTTGTTGACCAATAAAATTTGATGCAAAGTTTTGAGGTTTGTTTTTTGTGTTTTCTTTGCAACAAATGTGACAGCTGATTGGCATGTCAAAACAGGCATGATTTGTCTACCCTGGGGCCTTCATGCTAGCATATGCATGTATTGTATTGTGTGCTGCCATGGATAATCACCAGGAAATGAAAAATACAGAGCGGTAAGTATTCAATTTTCCTTTTTATTGCAGTGGTTCTCAGCCTCAGTTCTCCAGTACCCCCAACAGGACATGTTTTATTAATTTATCTTATTGAGAATTGCTGTCCAAAATTCAAAACCATAGACTGTGATTTAAAGCACATGTGCAAGATGAAGGAAAACCTGCAAACACGGCCTGTTGGGGGTACTTGAGAAGCACTGATTTAGAGCACTGCACTTAAAAATAGCTCAAGGCAATCCGATTCTAATTGTGGGCATTTTGAGGGAAACAAAGTTAGTGTTAGAACCCCTGTTTTTTTATTATTATTATTTTTAGGTTGGACTTTGTGTCCCCTTTTAGTAAAATTGGTTTCACTTCCTGTCACACAGCTAAACGGGAAGTGATGGTAAAACCCTACCAATGTCTTTTCTTGGGGACACACAGATCAATCTAACTAGTGTCCCCATTAAGCAAATTGCACTCTAGCACTTTGTTGGGTACACCCCAAATCATTGGGTAGTTTGGGGTTTAGTAAAGACAAATCCACTCTGCAGTAAAAGTGTAGCTGCTGAAAATCTGAGGGATCACGTAACATCCAATCATGTAAAAGCAAAGATGGTGTTTTTTTTGTTTGCTTGCATGTCCCCCTCGGATATCCAGCAAGTGCTCTTGTAGTGCAAAGTAGATTTGCCTTTAGTAAATAAACCCCAAAGTCCAAAATACCTAATAATTTGGGGTGTACCCCGCAAAATGCTGGAGTGCAATGTACATAATGGGGAAAGTATTTAGATTGACCTGTGTGTCCCCAAGGAAAGACATTGGTAGGGATTTCCCCTCACTTCCTGCGTGGCTATGTGACAGGAAGTGAATTATTTGGAAGGATAAAGTGGCCAAATTTGGGAGTTGTCTTCACCCTATCAGGGATGCAGACATCCCCAAAAACTGTCTAGACTTGTAATCCCTCTGCACTCAATCCTCAAGCAAAAATAAGAAAGGATTTCATTTAGTTTAACTTTGCAAAGACACATTCCTAATGCTGGCCATACACTATACAAAAAATCGGGCAAAAATCGGTCATTCAGACAGTTCTTTCATTTTTTGAACAGTTAATGTGCACAAAATCGATAATCTTTGGGACGTTTTGAGCTGAAAAAACGAAGGACAAGTTTGGAAATTTTCTGCCGAACGAATGATAAATCGGAAAGTTAATGTGTTTCCCGTCCGAACTTTCTGCACTAGGTATATGTAAAAAAAAAAAAAAAAAATGTTTTTTTATTTATGTCCACTGAACGATTTATCGGTCATTACATGATGGCACTATCGTTTGCGCTCACGAACGAACTTTCGTTTTTCGAAAGTTCGTTCGGACGATTGTTCGTATAGTATATGGCCAGCAGAAGTTGAATTGTGATGCATGTCAATGGCCCATTTAGACCCTCTTTAATCACTTGAGATCAGCGCTATAACTGATCGACGGCCACAGCACGGTCCTCAATTGCCGAGAGTCGGTCAATAGATGTCCTCCCCTTAGCGCGTGAGTGCTGTGGTCACCGAGTCACTGAGACTCGGGTGATGACAGATCCGAGTAAGGGGCCGATCCCTGCCCCTTACCATGTGATCAGCTGTCAGCCAATGACAGCTGATCATGTGATGTAAACAAAAGCTGGGTAATGGTTTTTGTTTTCTCCTTGTGCTGACAGCGTGTGCATAAAAAAAGGCAATCACCGGCTTATGTGAAAGGGACATCGGGCCCGAAGAGGAAGAGGCAATTCTGTGACAATCAGTAGCCCCTGCCAGTGCCACCTATCAATGCCCACCACTGGTGCCAATTAGTGGCACCTAGCAGTGCTGCCTATCAGTGCCCATCACTGCCAACTATCATTGCCACTTAGCAGTGCCACTTCTCAATGCCCACCGGTGTCAACTAGCAATGCCACCTCTCAGTGCCCACCCTTGCCACCTTATCGGTGCCCATCAGTGCAGCCCATCAGTGCAGTCTCATCAATGAAGGATAAAAATTACCTTTTTTCTAAATTGTCAAAATATTAACCACATTCCTACCGCCCACCGTCAAATGACGTCCTTGGCTTTGTGCGGTGACATCTGAATGATGCCTGCAGTTTCAGGCATCATTCAGATATCATTCTTTTCAGCCGTTGATTCTGTGCACGATAAAAACGATCATAGCGGCAGTTCTGCCGCTTGATCGTTCTTATAGGCGGCGGGAGGGGACGTTCCCCCCCTCCCGCCGCCATCCGGTGCTTCTCCGGGCTCTCCCGTGCCATCTGGGGCTCGGAGAACGAATTGGCCGGCGCCGGATGGGAAGCATAGAGATGGTCACCAGTCATCTCTATGACCGTCGGAGGCCCGGGCGCGACGTTATGACATCACGCCGGGTTCCCGTATGTAAACAAAGTCGTGATCTCGGCTGTCAGCATGAGATCGGTGAATTTTTTTGGACCGATCTCATGCTTTCCAGCCTGGAGGAGAGATGTGGGGTCTTATTGACCATGCATCTCTCCATAAAGAGGACATGTTACAATAGATTCCTATTACAAGGGATGTTTACATTCCTTGTAATAGGAATAAAAGTGATCGAAAAAAACAAAAAAGTTAAAAAAAGAGTAAGAAATACAAAAAAGTAAAAAAAAAAACAAACAAAAAAAACGCCCATGTCCCCGGTAGCTCGCGCTCAGAAGCGAACACACACGCAAGTCCCGCCCACATATGTAAACGCCGTTCAAACCACACATGTGAGGTATTGCTGCGTGCGTTAGAACGAGTGCAACAATTCTAGCACTAGACCCCCTCTGTAATGGGAAAATGGTAACGTGTAAAAATTTTAAAAGCATCGCCTAGGGAGATTTTATAATATATTTTGAATGGTTTTTCCTCATTTGCCATAATTTTTGAGTTTATCAATGTAAAAAAAGAGGTCACCTTTAAAAACGCTTCTAAACTAAAATGTGGCTAAACGCCGGTACCGCGTCTGAAACGTGGAATCTTTGGCGTCTGAAGGCATTTTTAGGCTTTGTGAAAAACTATGTTAAACGCAACTGCAGATGTTTTTTGCCAAGCCAAAAAGTGTTTTGGATGTAATAGAATTCAATGGACCCGGATCCAAAACGCAAGTACCGCGATTTTGCGGCAATTTTTTTTTTTTTGTTCTTTAACCTGTTTTATAGCTGGTTGTTAAAGGAAATGTAAAAAAAAATAAACATTGCCGTCTCAAAAAAAAAAAAAAAACAGCGTGGGGTCCCCCCCCCCCCAGGTCCATACCAGGCCCTTGGGTCTAGTATGGATTCAAAGGGGACCCCCGCCCCCAACAAAATGGACAAAATGGCGTGGGGGTCCCCCCAAGATCCATACCAGGCCTTCAGGTCTGGTATGGATTTTAAGGGGAACCCCGCGCCAAACGTAAAAAAAAATTGCGTGGCGTCCCCTAAAAATCCACACCAGACCCTTTATCCGAGCACGCAACCTGGCAGGCCGCAGGAAAAGAGGGGGGACGAGAGAGCGGCATCCCCTCCCTCCTGAACCGTACCAGACCACATGCCCTCAACATGGGGAGGATGTCCCCATGTTGATGGGGACAAGGGCCTCTTCCCGACAACCCTGGCCATTGGTTGTCGGGGTCTGCGGGCGTGGGGCTTATCGGAATCCAGGAGCTCCCTTTAATAAGGGGGACCCTAGATACCGGCCCCCCACCCTATGTGAATGACTATGGGGTACATCGTACCCCTACCCATTCACCTGGTGGCAATAAAAGTCAATAAAAAACACAACACAGGTTTTCAAAGTAATTTATTAGGCAGCTCCGGGGGTCTTTCTGCCGGGCACCCCGCTATCTTCTTCCAGCTCTTTTGCTAGCGGGGTCCCGGGCTTCCTCGTCATCTTCGGGGGTCTTTCTGCCGGGCGCCCCGCTATCTTCTTCCAGCTCTTTTGCTAGCGGGGTCCCGGGCTTCCTCGTCATCTTCTTCCGACTTCGGGGGGTCTCTTGTTCTGTTCTCCGGTGTCGTCTCTGCGCTCTCCGGTTCTTCTCCCGCTCTCCGGTGCCTTTTCCACGATCTCCGGTTCTTTCTGCCGGGCGCCCCGCTATCTTCTTCCAACTTTTTTTTGCTAGCGGGGTCGCGGTCTTCGTCGCCGTCTCTCTTCTCTTTGTCGCCTTGTCGCTGTCTGCCGCTACAATGCTCTTACCGCGGGGCGGCACACACTTATATTGGCATGGGGCGTGGTCACTGGGTGATGCCACTCGCTGACCCCGCCCCCGTATCACGTCAGTCTCATCATTCCTCGGGACTGTGACGTCATACGGGGGCTGGGTCAGCGGGTGGCATCACCCGGTGACCACGCCCCATGCCAATATAAGTGGGTGCCGCTCCGCGGTAAGAGCATTGTAGCGGCGGACAACGACGAGGCAACATCGGACGGAGAGAAGAGGGAAGAAGACGACGATGAAGACCGGGACCCCGCTAGCAAAAGAGCTGGAAGAAGATAGCGGGGCGCCCGGCAGAAAGACCCCCGGAGCTGCCTAATAAATTACTTTGAAAACCTGTGTTGTGTTTTTTAATTGACTTTTTTTGCCACCAGGTGAATGGGTAGGGGTACAATGTACCCCATACTCATTCACATAGGGTGGGGGGGCCGGCATCTGGGGGCCTCCTTATTAAAGGGGGCTCCCGGATTCCGATAAGCCCCCCGCAGACCCAGACAACCAATGGCCAGAGTAGTCGGGAAGAGGCCCTTGTCCCCATCAACATGGGGGCAGGGTGCTTTGGGGTAGGGGGGCCGCAGGTCGCCCCCCTGCCCCAAAGCACCAAACCCCCCATGTTGAGAGCATGCGGCCTGGTTACGGTTCAGGAGGGAGGAGGGCCGCTCTGGTCCCCCCCTCTTTCCCTGCGGCCTGCCAGGTTGCGTGCTCGGATAAGGGTCTGGTTTGGATTTTGGGGGGACCCCCAAGCAGTTTTTCGGCTTAGGGGGTTCTCCTTAAAGTCCATACCAGACCTAAGGGCCTGGTATGCTCCTGAAGGGGAACCCATGCCGTTTTTTTCATTAAAATTTGGCATGGAGTTCCCCTTCATGATTCATACCAAACACGGGACAGCGAGGCTGCCGAGAACCAGCGAGATGCCATCGCGCTGGAGACATTCTCGGCCAGCTAGTCGCCTCTAGGACACGACTTGAGCGACTGCTTCACGCTCAGGTCATGTCCAAGTTACCTCGCAAAGTCGCGCTGTCCCTGTATCAGCCGGCACACGAGTCGCCCCGCGAGTCGGATCGGCTTCATCTGACTTCCCGGGCGACCTCTATTTAAATCAATGGGCTCCCATAGGGAACCATTCATTTTCAATAGAGCGCCGCTGACATTTTTATTTACTATAACAGTGTGCCGCTGGTTCCTGCGCCCAGTGAAGGAGTTATCCGGCGCACCAATTAAGGTTTCAACCAGCGCAGCGCACTGTTATTAGTAAATCACCCCCAAAGTGGCACATAATTGTGAAGTGGAAGGAAAATTATAAATGGTTTTCAATTTTTTTTTACAAATACGTGACAAAATGTGGAAAATTTCAAGGGGTGTGAATACTTTTTCAAGGCACTGTACCTGTATAATAAATATATGCAAAAGGATATTACACTAAGTGTGTATGAATTGTTGACTTGAATAATCAGTGACAAAACAGCAGCACTCACATATATGTACTCATCATAAACTAAAAATTCAAATAACGTGTTGCGCTGTCAAACATGACCTTATCTACATAAAATGCACAAAGTCCATCAAACAGAATAACAGTGGAAAAAAAGGAAGAAATTATAGTCCAAAATTCCTGCGAAAATCCATAAAGCAAACTTGAAAATGTGTCGATCTAATTTCAATCGGTGCAAACACCCAGTGTTCCCCTCAGGATAGATAGGGAAATATATCTGCTTACCAGATATTTAGACCTCCTAAGGTCTATATGTGTATCAGTGAGCATTCCCCCCTCACTACGGGTATACCGCCTTAGTTGTTCAGTCCACAGCTATTATCAGCAGAAATTATAAAATTAGGCTTTATGGAAACATTCGTTCGTCCAGCACCCTCCGTGGGTGCTCCGACGTCCCTGCTGCTCCGTGCCTAGCCTCGGAGCAGCGATGACGTCGGAGCACCCGCGGAGGGTTTGGGTGCCCCCATAGCAAGCTGTTTGCTTCGGGGGCATTCAACAGGAGAGTGGGGCCAGGAGCACAGAAGAGTGACCTGAGAAGAGGAGGTGTTCTGTCAAAAGAGCCAATTCATCAAAATATCCAATTACGTCACTTCCGTTGACTCTTCAGCAGCAGTAATTGCAAATTTCGACGACTTGGCTGTTTTCAGAACACTGGCAGCATACAGTACGGTACATGATATAATGAGTGAACATTGTTAGTCCACCCGCTAGTAACCAACTCCAAGGCGGCGACAACTTTTTTCATCCTCAGCTGGTGTTCTGTCAAAACGGCCAACTCGTCGTGTACCATAGTGTATACGCTGCCAGTGTTCTGTGAAAACAGCCAATTCATCAAAATCTGCAATTACTGCTGCTGGAGAGTCACCGAAAGAGACGTAATTGGATATTTTGACGAGTTGGCTCTTTTGACAGAACACCGGGCTGCTCTGTGCAAATCCTAAGAGCTGGTAAGTATTACATGATTTGATATTTTTATAGAAAAACAAATGAGACTTTACATTCACTTTAAGTACTTAAACCAGTTGTATTTAAAACACATTTAAAAGAGAAGTATGGTTTCACAAAAAATAAATAAACTTTACATGCACTCCTGTGATCCCCAGGCGAAGTATGACCAAAAAAGCTTTGGCCTTACTTCCCCTTTATTAATTTGCTAAATAGGCCCTATATCTCATCCTATACATCCTCACAATGCAGAAAGGCAACTGTCACCAAGGTAGCCAACTCTTACCAGAGTAAAACGCTTACTGAGTTAATTTAACCCCTTCACGATGAGGGTAAAACAAATCCTGACTCTTAAACAGTTTTGCATCTTTGACATGTCTTAGTAAAACTGTACATATCATTGCAACTACTTATGCCCCATACACACGACCGGATTTTCCGACAGCAAAAGTCCGATGTGAGCTTTTGAATGGAAATTCCGACCGTGTGTATGCTCCATCGGACTTTTGCTGTCGGAATTTCCGCCATCAAAAGATTGAGAGCAGGTTCTCAATTTCTCAGACGGAAAGAATTCTGATTGGAAATTACGATCGTCTGTAGCAATTCCAACGCGCAAAATTCCGAAGCATGCTCGGAAACAATTCGACTCATGCTCGGAAGCATTGAACTTATATTTCTCGGCTCGTCGTAGTGTTGTACGTCACCGCGTTCTTGACAGTTGAAAGTTCAGAGAACTTTTGTGTGACCATGTGTATGCAAGCCAAGCTTGAGCGGAATTGACGGAAAAAGCATCGTGTGTACGGAGCATTAGTGTATCCAGGTAGATTATACCTTATATTTGGCGGTAAAAGCTAATGGATATCTCCTGTTTTTTTTTTATCCTACCTAAAACATACTGACGCTAACTGACACTAATTAAAAAATAGCTTTTCTTTATAATTCTACCTAAAATACCCTTACACCGACCATTGATCCTGACCTAGAACCTAACCCTGACACTGACCTGGATCAAACCCTGAACTAACTATTCTTTATTTTACTTATTTTTTTTATTTTACACACAGTTCTTATTTTAAATTGTTCTCTTCTAGCAGGAGAAAAAAATGCAATGTATCTTTCTCTCTATTCAAAAGGAGGAAAAAAACAAAAAAACAGATGTGGGCTGCACAGTGACTGATCCCTGTGAGAGACAATCAAAGGCTATCACAACGATCTGGGGATTAGGAACCGACCTTTGGTTCCTGATGGTTATTATGGGACCCAAGGCTCTCGTGAGAGCCTGGTTCCTGTGCTGGGAGGGCTTTCCAAAAGGACCTCTTCATTCATGGAGTGTAAAAAAACAAAACTAAAGCGGTATGCAGAAGCAGTGTCTTACCAAGATCTATGTTAAAGTATAACTAAAGACAAAACTTTGTTTCTAGAGGGAATAGGAAAAGGGAAGAGGAATTAGAACACCTGTCATTTTTTATTGCTGTCGTGACCAAGTGTCCCGGATTGCCCGGGAAAGTCCCACATCCTGGAGGTCTGTCCCAGGTCCCGGGCAAGTTCATCCTGGGACAATACAGTGTCCCGGAATGAAATTGACACGGCCGCTGCAGCCGTTCATAATTGTGGCCATATCTGTCTCCTCTTCCGTCTCTCCCCTCTCCCGCCCACCAACGATTTAATCCTATCAGCAGAGCAAGGGGCGGGAGAGCTGCACAGTCAGCAGTTTTGGGGGAGTCTTTTTATAACAGCTCCTCCCGCCCCCTTGCTCTGCTCTGCTGATAGGCAGGGTCGTCCTTGCACTGACTCAAGGAAGGTAGTAGAGCCTGGGTGATTGGTTGGAGGAGCAGGGCAGGCAGTGGATTGGATGGAGGTGTAGGTCGGGGATAGCGGTGCTGGGCTCCCTGTCAGACGTGTGCAGTGTAACTAAGGCAAGGCAAGGCAACACAGTGATCGTGTTCTCTCTGGCACTGCTGTTTCTCGTGACTGAAATGGGGGCAGGGCGCTGCCTGTGTCCCCGAGTCCCTCTTGTGCTTTCCAGTCTTCAGGTCCCTCCTGCACCCCTCCACAGAACCCTGCCCCAACCCATCGTACCCTGCACCCCTCCACCGAACCCTGCCCCCAACCCATAGTACCCTGCACCTCTTTACAGAACCCTGCCCCCAACCCATAGTACCCTGCACCCCTCCACAGAACCCTCACCCCCTCCACAGAACTCTGCACCCCTCCACAGAACCCTGCCCCAACCCATAGTACCCTGCACCCCTCCACACAACCCTGCCCCCAACCCATAGTACTCTGCACCCCTTTACAGAACCCTGCCCCCAACCCATAGTACCCTGCACCCCTCCAAAGAACCCTGCCCCAACCCACAGAACCCTGCACCCCCTCCACAGAACCCTGCCCCAACCCATAGTACCCTGCACCCCTCCACAGAACCCTGCACCCCCTCCACAGAACCCTGCACCCCTCCACAGAACCCTGCCCCAACCCATAGTACCCTGCACCCCTCCACAGAATCCTGCCCCCAACCCATAGTACACTGCACCCCTCTACAGAACCCTGCACCCCTCATTATACACCCTCACTATTGGCTGGCAAGTGACACTGCATCTAGTGGCAGGCTTTGAGTGGCACACAGCATTTGGTGGAAGGCTACAGGTGGCAAGCGACAAACTGCATCGGAGGGCAAGTGGCACACTGCATCTGGCAACAGACGACGGTGGCAAGTGTCAAGCTGCATCTGGGAGAAGGCGACAGTGGCATGTTGTATCTGGTGACAAGCTTAGGGTTCACACGGATTCTGCATTATGGTAAGTTGAACTATTTTATTTTATATATTACAATGTAGTAATAGAAATAATGTGATTTGATCATCCTGACACCATATCAAACATGGTGTTGGGAAGATTTAAGTGCTGACAACAGCCATTCACCCGACAAATAACCCGCCGCCGAATTCCCTGTCAACCCAGAGACTACATCCCCCCCCTCCACAAAACGGGAGGGAAATTAGTGACAGATTTCTTTGTCGGCGAGGGGGGGTGACCCTGAATGGCAGTTTGGAAATGTGGTCACCCTAGTTAAGGAGATTCACCCTCTCTATTTGTCCTGTTTACCATTATCATTGAAAGTAAAACAAAAATCCCAAATTGGGTTGTCCCCAGAAAAGTAATAGAGGGGAAATCTTTCAATGGGGACACTAGTTCTGATGACCTGGAATACCCTTAATTTTGCAAGTATTTCCGCTCACTTCCTGTTTGGCTATGAGACAGGAAGTGAAGGGAAATCTTCGCAATGGGACACAGATGGCGGGAAAAAAAATTGACAGGGGTTATAACCCTCCCTTGCTCTATCCAAAATGAAAAAAGAGTTTTGCCTTTAGTTCTATTTTAAGTAGTAAGAAAAAGAAGAGGAAACAGGGGAACATACCAAATACACAAACCATTAAATAATAAACAGGCTGCTGTGGCAGCATGAACCATGGAGACTGTATAGTCAGGTTATATCAATAATTAAAGGGATAAGTTGGCAACTTTAATTGACAAATGGTTCTGGAAAAATATTCACTTAACATAAAAATATATAATGGTGTACACTACAGTATGTACAATGATAGCAGCAATTGAAGTGTAGTGAAAAATGTACCAAAACTCCAACCGTATAAGTAGAAAAATATTAATAAAAATTGTAACAAGCTACATCTAAAATATCTCATAATCAATCTAATTAAAATTGTTCTTCCTGTTTTAATGATCTTTCTGGAAGTGCATTGAACAATGGCCAACTTCCCAACATGACTCCCTGAGGAAGAATTCACCCCAGATTCACAGGGTTTAATGAGCTCAAATGATGGTGGGAAAGTATGGCTGTACAGATCTATATATAGTAAGAAATACAACATTATTTTGTTTTTACCCTCTGGCACTGTATCAATGATACTCATCCAATGCATGCAGTGCACAAACTTTTTAAGTAGTTGTTTGTTAAAGTCCTTATGTGAAAAGTAAAAAAAAACGGCAAAACAAAATATTTCTCCATGTTACCCACCCACAAGCCACGCAACTCACCCTCAACTTCTTGAAATTGCCTATATTGTGTTATTTAGGGTTGTAAACCCTCATGTTTTTTCACCCCCAGCCCCCCCCCCCCCCCTGTTTTACTTATCTGAGCCCTGAAATTCCAACGCTGGAGATGCGCTGTCCCTCGCTGCACGGGCTCTCAGCTCTTGATTGGGTAGATTGATAGCAGCACAGCCATTGGCGCCCGCTGCTGTCAATCAAATCCAATGACGCAGGCGCCGGGGGGCGGGGCCTAGTCATACATTCAGCGTCTATGGACGCTGAATGAATGACTCGGGAGCGTGTCCGCAAGGTAACCCCCCGGGAGAGTGCTTCTCCTAGGGGGTTATCTGATGTGCGGAGGAGCCACGAGAGCCACCGAGAAACCCCAGAAGTCAGTGTTCGGGGCCACTCTGTGCAAAACGAGCTGCACAGTGGAGGTAAGTATGACATGTTTGTTATTTAAAAAAAAAAAATTGATCCTTTACAATCACTTTAACCTCATTTCTAAATATACCTTCACTGACCAGTTTAGGCCAAAGATTTTGAAGCACAGTTTTATGTATGATTTTACATATAGGTAGCCCTTGGTACCCTTCACCCTAAATAATAGGATTTTTATAACAGCTTACCTGTAAAATCCTTTTCTTGGAGTACATCACGGGACACAGAGCGACATAGTCATTACTAATGGGTTATATAGATACCTTCAGGTGCTGGCACTGGCAACTTCCAAAACCGGAAGTACCCTCCCCTATATAAGCCCCTCCCATCCGGGAGCACCTCAGTTTTGTAGCAAAGCAATAAGTGTCCCCAAAGAGGGGTGGGAGCTCTGTGTCCCGTGATGTACTCCAAGAAAAGGATTTTACAGGTAAGCTGTTATAAAAAGCCTATTTTCTTTCTCGTACATCACGGGACACAGAGCGACATAGTCATTACTAATGGAATGTCCTAAAGCAATGCCCAACGAGGGGGGGGATACACCATACATAAGCTGAGCGCTATCAGACATGAGGATCTTTTGCGGCCTGCAACACACTGCGCCCAAAGGCGACATCCTCCTGACTTCTAACGTCCACCTGGTAGAACCTAGTAAACGTGTGTACTGAAGACCATGTTGCGGCCTTACAGATTTGAGCCAGGGAGGCCTGGTGATGCGCTGCCCATGAAGTTCCAACTGCTCTCGTGGAGTGCGCTCTAACTTTAAACGGAGGCGGTCTCCTTCTCAAGCCATAGGCTTGCATAATGACCTGTTGAATCCACTTGGCTAAAGTAGATTTTGACGCTGCCTGACCCTTTCTGGGGCCTTCCGGCAGAATAAACAAAGTATCCGTTCTGCGAATCTGAGCAGTGGCTTTTAGATAAGCTTTAACTGCTCTTACTACATCCAAAGAATGCAATAACTTTTCCTCTACCGAACTAGGTTTGGGGAAAAAAGAAGGAAGAACCACATCTTGGTTCAAATGAAAACCTTGATACCACCTTAGGAAGAAAGGCTGGATGAGGACGTAACACTACTCTGTCCTTATGGATAACCAGATATGGCTCCCTACAGGACATAGCTGCTAATTCCGACACTCTTTTAGCCGAACAAATGGCTACTAGAAAAAACAATTTCCTGGTGAGAAGAACCAAGGAAATATGCAAATGGTTGTTTCTGTAGAACCGACAGAACCAGGTTTAGATCCCATGGACATATGGGAATATTAACCGGAGGACTAATACGCATCACTCCTTATCTAAAGGCTTTGACTAGTGAATGCAAAGCCAAGGGCCTTTGAAAAAATATTGACAAGGCCGAAAACTGACCTTTGATAGTACTCAAGGCAAGCTTCCTATCTACAGCCCACTGTAGGAAGTCCAGACTCCTACCTATTACGTACTTATGTGGATGCCATTTCTTGGCCTCACACCACGCGATGTACGCCTTCCAGATTCTATAGTAGATCTGCCTGGATACCGGCTTCCTGGCATTGATCATGGTAGATACCACAGGATTAGAGAGCCCTCTCTTTTTTAGAATGTGGGCTTCAATAGCCAGGCCGTCAAACCTAGGGCTGGTAAGGAAGGGTGGTATATCGGTCCTTGCAAAAGCAGGTCCGGACGACGTGGGAGAGTCCAAGGACTCCCCACTGACATTTTACAATCTCCGCGTACCACGCTCTTCGGGGCCACGCTGGAGCCACCAGAATCACTGGTTTCTTTTCTACCCTGATTCTGCGGAGTAATCGAGGTAACCATTGTGGCGGTGTGAATGCATATATCAGCTTGAACTGATCCCAAGGGAACACTAGGGCATCCGAGCCGCAAGCTAGGGGATCCCTTGTCCGAGAGACAAACCTGTCCACCTTTGCGTTGAATCTGGATGCTAGAAGATCTACATCCGATGTTCCCCACCGCTGACATATTGTCCAGAAAACCTCGGGGTGAAGGGACCATTCTTCTGGGCATAATTGCTGGCGACTTAGAAAGTCCGCCTTCCAATTCTCCACTCCTGGAATGAATACCGCAGATATGGCTGGGACATATCTTTCTGCCCATTTCAGGATGTAATTTACTTCCCTCTGGGCTGCACGACTCCTGGTGCCCCCCTGATGATTGATATATGCCACTGCTGTGGCATTGTCTGATTGAATTCTGACAGGGGACCCTTGGAGTTTGGATGTCCATGCTACTAGGGCATACCGGGCTGCTCGTATCTCTAAGAGATTGATGGGCAGGGCCTTTTCTGCATCCGACCATCTGCCCTGGAGAGACCATTGCTCCAGTACTGCTCCCCAGCCTATAAGGCTGGCATCTGTAGTGACCACCTTCCAAGAAATCGGACTGAAGGATTTCCCTTTTTCCAGATTCTGGGGAACCAACCACCAACGGAGGCTCTTGCGAACGGAAGGGGACAAGGACATTGTAAGTCTAGGGCCTGAACTTTTTTGTTCCTGGCTTACAGTATGGCCCCTTGCAAATTCCTTGAATGGAATTGACCGTAGGGTACTGCTTCGAATGATGCCACCATTTTTCCCAGCAGCCTCATGCACAGGCGTATGGACGGCTGTCTTTTTTGTACCCACTAAGTGGATCAAATCTTTCAAAGACAACACCTTTCCTCGAGGCAAGAATATTTTTCTCTGGCCTGAATCCAACCTTAGCCCCAAGTATTCCAGACTTTTGACTGGTTTTTAGGGCTGACTTGTCTCGGTTGATAATCCAACCGTGAGATTCCAGATACTTGATTGTCTTGTGAATGACCACGTCTAGTTTTTTCACTGAGTGGTCTATCAGCAACAAGTCATCTAGATATGCCATTATCATTACACCTTGTGTTCTTAGATTGGCCAATAAAGGGCCAGAATTTTTGTAAACACTCGTGGTGCTGTGGCCAAACCGAAGGGTAAGGCTCTGAACTGAAAATGGCGCCCTTCTACTGCAAAGCGTAGAAATTTTTGGTGGACTGGAAAGATGGGAATGTGCAAATAAGCATCTTTGATGTCGATCGCGGCTAACCAATCCTCCCCTTGTAGGGCAGTGGCCACCGATCGGATCGACTCCATCGGAAAGTCCTGATATACAGGAATTTGTATAGCCCTTTTAGAATTAATATGGGCCTCCCGTCTGCATTTGCTTCGGGACTGTAAAGAGGTTTGAGTAAAACCCGAACCCTCATTCTTCCAGGGGAACCTCCATAATTACTCCTTGGAGCAATAGTTGTTCTAGTGCCAACAGGAGGGACTCTCTCTTCCGGGGATCCCTTGGCACGTTTGACCTCAAAAATGGGAAGGAGGAGAGTCTTTTAACTCCAAACTGTATCCCAAACATACTGCGGAGAGCACCTATCTGTTTTGATCGTGTCCCGCCAGGTCTCTTGCGAACAACTGGAGTCCTCCCCCCACCCGACTGAGTGGGGGCAACCCTTCAATGAATTTAACTTTGGGGGAGGTTTTGTACCTCTCCTGACCCAGGGTTTCTCATTACCCTGCTATTGTCCCTGTTTTTTACCCCCGGGAATTGACCGAGGAGGCCGTCGGAACTGTTACACAGCCGATGCCCCAGGGACTGGAGAAGCAGGCCTCTTAAAGAGGGACCTCTAACTCTGTTTTTAACCGGCAAGAGCGTAGTTTTACCGCTGGAAATTTTCTGGATATATTTGTCCAGGTTTTCCATGAATAAGCGTTCACCATGAAATGGGACGCTAACCAGCCATTCTTTACAGGGAGCTTCAGCAGACCAGTTTTTGAGCCATAGAAGCCTACGCATATGTACTATAGACAGCGTAAGGCGGGAGGCCTGATGGACTGAATCCTTTATGGCGTCAACCGCAAAGCCTAAGGCTCTAGGTAGATCAGCTAGGGCAAGGCCTGCTGATCTGTCAAGTCCCTCAAGACCTGTTTCAACTGATCCTTCACTGCTTAGCAGACCTCACTGCTGGTTGTGTCACCAAGCTTGCTGTAGAAAGAAGCAGACTTTCATAAGGACTCCAATCTTTTATCTATTGGGTTCTTGAACATTTGGACATTATCCACTGGACATGTCAGTGATTTATACATACAAGAGATGGCTGCGTCCACTGTAGGGACCTTCCATTTTTTGATGAACTTATCCTCCATGGGATAGACCACCGGAAATCTCTTGGGGGAATAAATATTTTCTCAGGACGTTCCCAATCCTGGTAAATGAGCCCTTTCAGTAAAGGGTGAAGTGGAAAAGAACAGACAGTCTGGGGGCTTCTAGCGACCCCAACGAGGATACAGTAGTGGTTGATGGTTCCGCAAGGTGCATTTTTAAATGCTGATCGGACCATGTTAGTCAGAGACTGAACCCATAATCTTTCAGCTTGAGATGCTGAGAAAAGGTTCCCCCACTGTTGATTCCTCTATAACAGAATCAACCTCATCCTGATCCCCTTCAGGCAGGTCGATCCCTGTATGGGACTGTTGCTCTGCTAACAGGCACTCTGAAGGAGGAGACGGAGATCGGGCGTGCTTTCCCTGACAGGGAGGCAGCGATCAATGTTGACAATCTCTCTCTAATCCTCCCAGAGCTGAGGAAAAAACCTCCTCTGTTACATACACAGGAGCAGGTGAACTGAGGACAGCCACAGTACCAAGTACCCCTGCGGGGTCTCTACGGTCACTTACCTCTGAACTTCAGGGGAGACTGGTGCAGCAGAAGCATGCCCAAGATCCTCAGAGCCCGATGAGACCCCCTTCGCTTCCTGGAAGATTCAGTTCCGGAGCTTCTGGACGGCATATTCCTAAGCCTAAAGCTGAGGTATTCCAGCCGTAATACACCACTTTTACTGAGAATAGTCTAGCACAATTGCTGCTATATCACAGTTGGTGTCTACTAAAGTGCCTTTCTAGGGGATACCTGCATCAACCGCCTCTGTGTGCCTTTATACTGTTGCTAGCTCTGTCTGTGCACTTCAATAGCCAGCTATAATGTGCTTTAAAACATGCTGGACGCCCGCACATGCGCAGTAGCGCCGCGGCGCACACCTGAGCATCATCCACCCGCTCCGCCCCTTTTCCAGATCGCCTCTATATATAGAGGCGCGTGCACGTGCACGCGCGCGGGCACGTGCGCCTTCGGCGCCTTTTTTGAAAACAATAAGGAGCTAGATGGGAGCCAGGGTCCCTTTGCCGCAGGGCCCGGGGATGGATGAGCGCAGCAACAGGGCAGAGGAGACAGCTTCCCAGCAGAGAACATACCAACTGCCTGGATTTGATTCTGGAAGAAAAAAATCCACATTACAAGAAAAAGAACCATAGCGGCCTCTAGTGTCTACCACAGGTACCGCGGTCTTACATTTTTTTTCTTTTTTTTTTCTTGCCTACTATTAAAATTTTTACATTTTCTCAGTAGTAACAGGCATACACAGAATATTAGCGGAAATACCTTAGGTAACAGGCAGAAAGACAAAATAGGCTTGGGGGTCCCTCAATAGAACCAAGTTCCCGAGGGCCCCCACTTACCTTTTCCTCGCCGCAGGACTCTGTTTGGTCCACAGAAGCCCAAACTTCACCTATCACGGCAGGCATTGTAATCAAACCTTCAGGGACCGGGTTCCCAAGGATTCCACTCCCCTGGACCTGTATAGCACCCTGCACAGAAAACATCTTGGTCGTGGGTATGACCAGAGCTCTGGGTCCCAGGGTCCAGCCCTCCTAAGAGAGGCATTACAGGCAAAACCTTGCTCTTCTCTTGCAAGGCCCGGGTACCGACCGTTTAGCTATGAAGCTTTTTTGGTCGGATCCGGAATAGCTTACTGAGGCCCAAAAGAACCTGTACGCAAGCTCAGTGAAAAACACATGTTACTTCTTGGCCAACACCTTAGACACTGGCAAAAAACTGAGGTGCTCCCGGATGGGAGGGGCTTATATAGGGGAAGGTACTTCCGGTTTTGGAAGTTGCCAGTGCCAGCACCTGAAGGTATCTATATAACCCATTAGTAATGACTATGTCGCTCTGTGTCCCGTGATGTACGAGAAAGAAAAAACAGTTTTGTTTGGAATACTACTTTAAAATGTACGTATATTTCAAACCATTTAGATTTGAAAAGAGTATAGAAGGATTTTTTTTTTCCATTTAGGCCTCATACTTATATCAATTAAAACATTTTGTTATATCTGTTTGATAAGGGTAAAAAAAAAAATATCCTTGGGTATCTGTAAATTGTTTTTTTCCTTTGCTACACTGTTATCAGGTACCTTGTTCCCAGCTGTCCGTGTGGACTCAAAACTCCCCTCCCCACCTCATCAATGTTTTTCGGAGAAAAGGAAAGGGGAAGGTATTCTATAGTCTTGTGTTAGCGTGACAACCCTGATCCTCCATAGATACAGTACGTAAAGTGAGAATTTTCACCCTAGGACAAAAATAGGATTTTTATAACAGCTAACCTGTAAAATCCTTTTCTTGGAGTACATCACGGGACACAGAGCGGCATAGTCATTACTATGTGGGTTATATAGATACCTTCAGGTGCTGGCACTGGCAACTTCCAAAACCGGAAGTACCCTCCCCTATATAAGCCCCTCCCATCCGGGAGCACCTCAGTTTTGTAGCAAAGCAATAAGTGTCCCCAAAGAGGGGTGGGAGCTCTGTGTCCCGTGATGTACTCCAAGAAAAGGATTTTACAGGTAAGCTGTTATAAAAATCCTATTTTCTTTCTCGTACATCACGGGACACAGAGTGGCATAGTCATTACAATGTGGGATGTCCTAAAGCAATGCCCAATGAGGGGGGGGGATACACCATACATAAGCTGAGCGCTATCAGACATGAGGATCTTTTGCGGCCTGCAACACACTGCGCCCAAAGGCGACATCCTCCTGACTTCTAACGTCCACCTGGTAGAACCTAGTAAACGTGTGTACTGAAGACCATGTTGCGGCCTTACAGATTTGAGCCAGGGAGGCCTGGTGATGCACTGCCC
The DNA here is from genome assembly GCA_029206835.1 of Rana muscosa. Taxonomy (NCBI): domain Eukaryota; kingdom Metazoa; phylum Chordata; class Amphibia; order Anura; family Ranidae; genus Rana; species Rana muscosa. The sequence continues at coordinate 72,620,804 of JARGYO010005626.1, read as the reverse complement.
ATGAAGTTCCAACTGCTCTCGTGGAGTGCGCCCTAACTTTGAACGGAGGCGGTCTCCTTCTCAAGCCATAGGCTTGCATTATGACCTGTCGAATCCACTTGGCTAAAGTAGATTTTGACGCTGCCTGACCCTTTCTGGGGCCTTCTGGCAGAATAAACAAAGTATCCGTTCTGCGAATCTGAGCAGTGGCTTTTAGATAAGCTTTAACTGCTCTTACTACATCCAAAGAATGCAATAACTTTTCCTCTACCGAACTAGGTTTGGGGAAAAAAGAAGGAAGAACCACATCTTGGTTCAAATGAAACCTCGATACCACCTTCGGAAGAAAGGTTGGATGAGGACGTAACACTACTCTGTCCTTATGGATAACCAGATATGGCTCCCTACAGGACATAGCGGCTAATTCCGACACTCTTTTAGCCGAACAAATGGCTACTAGAAAAATCAATATCCTGGTGAGAAGAACCAGGGAAATATGCTGTAATGGTTCAAATGGTTGTTTCTGTAGAACCGACAGAGCCAGGTTTAAGTCCCATGGACATATAGGAATATTAACCGGAGGGCTAATACGCATCACTCCTTGTATAAAGGCTTTGACTAGTGAATGCGAAGCCAAGGGCCTCTGAAAAAATATTGACAAGGCCGAAATCTGACCCTTGATAGTACTCAAGGCAAGCTTCCTATCTACAGCCCACTGTAGGAAGTCCAGAATCCTACCTATTACGTACTTTCGTGGATGCCATTTCTTGGCCTCACACCAGGCGATGTACGCCTTCCAGATTCTATAGTAGATCTGCCTGGATACCGGCTTCCTGGCATTGATCATGGTAGATACCACAGGATTAGAGAGACCTCTCTTTTTTAGAATGTGGGCTTCAATAGCCAGGCCGTCAAACCTAGGGCTGGTAAGGAAGGGTGGTATATCGGTCCTTGCGAAAGCAGGTCCGGACGATGTGGGAGGGTCCAAGGACTCCCCACAGACATTTTTACAATCTCCGCGTACCATGCTCTTCGGGGCCACGCTGGAGCCACCAGAATCACTGGTTTCTTTTCTACCCTGATTCTGCGGAGTAATCGAGGTAACAATTGTGGCGGTGGGAATGCATATATCAGCTTGAACTGATCCCAAGGGAACACTAGGGCATCTGAGCCGCAAGCTAGGGGATCCCTTGTCCAAGAGACAAACCTGTCCACCTTTGCGTTGAATCTGGATGCTAGCAGATCTACATCCGGTGTTCCCCACCGCTGACATATTGTCCGAAAAACCTCGGGGTGAAGGGACCATTCCCCTGGGCATAATTGCTGGCGACTTAGAAAGTCCGCCTTCCAATTCTCCACCCCTGGAATGAATACCGCGGATATGGCTGGGACATATCTTTCTGCCCATTTCAGGATGCAATTTACTTCCCTCTGGGCTGCACGACTCCTGGTGCCACCCTGATGATTGATATATGCCACTGCCGTGGCATTGTCCGATTGAATTCTGACAGGGGACCCTTGGAGTTTGGATGTCCATGCTACTGGGGCATACCGGGCTGCTCGTATCTCTAAGAGATTGATGGGCAGGGCCTTTTCTGCATCCGACCATCTGCCCTGGAGAGACCATTGCTCCAGTACTGCTCCCCAGCCTATAAGGCTGGCATCTGTAGTGACCACCTTCCAAGAAATCGGACTGAAGGATTTCCCTTTTTCCAGATTCTGGGGAACCAACCACCAACGGAGGCTCTTGCGAACGGAAGGGGACAAGGACATTGGTAAGTCTAGGGCCTGAACTTTCTTGTTCCAGGCTGACAGTACGGCCCTTTGCAAATTCCTTGAATGGAATTGACCGTAGGGTACTGCTTCGAATGATGCCACCATTTTTCCCAGCAGCCTCATGCACAGGCGTATGGACGGCTGTCTTTTTGTACCCACTAAGTGGATCAAATCTCTCAAAGACAACACCTTTTTTCGAGGCAAGAATATTTTCCTCTGGCCTGAATCTAGCCTTAGCCCCAAGTATTCCAGACTTTTGACTGGTTTTAGGGCTGACTTGTCTCGGTTGATAATCCAACCGTGAGATTCCAGATACTTGATTGTCTTGTGAATGACCACTTCTAGTTTTTTCACTGAGTGTTCTATCAGCAACAAGTCGTCTAGATATGCCATTATCGTTACACCTTGTGTTCTTAGATTGGCCAATAATGGGGCCAGAATTTTTGTGAACACTCGTGGTGCTGTGGCCAGACCGAAGGGTAAGGCTCTGAACTGAAAATGGCGCCCTTCTACTGCAAAGCGTAGAAATTTTTGGTGGACTGGAAAGATGGGAATGTGCAAATAAGCATCTTTGATGTCGATCGAGGCTAACCATTCCTCCCCTTGTAGGGCAGTGGCCACCGATCGGATCGACTCCATCCGGAAAGTCCTGATATGCAGGAATTTGTTTAGCCCTTTTAGATTTAATATGGGCCTCACGTCCCCGTTTGGCTTCGGGACTGTAAAGAGGTTTGAGTAAAACCCGAACCCCCATTCTTCCAGGGGAACCTCCATAATTACTCCTTGGAGCAATAGTTGTTCTAGTGCCAACAGGAGGGACTCTCTCTTCCGGGGATCCCTTGGCACGTTTGACCACATAAAATGGGAAGGAGGAGAGTCTTTTAACTCCAATCTGTATCCCAGACTTACTGCGGAGAGCACCCATCTGTCTCTGATCGTGTCCCGCCAGGTCTCTGCGAACAACTGGAGTCTTCCCCCCACCCGATTGAGTGGGGGCAACCCTTCATGCATTTGACTTTGGGGGAGGTTTTGTACCTCTCCTGACCCAGGGCTTCTTGTTACCCTGCGATTGTCCCTGATTTTTACCCCCGGGATTTGACCGAGGAGGCCGTCGGAACTGTTTCACAGCCGATGCCCCAGGGACTGGAGAAGCAGGCCTCTTAAAAGAGGGACCTCTAACTCTGTTTTTAACCGGCAAGAGTGTACTTTTACCGCTGGAAATTTTCTGGATATATTTGTCCAGGTCTTCCCCGAATAAGCGTTCACCATGAAATGGGAAGCTAACCAGCAATTTTTTACAGGGAGCTTCAGCAGACCAGTTTTTGAGCCATAGAAGCCTGCGCATATGTACTACAGACAGCGTAAGGCGGGAGGCCTGATGGATTGAATCCTTTATGGCGTCAACCGCAAAGCATAAGGCTCTAGGTAGATCAGCTAGGGCAAGGGCCTGCTGATCTGGCAAGTCCCTTAAGACCTGTTTCAACTGATCCTTCACTGCTTGGCAGACCCCAATAGCTGCTACTGCTGGTTGTGTCACCAAGCTTGCTGTAGAAAAAGCAGATTTTAATAAGGACTCCAATTTTTTATCTATTGGGTCCTTGAACATTTGGACATTATCCACTGGACATGTCAATGATTTATTCACATAAGAGATGGCTGCGTCCACTGTAGGGACCCTCCATTTTTTGATGAACTTATCCTCCATGGGATAGACCACCGGAAATCTCTTGGGGGGAGTAAATATTTTATCAGGATGTTCCCAATCCTGGTAAATGAGCCCTTCCAGTAAAGGGTGAAGTGGAAAGGAACAGACAGTCTGGGGAGCTTTTAGCGACCCCAGCGAGGAGACAGTAGTGGTTGATGGTTCCGCAAGGTGCATTTTAAATGCTGATCGGACCATGTTAGTCAGAGTGAGACTGAACCCATAATCTTTCAGCTTGAGATGCTGAGAAAGGTTCCTCCACTGTTGATTCCTCTATAACAGAATCAACCTCATCCTGATCCCCTTCAGGCAGGTCGATCCCTGTATGGGACTGTTGCTCCGCTAACAGGTACTCTGAAGGAGGAGACGGAGATCGGGCGTGCTTTCCCTGTGACAGGGAGGCAGCGATCAATGTTGACAATCTCTCTTCCAATCCTCCCAGAGCTGAGGAAAAAACCTCCTCTGTTACATACACAGGAGCAGGTGAACTGAGGACAGCCACAGTACCAGGTACTCCTGCGGGGTCTCTACGGTCACTAACCTCTGAATTTTCAGGGGAGACTGGTGCAGCAGAAGCATGCCCAAGATCCTCAGAGCCCGATGGAGACCCCCTTCGCTTCCTGGAAGATTTAGTTCCGGAGCTTCTGGACGGCATATTCCTAAGCCCAAAGCTGAGGTATTCCAGCCGTAATACACCACTTTTACTGATAATAGTCTAGCACAATTGCTGCTATATAACAGTTGGTGTCTACTAAAGTGCCTTTCTAGGGGATGCCTGCATCAACCGCCTCTGTGTGCCTTTTTACTGTTGCTAGCTCTGTCTGTGCACTTCAATAGCCAGCTGTGATTGTGCTTTTAAACACGCTGGACGCCCGCACATGCGCAGTAGCGCCGCGGCGCACACCGAGCGCCATTCACCCGCTCCGCCCCTTTTTCCAGATCGCCTCTATATATAGAGGCGCGTGCCCGCGCACGCGCGCGGGCACGTGCGCCTTCGGCGCTCTTTTTTGAAAAAAATAAGGAGCTAGATGGGAGCCAGGGTCCCTGCCGCAGGGCCCGGGGATGGATGAGCGCAGCAACAGGGCAGAGGAGACAGCTTCCCAGCAGAGAACTTACCAACTGCCTGGATTTGATTTTGGAAGAAAAAAATCCACATTACAAGAAAAAGAACCATAGCGGCCTCTAGTGGTTAACACAGGTACCGCGGTCTTACTTTTTTTTTTTTTTTTTTTTTCTTGCCTACTATTAAAATATTTACATTTTCTCAGTAGTAACAGGCATGCACAGAATATTAGCGGGAATACCTTAGGTAACAGGCAGAAAGACAAAATAGGCTTGGGGGTCCCCCAATAGAACCAAGTTCCTGGGGGCCCCCACTTACCTGTTCCCCGCCGCAGGACTTTGTTTGGTCCACAAAAGCCCAAACTTCACCTATCACGGCAGGCATTGTAATCAAACCTTCAGGGACCGGGTTCCCAAGGATTCCACTCCCCTGGACCTGTATAGCACCCTGCACAGAAAACATCTTGGTCGTGGGTATGACCAGAGCTCTGGATCCCAGGGTCCAGCTCTCCTAAGAGAAGCATTACAGGCAAAACCTTGCTCTTCTCTGCAAGGCCCGGGTACCGACCGTTTAGCTATGAAGCTTTTTTGGTCGGATCCGGAATAGCTTACTGAGGCCCAAAAGAACCTGTACGCAAGCTCAGTGAAAAACACATGTTACTTCTTGGCCAACACCTTAGACACTGGCAAAAAACTGAGGTACTCCCGGATGGGAGGGGCTTATATAGGGGAGGGTACTTCCGGTTTTGGAAGTTGCCAGTGCCAGCACCTGAAGGTATCTATATAACCCACATAGTAATGACTATGCCGCTCTGTGTCCCGTGATGTACGAGAAAGAAAAGTGTGTTCCTGGCAGGTTTACTAGGTTTTTGGGTTTAGATATGCGTAAAGTGGTTTTAAAGTCTAAACATTTTTTAGCTTAAAACAATCTTTGCAATAAGGTAAAAATGTTTAGGCATCAGCATCCCCCCTCAACCCCCTCCCCCCCCTTTACTTAGCTGAGCCATCATTCAATTCAGTGCTGTGCACATTTGCAGCTTTTCCCTCCCCTCACTTCCAGGCTTGCTGGCTTTCATGGGGCATCGGGAGCCTATGGCTCCCAGTGCTGTCAATCAAAGCCAGTGGGGAGGGAGCAGGGGGCGGGGCCCAGTCCCACTGTCTGTGTCAATGGATGCAGCAGCGGGTCTCAGGAGTGAGCATGCACGAGTGCCTTAATGGGAAGCAAGCTACCCATGGCTCACTGGACAGAAAAGAGGGGCAAGGAGCGCTGACAGGGGACCTGAGAAGAGGAGGTTCATGGCCGCTCTATGCGATTCCATTGGACAGGGCAGGTAAGTATAGACATGTATGTTATTTAAAAAAAAACAAAAACTTTACCATCTCTTTAAGGCCTCATGCACATTGGGAGTTTAGTCCTGGTGCATGAGACCCAGGCATTTAGGTGTGGGTGGAAGGCACAGGTGCACCAACCAGTCACACTGCTGGTAGCTTGCAAAACTCTATTAGATCCCTTTCATACTGGGGCGGTTTGCAGGCGCTATTGCGGTAAAAATAGCGCCTGCAAACCGACCTGGAACAGTGGCTGCTGTTTTCTGAAAAAAAGTCCTGCTAGCAGCATCTTTGGAGCGGTGAAGGAGCGGTGTGTTTACCGCTCCTCCACCGCTCCTGCCCATTGAAAGCAATGGGACACCGCAGCTATATTGCCGGCAAAGCGCCTCTGCAGAGGCGCTTTGTGGTGGTTTTTAACCCTTTTTCGCCCTATAGCGGGGGGGGGGTAAAACCGCCCCCGCTAGCGACCGTATAGCGCCGCGAAATTAGCGGTTAAAGCGCCGCTAAAAATAGCCGCTCCCACCCCAGTGTGAAAAGGGCCTTAGAGACTGAAAGTTGTTGGAACTGGATGGGACTGATTGTTGCACCAAGCCCTACTAACATTTAGGGAAGTATGTGTCCATGGACCGAAGCCCACAATGCAGACTGCTTGCCTTCCAGGCATTCATCCCTGGGCACATACTGCCCTAAAGGTTAATGGCACTCATTTCACCATCCAGCCTCAACAGCTTTCAGCCTCTCATAGAGTTTAACATGCTGCAAGCAGTAGGACTGGAAGGTGCGACGCTGCCTTCCACCGGCACCTTAAAGTTATAGTAAAGGTTTGTGGAGTTTCTTTTGTTTCTCTTTAAATAACAAACATGTCATAATTACCTGCTCTGTGCAGTGATTTTGGTACAAAGCAGCCTCAATCCTCCTCTTCTTGGGTTCCCCCTTGGTGCTCCTGGCTCCTCCCCCTTGACCAGTGCCCCCAATGGCAATAGGGGCACTGGTGTGTGCTTGCTCCCAAGCCCCGCTCTTTGAGTCCATAAGATACATAGAGTTATTGGCTCCCTGGCTGTGATTGACAGCAGTGGGAACCAATGGCTCCCGCTGCTGTGTCTCAGCCAATGGGGAGAGAGAGACCCAAGACAGCCAAGGTTCTCGTGCACATTGCTGGATCGAGAGGGGCTGTAGGGGGAGCACCACACAGAAGGTTTTTTACCTTCAGCATTTACAACCACTTTAACGCCTGAGTCTCATGCACCAGTCCTGAAAGTTCAGCGTGCATGAGGCCTAAAGGAAGCCTGAGTAATTTGAACTGAGCATATAATGAAAACCCACAGAGCTTATCTTCAATTACAAACCAATGCTGATGAAATCAGTGTTTGCATAAAACATCTGATTATATGCTAATCTTGACTTTCTCTGTAAAAGGCAACCTTGTCTCTTAACATAGTTAGCCCATCACATAAACAAATAATAAGATGGATGGAAGGGGAAGGGACAAGACTGACTATATCCCTGGATTTACCGATTGTTCTGACAGGAGATTAAGTGTTATTTTTACAATCGGTTTAAATAAGCTAAATCTACAGTATTTTATAATTGTACCTTTTATGCTCTACAGAACTATGCTTTGCATGTTAATATACCTGATGTGTTTTGCTGCTTGAAAAGTGTCCATTGTTTGGGTTTGTCCCAGCCCTGCTTAGACTCTATCCTGGCTCAGTATGTTGTATAACTATTTCAAGATAAATGATACCTCAGGGGATAGGCCATTATCCAGTGCTTATTTTGGACACACTAATGATGTTACTGGAACACTTACTTTTCCATCTGGAATGAACTGGATGGTGGCCAGACTGTTTTCTGTATTACAAAAGGGCGGATATGTGAAATAAATATGTCATGTAAACATTGAAAGGTCGAGCAAGGTGCTCCATGTGGTTTGTGATATATGGCTTACATATTCGCACCCTAAAGCCTAGGTTATTCTTATAAAATATAAAGTCAAGTCAATATCTTTCTATCTTTTATACTGATTTTAGATCTGCAAAACAAAATTCTGAGACTTATTCAGTTTATTGTATAAAGATACAGAACTCTAAATTGACCAGGCCTAACCGAAATGATGTCAATCAAAAGCGGCATGGCTTTCACACAACTGATATAATTTTAGACCTGAAAGTGACTTTCTTATAGCTGACCAGTTTTGGATCTGCTGTGGATTTGATTTATTTTAGGTGTTTGTTTTAGCAGCAACTTGCAGAGAACTCTTCAGGGGTGGGTGCTCAAAGAAAAAGATAGGTTCATGTAAATTGGGTCTTATGCTTGCATTATAATTAGTACACTATAATGCTACACTGCACTATGCACTCAAAATCATGCTCCCATGACACGAGGTACCCAGAACTCTTTTGTGTGGCTCAACAGGCTACAGGGAGTTCCCCAGTAGCCTTCATTTTCCTGGGGTCCAATCTTAAGGAAAGCACTACTTCTTCATCTGTATCGCTTCCCAATTTCACTATGTCTTTCTGCAGTGCCAGCTGTTGGATTTCAGCACATCCCAAGCCTGGCACCCACTGCTCCTGGGTAATAATAAAAAGGAAAATAAATGCGCTGCCCAAAAAAACATGTGAATAATAACCACCCTACAGAGGGAAGTGAAGCAGCTACACTGGAATGTGACAAACAAAATTGAGGATAGTAGTGCAGCGCTACGTGTAGACCAATAAAAACAGGAATATATTTCAAAATGTGACCATAATTAAACACAAGGAAGGGGCAGGCTGGAAATGCCAAACCCAATGCACAAAATGTCCAAATATGTGAACCACTAGACAAAGTGATAAGTGTCCAAAAAGAAAATGAGTGAATAACATGGAATGGATAGAGAAATCCCGGCACAATTCTTCACGTGAAGGATGACATACAGGTGCGCTTACCAGAAATGTTGGACCCGAATGTCGTACGACAGCGTATCAATCAGGCTTAAGGGTATCCCAAACGACTGTTCAACAGGAACATCACCGAATCTCTGATGAGTGATGGTGTGCCCACTAGGCAGTCAGATGTCCTCGATCCGATATTCATCAGCCACCAATTACCTCAACACTGAAGGTCTTACCATAGAGTTGGTATTCTGGATCTTGGTGCTCCACCGGACAGTGGGATTTAATTAAGCTCAAATCGATGGATAACCCCGACAAGGGTATTGCAAAAGGACCAGTTGGAGAAAACTGAAAAAACTTTTCTTCACCAAATTCATGCAAAGAGAAGAAAAAAATAGGGGGCTCCAATGGTGCAGGTCATAAATGTTTCTTTTTCGTACATCACGGGACACAGAGCGACTTAGTCATTACTAATGGGTTATATAGATTACCTTCAGGTGCTGGCACTGGCCAATTCCAAACCGGAAGTACCCTCCCCTATATAAGCCCCTCCCATCCGGGAGCACCTCAGTTTTTTGCCAGTGTCTAAGGTGTTGGCCAAAGAGTAACATGTGTTTTCACTGGGCTTGCGTACAGGTTCTTTTGGGCCTTAGTAAGCTGTTCCGGATCCCACCAAAAAAGCTTCATAGCTAAACGGTCGGTACCCGGGCCTTGCAAGAGAAGAGCAAGGTTTTGCCTGTAATGCCTCTCTTAGGAGGGCTGGACCCTGGGATCCAGAGCTCTGGTCATACCCACGACCAAGATGTTGTCTGTGCAGGGTGCTATACAGGTCCAGGGGAGTGGAATCCTTGGGAACCCGGTCCCTGAAGGTTTAATTACAATGCCTGCCGTGATAGGTGAAGTTTGGGCTTCTGTGGACCAAACAAAGTCCTGCGGCGGGGATCAGGTAAGTGGGGGCCCCCAGGAACTTGGTTCTATTGGGGGACCCCCAAGCCTAATTTGTCTTTCTGTCTGTTACCTAACGGTATTCCCGCTAATATCTGTGTATGCCTGTAACTACTGAAAATGTAAAATTTTAATAGTAGTCAAGAAAAAAAAAAAAAAAAGGGACCGCGGTACCTGTGTTAAACCACTAGAGGCCGCTGTAGTCCATTTTTCTTGTCATGTGGATCTTTGGTTTTCTCAAGTCAAAAGATCCAGGCAGTTGGTAAGTTTCTCTGTGGGAATCCACTTCCTCTGCCCTGTTGCTGGGCTCATCCACCGCAGGCCCTCCGGCAAAAAGGGCCCCGGCTCCTAGTCCCTGTTTGATTTCGAAAAGGGCGCCAATGGAGCACGGGCGCGCGCGCGGGTGCGTGCACGTGCCTCCTATGAAAAAAAAGGGGCGGGGCGGGTGGATGACGCTCGATGCGCGCCACGGCGCTTCTGCGCATGTGCAGGCGTCCCAGCTTGTATAAAGACACAGTACAAGTGTCAGCTGGATGCAAACAGAGCTAGCAACAAACAGTGACACACAGAGGCGGTTGATGCAGGCATCCCCATAGAAAGGCACTTTAGTGGACACCAGCTGGTATATAGCAGCAACTGTGTTAGACTATTACCAGCAAAATTGGTGTATGATGACGGGAATACCTCAGCTTTGTGCTTAAAGGATATGTCGTCCAGACGCTCCGGAAATAGGTCTTCCAGGAAGCCAAAGGGGTCTCCATCGGGCTCTGAGGATATTGGGCATGCTTGTACTGCACCAATCTCCCCTGAGAATTCAGAGGTCAGTAGCCGTAGAAACCCCGCAGGAGTGCCTGGTGCTGCGGCTGTCCCCAGTCCACCTGCTCCTGTATATATAACAGAGGAGGTTTTATCCTCAACTCTGGGAGGATTGGAAGAGAGATTAACAGCATTGATCGCAGCTTCCCTGTCACAGGGAAAGCGCGTCCGATCTCCGTCTCCTCCTTCAGAGTGCCTGTTAGTGGAGGAACAGTCCCACACAGAGATCGACCTACCTGAAGGGGATCAGGATGAGGTTGATTCAGTTATGGAGGAATCAACAGTGGAAGAACCTTTCTCAGCATCTCAGGCTGAAAGATTATGGGTTCAGTCTCTGACTAACATGGTCCGATCAGCATTTAAAATGCCTCTGGCGGAACCACCATCCACTACGGTTTCCTCGCTGGGGTCGCTAAAAGCTCCCCAGGCTGTCTGTTCCTTCCCAATCCACCCTTTATTAGAAGGGCTTATTTACCAGGATTGGGAGCATCCTGATAAAATATTTGCTCCCCCCCAAGAGATTTCCGGTGATCTATCCCATGGAGGATAAGTTCATAAAAAATGGAGGGTCCCTACAGTGGACGCAGCCATCTCTTCTGTGAACAAATCACTGACATGTCCAGTAGATAATGTTCCAATGTTCAAAGACCCAATAGATAAAAAATTGGAGTCTTTACTAAAATCTGCTTTCTCTACAGCAAGCATGGTGACACAACCTGTGGTAGCAGCGATTGGAGTCTGCCAAGCAGTGAAAGATCAGTTGAAACAAGTCTTAAGGGACTTACCAGATCAGCAGGCTCTTGCCCTAGCTGACCTGCCTAGAGCCTTGTGTTTTGCGGTGGACGCCATAAAGGATACAATCCAACAGGCCTCCCGCTTTACGCTGTCTATAGTACATATGCGTAGGCTTCTGTGGCTCAAAAACTGGTCTGCTGAAGCTCCCTGTAAAAAACTGCTGGTTAGCTTCCCATTTCATGGAGAACGCTTATTTGGAGAAGATCTGGACAAATATATCCAGAAAATTTCTGCCGGTAAAAGTTCACTCTTACCGGTTAAGAACAAGGGTAGAAGTCCTTCTTTTAAGAGGCCTACTTCTCCAGTCCCGGGCACATCGGCTGTGAAGCAGTTCCGACAGCCTCCGCGGTCAAATTCAGGGGGCAGAAATCAGGGACAATCACAGGGTAACAAGAAGCCCTGGATCAAGGGAGGTACAAAACCTCCCCCCAAGGCATGAAGCGTTGCCCCCACTCAATCGGGTGGGGGGAAGACTTCAGTTGTTCACAGAGACCTGGCGGGACACCATCAGAGACAGATGGGTGCTCTCTGCAGTAAGTCTGGGATACAAGCTGGAGTTAAAAGGCACTCCTCCTGCCCAATTTATGAGGTCAAACGTGCCAAGAGATCCCCAGAAGAGAGGATCCCTCCTTCTGGCACTAGAACAACTATTGCTCCAAGGTGTAATCATGAAGGTTCCCCTGGAAGAAAGCGGATTCGGGTTTTACTCGAACCTTTTCACAGTCCCCAAACCAAATGGGGACGTGAGGCCCATATTAAATCTAAAAGGGCTAAACAAGTTCCTAAATATCAGGACTTTTCGGATGGAGTCGATCCGATCGGTGGCCACCGCCCTACAAGGGCAGGAATGGTTAGCCTCGATCGACATAAGGGATGCTTATCTGCATATTCCCATCTTTCCGGCCCACCAGAAATTTCTACGCTTTGCAGTAGAAGGGCGCCATTTTCAGTTCAGAGCCTTACCTTTCGGTCTGGCCACAGCACCACGAGTGTTCACAAAAATTCTGGCCCCATTATTGGCCAATCTAAGAACACAGGGTGTAACGATAATGGCATATCTAGACGACCTGCTACTAATAGACCACTCAGTGGAAAAGCTGGAAGTAGCTATTCACAAGACAATCAAGTATCTGGAATATCACGGTTGGATTATCAACCGGGACAAGTCAGCTCTAAGACCAGTCAAAAGTTTGGAATACTTAGGGCTAAGGCTGGATTCAAATCAGAGAAAGATTTTCTTACCTCCAGAGAAGGTGTCGTCTTTAAAAGATTTGACCCACTTAGTGGGTACAAAAAGAAAACCATCCATACGCCTCTGCATGAGGCTGCTGGGAAAATGGTGGCTTCATTCGAAGCGGTACCCTACGGTCAATTCCATTCAAGGAATTTGCAAAGGGCCATACTGTCAGCCTGGAACAAAAAAGTTCAGGCTTTAGACTTACCAATGTCCCTGTCCCCTTCCGTTCGCAAGAGCCTCCATTGGTGGTTGGTGCCCCAGAATCTGGAAAAAGGGAAACCCTTCAGTCCGGTTTCTTGGAAGGTAGTCACTACAGATGCCAGCCTCATAGGCTGGGGGGCAGTACTGGAGCAATGGTCTCTCCAGGGCAAGTGGTCAGAAGCAGAAAAGGCCCTGCCCATCAATCTCTTAGAGATACGAGCAGCCCGGTATGCCCTAGTAGCATGGACATCCAAACTCCAAGGGTCCCCTGTCAGAATTAAATCAGACAATGCCACAGCAGTGGCATATATCAATCACCAGGGTGGCACCAGGAGTCGTGCAGCCCAGAGGGAAGCAAATTGCATCCTGGAGTGGGCAGAAAAATATGTCCCAGCCATATCCGCGGTTTTCATCCCAGGAGTGGAAAATTGGAGAGCGGACTTTTTAAGTCGCCAACAATTATGCCCGGGGGAATGGTCTCTTCACCCCGAGGTTTTCCAGGCAATATGCCAGCGGTGGGGAACACCGGATGTAGATCTGCTAGCATCCAGATTCAATGCAAAGGTGGACAGATTTGTGTCTCGCACAAGGGATCCTCTAGCTTGCGGCTCGGATGCCTTAGTGTTCCCTTGGGATCAGTTCAAGCTGATATATGCATTCCCACCGCCACAATTGTTACCGCGATTACTCCGCAGAATCAGGGTAGAAAATAAACCAGTGATTCTGGTGGCTCCAGCGTGGCCCCGAAGGGCATGGTACGCGGAGATTGTAAAAATGTCAGTGAGGAGTCCTTGGACCCTCCCACATCGTCCGGACCTGCCGTCGCAGGGACCGATATACCACCCTTCCTTACCAGCCCTAGGTTTGACGGCCTGGCTATTGAAGCCCACATTCTGAAAAAGAGAGGGCTCTCTAATTCTGTGGTATCTACCATGATCAATGCCAGGAAGCCGGTATCCAGGCAGATCTATTATAGGATCTGGAAAGCGTACATTACGTGGTGTGAGGCCAAGAAATGGCATCCACGTAAGTACGTGATAGGGAGGATTTTGGACTTCCTACAGTGGGCTGTAGATAGGAAGCTGGCCTTGAGTACTATCAAGGGTCAGATTTCGGCCTTGTCAATATTTTTTCAAAGGCCCTTGGCTTCGCATTCACAAGTCAAAGCTTTCATACAAGGAGTGATGCGTATTAGCCCTCCGGTTAGTATTCCCATATGTCCTTGGGACTTAAACCTGGTTCTGTCAGTTCTACAGAAACAACCGTTTGAACCATTGCAACACATTTCCTTGGTTCTTCTCACCAGGAAATTGATTTTCTTAGTAGCCGTTTGTTCGGCTAAAAGAGTATCGGAATTAGCCGCCTTGTCCTGTAAGGAGCCATATCTGGTTGTCCATAAGGACAGAGTAGTATTACGTCCTCATCCAGCCTTTCTTCCCAAGGTGGTATCGAGGTTTCATTTGAACCAAGATGTGGTTCTTCCTTCTTTTTTCCCCAAACCTAGCTCGGTAGAGGAAAAGTTATTACATTCTTTGGATGTAGTAAGAGCAGTTAAAGCTTATCTAAAAGCCACTGCTCAGATTCGCAGAACGGATACTTTGTTTATTCTGCCGGAAGGCCCTAAAAAGGGTCAGGCAGCATCAAAATCCACTTTAGCCAAGTGGATTCGACAGGTCATAATACAAGCCTATGGCTTGAGAAAGAGACCGCCTCCGTTCAAAGTTAGGGCGCACTCCACAAGAGCAGTTGGAACTTCATGGGCAGTGCATCACCAGGCCTCCCTGGCTCAAGTATGTAAGGCCGCAACATGGTCTTCAGTACACACGTTTACTAGGTTCTACCAGGTAGATGTTAGAAGTCAGGAGGATGTCGCCTTTGGGCGCAGTGTGTTGCAGGCCGCAAAAGATCCTCATGCCTGATGGCGCCCAGCTTATGTATCCCTCCCCTCATTTGGCATTGCTTTGGGACATCCCATTAGTAATGACTAAGTCGCTCTGTGTCCCGTGATGTACGAAAAAGAAAAAGGGATTTTTATAACAGCTTACCTGTAAAATCCTTTTCTTGGAGTACATCACGGGACACAGAGCTCCCACCCCTCTTTTTGGGACACTTATTGCTTGGCTACAAAACTGAGGTGCTCCCGGATGGGAGGGGCTTATATAGGGGAGGGTACTTCCGGTTTGGAATTGGCCAGTGCCAGCACCTGAAGGTAATCTATATAACCCATTAGTAATGACTAAGTCGCTCTGTGTCCCGTGATGTACTCCAAGAAAAGGATTTTACAGGTAAGCTGTTATAAAAATCCCTTTTTTTTTTATTCAAAAACACCAGCATACAAAGTAGAAATTTAAAAAGTGATCACAGTTCATATATTAAAAGGCAACATGGGAAGCAAAATGCATAGCCCGACACGTTTTGTTCCTAACAGGACGTCTACAGGGGCATTGCTCCTGGGTAGACTTACAGGGGAAGAATAGACTCCCTCCACCACCACCACATTAGGTTAAGAAGGAAGCCCTGTTTGAACCCTTTAATACAACCTTGACTATCAAACTTGCACTTAAAGCCCCGCAAACACAGGCCAAAAATCGTCCAACATCAGCCAGTACAGTAGAAACCGGCGACATTTGGCCGTGTGTACAGCTTCTTGTCTGACAGAAGCCGATCTCATAACCAGTTTCTGGAAAACCAGCATCCGATCCGCGTTTTCTGTGGGGAGAGGGGGGGTGTATGTTTCCTCTTTCAAAACCCAGTAGCACAGCGGGGAGATCGCTGTTCTAACATTGCATACTTAGTACAGCGACCTCCTCAGTTTTTATTTTGTTCAGCCAGCTGGATTGAATTAAATGAACTTACCCTGTTTACCAGGCATTAGAGGAAGCAAAAGTAAAGGACAGACGAATCTTCCACAGCCTCCCCCATCCCTTCCCCCTGAGATTTATGGTTTGGATATACAATGCCACTGATCATTTGAGTCAATAATTCATACACACTTAGCACAATATCCTTTTGCATTTATTTAATATACAGGTTCAGTGCCTTGAAAAAGTATTCATACCCCTTGAAATTTTCCACATTTTGTCATGTTACAACCGATCGATCGTTCGCGCCAAATTCGAGTGGCGCGTCACGGCCCATAATTCACTGCGTCATTGCAGTGCATTGCTGGCTGATGATTGGCCAAGCATGCACTATGACCCGCATGCTTTGGCCAATCATAGCGCCGTCATCAAAGAGAGCCATAATTGGCCAAAGGAAGGGTGCCTTTGGCCAATCATGGCTCAGGGGAGTAGGTACACGCCCCACACTATATAAAGCCGCCTGCGCGACGGCCTTGTGCAGTGTGTTGCGGTGTTGTGAGAGAGAGAGAGAGAGAGAGAGTCAGAGTGTCATTTCATTTCAGTTAGAGCAGGCAGGCGATTCAGGTAGCTGCAGTCAGTGTATTTAGTATATATATGCATCCCAGGCGTTGTGTGTGTGTGTGTATGTGTATGTGTGTGTGTGTGTGTGTGTGTGTATATATATATATATATATATATATATAATAGGATTTTTATAACAGCTTACCTGTAAAATCCTTTTCTTGGAGTACACCACGGGACACAGAGCTAGTCATTACATAATGGGTTAAGGGTCACCAGCGGTGATTGGACACTGGCACAACCAATGGAAGACAGTTCCCCTCCATATAACCCCTCCCATCAGGGAAGTACCTCAGTTTTGTAGCAAAGCAGTAAGGTTCCCATAAGAAGGGGGGGACCTCTGTGTCCCGTGGTGTACTCCAAGAAAAGGATTTTACAGGTAAGCTGTTATAAAAATCCTATTTTCTTTATCGTACACCACGGGACACAGAGCTAGTCATTACATAATGGGACGTCCCAGAGCAATGCTCATATGAAGGGGGGGAGACACAGATCAAAACAGGCCGCTTGCGGACCAGAAGCCCTATACTGCTGCCTGCAGCACACTTCGCCCACAGGCGGAATCCTCATGTCCTTTCACATCTATTTGATAGAATTTGGAAAATGTATGGACTGAAGACCAAGTTGCAGCTTTACAGATCTGAGCCATCGAAGCCTGGTGGTGCACTGCCCATGAAGCACCTATCGCCCTGGTAGAGTGCGCCTTAACAGGAAAAGGAGGAGTCCTGTTCTTTAAACCATAAGCTTGAATAATTACTTGTCTAATCCACCTGGAAATGGTGGATTTTGATACCGCTTGGCCCTTCTTGGGCCCATCTGGTAAAATAAACAAAACATCTGTTTTACGTATCTGAGCGGTTGCTTGCAGATACACCTTTACCGCTCTCACTGGATCTAGAGAGTGTAATAATTTTTCCCCCGCCGTCCGCGGGTTTGGAAAAAAGGAAGGCAGAACAATGTCTTGATTCAAGTGAAAAGCCGACACCACCTTAGGTAGAAAAGCCGGATGGGGTCGTAGTACGATTTTGTCCTTGTGACAAATTAGATAAGGCTCTTTACAAGAAAGAGCTGCTAGCTCTGATACTCTCCTAGCAGAAGCTATAGCAATCAGAAAGGCCAACTTCCTACTTAATATAATTAAAGGAATATGGCGAATAGGTTCAAAAGGTTGCTTTTGCAACACTGACAATACCAAATTCAAATCCCATGGACACAAGGGAGTCCTAACTGGAGGATTTATCCTCAGTACCCCCTTAATGAATGTCCGAACTAGGGAGTGAGATGCCAATGGTCTCTGAAAGAAGACTGATAGAGCCGATATTTGCCCTTTGATGGTGCTAAGGGCTAAATTCATATCCACTCCTAACTGGCAAAAAGCAAGAATCCTACTTATTTCATACTTCTGAGGATTCCAACATCTGGATTCACACCAGGAAACGTATGCTCTCCAGACTCTCTGATAGATGAGTCTGGAGGCTGGCTTTCTAGCATTAATGAGCGTAGAAAGAGCCGGACCAGAGACCCCTCTCTTTTTAAAAATGTGGGTCTCAGCAGCCAGGCCGTCAACTTTAGCCTTTGTAAGGAAGGGTGGAATACTGGACCCTGTGACAGCAGGTCATGTCGGAGTGGAAACTTCCAGGGCCTTCCTATCGCCGTTTTTACAATCTCGGCGTACCAAGGCCTCCTGGGCCAGTTTGGGGCCACTAGGATTACTGGTATTCCCTCCTCCTTGATCCTGCGAAGCAGTCTTTGTAGAAGAGGGATCGGAGGGAATGCCTAGATCAGTGAGAACTGATTCCATGGAGTTATTAGAGCGTCTGTATTATTAGAGCGTCTGTCCCGTAGGCTAGAGGATCTCTCGTTCTGGACACAAAGTTGTCCAATTTCTTGTTGAACCTGGCAGCTAGCAGGTCTACATCTGGGTTTCCCCATCTCAGACATATGGCCTGAAAGATCTCGGGGTGAAGAGACCACTCCCTGGTAGCAGCTGCTGACGACTCAGGTAGTCTGCTTGCCAATTTTCCATCCCTGGAATGAAGATTGCAGAAAGGCAAGGTACATGCTCTTCTGCCCATGCCAGGATCCGGTTCACCTCTCTTTGGGCTGCCCGACTGCGGGTGCCTCCTTGGTGATTGATGTAAGCTACTGCAGTAGCATTGTCGGATTGAACCCGAACTGGGTAGCCCTGTAACCTGTATGTCCAGGTTTTGAGGGCTAGATATACCGCCCGGATCTCTAGCACATTGATGGGCAGGATCCCCTGAGTCTTGGCCCAGGTTCCCTGGGTAGAAGCCTCCTCGAATATTGCACCCCAGTCCGATAGGCTGGCATCCCTAGATACCACCTTCCAGGCCACTGGGAGGAAGGACTTTCCCTTCCGTAAATTCCTGGCTTCTAGCCACCAATCGAAGCTGTGGCGTACTTGTGAGGACAGGCGCATGGGTATATCCAGAGCTTGGCTCTTCCTGTTCCAGGAAGCTAAAATATTGCCTTGAAGTAGTCTCGAATGAAACTGGGCGTAAGGGACCGCCTCGAAGGAGGCTACCATCTTTCCCAATAGTCTCATGCAAAGGCGAATAGACGGCCTCTTGTTTGCTTTGACCTTGTGGATCAGGTCTTTCAGAGACTGTATCTTCGGTTCTGGCAGGTATACCCCGTTTTGGGCTGTATCTATGATCATGCCCAGGTACCCTATCCTTCTTTGGGCCTGGAGAGAGGATTTTTGTAAATTTATAATCCATCCTAAATGCTCCAGGTATCCTACTGTAGTGTGTACAGCGTGACCCAATCCGTCCTTTGACTGATCTATTACTAGTAGATCGTCCAGATAGGCTGTTACCGCAATGCCCCGTGTTCTTAGGTTTGCTAACAGAGGAGCTAGCACCTTTGTGAATACTATGGGCGCGGTGGCTACACCAAACGGCAGAGCCACAAATTGAAAGTGGCGATCTTCTACCGCAAACCTTAGGAATCTTTGGTGAGCGGGGAGGATGGGTATGTGTAAATGTGCGTCCTTGATATCTATGGGCGCCATGAATTTTCCGCCCTTTAAAGTGGCGGCCACGGATCGGATCGTTTCCATTCGAAAATGGCGATCGTTCAGGAACCGATTTAGGGATTTTAGATCCAGGATGGGTCTGACATCTCCATTTGGCTTTGGAATCACAAAGAGGTTTGAGTAAAAACCTGAACCTCGCTCTTTTTGGGGTACGTCTGTAACTACCCCTTGAGCCATTAAGTGATTCAAACCTTTGAAGAAGGATTCTCTTTTTTGTGGATCCTTGGAGAGTCTTGAACCTCGGAATTGAGAAGATGGGATCTCTCGAAATTCCAGTTTGTACCCTGAGGATATTGTGGATACTACCCAATTGTCCTGGATTTCTGACCACCAAGTTGCTCAGAACTGACAAAGCCTTCCTCCCACTCGGCCGAGCGGGGGCGCCCCTTCACTGAGAGGCTTTGGGGGCTTGCTTATTAGCTCTTGCACCCCACGGCTTCTTGTTCTCCTGAGCTTGCCCCTTGGCTTTTGTGGGCGGCTAAAACAGGCCGCCGCCACTGGTTGGAGTCAGATTTCCCGGGAGCTGGGGAGAGAGCGTTTAAAACAAGATCTCTTGTTTTTCTTTCTCTCAGGTAAAAGTCGTTTTACCACTTGATCTTCTGTATCTATTTTTCTAAATCTTCCCCAAATAGGCGTTCGCCATGGAACGGGAACTTGCCAACAGCTTTTTGCATGGGGTCTCCGCTGACCAATGCTTAAGCCAAAGTACTCTGCGCATCTGTACCAGCTGGAGTGTAAGGCGTGATGCCTGTATGATAGAATCTCTCATGGCATCCACTGTGAAGCATAAGGCTTTAGGCAAATTTTCCCAATTTCTAGCCTGCTCTGAAGGCAGTTCCTTCAGCCCCTGCTTTACTTGTTGGCTGATGACCTGACACATACCGACTGCTGCTACTGCAGGTTGGGTAATTGAGCCGGCCAAAAGGAAGGAGGATTTCAACTTCCTCTCAGAAGGATCTTTTAAACCCTTGTACATTATCCACCGGACATGTCAGGTTTTTATTTACACAAGAAATAGCCGCAACTACCGCAGGCAGGCTCCATTTCTTTAAAAAAAAAATTCCCCCATAGGATAAAGAATGTTAAACCTTTTTGGAGGTGAGAAACGCTTATCTGGATGTTGCCAGTTTGCGTATATTAGATCCTCTAGTAACGGATGAACCGGGAAGGAGCATGCACCTTGCAGGGATCTTAATGACCCTAGGGAGGAGACAGGTAATTCCGTTACCTCCGCAGAGGTTAACTTAAATGCACTGCTATAGCATTGTACCTGTGACCTTAAAATCTGGCTCCTCATCCTCTGCTGATGTAGCCTCCTCCTCCTCATCCTCCTCCCTCAGGTACTTCTGAAGGGAGGTCCAATACTGGAAGAGACCTGCTTCGCTTATTGTCCCTTTTTAGAGGACTTAGCGATTAAGGTAGCAATTTTTTCCTCCAGATTATTTAGGGCAGCTGATAAAGTGTCCTCAGTGACATATACAGGCCCAGGCTTCACTGGGGAAGCCGCCATACCTGACAGAGGTAATGACTCATCCTGAACAGGTGCATTTAGCAACACAGGAGAGAAAGGTACCGAGTCAGCACAGTTAGAGCCTCCTCTCAGGCGGTGGTGCTTTCTTATCTCTTTTTGTCCGTATTACTTCCCCTGGAAGGCTTACTGTTTAGACAAAATACAAGGTACCTAAATGCATATACTACCGTGTTTAGTTTAGCAAATACATTAAGTATGCAACTTTTAACACATAACTATGCATAACATGGATGTCTTCTAGGAAGTACCCAATCCAACCACATGGAGTCTTACGTCCCTGTATAGCTGCTGTGTTTCTCTGCCAGGAATAAGAGAACTAACGAGCTTGCTTGCTGCTGCAGTGCTTCTCACACTGACAGTCTTTTAAATTTGGCGCCGTTTCTGTGCCTGCGCGCGCCACGTGCCCGCGCACGCCTTCGCCCCCCCCTCCGATAAAGCGCGCTCCCGGCCCTTAGCGCTATGGCGGTGGCCATAGTGAGAGAGGACTCTCATCAGCCCTTGTTCCCACTTACCTGCATCTGCAGGTGTCTGGTCGGCCACCGAAAGGAGGATCGGGGTGCCCCAGCAAGCTCAGCAGCGGAGGTGACGAGCAGTGTACTTCGCCGAAGCCGACACTGAACAGAGTGAGGTGAGTATATTCAGCTCTTTACTCCCCCCAGTGGTGGAAAAAAAGAAGACATCCACTTTTTGAAAAAGGTCCCAACCTAGTTATGGACCTTCTAATCTCACCTTATCCACGCCGCAGGTTTTTCTGCTGAAAGATTTCAGACAGATACCAAACTTCACCCTTCACGGTGGGCTATGTGTGCCAACCTTCAGGGATATGGGTTCCTATTTAAAGGATACCTCTCCCCTGGGCCTTGTACAAGACTCTTACCAGGACTTTATAGCGAAATAGCGAAAGTGCTGGATCTTAGAGCCCAGTCCTCCGAAGAGAGACATTACAGGCGACGCCTCATGGATGAGGCCCGGATCCCATCCAGATTCAGCTCATTTGTAGGCGTCTTGGATGGATCCGAAAGCATAGCTCTTTTACCCCCAGAGGGTCTCTTTGGTAGAGCTTTCCTTTAGCACCTCCTAACGCGTCCAACACCTTTCGACACTGGCGAAAAAACTGAGGTACTTCCCTGATGGGAGGGGTTATATGGAGGGGAACTGTCTTCCATTGGTTGTGCCAGTGTCCAATCACCGCTGGTGACCCTTAACCCATTATGTAATGACTAGCTCTGTGTCCCGTGGTGTACGATAAAGAAATATATATATACACACACACTGTATTCAGTTTAGCTAGATCTCACTTCAGAGTGCTCCTGTTATTCTCGCTGCAGTATATTAAGTCAGTGTACTGTATACTGGGCATAGTGTGCAGGTAAAGCTTACTGCAGACCATCCCTGTTCTCTTCCTAATAATACAGACAGGCAGTTGATTGAGCTAAGCTGCAATATATTAAGTCAGTGTACTGTATACTGGGCACAGTGTGCAGGTAAAGCTGACTGCAAACCATCCCTGTTCTCTTCCTAATAATATAGGCAGTTGATTGAGCTAAGCTGCAGTATATTAAGTCAGTGTAGTGTATACTGGGCACAGTGTGCAGGTAAAGCTGACTGCAGACCATCCCTGTTCTCTTCCTAATAATACAGGCAGGCAGTTGATTGAGCTAAGCTGCAGTATATTAAGTCAGTGTACTGTATACTGGGCACAGTGTGCAGGTAAAGCTGACTGCAGACCATTCCTTGTGTACCTATTCCTTTCCAATACATCAAATACAGTATGTCTGGATAGCCAACAAGGAGAGGCAGACACTCACAGGCCAATAAAAGAGGGCAAGCAATCTCTGTGTCTAGAGACGCTTGTCCTTTTTTCGGCAACTGGCCGCGTTGAGCCGCAACATGCAGAAGAGTTGGTAGAGTGGATGACCAAGCCGTCCTCATCCTCCTCATTCTCTGTCACCCAGGCTACCTTGGCTGCCAATGCAGGTGCCAAAGTGGCCTATTCCATCGGCTCGAGGTCATCAGTTACTCCTTCCCTAGCCCCAAGATCATATACGGAGGAGTCCCCAGAACTGTTCGACCACAGTGTTGGGTACATGCTGCAGGAGAATGGGCAGTGTTTTGAAGGCTCCAATGATGGTACCCAGCTTGAGGAAGGCAGTAACGTGAGCCCAGACAGAGGGGGTGCCCAAGAAGGACAACAAACTGGCAGTCATGTTCCCCCAGCTACAGCATACTGCCAAGTTTGCTCCAGTGACGAGGAGGGAGGGGACGATGAGGTCACTTACTCTACGTGGGTAACTGATAGGAGAGAGGAGGAGGCGGAGGCACATCTCCAACGAGGCAGGATGCCTTCCAGGGGCCAGCTTAAGGGCAGCCAACTGACTGCATCACACCGCAGAGCTCCGCATGTGCAGGGCGCTGCTGAATCTGCAAGTTTTTCCAAAAGTTCTTTGGTGTGGGCCTTTTTTCAGACGTGTGCAGCAGATCGCACTGTTGCTATTTGCAACATATGTCTGAAGCGTATTAAGCGTGGCCAAAACAGCAGCCGCTTGGGAACCACATGCTTGACAAGACATATGTCGACCTGCCATGCAGTCCATTTGGCAAGCGTACATAAAAGACCCACACCAAAGAACAAAGCGGACTTCTCCTTGCTCCTCATCAGCTGGGATCTCCAACCTCACTATACCTTCAGTCCTCATAGAAACCTGCACTGAGGGGCATGAAGGTGTATAATTAGGTGTGCCACTGCCAAGTACTTGCGGGCAATCTGCTATCGGTACACCAACGTCCAATTGTACCATGCAAATTTCCCTGTCCCAGTTGCTACACCGGCGAAAGAAATTCGCTCCCAGCCATCCACATGCCCAGCGGTTGAATAGTTGGTAGACTCTGCCCCCTTCCTTGAGTTTTTGGAATGTGCGGTACCTCAGTGGCAGGTTCCCAAACTCTACTTTTTTTCACGGAAGGCGATTCCGGCTCTCTACCGGCATGTGGAAGGCAATGTCTTGGCCTCGCTAGACAGTGCGGTCAGCGGTAAGGTGCATATTGTCACAGATCAGCTGCGGAGCTGATCTGTGTCTTACCTTTACTGCTGTAGTTCGGCTGGCATCTGTTGTTCCACAAGCTTGTGTTCAGCTCTGGCTGCACTCAGCAGCTATGGGTGTCGCCGGCGTCACCTGCTGCTTAATATATCCTTCCTTCCTGCTACTTCCTGTCCAGCCCCCCATGTGTCTCACTATTTAAATTCCACTCAGACCAGTTTCTGGTTGCTTGAGGAACACTTGTTTCTGAGCACCCCTCCTGTAACCTGCTTACCTGACTTCTCGTGAACTGATCTCATGTGTACCGAATCGGCTAGTTCTCCTGTCTACGTTGTCTGCTGCTCTCCTCGCGAGCAGGGTGAACCTGGGGGTCGTGACCTGGGGTCAGCACGCAGCTAATCCCCCTCGTAAGGGGGTCCCTGGCAGAATACCGGCTGGCCCTTAGATTCCACGCCCTGGGGGATCCCGTGTCACCTGCTCACCTGTGGGCTCACAACAGTACTAGTGTGACAGTTTGCTCAAGCCATGAGCTCCTCAGAGAGTCGGCCACTGACTGAGGACCAAATGCAACATCTAGTTCAGAGACTCAACTCCCAGCAAGCAAATCAAGAGCAAATAATGCTGTTTCTACAGGATCTTGCCTCCCGCCTGGATCACCTGCAAGTCGCTACAACTTCAGCTCCTTCGGCTCCTGCTTCTGCCTCATCTGCTGCCATGTTACCTGCCTCCGCTGGCAATCCTTGCTTGCATCTGCCCCCACCACCTCGTTTTTCTGCGACCCTAAGGCTTGTCGTGGCTTCATTAATCAGTGTTCCATCCACTTTGAACTTTTGAACTTTCCAGCCACCATTTTCCAACTGATCACACCAAAGTCGCATATATCATCTCTCTACTTTCTGGTGATGCCCTTGCTTGAGCCTCCCCACTTTGGGAACAACACGATTCTATCACCTCCGACCTCCAGGCCTTTTTGGATGCTTTCCGGAAAACTTCTGATGAGCCCGGCAGAGTGTCTTCTGCTGCTGGGGCCCTCCTTCGTTTTCGTCAGCAAGGAATGACAGTCGGTCAATACGCAGTTCAATTCCGTACGCTGGCCGCCAAACTCAAATGGAATAATGAGGCTCTTACCGCTACCTTCTGGCAAGGCCTATCTGAGCGTGTAAAGGATGAACTCACTGGATGCACCATTCCTACCACATTGGATGATTTAATCGCATTAAGCATTCAAATAGACATTCGTTTCCAGGAGCGGGCCCTGGAGAGATCCAGATCCAGTCATCCCCCTGCTGGCCATCCAGCACAGGCACTCCAAAGACTTGAGGAACCCTCTCCGTCTTCAACCTCTCAAACGTTGGAAGAACCTATGCAGCTTGGGCGAACTCGCCTCACTCCAGAGGAACGTGCCCAGCGCATGGGTTTGGGCTTGTGCCTTTACTGCGGCGATAAAGGACATCTTTTGAACTCCATTCCAGTTCGTCCGGGAAACTCCAGGGTCTAGGTCACTCGGAGAGAGGTTATCTAGACCGATTCTTTAATTCTGTCAGCTTCTCTCGTTTTACCCTACCCATCAACTCCCTGCATACGTGGACTCTGGAGCAGCTGGGAATTTCATTGAACAATCTTTGGCTTCCGAGTTGGGCATTTCCTTTGTTGCACTGGCTATACCCCTCTCTGTGACTGCAGTAGATGGCTCCTTCTTGCCAATGAGCCCCATCTGGTTTAAAACCCCTCCTATGGTGTTACGCATGGGGGTTTTGCATGGTGAGAAAATCTCTTTCCTAATTCTGCCTAAATCCTCCAGTCCCATCATTCTGGGTCTTCCATGGTTGCAGAAACACTCCCCGCATCTTGATTGGAACTCTGGACAAGTATTGGCTTGGGGTCCTCAGTGTCAGCAACGATGTGTTTCCAAGGTACTACCACCTCCTTCCATTCCTCTGGCTGAAACCTCCACAACTCCCATGTTGCCTTCCCAATATCAGTCCTTCCGAGATGTTTTCTGCAAAAAGTCAGCTGATCGCCTTCCTCCTCACAGAGACTATGACTGCTCCATTGATCTCTTACCAGGGACCTCTCCTCCCGAGGCCGAGTCTACCCTCTATCTATCCCAGAGACACAAGCCATGTCTGAATACATTCAGGAAAACCTGCAAAAGGGTTTCATCAGGAAATCCAACTCACCTGCCGGAGCCGGGTTTTTCTTTGTAGGGAAAAAAGATGGCTCACTCTGTCCATGCATCCACTACAGGGGCCTTAACGCCATCACCGTGAAGAACCGATACCCTCTTCCTTTAATTTCGGAACTCTTTGACAGACTGCAAGGTTCTCATGTTTTACCAAATTGGATCTTAGAGGGGCCTACAATTCAATAAGAATTCGGGAAGGAGACGAGTGGAAGACCGCCTTTAACACCAGGGACGGACATTATGAATATCTTGTCATGCCCTTTGGCTTATGCAATGCCCCAGCTGTCTTCAAAAATTTGGTTAATGAGATCTTCCATGACCTTCTGTATGTCTGTGTTGTATATCTGGATGATATTCTTATTTTTTAACCAGACTTACTCGCCCATCGTCTCCATGTGAAAGCTGTGCTACAGCGTCTACGGGACAATTGTCTATATGCTAAATTGGAGAAGTGCCTATTTGAACAAACACAAGTTCCTTTTCTGGGCTACATAATCTCGCCACAGGGCCTCCTCTGAGTGGCCCCAGCCCTCTGGTCTTAAAGCCACCCAGTGCTTTTTGGGCTTCACCAATTACTATCGCCAATTCATTCGTAACTACTCCACCTTGGTGGCCCCTATTACTTCTCTCACCCGCAAGGGTGTCAATGCCCGACTCTGGTCCCCTGAAGCCATTGGTGCTTTCCACAAACTTAAGGCAGCCTTCCTCTCCGCCCCAATTCTCCTACGAACAGATATTACAAAACCCTTTTCTATGGAAGTTGATGCCTCCTCAGTAGGAGTCGGTGCCGTCCTACTCCAAGCTCAGAAGGGCAAGTCTCAGCCTTGCGGATTCTCTTCCAAGAAGTTTTCTGATGTGGAAAAGAACTATACCATTGAGGACTGTGAGCTACTGGCTATTAAACTAGCTCTTCAAGAATGGCGACATCTACTAGAGGGTTCTCCCCATTGCATTACCATCTATACTGATCATAAAAACCTGCAGTATTTACAATCTGAAAAACGCTTGAACCCACGCCAAGCTCACTGGGCCCTCTTTTTCGCCCGCTTCAACTTCAACATTACCTTTCGTCCTGGTGCCAAAAACCTTTGTGCTGATGCCTTGTTCAGGTCCTTCAATGTCAATGATCCTGAGAATCACCTAGATCCTGATCCCATCATCCCTCCGCATTGAATTCTAGCCACTACTCAGCTCCGGTCTACGCAGCCTCCCCCAGGTAAAACTTTTGTAGTTCCTGCACTTCATCCCAAACTCCTTGCGTGGGCTCATGACTCCAAGTTCTCTGGACATCCTGGTATACCTCGTACTTGTGACCTTCTTCAGCATCATTACTGGTGGCCCTCTCTTCGTAAGGATGTCAAAGAGTACGTTCAAGCTTTTACGGTTTGTGTACTATCCAAGTCTTCCACGTCCCGCCCAGCTGGGTTGCTTCTTCCCTTACCAGTTCCCAATATACCTTGGTGCTGTATTTCCATGGATTTTATCTCGGATCTGCCCTCTCAACAGGTTCTACAGTCATCTGGGTAGTGGTGGATCAGTTCTCCAAAATGTGTCACTTGATCCCTCTCCCAGGCCTACCTTCTGCTCCCAGTCTTGCCACAACCTTCATTAAGAAGATCTGTCGTCTTCATGGGATGCCTTCACATATCGTCTCTGACAGAGTTCAATTTACTGCTCGGTTTTGGAGAGCCTTGGCCAAATGCTTTGGGATTAAATTGGATTTTTCTTCTGCCTTTCATCCCCAGTCCAATGGTCAAATGGAACGTGTCAATCAAAATGTAGAAAGTTTTCTCTGTGCCTTCATCTCAGCCCACCAAGATGACTGGGTGGACCCTTTGCCCTGGGCAGAGTTTGCCTTAAACCAACTGCTCCTGTGGCTGATACCACAGATCAGTATACGATTAAAGATATATTGGACTCCAAATACTCCAGAGGGAAGCTACTCTATCTGATTGATTGGAAGTTTATGGCCCGGAGGAGAAGTCTTGGGTTCCTGCTGCAGATGTCTCAGCCCCACGCTTGGTGACCAGATTCCATCGGAAATTTCCCTCCAAGCCAGCCCCCAGATGTGTAGGGGGACCTCGTAAGTGGGGGGTACTGTCACAGATCAGCTGCGGAGCTGATCTGTGTCTTACCTTTACTGCTGTAGGTCGGCTGGCACCTGTTGTTCCACAAGCTTGTGTTCAGCTCTGGCTGCACTCAGCAGCTATGGGTGTCGCCGGCTTCACCTGTTGCTTAATATATCCTTCCTTCCTGCTACTTCCTGTCCAGCCCCCCATGTGCCTCACTATTTAAATTCCACTCAGACCAGTTTCTGGTTGCTTGAGCAACACTTGTTTCTGAGCACCCCTCCTGTAACCTGCTTACCTGACTTCTCGTGAACTGATCTCTTGTGTACCGAATCGGCTAGTTCTCCTGATTACGTTGTCTGCTGCCCGCCCCGACCTTGGCTCGCTATCCGGCTTTTTCTTTTGCTTCATCCATCCATCCATCCATCCATCTGTGTCTTCTGGTGCTCTCCTCGCAAGCAGGGTGAACCTGGGGGTCGTGACTTGGGGTCAGCACGCAGCTAAGCCCAAACCCTCATGAGGGGGTCCCTGGCCCTTAGATTCCATGCCCTGGGGGATCCCGTGTCACCTGCTCGCATGTGGGCTCACAATAGTACCAGTGTGACACATATTACCGCTGATTCATGGTCCAACAGGCATGGACAGGGACATTACCTATCTTTCACGGCGCACTGGGTGACTCTGCTGGCAGCTGGGAAGGATGCAGGACAGGGTGCAGTAGTGTTGGAGGTTGTTCCGCCACCACGCCTCCAAAATGCTACTAGTGGAGATTCTGACACACCTCTCTCCTCAACCCCCTCCTTCTTCCTCCATGGCCTCTTCCTCTGCTGATTTGTCCTCTGAACCAGTGGTGCTCTGTAGGCGTTCAAGGGGCTACGCAAGTACGCAGGCAAAAAGATGCCATGCGGTGCTTGAGCTGGTGTGCTTGGGAGACAGGAGCCACACTGGGGCAGAGATTCTGTCCGCTCTGCAGGGGCAGGCTCAGAGGTGGTTGATGCCACACCAGCTTAAGCTAGGAATGGTGGTTTGCGACAATGGCACCAACCTCCTCTCCGCCCTTCGACAGGGACAGCTGACCCATGTGCCCTGTTTGGCTCACGTCCTTAACTTGGTGGTGCAGCGGTTCTTGGGCAGGTACCCGGGCATACAGGATGTCCTGAGGCAGGCCAGGAAAGTCTGTGTGCCTTTCTGTCGGTCATATAATGCCAGTGCTCGGCTGGCTGACCTCCAAAAGGAATTTAACCTGCCCAAGAACCGCCTAATCTGTGACATGCCCACCAGGTGAAACTCAACGTTGGCCATGCTGCAGTGGCTGCACATGCAGCAGAGGGCCATCAATGAGTACCTGTGCGACTATGGCACCAGGACAGGGTCAGGGGAGCTTGTTTTGTTTTTTTGCCATGCCAGTGGGTCATCATCAGGGATGCATGCACTGTCCTGTCACCATTTGAGGAGGCCACGAGGATGGTGGGCAGTGACAGTGCATGCATCAGTGATACTGTCCCTCTTGTCCACCTGTTGGAGCACACGCTGCGTGGAATAATGGACAGGGCACTTGAGGCAGAACAGACGGAAGAAGAGGAGGACTTCCTTACCTCTCAAGGCCCCCTTTATCCAGACAGTGTTCCTGCGGGCCCGCCGATCGCACAGGAAGAGGAGGATTGTGTCAGCATGGAGGTGGAGCCTAGCACTCCACATCAGCAGCAGTATTCAAGGGATCATTTACAGTCCCCAGGAAACCCATGGACTTGTACGTGGCTGGGAGGAGGTGGCTGCGGATCATGTCATTCTTAGTGACCCAGAGGACTCCGGACCGAATGCCTCAGCAAACCTACGCTGCATGACCTCCCTGATCCTGCAAAATCTGCGAAAGGTTTCTCGTATTTGTGGTATCAAGGAGAGTGATCATTACTGGCTGGCAACCGTCCTTGATCCACGTTACAAGGCTAAGGTTGCGGACCTTATCCAGCCGTCACAGAGGGAGCAGAGGATGAAACATCTTCGGGAGGCCTTGCAGAAAGGTTTGTGCAACGCGTTTCCAGAGCCTGGGAGCTTACAATTTCCTGGTCCTGGACAACGTGTTGCTGAGGCTTCGGTCAGTCACAGAAGGAGTGGTGCAGAAGGTGGCCGTCTAACCGATGCGTTCAGACAATTTTTTAGTCCGCAGCCCCAAGGTATGATCGGTTCCAGCAACCATCGCCAGCGTCTGATTCACATGGTGCAGGAATACCTAGGGGCAAGATCAGACTTGGACACCTTTCCCACCGAAAATCCTCTGGGTTACTGGGTCTTGAGGATGGATCACTGACCAGAGCTTGCACAGTATGCAATTGAGCTACTGGCCTGTCCTGCATCCAGCATTCTTTCGGAATGCACATTCCGTGCTGCTGGAGGCTTTGTAATGGATCACAGGGTGTGCCTGTCCACCGACTCTCTCCTGTAAGAGTTAATATGGGAAAAAGGTGTCTCCTCTCCACTGATGCTTTATCACCAATTCTTGTTTCCCTAAAAAAAACGAATTTTCAAAATCCAATTGTCATTGGGACAGAGAGTGAGGTGAAATTTTCTGAACAGGTGCACAGACAGCAAAACAAATGTTACAGGGGTGATAACCATTCCCTACTTTTTCAAAAAAGCTTAAAAATAGATTTCTCTTATCATCCATGGAACGACACGGCGGCTCTTAATCACTGAACGTGTGGGTATATGTCCCTGCTTGCAGGAGAAGACCTAGGCAGAATGTTAAATGTTAAAACATTCCAAAACAAACCAGAGCTGAACAGCCCCGCCCAGGGGGGCGGTCCATCCGGACATTACCCTCCCACCTGCAGCTAGCAGACCTCAGTTTTTTTTCTGCCTAGCAGGAGAAGACGTGGCTCTCTCAGGAGCCAGTCTCCTGGAAGATTTTACTTTTAAATTTTATTCCTTTGGGAATTTTATTATTTTATTTTTGAGACCTTCAATCAACTGGCGGCTGGGCAACAGGTTGGGTACACTAGTATCCTCGTAGTCTTCCCTGTCCGACCATCGAGTGTGCTGATCTTCGCCTTGTGTGCGTGAGACTCAGTTCACGACATACCCCATGGCTCCAGGGGTGGCCGGGTTGCTTTCATGCTCCCGAGGTCCTCTCAAGATTGAACAGTACCTACTGTATCTTTCGCGGTTGACCGGGCCGACAGCTACGCAGTACGACTCTGTGATAGGTCTGTCTGAAACAAGCCAGTGAGTCCCTCTATTGGCACCGAGGGTGTTCTCCAAGGTGCTTGCGGGACGGGTAAGTAGTCTTTCCTGCTGCAAGGTGAGTACATGCTGGCTGTGTTTCTGTGTGTGGTGGGTTCTCCCTGTCTCCGCCCTGTTATTCTGCTCTCTACACCCTGTTCTGCTGTGCTGTGTGGAGATGCTTGGGGGATCACTCGGCCCTGGGGGGGGGGCGCTCCATGGTTGTTAGTCACTTGGGAAGTGTTCTGGGGGAATGTGTGTTTTTTTACGTGCGCCATTGGCGCAGTGTTTTAAATTTAAAAAGTGCGCCATCGGTGGCCATTTTGCCGCGGCTCAAAGCACAGTTATACAGGCGCCCGACGGCCATTTTCTTGTAGCCGCGGCGCTTTCAGTTTCGTTTTTGGCCTCTAGCGGCGCTGCTGAACAGCACAAACTACCACGTCTCCTCACAGATTCTTCACTCTCCTCAGGCTCGCGCTACAGCGCGGCTCATACAGCGGTACCGAGCGGTCCCTAGGGGTGGTGAGTACTCCGGGTATCCCCTCCTCAGCCCCAGCACAGCCAGTGGGTGGGCTGTATTATTCACTGTAATGGTGAATAAGGTCCCAGAGGGTGGCAACATGGAGTCTGGTTCACCTGTTTCTTCACACTTGTTAGAGACAACTGGCAGTGCTCCTGCACCTGCGGTCCTTATGGACCAGTTGTCGGCAGTCCTGGAATCATTCTGACCAGGAGGGAAGCAGTGTGTGAGCGCAAGGGAGCAAAAAAGCCCCTCTCCCCACTTTATTTCCACAGAAAAAAAAGTGGGGGTGTGCGCTGATTCAGATATGGGCCTAGCAACTACCGCTCAGGACCCTAGCTCTGAATATATTTGATGGTTTTGAACAGGACATTCCTTGCAAGGAAGACTCCAGTTCTGTCTCAGTAAATGACAGGGTGCTTGTTAGTGAACTCATTGATGCAGTGAGGGACACTCTCTCCTCTGGTTCCTTAGGGCTGGGCCTTCTAAAAAAGTTTTTTTCCATATGTACCTTTCTTTGACCAGCTCATTGATGAGGTCTGGGGAAGAAGCCGCAGAAGACTTTTATGGTCCCGCGGCGTTTGCCTATCAGATACCCCTTTGAAGATGCCCTACTTAAAACGTGGGTTTCTCCCCCAGTGGTCGACCCACCACTCTCCCGATGGAGGGGACTCCTGCATTTAAGGACCCCACTGACAGGAGGTCAAAAGTGGTGAGAAGAGCCATGTTTGCCTTGTTGGGGTCCGCCCTACGGCCTGTGGTAGCGGCGACCCTTGTGTCTCAGACACTTACGGGTTGGGCAAAAAAATTTGCACCAAACTGTACAAGAGCATAATCTTCCTCCAGACACTATTGCTCTGGCCCACCAAATGGTGCAGGGCCTGGTTTATGTTGCAACGCCACGTTAGACGCGGCCCCTTATATCTCAGGGCCTCTGTCTTGGCGGTGGTATTGCGTTTTCTGATCTGGTTGAAATGCTGGTCTGCTGACCTAGCTTCTAAAAAGCCTCTGACGGATCTACCATTTAAAGGTGGTAGGATTTTCGGTGCTGCGCTGGATGACATCATCAAGGATGTCACGGGAGGTAAAAGCACTCTTCTTCCTCAGGCTAGCAAGGTAAGGAGGCCGCCGTAAGCTGGGTCCTTCCTTTCCAGCAAAAAAGTTTTTTTTTTCGTCAGTCAACGGGGAGGCCCTCCCAGACTGACAGCGGTGCGGCTGGTGGACACAAGTGCCCCAGGGTGCGTAAGCCAAACAAGCCGGCTCCCCAAGCCCACCTCTGCGTGAAGTCTTGCCCCCACCCGACTCTGGGGTAGGGGGGACGACTTTGCAGGTTCACGGATCAGTGGACCTCCCGGATCTCCTACCGGTGGGTTGGCGAGGTGATCACCTCAGGTTACAGGATAGGTTTCCATTCCTGGTCCCAGACAGATTCTTCCCTCGAATCTCCCTCTCCTTCCTGCCTGTCGGGCAGCCCTATGGGGCCTATTCAGGATTGCTCAGGTCCGGAGTGATTGTGCCGGTTCCGTCACAGGAGAGGTTTCAGGGATTCTACTCGAATTTGTTTGTCGTCCCAAAAAAGGGACTGGGTTCGGCCTATCTTGGACCTCAGGTCCTGAATGCCTTCGTGAAGGTGCAAAAGTTCCGCATGGAATCCATTCGCACGGTGATCAATACACTCCGTCAAGGGGATTTTCTGGCGACCTTGGACATCAAGGACGCCTACTTACATGTTCCGATCTGCGCAAGTCACCAGAAGTTTCTACGCTTGAGATCGGCAAAGTCCACTATCAATTTGTGGCTCTTCCTTCGGCCTAGCCTTGGCACCGAGGGTGTTCTCCAAGGTGCTTGCGCCGGTTCTAGTTTTGATGAGACGGCGAGGTATCGCTGTCGTGGGCTTCGGGTGGCTCCTAAACATTCAGGAGTCAGTCCTGGTCCCGACTCAACGTCTGGAGTATCTCGGTCTGATTCTGGACTCCTTGGAGGCAAAGGTATTCCTACCTCCGGGGAAGCTACTGACACTTCAGTCTGCAGTGCGGGTGCTGACATCCCAAAAAATGGTCGTCAATCCGTTTTTGCATGGGAGTCCTGGGACTCATGGTGGCCTCTTTCGAGGCCGTTCCGTAGGACCAATCACACACCAGGGTCTTGTTCACTTGGGACAAATCCCCCGTTGCCTTTGGATTTTCCGATCCAGGTGAGTCGCCTGGTCAGGGCGTCCCTGACATGGTGGTTTGGGTCCCCGGCTCTTCGGTCCGGGAAGTCGTTCCTCCCCGTCCAATGGAAGGTGTTCGCTACGGACGCCAGCCTGAAGGGCTGGGGTGTAGTCTGGGGAGTCCTGTTGGCCCAAGGGCTTGGACTCCGGACGAAGCCCGTTTGCCGATCAATGTTCTGGAAATACGGGCCATCAGACTGTGCCTCTCCTCGTGGTCTGAGAGATTGCAGGATCGCTCCATTAGGACCCAGTCGGACAAAGTCACGGCGGTGGTATATGTCGACCATCAAGGGGCAACTCATAGCTCAGCTGCGGCTTCCGAGGTCCCCCGTACCCTGAAGTGGGCTAAAAGAAGCGTGCCGGCTCTGTCGGCCGTTTAAATTCCGGGCATAGAATTGGCGGACTATTTGAGACGCCGGACCAGGGAGAGTGGTCCTTGCACCCGGAGGTATTTCAACTCCTTTGCCACACGACTCAATTGCAAGGTGTCGAGGTTTGTGGCCAGATCCAGGGATCCTTGGGCGGATGCCTCAGAGGCGTTAGTGGCCCATGGGGTCATTATCACCTGATATACGTTTATCCTCCGCTGCAGTTGCTCCCTCGCCTGCTGCGCAGGGTGGCGACCGAGGGAATTCCGGTGATCCTCATTGCTCCAGATTGGCCTCAGCTTCACTGGTACGCCAATCTGGTACGTCTCGTCGCGGCCGTTCCCTGGCGGTTGCCAATAAGGGAGGACTTTCTGTCTCAAAGTCCTATATTTCATCCTGCCTTTACAGTCTCTGGCCTTAACGGCATAGCTGTTGAAGGCCAGGTGTTGAGAGACCGAGGTCTCTCGGACTCGGTCATTTCATCCATATTAAGGGCACGGAAGTCTTCCTCCAGAATAATCTATCTCCGTACCTGGAAAGCTTACATCGCCATGTGCGAAGAGCTGGACTGACGTCCTTGGACGTATTCCGTCCCTAGAATCCTGCATTTCCTGCAGCATGGAGTGGCCCAAAGGCTCGCTTTGAGTATCATTAAGGCTCATATTTCGGCCTTGGCCGTCTTCTTTCGGCGACCACTAGCGGGTCATTCCTTGGTTAGCACCCTTGTGCAGGGGGTTCGCCATGTGCTTCCTCCTGTCAAGTCTCCTCTCCCCCCGTGGGATCGGAATTGGTACTCTAGGTTCTCCTGGAACCTCCTTGTAATGGCACCCCAAATACGGAAGGGGATAACGCCATTTAGATCCCTTCCCTCTCCTGGACACAAATTCACTGTCGATCCTCCACAGCCAGACGACCTCTTCCCATAGGAATTAATCCTTCTGGAAGAATGAGACGCACTCTGTATCTTCCTAGGATCGAATGACTTTATTGAGAAAAACATTGTAACTTTTATACCCATCCAATACTGCATTAACCTAAAATGAACAATGGTCCAGCTCCACCCACAACATAACAAACCCAATACAAATTTACAATGAAAGGGTTTTGTAGCCGGTCTGTCTGTTGAGTACAATACACACAAGTATGCAGGTGATTCATCAACATCTCTTCAATTAACCCGTCTGCTGCTAGTTCCACAACCTATAATTATAGGCTTATTTCCCCATAAACCACAATGGACAATAGAATGTAGTAAAAAATTAAAGCAATAAACCGCGCTAGCCAGTACCATAAATAAATATACAGCAGCACCTGTGATATGTGATAACATATAAAGTATACAAAAGAATAAAAAAGAACAAGTGCGCTAATTGACTAATAATCAAAAATTATGAATCCACACATATATTGAATAAATAAAGTCCAACAGTGATAACAATGAATGTGTCCTGTAAAAATGAATATATCCTAAATAAGTCCCATCAAAAATCAGCAATGAAGGGAAGCCGTGAAGAGGTGAACCGCAAAAAGTTTGAAATTCGGTGCATGCACACCCGTGTCCACCACCAACAATCAAGCTGCTTACCAGAGGTAAGAAACAAATGAGCCCATCAGCAATCCCAGGGGGAGATCCAGAGAAATCCAGATAAACTTCGCAAAGTTCCAATGTCACTTGATAGGCAGTGGATACAGCAAAGATTTCCCAAGGAGAGAGAGAAGGCTCAATAGTGCATTACCCAATGTAAAATTTATTTTTTAAAACGGGTTTAAAAACACTTACACAATGTACAATTTAAAGAGCATAACAACCGGCCGGTCCGCCGTACCTGTCCCGTAGTGATGACGTCAGCACGCACACCTCCCGACGTACGTTTCGTGTTCCTACACGTCGTCTTGGGGATCAATAGAATGTAAATCACCACAAACAATGAACAGGTCTTTTAGAAGCTGGGATTAGCATTACACTAGGCAGACAGGTGATTGAGGCTGAACACCTCAGTATCTCTCAATTAACCTGTTGAGTTCAGAAACAGTAAATAGTCCTTTACAGATATCCTTGGGAATATGGTGGATAAATATTACAGACCCATTTTAGGTAGCCCAAGATATATTTCTTAATGTCCATTATTTCCTGGCTCACCCTGTGTCCAAAGTGACCCTCCTGTCACACTCCTTTTGAGAATATCAG
Source organism: Rana muscosa (assembly GCA_029206835.1). Lineage (NCBI taxonomy): Eukaryota > Metazoa > Chordata > Amphibia > Anura > Ranidae > Rana > Rana muscosa. The sequence continues at coordinate 72,584,279 of JARGYO010005626.1, read as the reverse complement.
GGATATTCCCCTCTTGACTTTGTCTCAGAAGGTGGCCCTTTTAGTGGCAATCACTTCTGTTAGACGAGTGTCTGAGTTGGCGACCTTGTACTGCAAGTCGCCATATTTAGTCATCCATAAGGATAAGGCGGTGTTGCATCCGCGACTTTCTCTTTTGTCAAGGGTGATCTCGACCTTTCAGTCCTTGTGTCCTCACCCATCGCATCCCAGAGAGTGTGTGTGGCACACTTTAAAAGTGGTACAAGCCTTGCGGGTGTGCCTGTCTGCTACTGCTTCTATTCGGAAGTCTGACTCTCTGTTTGACTGTCTCTGGTCAGAAACAGGGCCAAGCGGCTTCGTCTGCCACCATTTTCTAGGTGGATCGGACAAACCGTCTTTCAAGCCTATGCTCTCATGGGGCGGGCGCCTCCCTTTCCGGTTCCGGCGCATTCCACCAGGGCAATTGGTGCTTCCTGGGTTTTCCGACATCAAGTGTTGGTTGCACAAGTGTGCAAGGCGGCAACCTGGTCGTCTGTTCATACCTTTTTTAAGTTTTATAGGGTTGATGTGGCTGCATCTCCGAATGCTTCCTTCGGCCGCAAGGTGTTGCAGGCCGCTGTTTCAAGTGACAACTCCTCCGTTGAGGAGCTCTGCCTTGTTTGGAGTGAAGTTTTTTGGTTTTTCCATTTATACTGCTCCCATCCCTCTTGACACTGCTTTGGGACATCCCACACGTTCAGTGATTAAGAGCCGCCGTGTCGGTCCATGGATGATAAGAGAAAATAGGATTTTTGTACTCACCGTAAAATCCATTTCTCTGACATCCATGGACCGACACGGCACCCACCCTTCCTTTTAAATTTGTACTGCTTTGTTACGAACTGAGGTCTGCTAGCTGCAGGTGGGAGGGTAATGACCGGAGGGACCGCCCCCCTGGGCGAGGCTGTTCAGCTCTGGTTTGTTCTAGAATGTTTTAACATTTAACATTCTGCCTAGGTCTTCTCCTGCAAGCAGGGACATATACCCACACGTTCAGTGATTAAGAGCCGCCGTGTCGGTCCATGGATGTCAGAGAAATGGATTTTACGGTGAGTACAAATATCCTATTTTTTTGGCTGGAGCTACACTTGAAAAATGTACCAGTTCAAAATTACAAACAGATTCTACTTAAGAACAAACCTACAGTCCCTGTCTTGTTTGCACCGCCTGTATACTGCTGTTCAGAGTATATAGGGCCTGGGAGCCCCACGCCTTTCCTTTTTTTAATTTAGGTGCGGGGTTCCCCTTACTATCCATACAAGACCCAAATGGGCTGGTAATGGGCTGGGGGGGGTTTTCTCAATGATTTTCATCCATATTACCGGGACCACACATTACATTAAAGCCACAAGCAGTTTTAAATGACTTTTATTCCTTTAGACATTTAATTTTGTGCAGGGACACGTAGGCCCCACGCCTTTCCTTTTTTTAATTTGGGTGCGGGGTTCCCCTTAATATCCATACAAAACCCAAATGGACTGGTAATGGGCTGGGGGGTTTCTCAATGACTTTCATCCATATTGACAGGACCACACATTGCATTAAAGCCGCAAGCAGTTTTAAATGACTTTTATTCCTTTAGAAATGTCATTTTGTGCAGGGACAGTTCTAAACACGGGAAACACACGCCACTTTACAGGCATACTATAGACACCCCCCAGGCATGATATTTAAAGGAATATTTCACTTTTATTTTTTCTCTTTAAGCATCATTAAAATCACTGCTTCCGAAAAAACTTCAGTTTTTAAAACTTTTTTTGCATTGATACATGTACCCTGGGGCAGGACCCGGGTCCCCAAACCCTTTTTAGGACAATAACTATTAGCCTTTAAAATTCGCACTTTTGATTTCTCACGTTCGAGTCCCGTAGACTTTAACAGTGTTCGAAAGTTTGCGCAAACTTTCGGTCCGTTCGCATGTTCTGGGGGGTGTTCGGCTCATCCCTATTTTCAACATGTTTTAGAAATAAATATGTGAAAAGTGTGGCGTGCATTTGTATTCAAGTAGAAGCACCTTTCACTGCAATTACAGCTGCAAGTATTTTTGGGGATGTCTCTACCAGCTTTGCACATCTAGAGAGTGACATGTTTGCCCATTCTTCTTTGCAAAATAGCTCAAGCTCTGTTAGATTGGATGGAGAGCGTCTGTGAACAGCAATTTTCAAGTCTTGCCACTGATTCTCAATTTGATTTAGGTCTGGACTTTGACTGGGCCATTCTAATACATGAATATACTTTGATCTAATCTAATTCCATTGTAGCTCTGGCTGTATGTTTATGGTCATTGTCCTGCTGGAAGGAGAACCTCCGTTCCAGTCTTTTTCAGACTCTAACAGGTTTTCTTTAACCACTTCAATACAGGGCACTTAAACCCTCTTCTTACCCAGACCATTTTTTACGTTTCAGTGCTCTCACACTTTGAATGACAATTACTCAGTCATGCAACACTGTACCCAAATAAAATGTGCATCCTGTTTTTTCACACAAATAGAGCTTTCTTTTGGTGGTATTTACTCACTAGTGGTTTTTTTTTGTGCTAAAAAAACAAATAGACCGTAAATTTTGTGAAAAATTGCCTTTTTCTTTGTTTCTGTCATAAAAGTTAGCAAATTAGTAATTTTTCTTCATAAATTTTGGCCAAAATTTATACTGCTACATATCTTTGGTAACAAATACCCCAAATTAGTGTATATTATTTGGTCTTTGTGAAAGTTAGTCTACAAACTATGGTGCCAATCCCTGAAAATGTATCAATCTGATCACACCTGAAGTACTGATGGCCTATCTAAATTCTTGAGATATTAACAAGTCAGAAAAGTACAAATACCCCCCCCCCTTTTTAGAAAGTAGACATTCCAAGGTATTAAGTAAGTAGCATGGTGAGTATTTTTAAGTTGTAATTTTTTCCCACAATTCTTTGCAAAATGAACATTTTTTTTACAAAATTGTCATATTAACTGGTTATTTCTCTCACAGAGCATATACATACAACAAATTACACCCCAAAATAAATTCTTCTACTCCTCCTGAGTATGGGGATACCACATGTGTGGGACTTTTACACAGCCTGGCCACATACAAAGGCCCAACATTGAAGTAGCACCATCAGGCGATCTACGAGCATAAATTGCACATCTCATTTCTCAACACCCTATTACACTTTTGAAGGCTCTGGAGCACCAGGACAATGGAATTGCCCACAAAATGACCCCATTTTGGAAAGCAAACACCCCAACGTATAATCTATGAGGCATAATGAGTCTTCTGAGCGGTTTTTATTTTTCCAGAAGTTTTTAGAAAATGTGGAGTATGGGGATACCACATGTGTGAGACTTTTACACAGCTTGGCCACATACAGAGGCTCAACATCCAAGTAGCACCATCAGGCGTTCTAGGAGCATACATTACATAGATAATTTCCTGGCAACCTATCATTTTTGAAGGCCCTTCATATTTCTAACACATAGCATGTACATACCAAGAATTACAATCCAAAATAAATTCTATTGCAGAAAGGGTAAAAAAAAAGTATTACCTGTGCTTTTAGTAGTTTCCACAGAAGAGAGCACTGGTCCAGGCAGCAGTCAGGGATGTGCTTAGCGACAGCAATAGTCATTATCCAGGCAGCAGGCAGGAATATTGTCTATGGTCAGCACAAGGATATTGTCAGCACAGCCAAAGCATTTGTCCATAGAAATTGTCCAGGCAGAGACAGCCAGCACAGCCATAATATTGGTCCTGGTACACTGTTACCTGCAGACACACATTATTGTACTGCTCTCCAACCCTTCATAAACATACTGCCTCTTGCTACAGCTAATTATTTGCGTAGTCCAGGTAGCAGGCAGTGGTGTGGTCTGTTCATGTGGCAGGCAAAGGCGTGATGGCAGTAAGTCAGCAGCAGGCTGAGGGCCGCAATCGGGTAAGACCTGTGCACAGGGGCACAGGGGTAGAGGCTTCGACCCACCCAAATCTTTATGAAGCCTCCGGACTCCAGACCCTAATCCAGAAATTACGAAACCCGCAGAAAACAAAAGAAATAGTTTTCTCCATCCGGAAAAACTATTCTGGAGCCCCTCGCATATGTGAGACCCCTGTGTACTACAGTAGCAGGGCAACAGATCAGTCCAAGTGGTAGGCAAAAGCATAGTCCATAAAACAGGCCAGGGTCAGTTCACGTGCAAGCAGTCCAAGCGATAGGCAGAAGCATAGTCACAAAACAGGCCAGGGTCAGTTCACGTGGAAGCAGTCCAAACGGTAGGCAGAGGCATAGTCACAAAACAGGCCAGGGTCAGTTCACGTGGAAGCAGTCCAAACGGTAGGCAGAGGCATAGTCAAAAAGCAGGCCATGGTCAGTTCACGTGGAAGGCAGTGCCATGGTTATTTGGGAAAGCATGGAAAATGGTCAGCACAGTTTATGAAAATGGAGGGGGAAATGGTTAAAAATATGGGCTAATATTTTAGGGATGTATGATAAAGTTTGAAGCATTCACCAATGCAAAGGCCAGGTTCGGAGGGACACCAGGGACAATGGTAGCTGGTATCTTTTTGAAGTCCTCCTTTGCTGCACACGCGACATCTTTTTTGCCGTCTTCGGCCTGTTTCGGATGGTGGGATGTTGTACGGGAAGTGGCGTTCATGAAGTCTGCTAACAGCATCAGAGCGAAGGTTTTCTGGGGGGGGGGGGTCTTTGTTGATAGATGAGGGACGTGACTACTTCTGAGAATTGTAGAAAGGGGGCGGGGTTTTCTGTGGATTTGGTGTAGACTATGTAAGGATTATAAATGGCCAAATGGATGAGAAAAATTGCTACCTTCTTGTACCAGAATTGGGACCTCCTAATGGACAAATAGGGCTGAATCATTTGGTCATTGAAATCCACCCCTCCATGTAGAGATTATAATCTTGGACACATGGTGGACATCATGTGCACGTCCCTGTTATCCTTCCACCTCAAGGCCAGCACTTCGTTGCACCTCAGTGTTGCTCTTTCCCCCCTTTGCAGCTTTTTGTTTACTATGGATTGTGGGAAGCCCTTCCTATTTTTTCTGGAGGTTCTGCAGGCCAGGGCTTTTTCGATGTATAAGGGTCTGAAAAGGGGCAGGCTGGTATAAAAGTTGTCAAGGTATATATGATATCCTTTTTTCAGAAGTGGGTAAGCCAGGTCCCATACAATTTTTCCAGCTGTGCCCATGTAGGCCGGGCACTCAGGGGGCTGGAGCTGGGAATCTCTTCCTTCATATATGCGGAACGCATAAATATATCCCGTGACTCTCTCACAGAGCTTGTAAAATTTTACACCGTATTTGGCCTTTTTGCTAGGAATATATTGTTTTATTCCTAGCCGGCCTGAAAAGGGTACCAGGGACTCATCCACACATATATGCTTCTCGGGGACATAGAGTTCTGCAAATTGATTGGAAAGGAAATTTGCCAGTGGGTGAATATTATATAGCTTATCGGAATCTGGATGATTGCGGGGATGGCACTGGGTGTTGTCATTAAAATGAAAGAATCTCATTATCATCTCATGTCGGGACCTGGGCATTACGGCAGAATACATGGGCATGTGGTAGATGGGTTTGATGGACCAATAGGCATGTCCTTGATTTTTTTTTGTAAGTCCCATGTTTATGGTGAGGCCCATAAACAATTTGAACTCCTCCAAAGTCAGATCTCCCCACTCAAATGGACGGGCATAAGATGATTTGGGGGTTGTTGGCAATATACTGCTGGGCATATAAATTTGTCTGGTCCACAATGAACTGCAGCAAAGTGTGGGGCAAAACCAGATAAAAGTAATCGATCTCTGTGGAATTTTGGGTGTTGGCCTGCACACCTGGCTGTGCTGTGAAAGGGGGAATAATTGGTGATCCTGAGTCGGAAGGCAGCCATGTTGTGTTGGCAAGACCATCTGGCATGTATGTAGCGGCCCTGGCTTTTGGGGGACGTGACACTCCAGTAGTTGGGAGTTGAATTTCCTGTGCTGGTACTCAGGTGTGATGTGGCAGCACCAGTACTGGGCCTGGGCATTTGTTCACGGGGCCTTTCGATGGCGGCAGCACTGGTGCTGGGCCTTTGTTCCCGGGGCCTATTGCTTATGGCAGCGCTGGTACTGGGCCTGGGAATATAATCCTGGTTGCTGGCGGCTGCCTGGTTTCCAGAGTGCCGTGCCCTTTTAGGAGGGACCCATTCTTTATTCAAATCATTACTATATTCAATCGGTTCAAATTCCGAATTTGATTCGGAATCAGAATTGGAATCTGATGAAAACTCCCCGGTACTCTCATCAGTCATGGAGAGGATCTGGAACGCCCCCTCACTAGAGATGTCCCGAACTATTCGCCGGCGAATAGTTCCCGGCGAACATAGCTTGTTCCCGTTCCCCGTGGCGGGCGAACATATGCAATGTTCGGTCCGCCCCCTATTCGTTATCATTGAGAAAACTTTGACCCTGTACCTCACAGTCAGCAGACACATTCCAGCCAATCAGCAGCATACCCTCCCTCCCAGACCCTCCCACCTCCTGGACAGCATCCATTTTAGATTCATTCGGAAGCTGCAGTCTTAGTGAGAGAAGGGACAGTGTAGCTGCTGCTGATGTAATAGGGAAATCTATAGCTATGCCAGTGTATTCAGGACTGGAGTGAAAGACTCATCTGATCTCTGCTGTAAGGACAGCGTCCTGACAGCACCCCAAAAAGCCCTTTTCAGGGCTAGTACATCAGTCTGCTTTTTATTTTTTTTCTCTGTAATCTAATTGCAGTTGCCTGCCAGCATGTGTGTGTCAGGCTCACAGCGTATACTGTGCCCACTTGCCCAGTGCCACCACTCATATATCTGGTGTCACAGTAGATTACATTTAAAAAAAACCCAACAATTATGACTGCAATAGAATAGCAGTCAGTTGCCTGCCAGCGTGTGTGTCAGGCCTACAGCGTCTACTCTGCCAACTTCTGCCAGTGCACAGTGCCACTCATATCTGGTGTCACAGTAGCTTGCACGCATAGTACAACTAAACTAATCTAAAAAAAATGACAGGCAGAGGCAGGTCACCCCGCAGAGGCCATCGTGGTCGTGGTGCTGTGATTCCCTTTGGCCCTAGAATAATGCCCAGTGCTCAGAGGCCACGTACCCTGAACTCGAAAAGTTCTGACTACATAGTTGACTGGCTAACACAGGACACCCAATCTTCTACAGCTTCCGCTCGGAACCTTGATGCACCATCCTCCTCCAGCTCAGCTTCGGGCACCTCTCAAGTTACCACTCGCCCGCCTGCCGCCACCACCAACACTAGCACCACAGCTGCTTCACTTGATCTGTCAGAGGAGTTATTTACACATGAGTTGGAAGAAATAAGTGATGCACAACCATTATTGCCAGAGGATGTAGATAAAAGGGATATGTCTCAGTCAGGCAGCATTACACACATGGACGTACGGTGTGATGATGATGATGATGTACCCGCTGCTGCTTCCTTTGCTGAGTTGTCAGATACAAGTGAAGCGGTTGATGATTACGATGTGTCCGTGGATGTCACGTGGGTGCCCGCTCGAAGAGAAGAAGAACAGGGGGAAAGTTCAGATGGGGAGACAGAGAGGAGGAGGAGACGAGTTGTAAGCAGGGGGAGGTCGTCGCAAGGAGCTAGTGGCACAGTCAGACAGCATGTATCGGCACCCGGGGTCAGCCAGACAGCACGCCAATTAACGCATGCTGTTGCCACCACCAGAATGCCATCATTGCAAAGCTCAGCAGTGTGGCATTTTTTTTGTGTGTCTGCCTCTGATAACGGCGATGCCATTTGCAACCTGTGCCAAAAGAAACTGAGTCGTGGGAAATCCAACACCCACCTAGGTACAACTACTTTGCGAAGGCACATGATCGCACATCACAAACGCCTATGGGATCAACACATGATGACGAGTACAAGCAGCACACATGCTCAAAGCCACCATCCTCCTCCTGGTCCAGCATCTTCAGCCACGTCAACCACTGCTGTCCTCCTTGCCCCCTCGCAACCATCCGCCACTCCGTCTCTCGCCTTGAGCAGTTCCTGCTCATCTGCCCACAGTCAGGTGTCTGTCAAGGACATGTTTGAGCGTAAGAAGCCAATGTCACAGAGTCACCCCCTTGCCCGGCGTCTGACAGCTGGCTTGTCAGAACTCTTAGCCCGCCAGCTTTTACCATACAAGCTAGTGGAGTCTGAGGCCTTCAAAAAATTTGTAGTTATTGGGACACCACAGTGGAAGGTACCCGGCCGAAATTTCTTTTGACAAAAGGCAATCCCCAACCTGTACTCTATTGTGCAAAAGGAAGTCATGGCATGTCTGGCACACAGTGTTGGGGCAAGGGTCCATCTGACCACTGATACCTGGTCTGCAAAGCACGGTCAGGGCAGGTATATCACCTACACTGCGCATTGGGTAAACCTACTGACGGCTGCCAAGCATGTAATGCGTGGCTCTGCAGAGGAGTTGGTGGTGACACCGCCACGACTTGCAGGCAGGCCTGCTGCCACCTCCTCCACTCCTCCTACTCCATCCTCTTTGATAACCTCCTCGGCTGAGTCCTCTTCTGCTGCTGCGTCTTGCTCCACATCAACTGCACCCCCCCCAGCTCCCCAGGGGGCTATTCCACATCCCGGATACAACAGTGTCACGCCGTCTTGGGGTTGACTTGCCTGAAAGCAGAGAGTCACACCGGACCAGCACTCCTGTCCGCCCTGAACGCACAGGTGGATCAGTGGCTGACTCCGCACCAACTGGAGATCGGCAAAGTGGTGTGTGAAAACGGAAGCAATTTGTTGGCGGCATTGAATTTGGGCAAGTTGACACATGTGCCGTGCATGGCACATGTGTTGAATCTGATTGTACAACGCTTTGTGCATAAGTACCCAGACTTGCAGGACGTCCTCAAGCAGGCCAGGAAGGTGTGTGGCCATTTCAGGCGTTCCTACACAGCCATGGCGCACTTTTCAGATATCCAGCGGCGAAACAACATGCCAGTGAGGCGCTTGATTTGCGAAAGCCCGACACGTTGGAATTCAACACTCCTAATGTTCGACCACTTGCTCCAACAAGAAAAAGCCGTCAACGAGTATTTGTATGACCGGGGTGCTAGGACAGCCTCTGCGCAGCTAGGAATTTTTTTGCCACGTTACTGTACGCTCATGCGCAATGCCTGTAGGCTCATGCGTCCTTTTGAGGAGGTGACAAACCTAGTCAGTCGCACTGAAGGCACCATCAGCGACATCATCCCATTTGTTTTCTTCCTGGAGCGTGCTCTGCGAAGAGTGCTGGATCAGGCCGTAGATGAGCGTGAAGATGAAGAGGAAGAGTTGTGGTCACCATCACCACCAGAAACAGCCTTATCAGCATCGCTTGCTGGACCTGCGGCAACGCTGGAAGAGGAGTCTGAGGAAGAGGAGTCAGAGGAGGAATGTGGCTTTGAGGAGGAGGAGGAAGACCAACCACAGAAGGCATCCCAGGGTGCTCGTTGTCATCTATCAGGTACCCGTGGTGTTTTACGTGGCTGGGGGGAAGAACAGACCTTCAATGAGATCAGTGATGACGAGGAACGGGACATGAGTAGCTCGGCATCCAACCTTGTGCAAATGGGGTCTTTCATGCTGTCGTGCCTGTTGAGGGACCCTCGTATAAAAAGGCTGAAGGAGAACGACTTGTACTGGGTGGCCACGCTACTAGACCCCCGGTATAAGCAGAAAGTGCCTGAAATGTTACCGAATTACCGGAAGTCAGAAAGGATGCAGCAGTTCCAAAATAAATTAAAAAGTATGCTTTACACAGCGTATAAGGGTGATGTCACAGCACAACGGGAATCTAACAGGGGAAGAGGTGAAAGTAATCCTCCTCCTACCACGACCACGCCGGCAAGGACAGGACGCTTTACAGACGTGTTGTTGATGGAGGACATGCAGAGCTTTTTAAGTCCTACGCATCGCCACAGCCCGTCAGGGTCCACCCTCAGAGAATTACTCGACCGACAGGTAGCAGACTACCTCGCCTTAACTGCAGATATCGACACTCTGAGGAGCGATGAACCCCTTGACTACTGGGTGTGCAGGCTTGACCTGTGGCCTGAGCTATCCCAATTTGCGATAGAACTTCTGGCCTGCCCCGCTTCAAGTGTCCTTTCAAAAAGGACCTTCAGTGCAGCAGGAGGTATTGTCACTGAGAAGAGAAGTCGCCTAGGTCAAAAAAGTCTAGATTACCTCACCTTTATTAAGATGAATGAGGCATGGATCCCGAAGGGACTGACAGTGGGCGATACATTTGACTAAAAAAGGCCTGATGAGATGAGCTGCCTTGGACTAAAAATGGTCCACACGCTGCTGTATTTTATCTCTGCATGCCGGATGACTTGCATGACTTATCCGCCACCAGCTAGGGTTCAAGCCGCAATGTTTTAGGGCACTTTCTGCATGGAAAACATAAATTTTTCTGGCCGCTGCTACAGCAGCAGCTGCAACAATACCTAATTTTTCAGGCATGTGTACATGCCTAATTTTTCTGGCCTCTGGTGCTGCACTGTGGCTGCAAAAACAAAACAAAAAAAAAGCACATACATGTGTCAATTCCCCTTCGTGATCGTCACCTTGTTGTGGTGAAGGGGCTTGCGTATCACAATGAAGCGACCACCTCTATGAGTGTGTTGGCAATGGCAATGTTGGCACACCCCAGATGATAAGGTCGTTGCTTCATTGTGAACAGACCAAAAGTGATCGGCTGGATAATTTTGCATAGAAAAAACATTAATTTTCTTTGTGATCATCTAAGGTGATCATTAAAGCCTTGCGGTTGTGCAAATGGACTGTTTGCGGTTGTTTGCAGTGCGTTAAACGGGGAGTTTGGTCTGTCACTGTGAAGTGGGCGTAACCCTTACACTACCTGATCGATACAACATCATACCTGATGTTTTAAAGCACGTTATTCCAAACAATTTAGGAATGTTAGGTGATTTATGCCCTTTATGGATTAAAACCCGACTCTGCGTCAACTACATAATTTTCCATGGGAATTTTGCCATGGATCCCCCTCCGGCATGCCACAGTCCAGGTGTTAGTCCCCTTGAAACAACTTTTCCATCACTATTGTGGCCAGAAAGAGTCCCTGTGGGTTTTAAAATTTGCCTGCTTATTGAAGTCTATGGCGGTTCGCCCGGTTCGCCCGTTCGCGAACATTTGCGGAAATTCGCGTTCGCCGTTCGTGAATGGAAAATTTTATGTTCGCGACATCACTACTCCTCACTGGTATATACTCTTTTGGACATGGCTGTGTGTCGGGTAGCTGTGCGACAGGTGACAGATGGGTGGCATGTGACAGTCACTGATGGGCTGTGCGATGGGTGGCAGGTGACGTTCACTGATAGGTGATGATGGTGTGATGGGAGATGGTCACTGATGGGTGACAGGCCACGGACGGTGACGGGTGATGGTCACAGATGGGTGACAGGCCATGGTCACTGGTGGGTGACAGGTGCACCGCTGATGGTCACTGATGGGTGATGGGTGATGTGTGACAGGGCACAGTCACTGATGGGTGACGGTGCACCGCTGATGGTCACTGATGAGTGACGGGTGACAGGGCACGGTCACGGATGGGTGATGGGTGACAGGGCACGGCCACTGATGGGTGACAGTTGCACCACTGATGGTCACTGATAGCAGTCTCTTATGTGACAGGTGATGGGTGACAGGGTACAGTCACTGATGGGTGACAGGGCACGGTCACTGATGGGTGACGGTTGCACCGCTGATGGTGACTGATGGCAGTCTCTTATGTGACAGGTGCACTTTTATGGGGTGACTGTTGGGTGACAGATGACAATTGGGGGGTGCGATGGGACAGGTGTGGTGTTGGTGCAGACACTACTGAACATGGATCTGTAACTCGCTGCTCCTAGCTCTTCTCTCCTCACACTGGAAACGGTGTGTGAGGAGAAAAGAGCTGGCAACAGTTAGTTACAATTCTTTGTTTACAGTTAGTGATCAGGCTGTGAATGGCCAATGGCTGTGTACATTCGTCGGTGACGAGCAGTGTTCCCGGGAACACGCTGTCAACGATGGACAAGCGCAGTGCGACCGCGCGCATGCGCCGTGTAAAGTGGGGCATTGCCATCCGTGATCAGCCGTGACTTCATCACGGCCGATCACATGGTAAACAGCACTTCCCAGTGGCTGTTCACCCCTGTCGGTGACAAGCGGTGTCTCTGTGACACGCCGCCACGACAGTACAGGGATGCGTGCACGCGATTGCGCGCATTCCCTGTTTTAAATGGGCCGACGTCATATGACGTCCGGTCAGAACAAGAGAGTATTCCGCCCGCCGTCATTTGACGGTAGGCGGTGGACAAGTGGTTAAAGATTGTCCTGTATTTGGATCCATCCATTTTCCCATCAACTCTGACCAGCTTCCCTGTCTCTCCTGAAGAAAAGCATCCCCACGCTATGATGCTGCCACCACCATGTTTCACGGTGAGGATGGTGTGTTCAGGGTGATGCGCAGTGTTAGTTTTCCGCCACACATAGCATTTTGCTTTTAGGCCAAAAAGTTACATTTTGGTTTTATCTGACCAGAGTACCTTCTTCCACATGTTTGCTGTGTCCCCCACATGGCTTCTCGCAAACTGCAAACAGGACTTCTTATGGCTTTCTTTCAACAATGGCTTTCTTTTGCCTAGCTTCTTTAGCAAGGCAGTGGTCGTCTTGGAGATGTGTTTGGGGTTGTTATCATGTTAGAATACTGCCCTGCGGTCCAGTCTCTGAATTATGGGGATCATGCTCTGCTTCAGGATGTCACAGTACATATTGGCATTCATGGTTCCCTCAATGAACTGTAGCTCCCCAGTGCCAGCAGCACTCATGCAGCCCCAGACCATGACACTCCCACTACCATGCTTGACTGTAGGCAAGACACACCTGTCTTTGTACTCCTGACCTGGTTACTGCCACACACGCTTGACACCATCTGAACCAAATAAGTTTATCTTGGTCTCATCAGACCACAGGACATGGTTCCAGTAATCAATGTCCTTAGTCTGCTTGTCTTCAGCAAACTGTTTGCAGGCTTTCTTGTGCATCATCTTTAGAAGAGTCTTCCTTCTGGGATGACAGCCATGCAGACCAATTTGATGCAGTGTGCGGAGTATGGTTTGAGCACTGACAGGCTGACCCCCCCACCCCTTCAACCTCTGCAGAAATGCTGACAGCACTCATACGTCTATTTCCCAAAGACAGTCTCTGGATATGACGCTGATCACGTGCACGCAACTTCCTTGGGCAACCATGGTGAGGCCTGTTCTGAGTAGAACCTGTCCTGTTAAACTGCTGTATGGTCTTGGCCACCGTGCTGCAGCTCATTTTCAGGGTCTTGGCAATCCTCTTATAGCCTAGGCCATCTTTATGTAGAGCAACAATTCTTTTTTACAGATCCTCAGAGAGTTCTTTGCCATGTTGAACTTCCAGTGACTAGTATGAGAGAGTGGGAGCGATAACGCCAAATTAAACACACCTGCTCCCTATTGACACCTAAGATTTTGTAACACTAACGAGTCACATGACACTGGGGAGGGAAAATGGCTAGTTGGGCCCAATTTTGACAGTGCTGGAAAATAATGGTTGCCACACAAAATATTGACACTTTGGGCTCAATTTGGACATTTTCACTTAGGGGTGTACTCACTTTGCCAGCGGTTCAGAAATCAATGGCTGTGTGTTGAGTTATTTTGAGGGTACAGAAAATGTACACTGTTATACAAGCTGTACACTCACTACTTTACATTGTAGCAAAGTATCATTTCTTCAGTGTTGTCAGATAAAAAGATATAATAAAATATTTACAAAAATGTGAGGGGTGTACTCACTTTTGTGAGATACTGTATATATACACATACACATTTTTTATTATATATTTTCAGATGACAACACTGAAGAAATTACACTTTGCTACAATGTTAAGTAGTTTGTGTACAGCTTTTATAACAGTGTAAATTTGCTGTCCCCTCAAAATAACTCAACACATCCATTAATGTCTAAATGGCTGGCAACAAAAGTGAGTACATCCCTATATGAAAATGTCCAACTTGGGCCCAATTAGCCATTTTCCCTTCCCAGTGTCATGTGACTTGTTAGTGTTACAAGGTCTCAGGTGTGAATGGGGAGCAGGTGTGTTAAATTTGGGGTTATCGCTCTCATTCTCTCATACTGGTTACTGGAAGTTCTACATGGCACCTCATGGCAAAGAACTCTCAGGATCTGAAAAAAAGAATTGTTGCTCTACTGGTATGTATTGAACGTACCTGGTAGTAGAGTCTGACTTTTGTAGGAGGAGACCTCTCTTACAGCCCTGGCTCAGGAGCCACTGGAGTGGGGACAGTGAGCTTGAGAGCCCAGTGAGGTAGGAGTGCCTGGAACAGTTGCAGCAGCTGGCACAGTAGCAGGAAGGTGATCCTTCAGGGATGGCTGGGACTGCAGGCAGCAGAGCGGTTGCAGGTCAGCGACCTGAAGAGCTGGTGGATGCAGGATCAGTAGCTAGCTGGAGCAGGGTGAAACAAGCCGAGTCAGATACAGGAACAACACAGAGCAAATGCAGCAGGCAGTAGTAGAGTCAGACAAGCCGGGTTGGAGCAGGTAATCAGGTAGTTAATACAGCAGGCTGAAGCGTGGTCAGATAACAGGTAAGGTTTGGCAGCAGGTAACAGGAGGTTAGCAGGGTCAAAGGCAAGCCGGAGGTCAGGGCTGGAGAAGGCGGGTAGTCAGACAGAGCCGGATCAGATACAGGTAATCAGCAGACGGATACACGGGTTACTGGTACAGAGCTGCAGATCAAACAGCAATGTACCTTTGCAGCTAAAAATAACAAAAATGGCACTGCCCTCATCTATGACTGGTCTTCACAGCAAGGAGCACTGGATGGGCGGACGCATGTCAATAAAAAACACACAGAATATCCAAGCTCAACTTACCAACCAATCAGCAACAAAACAAATTCACCTGTCTAACAGTGCGTTTAAAAACAGGGGTTTAGTTGCACGCATTTGCAAATACATGTGTAAGCTGCAGGCCGCGTCAAGGCTCCCTGTATGCTGCAGTCCTAACTCTAAAATTTAAGGTCTCCTCAATGGAAGCACATGTATGCTGATGGATAGATATAGGGCAGGTGACTGGGGGGAGCCCACCCTCCATTAAAGGGGCAGGAGCACACTAAACACCCAGCACATGGAAGCAAAGGTGCTAGTGCATTGCCTGACCACAATGACAACAATACATATAACAAAAATGTCACTGCCCTCATCTATGACTGGTCTTCACAGCAAGGAGCACTGGATGGGCGGACGCATGTCAATAAAAAACACACAGAATATCCAAGCTCAACTTACCAACCAATCAGCAACAAAACGAATTCACCTGTACCTTTGCAGCTGCTGTCCTTTTAAAGGCACATTGGCGTCAAGTAGCGCTAACGTGCACCCGGCGCGCGCCAGCGCACAGGCACGCATAGGTGCCGTTGTCTATTCTACACAGGCATGCGTGTGCGCATGCGTGCACGCAAAAGCCTACGTTTACTACCAGCAGGTCCCTGACATCAACATAAAGATGGCCTAGGCTATAAGAAGATTGCCAAGACCCAGAAACTGAGCTGCAGCATAGTGGCCAAGACCAGTGGTTTAACAGGACAAGATCCACTCAGAACAGGCCCCGCCATGGTTGACCAAATAAGTTGAGTGCACATGCTTAGCGTCATATCCAGAGGTTGTCTTTGGGAAATAGACGTATGAGTGCTGCCAGCATTTCTGCAGAGGTTGAAGGGGTGGGGGGGTCAGCCTGTCAGTGCTCAGACCATACGCCGCACACGGCATCAAATTGGTCTGCATGGCTGTCGTCCCAGAAGGAAGCCTCTTCTTAAGATGATGCACAGGAAAGCCTGCAAACAGTTTGCTGAAGACAAGCAGACTAAGGGCATGGATTACTGGAACCATGTTCTGTCGTCTGATGAGACCAAGATAAATTTATTTGGTTCAGATAATGTCAAGCGTGTGTGGTGGCAACCAGGTGAGGAGTACAAAGACAAGTGTGTCTTGCCTACAGTCAATTATGATGGTGGGAGTATCATGGTCTGGGGCTGCATGAGTGCTGCCGACACTGGGAGCTACAGTTCATTGAGGGAACCATGAATGCCAACATGTGCTGTGACATACGGAAGCAGAGCATGATCCCCTTCCTTCGGAGACTGGGCCTCTGGGCAGTATTCCAACATAACGACCCAAAACACACCTCCAAAATGACCACTGCCTTGCTAATGAAGCAGCTGAGGGTAATGATGATAGACTGGCCAAGCATGTCTCCAGACCTAAACCATATTTAGCATCTGTGAGGCATCCTCAAACGGAAGGTGAAGGAGCTCAAGGTCTCTAACATCCACCAGCCCTGTAATGTCCTCATGGAGGAGTGGAAGAGGACGTCAGTGGCAATCTGTAAAGCTCTGGTGAACTCCATGCCCAAGAGGGTTAAGGCAGTGCTGGAAAATAATGGTTACCACACAAAATATTGACACTTTGGGCCCAATTTGGACATTTTCACTTAGGGGTGTACTCACTTTCGTTGCCAGCGGTTTAGAAATCAATGGCTGTGTTGAGTTATTTTGAGGGGACAGCAAATTTACACTGTTATACAAGCTTTACACTCACTACTTTACATTGTAGCAAAGTGTCATTTCTTCAGTGTTGTCACATGAAAAGATAGAATAAAATATTTACAAAAATGTGAGGGGTGTACTCACTTTTGTGAGATACTGTGTGTGTATATATATATCTATATATATATATATATATATACATATAAAACAGTAAAAAAAAAATGTTGAATAAAAAAACAATAAAACCATTCAGCGTCCTATGAAACATCATAAATCCACAAAAACATCCTGGAACCAAAGGTGTACATCAAAAAGCTCTAAAGCAAATTTATAAAGTAGTTGTAATTAGGGATGAGCCGAACACCCCCCCCAGTTCGGTTTGTATCAGAACATGCGAAGAGGCAATAAATTTGTTCGAACAGCCGAACGTTGTTAAAGTCTATGGGACTCGAACATGAAAAATTGAAAGTGCTAATTTTAAAGGCTTATATGCAAGTTATTGTCATAAAAAGTGTTTGGGGACCCGGGTCCTGCCCCAGGGGACATGCATCAATGCAAAAAAAAGTTTTAAAAACTGCAGTTTTTTAGGGGGCAGTGATTTTAATAATGCTTAAAGTGAAACAATAAAAGTGAAATATTCCTTTAAATTTCATACCGGGGGGGGGTGTATAGTATGCCTGTAAAGTAGCGCTTGTTTCCCGTGCTTAGAACTGTCCCTGCACAAAGTGTCATTTCTGAAGGAAAAAGTCATTTAAAAGCAATCGCAGCTATAATAAATTGTCGGCTCCCAGCAATACAGAGAAAAGTCATTGAAAGTCATTGATAAAAAAAAAAAAAAAAAAAAAATGCGTGGAGGTCCCCCCAAATTCATTTACCAGGCCCTTCAGGTCTGGTATGGATATTACGGGGAACCCTGTGTCAAATAAAATAAAAAAAATTACGTGGGGTTCCCCCGAAATATCCATACCAGACCCTTCAGGTCTGGTATGGATTTTAAGGGGAACTCCACGCCAAATTTAAAAACAAAATGGCGTGGAGTTCCCCCAAAAAATCCATACCAGACCCTTTATCCGAGCACGCAACCTGGCAGGCCGCAGGAAAAGAGGGGGGGCGAGAGAGCGCCCCCCCTCCTGAACCGTACCAGGCCACATGCCCTCAACATGGGGAGGATGCTTTGGGGGTCTGTGACCCCTCAAAGCACCATGTCCCCATGTTGATGGGGACAAGAGCCTCATCCCCACAATGACTTTTCTCTGTATTGCCGGGAGCTGACAATTCATTAGCCGCGAGTGCTTTTAAATGACTTTTTTTCTTTCAGAAATGAAACTTTGTGCAGGGACATTTCTAAGCACGGGAAACACGCGCTACTTTACATGCATACTATACAAACCCCCCTAGGTATGAAATATAAAGGAATATTTCATTTTTATTGTTTCACTTTAAGCATTATTAAAATCACTGCTCCCGAAAAAACGTCCGTTTTAAAAAAAAAATTGCATTGATACATGTCCCCAGGGGCAGGACCCAGGTCCCCAAACACTTTTGATGACAATAACTTGCATATAAGCCTTTAAAATTAGCACTTTAGATTTCTCTCATAGACTTTTACAGGGTGTTCCGCGGCTTTTCGAATTTGCCGCGAACACCCCAAATTGTTCGCTGTTCGGCGAACAGGCAATGTTCGAGTCGAACATGAGTTCGACTCAAACTCGAAGCTCTTCCCTAGTTGTAATCTGATTTGCTGGATTTCTTAATACAGATGCAGGTTATTCCAGTTCATCCAGTCCCCACCAGGGAGCTCTGTGTTATGGTGACTGAAGAGTTCTCACTGTAAGGGAAATGGTGTGTGTAAGAAAAAATCTGTGTTGTTTGGCAGCTCACACTCAACTTGGCCGGAGTGAACATCAACCTTATCAACAGGAGCTGCTCCTGACCGGTGCTGGATAAAGAAAAATGCTCAAGGGACCAATTAGAAACATCCTGGAAAAGATCAGTATGTACTATATCTACAATCACACAGTAAAGTAAATACAAACTGAAGCAAGATATTTTATCCTGGATAATTATAGTTTTTTTTTCTGAATTCCACCCAGAACATGACACACTCTATGGATGGGTACTATCTGCTTGAGTGCACAAGTATTTCATTGTACTAAGCAGTTGCAGGAATAAAACACTAAAATGACACTGTTTTAAATTAATGCATGCATTCCAATGTGGTAAAATGCATGTTTTGAGGTTCCCTTTACAGTGCCTTGAAAAAGTATTCATACCCCATTAAATTTTCCACATTTTGTCATGTTACACCCAAAAGCATAAATGTATTTTATTGGGATTTTATGTGATAGAACAACACAAATTGGCACATAATTGTGAAGTGGAAGGAAAATGATAAATGGTTTTCAACATGTTTTACAAATAAATATGTGAAAAGTGTGGCGTGCATTTATATTCAGCCCCCCTGAGTCAATACTTTGTAGAAGCACCTTTCACTGCAATTACAGCTGAAAGACTTTGCACATCTAGAGAGTGACATTTTTGCCCATTATTTTTGCAAAATAGCTCAATTCAGATTGAATGGAGAGTGTCTGTGAACAGCAATTTTCAAGTTTTGTCACTGATTCTCAATTGGATTTAGGTCTGGACTTTGACTGGGCCATTCTAACACATGCATATGCTTTGATCTAAACAATTTCATTGTAGATCTGGCTTTGTGTTTAGGGTTGTTGTCCTGCTGGAAGGTGGATCTCCACCCCAGTCTCAAGTCTTTTGAAGACTCTAATGCCACGTACACACAGTCGGAATTTCCGACAGAAAAAGTCAGATGGGAGCTTTTCGTCGGATATTACGATCGTGTGTATGCCCCATCTGACTTTTTCTGTCGGAATTTCTGTCAGACTTAAATAGAGAGCAGGTTCTCTATTTTTCCGATGGGAAAAAAATTAGTCTGGAAATTCCGATCGTCTGTAGCAATTCCGACGGGCAAAATTCCAACGCATGCTCGGAAACAATTCAATGCATGCTCAGAAGCATTTAACTTAATTTTCTCGGCTCGTCGTAGTGTTGTACGTCACCGCGTTCTTGACGGTCTAAAGTTCCGAGAACTTTTGTGTGACCGTGTGTATGCAAGCCAAGCTTGGGCGGAATTCCGTCCAGAAAAACCATCCAAGTTTTTTCCGACGGAAAATCCGTTCGTGTGTACGCTGCATAACAGGTTTTTTTCTAAGATTGTCCTGTATTTGGCTCCATCCAGATTCCCATCAACTCTGACTAGCTTTCCTGTCCCTGCTGAAGAAAAGCATCCCCACAACATGATGCTACCACCACCATGTTTAACGGTGGGGATGGTTTGTTCAGGGTACCTTCTTCCACATGTTTGCTGTGTCCCCCACATGGCTTCTCACATACTGAAAATGGGACTTCTTATAACTTTCTTTCAACAATGGCTTTCTTCTTGCCACTCTTCCATAAAGGCCAGATTTGTGGAGTACATGACTAATGGTTGTCTTGTGGACAGATTTTCCCATCTGAGCTGTGGATCTCTGCAGCTCCTCCAGAGTTACCACATGGGCCTCTTGGCTGCTTCTAAATCCTTCTGGGGCTGAAGTGATTAAACTTCTCCACAACTTTATCCCTGACCTGTATGGTGTGTTCCTTGGCCTTCATGATGCGGTTTATTCACTAAGGTTCTTTAACAAACCTCTGAGGGCTTCACAGAACAGCTGTATTTATACTGAAATTGAATTACACACAGGTGGACTATTTACTAGTTAGGTGACTTCTGAAGGCAATTGATTCCATTCGATTTTAGTTAGGGGTATCAGAGAAATGGGGGCTGAATACAAATGCACGCCACACTTTTCAGATATTTATTTGTAAAACATTTTAAAACCATTTATCATTTTCCTTCTACTTCACAATTATGGGATTTGTGTTGGTCTATCAAATAAAATCCCAATAAAATACATTTAAGTTTTTGATTGTAACATGACAAAATGTGAAACATTTCAAGGGGTATTAATACTTTTTCAAGGCACTGTAAATAAAGATAGTGTCTCTCCCCAACTTAGTGCTGTAGTGCAGTGTGCTTTTAACAATATACATTTCCGATTTTGTCTTGAGAGGCCCATAGAAGTCAAAGGCAGCACATCTAAACTAATATGCATTATTGATCCATTGGCGATGGTCAATGGCTAATAACCCTATCCACTCCAAATTGAACATTAAAAAAAGCATTGAAAATGCATGTCAGTGCACAAAAAGAAACACAGACAAGGATGTATGTTAGAGCACTTGCCTAACAGTACAAAAAACATGCTTCTATGCCCAAGCATAGATCTAAATGTCTGTAAAGGTTGTCACTGGATCCATGACCAGTGTAGAGCAGATGTACCCAACCTTCCTTTACTGTCTAACCACTCATACTCCCCAATCCCCTTATTTTACCATTTAAATGATGAGACCACACCTAAATTTGGAGTATAAATGGCCATAGCAGCCTTTTTATTAACACAATATTAAATAATTCCAATATTTAACATATAACATCTGTAACAACTTTTTTAACCCCAGTCTGTTGGTCTTTGACGGCAACCTGAACGCCAACACATATTCCACCACTACACTGCGGGTCCTTTTTCACCATGATCTGCCTCCAGCCGTATCACCAGCTCGGAGACAACCCCCTTCCCGCAGTGCAACTATTACCGTATTCCAGCTAACTGTTCTACTGGAATACACCAGAGGGGCACATACCACCAATGAGCCCCCCAACACTTCCATCACGTATGTTTACTGCCACCATCAAAGACCAACAAGAACACCGCCACAGCCCGCAAGAATAATATCTTAACCTTAAGGGCCCCTCCACACCCGCAGGGCCAGCTGAATCCCATCTTACAACCCCAGCGCCAATAGATCAATCCCCACTGCTGAGAGGTGCACCCCATCCCCTCTCAAATACAGGCCCACGTTAGATTCTAACTCCACATGTCTGAGGACCATGCCCCCATTCCGAGAAACAAACCTCCCCACCACCTTGTTTACTTTTATCCGAGCCTTGTTAAACCTATCCACGGCCCTTTCTCCGGCCAGTCGAACCCCCAAAAACTCCCTCACTGTCCCCCACAGGGCAGACCTGGGAGCCCGGCAGTATAAACGGCAGCGCGCTCACCCCTCTTCCCCCTTGGTCAGTATTTGACCTGCGCAGTCGTAAGCACACCCTGTCCTCCCACACACACACGTCCCGCGCCATAAGCCCACCCGTAATCTGCCGAGATGGGCACACCAATTCCCCAATGTGAAACGCACAAAAAAACGCTAAAGAAAAAGCTGCCCTAAACAGGGAGGCCTCGTAACTCGAGGTACACAAGGACCTCAAGTTATAACAAATGGCCTTCAGATTTGAAAATGATACAGGCCGCCTAGCATCTTTTTGCCTGTAAATCTTTCAATAGCCTTTTACCGACTGCCGCACCCAAAAATCCTTCGTCAAATCCGCCATGCCCAGTAGCTTAAAGAAAAACGCCAAACCAGCCAGCTTCCACTCAATGGCAGACACTGACCCCCTTTGCTCCATGTTCCTGGAAACAAAGTACAAGACCAACAACCTGACTTCAGACCCTTCCATGCTCGCCCCAGCCTCCCGTACCAAACCCAACCATTCCCGCCATACCTTAGAATAAGCCGCCCATGTGGACTCACTCACTGACTGTCGGATCCATCCCACGGCGACTCCAAGGCAAGCTCCCATATCCAACCCGGGCAAGGAACCTCTTCCTTCTCCGCGGCCGGAGCCAGCTCTCTGAACCTGTCCCACTGAAACCGAGACAGTGGGGGTAATTTACTATAGCGGCGCTAATTAGCGCTAATTGCCGCGAGTTCGCACTAATTAGCGCGATTCGCAGCAATTTGCGCTAATTAGCGCTAAAACGGTATTCACTATAGCGCTGGAGAGAAAATACTCCCAAAATCAAATTTACTATATCTCCCAGAATCCAAATGGCGCCCAAATCCTTACTCTACTAAAAGCTGGAGAATTGCACATGGAAATAATGTTTAGAGCATGATATAATTGCCTAAATGATACTGAAATATGCGGTATATTATTTAAAGATAATCTGCTTTTAAACTGTGTGAAAAAGTGATTTCTACACTGAAATATCTTTAAAAGTCTGAGAAGTGAAAAATTCCTTGTTTTTTGGACAAATAGGTGCAACACAACTGAGCATGCTCAGACCTAAATTAACTCAAATTTTAACTCAAGTGTCTTTTTTCACAAGAGTTATAGTAAATACCGAAATGAGAGCTAATTAACCACTTAACGACCGCCCACTGTAAAAATACGTCGGCAGAATGGCACCGACAGGCGGAATCACGTATATCTACGGACCCCCTTTCTTTACAGTGAGCGGTGGTTAAGTGTTCGGGAGCGATCCGGGATGAGGGGACGGCTGTTCGATTCCGGCCACCCCCTCTCGATCGCTCCCGGGGAATGAGAGAGCTTCCTCTGCCTGTGTAATGTAAACAGAGGCAGAGGAAGTGATGTCATCTCTCCTGCGGCGCTCACATATACCGAGCGCCGCACAAGAGAAGATGCCAGGTTAGTGCACAAAACACTACACTGACACCAGGACACATAGGCACATAAATCGCCCCCCCCAGACCCCCCCCCAGATCACCCCCCAGACCCCAGTCACAGTGTCACTGATTGCAGTGACCATTTATTTACTGATCACTGCAGTCAGTGACATTTGTGACTGTAAAAGTGTCACTAAAGTTAGTTTTAGGTCCAGTGTAGCCCCCTAACCCCCCCTAATAAAGGTTTAACCCCCTGATCGCCCCCCAGATAACCCTTTCAACCCCTATCACCACTGTCGCTAAGCGATCATTTTTCTGATCGCTGTCTTAGCGTCGGTGATGCCGATCGGTAGCCAGTATTTTTTTTAGGTTCGCCGCAGGTTTTTATAGCGTCAGGTACCCCCATATATTATCTAATAAAGGTTTAACCCCCTTGATCGCCCCCCAGGTAACCCTTTCACCCCCTATCACCACTGTCGCTAAGCGATCGTTTTTCTGATCTCTGTCTTAGTGTCGGTGATGCCGATCGGTAGCCAGTAATTTTTTTTAGGTTCCCCGTCAGGTTTTTATATAGCGTCAGGTACCCCCATATATTACCTAATAAAGGTTTTAACCCCCTAATTGCCCCTAGTTAACCCTTTCACCAGTGATCACCATATAAGTATTACGGGTGACGCTGGTTAGTTAGTTTGCTTTTTATAGTGTCAGGGCACCCGCCGTATATAACCCAATAAAGGTTTAACCCCCTGATCGCCCGGCGGGTGATATCAATTAGGTTTTAGCGTCAGAGAGGGTCTGCGTCACACCCCAGGCAGCTTCAGGTTAGTGCCAGTAACGCTAACACCCACGCGTGAAGCATACACCTCCCTTATTGGTATAGTATCTGAACAGATCAATATCTGATCTGATCAGATCTATACTAGCGTCCCCAGCAGTTTAGGGTTCCCAAAAACCCAGTGTTAGCGGGATCAGCCCAGATACCTGCTAGCACCTGCGTTTTGCCCCTCCGTCCAGCCCAGGTCACCCAAGTGCAGTATCAATCGATCACGGTCACTTACAAAACACAACACACATAACTGCAGCGTTCGCAGAGACAGGCCTTATCCCTGCGACTCCAGTGCTGTAGGAGGTGATTTCCCCACCACAGTTAAAAAAAAAAAAGCATATATGCCGAAGCATGGGGGCAGCAGGGGCGGAGGAGCGATTTTGCTCCTAATGCCGCGTACATACGGTCGAAATTCCGACGGAGGCTTGCCCGTGGAAAAGTCCGACCATGTGTGTGCGGCATAACTTTTTTGCGGGAGGATGCCCCCATGCTTCGGCATATATAAATGGTGCGTGTATGCCCATCATTAGAAGTGGGTGGATGAAGGGTGGTATTCTAATGGTGGGCATACCCACCGATCAATCTCTTTTTTCGTTCAGCCAACAGGCTGTCACCTCCTATTGCTATCATAGGGGATATTTACATTCCTTGAGATAACAATAAAAATGATAAAAAAAATAAAATATGGAAGGAACAGTTTAAAAATAAAATAAAAAAGCAAAATTAATAATAAAAAATAAAAAAAAGCACCCCTGTCCTGCCCTGCTCTTGCCCAATGGCGAACGCGTCATATGTAAACAGCAATTGCACCATGCATGTGAGGTATCACCGCGAAGGTCAGATCGAGGGCAGTAATTTTAGCAGTAGACCTCCTCTGTAAATCTAACGGGGTAACCTGTAAAGGCTTTTAAAAATGTATGTAGTTTGTCGCCAATGCGCGTTTGTGCAAAATTTTAAAGCATGTCGTGTTTGGTATCTATGTACTCGGCCTAAGATCATCTTTTTTATTTCATCAAACATTTGGGCAATATAGTGTGTTTTAGTGCATTAAAATTTAAAAAAGTGTATTTTTTCCCCAAAAAATGCGTTTGAAAAATCGCTGTGCAAATACTGTGTAGAAAAAAAAATGCAACACCCACCATTTTAATCTGTAGGGCCCTTGCTTTAAAAATATATATAATGTTTGGGGGTTCAACATAATTTTCTTGCAAAAAAAAAATGTTTTCATGTAAACAAAAAGTGTCAAAAAGGGCTTTGTCTTCAAGTGGTTAGAAGAGTGGATGTAAGCTTCCTAATGTTGTGTATAAAATGCCAGAACAGTTCAAAACCCCCCCAAATGACCCCATTTTGGAAAGTAGACACCCCAAGCTATATACTGAGAGGCATGGAATATTTTATATGTTGACACAAGTTGCGGAAAAAATAATTTTTTATTTTTTTGCACAAAGTTGTCACTAATTGATATATTGCTCAAACATGCCATGGGCATATGTGGAATTACACCCCAAAATACATTCTGTTGCTTCTCCTGAGTACGGGGATACCACATGTGTGAGACTTTTTGGGAGCCTAGCCGCGTACGGGACCCCAAAAACCAAGCACCGCCTTCAGGCTTTCTAAGGGTGTAAATTTTTGATTTCACTTCTTACTGCCTATCACAGTTTCGGAGGCCATGGAATGCCCAGATGGCACAAAACCCCCCCAAATGACCCAATTTTGGAAAGTAGACACCCCAAGCTATTTGCTGAGAGGTATTGTGAGTATTTTGCAGATCTCACTTTTTGTCACAAAGTTTTAAAAATTGAAAAAAAAAATATATATATTTTCTTTCTTCATTTTCAAAAACAAATGAGAGCTGTAAAATACTCACCATGCCTCTCAGCAAATAGCTTGGGGTGTCTACTTTCCAAAATGGGGTCATTTGGGGGGGTTTTGTGCTATTTTGGCATTTTATGGCCTTCGTAACTGTGATAGGTAGTGAGGAGTGAAATCAAAAATTTGTGCCTAGAAATCCTGAAGGCGGTGCTTGGTTTTCGGGGTCCCGTACGCGGCTAGGCTCCTAAAAAGTCCCACACATGTGGTATCCCCATACTCAGGAGAAGCTGCAAAATGTATTTTGGGGTGTAATTCCACATATAACCATGGCATGTGTGAGCAATATATCATTTAGTGACAACTTTTTGTAATTTTTAATTTTTTTTTGTCATTATTCAATCACTTGGGACAAAAAAAAAATATTCAATGGGCTCAACATGCCTCTCAGCAATTTCCTTGGGGTGTCTTCTTTCTAAAATGGGGTCATTTGGGGGGGTTTTGTGCTATTTTGGCATTTTATGGCCTTCGAAACTGTGATAGGTAGTGAGGAGTGAAATCAAAAATTTGCGCCCTTAGAAATCCTGAAGGCGGTGCTTGGTTTTCGGGGGCCCGTACGCGGCTAGGCTCCCAAAAAGTCCCACACATGTGGTATCCCCATACTCAGGAGAAGCAGCAAAATGTATTTTGGGGTGTAATTCCACATATAACCATGGCATGTGTGAGCAATATATCATTTAGTGACAACTTTTTGTAATTTTTTTTTTTGTCATTATTTAATCACTTGAGACAAAAAAAAATATTCAATGGGCTCAACATGCCTCTCAGCAATTTCCTTGGGATGTCTACTTTCCAAAATGGGGTCATTTGGGGGGGGTTTTGTACTGCCCTGCCATTTTAGCACCTCAAGAAATGAGATAGGCAGTCATAAATTAAAAGCTGTGTAAATTCCAGAAAATGTACCCTAGTTTGTAGACGCTATAACTTTTGCGCAAAACCAATAAATATACGCTTATTGACATTTTTTTTACTAAAGACATGTGGCTGAATACATTTTGGCCTAAATGTATGACTAAAATTGAGTTTATTCGATTTTTCTTATAACAAAAAGTAGAAAATATCTTTTTTTTTTTTCCAAATTTTTGGTCTTTTTCCGTTTATATCGCAAAAAATAAAAATCGCAGAGGCAATCAAATACCATTAAAAGAAAGCTCTATTTGTGGGAAGAAAAGGACGCAAATTTAGTTTGGGTACAACATTGCATGTCCGCACAATTTACAGTTAAAGCAGCGCAGTGCAAAATTCTGAAAACAGCTCTGGTCCTTTAGCTACCAAATGGTCCGGGGCTTACGTGGTTAAAGAGCATTTTTTGGAAGTGAAAATCTGCTCTATTTTAGTCCAATGCAAGTTTTAGCCATTGATTCTAATGATACAATTGTAACTTTCACAAATAAATTCTTTTAATGTTGAGATGAAATGTATCTTTCTCTGAAATAAATTTTCCTTTGCAACAATGTTGCTTCTAATTAAAATATTTTGTTTTTAAGAATGCTAGAATGTGGAATGTTTTGATGTTTTGGCAAAATATATTTTTCTCTGTCACTTTCACTTGTTACTCTCCATCTCACAACAATCTTTACCCAAATCACACAGGTGTCTTTACAAAGCACAAACAATACCATTGCTGATGCAAATTTAAAATGAGTCACATTTTTTTGTGCTTTTTATTATTTCTAAATAATCCTAATTTGAGCTCCAAAAATTTGATATGTGTTCCAACATCAGAAATCAAAATGTAATTCCCCAAAATTTGAGGGTAATATCACTATTCTAAACTCACCCACAAAAAAACACCAAATTTCACAGAATAAATCAAGAAGAATAACTCTTGAGTAATGTAATTCCATCACCTGTATGCCCAAAGAAATGCAGTATTTATGTGTATTTTTGTTCATGAGGATCTCACATGTGGCAGCTCTGTGGCTTAGAGGTTAGAACTTCTGCTTTGCATCCTTGAGTGTCTGGGTTCAAATCCCAAACATGGTGGTGGTGGTTTTGGCAAAGTGCAATATCTTTTATATTTTATTTCTATATGCATTTGTGCACCAAAAAACAAATCTCTTCACCCTGGTTCACATTGATGCTACTTTGAAATCGCGCTACTTCACTTGAGCTAGCGCGATTTTAGGTACTACTTGATAGACATCTGTGTGGCTTCATACACAAATGTCTATTGAAGTCGCACCTGAAATCGGCAAAAGTAGTGAAGGAACTACTTTTGCAAATCGGTGCGGTGCCACAAAATTGGGGTTGCATCGATTGGAACAGTGCCATTGCCACCAATAGTCATGCGATTTGATTTCTGAAATTGCATGACAAATCACCCCCAATGTAAACCTAGGCTTCAGCACACCTGCAAGTAAATGATAAAGGTGGAATCTTTATATATAACAGCTGAGGAGAGTTGCAGGTAATGAATTCAGCTGGAGGATAGGCAGTGTTGTGTGAGTCAGCTCTGGTTCACATTGGTGCGATTTGACATGTCAAATCGGTGGCAATTGCACTGTTCTAATTGGTGTGATTTGTATTGATATCAGTACAGAAACCTGCACAGATTTCTCTGATGTCGTACCCCCCCCCCCCCTGCAGTCGGGACTGACATGCAGGAATGAAATCGTATGAGTTCAGCTGAACGATTTCCTCCCATTGTCAGTGTGAAGCAGAGCTCAAACTGGGCCTTTTGCCTTTGTAATTCTCCTGCTGCTATGCCAGTGACACCATTTTTTATCAAACTCCCTTAAGTTTTCCTTCAAATATCATATGTAAAAATACAGATTTGCATATCTTCAAATAATCAAAAATTATAAATTCTAATCATGATTGAGATCAAATATTCGCAGCTGCAATCAACAGAGCGTGGTTTCACCTCCTGACCCGGAAATAAGTCATTGTAATCACCCGGAAATTCCTGTGCTGGTCAGGATCTCCATCTAGGTCAGTGTTTCTCAACTCCAGCCCTCAAGGCGCACCAACAGGTCATGTTTTCAGGATTTCCCTCAGATGAAATAGCTGTGGTAATTACTAAGGCAGTGAAACTGATTACATCACCTGTGCAAAATAATGGAAAGCCTGAAAACATGACCTGTTGGGGCGCCTTGAGGACTGGAGTTGAGAAACCCTGATCTAGGTGGACATGGCGAGGTCCCACTTTAGCAAAGAGGAGATGCTGCTGATTTGCCGGGTAAGTGTAGGATATGTACTTGTGCTTACGCAAGGTGGGGGTGGATTTGGTGTGGGTGGGCTTCATTGATTTGTTTGGCATCACCACACGTTTGCTTCTGGCCCATGTGCACACATCACTACTTCCTGCATTTGTTCTGCTGATGTAAATCAGTAAGGACTATGCAAGTATAAATGAGAGCTCCTTTCTATTAAAATATATATGACTTGATTCACAGTTGGGCGACTTTTCATGATTCTCAATGATAACCATTCATATCTGTGCTACTTTAAGTCACACCAACTTCAAAGTAGTCCCTGTACTACTTTGGTTTGACTTTCAGGCTCAGTTTCCACTACTTGCGACTTGTCATGCAACTTGGGACTGCAAAGTCGATTGACATGTCTTACCCCATGATTTCCAATGAGTATGGTTCATATCTGTGCGACTTCAAAGTAGTCCCTGCACTACTTTGGTCCCACTCTGATATGACTTGAGGCCAATAGACCTCAAGAATATACAGGCATTGCTCCAAGACGCATCATAATCATGGCAAAAAAGTTGCGGCAAAATCATGCCAATTTAGGGTTGAAATAGTGGAAACAGAGCCTCGTGTGACTTGAGGTACATAGGGTGCAATATTACACAGGCATTCCCAGAAGTTGGGGCCAAGTTGCAGTGACAAAGTGGCAGCAAATTAGTGTGACTTTCAGGCCGCAGCAGTGTGAAAGGGATTCAAGGATATCTTTGAATTTGGCCCTATTGTCACTTGTGCATCCTGAAAGTGGGGCAAATTCGTCCCTGCACTACCTTGGTTTGACTTTGATGCGATTTGAGGTCCCTACACCACAAGGTTACACAGACATTGCTTCAAGTCATGGCAAAGCTGTGCAATTTTAAGGTCGCACAAGTGCAAATGGAGCTTTATTCAAAGGTGTTATAATTTAATCTCATTAGGTTACTTTCACACTTATGAGACTTTTCATGCAGCTTTGGACCTCAGAGTCACATTAAAAGTTACCCTTCATGAGTGCCATTCATATCTATGCAACTTCACCCATGTTCACATAGCTCTGAATTTACATGTTAAATTTCAGGCCAAATCGGCACCTATTGACAGCAATAGAACTGTCCGAATTGGTGCGACGCCACATAGATTCCCAAAAGTATTTCCTACACTACTTTGGGTGACTTCAGGAGGCGATTTCTTACCTCCAAACTTTTTGAGATGGGTATAAGGGACACCTATTAGCAAAAGAATGTAGGCATAGGACACACCTCCTAAAACACCTTCTGAAAGGAGAATTATTCCCCAAAAAAAAAGGATTAGTTAAACCCCCAAGTGCTTTTTTTTTTTTAACAATAATATCCCTTTAGATTTGTTTTGTAAATTCCCAAAGCCAAACAATTTAGAAATTAGATGAAAGGTTTAGCGCTGGAAACCCCTTTTTGAAAGATAAAAATTGCATTTTATATAAAACTCTACAGATCAGAACAAAATGAGGGACAAATGAGGAGGAAAGAGGGACAGAGGGACTTTGTTCCAAATCAGGGACAGTTGAAACCTATGTGATTTCACTAGACATCTGTGCAGGAAAGTGCACTGATGTCTCTGAAATCGCTCACAAAATCGGGCTGAGGCCCCTTTCACACTTGAGCGACTTTTCCTGTGACTTTGGTCATCAGAGTTGCATGACAAGTCATATACCATTTATATCTGTGCAACTTCAAGTTACACCGACTTCAAAGTAGTCCCTGTACTACTTTGGTCCGACTTTGATACGAGTTGAGGTTCATAGACCTTAAGTTTACAGGCATTCCCTGGAATCGCAGAAAAATTGCAGATGGAAATTTGCGCGCCTTTCCCTGCGACTCCTGCGTCCATGGACCTCAAGATTACATAGTGTGAGGGGGTTAACTCGGTAGCGGATGTGTGTGACCCCCTGGTTGGGCTCCCCACACAAAAACAGGGCCAGCAGACGGAGGTTGTGGTTTTCAAAATCAAAAGGTGCGGTTTATTTCTCTATGTACAGTGACAAAAACACAGCAAAGCCAAAAAGAAACATAAACAAAATAAATCCTGGTCAGTTTGACCTCTGACTAAACATGCAGGTTTCCTAAACTAACAACTGGGATCAGCCTGGTGCTGTCCTAGTCCCTAAGTCCCTGGTTTAGTAAAAGTCCAAACAAATAGCCACACAGGCTTTGCCTCACCGCACAGGGGTTCACTCTCCCTAGACAGTCCACACAGGTCTGGGTCCAGGCATGAGCCAACACCTAATGAATCTGGGAGTTTTTATAGAGGCCTTAAACGAACTGACAGGCTTCAGCTGGTCTCATCAACTCCCTGCCTGCACGACGCCCAACCCTCTCCCTAGAGGTATGAGTCATCCATGAGCCCACTAGCCTCAGCTGGGCTTCATCAACTCCCTCCCTAGTTGTATAAGTCGGCATAAAGCCTGAATCTGGGAGAAATATATCTACCCCCCTGGATGCAACCAGGTGACTTTACCTTCCTGCTGTCACATACCCCCCCTCTTGTTTTAACCTTGGGGTTGGAACACCAGCAATCAGGCATTCATGTACTCGAGACAAAGAATCCACATTCCCCATTTGAACGCCAGGGCGATGCTTTACTGTGAAGTTGAATTCCTGTAGGGCCAGGAACCACCTATTCACTCTTCTATTTGTCTCCTTGTTTTGAGCCATCCACTTTAACGGAGCGTGATCCGTAACCATGTCAAAGTGCCTACCTAGCAGATAGTACCGAAGGGAATCTAGAGCCCACTTCACCGCTAAACACTCCTTTTCAACCGTGGCGTAATTTACCTCATGGGACTTCAACTTCCTGCTGAGGTAAATGACTGGGTGCTCTTCCCCGTTCCAGACCTGGGACAATACTGCTCCTAACCCCACATCTGACGCATCACTTTGTACGACAAAGTCTTTAGAGAAGTCGGGTGAGTACAACACTGGCTGGCTACATAAGGCTTGTTTCAAGAATTGGAATGCTGCCTCAGCCTCGGGGGTCCATTTAATCATGACCGACCCTTTCCCTTTCGTCAGGTTGGTTAGGGGCACAGCCTTAGAAGCAAAGTGGGGAATGAAGCGCCGATAATAACCCGCGATTCCCAGAAAGGCCCGTACCTGCTTCTTGCTGTTGGGACGTGGCCAACTCTGGATGGCCTCGACTTTGTTGAGTTGGGGTTTTATCACTCCCCTGCCAATGGTGTACCCAAGATATTTGGCCTCCTCCTGCCCAATGGTACACTTCTTGGGGTTAGCCGTAAACCCCGCTTCCCGGATAGAGTCTAGGACTGCTTGCACTTTTGGCAGATGTGAGGCCCAATCTGTGCTATGGACAATTACGTCATCCAGGTAAGCCGCAGCATACTTCCGATGGGGCCTCAGTATCTGGTCCATTTTCCGCTGGAATGTGGCCGGCGCATTCTGTAACCCGAATGGCATTCTCTTATATTGGAACGCCCCGTCTGGGGTTACAAATGCGGTTTTCTCTTTGGCCGACTTGGCCAGGGGAATTTGCCAATACCCTTTTGTGAGGTCAAGAGTCGTCATGTATCGGGCTGTTCCCAGCCGGTCGATCAACTCATCTATACGTGGCATGGGGTAGGTGTCAAATTTTGTAACTTTGTTCAACTGACGAAAATCGTTACAAAATCGCCAGCTCCCATCCGGTTTAGGCACCAACACAATGGGACTAGACCAATCACTTTGGGACTCCTCTATCACCCCTAAGTTCAGCATTTTCTGTACTTCCTCCCGTATTGCCTCCCGTCGGGCCTCTGGGATCCGATAGGGTTTTAACTTCACCCTTTCACCGGGCGGGGTAATAATATCATGCTCTACCCCAGATGTTTGTCCCGGCAGCTCAGAGAACACCTCCTTGTTGCGAAGCACAAACTCCTTAACCTCCTGTTGTTGGGGTTGTGACAAGGTGGCTGCTATTCCAACCTCCGGAATCACGCAACCAGTTTGAGCTGGTGACCAAGTTTCTGCGACTAGGGACTCTCTATCCCTCCAGGCTTTCAACAGATTAACGTGATATATCTGTTCGGGCTTTTGCCTTCCTGGTTGTCTGACCTTGTAATTCACTTCGCTCACTTTTTCCATTATCTCGTAGGGGCCTTGCCATTTGGCAAGGAATTTACTTTCAACCGTAGGGACAAGTACCAATATCCTATCCCCCGGGGAAAAGGTACGGGTCTTTGCTCCACGGTTGTACACTCTCTGCTGTGCCAACTGCGCTTGGGCCACATGTTCCTTCACGATGGGCATTACCTGTGCAATTCGATCTTGCATCAGGGCGACATGCTCAATCACACTCCTGTGGGGAGAACTCTCACTTTCCCAAGTTTCCTTGGCAATATCCAACAGCCCTCTTGGGTGTCTCCCATACAGTAACTCAAAGGGGGAGAATCCCGTAGAGGATTGGGGCACCTCCCTAATAGCAAACATCAAATAAGGAAGTAGACAGTCCCAATCCTTTCCATCTCTATCCACCACTTTCTTCAACATTTGTTTTAGGGTTTTGTTGAATCTTTCAACCAGCCCATCGGTTTGGGGGTGATACACAGATGTACGCAATTGCGTCACTTTGAACAATTTACACAGCTCTTTCATAACCCGGGACATAAAGGGTGTACCTTGGTCCGTAAGCAGTTCTTTACAAATACCCACCCGGCTAAAAACAAGAGATAGCTCTTTGGCTATGGTTTTGGCCGAGGTATTTCTGAGAGGGATCGCTTCTGGATAACGGGTGGCATAGTCCATTATAACCAATATGTACTGGTGCCCCCTAGCGGACTTGATTATAGGACCTACCAAATCCATTGCGATTCTCTCAAACGGGACCGCAATGATGGGTAGAGGGACCAGCGGGCTACGGAAATGTGGCATCGGGGCCGACCTCTGACACACAGGGCAGGAGGAACAATAATTTTCTATGTCCTTCATCACCCCAGGCCAATAGAATCTCTGTAATACCCTCTCTCGGGTTTTCTCTGTCCCCAGATGACCTCCAAGAATGTGCCCATGGGCCAACTCCAACACCAACTTCCTGTAAGGTTTGGGCACCACAAGCTGCTCAACAGTTTCTTCTGCCCTTTTTGCCACCCGATACAGTAGGTCCTTCTCTACGCTGAAGTATGGGTAAGTGCAGGTATTATCTGGGTTCACTAACTCGCCATCTATTTCCACTACGTTTTCCCGTGCCTTTATTAGGGCGGGGTCTTTTAACTGTTCTGTGGCAAAATTTTCCCTGTGAACCTCCAGATCAGAAAACTCCACAGACGGTAGGTTTTCGTCTGAGGAGGTGGGCTCCTCTCCAGTTTCTTGAGTCTCCCCTGCCAATACTGACAAGGGAAATTCTGGAGAGTCCTCACCACTCTCAGAGGAGTTCTGGCTATCACATTCCTGGTACATAGGGGCACCAGTGGGGGGCTCAGGATCATCCCACAGTTCCCAGAACTTCGGAAAATCCCTTCCCACAATGGCATCATGCGGTAATTGAGATACTAACCCCACTGGATGAGAGAGGGTACCTTTGGGGGTCTCGAAACACACTGTAGTCACTGGATACTCTCGGGTGTCCCCATGCACACAAATAACAGCTACCTTGCTATTCCCAGAGACCTCTGTTTTAACTAATTCAGCCTTTATCAGGGTCACAAGGCTACCTGAATCCAGTAATACCACAACATTTCTACCATTAATACACATTTTGCATAAATGTTTCTCAGTTCCCCGAATGGCAGTGCATGCGACTGTCGCACACAGCGACTGACGTCTGTCCATCAGAAAGTCACATTGCATGGGTTCCTCCACAACCGGGCAATTTGCTGCAATATGTCCCGCTTGCCGGCAGCGGTAGCAAACAATCCATTTGGCTGCCTCTTGAGCCCCTGACTTCCCAGGCTGTTCTCGCCAAACTTTGGGTAGAGCTCCCACCCTCTCACTCTCTCCACCCTCACCCCTTGGAATCCTCTTATCCGCCCCTGGGGATGGTCTGGTCTTAGGGTGGAAAGTCCGAGAGTCTCTGGAAGAGGCCGTCAGGTTCTCTGTAGCCAAGTATTACTCTACACGATCCACAAGACCACCGGCCGTCTCTGGGTCTCCATGGCTTACCCACTTTTGGATGGCAGTAGGAAGAGCTCTCAAAAACCGATCCATTACAACACGTTCCACAATCTCTGGTGCGGACAAAGTCTCTGGCTGTAGCCACTTCCTGCTCAGGTGAATGAGATCATACATTTGAGACCTGGGGGGTTTTCCAAGCTGGAAAGTCCAGTTATGCACACGCTGAGCCCGGACAGCCAGGGTGACACCCAGCCTTGCCAATATTTCAGTTTTTAGCATCACATAGTCTTTTGCTTGGTCAGGCTCTAGGTCATAGTAAGCCTTCTGCGATTCACCAGTTAACAGAGGAGCCACCAGTCCAGCCCACTGCTCCTCAGGCCACTTTTCTCTTTCAGCAGTCCTTTCAAATGTGGTCAAAAATACCTCTGGATCATCCTCTCCAGTCATTTTTGTCAATAAACGACTCACCCCAAAGGACGCGGTATTAGTGGGACGGCTTTCCTCACTGGTCTGCGGACGTTGCTGCATTACTGCTTCCATTTGTTGTAGTCTCTGCTCTTGCTTCTGTAACAGGTCTATGAAGCGGGCCTCAGATTGCTGCTGGGCTTGTTGATGAGCTTGCTGCTGGGCTGCAAGGCTCCTTTGCAAACCTGCATTTGTCTGCTGTTGATTGGCATTTGCTAGAGCCAGCTGTTTCAGTATCTCCTCCATGCTGGCTTAAAAAAAACTGCCACTGGTTCTCCACCAACTGTGAGGGGGTTAACTCGGTAGCGGGTGTGTGTGACCCCCTGGTTGGGCTCCCCACACAAAAACAGGGCCAGCAGACGGAGGTTGTGGTTTTCAAAATCAAAAGGTGCGGTTTATTTCTCTATGTACAGTGACAAAAACACAGCAAAGCCAAAAAGAAACATAAACAAAATAAATCCTGGTCAGTTTGACCTCTGACTAAACATGCAGGTTTCCTAAACTAACAACTGGGATCAGCCTGGTGCTGTCCTAGTCCCTAAGTCCCTGGTTTAGTAAAAGTCCAAACAAATAGCCACACAGGCTTTGCCTCACCGCACAGGGGTTCACTCTCCCTAGACAGTCCACACAGGTCTGGGTCCAGGCATGAGCCAACACCTAATGAATCTGGGAGTTTTTATAGAGGCCTTAAACGAACTGACAGGCTTCAGCTGGTCTCATCAACTCCCTGCCTGCACGACGCCCAGCCCTCTCCCTAGAGGTATGAGTCATCCATGAGCCCACTAGCCTCAGCTGGGCTTCATCAACTCCCTCCCTAGTTGTATAAGTCGGCATAAAGCCTGAATCTGGGAGAAATATATCTACCCCCCTGGATGCAACCAGGTGACTTTACCTTCCTGCTGTCACAATAGGCATTTCTTAAAGTCGCATCAAAATCACACAACTTTCAGGTCGCACAAGTGTGAAAGGGGCCTAAGTCACTGTGCTGAGTACTATTATACCTAGAATATAAAGTAGTCCCACCAAACACTCAGCAGCATATGCTGAAAAGAGGCGAATGCCTATTAGCCAATGCCACATCAGCATGAGCATGGTTGTTACTATAATATTAAAGTGGTTGTAAACCCACTTAGACAACTTGCACCTACAGGTAAGCCTAGATTAAGGCTTACCTGTAGGTGCAAGAAATATCTCCTTAACCTACACGGTTAAGGAGATATTTGCTTTTAAAACAGCACTGATGACGTCACACGCATGCGCACTAGCGGGACGGCATCATTTCCGGTTTTCTGAATGGGATCTTGCCGACCCCAGCGCGCATGCGTGTGACGTCATCGCCACTCCGGCCAATCACAGCGCCGGAGCAGCGATACACTGACGGCAGTGAATGGACATCGAGGCAAGATGGCAATGGAGGGGAACGACGAGCAGTTCGGGGGCTTCGATCTCAGGTAAGTCATTCATAATGAGCTAGTATGCTATGCATACTAGCTCATTATGCCTTTCTTTTGCAGGGTTTTAAAAAAAATGGGTTTACTTACTCTTTAATGCCTGAAATGCAAAACATTATTGTATAGAATTAAACATTAGTAAATGTATTTTCTCTGTAGGTATGTGCTCAGCTCTGTAACATAGTGGTATTCCCTGCTGCCCTCAAAGGTTTAAGCCATGAATTCAAATCCTACTTACGGCAGCACCTCCTGAATGTGTGCATTTTACTCAGCAGCATATTTCTCGCGTTGATGTGTTCTTCCGCGCAGTCGGTTACCTGCTAATAAAAAAAAGGCAGCTCTTCTTCTGTGGCGGTCTTCCTCCTCTGTGTTGTCACCCATTGTGTGGCGTCTCTTACATAGCCATGGAGCGTGCTCTCCGGGTGACGTTATTGGATGGCCACAGAAGAAGAGCAGCTTTTTTTTTTATTAGTGGGTAACCGACTGTGCGGAAGAACACAGCAGCGGGAAAAGACGGCGGTGGCAGGAGAGACAGCTCGGGGAGAAGAAACATCACACACTAGTAGATGTTTGTGCTACGCTCAATAGGTTAGTGGTCAGGCCTTGAAGCACTCATGGGTTCAAATCCCACAGAGAGATACTAAAAGATTGTATTGGTGAAAAAAAGGCATATGTCAATTAGCCAAAGCAGCATATGCTGAAAATAGGTGAATGCCAATTAGCCAATGCACTTTTATTCAATAATATTATGGTGTGAAATTCCAAACATCACACACTAGCTAACGGGCAGTTTACATTTCTTTGTTTGTTTATTTTAATTTGCTTGTGCAAAAAATAAACATAGCTGTTGGATGGTAGGTTGGCTGGTATTTGAACTTGTACCATGAGAGCTGTGGAGACATCTGAACAGACCACTAAGCCATTGTGCTAAGTACAAGACCTGCATAATAGTGTAGTATGATTAAAGAATGGACATAAATAATTACCGCTTTATAGCCATAAATAAAATAAAAAAAAACATTAAAAAAAACAACATACAACAAATGGGTAACCTAAATGTTTAATACATGTAATTTTACAGAATAGCAGACATTACTATGTAATAATCATTCATAACTGCATTCGTTAGCAAAAGAAGGAAAAAAAAACTAAGAATACTAATTGCAATATACAGCAATAGATGCACTCGAGGTAGAGCACATCTCACATAAAAAAAATTCTTTCATATACATGGATCATGGTTACAGTGCAGTGCTATATAAAAACTTAGTGGAAATTGGCATTTGCATGTACGCGGATTCGCTAATTAGCGCTGATTTCATATTTACTAACACTTGTTTGCTGCTAATAGCGCTCTTTTTCATTCGCAAATTCGCGCATTGAATTTTTAATTGGCTAAAATGGGAGCTATTATTTGCAATAGTGCTCAGTACTTCCTGGAGTTATAGTAAATCAGCCCCAGGGAGTCAGCCAACGAGTTGTCGATGCCTGGGAGATGAACAGCATAGAAAAAAAAATTCAACTGCAAGCAACGCAGCACCAAATGGCGCAGCAGCCTTATCACCGGTTGTGACGACGCAGACATGCGGTTGACAACTTGCACCACACCCATGTTGTCACAATTCAACCTCAGTTTCATATTCCTACAAGACTCGCCCCACAACTCCATAGCTAGAACCACTGGAATAAGTTCCAGGAGCACCAGGTTACGAAGGAACCCCGCTTCCACCCAAGACCTGAGCCAAGGTTCCGCTCTCCATTGTCGCTGAAAGAAAGCCCCATATCCAGTTGACCCCACCGCGTCCGTGACTAACTCTAGGTCAAAATTACTCACCGGGCCGGACATCCAAACCGAGCGACCGTTATAGGATTCCAAAAACACATGCCAAACCTTCAAATCCTCCCGATGTTCCCTGGTAAACCGTAAAAAATGGGTTGGGGCCTGAACACCAGCGGTATCCGGCGAAAGCCACGGGCAAAAACCCTACCCATCGGAATAATCCGACAGGCAAAATTGAACTTACCCAATAACGACTGCAACGTCCTCAACTGTACCCTGCGCAGTCCCAGGATCCCCCAAATCTCAGTCTGTAGTAATTTGTCTAATTTGTCCACCAGCAGACGTCACTCCGAATCAATCACAATGCCCAAGAAACTGATCTCCATCGTTGGGCCTTACGTTTTATCAGCTGCCAACGGCACACCGAACCTACCCGCAATATGCTGCAACATAGAGTGTAGAATTGCACACACACTGGAGGAAGGCGCCCCTATGCAAAGAAAATCATCCAAATAATGGATGACAGAATCAAGGCCCGACACGTCTCTAACCACCCACTCCAAAAAAGAACTGAACATTTCAAACATGGCACAAGAGATGGAGCAGCCCATGGGCAGGCATCGATCCACATAAAACTCCTCTTGTCAGCAGCACCCCAGCAGCCTAAAGCTATCCAGGTGTACTGGAAGCAAGCGAAAAGCAGATTCAATGTCCAATTTTGTCATAAGCGCCCCCCCTACCATAGTGCCGAACCCACCTGACAGAAGCTTCAAACAAAGTATAAGACACTGTACAAGCTTCTGGGTCAATGGAATCGTTGACCGAACTGGAGGAGCAGTGGGACAAAAAACTGCCTTCTCCTTTCTCTCTCACAGCTTCTGTTACCCAGCAGTCCTGCCTCCTCCTTAAATAAAGCCACTCCCCCTCTGACTCTTCTCACTGTAACCTCCCCTCCTTGTACAGTTCCTGTTAACCCCTTCATTGTCTCCCCTTTACACACTGTCATGCCAGGCACTACTTTTTCTTTCTTCTCTTTCCGTTCCAGGCCTCTCTTTTGAATAATTACTACTAGCTATCATTTGTATTGATGATCCTTATTAGAGGTCGACCGATATATCGACCGATATTTGGCTTTTTTTAATTAATCGGCATCGGCCGGTTGTTTAAAAAAAAAAGACGATTTAAACTTCAGCGCGACTTGCAAATAGCTTCTGTAATAGAAGTCAATGCAAGTTGCCTGAGAAGTTTCTCCATGAAGAGACTTCTCCCTCCTGGGCAGCCTGCCAAGTGTGAGATGAGATACAATGTTTAAACTTCAAAGGACTGAACTCCATGTGTAGGAGTTCTCAGTTTAACCATTTAAAGACTAAATCTTTTTTGACACTTGTTGCTTACAAGTAAAAATCCTGTATTTTCTGCTAGAAAATCACTTAGAACTCCCAAACATTATATATATATATATATATATATATATATATATATATATATATATGTATATATATATATATATATTTTAGCAGAGACCCTAGGAAATAAAATAGCGATTGTTGCAATATTTTATTTCACACGATATTTGCGCAGCAGTCTTTCAAACGCATTTTTTTGGGAAAAAATACACTTTAACAAATTAAAAAAATAAAAATAAACAGAAAAGTTAGCCCATATTTTTTTTCGGCCAAAAATTTGATTACCTGTTTTTGTGTATTTAACATTATATATATATATATATATATTATTTATTTATTTTTTATCTAAATTATACATACAAGTGCACTGATTTAAAGCTTTTTTAAGAAATTTTCTGTATCACTTATTAGCGGAGTAATAATAGAACTTCCGCTTTTTGGATTCCTCCCCCCCCCCCCTCTGGTGCCACATTTGGCACCTTTCAGGGGGAGGAGGGAGCAGGTACCTGTAAAATCCAGGTATTTGTTCCCTCTTCCAGGCATAGATCACTGCGGTGACTGCGGTGACCTACGCCACATCTGGCGCCCACTCTGCCCCCCCCCCGCTGTCTTCTGGGAGACACACAGGTCCCAGAAGACAAAAGGGACCAGTGGGATCGCGCAGCGCGACACGCGCATGCACAGTAGGGAACCAGGAAGTGAAGCCGCAAGGCTTCACTTGCTGTTTCCCTTACCGAAGATGGCGGCGCAGGAACCCGAGGGAGAGATCGGCTTCGGGTGCCGACATCGTGGGCGCCCAGGACTGGTAAGTGTCCATATATTAAAAGTCAACAGCTGCAGAACTCCGCTGCTTTTACACTGGACCGTCATTCTAGCGGCGCTATTTGGCTGCTAGTGGGAATCTTATATCCCCGCTAGCGGCCGATGAAGGGGTTAAATGCTCCAATGTAGCGTCACTGCAGAAGTGCTTTGCAGGCGCTTCCGCAGCGGTGATAGTTCATTTCAATGGGCAGGAGTGGTATACACCGCTCCAAAGATGCTGCACACAAAGTGGTCTAACTGTTAGATTTTATGAGATGAAGGGGGGAAAAAAATAAAAAAATCGGCCTAACATATCGGCCATCGGCCGCCGCGATTTATAAATATCGGCATCGGCCAGAGAAAAACCCATATCGGTCGACCTCTAATCCTTATACTTTCAAGGCGTACTTTTGAAACTGCAAATTAAATCGCATGACTCAACACAGTAGTATAAATGAAACCTGTCATATTGTTTAGTCATATTGTTTATATTTTGAGTATTCAAAATGATTTTTCTGACATGCTCTCCTACAAAGTTACTTTTCCTTGTGGAAAATTGGACTTTTCCCCAGAATCCCCATATTCCGTATAACAAACTGTCTTCCAGGATCTAAACTTGTCTGCTAAAAAATGGACAATGGGGTTTGATTACTAAAGGTGAATTAGCTGGTAACTGTGCAAGGACATTTGCACTTTGTAAGGACATTTTCTCCTAGCTTAGTGAATGAGCTGAAGCTTTACTGACTTTCATTATCCAATTATGTGTAAGCAAAAACACTTTTTTTTTTCTTTTCTTTGCACATGATTGGGTATTCACTAGGCTTGTGCACAACGGAAAAATTCGTTCCGTTTCGGTTCGTTTCTTTCCGGTCCTGTTGATTCGTAATCATTCGTAATTTTGCTAGACGGGATTTTTCGTGTTCGGACTCATTCGTATTTTTGCAAGCGACATTTTTCGTTGAATTTTTTGTTGCTTTATAATTCGTACTTTCGGTAGAGTACGTTGTTTTTCGTTGATTCTGGACACAACTCCTACTTTCGTAACTTTTTTTGGGTTCGTTGATTCGTAATTTTCTGTGTCTCTCTCACGACGACGCTGCCTATTATGCCTAATGTGCTTCGAATGGATTTGTACTTTTCGAAATACATAGCGGTTATTTGTAACGATTCGAAATCTCGTATTTTACTTTCGTTTTTTACATGCGGCTGTAGCCTCCACCCCTGTACACCATTTTGAGAGGGTTCAGCACGGTGAGGGAGAAGCAGAGAGCAGAGCAGAGTGTTATTGTGCTTCGAATGGATTAGAAATCTCGTATTTTACTTTCGTTTTTTACATGCGGCTATAGCCTCCGCCCCTGTACACCATTTTGAGAGGGAGTTCAGCACGACGAGGGAGAAGCAGAGAGCAGAGCAGAGTGAGTGTTATTGTGTTTCCAATGGATTTGTACATTCATAAGTTTTTTCATAACGAATTATGCCGAAGACATTCGGGCATTCGCTATTTTGCGGTATAATTTATTTCGGATTCGGTTTTATTCGTAATTGCTTTGTTCGGAAATTCGAATGCTTCCGAATGTCTGAAAGTTGCTAAATTCGGACGAATTTCGATTCGTTACGAAACGAATTGCACAAGCCTAGTATTCACCACCTTCACTAAAGCCAGCCATACTAGGATCAAAATATGACCAGTTCAGCAGGGACCAGACGAATTTCAATCCATTAACCAAACAATAATTAAAAGTTTGTTAGGTATAAGTTAAAAGAGAAGTATGGAGTTTTCTTAGTTTTTTTTGGAAAATCAAACTTTCCTAGGTGGATGCAGCATCTGTTCTGGCACCTCTATGACTGAGGTTCTGATCACTCGGTTCTCACAGCTCCCCAAGCAGAGAGCTGGTGACTGTCAGTCACCGGCTCACTGCTCTGCACTCCCCCATGCTCGTTGGAGTGCTGGGCTGTGGAGAGGGTGGGAGCTCAGGATTTCAGCAGCTCACTGAGAGGCTAAGCCAGGTGCCGCTGCAGGAACGTGGGCAGATTCTGACTCTATTGTCACGATCTTCCCCGAACCTGGACCAGCTCTGTGACATCAGTAGAAAGTGGAATTCAGCCTGCTGTCTGCTAAAACGGGTCACAGGAGTGCAAAACGAACTGCACTCCTGTGATCCACAGGAGTAGTTCAGCCAACTGAGCTTTGGCTGTACTTCTCCTTTAACCACTTCAGCCGCGGGAGATTTGGCTGCTCAATGACCAGGCCATTTTTTGCTATACGGCACTGCGTCGATTTAACTGACAATTGCGCAGTCGTGCGACGCTGTACTCAAACAAAATTGACATCCTTTTTTTTCCACAAATAGAGCTCTCTTTTGGTGGTATTTGATCATCTCTGCGGTTTTTATTTTTTGCGCTATAAACAAAGAAAAAGTGACAATTTTGAAAAAAACACAATATTTTGTACTATTTGCTATAATAAATATCCCCAGTTTTTTTTTTTATTAAAAGCAAATTTTTAGGTCGATATTTATTCTTCTACATAATTTTGGTAATAAAAATCACAATAAGCATATATTGATTGGTTTTCGCAAAAGTTATAGCGTCTACAAAATAGGGGAAAAATGTATGGAATTTTTATTATTATTATTTTTTTTACTAGTAATGGCGGTGATCTGCAAATTTTATCGGGACTGCGACATTATGGCGGACAGATCAGACACATTTTTGGGACCATTGACAATTATACAGCGATCAGTGCTATAAAAATGCACTGATTACTGTGTAAATGTCACTGGCAGGGAAGGGGTTAACACTAGGGGGCGATCAAGGGGTTAACTTTGTTCCCTAGTGTGTGTTCTAACTGTAGGGGGACTGACTGGAGGAAATGACAGATCGTTGTTCCTAGCTAGTAGGAACTCACGATCTGCCTCTCCTCTCGTCACAGGACAGGGATTTGTGTGTTTACACACACGTCCCTGTTCTGGCTCTCGTGCCCGCGATCGCGCATGGCTGGCGGTCATCGTGACCGCCGGCCACGTGCATTGGCACCCCCGCAGTTCAGCAGGCTATCCCGCTTAAAGGGACTGACGCTACGACGGTTCGCGGGATCGTGCCGACCTGCCGCAGTATAATGATGGTGGCTGGTTGGCAAGTGGTTAATAAATTACATAAGAGACACAATAAAAGTGCATTAAACATATGACGAAAAAGTGCTCCCAAAAGGAATCACCACAAGCGCTTAAATGAGTTCCTTACCAGCTGCTCTGCTCCCACAAGGCGATCATTAGACGTCTTGCTGTATAGCAGCCATATACACCACGATCTTGCATGCAAGGGTTTCATGATTTCCTAAGCCAGGGGTAAGCAACCT
Organism: Rana muscosa; assembly: GCA_029206835.1. Lineage (NCBI taxonomy): Eukaryota > Metazoa > Chordata > Amphibia > Anura > Ranidae > Rana > Rana muscosa. The sequence goes on along the minus strand of JARGYO010005626.1, from coordinate 72,539,815 downwards.
CGGCACGCCAGCTGTGGTGGAACTACAAATTCCATCATGCCTCTGCCTCTAGGAGTCATGCTTGTGATTGCCAGGGTCTTGCAATGTCTCACTTGTAGTTTCAAAACAGCTGGAGGGCCGAGGTTGCCTACCCCTGTCCTAAGCCAAGATAGACTCCATGGAGGAAGTGAAAGTGCAGAGGAAAATCCACATAGTGTAGTATTTCACCAAGATTTTATTAAAATAATAAAATCACACCTACATTTTTTTTAGGAATTACACAGCATTTGTTACAAACAACCAGCAGGTCCAAGCAGAAGCGATCAGGCTAACTTGTGGAATAACATGACGTGCGAGGCGTCTAATGATCTCCTTGTGGGAACAGAGCAGCTGGTAAAGAGCTCATTTAGTCGCTTGTGGCAATTCCTTTTGGGAGCACTTTTTATTTGATGGTGAATGTTATCATCATTGCTTCATGTCAAAGAAAGAGGAACTATTGATGTTTAGAAAAAACACCTTTTTTGCACTTTATATATATATTTATATCATTTTATTGCACATTGTTTTACAAAATTTATATGGACTTTATTTGCACAGATATGTTAATTTAGGATGAGTTCATCATATGTTTAGTGCATTTTTAATTGTGTCTCTTATGTGATTTATTAACTTACACCTATCACACCTTACACCTATCACAAGGATAGCACACTTTTAATTATTGTTTGGCTGGAGCTGGTTACCCATCCTACTCAGATTGGTGATTTGTCCGTTTAATTAACTTGAGTTTTTATTGTATTTGTTTTTTTTTGTTTGTTTTTGTTTTTAGTCACTAAGGTTTAGTTTCTTTGCAAACGCATGAATATTATCTTAGGTTTAGTGAATTTTATTCCGTGTATGGGCAGGCTGGTTGTACACAAGTCAATCTATCAATCCACTTGTGTACAACCAGTATTTTGGAAAATGTTCTCTCGATCAGCGTTGCTAGCTATAGCTAGCAGGGCTGAGTATATTCTGACTATGAGGACATATCTCTGCTATCAGAATACAATTACTCTTTCGTTTATGGATCGACACAGCTTCTCTATTGACATAGTGGGTATTATCCGTTAATTAGGAGTGACTAGGCAGAAAACTTGTAAAAAGCATCACACCTTCTACAGTACCGCCCAGGGGGCAGACACTCTGGTATATCCCCTCACTCTGCATCTCACAGATCAGTTTTTTTCTGTCTAGCAAGGAGTAGGACATGGCTTCCTTCGGGCCCATTGGTCCGGGGGAAAAATATATATTTTTGCTACATTTTTTTGTTTCCTGTGATCTTCGATCAACTGCCGACTGGGTGACAGGCTGGATCCTCGATCCTTGTAGTCTCCCCAGTTTCGGCCATCGAGCGTGTGCCGACCCTAGCTACGCGCTGGGTTTTCCACGACATACCTGTCGCTCCACGGGTGGCCGGTGAGCCTACGCTCCAGGGCCTGCATTGGACCGCTCAGCTTCGGCTGACCTTACGGCCGAGTCGCATTAGCTTGTCTGGTGAGCTTACGCTCCAAGGCTTGAATCGGACCGTTCAGCTTCGGCTGACCTTACGGCCGAGTCGCAGCAGCCTGACCGGTGAGCGTCAAGCTCCAGGGCATACATATGATCGTCCCCTAGGGTCCAATCACAGCATGCCTGGCCGACAGTCACCTTCTGTGCGCGGATGATGATCTGTTTGGAATGTTTTCCAGCATGATACATGCAGGATAGGTAAGTAAACTCCCCTGCCTCGGCTGGGTGATTTGGCTGGACATTCCTGGAGAGACCAAGTAAGTGGTTATGGCCCCTTTCTTCCCTCTCTCTCTGCCTTTCCCTCCTCCCTGGGCTTCTGGCTAAGGTTGCTGGGTGCTGGGGGTCACCTAAGGGGTTCCATCTGGTGCGGGGCTGGCTGTGACTGTCATTTAAAAGATGTAATTTCTGCTTACCTGTGTGTGTGCTTCTTCCCCCTCCATGCTGTCGGCGGCCATTTTGCTGTGGTCCATGCCTGTTTCGGCCTCAAGTGACTGCCCGGCGGCCATTTTCTTGTAGTTTTGTGCCTATATGTATATATCGCCGCTTGGTGGCCATTTTCTTGTGGTCCACACCTGCTTGGCCTCTATCGACTGCTCGGCGGCCATGTTTCCTAGGATTCACGCTGTATGTGTTTACCGCCGCTCGGCTGCCATCTTTTTGGGGTCCGCAGCCACTTTTGCCTCTATATTTGGCTTGGCGGCCATTTTCTTGGAGCCCACATGTTTCCATACAGCCGCTTGGCGGCCATTTTGCGATAGTCTCCGGCCTCTAGGGTGCATTACACTGGCGTGAAAAATTTACACAGGAAACGCTGATAAACTATCAGACTAACACAGCAGCGGTGGGATAGCATCACAGGCGCAGCACACGGCAGCATAGCTGTACCGATCCAAGGGTGATGAGTCCTCTGGGTGACCCAGCATCTCTGATCAGCTAGGAGGGTGGCCTATTGATATCTTGCCTGGAGCCCTGTGGGTGTCAGTGCGTGGTCAGCATGGCGTCTGAGCCAGATGTTTTTTCCCCTGAAACACCAGATTTAGCAGCTGGTGCCCCTGATGTGTCTATGGGCGCTATGTCGGCAATCCTAGAGGCTTTGCTGCCAGGGTGGAAGCAGCACACGGGAATACAGGGGGTAGTAAATCCCTGGATTATCAAATCCGGGTGAGCCACCTAAGCAGGACCTTCCTAGTTGGTGGCCGACTGCACCGGCAGTTCTGTCGCGGAAACTGTTCCTTCCTGTTTACTGGAGGGTGATCACGGCGGACACCTGTCTTCCCGGTTACAAAGGAGTCTGAAGAACTCGGTCAATCTGGGTCGCTGGACTCCGTAGGAGTCCCATTGCAGATCATGGCCTGAAATCCGGGCAATCTGGCTTTGCCTCCCTACTTGGTCTCAGAGGCTACAGGGGCGTCCAGTCAGAATCCAGTCAGACAAACACCACAGTTGTGGCGTATGTCAATCATCAAGGAGGAGCAAGCAGCTTTGCTGCAGCATCAGAGGTCGCTCACCTCCTAAAGAGCTCCCTTACCAGAGGGGAAACATGCCAGTCGTATATCTCCTGACTTCTCAACTCAATCGGTAGGTATTGAGTGTTGTGGCCAGGTCAAGAGACCCATGGGCAAACACGACAGATGCGTTGATGGCACTGTGGAGTCCGTACCGACTAAGCTATGGCTTCCTCCTCGGAAGCTCCTTCCTCATCTGCTTTACAGACTGGAGACAGAGAGGATTACAATGGTTCCAATTATTCTAAATTGGCCTTGGCGTCCTTGGTACACTGATCTAGTAGCAAACGCCTTTTGGCATCTACCGTTTAGAAGGACCTGCTGTCGCTAGATCCCAGACGCCATCCTGTTTTTACAGTCACTGGCTTGAGGGCATGGCTTGAGAGCCAGGTGCTAAGAGACCAGGGACCTGTCAGACTCAGAGATCTCTACCATGAGGAGTGCTCGGAAATCATCCCCTAGGAAGATCAGCATCACACTTGGAAGACCTGCATATCCAATTGTAGGAAATGAGGTGGCATCCGCGTACTTATTTGGTTTCAGAGTCCTGCTGTTCTTCAGCAAGGAACGGGCCAAAAGATTTTACTTAAGTACGAATTAAGGGGCAGATATTTGCCCTGGCTGTCTTTTCAATGACCCCTGGTGGCTCACTCTCTAGTGAGAACGTTTGCAGCGGGTTCGACAGGCGGCCCTCCGGTCCACCCTCCACTACCTCCATGGGGCTTGTGTAGCAGACGTCCTGTTGGTGTCTACCGCTACAAGAGGACCTGCTGGCACAGGGTCCCATATGCCATCCTGCTTGCAGGCTATGGCTTCAACGGCATGGCCTCTAAGTGTCTCAGAAACCACTGTTTAGAACACCAGGGAGATTCCCTTGTTGACACTTTTTTTTTTAGAAAGTGGTCCTCTTGGTGGCTGTTACACCAGCTAAGATGGGTTTCTGATCACAAGGATAAGGTGGTGCTGCGTCCGCAGCCTTCTTTTCTTCCTAGAAGTCGTGTTCGACTTTCCATCTCAAGGAAGACATTGTACTGCCATCCTTGTGTCCTCATACGTCGAATCCTAAGGAGACGACGCTGCATTCTTGGACATGGTCCAAACTCTGAGAGAATGCTTGTCTGGTACTGCTCCGTCCCAGAATCCAGGCTCATTGTTTATTTTTCTTTTTTTTAAATTCTTTATTTCTGTAACTTTTTCTCCTTTTTTTTCCCCTTTCCATACCCCATAGACAATAACAATAACATAATATTGCCCATCTCATAAAACATATTACATATTATACATCAGTAATATTTTCCTGATCCACATATGAAACAAAATATTAATTGTCTATTTCTCTACTTACTCTTCCCTCCCTCCCATTCTTTTACCCTAACCCCTTACACCCCAGAAACAATACCAACCAAAAAAAAAAAAAAAAATTATAAATACATTCTCTCTCTTTAAATCCCTCCCACTCTCTCTCCGGCCGCCAGACTTGATTAACCCTAGGGGGTTTCAGAGCCCCAGTCTCTATCTTCTCCCAATAATTTTTTACCCTCTTCCGACTTTACAAATTCTTCCCATGGTGCCCATATCTCATTAATTTGTTCCGTTCTTCCTACTGTGCTGGGCCATAGATTTTCCATTATCCACACTCGTCTTATTTTTTCCAGCCACATAGAAATAGGGGGTGTTCGAGTTTCTTTCCAACATAGAGATATGCAGCTTTTGGCTGCATTCACCATGTGGCATATTATTGAGTTCTTATGCCTTTTTATTGGAATTTGAGAGCTCTGTAACAAAAAGAAGGCTGGATCATCCGGAACTTGATATTCCGTAAACATTTGCGTTATTCTCTGCACCTCCAGCCAGAATCGTCTAATCACTGGACACTGCCAGAAGATATGAAAGATGGTCCCCCGTTCACCACAGTTCCTCCAGCATCTATCTGATTCTTCTGGAAAAAAAATATTTAGAACTGCTGGTGTATAGTACCATCGCATTAACAATTTATAATTAGATTCCTGTGTCTTGGTACATCTAGAACTACTCAGGGCCAGCTGTTCTATTTTCTTACTCTGTATTGATGAAAGCTTTGATTCATGTCCCTCTCCCATTTGCTCAGACTTTTTATTTTATACTCCTCTGGAGGCGTTACCAGAAGAGCGTATATTTTAGATATAACATGGGAGATCGGTTCCTTTTCTTCGCAGTATATCTCAAACTTTGTACGTGATCTACAATATTTCTCCATTGGGCCAAGGGATACTAAAAAGTGTCTCACTTGTCGTGCCTGCCAAGCTGTCATTTCAAATTGGCCACCTTGTTGAGTCATGTTTTGTATTGTTGGCCAGTTCTCAAGATTCGTAAAGTGTGACACTTGACATAATCCTTTATCTCTAAGTCCCTGAAAGCTTCTTGCCTCCAGCCCTGGTGGAAACGCTGGGTTCCCCAGGACTGGTGTCAAGGGTGACTGTTCTGTAGTAATACTATGGTTTTGGCTTATCTTATATCCCATTTGAAGTGTAGGCCCTATTATAGGATTCTTTTTCAGTTGGGAAGGTAGAGATGTATAACACCAAATGGCTCTGTCCAAAGGAATAGTACTTATCTGTTGTTCGATTCTGGTCCATAGTTTATATTTTGAGTACCTACACCAATCGATGATCCTGCCTAGTTGTGCTGCCTGATAATACTTGTACATATCTGGGGCTGCAATTCCACCCCGCTCCTTCGGTATTGTTAGTAATCTTCTATTAATTCTAGGTCGTCTGCAGGCCCAGATACATTTTGTTAACTCTGTCCCTATCTGATTAAAATAAGACCTAGGGATATATATAGGTAGCCCCTGAAACAGATATAGGAACCTAGGAACTATATTCATCTTTAAGATATTGCACCTCCCAAACCAGGAGTGCATACCCTTATTCCATTTCTTTAGCAATATTCTGACCGACACTAGTAATGGTCGAAAATTCAAATCAAAGATTTTCGTTAAATTTGATGGGATCTTTGTCCCCAGATAATTCAGTGCCGTTGTTGTCCATCTAAATTTAAAATTCTGTTGGAGAACTCTGCTTAGGTGTCCCTGCATCGCCACTCCCATAGCCTCCGATTTACCATAATTTATCCTGAAGTCAGACAGAACTCCATACTGTTCTACTTCCTTCAGTAGGTTAGGCAATGATATTTGCGGAGAAGCTAATGAGAATAGTAAGTCATCAGCATACGCCGAAACCTTATACTCTTCTCTTCCTATTCTTATTCCTACAATGTCTGTGTTCTGTCTGATCTTATTCATTGTTTATTTTTCAGTGGCTGGTCCCCAGTAGGGCACAGCGGTCTCGTCGGCCACCATTCTAGGTGGATCCGACAGATTGTGATCAGGCTTATGCCATGAAGGGTCTGGCGCCTCCATTCCGGCGCATTCAACCAGGGCAATAGATGCCTCTTGGTGTTGCGTCAGTAAGACGGTTTTCTGAGCCGGCAGCCTTGTCATACAAGGCTCCTTATCTGATCTTCCACAAGGATAGGTGGTGCTGCGTCCGCAGCCTTCTTCTTCCTAAGGTCTTTCGACCTTCCATCAAGGAAGACATTGTACTGCCATCCTTGTGTCCTCATCTGTCGAATCCTAAGGAAACAACGTTGATATTTTGGACGCTGTCCAAGCTCTGAGAGCATCAAGCGTCTGTTTTCACCAAGTGTGTAAAGCGGCGACCTGCTCATCCGTTCACACTTTCACTAAACTTTACAAGTTGATGTGTGTGCATCTTCGGACGCTTCTTTGGGCCGCAAGATATTGCAGACGGCCGTTTAGAGTTGCAACTCCTCCTTGGAGGAGCTCTGTTTGGGGTGAAGGTTTTAATGCTGTCACCACCCCTCGTTTTTTCTCTGACACTGCTTTGGGACGTCCCGCTATGTCAATAGAGAAGCTGTGTCGGTCCATGAACGAAAGAGTAAATAGGATTTTTTACTCACCGTAAAATCCCTTTCTCTGAGTTCATGGACCAACACAGCACCCACCCCTCCTTTTTAAAGTGGTTGTAAACCCTTATAATTTTTTTTTTTTAAAACTACCTGTAAGAGAAAGGCATAATGAGCTAATATGACTAGCATAATAGCTCATTATGCATTACTTACCTTAGATCAGAGCCCCCGAAGCCGTCCTCGTCTCCCTCTTCAGCCGCAGCCATCTCTGCGGCGATAGCCAGAAGATTACTTCCGGGTATCGCCGCTCCAGCCAATCACAGCGCCGCTCCGGCGCTGTGATTGGCCGGAGCGGCGAAGACGTGACTCCGCGCATGCGCGCATGAGCCGTCGAATTCGGCTACGTCGTCGAATGCTGCGACCTAGCCGAATTTGTGAATGGGATTAACCCCATGCGCATGCGCGTGACGTCAGCAGCGCCGCTTTTAAATGCAAATATCTCCTTAACCGTGTAGGTTAAGGAGATATTTCATGCACCTACAGGTAAGCCTTAATCTAGGCTTACCTGTAGGTGTTTGTTTACAGAGTGGGTTTACAACCACTTTAAGTTTGTACTGCTTTTGACGAACTGATCTGCGAGATGCAGAGTGAGGGGATATACCAGAGGGTCCACCCCCTGGGCGGTACTGTAGAAGGTGTGATGCAACACTTTTTACAAGTTTTCTGCCTAGTCACTCCTAATCAATGGATAATACCCACTATGTCAATAGAGAAGCTGTGTCGGTCCATGAACTCAGAGAAAAAGATTTTACGGTGAGTAAAAAATCCTATTTTCTCAGTGGGAGGGATTCTCCCATCTACATTGAGTGTGCAGCTGGGGGTATCAAGGTTTTTTTTTGTTTTTTTGCGTTCAGCCCATTGGTTGAAAGAAAAAAAAAATGACTCGTGTGTGTTCAACAAAAATGATAGCAAATTCTCTTGCAATGCGAGCATATCAGTTCAAGGCCATATTTCTTAGGGCTTTGTAGGCAGAAGGGTCCTGTAGCTTCCCATGTGAACAAATAGGATGTACATTGTCTGCCTCAAGTACCTTTTCCTCAGCCATAAATTAAAGGATATTGTTACAATTGTCCTGTTTAAGATTAGGATATTATTCTCAAGCATATGCCAGGAAATGCATGAGAAAGAAAAATGTCAGGTGGAATCTACACATTGTATATGTACAAAATCTGATCCAGTGTGTTTCTGATGAGACAAGGTGTATTCCCACACCCATCCTTGCTTCTCTCCCTGCAATTAGCTGTTGCTATTTGGACTGCCATTTTGGCTATTTAGCACTTTATTTACATAGTCACTGTTTGGACATTTTAATTTTATTTTATTATTGTTGATTTTGTCACCCCATTTATTTAATTTATGAGAAGTTAGACTTTTAATATTAGCACTTTCTATTGACATTTAGCGCTGCTTCACTATATAAACTATTTTATTGTATGTTGGTCACATTATAGAAGTTAGCTGCTAGTTGTCTCTTAATATTTAATTTGTTCAGCAATATTTGCACTTTAGTGTTTCTATTTTTACTGAGTGGTAAGCGCACAAGCACCTTTTTTTCTATATATGTACAAAACACGTTACAGTTACTATACTGTATATTCTGCCATGTATACTTTGTATTGGTGTAGTTACCACACAGATGCAGCCACTAATCTACCTGAGGGTCTGAGCTAAAATGTACTCTACCCTGAGTAGATTATCTACTACACTATACAGTGTAGCAAAGATGTCTCTGTTGTATATAATCATGAATAGCTACATTAATTCAGTGCACTGGGTTCATGACACCTAAGGCTAGCAGTTTTTCAGAGCTGCACAATTGTTGTCAGTGATAGCTTGTAGCTATCCAGAGAGAGACACTAAAAAATGGGACCTTAAACAAGACCAAAAGCAAATAGTATATTTGTCAAGGAGATTGCAGTCTTTTTTCACTTGAATTCTGCCAATGACTATTTGCATCTAAATTGAATTAGTCACATGGAATATTACCAGAGGCACTACACAAAATCAACAACACTCTCTCTGCAGGAAGATATAGGACTTTTATGAAGTTACTCCTCTTCTCTAATGAAGCCCTTAAGCCATACTCTATTGCCCTGTACACACAATAGGATTTTCCGTCCCAAAAAGTTGGATGTGAGCTTTTGGTCGGATATTCCGACCGTGTGTAGGCTCCATCCAACATTTTCTGTCAGATATTCCACCAGTAAAAGATAGAGATCTGGTTCTCTATTTTTCAGACGGAAAAAGTTATTGTCGGTAATTCCCCTCGTCTGTATGCAATTCCGACGTGCAAAAAAAAACACGCATGCTCAGACTCAAGCAGAGGAGCCGAACTGCCTATTGAATTTCATTAATCTCGGCTCGTCGTACGTCTTGTACATCACAGCGTTCTTGACGGTCGGAATTTCAGATAAGATTTGTGTGACCGTGTGTATGCAACACAAGTTTGAGCCAACATTCCGTTGGAAAAAAAAAACATGGTTTTGTTGTCGGAATTTCCGATCGTGTGTACGGGGCATATGAGAGCCATTCTCATCCAGGGTTACATGGAACTATAGAGTTCCTTCAGAGGTTGCTAGGGGGTTCTTTGAGCTGTGGCTGATTAACCACCCCTCTTGATATAAAGGTGTTTAATAGGGTTGATATCTCTGGAGGTGTCTAACATGAAACATGATTTGGTATTGCTGGAAGATTGACTATAGATCTCCACTGCTTTGACCAGACAACAAAGTTAAAAGTGGCTGTACACCCTGTACAACCACTTTTACCTACAGGTAAGCCCAGATTAAGGCTTACCTGTAGGTGCTGGAAATATCTCCTAAACCTCCATGGTTTAGAAGATATTTACAAAAGAGACGTGCGCCGATGTCTACGGCGCTAGCGCCATAGACAATGGCGCAGGCGCACTTTGGAAACGGCGATCGTGCTTTTTCTAAAGGAGGTCATGCCATGACTGACGTCATCGCGGCTCCGGCTGTAACGGCACCCCAAGTATGAAAGGGGTTAACGCCGTTTAGGATATTTCCTCTCCGGACACACATCCACTGCCGATCCTCCACAGTCAGGCGACCGCTTCCCATAGGATTAATCCTTCCAAACATACGAGACAAACACTCTGTATGAAGTTTCCAACTGGACTGACAATCTTTAATGACAAACTCCCAGTTTTATACACACAGAGAAGGTTCTTACATTCTCCTCAGACAATACACCTTTGACCAGACCTAATTTACATGAGCTAATTAACTACAGTGATGACTCAGACACATGACCTTTAGGCTAGCCTCACTGTCTCCCAATACACATCTGACATCTTAGCAGACACAGGTGGGGGCTGGATGTGGTGACATTAGCATCTAACAGTATGTGTCCCAACATCATGAAGGAGTCACTTTTCAGTTAACCTGTTGAGTTCATAATCAAACAGTAAATAGTTCTTTACAGATATCCTGGGGAATATTGTGGAAAAATATCACTGTCCCATTTTAAAGCAATCCAAGACATATTCTTAATGTCCATTATTTTCTTGCTCACCCTGTGCCCAAAGTGACCCCTGTCACACTGGCCAATCACAGGGCCGGAGCCACAATACACGGAAGTAACTCCAAGCCGACATGTCGCCAGCCGGTGCTGTGTCAGACACCGTAGCGGGGGCTTCGATCCCAGGTGAGTATTACATAATGAGCTAGAATGCTATGCATACTAGCTCATTATGCCTTTATCTTGCAGGTGTTAGTTTTTTTTTTTTTTTTTAAATGGGTTTACAATCACTTTAATGGAAACAAAAATTAATGGACTACTCTGTCTTTTTCTGCAGTCACTTTTCTATGTTGATAGTGCCTGTATAGCTCCAGGGCCAATGTTGCTTGGTAAAATCAGCAGATTGACCCAATTATCTTTAGTCGTTTGTGAATTTGGCATTCTGACCAGAACTGTATTCTTCCTACTGAACACCAATGTTTCACCATTGCCCCCCAAAGACTTGGTCTTAGTAGGGGTTCCCTAAGACATTAAAATTATTTTAGAGAATCCTCTGAGATTATATAGCAGAAGCTTGAAGAGTAGCTGGGCTTTTACACAAAGTGCACCTACCCTCCCTGCAATCTTTACACCCAATGGCCAAAAACGTCCTTCTGCTGGGAGTGGATACCATGGAATACTTTACTGTGCAAGGTTTTGGTGGAAAAGATATTTTGGTAGGCTGTGACCCTCAGATCTATTTAAGCACAAATTCTGAGCTAACATTTTACTCCTCCAAAGTATATGATCTCTGCCCAGTGTAACAAAGCTGCCTAAGGTATATAGTGTGGTCACTGACAAATTTTTATTTAGTGTGTTTAATGACACCCAAGATTAGCAGTTTCCTAGAGATGTACTAAGAGTTGTCAGTAATAGCTTGTAACTGGTCAGAGAGACAAAAAAAATATGAAAACGCAAGCAGGTCCAAAGCAAATGTATTATTTTCTAGGAGATTGGAGGCTCTTATCACTTGAGTTCTGGGAATCACTTTGAATCTGAATTGGTCTCATAGAAAACAGAAGGCATTACAGGAATCCTCCAACAACCCATTCTGTTCAGTTAGAAACAGGACTTTCATGCAGTCACTCCCACCTCAATGTGTCCATGCCCTAAAGCCCCACACTATGATGTAGTAGGAAGGATAATTACACAAAATGCGCTTATCCTTCCTGCCTAGCTCTCATGACCTAAAGTAAATCACCCTGCTTTGCAACCGCCACATCCTGTGGCCAAAATCTTATGAATTGGAAACGGACATAGAATACTTCTAATCTAGAAGGAGCGGCCAGTGGAAGGATGGCTGTGGGCATGGAATGCAGGTAGCACTAATCTAGAGTGGTGGAGGATGGGGCATTTTAGGTCAGAGGCTCCACAGAGAAAATACAAGTGCACTTGTCCTGAAAGTTCCCTTCTCCGTCAACTGTTGTTTTCTGTGAGCTAGGCTCTCAGACAGCATGAACTTGTAGGAGACATTTTTTTATTAGTGCAGATATTGGGCAGTTTACTTTCAATTACAACATAAAGAATTGCTCACCATCAAGGTTTACCATGCGACTTCAAGATGAGTGTTTTTTTTAGTCAGTTAATCCCATTTTGTTAGATTGGCTTTTTCCATTATTTCCATTTCAACTGTTTACTACAGTTGCAGTTAGTAAAATATTCTTCTGATAACTGTAATAGGGTTTTTGAAGGCTGCAATGTATGATATACTACTGCACATATGTTATGGCCACTTAGAATTTTGTGGAAGTGGTATATCCACATCTTGTGGTCTAATTAACGTGTGTGGCGTGTTAATGCACCCACATTAGCTCACCCCCCACAGTGTGCAGTTTATTCATTTGCAATGCGCTTCCAATGCACCAAAATCAGACATTACAATTTTTTGTAACCCAGTGCTACTGTGCGTAGCCATGAGTAACACTGCACTACAATGCATGTGTATTGGGGAAGGGGCCGCATTGCACATTAACTTAAAGCACAGTAATATGCATTACTACAAGTAGAGGTGTGATTTGGCCACAACTGTTTGAGAGTTGGAGATGTGACAAAAGTTATCCATTTTATGGTCTGTGTATTACTTACCTTCATTTGTAATACAGCATTATGGATCACTTTTGCACTAAATTACACACATACTTTTAATATTAGAAAAATAAGTTTTAAAAAAAAAACATAAAATGGCATAGCTTTGTAATGACTTAACCGCTTCAGCCCCAGACCATTTTGCTGGTCAATGACTTTTTGTGATTCAGCACTGCGTAGTTTTAACGGACAATTGCGCGGTCGTACGACGTGGCTCCCAAACAAAATTTACGTCCTTTTTTTCCCCACAAATAGAGCTTTCTTTTGGTGGTATTTGATCACCTCTGCGATTTGAATTTTTTGCGCTATAAATAGAGCGACAATTTTGAAAAAAAAACTAAAATGCAATCTTTTTTGCTGTAATAAATATGGCCAAAAAAAAATCTATTTTAAAAAAAAAAACATTTTCCTTCAGTTTAGGCCGATACATGTATTTACATATTTTTGGTAAAAAAAATCAATAAAAAAAATCGCAATGAGCGTTTATTGGTTTGCACAAAAGCAGGGGCGTACCTAGAGCATTTGGCACCCGGGGAGGATTCTATATCTGGCACCCCCCCCCCCACATTAAAATGTAAAAACACCCCACTGTGCCCCCGGCATACCTCTGCATCCTTCAATATCTTTTTGTCACTGTGTACCCCCTCTCCACAACTGCATCACTGGACCCCTTTACATTACACAGCACCCTGCATCACTGGACCCCTTTACATTACACTGCACCCCTTTACACTACACGGAACCCCTTTACACTACACCCTGCACCTCTGGACCCCTTTACATTACACAGCACCCTGCATCTCTGGACCCCTTTACATTACACAGCACCGTACCTCTGGACCCCTTTACATTACACAGCACCCTCCACCTCTGGACCCCTTTACACTACACCCTCCACCTCTTTACACTACACCCTGCATCTCTGGACCCCTTTACGCTACACCCTGCATCTCTGGACCCCTTTACATTACACTGCACCCCTTTACACTACACTGCACCCTCCACCTCTGGACCCCTTTCCATTACACAGCACCCTGCATCTCTGGACCCCTTTACACTACACTGCACCCTCCACCTCTGGACCCCTTTACACTACACAGCACCCTCCACCTCTGGACCCCTTTACACTACACTGCACCCTCCACCTCTGGACCCCTTTACACTACACTGCACCCTGCATCTCTGGACCCCTTTACACTACACAGCACCCTGCACCTCTGGACCCCTTTACACTACACAGCACCCTGCATGTCTGGGCCCCTTTACACTACACATCACCCTGCACCTCGGGACCCCTTTACATTACTGGCCCCCTTTACATTACACCGCACCCTGCACCCCTTTACATTACACATCACCCTGCATCTCTGGACCCCCTGCATGTTACACAGACCCCCTTCAGTGTATCCACCCGCTCAGTGCAGACCCCCCCTCAGTACCTCAGATCAGCGCAGTGGCACATGCACAGCAGGTCCCCTCCCCCTGTTTACACATAAACAGAGGGAGGGGGAGGCGGCTTCACTCTGCTGCTTGACGTGCTGTGACATCCGGGATCACAGCAGACAAGCAGCCCACGGCCGAGGAGGGGGATGGTAGGTGCAGCGGTGTCACCCTGCACACCCCCTGCACACCCCTCCCCCTCGCCACTGTAGCTAGCTTGCCTCGGAGCTCTCCCTGCCGGTCAGTGTGGCGCTGCCTAAACCCGCGGCGCTGCCACCGCGGGTGTACTGCACAATCACAGAGGGGGGTGCCGGTCTGACACCCCCAGTGTGTGGTACCCGGGGGCGGCTCGCCCCCCCTTAGTACGCCTCTGCACAAAAGTTATAGCATCTACAAAATAGGGTATAGTTGTGGCATTTTTATTAATATTTTTTTTTACTAGTAATGGCGCCAATCAGCAAATTTTGTGACTGCGACTTTATGGCGGACACATGACAAATTTTTGGGACCATTGTCATTTTTACAGCGATCAGTGCTATAAAAAAGCACCGATTACTGTAAAAATGACACTGGCCGTGAAGGGGTTAACCACTAGGTGTTGCTGCAGGGGTAAAGTCAGTACTAGGGAGTAGAGCTGCACGATTAATTGTATGAAAATCGCGATCTCGATTCACCCCCCCCCCCCACGATCTCGATCCTGGATTACCGCGATTTTTAGCATTAGGCAGATAAGCAGGGACGGATCGGCGCACACACATGATCCGCGGCGCGCCGCGGGATGGCAGAGCGGTAACACATTGAAACTGTCCCCGCTCTGCTCCCACACAGCCCCGCCTCCTCCTAACTCCACGCTGTGATAGACAGAATGCAGGTCCAATGCTGGTATGTGTTCTGTCTATCACAGCGCGGGGTTAGGAGGCGGCGGGGCTGTGTGCGAGCAGAGCGGAGACAGTTTCAACATACGGGCGGAAAGATGCTTTCTAGCAGAAAATGCGTCCTGCCGTCCGTCCTCCCTCCCCTCTCCCCCCCCCCCCATACCACACTTGGCTGGCTCTCTCTTCGGGACTCCTTTCCCCCCCCCCCCCGGCAGTCGAGTCTGTCTCCTTGTCCCTGCCGCCTATGTGCACAGTGAGAGGGGAGAGCTGTGCTCTTCCCATCTCAGCTGTGACAGGAGTTCTAGCACAGTGCTAATGCTAGAACTCCTGTTTTAAAGGTCAATAAAGAGAACCTGTCTCCTCCAATTGCTATCACACAATAGTTTTCTCCTGTGTGAGAACTTTATTGCGAAGTGAAAAAAAAAAAAAAGAATTAAACTAATAAAATAAAAAAAACTTAGTTAGACTTACCGGTGACGGTATTTCTAAGAGCCTTTCAGGACAACCTTGGAGAGAGCGTAGCTCCGCCTCTTTAACAGGAAACACTTTCAGCCTTTAAATCCCTCCTCTTCCACCATGGCCTCAGTTATTGTGGTTTCCGACAAACTGGAAGACAAAAGCACAGAACAACCACAACGACCATGATAGACACTTAATCAATACTTCTAAGACATATTAGGGAGGGAAATAGCGGTTGTCCTGAAAGGCTCTTAGAAATACAGTCACCGGTAAGTCTAACTAAGTTTTTCTCAAATCGCCTTTCAGGACAACCTTGGAGAGAATAACCGAGTAACTTACCCTAGGGTGGGACCACTGCCTGCAGAACCTTCCTGCCGAAGGCTTGATCTGCGGCAGACAGCAAGTCCAACCTATAGTGCCGGAGAAAAGTTGAGTAGTTGGACCAAGTGGCAGCCTTGCAAATCTGACCAGGCGTAGCACCGGCCCTCTCGGCCCAGGAAACTGCTGTTGACCTTGTTGAATGAGCAGCAATACCTGAGGGAGGTATTTCTCCTTTAGCTTGGTAAGCTTCTGTAATTGCTTGTCTAAGCCATCTGCCTAATGTACTTTTGGAAGCTTTCTCCCCTTTGCGGGGACCTGAAAATACTACAAAGAGGGCATTTGTTTTTCTAAACTCTTTGGTAACTGCTAGAAACTGGAGCAGACATCTTCTCACATCCAGCGTATGGAAAGCTTCCTCTCCTGCATTGTTAGGAACTGAGAAAAAGGTAGGCAGGGTTATCTCTTGTGACCTATGGAAGGTTGAAGATACTTTTGGTAGGAAGGCTGGATCCGTCTGAAGGATCACTCGGTCTGGAAAGACCCTCAAAAAAGGTTCTGTAACCGCCAGAGCCTGGAGTTCACTGACTCTCCTTGCCGATGTAATGGCAACTAAAAAAATTGTTTTGAAAACTAAACTTCTTAAGGAAGTCTCTTGAAGGGGTTCAAACGGAGCTCCCGTGAGACCCTGTAAAACAACAGATAGATCCCAACTGGGAAAAACTTTAAGGACTATGGGTCTGTTCCAAGCCAAGGCCCTAAAAAATCTGGAAATTAAAGTTTCTTTGGACAAAGCTTTTTCAAAGTAAACTGAAAGAGCCGCAACTTGGGTTTTCAAGGTGCTGGCTGCCAATCCTTTCTCCATTCCTTCATGGAGAAACTCTAAAACTGAAACGACACTCTTGACTATAAAGTTTTTGGAAGAACACCAAGAATTGAATTTTTTCCATACTTTAAGGTAGATGGCCCTAGTTACCTCCTTTCTACTGGACAGTAGGGTCCTTACTACCTTATCTGAAAGTCCTTTGGCTTTTAGGAGGTCTTCTTCAGAAGCCAAGCAGTCAGATGTAGTCTGTCTGCTTCCGGATGGTTCACAGAACCCTGTGATAGTAAGTCCTTCCTGAGTGGTAGCCTCCAAGGAGGATTTGCGGCTAGGTTTAGAAGTGTCGCAAACAAAGGTCTTTTTGGCCAATATGGAGCAATCAGGATAAGACTGGTGTTCTCTTCCCTGAACTTTCTTAATACCAATGGGATTAGGGGAAATGGGGGAAAGGCGTAACACAGCTGGTAATGCCATGGGTGTGCTAGAGCATCTATTCCAACTGCCTGATCCCCTCTGTGGAGAGAAAAGAATTCTCAGACTTTCGTGTTTTGCTGGTTGGCAAATAGATCTACCTGGGGTTTCCCCCACTCTTTGGAGATCATGGAGAAAATCTCCTGGCTCAGACTCCATTCTGCTTCCACCACACTCCTTCTGCTTAGCAGATCTGCCAACAGATTCTGGGATCCCTTTAAATGAACCGCTGATAAGGAGGTCACGTTTAGCTCTGCCCAGGACAACAACTGACTGGCTAACTCCATGAGACCTGGGCTCCTAGTTCCCCCTTGCTTTTGTACATAAGCTATCGCTGTTGTGTTGTCTGACAGAATTTGAACATGACGTCCTTTGACTGTCTGCTGAAAGGTAAGGAGGCCCAGAAATATGGCTTTTAACTCCCGCCAATTTGATGACTTCTTTGCTTCCCACTTGGACCAAGTTCCTTGAGCGGTTTGCCCTTCCAGATGAGCTCCCCAACCCCAAGCACTTGCGTCTGTTGTCAGACGTTTGTCCAGTGGAAACACCCACGAGAGACCCTTTGTCAGGTTGTTTGGGTTTCTCCACCACCAGAGTGCTCTTTTTACGTTTGATTTTAGTTTGAAGCACTTTTCCAGTGACTCCTGGTGTGACCAAACTTGTAAAATGTTCCTCTGGAGGGGTCTGGAGTGTAGCCTTGCCCATTGTACGGCTGGGATTGAGGCCGTGAGGAGGCCTAATACTGCCATAGCCAATCGGACAGATGTTGGGAGATTTGTCTGAATCTGACCCACTGCAGAGTAAATCTTCTCTATCTTTTCTTGGGGGAGAAAGACCTTTTGAAGAACTGAGTTTATGGTGTAGCCCAGAAACCTCATCTCCTGAGTTGGATCTAAGTTTGATTTGTCCAGATTTAGGAGCCAACCTAAATTCTTGAGATGAGTCCGCGACACTTGCAGGTTTGTCACAAGCTGATCCCTGGAATCTGCAAAAAACAGTAGGTCGTCCAAATATGGAATGACCGAGATCCCCCTCAGTTTCAGAGGCTCTAGGGCTTCTGCCATGACTTTTGTGAAAATCCTGGGCGAGGATGAAAGCCCGAATGGTAGGGCTGTGAATTGGAGATGCCATATTGACGTCCCCAGATCGATGGCTAGGCGGAGAAATCTTTGGGAAGCCAGAGCTATCGGCACATGTAGATAGGCGTCCCTCAAGTCCAGGGATGCCATGAAGCAACCTGGAGTCAACAGCTTTGTAATGGAGTGGATTGTGTCCATACGAAAGTGCTTGTACCTTACTGATTTGTTTAAGATCTTCAGATTCAGAATCAGTCGGTACTTGCCTGAAGGTTTTTTTACCAAGAATATATGGGAATAAAACCCCCGGCCCTCCTGATGTTTTGGGACTGGAACAATCACTTCCTGTTGTATCAGATCCTGTAAGAGGGTCATCATAGCGGAAGCTTTTTCCTGATCCCGTGGTGGGGCTGTGACATAAAACCTGCTTGGGGGGCATTCCGAGAATTCTAGACTGTATCCCTGTGAAATGATGTTCCTCACAAAGGGACTTTTGGATACTTGGTTCCATTGAGGGAAAAAAAGCTGACAGTCTTCCCCCCACTGGAGTAATGCTGTCATTTGTTTTTAGAAGCTTGGTCTGTAGGGAATCTAAAGAGCACTCCACCCCTTCCTCTACCTTTTTGGGAAAACCAAGGCTTTTTGTTGTCATCTTTTTTGAAGGATTGCTGAACAGAACGAAAATTCTTTTTAAACGGTTGCTTCTTTTTAGAAGGGAAAGCCTTCTTCCTGTCAGCTGTTCTATCCAGCACAGTTTCTAGCTCTGGACCAAACAGCAAATCCCCCGAGAAGGGTAGGCCACAGAGTTTAATTTTTGAGGCTGTGTCACCCGACCATGTCTTTAGCCAGACTGCACGCCTAACTGAATTCACTAATGCTGCTGATCTAGCAGCCATTTTGATTGATTCAGCGGATGCATCTGCCATGTATTTTACCGCTTTCAAAATTAGAGGGAAGGATTCCAACAGGTCTTTCCTTGGAGTACCTGCCTCTACATGGTTCATCAATTTCTCTATCCAACACTCCAGGTTTCTTGCCACCACTGTGGAAGCCATAGCTGGTTTGAGGCTGGCTGACGTGGAGTCCCATGCTTTTTTCAGCAGGGAGTCTGCCCTTTTATCCATCGCATCCTTCAACACTCCCATGTCCTCAAAAGCGAGATCCGTACGACGAGAGACTTGCGAGAAGGCAGCGTCCACTCTTGGTTTTTTATTCCAGACCTCTGAGTCCTTGTTTTCAAAAGGAAAACACTTTGAGGGTCTTTGATAGGAAGGGACCTTTTTCAGGGTCCTTCCATTCCTTTTTGATAGTGTCCGATATGACCCTATGGACTGGGAACACTCTTTGCTTGGAATCATCCAGACCCTGGTACATTTTATCATGAACTGAAAGATGTACCTTTTCCTCCTGAATATCCAGGGTAGTGTAGATTGCTTTTAAGAGATCATCCACATCTTCCAAAGATAATTTACAGGTATATCTGGAGGTTTTGCCGTCATCTTCCTCTTCATCCGAGTCCTTGAGAGAGGGGAGAGTACTTGCCCCTTCGTCCCCAGAGTCCACACTCTCTGCTGGTCTAGAGGTGGAGGCTCTTGGGCTGGACGGTGGTTGCTGGGGTTCAGTTAAGACTGCTGGACTTAGCAGAGATTTAACCGAACCTGTCATTTAGGCCACCACCAAAGATAGAGAAGAAGTGTCCCAGTAAAAACAACCACCAATGTCCAAGCTGTAGCAGGTCAGAGAGAAGTAACCGACCGTACAGCAGCAGGCTCCCTTAAGGGAGGAAACAAACAAAACAGCAAAAAAAGACTCATTTGGATAAGAATAAAAGGCACCATTGTACCCCTCTTACCTGAGCCTGACCGGAGCTTAGGGCGCCTGCTTCCGCCATCGCTGTCTGTCTCTCTTCCATCTTGTCGAGAGCGCAGCTGGGCTATACACACAGTGTGTGTTTTAAATTTTCCCGGGTCCCGCTCTATCGACGTGGGCCGGAAACGGAAGCGCCGGTCGATAGACCCGCCCCCTAGTCCCTGCGTTCCAAGCGCTGGGAACCACTAGCGCCACGCCCCCACAGGAAACCGCATCGCCGGTACTGACGTCAGCCAGGACCCGGAACCGTCATGCGATTTGCGCCGCTGACCTGCAGCGGCAACCACTCGGATCCTGGAGCCTTACCGCGGATTCCGGGCACAAGATGCTGCGTCTCCTGTGGGTCCTTTACTCCCCTGAGCAGGCGAGACTGGGGACTCCGGAATACCCCCCGCTTGCGGTGGAGGGGGTGCTGGGATGGTCACTGGTACAAGTACCAAATAAAAGCTGCACACCAGGCAGAAAAAAAGAAAGGTAAGCCTTACTGCTTCCCCCTTGGAAAGAGCGTAGCTCCCTGGTTCCCACCTGTTGCTTCCACCATGGCGGAGGAAACACAATAACTGAGGCCATGGTGGAAGAGGAGGGATTTAAAGGCTGAAAGTGTTTCCTGTTAAAGAGGCGGAGCTACGCTCTCTCCAAGGTTGTCCTGAAAGGCGATTTGAGAAAAGTAAATTAAAAAGTAAAGAAATTAAAATTAAGAAAATTATGCAAAAATAAAAGTAAACGACAAGCTACGCCCTGGGAGTGGACTTAATACAGGCAACCACTGTCCCTTTGTGATAATATTCATAATATATTATCAGTCAGCTACCCCAGACTCTGGTGTAGCCGTAGCCGACTGTGGTAATATTCATAATATGTTATAAGGGACAGTGGTTGCCGGTATTTTAAGTCCACTCGTCTACAGCTGAATTTATTTTTTAAATTGACCTTTTTAAAGAATCGTGATCTTTGTTCTAAGCAAAAGCATCGCGATTCTCATTTTTCCCAGAATCGTGCAGCTCTACTAGGGAGTGATTTTTACAGTTAGAGGGCGTGGCTACACGTGACACGTCACTGATGACAGATCACGGGAAACAGCCAGTGACAGTGTCACTAGGCAGAATAGGGGGAATGCCTTGTTTACAAAGACATGACCCTGTTCTGCCTTTGCCGACCACAATCGCAGGCCACCCGGGAACAGAGTTCCCGGGACCCACAAACTCACTAGGCACGGGTGCGTGCCCGCTGGGCGGCAAATTTAAAGGGACGTACAGGTACACCAGTGTGCCTGCCCGTGCCATTGTGTCGACGTACATCTGCGTGCGGCGGTCGACAAGTGGTTAAAGTGCAACTAAAAGGCATTTTTTTGGGATACAGTGGAGGGGGACTAGAACACCCGTTTAATTTTACTTGCTGTCTATACCCCTTTAAATTGATTCAACCTCAATAAATCCTGTTTGTGGTCAGATTGAAAGTAAATCCCCAAATTTTGGGTTGTCACCAGAACAGGAATAGCTTTCAATGGGGACACAATTTCTGGTCGACAACCTGGGATTACCCAACATTGGGGGAATTTCCTCACATCCTGCTATGGGACAGGAAGTAAAGGAAAATCTCCCAACAAAAAAAAATAATAATCTAATAGGGTTATAACCAACTAGAATATGTTTTGAAGGGATACAACATAGTAATTAGTCAATTGCATTATCTTTTGCATCTACGATAACATTGGGTTGAATCTTAACTTTTTATATCCCCCCCCCCCAAGTAAGATATTTAACATTCTTCAGAGCGAAGACCTGTTAGAGTAACTATCCCTGGGCTAGAATTGTTAATCTGACTGATAATGTACAGTACATCTTTGCCACACAGACTGAAAAGGACAGTGCATTGCTCTCAACTGGTGGTATGTGCACCCCAAGTATGTATGTGATATGGGGGCCTGCTAGTCATAATAATCCAGCGTTTTTTTTACCACAACGGGATGCGCTGTGCCACAAACAATTATGCAGATCTGTTTACAGTTTTGGCGTGCTGTGTAGTGACTAACACAGCTTACTGCGAATGAATGCAAATGCACCGGAATGAATGGGCCCTTAGAATTTACCTGGCAACAGCATGATGCATACAGACCTGTCAATTGTTTTTTCCTGTGAAATAAACATTTCCTAAAGCTGTGTGTGCGCGCGCTCGCGCCGGTACCTTTTATTGAGTAGACTTTTGTCAAAGTCAAGACTACCCCAAAAACAAATTAGATGTGCCTATGGCAAAGTCTGCCTAAAGAACATTGGAAACCAATAGAAATAACGCAATTCCAGATGCAAGGACATGACTGTCAATCACCACAGATCACACTACAAGCATAAACATTTTTGGGTTCTTTAGCAGACACTTCAAGTTGAGCCACACAGTACCTTACACCCACATTTCACAATTCTAAATTCAATGCACTTTAGAGACTAAACGGGCAACATTCAGACTGAAAAATATTTTAGTACAAAAATTGCCCTCATGTTACTGCAGGAGATTGATGGATACTTGCTAGGGAATTAGTTTGAGATTAATAAAAATTAAAATATTGCGCCAAACCTCTAAATAAGTGAAATAGCTGCCAACACAAACAAGACCAATTGTAAAAATGTATATTAATAAAAGTGTGGCGCTTCTGCTGTAGTGGAGAAAAACATGCAATTGTATCTTCGCCCACAACAGTATGAAGAACCCTATAAAAAGTTTTGACAACCTATAAGGGGGAACACTGAAGTGATTCTACACCACCCATATGGTGGATCCACATCATCCAGTAAGAGTATCCATCTTTATTCCCTATTCGGATGGTGAAGGCACTCCTGGGTGTTGTCAACTCACGCTATTTTCATCTATTTTGAAAGACTGTTGAAACATTTGTGGCTATAATAAGTTTATTTACACAAACCGTACGGATAGTCAGTTTTTTGTGGACCATCACATTTCTCACTATTGTTGGTGTTTACTTCAGTAGTTTCAAGGATAGTCTATATCCATGTTTTTGGACAATCGCATTGCTCACCACCATTAAGGTTTCACATTTATATGGGTTTCACATACATTGTTTAAAGTTTTCTCACTTTACATGTTTTTTATTTGCATATCTTATTGTTGCACATATGTTTGGATGGTGTAGAATCACTTCAGTGTTCCCCTTATAGGTTGTCACATACCTTTTATAGGGTTTTTTTATAGGGTTCTTCATACTGTTGTGGGAGAAGATACAATTGCATGTTTTCTCAACTACAGTAGAAGCGCCACTTTTAATATACGTTTAATGAGATTAACCTCAAAGAGTATACTTTAAGGGGAGACATTTACCCAAAAATTCTGCCCATTCAAGTCTATGAAGGAGATAAACCGCTAAGGGCCCAATTACATTGGTATCGGGACAACCCTAGAATTACTTTAAAGACCGAGTACAAGTATCAATATTTTTTTCAAGTACTCGCCAATACTTTTTTAAATATCATGTGACAGTTTGACTGATGGTCACTATCATACAAATATGATTGCAAGAGATAGTAGCAACATTAAAGCAGACCATCACCCATTATATGAGCCTGTACTCTATTCTTTCACCCCTCCCCATTACATAACTGGCAGGGCTGTCTTAATGTCTGGGCACACTTGGGCACTGCCCAGGTGCATGGGCCCCCCCCCCCCCCCCATGATAGTCTTGCATTACATCATATTTACCAACTGTCCTATACCTGCTAGGATAGTCATGCATTTAGCCAAGTTTTCCCAGGGTGATGGCCTTGTCCTGAATGCATCCCAGAATTGTACTTTGCCCTCCTGCCTCCCCCTGTGCTCTGTTGATTTCTGGCATGTTTTCATATTGTTTAAAATAAATGTTATTGAAAGTACCATTTATACCTTCATTCTTGCGTAGGTGCATAAATTTGGGGCAGGCTGGCAGGGGCCCCAGTGCATTACTTTGCCCAGGGGCCCATGATGCTATTAAGATGGCCCTGATAACTGGAGAATGTTATTATTGGTAACCAAAGTATTGTACAGTTTGTGTGGGACAAGGAGGCAATGCCTGCTTTCTCACCTTGGCAAGAACTTATACGCTCCCCCGCTGCCTCCTTGATTGCCACATCATACACTACCAGGAGGCAATTTTTACAGAGGATACATGCAGGCCATGAGATTGTCAATGCACAGAAATGGCACTGTGCTCTGCCAGGATTTTTGGGACCTGACAGACCCACAGCGTGTCTGTGGTTGTTCTGAGAACTCTCATGCGTGTGCCTAGATGTTCCAGATACTGAAATTAGGAGCATCTGTGGGAATCCTCGGTGTGTGCAGACATGCTGTGGGTCTTCCATAGGTCCCAAATGCCTGGGATGTGCAGGGGGAGAAGTTCTGCTTCAAGTTACAAAAAAAAAAAAAAAATGCCCATATAGCCCTAAACTGTAGGATGTGGACAAAGGCCTGCATTTGAGATTTTTCTCATAGCTTGTTTAAGAGTTACATTTTTGTAGTTGCATGTTTAAATTGATCAGTTACAACGGTTTGGAAAATTAAACACACACACACACAATATAAACCGTTGGTTCACAAATCATGCTACACTTAATTCAGGGTTTGAGGACTTTATTTGAGAGTCACAGCAGGTTCAGATTGGGTACACTACAGCCTCCATGTACAATTTCACAAAAAAGTTCACCGGATTAATAAGTAAAAAGATTCACAGGCAGAGTAGTGTAGCTGAGCGAGGCTCATTGAACTGAGCAGTGTTCCTGTTTCAGTCTAATTCATAAACTGAAATTTAGGGCTTCACCTTGTCATACAGGCGGACACATTTCACTTCATCCAATGTGCAGGTCTGAAATCAACAGTAAAACAAGATTTGTTAGACCAGTATGCTACACATCTGTCAACTGCATATGCTTGTCTTTGTACAGTAGGCTTTATTTACCAAGTGTTATGCTGGCCTTACACGAAGACTAGTGATTTTTTTTGGCCAGGAGCAAATTCCATTGCATTAGAAATGTATTCTCATTAGACTCCACTGAATTCTCTGTCCTTCAATTTTCTTTTCACTCTGGTCAAACCAATTGTCAAATTGCCCCCTTTTAATAAGGAATTAAATCGCGCTAACAGTTTTCTAATGCATTTTTATAAGTGCAAGACCAGCTTTAAGTACATCATAGATGAACATATTTTTGTCTAGTCCACAAAGACCCAACTGAAAAGTTTCAACATTAAAAACTACAGCAGTATTAAGCTAAGCGCTATTCAAGATTTCCCATTGATTCCACGGTGATAGTCAGGAACTTTAAAAAAAAAAAAAAATAATAATATCCTTCGCCGCCCCCCCCCCCCCTCAATCCTTAGCCCCCTCATGTGACAGTTTGAAACGCTGCAACTGTTTTTCTGGTAATCTTATGTTTCCCTTCCTCCTCCCCTTTTTAAATAACCCTCTATTTTTGCTGGGCTTTGACCAACCAGGATCTTTCTCCTGGTAGTCAACCCATGAGTTCACTGAGGTCCACCACTTCCTTTCATTCTGCACTCTCCCCTTCTGGCTCTTTCCAGGAAGCCCATGAGGCGCCACACAGAATTTTTTTGCTATGCCCATTTGCAGTTTTCGAACACATCTGTTTTCATTCTCCTGGCTCCCCAGGCACCATCTCAAGGATCTCTTAACACTATAGACCCCCCCCCCCGCAGAAGCGTCTTACAAGCTCCAGTTGGAGTGTGATCTGGCAGTCTCTATTGACCCAGAGTGGAGCAAAGCCTGGTCTTCCATTGCCAAGTGTTCCTTAAACATGGCTACCCTAGAAGCTGCATACAGGTTTCTCTCAAGATGGGATTGGTCCTGGCCTGGATAGAGAGTTCAAACTCATCCTATAGTGACAAGTGTTTCAGGGGCTGCGGCCAAGCGGAGTAGGAAGCAGGGATACTAAGAAGTGTGGGGCGGAGAATGGGGCGTGCCTTCTGAGGTGGCGGTGTGCTCTGTGAACCCTGTACACACTTCTGCTCCAGTCTCTGTAGCTCCGAGTTGGAGTTTGTGACTGATATACGGTGGGTGGGGTCAAGCAGTGATACTTCTGGTGCCCTTCAATTATTTATTTTTTCGCTCTGAGTCACTCCAGAGAAAAGCAGGTGTCTATGTATTAGAAGATTTTCTGGATATTTCCCTTTTACAGCAGCACGCTCCTGTCTGGACCGTCTAAGTTTCAATATCTTGAAGGCACGATTTGACCCAGTGGGGTCCGCTTTTAAGGTGAGCAGGCATTGCACCCGGTGGTGGAAGTGGTGGCACTTACCACAAAGTTTCCAGTGTTGGAGGAGCACTGTATAGACACTTTAAGAATTCGCTATTAACCTGTTAAATCTATGCATAGTCTTATTTATTCATTTTTTGGGACTTTGTGCAAATACATTCATAACGTTAGGTTTAGTTTTTGTTGGAATAAGCGCACCATTATTTTAACGTTGAAGATCATTTTAATGGTGCAGCTGTTTCGTTTGGATCTTACACTGTTCCCTTTACACACATAGCAGCTCTTTAGTATTATATCACAACATTTTCCACACTTGATGGGATTGCCCCCTTCTAATACCAATTCGCAAGGATGTTAAAGTGGCCTTATTGCATTGCCCGATCCAGGGATTGTTCTCAAACCAACAAAAGTTGGCAACATATCTGTTTATAGCCGCTAAAAGGGCAATCACCAGAGCCTGGAAGAAGTCTTCTGTTGCGTTTGCCATGGTAAAGAGCATTTTGACTGACCACATAATCAATGAAAAAATGTCTAGCAATTTAAAGGAGCAGGATGGTGAAATTTCTAACAAAATTTCTAACAGTGTGTAGTTTTCATTGTGAAAATTTACATTCATTCCAAAACCAAAATGTTTAAAGCAAACAAAATTTTGAAGTACTTTCAAAATGGCATTTGTCCAGTCATTAAATGTACAAAAGAATTTGCAAATGAATGTTCGAACAAATATGCAATTTATAATCGTGTAGTGTATAGCTAGCTTTTTACTTGATATGCGACCAATAAATAGTTAGAGAATGTAATAATACAGAAATCTGTCAGACAGCAGACATGCTACAAGGAGATGATCAGAGACTGTAGACATGCTATGGGAGTTGTTGGAAATTGGGGACATGTACACCCCTTTATGGAAAGGATATGCCTTAACCGCTTAAATACCGCTCACGGCATATATACGTCGGCAGAATGGCTCATACAGGCACAATCACGTATCTGTACGTGGCCCTTTAACTGCCTGCCGTGTGGTCGCGACCCTGCAGTCATCCCCGTGAGTCGGACCGCGATAGTCTCACGGAGGGATGGAGCGGGGAGATGTTAGTGTAAACACAACATCTCCCCGCTCGCCTACTGACACTTTCACCGATCTCCGCTCTGTGTAATCAGAGCGGAGATCGGTGGTGATGTGTCACTTGTAGCCACGCCCCCCCCCCCTCAGTTAGAATCACGCCCTTAGGCACACTTAACCCCTTCAGCACCCCTAGTGGTTAATCCCTTCACTGCCAGTGTCATTTTTACAGTAACCAGTGCATTTTTATTGCACTGATCGCTGTGAAAATGACAATGGTCCCAAAAAGTGTCAGCGATAATGTCGCAGTCGAAAGAAAAATCGCCGCCATTCCTAGTAAAAAAATAATAAAGGCCATAAAACTGCCCCCTATTTTGTAAACGCTATAACATTTGCGCAAACCAAACGCCGATTTCGATTTTTTACCAAAAATACGTATCGGCCTAAACTGAGGGAAAAAAAGTTTATATTTTTTATAGCAAAAAGTAAAAAAAAAAAAAAATAGAGCGACAATTTTGAAAAAAATGCAATATTTGTTTATAGCGCAAAAAATAAACCGCAGAGGTGATCAAATACCACGAAAAAAAGCTCTATTTGTGGGAAAAAAGGATGTCAATTTTGTTTGGGAGCCACGTCGGACGACCGCGCAATTGTCAGTTAAAGCGACGCAGTGCCGAATCGCAAAAAGGGCCTGGTCTTTATGCTGCGTATTGGTCCGGGGCTTAAGTGGTTAAAGACAGTGGCATCTTTTAGCAGGATATTGCAACCTGCCATACTGCAAAAATTGTTTGAGGAACACAACCACGAGTTTAAGGTGTTAACTAGTGTATCACCCTGCTCCTATTGGTCAGGTGCTAGTGTAAATTGTTGTCTGAGCTGTAGTTTAGCTCAGAATAATTGTACCAAATTATTGGTCTCTGTTCCAGTTCAGCTGAGTTGCACATTTTCCACCTGACTGTGGGTGTCGTCACCACAGGTCAGGGTTGGAAATCCAGCCTACTGCATGTATTGGGTACCTCTTGCCCAGAAGCAGCTCGGTGGGATTGGTCTCCCCGCTGTGCATTCTGGGGGAGGGTACTTAAGGAGCAAACACCGTTCTCTCTGGGTCTTCCGATCCTGACCTGACGGCCCTCCTGGCCTCAGGGATGTGTTAGCAGTTTTTCCACCTCGGGGCCTGTAGGCCGAGTCTCCGTTACTGAGAGTAGGCCCAGGAGTTTCTGTGGCCTACTGATCCGGGGAAGGTCCTGTGTCGCCTTGCGGGAAGGGACTGAACAATTGAGGGCTCAATTGGAGGACGCATCCGGATAAAAATCTGCCTCACAGTGCTGCCGGCTGGCTGAAAGATCCTGGCACTGTGTTATGTTCAGAACTGAGCGATTACCCAAGTCTGTGGCAGAGACTTTTGGCCAAGCACCGCCCCAGCTGCTAGGTCAGTGAGAGAGGCCTATCCGGTGGTTGCTATATCCAGTGTGGAGACTGTTTGTCCTCTGGATTAAGAACTACCCGTGATCCGCAAAGCAAGGTTCCTGAATCTCCCAACCCTCCATCCCTCTGTCTGGAAGTTCTTTAATAAAACCCTTGAGAAAAAGAGACCAAGTGTTGGGTGCAGACATTTGTGAACAACTCTTCAAGGAAGACCCCCCCCCAAGACAGACATGGTGAACAGTAAGGCAACGGTAGGCCCAAAATCTTAAACCAGCGGCCCCTGCTACACTAGGCTTCCAAATTCTCCACATCTCATTTCAATCAGCATCAATGGGATGTGCTGGAAAAACAAGTCTGATCCACTGAGGTCCCACTTCGCTACTTAGAGGACTTAAAGCTCTGCTACTGACAGCTTGGTACCAGATACCACAGCATACCTTTTGAATGTCTAAGAAGTCCATTCCGATTGGTCAGGGGTGTTTTGGCAGCAAAAATAAATAAAAAAAATAGGGACCTACTTATAAAGTTAAACTGATTGGGGTGCTTATATATTCTATACATATTGAACTTTTTTTTCCCCCGAATTTCAGGGCAGTTGGCAAACTTGGCCTCGACAATGGAGAACTTCTGTTTGTTTTGTAATCAGCTCATGACTTACTTTACCCATTTTTTTTTTTTTTTTTTAATTAATATTTTGTGACCTGGCTTTTCTCTGCTGCAGGGAGAAAGGTTATCTAGGTCACCTCCCTGCCACATCTACTTTAAAATATACATGATTTACCATAAAAAAATTGTTTTCCTTTTTTGGGTGGAATTGGGAGAGAACATTTCTTGCAGGTTTGTATTGTCTGTGTCCTTTTGAGGATATTTCCTTCACTTTGCTTCCTGTGACAGCTGAACAAGAAGCGAAGGGGAAGCGATGGTCACTGGCACAGGAAGGCAAAAACCAGCAGTAGACCTGGACTCAGAGGTTTAACCCTTCCCCACACTAAAATTATGTTTTTCCCTACTACCCTTACCTGCTATATTTAGAATTACATTTGGCTGGACATAGGCTGCGATAACCAGTGCACATACTATACTGGAGTGTAAAGAGCATAGTCACCGCTTTCCAAAGCAACAAATGGGACATGAAATGTAAAGTGAACTAACCACCACCATCTGTCCATTCTTCAGTTCCCTTGTGATAATGGTCTCTTTTCCATCCCATTTCTGCACCTGCGTTAGTACTCCATCATTGCAGGTTATAAGAGTCTGAAATACAAATATGGTAAACAAGTGTTTATAGTAGAGAACAAAAGGGAACACATCCAAACCACCAGCTGTCTATAGAGAATGCATTACTTAGGGAAATTCAAAAAGCCAAGTAATCACTCTTCAGCTTTTTCTGATTTGTATAAACAAAACCTTGAAGAGCAGACAGACAATGAAATTTGTAAAAATAGTGCAACTAAACCCAAAAATCTGACAATTAAAATATTGAAACCTATTCGTCCTTGCTGTAGATGTGTTGGCTGAATTTGCCTTTTATTTTTCCATGCCAAAATAAATTTTTGGCAAATACAAAAAAATAAATAAAATAATGCAGTGTCCTTGTCACTTCCTGTAAGCTTAAAGGAGTAGTAAAGGTAAGTGTTTTTTCACCTTAATGCATCCTATGCATTAAGGTGAAAAAACATTTGACAATACCGCCACTCCCAGCCCCCCCCCCCCCGTTTTACTTACCTGGCCCCTCGAAAGTCCTGCGCTCGCTCCCGTCATCCTCCGAGTTCCTGTGCCTGGCCGTTGATTGGCTACTGTGGATGGATTGAAAGCAGCGCAGCCATTGGCTGGCGCTGCTGTCAATCACATCCAATGACGCGGCACGTCGGGGGGCGGGGCCGAGTGATACAGTCAGCGGCTATGGCCGCCGCTGTATCACGGGAGCGCGCCCGCAGTAACTCCACACCATGCGAGCTTGCATTATGGTGTTGAGTCCTTGCGGGGAGGAGCCGAGACAGCCGCCGAGGGACCCCAGAAGCGGAGGATCGGGGCCACTGTGTGTAAAACGAGCTGCACAGTGGAAGTAGAATATGTTTTTTTTTTTGTTTTGTTTTTTATTTAAACAACAAAAGGGAACCTGTAGTGTTCCTTTAACAAAAGGCAAAAACCATTTTCTGCCTTCTGTAAACTACCAATCCCATCAGCCACTATGTGATTGAGAGGCACAAAGGCAGACAATGTTTTAGCCCTGGTTCACATTGGTACGATTTGAAATGCAATTTGACATGTCAAATCAGTGGCAATTGCACCGTCCTAATCGGTGCAACACTGCATTTTTAGTGCCGCACCGATTTCAAAAAGTAGTTTCTGTACTACTTTTTACGATTTCGGGCAGAGATTAACAATGACATTCGTGCAGAAACCTGAACAGATGTCTCTGAAATCATGGCTGAAATCTGGCCTGACATGCAGGAGTGAAATTGTGAGTTCAGCTGAACGCACACGGCTTCGTTCCTGCAGCTCAGTGTGAACCTGGGCTTAAGCCCAGTCTAGGTGGTAATCGTGGTTCCCTCCATAGTTAGGTGTGAAGGTCATCACCCATGGACAGGAAATTATGCACATTATATAAAGAGAACACCTAAAAAGGGCGTTGGCCGTGAACTTGTTCCACATACACACGGCAGAACATTTTCAGCCAACATTCACCAAATCATGTGGTTTTTCAGCTCTTTACCACCACCCTTTGGGCAACTTCTGCCATTGATTGGATTATCCTCCATCAGACATTTGTTGTCGAAAAGTTTAAGAGCATGCACAGCGAACATTTGTCCGTTGAAAAACCAACAATTGTCCGATGGAGCATACAGACGGTCGGATTGTCCAATAAAACACGTCCGGATTGGTGTCGAAAAGTCTGATCGTGTGCATGGGCCTTAATGCAGCCACCACATCCAAGAACTGGTAGGTTTTAAAAAATGAAAATAAATTCCCCTCCCCTAAAATAAAAAGGCATTTTCTACTTACCTGCCAAATTGCACAGAGCAGCCTGGAACCTCCTCTTCTGGGGTCCCCCACTGGCACTCTAGGCCCCTCCACTTCTGTGTGCCACCCTCCACTCACTGGATTTGACTGACAGCAGCAGGAGCCAATAGTTCCCACTGTTCTCAGCCAAGCCTGCGAGACAGAAAACCTGAAGACGAGCACAGCACTGGATTGATACATAACTCTGGTAAGTATTTGTAGGGGGAGGGGGAGAAACAGGCACTGAAAGGTTTACCTTATGTGTAAAATGCATTAAAGGAGAAGTACAGCCAAAGCTTGTTTGGCTAAACTTGTCCTGTGGATCACAGGAGGGCTGCAAGTTTTGCCCTCCTGTGACCCTTTTTCAGCAGACAGCAGGATGAAATCTGCGGTCGTCACAGAGCTGGTCCAGGCTTGGGCAAGATCATGACACTGGGGTTGGCATCCACCCACATGCCTGGCACCCAGCTCAACCTTTCAGCGAGCCGCTGAGAGCCTGAGCAGGCAGCTCCCGCCCCTCCAGAGTCCAGCGATCCAGTAAGCAAGTAGCGGGCAGAGCAGAGAGCGGTGACTTCTCTTAAGGGAAAAAAAAACCTGCAGAAGATTTTTAAAGCTGCAAAAGATTTTTATTTTGATTTCAACTCAGCATATTGTTTAGTTGCCCATCAGGATTAGGAAAGGGTGTCCGCTGCTACCCATAAATGTAGACAATGGTCACCTCATTCAGCCAAGGTCTACCAGCTGGTGATGATCATCAATCATACTGTATGGTTCAGAGTAACTTTAGGCCAAGCAGGTATTAAGGAAATCCTTAATCTCTGAAGAGTATAAATTACCGTAGCTCCAAAACCAGAATAGTGGCCTGGATGTCATGCAAAAACTTCATGTCCGATTCTGTCTCACTCCTATATTACAGCCAAGGGCTAAACCAGGCCACATTCCTCACCCATGGCCATAGGTGGCCCTTTTCCTAGCAGAAGGGCAACATGATGCCATAATCCTTGTCATCTGGTCTTCAGATCCCTGGTGCTACCATCTTTGCTGTGCACGCTTGCTGCAACTTCCTGCTGTTTCACAGCCAGATCCCCACTGCTCATACACAAGATTGCACTGTGCTGTCAGATTTGTCCCACAGCCTCCTGAGATGTGTATGTGTCCCAGGGGGTTATGGGTCAGGTGGGAGGAAAAACTTGTTTATATCTCACCTAGGCAAGAACTGCAGAAGTAGGCGTGAGTACCGGTTAGGAAAAAAAAAAAAGTACCAGTTCCAAAAAACAAACACTTTGTTAGGGGAGAGAGGAGAAGTGAAGAAGTGGTACTCTTAAGAGAAGGTCTGCTTTAACTTTGGGGATGAGGAGAAAGGTTGCCATACTTACCTTATTTCTCTATCTAGCTTGTGGGTAGTCTTTGCCCATTTTCACATACAGTACAATGCAGAGCTACTGACATCAGTCAGGGGATTTTAACATCTTATTAAAGCGTTAGGGGGATTGGTCACAGGTGGAGGGACCCTGCCAGAGCGAGGACTAAAGTATATATTACAACTTGTTCCTCATCCCTAGAGCACGCAATCCCGAAACAGGGGCCACAAAAGATATAGACCCATATTCATCGGTGCCTCAAGGGGGCGGGATGAGTGCCGATAGATTAAATACAGGAGAATCTGTTTACTTGGCAGCCTCTAATAGGAAGCCCCGTCTCCTGGGCTGGCATTGGATGACTGTTCTGTCTATCATAGGAGGCGGGACTTTGTATTAAAGAGACCGCCGAGTAAACAGGAGATTCTTCTGTATGCAATCTGTCGGCGCATGTCCCACCCCCCTCCAAGGCTGTAGATGGGCATTAATCAGGCTGCACGCATGTCAATGGTGAGGCTGCATTCATGGGCACTGACCCTTATTTTGCAGTTCTTGATTTAAAAATTTTTATTTTTCCTGAAACTTCCCTCTTAAATTGAAGGTGCATGTTATACGCAGATAAATACGGTATATCCAAATAACATGCCCTAGCTCATCCTTAGTCCTGAGTGTCTCTGGGATTCGCTGGGGGCCACAAAAGATATACATATCCAAATAACACACCCAAGGTCATCTCTTCACCACACAGCCACAAAGGCAAGAGAATTCTTGTTGGGCAGTGTATTAGTGCTCGGACGAACACACTTAGAGCAAATTTTAATGGTTCAAAGAATGTCATGCAAAATGGTCGGCCCTCGCGCATGTTCACTTCATCAAATCTGGCCCTCTTTGAAAAAAGTTTGGACACCCCTGCCCTAGAGCTAACAAAAACGTTAACATTGCAGCATGGTGGCAGTGGTAGGGCAATTTTTTTTGGCCATTTACAAAAATTGGGCTTTGATGCTGCACTACATTTTTTTTTTTTTTTTTTTAATAGCAGGCAAGAATTCTGCATTAGAGGGACATGCAATAAGTCTCACATTACCAGGACTGTGCATGACTGCTTCAGGTTTCCAGAAATTGATCTTGCAGGTTGCGTGCCCTTCCAAGCAAAGATCTCATTCTTGAAAGATAAGCATTAGCCATGCTTGCAGCTATAGTACTTCTGTAGAGTATGGTCTACCTAGCATATAAAAAGAGTGAAGGATAAAAGTTGTGCCATGTAATGCTTACCCTCGTTTTCCTGCTATCTGCGGTTGTCTCATCGAACTCTTCTCCAAGTCTGAACTTCATCTCCGTGTTCTTTAGTGTGCTCTCTGTTCTCAGGCAGATCTCATCACCATTTTTAGAAATTATCACATTTGGCTTTGCCACGGCACCTGCTTTCCTTGTGGCAAATCCAACCCCTGTAAAGTAAAGAACATTATACTGACACAGTACGGTTTAGTCTTATTTCTACAGACTGCTAGGAGCATGTCAAAAATATGGTGAGAAAATACCAAGGAAAAAGTATTTTTTAAAAATTTTGCATAATTCACACCAGTCCATCTAAAGCAGTGGTTCTCAACTCCTGTCCTCAGGACCTACTAACAGGCCAGAATTTAAGTATTACCTTGGGGAGATGCAGACTAGAATACTGCAATCCCTGAGCAGCAAATGATATCACCTGTGATGTAACCTGGCTTGTTAAGGGGGCCCTGAGGACAGGAGTTGAGAACCACTGATCTAAAGGGTCCTATTTCTGAGGCCTCAAAGTAGACACTCATCCGTGATTCCAGCATATCTATCATCAGAATCCCAGGTCTGGGCTGCACAGGCAGTACAATGGTCTGTACCTCATCCTGAATGTGCGGTCTTATAAATGATTCTAATATGTATTTCCTGAACCCCCTTTTGTGATATAAGAAAACAAAGCAGGTAACCAGTTCTAAAGTGTTGGTTACTCCAAGCCTTACAAACCAAGAGCCCCAAAATGACCCACTGCAAGCTAGAGCTCAAACTACAACCCTGTACAACTATACCAAAATGTTAAATGCCCACTAAAAGAATATTCATTGTTAATAAAAAATTAAACTGGAATAAAATTATCTGAAAGCATTTATGAAAGTGACACTAAACTTTATTCAAGTATGTATTCTTTAAGCATGGTACACACACACACACACTTAGACATTTCTCTCAAACTCTGTTCAACAGAAGGCGGTCTAACAACCAGTTTCTGTTGACTGGTTCTGCTGAAAGACCAGCATTCGATCAGTTGATGCAGCACTGATCAATGTAGTCTCATGGGGGTAGGGAGTGAGCCCCCACTGTCAGAATACAGATAACCACAGTAAGGCATGGATTCATAAAAAATACATTCCAGTGGCATTAAGTAGAGGATGTGTGTAAATTATTATTAATAAAATCATCATTTAGTGTCACTTTAATTATATAACTTATTATTCAAACACATAGGGTATTGTACAGTATTTATACCAATGCTCAATGGTATTTGGGTGTCATATCACTTTTCTAATAAAAGTGGCACTACAATTCCCAGTATTCCCTCAGACTGGAGCACAGCACTGTTTTGTTCAGTATAATATTGCCTTTTATTGTTTGATAACAGAAAAAAACGAAATCTCTTCATTGGTTTTTGTTATGAAGACGCCAGTTCCTCTGTGGCTCACCATACATGTTGCAATCTGACCGTACATTGCCATACACACAACTCAAAACCAATCATCATGAGGACCTACCTAAACTATTCAATCAATTTGTATCCAATCAGGCATATCCTTCTACTACAAACTTCTTGGCAGATCCAAAGGAGATTGTAAAGTGTGCGAGCCTAAGGCCAGCCATAGACAGGAGCGGCCGAGGTTCAAACAGTGTGTGGGCAGGCTGAATGTACCAAGTCGATAGGCTGGTTGTACCCAAGTTGATCTGCTGGATTTACTTGCGATTATCGCTAGCGACTGTTATAGCCACTAGCAATAATCACGGTCTTCTCCCACCGGGAGAAGACAATGTCTCGGCAGGAGGGTTTCCCCTGACCGCACTGTGTTGATAGGGGAATCGTGCAAATTTCTTTCCTGCAACCCGTGGGTGCAGGAAAGAAGTTTGCATCATCTATAGAACTTCAGTCAGTGTAATCGTTAATAGAACTTCAATCACGTCTTGGTGACCTACATTAGATAGCCTGACTCATCGAATAAGCTGCAGATCGATGCACAAAACACATCTGAAAACATGCCATTAATGTGCGTTAAGGGCCCTTTCATACCGGGAATAGCACAGGAACGGCCTGTGTATTTCACATGCAGTTCGGTGTGGTGCAATTTCAGCCCATTCTTTTTGAATGGGCTGAAATTGCATTGCACTAAAAAAGTAGCACATGCACTACTTTTGGATACTCACTGCAAATGGATCCCATGGTACTTTTGTACCATGCAATCCAGTGTGAGCAAATGCACTGCATTATCAACTTAAAATTGACACCTACTGCAGTGTTTTTGTAACACGGTGTGAGAAATGCGTACGGAACGCGGGTTCCCTGCACTGTAGTGTGAACTGGCCCTTAATGCACAAAAATGCATGCGTTTTTCAATGTAATGGGCTTAGGCTTCATTCAGATGGGTACCAGCACCTGCATCTCCCCCCCCCCCCCCAATCTGTGTGCGTGCAGTCTATGGAGGTGAATACAGAGGCTGCAGAGACTCAGACACTTATCAGAATTTTTGACAGTCGCGCAGGATCAGCTGCACTGCCATGAATGCAGACAGTGTGCCGGCTCCCATGACCACCTCTAATGGAATTTTTCTCCACTACACTTCCACATTGTGCATTTTTAGCCATTATTGTTCATGTTTAATATTGATGTATAGAGCAAGGGAGTGTTGTAAAATTGAGGCCGAGTGCCAAATATTCAAAGTATGCCTTATTCTATTTTAAATGTTCCACAGCTGTTTCCCATAAAATGTAGAAGAAATTTTTAGCAGGGGTTCCCCATAGACCTGAACATTATTTTGAGGACTCTTCCCTGGTAAAAAGGTTGAGAAAGGCTGGTCTAAAGCTGGATATACACTAAACAAAACTTGTGGTTTGATTTACCTTTAACTATGTATCACAAGGCCCTGCCTAATTGCATACAAATTGAAAGTGTTTAGGTTTGGCCTCAGTTTATATGTTTTGGTAAATCTTAAGCCTCATACACACGGTCAGACTTTTGGCCAACAAACTTCATTTTGAGCAAGTTGGACCAACAATCTGACCATGTGTACGCTCCATCGGACAAACTTTTTTCTTCAGCGGACAAAAGTTGGGTCTGCAAACGGACAAACTTTTGCCCAACAAAAGTCCGATGGAGCAAAGTCTGACCGTGTGTACAGAAAACCATCGGACTTTTGTCCGATAAACGAATGATGTTACAATCAATAGCAGCAGAAGTTGACCAAAGGGTGGCGGTAAAGAGCAGAAAACCCACGTGATGTTGGAAAAAGTTTGCAGAAAAGTCAGAGCGTGTGTATGCTATGGGTGTTCCCGGCCAACTCCGTTCAGACAAAAAAAAAAAAAAAAAAAAAAGGAAAAGTCCGACCGTGTGTACGAGGCTTAAGACCCTTTTCAGGCACTTTAGTGCTGGATACAGCCTTTGCTAAGTGCCTGAAATCTGCCTCCCATTCATTCAAGTGTGAATTTTCACACTGGGGCGGTGCGCTTGTAGGACATTCCTAAAAGTCCATAAAGCATCATCTTTTGGGAGGGCTGTATTTACTGCTCCCAAGACACCCTGCCCATTGGAATAAATTGGCAGTGCCGCAACACAGGAGTTTTTTTACCCCTTCTTTGGGTTTGAAAGCGCCCCGCTAGCGGCCAAAAAGTGCCACTTTAACAGCCCTACATCACCGCTAAAATGAGCGGTGCTTTGCCCCAGTGTGAAAGGCG
This sequence comes from Rana muscosa, assembly GCA_029206835.1. Classification (NCBI taxonomy): domain Eukaryota; kingdom Metazoa; phylum Chordata; class Amphibia; order Anura; family Ranidae; genus Rana; species Rana muscosa. The sequence continues at coordinate 72,501,814 of JARGYO010005626.1, read as the reverse complement.
TCTAAAAAAGGAAAAAAAAATAATGTTATAGTGTGTATCCAGCTTAAAAGGTCACTGCAATAGATTAAAATTAGGGTGTTGGGCAATAAAAGTTTTCAAAAAAATAAGGTTGCCAAAGCCTGCCACACATTGCAGAGTAAAACAAAAAAGCACTATACAAATCTTCCACACTTTCTTTCACCTGTGTGAAAGAGTCCTAAAAATGTGGTTTAAACATTACCATGCCTTAAAAAACAAAAAACAAACAAACTTTGCATTGAGGTGCAACATTCATAGGGGTTTTTCCTTAATCCTATGTATTAATCGCAGTGAAAACAGATGGGGTGATATTAGCAGCACTATCCACACCCTGGAAACAAAGCATTTATCACTTCAAAACCGATACAAAGATATTAAATTCCTGATTTTAGGAATATATTGAGGGGGGGGGGGGGAAAAATCACACATTCAGTGTTATCTACAGTTCCATCTACATCTAAAACATAATGTATTTTACAAGTGGAATGTGTGCTAACCTTAAGGGCTTGCTCACACCATGGCTCTATGTGCCCTGTTCACACCATACCAGTGCATTGCATTTTTTACAGAACGCCCATCAGCACCCTGCAATGCACCAATCCAAATATGAAAAAAAAAAAAAAAAAAAAAAAAAAAAAAAAAGTTGACCCTTGATGTAGCCTGTATAGATAAAATGCACTTTATGCATTTGTGGGAATGAAAATATGCAGCTAGATCTATGGAATAATAATGGTATTCTGCTTCTGACTATTAACACCACCCATACACACTTTGCAGCCGGTGTCAATTAGTTCTCCTTCCCCCCCAAAAAAAAATCAAGTGAAGATAAAGGCAACCTACAACCTGGTCATTTCCCAGCTCCCTAAAAATCATTGGAGGCAGGTAGGTTACACTAATTCATTCTGTAATATTTGCAACTAAAAAGTTAACAAATGGATAGATCAGGTAGATCTGTATATTACACAGTTATGGTAGATCAAAAGTTGACGGTACGGTTAGATTCAGATTGTAACATGCATGGTTACCAAGCCTCAGCCAATTTAAAACATTCAGTGGTGAAATCAGAGGGATCAAGATGAGAACATCTGACAGTTTCAGTGGGTTGAGATCTGCTCAAAAGTTTGGCCTGGTACAGGTGGCATTGAGAAACTAGCAACTGATCTGACAAGATCTATGGAAGCGAAATGAGAGGCTAGCACTTTCAACTATAAAAAAAATAAAAACAAATAAAAAAAAAAAAAAAAAAAAGCTAAAAAAAAAAAAAACACTGTTAAAGTATAGGAATAAAGAGGGGGAGAGGGAGAGAACAGAAAGCTTTTCTGGAATGTTTAAAAAGTTTTTTTTGGGGGGGGGGGGGGATGATTAATTGTAGTTTTGCAAAAAAAAAAAAAAAAAAAAAAAAAAAAAAAACCCCCACACAATTGAAAAAAAATAAATAAAAATAAAAATCCTTAAAGGGAACAGATTCAGAATTATAACAAGGAAGGAGTGCTCTTTTAGAAAATGATGCTTTCCATGGAAGGGAATATCACATACTCCTCTGGTCCTGATCACCTCTCCGCAGCCAGCAGCGCTCACTGCATATATAGAATGTGTACAGAGCATAGGACTCCAGCTTACCTAGCTTCTGCATGTACTCATCGAAGCCCTGGCTGTCACACAGCTTCCAGGTGCCAATGAACTGATCCACCATGATGCTGCTGGTTATAGGAGATGCAGAGAGAGCTGAGGACAGCGGAGGATGCTGCACCGCTTTATAGGGTGACCGGCTGCTGGGGAGGGGAGCTGGGAAGGTCAGAAGACCGGTCACGCCCGCTGCCTATTCCTCATTGTCAGGCGCTGACCAGCTCAGCTCTTTCATCCACAGTCAGATGGAAGGGGATGCTTCCCGAGGAGCACATGGCTGCAATTAGTGATTAGCTCAGCCTGGGCGGATTGGGATACCTGGCTGAAATCTGACGAATATTCCACCCTATTCTAAATCTATTCCAATCTGATCACACTGCTTTTCCTAACTGATCACTATATTAAAAAATGCTTATAGTGGCTGTTGAGAATTTTCCCGACATTTAAAAGATCTCTGTAGTTAGGTTTATTCATAACTAATAGGACAGTTGTTTTTATTATGTTTCCTTATTTTAGATTTTTTTTTTTTATTAGTTTTAGTATTTTTTGATAACTAATATAAAACAAGTTTTCTTTTACGTTTATTTTGGATTGTTTTTAAGGTATATTATGTTTCTTTATAACTAATAAGATATATATATATATATATATATATATATATATATATATATATATATATATATATATATATATATATTTTTTTAATTATAAGTCTTTATTTTCGAATTTTGTTTATTTAGTTTTATCATGTTTATAATGTAATATTTTTTTGCTTCCCCCCCCCCCCCCCAGTTTTATTATGTTTCTTTCTTTTCAAAAATATTTTTAATGTGTTTATTTGTAAAGATACATAGAGAGTTAGTTGTACCCTGGTATTGCACATGTCATTTATTTAACCACTTGCCGACCAGCCGCCATCATTATACAGCGACAGGTCGGCACAATCCCGCAAGCCTTCGTAGCGGTACGTCGGCTCCTTTAAGCAGGATAGCAGGCTCCCCCGTCATTGCGGGGGTGCCTATGCTCGTGGCCAGCGGTCACGATGACCGCTGGCCACGTGTGATCACAGGCACGAGAGGCAGAACAGGGACGTGTTCTGTGAGGAGAGGAGAGGCAGATCGTGAGTTCCTACTAGCTGGGAACCACGATCTGTCATTTCCTCCAGTCAGTCTCATCCCCCTACAGTTAGAACACACAGTAGGAAACACAGTTAACCCCTTGATCGCCCGCCAGTTTTAACCCCTTCCCTGCCATTGACATTTACACAGTAATCAGTGCATTTGTATAGTACTGATCGGTGATTGCTGTATAATCGTCAATGGTCCCAAAAATGTGTCAAAAGTGTCCAATCTGTCCGCCATATTGTCGCAGTCCTGATAAAAATCACAGATTGCCGCCATTACTAGTACTTTTGTAGACGCTGTAACATTTGCGCAAACAAATCAATATGCGCTGATTGCGATTTTTATTACCAAAAATATGTAGCAGAATATATTTCGGCCTCAACTGAGGAAAAAAAATGCTTTTTTAAAAAAATTTGGGGGTATTTATTATAGCAAAAAGTACAAAATATTGTTTTTTTTTTCAAAATTGGCGCTTTTTTTTGTTTATAGCACAAAAAATAAAAACCGCAGAGATGATCAAATAATACCAAAGGAAAGCTCTATTTGTGGGAAAAAAAGGACGTCAATTTTGTTTGGGTACAGCGTCGCATGACTGCGCAATTGTCAGTTAAAGCGACGCAGTGCCGTATCGCAAAAAATAGCCTGGTAATTGAGCAGCCAAATCTTCCAGGGTTGAAGTGGTTAAAAAGGATGAGTTTACCTTTAGACCTGGTTCACAGTGATGCGGTGTGGGATTCACATCGATTTTTGTGTGTTTCCGCATTGCAATCGCACTTCATTCAGGCAAACCGCTGCGGGTGTCAATATTAACGTAACAACACCCCAAAAACTGTTTGCAAAATAAAGTGCACCCATGCGATTCGATTCCAGTGTGGCAGAAAAGTGCATGCACCTTTTTCATATAGGTGCAGTGCGTTTTGAGCCATACAAAATGAATGGGCTCAAATTGCACTGCAAAGAATCCCATGTGATTTGAACAGGAATGCAGTGAAATTCTTGTTCGAATCACATGCGGTTCCCCGCACTGCACAAGTGTGAACCTAGGCTATATTTAAAAACGCATATTTTTTCCCCCTGCCTGTAAAGCATTGCACACACAATCAGTGAATCATGGGTGCAATGTCAGGCTCCTGCAGACGTGTCCTCCAGTAGGCTTGTGCAATTCGTTTCGTAACGAATCAAAATTTGTCCGAATTTAGCAACTTTCGGACATTCGGAAGCATTCGAATTTCCGAACAAAGCAATTACGAATTAAACCGAATCCGAAATAAATTATATCGCAAATAGCGAATGCCCGAATGTCCTCGGCATAATTTGTTATGAAAAAATTTACGAATGTACGAATCCATTCGAAGCACAATAACACTCTGCTCTGCTCTCTGCTTCTCCCTCACCATGCTGAACTCCCTCTCAAAATGGTGTACAGGGGCGGAGGCTATAGCCGCATGTAAAAAACAAAAGTAAAATATGAGATTTCGAATCGTTACAAATAACCGCTATGTATTTAGAAAAGTACATTAGGCATAATAGGCAGCGTCGTTGTGAGAGAGGCACGGAAAATTTACGAATCAACGAACCCAAAAAAAGTTACGAAAGTAGGAGTTGTGTCCAGAATCAACGAAAAACAATGTACTCTACCGAAAGTACGAATTATAAATCAGCTAAAAATAAGGTTTACATTAATACGAATCATTCCGATATAATGAAAAATGTCGCTTGCGAAAATACGAATTAGTTCGAACACGAAAAATCCCGTCTAGCAAAATTACGAACGATTACGAATCAACAGGACCGAAAAGAAACGAACCGAAACGAAGCAAATTTTTCCGTTGTGCACAAGTCTATCCTCCAGCTTTCATGCCTGTACCTCGTATGGGCTTTCTGTTGGAAAGCCCTCATCAGAGCCCTCACAGTCCATTGAGCAGTACAAGCCATGTGCCAAGTGACACTAGGGGAAGAAGAGGCTAAAAATCGCTAGAAAACATGCAATTTCAGGCATTTTAAGGGGCTTCCATTCAAGGTTATAGGGAACAAAAAGTGTGACTGTGCCCCAAAGAAGTTCAAATGACATAACGGTCATGGGCACCATTGGATGGAATTGAAATACATGAACCACTTCTAGAAAAGTGCCCTAAATCATTCAGGTGTTAACCAGGATGATTTTGACAGGTACCTATTACCACTTCCGCTCCAACCGCCTAGACGTTCGGAGCGGAAATTCTCCTCTCCCCCTCCCTCTCTGCATTCTTCTGGGACACGTCACATATCTTAGAAGACTGCGGGACCATTAACAATTCACAGTGCGGCTCACGCATGCCCAGTGGGCACCCGGCTGTGAAGCTGCAAACTGTCACAGCTGGGTGCCCACTGTTAAAATGCCAGCCCTGGGACCCCGAAGACAAGTGAGGAACTAGCCTGGTTAAGGAGAGTGCTGGATCGTGGGACAGGTGAGAGTCTGTTTATTAAAAGTCAGCAGCTACAGTTTTTGTAGCTGCTGACTTTGATTTTTTTCCACAGGAGACTGAAACTCCTCTTTAAATTGTAGGAAGCCCAAAATTAATGTGATTACCGTCCATTCCACGTTTTCTGGATTCTGCAATGACTGCCTGCTGTTTATACCTATGTATGATCTGATTGTCTCACATTGCTTCTGCCATGAACAGGAATGCTCAGGCTTCTAAGGGGAAGGTAGGGGGGCTCATTACTTTACAAATATTAGACTGTTCTTACTGGGTTTAGGTCATTTGTGGCAGACTGGTACCCCAATGACATTAAAGGTTTCCCCTAGTCAAGATTAAAACAGTTGGATTGAGGGACAGTCATCTATACTATGAACACATTAAAGTCCAACTGTAGCCCAAATGTTCTATTTCATTTTCGATAGAGAAGAGAAGGTATATAACCTGTCATGGGTTTTTATTTCTATATGGTTTCCTATTGGGAATATTTTCCCTTATTTCATGTCAGGACAAGGAGTGGTGTAAAATCTCTTCCAGCAGAGACTACGCAATCAGTAGTGTGGAGAATGGTTAGAACTAGGGATGCACCGAATGGGTTTTTTGGTGCCGAAACCGATACCGGAAACAAATCTTGATTGATCCCGAAAACCGAAAGCCGATACCGAAACAGCACCGAATGTGACTGTTTTTAAATAATATTTTTATACAGGAGATGGTCAGAGACTGGGGACACGGTACAGGAGATGGTCAGAGACTGGGGACATGGTACAGGAGATGGTCAGAGACTGGGGACAGGGTACAGGAGATGGTCAGAGACTGGGGACACGGTACAGGAGATGGCCAGAGACTGAGGCCACGGTCCAGGAGATGGCCAGAGACTGGGGCCACGGTACAGGAGATTGCCAGAGACTGGGGCCATGGTACATAAGATGGTCAGAGACTTGGGCCACAGTACAGGAGGTGGCCAGAGACTGGGGCCACGGTACAGGAGATGGCCAGAGACTGGAGCCATGGTACAGGAGATGGCCAGAGACTGGGGCCACGGTACAGGAGATGGCCAGAGACTGGGGCCACGGTACAGGAGATGGCCAGAGACTGGGGTCACGGTAAAGGAGATGGCCAGAGACTGGGGCCACATTACAGGAGATGGCTAGAGACTGGGGCCACAGTAAAGAAGATGGCCAGAGACTGGGGCCACGATACAGGAGATAGCCAGAGACTGGGGCCACAGTACAGGAGATGGCCAGAGACTGGGGCCACGGTACAGGAGATGGCCAGAGACTGGGGACATGGTACAGGAGATGGCCAGTGACTGGGGCCATGGTACAGGAGATGGCCAGAGACTGGGGCCATGGTACAGGAGATGGCCAGAGACTGGGGACATGGTACAGGAGATGGTCAGAGAATGCAGACGGTGTACAGGAGATGATCAGAGACTGCAGACGTGGTATCAATGCAGCCTCACCTGTGTCCCCAGTTCAGCAGCCTGTGTGTCCCCAGTTCAGCAGCCTCTGTGTCCCCAGTTCAGCCTACCTGTGCAGGGGAAGAGAGAGGAGAGCTGCTGCCACCTGGTGATTAAACCGTTGGGAACATAACAGCTTTCATTTCAATAGCTGTGTGTTCCCTGCGGCGCGCCATCATATACAGCCCCTCCCCCTTGTCCGGGGAACTTTGATAGATAGATCACCCGTCCCAGGATTGGACGGGTGATCTGTCTATCAAAGTACCCGGAAAAAGAGGAGGGGCTGTATGTGATGGTGCACAGTATGTGAGGGAACACACAGCTATTGAAATCAAAGCTGTTATGTTCCCGGCGCTCTAATCACCAGGCGGCGGCGGCTCTCCTCTCCCACAACGACACCCCTGTAATGGGCGGCACCAGGGGCCTCGCCCCATTTTCGGCTCCAGTATCAGCCTAATTTCTCTTTTGGCTTTCTGACGAAAGAGCCATTATCGGCCGATATGTTTCGGTGGCCGAAATTTCGGTGCATCCCTAGTTAGAACTTTTCCCAATTGTATGATTGTTGGTTGTGCCTTTCCTGTCTTGGTGACAACTGCTCAATTTATTTCTTATGTAGGCATCACAGGGACAGGTATCTATAGAAAAGTTTCCAAGTTGCGTCACAGACAGAAATAAATCCTTAACAGAAATTTTAATTCTTCCTCACCCTAATTAAAACTTAAAAAATAACTTTGGCTGGAGTTTAAAGGAGAATTCCAGCTTAAAATAATAAGATAAAAAAGAATAGCCCATTAAAAAAAAAAACTTGTTGCAAAGTTCTGCTTTAATCCCGAGATTCCCCTTGCAGTATTTTTTTTGCCATTAGATGTTCTCAGTCTGATGGCCAGCATCATTTAGGTTCACACTGTTCCACGGAAGTTAAACGATCGGACTTTGCCCTGCCACTTCATGTATGCCAAAATAAAAAACAAACATTATGGGGTCCCCGCCGAAATCCATACCAGACCCTTATCCGAGCATGCAGTCCAGCAAGTCATGAAAGGGGGGGGGGTGAGCGGGCATCCCCCCCATTAGACCATGCTAGGCCACATGCCTCCAACATGGGGGGTGGGTGCTTTGGGGCAGGGGGGCTCTGCGCCTCCCATCCCAAAGAACCTTGTCCCTATGTTGATGGGGAGAAGGGCCTCTTCCCGACAACCCTGGCCAGTGGTTGTGGGGGTCTGCGGGCAGGGGGCTTATCGGAATCTGGAAGCCCCCTTTTAACAAGGGGGCCCCCGCGAGAAGACTGGAGGAAGAAGACAGGGAGCTACGGCGGGGTACTTTCTTAATTTTTAATAAAGGACTTTTCCAAAACTGTCTCTTGTTTTTTGTAACACTAAACGTTTTTTGGGCGAATGGGGGCTTCCAGATTCCAAAAGTCCCCCTCACCTGCAAACTCCCACAACCACCGGCCATTGTTGTCAGGAAGAGGCCCTTTATCCCCATCAACAAAGCACTCACCCCCCCATGTTGAGGGATTACGGCCTGGTATGGTCCAGGAAGGGGGGAGCAGCTCGCTCACCCCCCCTTTTCCTGATGCTCGGCTAAGGGTCTAGTATGGATTTTGGGGGGGCTGTACGTCTTTTTATTTTTATTTTTATTGGTGTGGGGGTTCCCCTTAAAATCTAGTCATATAACACAAGTTGAATGGCAAATGTAAAGTACATCCAATGTTGAATGTCAAGTACATTCGATGTTGCATGTCAAGTACGTTCAATGTTGAATGGGAAGAATTTGGTACATTCTATGTTCAGTGGGAAAAAAGCAGGTACATATGAGTGCAGTGTTGTGGCACCAGCACCAGTGCCTAAGGCCCAATTTTTCAGCCCCTGTTTAACAGGGGCGTGTATTTACAATTTTTGATGCAATGCTTTGCAGCAGGGCTCATTGCTGTGCTCCAACTACAGTATCTGTGAGGGGTTGCAGTTTTGTGGCACCAGCACCAGTGCCTAAGGCACAATTTTTCTGCCCCTGTTTAACAGGGGCGTGTAATTACAATTTTTGATGCAATACTTTGCAACAGGGCTCATTGCTGCGCTCCAAGTACAGTATCTGTGAGGGGTTGCAGTGTTGTGGCACCAGTGCCTAAGGCCCAATTTTTCTGCCCCTGTTCAACAGGGGCATGTAATTACAATTCTTGATTTAATAGTTCACAGCAGGGCCCATTCCTGCGCCCACCAAGAGTAGCTGTGAGGGCTTACAGTGTTGTGGCAACACCACCACCACCACCACCAAAGGCCCAATTTTTCTGCCCCTGTTCAACAGGGGCATGTAATTACAATTCTTGATCTAATATTTCACAGCTGGGCCCATTCCTGCGCCCACCAAGAGTAACTGTGAGGGCTTACAGTGTTGTGGCACCAGCACCACCACCAAAGGCCCAATTTTTCCTACCACTGTTCAACAATGTTATGTAATTACAATTCTTGATATAATAGTTCACAGCAGGGCGTTCCAGCGCCCACCAAGAGTAACTGTGAGGGCTTACAGTGTTGTGGCAACACCTAAGGGCCACATTTCTGCAGAGTATATAGGGCAGGCCCCTACTTTCAAACATCCAACTTACAAATGACTCCTACTTGCAAACGGAAGGAGACAACAGGAAGTGAGAGGAAATCTACCCCTAAGAAGGGAAATTCTCTCCTGTAAGAGTTAATATGGGAAAAAGGTGTCTCCTCTCCACTGATGCTTTATCACCAATCCTTGTTTCACTAAAAACCCAAAATTTTCAAAAAACATTTGTCATTGGGACATGAAGTGAGGAGAAATCTTCTGAACAGGTACACAGACAGCAAAACAAATGTTACAGGGGTGATAACCCTTCCCTATGTTTTCCAAAAAGCTTAAAAATTGATTTTTTTTGGCTGGAGCTACACTTAAAAAATTTACCTGTTCCAAATTACAAGCAGATTCTACTTAAGAACAAACCTACAGTCCCTGTCTTGTTTGCACCGCCTGTATACAGTACTGCTGTTCAGAGTATATAGGGCCTTTTTTTACTTTGGGTGCGGGGTTCCCCTTAATATCCATACAAGACCCAAAGGGGCTGGTAGTGGGCTGGGGGGGGTGGAGGGGTACCCATGCCATTTTTCTCAATGATTTTCATCCATATTGCCGGGACCATACATTACACTAAAGCCGTAAGTAGTTTTAAATGACTTTTTTTCCTTTAGAAATGTCATTTTGTGCAGGGACAGTTCTAAACACGGGAAACACGTGCCACTTCACAGGCATACTTTAGACACCCCCCCCCAGGTATGATATTTAAAGGAATATTTCACTTTTTTTTCCACTTTATGCATCATTAAAATCACTGCTCCTGAAAAAACAGCAGTTTTTAAAACTTATTTTTGCATTGATACATGTCCCCTGGGGCAGGACCCGGGTCCCCAAACCTTTTTTAGGACAATAACTTGCATATTAGCTGTTATAATTAGCACTTTTGATTTTGAACGTTCGCGTCCATTGTATTTAATAGGGTTCTAAATTTTTCACAAACTTTCGGTCCGTTCGCCGGTTCTGGTGCCAACCGAACCGGGGGTTGTTCGGCTCATCCCTAATTATAACCAAAGGTGCTTTATTGGGCCATAATGTGGGATGGGAACACTAACGACCTAGAGAAATTTGTCTCCCACTGCAATAACAACAATATGAGCTTAGCCTTCACCTCTGTACAAGACAACATACACACCTAGCATTTCTGGACCTAGACCTATACCACAAAAATGGCCACATCTATGCCAAGAATTACAGCAAACCAACCGCAGGAAATTCCTTCTTACACTATAACAGCTGCCACCATCCTTGCTCAATAATATTCCTAAGAGACAATTTTGCCATCTCCGACAACTGCACAAAACAATCCAACTACCAGATTTGGAGCGAAACTCTCAAACAAAAATTCCTAGAAAAAGGGTACCCACCCCCACTCATCGAAAAGCATATACCACATATATAAATGTAGCGGGTATTTGAATTATGTGAGGACTCTGGTGGTGTGAGGTTCCTTGGGGCCCCTGGGTGGCGCTGTTGCCCTGGGCCGAAGTTGAACTCACACTGCGAACCGTGCCTTTTTGTCCTCCCCTGGAGCTGGTACAGCGGGGCGGGGGAACCCGCTGTGACGCAAAGGGAGAGGTCATAAAAGGGGCGGACGCCCTGATTTTGGGGAGAGAGTCAGAGGCACCCTCAGCTTGGGTGCTGGCATTCCGGTGTTCCAGGCCAAGGCGCCCTTGGCCTAGCTGGAGCGGAAATGGAGTCCATCTCAGGCACCTTTAGCCTGGGGTGAGGTACTATGGCGGATGCCTGGGGCTCAGTACCTTCGACTGAGTTCCGCGAGGGTGGAGGAATCCGAGGGGCCCTAATGCCTTGGGTGCCCGTGTCTGAGTTTGTGAGGACTGATGCGCAGTAACTTCTCTGAAGTGTCCAGCGCAGCATCGCTGGTGATGGAGAGGCCTCCACTTCTCCCTTGGACGGATTTCTTCCTCTGACAGGGGCAAAGTGAGCGAAGGTAAATTCACGTTCTATATTACCTAGTCAGTGGCAGTGACTATTCACCACTGGTGACAGTACAGTGGGCAGCAGCAAGAAGGGAAAGGATTGTGCCTCGATCTGTCCCCCATTATTCAAAAGGGGAAAGATTGTTTTATTGCTTGGCAAGAAGAATAAAACTGAGTTGTACCTATTCACTGTGTGGAACTTGGGTTACTAAGCAAAGGAGTCAGGGACAAGGACTCTAGGACACCTACACAAAAGCCCAATCTCTGGCCTTCACCTCCTAGTTATGGGAGGACATGGGCCGTGGTGTGTATCATCTCTCTCCCCCAGGTACCCCTAGACAACAGCCATATAACCGATGAAGCAAGGGAGAGGGGTGAGGCCGCTACATAAACCCAGACACTCCAGCTGACAGAAAGGAAAATGCATCACCACCCAATTCCACAAAAAACACAGAAACATGGAACACATAGTAAACAAGAACTGGCTTATACTACTGTAAGAACCTCACCTGAAAGTTAGCATATCAACAAAACCAAAATTCTCCTACAGAAAAGCCCCCAACATAAAAGGGAAAATAGCACAGAGTAAACTCAAAACTACTAAGCATATATCCCCATCACTCAAATAATTTTCCATCATCGGGATGTATCAGTGCCGAAAACTTCAATGCTTCACAAACAGTTTTGTCCACCATGGACAAAAATAATTCATTGTAAAAGGGAAAGCATACTACCTTTCGGGCCTTGTCCAACTTCTATCCTACACAATCCAAAGAAGGACCATGCCTAGAAACTTTCTATCGCATGGTCCACAAAGACTTACTATTGATGTGCCAAAAAGATCCTGTCAGGGAACCAACAGCAGGGGAAGGACTTTAGGACCCAGCATCTCTGGCAGGAGAAGGGCTTTAGGACCCAGTATCTCTACAAGCAGGTCACATGGGCCTATATAAGGAAGTCTGCTAGTGTCTGCATTTGCTGGATTATCGTCAGCTTCTCCTGTGTTCCTGTGTCTTGCATCTCCTGCCTGTCTGATCTCCTGTGTACCAAACCCGGCTTGCCTGACCTGCTCCTGTTGACTTCCTAGCGTATACCTGACCCCGGCCTGGCTAACGGACTCCGCTTACCTTGTCTTCTGTGCTAAGACTCAGCTCTGCTGTGTTCTCGGACTGTCTTGCTGTGTTTGACCCCCTGGCCTGGCTTTGACCCTGCTATCGGAACATTCCACTGGTCCTTACCCATTGGACCTCCTAAGCACGCCTGCTGTCCTGCAGTCTGCCTGTCCTACCAAGTTCCTGGCAACCAGCACTACCTACCAGGCAACCCGTGCTTCTGTGGGCACCACACCCCCTGTGTCATCTTCAGGGCTGTGCTGCACTCGGCCGCAAGGGGCGCCCTCTCTGCTACTCGGCCTCACATCAGAGACTCGACAGTATAATCCAGCCATGTCTGAGGCCGGCAGAGGTGCGTCCCCGTTAGAGGCATTATGTCAACAGGCCGCTACTCTGACCCAAGCAATCCAGACACTGCAAGAAGGATACCTCCAGCTAGAGGAGAGATTGCAACACCTGTCAGAGTCATCTGCTTCTGCGGACCCGGTCCCAGCTTCTCCCAGTTCCACCCACGTACGTTCCTCTGTGGCTCCTACGATGGTGTTCCCTCCTCCAGAACCCCGTGTTCCTTTCCCTGAACGGTTTTCCGGGGATCGAAGAAAGTTTAGATCCTTCAGGAATGCCTGCCTATTGTACCTATCCTTGCAGCCCCGGACTTTTGCTTTAGAAACTGTTAAGGTCGGGTTCCTCATCTCCCTGCTATCTAATGAACCCCAGACCTGGGCCCACAGTTTATGGGAACAAAGAAGCCCAGTCATTAACACAGTAGACACATTCCTGGCAGCCATGTCACAACTCTACAGGGACCCCCAGCGTACAGCCACCGCCGAAGCCGCTCTGCATTCACTACAGCAGGGTAGTCGACCAGTGGAGGACTATACCGTGGACTTCCGTTGGTGGTCTGCAGACACAGGCTGGAACGAGGCTGCCCTCAAGCACCAGTTTCGCTTAGGACTTTCTGAGTCTCTCAAAGATGAGCTGGCCAGGATTGGGGTCCCCACTACACTTGAGGATCTCATCCAGTCATCCATCCAGCTGGATCGACGTTTACGTGAGAGACAGTCCGAACGAGCTCAGTCCTCCAGGCCTGCCATGATGCCGCCTAAGGTTTCCACTTCATCAGTGCCGGCTCCCACCGGTACTTCTATCCCAGTTCCTAGACAAATCGGCCTGCTACGTTCCGCATTAACCCCTGATGAAAGGCGTCATTGTATGCAATCAAGGCTCTGCCTCTATTGTGGAGGAAGCGGACATTTCTTGTATAACTGCCCCAGAAGGCCCAAGAAGCCACCTTCCTACCCTCCAGTGTATTTCCAGGTTTCCGGAGCTTCCCCTTCACACCTAGTGCTACCCATTACGCTGCAATTTGGAAAAGAAGAGATCCGGCTTGCAGGCCATTATTGATTCTGGAGCATGCAGCTGCTTTGTGGACTTGAACCTGGTGAGAAACCTGAAGTTGCCCCTCCTCCAAAAGAAACAGGGACTTGAAGTCCGCCTGGCCGATGGCACATTGCCTAGTTCTGGCCCTGTTACCCAGGAGACTGTCCCTCTGCTTATCACCACTCCTGATGGCCATCAGGAATTCATACGCTTTGACGCTCTAAGCTCGCCTATGTCTCCAGTTATCCTAGGAATTCCATGGCTCCAAGCCCACAACCCTCAGATCAATTGGATCAAGAAGGAGGTCCTGTTCACCTCTCCCTATTGCCAGCAGCATTGCTTTATTCCTGAACCCAGAGACATTACCAGTTGCTTGACAGTCCACCCTGTATCTACCACTAACCAGAATATACCCCAGGCATACCAAGAATTCCTGGATGTCTTTGATAAGAAAAAAGCTGACGTTCTACCACCACATCGGCCATATGACTGTCCAATAGAATTACTTCCAGGGGCCGAGATTCCATTTGGACGAATATTCCCTCTCTCTGAAATGGAATTGGGAACTCTGCGACAATATATCGATGAAAATTTGGCTAAGGGCTTCATCCGAGCTTCCTCCTCTCCTGCCGGTGCCGGAATCTTTTTTGTCGAGAAGAAAGACAAGTCTTTAGGACCATGCGTGGATTATAGGGAGCTCAATAAAATCACAATAAAGAACCGCTACCCACTGCCATTAGTTCCTGAACTTTTCCAGAGATTCCGTACGGCCCAAGTATTTACCAAGCTCGACCTCCGGGGTGCCTATAACCTTGTTCGGATCCGTGACGGCGATGAATGGAAGACAGCATTCAGAACGAGGTTCGGACACTTCGAGTATCTTGTAATGCTATCTGGGCTCTGTAATGCCCCAGCGACGATTCAGCACTTCGTCAACGATATTTTCCGGGAATATCTTGACTACTTCGTCATCATCTATCTGGATGACATTCTCATATTTTCGGCTACTCTGGAGCTCCACCGGACCCATGTAAAGACAGTGCTGCTCACACTAAGAAAACATGGACTTTATGTGAAAGCGGAAAAGTGTGACTTCGAGAAGAAATCAATACAATTCCTAGGACTGATCATCTCCACGGGCGGTGTAGCTATGGATCCACAGAAAGTGCAGGCAATCCTGGATTGGCCAACTCCATCAGATAAGAAAGGGGTGCAAAGGTTTGTGGGCTTTGCGAACTTCTATAGGAGGTTTATAAGAAACTTCTCCTCCATCATCTCACCCATTACCCAGTTGACCTGCTTACATACCCGTTTCCAGTGGTCCTCCGAAGCCCAAACTGCTTTCGAGAGACTAAAGTTATTGTTTACCTCTGCACCAATCCTTCAACACCCTGAGCCTGCCCTGCCATACATCTTGGAGGTCGATGCCTCAGAAGTAGCTACAGGGGCAGTCCTTTCACAACGCCAGGGACCCAAGTCCTTGCTTCACCCCGTGGCCTTCTCCTCGCGGAAAATGAGCCAGCCCGAGAGGAACTATGATGTAGGAGACCGCGAGCTCTTGGCCATTAAAACAGCCTTAGAGGAGTGGAGATACCTTCTTGAGGGGTCTGCTCACCCCATAATGATATTTACAGATCATCGGAACCTCGAATACCTCCGTACTGCCAAACGTCTGAGACCCCGTCAAGCCCGCTGGGCTCTGTTCTTTTCAAGGTTCAACTTCCACATCACCTACCGTCCCGGCTCCAAGAACAGAAAGGCCGATGCCTTATCCCGAATGTTTCCCGATACTCCGGAGGAGACAATATCTAGTACAATCCTGTCACCTCAGAACTTTCTTCTGATCCAACCCGATCTAAGATCTTCTCTTGAACAGGCTTCCCTCCAATGCCAGGAACCAGAAGCATCCTCTCTAAGAAACCAGGAAGGGTACCTCTGGCATCAGGACAAGATCTTCGTTCCGCAACAAACCCGAATACAGGTACTGAAGACCTTGCATGACCACCAACTCGCTGGCCACTTCGGAGTGCGGAAAACTACGGATCTTATCCAACGATCCTTCTGGTGGCCTACCTTGAAATCTGATTGCAGGGAGTTTGTTAGCTCCTGCACTACCTGCCAGCGAAATAAAGGGTCCAACGTCAAGTCGTGGGGTCTGTTACGTCCTCTGCCAGTGCCAGAACAACCATGGAGAAATATATCTATGGACTTTATAGTAGAGCTGCCCCCATCCGAAGAATCTACAACAATCCTGGTAGTTGTGGACCGTCTATCCAAAATGGCGCACTTCTTGCCCATGGCAGGAACTCCTTCTGCTGCAGAAACAGCAAAAATTTTCATAAGGGAGATAGTCAGGCTCCATGGCCTTCCTGACAGCATTGTGTCTGATAGAGGGGTACAATTCACCTCCCGGTTCTGGAGAGAGCTCTGCAAAGCACTATCAATCAAGGTGTGCCTGTCCTCAGCCTATCACCCCCAAAGCAACGGTCAAACTGAAAGGACCAACCAGATCCAGGACGACTGGATCTCTCTACTCCCTTGTGTGGAGTTTGCTTACAACAATGCAGTACACTCAACCACCAATCAATCTCCGTTTTGGGCCAACTACGGTTTCCATCCTTCATTTCTACCTAATGTCATTCCGGAAGCCTCAGTTCCAGCAGTTCAAGACAGGATAAGCTCCATTCAGGCTAATTATCAAACCCTCCGGCTAACCATGCAGAAAGCGCAAGAGGACTACAAGAAACAATATGACAAGAGGAGAGGAGAGAGTCCTAGCTTTGAGGTTGGAGATAAGGTCTGGCTCTCTTCAGCAAATCTCAAGCTCCCTTGCCCCTCCCGGAAATTGGGTCCAAGATTTATCGGTCCATTCGAAATTAAACGAAAAATCAACCCAGTAGCTTTTGAACTGTTACTACCAAGTTCGTATAAAGTGCATCCTGTGTTTCACGTTTCTCATCTTAAATCTGTTGTCTCTAGTCCTTTTCCAGGAAGAGAAGAAGACCCTCCGCCTCCAGTCTCAGTGGGAGATGAAGCCGAATTCGAGGTAGAATCCATCCTGGACTGTCGCAAAAGAGGTAGGACTATTCAATTTCTTATTAAATGGAAGGGTTATCCAGCAGAAGAAAATTCTTGGGAACCTGCAGGCAACATACATGCTCCTAGACTTCTCCAGAGATTCCGTGCCAGATACCCTGAAAGATGGGCCCGGGTGGGCATCCGGAGGCTGCCCCTTGGGGGGGGGCACTGTCAGGGAACCAACAGCAGGCGAAGGACTTTAGGACCCAGCATCTCTGGCAGGAGAAGGGCTTTAGGACCCAGTATCTCTACAAGCAGGTCACATGGGCCTATATAAGGAAGTCTGCTAGTGTCTGCATTTGCTGGATTATCGTCAGCTTCTCCTGTGTTCCTGTGTCTTGCATCTCCTGCCTGTCTGATCTCCTGTGTACCAAACCCGGCTTGCCTGACCTGCTCCTGTTGACTTCCTAGCGTATACCTGACCCCAGCCTGGCTAACGGACCTTGTCTTCTGTGCTAAGACTCAGCTCTGCTGTGTTCTCGGACTATCTTGCTGTGTTTGACCCCCTGGCCTGGCTTTGACCCTGCTATCGGAACATTCCACTGGTCCTTACCCTTTGGACCTCCTAAGCACGCCTGCTGTCCTGCAGTCTGCCTGTCCTACCAAGTTCCTGGCAACCAGCACTACCTACCAGGCAACCCGTGCTTCTGTGGGCACCACACCCCCTGTGTCATCTTCAGGGCTGTGCTGCACTTGGCCACAAGGGGCGCCCTCTCTGCTACTCGGCCTCACATCAGAGACTCGACAGATCCACATCACCATGCCAGACACAACCTCACACACCCCAAAAGTCTAGCTCTAAACTCTCTCCAAACACATGAAAACATCCTCATCAAACCAGCTAATAAAGGTTGTAGCATTGTGCTCCAAGATAAAAGCGAGTACATCCGGGAGGCCCTGAGACTGCTGGGAGACTCACACAAATATATGAAATATATGAAACTAACGAACGACCCATTACCTGATTTCACTATGGAGGCCACAGTCCTAGTGAACCAAGCACTCACAGACCACGTCATTACCAAAAGTGAAGCATCATTCCTAGTCAAAAAATACCATCACACGTCTTATTTTTATCATTTACCCAAAGTACATAAACGTACTACTAACCCTTGGTCACTGGGAGTTACAATCCATTTGAGCCAATAATCCCTTCATATCCAACATCATTTTTAACGGTCGTTACATTGACGGCGTAATCATCATCTTTGTCTCCCACTGGAATAACAACAATATGAGCTTAGCCCTCACCTCAGTACTGCAAGAACCTCACCTGAAAGATAGCATACCAACAAAACCAAACCTACAGAAAAGCCCCAAACATAAAAGGTAAAATAGCACAGAGTAAACTCAAAACCACTAAACATATATCCCCATCAATTAAATTATTTTCCATCATCGGGATTTACCAGTGCCGAAAACCTCTCATGCAGTTTTGTCCACCATGGACAAAAATAATTTATTGTAAAAGGGAAAGTATACAAAATAAAAGAATTCTACACATGCTCCACCGAATATGTAGTCTACTGCTTGTCCTGTCCTTTTGGACTGCATTACGTAGGCCGAACAATACGCAGCTTGCGCAAATGTTTCAGGAAACTCTGCAGGTTCATTGAAGCCGGCAAAGATGAGCATAGCGTTCCCTGACACTTCACAGAATACTATGAAAAATCCACCGCGGGCCTCAAAGTATGGGTCATTGAATCCATCCCTGCCAGTTTCGTGGAGGCAGAGAGATTTCAAAGTCTCTGTCAAAGGGAAACATACTGGATATATGCCCTACATGTACTCTCTCCAGGAGGATAAATGCGGAAATAGAAATCAGCACCAAACTCTAAAACTGAGATACGATATCCTCATACATCATTAACATCCACTGCGATCCTTGCATTTGCCACACACACCTGGACAGATGAGGTACAACTCACAATACTGTGA
This sequence comes from Rana muscosa, assembly GCA_029206835.1. Lineage (NCBI taxonomy): Eukaryota > Metazoa > Chordata > Amphibia > Anura > Ranidae > Rana > Rana muscosa. The sequence goes on along the minus strand of JARGYO010005626.1, from coordinate 72,483,082 downwards.
ACAATTCCTTTCTTCGCTCAGCATCAAATGAGCGTGACATTCAACATAGAATGTACTTAACATTTTTCATCCAACATCAAATGTACTCAACCTTTCCCTTTCAACATCGAATGTACCAAACATTTTCCATTCAACATCGAATGTACTTGACAATCCCACTCCCCATTCAGCATCGAATGTACTTGACATTCAACATCGAGTGTACTGAACAATTTTCATTCAACACCGAACGTACTTAACATTGGTCATTCAATATCGAATATACTCAACATTTTACATCGAATGTACTTGACTCTCTCTATCACCATACACATTATGGCCCAACGAAGCACCTTTGGTTATAATCTATCCCTCTATATATATGTATGGATAGGTACTCATATGTACCTGCTTTTTTGCCACTGAACATAGAATGTACCAAACTCTTCCCATTCAACATCTATTGTACTTAACAATTTCATTCTTCATTCAGCATCGAACATACTTGACATTCAGCATCGAATGTACTCAATATTATTATTATTTTTTTACACCAATGTACTTGACTTCCTTCATCACCCAACGTAGTAACTTTGGTTGTAATCTATCACCCCTATATGTATGTAGGACAGATACTCATATATATATATATATATATATATACGCACGCTTCCATCTCATTATGCTGTTACATTGTGCTAATCCTGCTCTAACCCTGTCTGTTCCTTCCAGGACCATTAAGATCAGACACACACTAAATCTAATGTGCTGAATATGTCACATGTCCAGTCACATGACTCTGGCCCTTTATGAAACCAACATCCATCGGGTCTACACTCTGCCCCTCTTTTCCCCCAGCCTATCAGCAGACACCAACCCCTCCCCTCTCCCCTCCCCCTCACCTCTCATAAGCTCTTTGAGCAAGCATGGGCGTAGGTCTGACAAAGGAGCCGTGTATGCTCCGAAACGCGTTACTGCCCACCAACTTCATCTGATGTCACATCGGCCGCGTGCGTTCCAGCTTGGTTTCAGAACCCGGGCCGCTCCACGTATCTTCACCACTTCACCAATCCACGTCACCAGGGACTCTGACAGCTGCAGGGCAGCTCTCTCTCTCCCCCAGACAGACAAGGATTACAGAAAAAATATAAGTAAAAAATGCAGCGCTAGAAAGTGAACATGGGACTAAGGAATTGACTCCAGTCCAAATGTGGCTTAGACAGGATGCTCTAGCCACCACAGTCTAAGTCCACAGTGTAAATAAATATAAAAAATTCAATAAAGAAAAAAACACAACCACACCAAAGTATACTAATGAATAAAATTAGTGAATGTAAAATGACACTAATTAGAAATTGAACAGCATATATAGTACAGAGGTGCACCAACAAAGGACGAATTAATAAAAAATATGTATATGTGAATATACTGATGAATGAGAGTCCAGAGCCAAAGGTGGTGATACAGGAAAAAAGCTTCTTCCAGATGAGAACTGTGCCTAATTGCAAAAAGTGACACCCAAGTGACTGGTGATCCTGCTTACCAGATGGCAGTGACTGTAACCACAGTCTCACCCAGCTCAGGGGATAGGGCCTCCCCACAGCCTAGCAGTATCCTGATTAGTGCCTCATCAGCCGATGTAAACTCAGAATGAGAAAAGAGAAAGAACCTCCATGGTGTAGTATATCAAATGAAATTTAATCAAAAGTAAGGATTGCACTTACAAAATCCAATAGATCAATCAGCGGTAAACAGCTTATAGACATAAGCGGCAATGCAGCGGTAAAACAAACGGCGTCTATTCAAATCTTCCCGGGTCAAAGATGCGACAAAGTACCCCGAATTAGTGGGTCCTAACCTGTTAATAGAATGAAAGAACCTAGTGACACTAGGTTCTTTCATTCTATTAACAGGTTAGGACCCACTAATTCGGGGTACTTTGTCGCATCTTTGAACCGGATACCTTGAAGTCCTTCTGTTCTCATACGGGATTGATGATCCTCACTTATCTGGGAAATTGTACACATATATATCTGTCTTGGATTCACCCGCAAGGGAAGGTTTTCAGTGACCCTCTATAATCAAAGGGTCCATGTTTGGAGGTGAGCGGCCAATTTATCTGTTGGTGGAGGTCTCTCACTGTGTGTGTTTGTTACCACCTGCATGCAATCAAGAGTTCATGTGTCACCTATGAAGATCACGGGGATTATTCATTGATTCACTGTGCTGTTTTCCAGCTATGGATTACTGGCCGGAGTTCCTCTTTAACCCGGAGCTGAAAAAGTCCTGCAGACGATTTCAGGATGTTGAAACAGAGATCCTTTCAGTTTGCGAAATGCCTCATGCCTTATAGCTGTGACTTTATTATGGTGGAAGGTAATCCACACTTCTGCTTACACAAAAAGTCGCTAAATTCAACAGCATAATACTTAGTATTCGAACATGTCAGATGGGACAGGGTCAGAATGTGTGTGCGAAAGGCCGGGCTGACAAAATGCTTCTTGGTTATGAAACTGCAAGTAATGATCTAATACTGGAACTATTCATGAAAACTGGAGGAAAGGAGAGAGCACAGCCATAGACAGGCCATAGACAGGCCCGTAGATCCCCAGAACATAGGCTGAGATGCTGAAAATGACACGCATGCTCCATCACCGTAGAAGACTGAAGGATAGTGGTCCGCTTACAGCTAGAATATATTCTTATGTGAGATTACAGGAGCCTACAACATGCAATTTACAAACGCTCTATAAGACTACATGCACAGAGGAGCTTTGGCCTGTGAGCCTCAAATCCCATTGTTTTTAGAAGCCCCAGAAGGCACAGGTGCAGCCCCATCCAGCCCCACTGCCAACAGCCTGTCAAAAAACAGGCTGAAATATTCAGCAGCTGGACACTGTACCAAGCGGGACTCACGTTTAAAGCTGTATGCAATCAGGGACGTATGCCACTAATACAGTAATTCTGTGTTGGGTGTGGCCCATGATAAATGCTTAACCACTTGCTTACTGGGCACTTATACCCCCTTCCTGCCCAGGACAATTTTCAGCTTTCAGCGCTGTCGCCCTTTGAATGACAATTGCACGGTCATGCAATGCTGTACCCAAACAAAATGTTTATCTTTTTTTTTACACAAATATAGCTTTCTTTTGGTGGTATTTAATCACCACAGGGTTTTTTATTTTTTGCTAAAGAAGCAAAAAAATTCAAAAAAGTAAAAATAAATTTATTTTTAATTTATTTATTTTTTATTGCAAATAGGTCATTTTTTCCTTCACTGATGTGCACTGATGAACCTGCACTGATAGGCACTTATAGGCACTTATAAGGCTGCACTGATGAGGTGGCACTGCTGGGCACTGATGAGGAAGCACTGATAGGTGTCACTGATAGGCACTGATAAGCGGCACTGAAGGGCACTGATAGGTGGCACTAATAGGCAGCACTGATAGGCGTCACTGATGGGCACTGATTGGCAGCACTGATGTGCACTAATAGGTGGCACTGGTGGGCACTGATTGGCAGCACTGATGGGCACTGATAGGTGGCACTGGTGGGCACTGATTAGCAGTACTGATGGGCACTGATAGGTGGCACTGGTGGGCACTAATTAGCAGCACTGGTGAGCAGATGTTGGGACCGATGTCCCTGTAACAGAAGTCGTTTGCCAGCTTTCTTCTTTTCTCCTCACGCCATCAGCATGAAGAAAAAAAAAGCTAATAACCAGCTTCTGTTTACTCCTGTAATCAGTTGTCATTGGCTGACAGCTAATCACGTGGTAAAGGGTGGCTATGATTGGCCCTTTACCCCGGACTGTGATCAGCCGAGTCTGAAGGACTCAGCGATCACAGAGCGTGCCACCCCCTGCAGCGCGCAAGCAGTGGGAGCACGTCTATCGACGCCCTCCAAGCACTGGAAGCCCACGCTGTAGCCTTCTTTCAGCTATAGCGCGGGTGGAAAGTGGTTAAGGGTCCCTGCTGTCAAGGTCCTGTGAGTTGGATGGCGCGGGTGTTGGACTGGTAAGGCTGCAGGCTGATGAGAGGTCTGTCCAGACCCAAAGCACACTGTAGAACTAGCAAGAGATAGCCCGGCCGTGGGTGGTTAGCAGGTAAAAGCAGCTTCAGCTGGATTCATCCAGGCCATGTCCCCAACATGTTTCGCCAACTCAAACTCACTCATCCATGTCTTTATGGCCCTTGCTTTGTGCACTGGTGCACAGTCATGTTGGAACAGGAAGGGGCCACCCCCAAACACCTTAAGAGTTCCCTTCACTGGAACTAAGGGGCCAAGCCCAACCCCTGAATAACTACCCCCAACCATAATCCCCCCTCCACCAAATGATTTGGACCAGTGCACAAAGCAAGGTTCATAAAGACATGGATGAGTGAGTTTGGGGTGGAGGAACTTGACTGTGCTGCACATAGTGCTGACCTCAACCCGATAGAACATCTTTGGGATGAATTAGAGCGGAGACTGCGAGCCAGGCTTTCTCATCCAACATCCCTGCCTGACCTCACAAATGTGTGTAAAGTTCATGTGCGTATAAAGGCAGGTGTCCCAATACTTTTGGTAATATAGTGTATTCTGGCTGTATTATTTTCAGTGGACTTGATGGACTTTTTAGTTCATTTACCAGCGATAACATACTTTAAGGGATAAGAACTTTATTTATGCAATTCTGGTCACTAAATGTGCGTTATTTCTATGAACATATTACTGATTTACCATTTTCAAAGGATTGCACACCTGTTTTTGGTTTATTTATTTTTGGCATACCCAAGAAGAGGATTGCTTGGGATAAAAGGTCAGTGTTTATATTTGTCTAAACTTTATTGCCATCTTGTGGCCAGAGGAGAATTCCCAGATGACCATTGTGACCAATGTGTAATAACAGCCGTGACAAGTTTGACTGCTGTCACCAAGACAGAACATTACTGTACATTTTTTTATTTTTTTTAACTGTATGCTGTAAAAGATGTCTTTGAACAATACAGTACGTTAAGATAAATAAAGATTTTTTTTTTTACAAACCGCATCGCTGTTGTAATTTTGCCATAAAACAATTTACCAGAATTGCTAATCCTACAACATGCAGAACTGTAGGCATCAGATTAGACTCAAATAAAATAATTCATAGCATTACAGGTAAGAACTCATGACTCATAACTCACTGATAATGATACTAATTTATTAAGTACTTCATTATTTAGGAGACACTAGAAGGTTTCAAAAACACGTGCTATTTCAATTTAAACCAGTATTTTTCTAGTATTTTCTTAAAGGTTTAAAGCAGAACTAAACCCAAAAGCAAATCTTTATTATATTGCAGCCTACCAATTCTTAGATGTGGTGGCTGCACTATTTTTCTTTTTTTAAATTTTCTTTCCTTTATTTCTACCTGGTGATCCAGCCAGTAAGTCTGTTGTTTTTCAGAACAAGCTGTCCTGCAGATGTAGCAGTTAGAAGGTTGAGACAAACCGTTTAACACTAATAGGAGTGCTTACGATGATCAGCTTTTTTTTTTTTTCTTTCATGTAAAACCTTTATCCCAAAACCCACACTGCAGTTACACTGCTTGTGTAACTGGAGTGTGAGCTGGAGTTTGGCTTTGATTTGATAGTGTATCTAAATCTGTTAGTACATCTAATATCCCCCTCGCCCAGACTTTGTGCACCCAGGTGGATTATACCGTGTTTTGTTTTTTTCAGGACAAATTGGGCTTTCATTAGGTGGTAAATGGTAATTGTTCCTGATTTTTTTTTATTATTATTATCAAAGTAAAGCTGACCAAAAAAAGTTAAAAAACACATTTTTTTTTTTAATTTAAGTGTAAATTTTTTGCTACTACCAAAGAACAACCCAAAATAAATTCTGCTGCTCCTGACAATTGCAGCGATACCACATATGGTTATGTTAGTTGTTGTTTGTACCCGTAGTATAGCTCAGAAACAATAGTGCGCATTTTGCTTCTTTTTTTTTTTATCCTACCTAAAACACACCGACACTAACTGACACTGATACTAATTAAAAAAAAATCCTGTCCATAAAATACTGACCTTAACCTTTGACCTAAACACTAACCCTGGCACTGACCTAAATCAAACCTTAACCGGTTCCCGAGCGGCTCCTGCACATGTACATCGGCAGAATGGCACGGCTGCACAAAGTAACGTATATTTCTGTTACTTTGAATTTCACGCAGTGCGGGCGCGCGTGCACCGCAAGCTCCGTGACCATGCCCGCGGGACTCGCGGACTCGATGTCCGCCGGTGTCCCACGATCGGGTCACAGAGCGGCAGAACGGGGAGAGGCCAGTGTAAACAAGGCATCTTCCCGTTCTGCCTAGTGACAGGACACTGATCGTCTGCTCCATTTCATCCGGAGCAGTGATCAGTGTCCTGTCACAGTAAGCCCCTCCCCCACACAGTTAGAATCACTCCCTAGGACACACTTAACCCCTTCCTAGCCCCCTAGTGGTTAACCCCTTCCCTGCCAGTCACATTTATACAGTAATCAATGCATTTTTATAGCACTGATCGCTGTATAAATGTGAATGGTCCCAAAATGCGTCAAAAGTGTCCGATGTGGCCGCCATAATGTCGCAGTCACGATAAAAATCGCTGATTGACGCCATTACTGGTAAAAAAAAAATATTAATAAAAATGCCATAAAACTATCCCCTATTTTGTATACGCTATAACTTTTGCGCAAACCAATCAATAAATGCTTATTGCGATTTTTTTTAACCAAAAATATGTAGAAGAATAAGTATCGGCCTAAACTGAGGGAAAAAAAAAATTATATATATATTGGGGATATTATAGCAAAAAATTTAAAATATTGCTTTTTTTTCAAAATTGTCGCTTTATTTTTGTTTATAGCGCAAAGAATAAAAATCGCAGAGGTGATCAAATACCACCAAAAGAAAGCTTTATTTATGGGGAAAAAAAGGACGTTAATTTTGTTTGGGAGCCACGTCGCACGACCGCGCAATTGTCAGTTAAAGCGATGCAGTGCCGAACCGCAAAAAGGGGCCTGGTCATTTGGCAGTCAAATCCTCCGGGGCTGAAGTGGTTAATCTAGGTTTGTTTTTGTTTTTATTTCAAATTTTTTTTTTCTACACACACTTTTGTATATATCTCTGCAAGGACAGAGAGGTGATACAATGTATCTCTCTCATCCATTAAAGTGGTTGTAAACCCACTTTGTAAACAAACACCTACAGGTAAGCCTAGATTTATGCCCCGTACACACGATCCGAATATCGTACGACAGATCGAACGAATTTTTTCGCTTAATAGTCGCAAGTAAAATTAAATAGGTTATTAAAGTCATGAAAATTATTGTACGACAGAAAAAAAAATCGGAAGTGATGTCATGTGTTGTAATGTATTTGTATTGTATTTTCGGACGACAACTGTACTGACTAAACGAAAATCGTACGATTTGTTATCGTACGAGGAAAATTTTCGTGCACGTCCGATTAAATAATATCGGATGAACTGTCATGATCGGCTCTCGAAGCTCTGTACTAACGATCCGATTATCGTACGATTCTTCCTCGGACGAAATTTTCCGTACGATATTCGGATCGTGTGTACGGGGCTTAAGGCTTACCTGTAGGTGCATGAAATATCTCCTTAACCTACACGGTTAAGGAGATATTTGCATTTAAAAGCGGCGACGCTGACGTCACGCGCATGCGCATGGGGTTAACCCCATTCACAAATTCGGCTAGGTCGCAGAATTCGACGACGTAGCCGAATTTGATGGCTCACGCGCGCATGTGTGGAGTCATGTCTTCGCCGCTCCGGCCAATCACAGCGCCGGAGCGGCGCTGTGATTGGCTGGTGCGGCGATACCTGGAAGTAACATTCCGGCTATCGCCGCAGCGATTGATGCGGCTGAAGAGGGAGACGAGGACGGCTTCAGGGGCCCCGATCTAAGGTAAGTGATGCATAATGAGTCATATTAGCTCATTATGCCTTTCTCTTACAGCTAGTTGGGAAAAAAAAAATAGTGGGTTTACAACCACTTTAACAGAGATAGAAAACGTATCACTGTGATAGCCAATCAGAGGCTATCACAGCGATCAGGTGACCCGGAATTGGACGGTCCGGGTCCCGCTCATTAGAACGGGGCCTGTGGCTCTCTGTGAGACCCTGGTCTCTGTGCTGGGAGCACGCCGTGGCAAAATTAAAAATCCTTTCACAGGTAAAAGAGTTCATATGCAAATACATATACAAAATGTATAACAAAAGCAGTTCATATAGGAAAACATGTAAGATCAACACAATTAAAAGATGATCGTCAGACAGGTCTGATCAGGAATAAAACAAGATTTTTGGAAACCAATATACAAGGAAGCTCCAGCGGCAGCATGTGTCATCACGCTACATAGCCATTAAATGCAAAGTTTAGAAGCACATTTAAAAGGAATTGACAGGCAGCAAGATGCTACATAAAAGCCAAGCATTCCCTACAATAAAACATGAAGAGAGCAGTGCTATGCTAGTATTATTAGTGTCAGATTTATTATACGATGTATCTGAAGTCATCAGAGAAAAGTACATGTAATGCTTTGATCATACATCTGATATCATTTACTGGGCTACTACTATTTTTAGACAAAATTCCTTTTTTTTTCTATCAGGAGGAATGCACATATCCTGGGTTAAAGGGCTCATCCATTATACCTAGGATTTCACTTTTAGGTGTTGCTATCTATAGACCAGAGTTCTCCAAACTTTCAAAACAAAGGGCAAATTTACTATCGTTCAGATAGGGGGGCCCGACTAGGGTTGCCACCTGTCCAGGGTTCACTCGGACAGTCCGGGTTTTAAATCGTGTGTCCAGGTTTCAGTCCACCTGAAACCCGGACACATTATTCAGACAGAAATGTGGCTTGGAACAGGGCTTGACATGAGGGTGAGGGGGCACTAAGTGCAACACACTACTATTCTTTTTTGGGGGCTCAAAGGTGTCCCAGGTCTGTTACAATCCTATAGTGTATACTAAAACACAAAAAAAAAATGTACTGTGCGCCGCTAACGTGTTTGGGTTTGGCTTGAAGAAAAAGTGGCAACTGGTCAGTTTGAGTAAACAATGCTCCATCTTTGGTGTTAGGAGGTAAAATATTGCCCCATCATTGGTTACAGGGGGAAAAATAGTGCCCCATCATTGGTGCCAGGGAGAGAAATAGTGCCCCATCATTGGTGCAAGGGAGAGAAATAGTGTCGCATCATTGGTGCAAGGAAGAGAAATAGTGCCTCATCATTGGTGCCAGGGAGAGAAATAGTGCTCCATCATTGGTGCCAGGGAGAGAAATAGTGCCCCATCATTGGTGCAAGGGAGAGAAATAGTGCCGCATCATTGGTGCAAGGAAGAGAAATAGTGCCCTATCATTGGTGTCAGTGGGAGGAATGTGCCTGATTGTTAGTATCAATGGGAGAAATAGTGCCTGATTGTTAGTGTCAGTGGGAGGAATAGTGCCCCATCAATGGTGTCAGTAGGAGGAATAGTGCCCCATCAATGGTGTCAGTAGGAGGAATAGTGCCCCATCAATGGTGTCAGTGGGAGGAATAGTGCCCCATCAATGGTGTCAGTAGGAGGAATAGTGCCCCATCAATGGTGTCAGTAGGAGGAATAGTGACCCATCAATGGTGTCAGTAGGAGGAATAGTGACCCATCAATGGTGTCAGTGGGAGGAATAGTGACCCATCAATGGTGTCAGTAGGAGGAATAGTGACCCATCAGTGGTGTCAGTGGGAGGAATAGTGCCCCATCAATGGTGTCAGTGGGAGGAATAGTGACCCATCAATGGTGTCAGTAGGAGGAATAGTGACCCATCAATGGTGTCAGTGGGAGGAATAGTGCCCCATCAATGGTGTCAGTGGGAGGAATAGTGCCCCATTTTTGGTGTTAGTAGGAGGAATAATGCCAAATTGTTGTTTCAGTGGGCGGAAATGTGCCCCATTGTTGGTGTCAGTGATAATACCCCAAGGGCCAGATAAAGGCAAGTAAAGGGCCGCATCAATTTTCTTGGCCGCAGTTTGGAGACGATTGACATAGGCAAATGTTTTTTTAGCTTTTTTAGTTTTTTTATTTAATGAGGAACATGGATGCATACAAGTCTGGTGAATCACCCACTGGTTTCAAGATACCCTCCTCACCAAAGTTCCTAAATGTTGCCCTTTCAAACTCGAGTTCATTCCTGTTGCAATTTTGAACAGTAAAATACATGAATAATCCAATACAAACTATGGGAGATTTTGGTAAATGCTGCAGCATAGAAAACTGTATTTCTGAGTTTTTGAAAAAATAGGGTTATGCCGCGTACACACGATCGTTTTTTCTGATGAAAAAAGACCGATGGACTTTTTTCATCAGACAAACCGATTGTGTGTGGGCCCCATCGGTCTTTTTTCCATCGGTATAAAAAAATAGAACATGTTTTAAATTATACCGATGGAAAAAAAAACGATAGCAAATTCTGATCGTCTGTGGGGAACTCCATCAGAGAAAAAACCCACGCATGCTCAGAATCAAGTCAACGCATGCTCAGAAGCATTGAACTTCATTTTTCTCGGCTCTTCGGAGTGTTTTACGTCACAGCGTTTGGGACGGTCGGATTTTTGACTGATGGTGTGTAGGCAAGACTGATGGAAGTCAGCTTCATCGGATTTCCGATGGAAAAATCCATCAGATTTTATTCAATCGGAAATCCGATCGTGTGTACAAAGCATTAGAGTTTGATACATAATACTGCCCATGGGACTTTTATGATGTATGCCATGAAAACCAAATTTCTAAAATTATCACATCTTATTAATATCTACCAAAATGTTTTTAAAAATGCATTTAAAGTGATACATACAAATATGAAAATAATTTGTCAGTTATTTGCATGTGGAAGAATTTTGAAATGTGATGTAGAAGGAGACTGTAACGACAGGCGTTAACGTCGTTTAGATATATTCCATTTCCGAACACACAGCAGCTACCAGACACTCCACAGTCAGGCGACCGCTTCCCATAGGAATAATCCTCCCAGATATACGAGACAAACACTCTGTATGAAGTTTCCAGCAGGTCTGACATTCTTTATTGACAAACTTCAAGTTTTATACACACAGAGAGGAGGTTCTTACATTCCTCATTTTCCTCTGACAATACACCTTTGACCAGACCTAATTTACATTAGCTAATTAACTACAGCTGATGACTCAGACACGTGACCTTTAGGCTAGCCTCACTGTCTTTTAAACTACAGTACCCAGTATCAAAGGACTTCACACAATAGTTACATAACGAGCTTCCAATACACATCTGACAGCTCTTAGCAGACAACAGGTGGGTTTATTAGCTAATCCCTTTACATCTTACATGACTATGCATAACCTTTATGTTCCTCAGACTATCTGTCTGCTAGTTTATAATACCTATAATTACAGACTTAATTACCCCAAGCCACAATAGACAATAGAATGCAATCACACCCTGCCCCATCACAGCAATTAGCACACAGCAGCCAACACACAATATACACACAATATATGCAATGTATATACAGCATTGAATCTGACTAGCACAGATCATAGTGGGGTTCTCATTCACCCTGTGCCCAAAGTGACCCCTGTCACAGAGACAGATATCCATCATAATTAGGTTCTTCTCTAAAGTAAACTCTATGTTTATGTAGCGCCCCTTTACTTTTCAGGGGTGCTATGTACTTAAATTTAGGGGTTGGTCTGAGATAGTAGCCAGGCTCAGACCACTTTGATTTGTTAGTACTCGCTTCTGCCTATGTGATGTAGCCTGACGCACAGTTCCCTGTGGCCTGTAGGTGGCACTGCCATATCAGGTCAGGGTTGAACCGTGGGTGACATTGCTATGCCTTAGGGTGTCCTCTCTCGGCAGTGGTGCGGTGGGTGTGGTTGGCCTGCTGTGCATGCTGGGAGGGGATACATAAGGGGCAGACGCAGTCGGGAGACTGGAGCGCTGGGGAGTGAGCGGTTCGCACCGCCGGCCCTTCAGGCCGAGGGTGTGCATGTGTACCAGTCTCAGGCACCTTTAGCCTGGGGCTGCATCTGCACTAGTAGGCCCAGCACCTTTAGCTGGGGCCTATCTTAAGAAGAGGAATCCCAGGGTACCCTGGAGAGGGTGGAACCGCTCAAAGAAGAGGAGACCGGGGGAGGACCTTTCTGATGGACCGGTGAGAGTTCACGGTGAAAGAGAGGCCTGTTACCTTCTTTAGGAAAACCTAAAGTGAACGTTCGAGCATCACTCCGGCTGCTAGGATCCGCTCTTACAGGGGACTATCCAGGTGAGCTAAACCTACTCGGGATCGAGTAGCGACTATCGTACCAGTTTGTGCCTGGACCTATCTCCCAAACCTTACTGTCCTTTCTCTCATCCACCTTTCCTGTCTGCTGAACTTGAACTTGCTTATAAAATAAACTCAGCGTTGGAGTGAAGCCGCGTACAAACGACCGGTTTTACCGATGAAAACAGTCCGATGGATTTTTTTCATCGGACAAACCGATCGTCTATGGGCCCCATCGGTCTTTTTTCCATCGGTATAAAAAAATAGAACATGTTTTAAATTATACCGATGGAAAAAAAAACGATAGCAAATTCTGATCGTCTGTGGGGAACTCCATCGGAGAAAAAACCCACGCATGCTCAGAATCAAGTCAACGCATGCTCAGAAGCATTGAACTTCATTTTTCTCGGCTCTTCGGAGTGTTTTACGTCACAGCGTTTGGGACGGTCGGATTTTTGACTGATGGTGTGTAGGCAAGACTGATGGAAGTCAGCTTCATCGGTTTTCCGATGGAAAAATCCATCGGTTTAACCACTTGAGAGCCGCGCTATAGACAAAAGACGTCTGCAGCGCGGCTCTCAAGTGCTGAGTGGACGTCCATGGACGTCCTCCTGTTTCTCTCCCCACTGCGCGCCGCCGAGGGCGCGCGGCGGGGAACAGCTGTGCCCGCCGTGGTCACGTGATGCCGATGCGCGTGCCTGGCGGCCGCGATGTCCGCCAGGCACCCGCGATCGGCTGTGACAGAGGCAGGACGTGGATCTCTGTGTGTAAACACAGAGATCCACGTCCTGTCAGGGAGAGAGGAGACCGATGCTGTGTCCCTTGTACATAGGGACACAGATCGGTCACCTCCCCCAGTCAGTCCCCCTCCCCCCACAGTAAGAAACACTAATAGGGAACATATTTAACCCCTTCCTCGCCCCCTAGTGTTAACCCCTTCCCTGCCAGTCACATTTATACAGTAATCAGTGCATTTTTATAGCACTGTTCGCTATATAAATGTGAATGGTCCCAAAATAGTGTCAAAAGTGTCCGATATGTCCGCCGCAATATTGCAGGCCTGCCAAAAATCGCAGATCGCCGCCATTACTAGTAAAAAAAAAAAATATAATAAAAATGTCATAATTCTATCCCCTATTTTGTAGGCGCTATAACTTTTTCGCAAACCAATCACTATACGCTTATTGCAATTTTTTTTACCAAAAATATATAGAAGAATACGTATCGGCCTAAACTGAGAAAAAAAATTGTTTTTTAAAAAAAATTGGGAAAAAGTAAAAAAATATTGTGTTTTTTTTTCAAAATTTTCTGTCTTTTTTTGTTTATAGCACAAAAAATAAAAACCGCAGAGGTGATCAAATACTACCAAAAGAAAGCTCTATTTGTGGGGAAAAAATGATAAAAATATCATTTGGGTACAGCGTTGTATGACCGCGCAATTGTCATTCAAAGTGCGTCAGCGCTGAAAGCTGAAAATTGGTCCGGGCACGAAGGGGGTTTAGTGCCCAGTTGTCAAGTGGTTAAAAACCATAGGAAATCCGATCGTGTGTACAGGGCTTAAAAGTGGTGTGGACATTGGCCTTACTGGGGAGAAATAGAGACTTGTCCCTATACTCTAGGAGATGAGAACCAGTCTGCTGGGACACCTTGCTGCAGGACCCAAAGTTGTTAACACCGCTCAACCTCCTCAAACAGGAGGGTACGGGCATATAGCGCGGTGAGCCTTGACCTGCGAGTGAGCCAAAGGCAAGGAAAAGGTCCGTGTGCTACATTTATATTTTGTGTACAGAAATGCAAGTATAACGAAGGAGTTTAATTTTTGAAATCCAATCCTTTGTCCTGAGGTTTGTGTCTATGAGACTTTCACTTGTGGAACAGTAATTGGGGAGTAATTTGTAATCTGTATGTGCAGTGTGTTTACTGCAAGTAGGCTGAAACTAACCAGGATCTTTTAAAGCTGTTGTAAACCGCAATTTTTTTTTTAAATGGTATAATGTGCTAGTAGTATGCATCGCTTCTGTACCCAATAAATATGCTTAGATTGCTGTACCACAAGTAAGAGTCTCAGAGTCTCCCTGCTGCTTTTGGCGGGTGTAGCACCTTGTTGAGTGCAACCCATCCAAATGGGGTGCTCTGTAATGCCTGCTTATTGTGCAGTGGATGCCTGTTCCAAGGAGGGATACCCTGATTACCAGTACCTAGGTGAGTCTTGATGAATACGCAGCCCCTTTATAACCTATTACACTATTTAGCTAGATGGCATGTTATCATCGCTGCCTACCTCTTTTCATCACTTTTTTACCTGCTCTTTATGCTTGTACCTATATATCCTTATTGATGGTTCAGTGGCCGTGTCTATACACTATGTATTGTTCCCAGCCAGTTCCTTCAATCCCTGGAATATACTGTAGATGGGGCCAGCGTACTCCCTGAAATATTTTAGGAAGTTATCTCCCCACCCCCCCTTGGCTTTATATTGGTATACTCTGCCATACCAGGTTGGTTTTCATCTCTATATAGCAGAATTTGGATTTACCATGAACCAGTCCTATCTTTCTTTTTCCTTTCTTTCCTTTCACCCCCCCCCCTTCTCCCTTTTACCCATCCCCCACCACAAACCCCCCTCCCCTTTCTCCCCTTCCCCCATCTCTCTCTTTCCCTTTTCTCTCCTCCTCCTTCCGTCCTTTCTTCTCTCTTTACTCCCCTCCTCCCCTCCCCTCTTTTTTATTGCCCCCACTCTCCCCCCCTCCCAGTTCCCTTTCTCTCCCTTTCCCCCTCTTTCTCTTCCCTGTCCCCTCATTTTCTCCCACCCCCCTTCTTTCCTCTCCTCCCCTCTTCTTTCTCCATCCCCTTCTACTCTTCTTCTCCTTCCTGTCCTATTCCTTTTCCTTCCCATCTCTTCTCCCCATCCTTGTCTTCCCATTTCTTTTCTATTCCCCTTTATGGTTCCTTTTGTATATATCAGCATATTTACATATACCGGTACATATGTATATAATATACCTTATCTATCTAGCTAGTGCGGAAGACTAATCCATCCACTTTTACACATCCCCCATACTTGCCGTAGGGGAACGTTTGATAGTGTCTTGGCTGTGCTTCTATACATGGGTTTATGGCTAAGCGGCATTGCACCCGTCTCTCCCCTATAAATAAATGTATTTTGTATTTTGTACTAAGTATGTTTACATTTTTGTAATTTTGACTTATATGTACAATTTGCTATTTTCATTCTAAACATCCTCCTCCTGATGAAGCGGTAACATGCCACGAAACATGTAGAGGACCATATGTTCCATGAGCATCTACTATACCTTTGTCTTCATCTTGGACTACACTAAGTATCAGCATACCTGTATAGACACACATATATATATATATATATATGTAGCGATACCTCCAACTAAGGAGGCCGCAGAATTAGATTTGGGCCCTGAGTGCAGCTCCGCCAACCCCCGGCAATAGGCTCTACCCCCTTCTGGCACAGCTAGTACTAACAATCAATGATATATCCTATCCAATATAATAACTAAGCAAGGACACAGTAATGAATTGTAATAGATAAAGTGTTTTACTTATTTTCTCAATATGGATAAAGGGGGTAACAGTAATCACAGTTCAAGATAATCACTCCTAAGGGCAGCGTCCTGCCACTCTAACACACTATGTAGTAACACACGCTACAGGTGCGCCATACGGGCGACCGTTAACTAAGTGCCCTATGGCGCAGTAATCAAACACGCTAGAATCCCCACCAGGCCTGGTTCTAATATTTAACTTAGTCCTTCTTTCTTCACCGGCAGGTCTGTAATGGTGGTGCACTTTAAACAGAGTATAACTTTGTAATCCAAGGGGTATAGAACTTGGTTAAATAAAGCCGCGGGCTCAGTTCTGACAAGGCTCTTCAATAGGGGTATCAAAATAACTTGTAGGCCACGGCAGTCTATAGGCCTATATACAGTAACAGTATCTTAGCTGGGCTTATGCCCTCTCACCCGCCGGACTACGGATCCAGTCCGGGAAACCTCCACCGGCCGTGTCACACACACTCGATCTCTCCAACGATCGGGTCCCCGATCCAACAAGGCTGTAGCGCACAAAGTCAGATGCCACCCAGGCTCGCAGAGGGGGGTGGAAGGCTCTTTGGTGCAGAGCAAGGCCTCAGGCTTCAGGCCTTGCACTCCGACACATCCGCACAGGAGGATCCGTCTGTGAAGTCTCGTGTCCCAAAGAGGCCGAGCCCGGCCTCGCCTCCTCCTTTTATAACCCCTCCCATGAGTCTCTGCGGTGGAACATGTGAAGAATGGGGTTATGGGTGATGTAGTCTCTTCCCATTATAGGGGAACACCCCGCTACACACTCCCCCCACTTAAACTCTTTGGTCCCCAAAGATAAATTTTAACAACAACTATATATAACACTGGACAATTCTGAAAACAATGTTGGGATAGGGGATTCCCACCATAACTGAGGGGTAGAATTCCCTTGCCCACAGGTCACATTATCATGGGTGGCCTGCCTAACTGTGCCAGAGAGTGAGCTGGGGTTGCCCTCCACCAAATGGACAGTGGAGGAATCCGGAATCTCAGCATTTCTCCTAGCAGTGACTACAGAGTCTTCCGAACTGTTCCCCATCTGAGGGTAGGTCAGCTTCTTAGGAGGTCGAATGACTCTTCGAGCCCTTTGCTCTCCTGGAATCTCTGGCTCTGGCGCCACAGGCTCCTCTTCCTCGGAGCAACTATCATGGGCATCTTCCCAGTAATCTGCTGAAGGACTAAAGGGGATGAACTCTGTAGCCTCTGGGTTCAGTGTTTCATCTGTGGTATCTTGGGTGACTGGAAGATCTATGATAGAAGTTCCTGGAGTTGGGGAAGACCACAGCCAATCAAGTTCTCCCTCCTCATCTCCACTAAGTTGGGAGGCTTCTCCATTTTCAGCTCGGGAGGTCTGTGACCGAGTGTTCGGCCTAGGAGTATCCAAGATAGAGGCCGGTTCAGGGGAGTCTCCCACGGGAGGTATTCTAACTGCCTCCGCAAGTGGGAGCAGGTGGTTTCGATGCCATGTCTTCAGTGGGCCTACCATTCCCTCTGGCTTCACCTTGACAGGTAGGCCTGGCAACTTCCTGCAGATGACATAGGGTTCAGATCTCCATCTGTCTGCAAGTTTGTGCTTTCCGGGGACTCCCAGATTGCGCAACAGTACTCGATCCCCGGGCTGTAGGTCTTGTACCCGGACCTTCAAGTCGAAATTTCTTTTATTCCGAGCTCCCCTTTGATCTGAGGCCGCTTGAGCTTGTTCATAGGCTACTTTCAGGCTGTGTCTGAGCTTGTCCACATATCCTTTGTGGGATGTGGCTGAGGAATGGTCCAGTGAGGTGCCAAAAGCCAGGTCCACCGGTAGTCTCGCTTCTCTCCCAAACATGAGCCGATATGGGGAGTAGCCTGTAGCATCACTGATGGTGCAGTTGTAAGCATGTACTATGGCTGCTATGTGTTGGCTCCAATGTTGCTTTTTCTCGCTTTCCAGAGTCCCCAACATGTTGAGCAAGGTTCAGTTGAACCTTTCCGGCTGAGCATCTCCCTGAGGATGGTAGGGTGTAGTTCGAGTCTTCTTAATTCTCAAAGAATCCAAGAGCTTCCGGATCAGCTTACTCTCGAAGTCCCTCCCTTGGTCTGAATGGAGTCTCTGTGGCAGCCCATAATGGACAAAGTACTTCTCCATAAGTACCTTGGCCACGGTGGAGGCCTTCTGGTCTTTGGTGGGGAAAGCCTGGGCATACCGGGTGAAATGGTCGGTTATCACCAGAACATTTCCTAGTCCACTCAGGTCGGGTTCGAGGCAGAGAAAGTCAATGCACACCAGGTCCATGGGCCCTTGGCTCTGTAGATGGCCCATTGGGGCAGCTTGATGGGGCAAAGTCTTCCTCTGGATGCATTGCGCACATGAGTGGCAGTACTCCTCTACCTCTGCCCTCATGCAGGGCCAATAGAACCGACTTCTGACAAGTTGAAAGGTCCTTTCAGCCCCTAGGTGGCCATGATTGTCATGCAGGGCAATCAGAACAGTCTCCTGATGTTTCTCTGGGAGGAACAGCTGCCACTTATCTTCTGAGTCATCAGAGGGGCCCCTTCGGTAGACCACTCCCTGATGTAACTGCAACCTATCCCACTCCTTCCTCAGCAGGCGAGCTTCTTTTGAAGGTTGACGCATGAGTCTGTTTGGATCCTGATTTTTCAAGGCCTCCAGGACCAATCTCCCCATGGGGTCTTCCAATTGGTCACACCTCAATTCCTTCTTGGACAGTCTTGGTAGGTTGTCCTCTTCCAATTGAGCTACTCCACAGTAGTGTTTGGGGACTCCCACCATGGTAACTCCTATTTCCTCTGCTCTGGAGCCTCCTCGGGCTTGGAATTCAGCTCCTTGACAAAGGGCCCGCACCCCGTCCGGTGCCACTTGGGTCCAATCTTCTATTTCAATGGTGGGGGAATGAGATCTCCTGGACAGAGCGTCTGCGTCTCGATTCCCCACTCCTGGTCTATACTTAAGGCTGAAGTTGAATCCAGACAGTGCGGCCAGCCACCTGTGTCCAGTGGCGTCCAGCTTGGCCGTGGTGAACAGGTAGGTAAGGGGGTTGTTGTCGGTCTTCACAGTGAACTCCGCTCCATACAGGTAGTCTTTGAGCTTGTCTACTACCGCCCACTTGAGGGCCAGGAACTCCAGCTTGTGAGTGGAGTAGTTCTTCTCAGAGGGGGTCAGGCTCCTACTCACATAGGCAACGGGCCACAATTGCCCCTCGTGTTCTTGGTAAAGTACTCCTCCCAGACCGTCATGACTAGCATCCACGTGCAGTTCATAGGGTTTGGTTGGGTCTGCGTAGGCCAAGACTGGTGCAGTGGTCAGGCTCCTCTTCAATACCTGGAAAGCCTCTTCACACTTCTGATTCCACTGATCTCTGATGGACTCTCCTGGCCTCCTGGGCCCCGAGCCATCCTCTTCTCCTTCAGTCTTGAGCAACTCATTCAATGGTCTAGCAATTTGGGCAAATCCCTCCACAAACCTCCTGTAGTAGGAGCAGAAGCCCAAGAAGGATCTGAGTTCTGTTACTGTGGTGGGCTGTGGCCAGGAGGTAACTGCCTCCAATTTCTCAGGGTCTGTGGCCACCCCTTCTTCAGACACTATGTGCCCCAGATAGTTCACAGAAGACTGGTAGAACCGACACTTCTCAGGCGAAAGCTTAAGTCCTTCCTCACTGAGTCTTCTCAACACTTTTTCCAGCCTCTCTTCATGTTCCTCCAAGGTTCTCCCAAAGACAATGACATCGTCCAGGTATACAAGGACTTCGATCAAGTTCATGTCTCCTACTGTCTTCTCCATGAGACGTTGGAAAGTAGCTGGGGCTCCAGACAGACCTTGGGGCATCCGGTCGAATTCAAAGAACCCCACTGGGGTTATGAAAGCTGTCTTCTCCTTGTCTGCTGGGTGCATCGGAATCTGATAGTACCCACTCTTGAGATCCATAACGCTGAACCATTTGGCTCCAGACAAGCTCTGTAGGGCATCCTCTATCCTCGGAGTGGTGTATTGGTCAGGTATGGTTCTCCTGTTGAGAGTCCTGTAGTCGATACAGAGCCTCAATTATCCATTCTTCTTTCGGACCACCACTATGGGAGAGGCATAGGGGCTTCTGGACTCCCGTATCACACCAGTCCTCTTGAGTTCTGCAAGTTGTTCCCTCAGATCCTCCAGATCTGCTAGCGGGACCCGCCTGACCCTCTCTCAGAAGGGCTTATCTTCCTGGAGGCGGATCCGATGGGTGGCACTCCTTGCACACCCCACATCAAACTCATCCTTAGAGAAGATCTTCTTCCATCTATTCAACTGGGCCTTGGCTCTCTCTTTCCAAGCCCTGGACAGATTCGGGTTTTCCATGGACAGCTTCTCCCAAACATCCCCTCCTCCACCTGTCCTCTTCACTTCTGACAGGGTAACAGGGGCCGCCGGGCTCACCTGGCCTAGCAGCATTCTGGCTGGGATTTCCATGGGGTCTTTGGTAGTATTCCTAACACTCACTGGAACTCTATAATGGGCCTTCTTCAGGACCTTCAGCGGAATCACTTCCGGTACCACCTCCAGGCCTGAGGACTCACCCCTTGGGTCTGACTCCAGCATGACAAAGGGACCAGGCTGCTCCCAAGTAAGCTTCACAGTGGCCCTGAGACAGGTTACTTCGCCGGGCTGCAACACTACCCCTTCTCTTCCAAGTCTCCACACCTTCCCTATCCCCTCTCCAGGGGTCTCCCGCTCTTGGACCAGCCGTTGGTAGGCTGTCTTCAGCATGGGATGGATCTTGGTAGCTGCTTGTCTTTCTTCTGTCACGAGAGGGGTCAGGAGTCTTCGGACCAGGTCCGTGTTCGTCCCTATTATAAGGGAATTCTTGTTGGCTCCAGGCGGCCTAGGGCACACAACTGCCAGGGTGTCAAACACTTCGGCCTTCCCAGCCACGGATGGGTCAAAGGTCATTTTGATGGGAAGGTAGCCGTCGTAAGGGAAACTCTGGGTTCCAATTCCCCATATTTCCAGCTCTTCTATCTTCTGGATAGGCAGATGACTCAGGTGCCTGTCGTAGAAGTCCCGGTATAGTAGGGTCACTTGTGCCCCGGTATCCAGGAGGCCCCTGGTGTAGACTCCCTCCACTTGAATGGGCACTATAGGGGATGGGCCTACCAGCTTCTCTGGATATGGTCCGGCAGGAGCCGCCTTCTTCAGACCTTTTCCCTTTGGACTCTCTCTTGTCCTATTCCCTTTGGACTTGAACCTTTCTTGAGCCTGGTATGCACTGACTTCCCTCCTTTTAATGGGTGTAGGAACCCGCTGAGGGGTACTATTATTTTTCTTGGGTGGGCACCCCCTTTGGGGAGTGCTGTGCCTCTCCTGAGGGGTCTCCCCCCTTCCTCCTGGAGTATAGCTTTGTTGAGGGGTATTGCGTTTCCCCTTTGGTGTTCTATCTCTCTTTTTGTTTTTCTTCGCATTCAGCTTGGAGTTTACTGAAGATGATGGGCACCCGGTTGACTCCTTCACCGGGGCCCTCTGGAGTTTCCCGCTGGCTTGCGGTTGTCTGGTCTCTTCTTCTTCGGACTAGAACATGTGGCTGCAATGTGGCCAACTCCCCCACAGTTGAAGCAGACTATATCTCCCCATTCTTGTAAAGGTTCGGGTGCTGAGGCAATCGGGAACAATTCCTTCCTTGGACTTTCCTTCTTCTTGGGACACTCTGTGTCTTTTGCTATCAGAGAGGTCAATATCTCTAACACCTTGGACATCTGAGTTTTTAGGGTGTCTATCTCCGCCTCTCTTTCAGGGGTCATTACTGGATTGACCAGCACCTGTGCGGGTACAACACTTGTCTTATCCTTCTGCTGGTCCTGTTGCAGCGCCTCCTCATCTCTGATGATTTTTATTAAATCAGCATAAGTCAGCAACATTCCTCCTCCCAAGGTTTTCAGGTGCAGCCAGACTGGATCGGAGCGTAGCGCTCCCTTTAAGACTTGCTTCATTCTTGCCGCATCGGCATCTTGGGGCTTCATCCCTTTCTTTAACACAATCTTGCACAGCAGCCTGTTTAGCCTTCTGACATACTCGGAAAGTTTCTCCTCCGGTTTTTGGAAAGTGTGTTCAAACTGGTAGACCATCTCTGTCACCTTGTCTAATTGAACAAACTCTTCCTGCAGCATAGCTAGACAGTCCTGCACCGTGCACCCTGCATTCCCAAACCGGAAACTTTTCACTGCTTCTGCTGCTGCACCTTTAAGGCTTTCTAACACTCGCTGCCTCTTCTGTGCTTCAGGCACCTCCCATGCCTCCACCGCCTGTAATGCCTGCTCCACCCAGGTATCAAAATCTTCTTCCCCTGCCGGGACAGGGAGCTTCCCTGAGAATATTTTTAGTCTCCGGTAGCTAGTTTCCACATGCACCGTACTTGTCTTCTGACATTTGGCTAGCAAATCCCCTATTGCATTTATCAGTTCTGGTGATATAGCAGTGGCCGGTGCAGGTGCCACCGGGGGTGTCGCCCTGTCTTCTCTTTCAGGTGGAGTTCGGGCCGCAGCCTGTGGCGATCCCGTAGGGGATGGTTCCCTTTCTACAGTTATTGCGTGCGCCAGCCTAAATGTTCTGTTGTCTGGCGTCCGCAGACACTTGTGCTTACAGGCCTCTGGCATCCCGTCCCAATATTCCACTAATGCGTATTGATATGAGATGTCTGGGTCTGTCTTTATGTCTATCAACCACGGTGTGTGATCTGGGGACACTGAACTCATTAGTTCCTCTACCGTCTCACTCGACCATTTCTCCCCAGGGAGGCTAATGGCTATCGACTGTTTTGGCTCTGTATTAGCGGCTTTGCACCACTCTTCTACCGCTCTTGGATCCATGGGGTCCATGCCGGCACTTCTGGCGTTCGCTTGCTGCATCAGGATCCCGGACGAGAACCCCCACGTGTAGCGATACCTCCAACTAAGGAGGCCGCAGAATTAGATTTGGGCCCTGAGTGCAGCTCCACCAACCCCCGGCAATAGGCTCTACCCCCTTCTGGCACAGCTAGTACTAACAATCAATGATATATCATATGCAATATAATAACTAAGCAAGGACACAGTAATGAATTGTAATAGATAAAGTGTTTTACTTATTTTCTCAATATGGATAAAGGGGGTAACAGTAATCACAGTTCAAGATAATCACTCCCAAGGGCAGCGTCCTGCCACTCTAACACACTATGTAGTAACACACGCTACAGGTGCGCCATACGGGCGACCGTTAACTAAGTGCCCTATGGCGCAGTAATCAAACACGCTAGAATCCCCACCAGGCCTGGTTCTAATATTTAACTTAGTCCTTCTTTCTTCACCGGCAGGTCTGTAATGGTGGTGCACTTTAAACAGAGTATAACTTTGTAATCCAAGGGGTATAGAACTTGGTTAAATAAAGCCACAGGCTCAGTTCTGACAAGGCTCTTCAATAGGGGTATCAAAATAACTTGTAGGCCACGGCAGTCTATAGGCCTATATACAGTAACAGTATCTTAGCTGGGCTTATGCCCTCTCACCCGCCGAACTACGGATCCAGTCCAGGAAACCTCCACCGGCCGTGTCACACACACTCGATCTCTCCAACGATCGGGTCCCCGATCCAACAAGGCTGTAGCGCACAAAGTCAGATGCCACCCAGGCTCGCAGAGGGGGGTGGAAGGCTCTTTGGTGCAGAGCAAGGCCTCAGGCTTCAGGCCTTGCACTCCGACACATCCACACAGGAGGATCCGTCTGTGAAGTCTCGTGTCCCAAAGAGGCCGAGCCCGGCCTCGCCTCCTCCTTTTATAACCCCTCCCATGAGTCTCTGCGGTGGAACATGTGAAGAATGGGGTTATGGGTGATGTAGTCTCTTCCCATTATAGGGGAACACCCCGCTACATATATATATATATATATATATATATATATATGTTTTATTATTTTGTCTTGAACTTTGGAATGCGATGTTCTTGTTTATGCTTGGATTACTTGTTTTTTTTCTGTGTATATAAATAAAACATTTTTTTTTATTCAAACTTGTATGTCGTCCCATCGGTACCGAGTCCATTTCTTTATTGGAGAATAGTCTGGGGAACTGTCTCCGCTCCCAAATCTCAAAGTTTTTAGTTCAGTTGAAGAGATTACTCCTCACTTCCTGTCCTTGGGGCACAACATAACGCAAGGTAATGTCTCCAAAGTGAGGGTAAATGCCCCCTTAGACAGTTATCACTGGAACAGATGTACCCATTGGAAGTTTCCACTCAACTTTTGTTGAAAAAGAAACTGTAAAATTTTGGATATCTCATTCAAACGGACTTTAAATTAAAGTCAGAATAAAGTCGGAATTAAAATTGAGATTAATTTCCCCAATAGGGGCATGGACAGCGATATAGAGCGAAAAGAGGTTCTAACCCTTTGACATGCTATAGTACTGTATGTAAACAAAAAAAGCTTTAGATACACATTAATGGTAAGTTGAAACAAGACACCATCAGCTTGCAATAAAACATTTTTGATGGGCATATAGAATCAACAAACAATCCAGCTGGCGGCTTAGTTCAAAAG
Source organism: Rana muscosa (assembly GCA_029206835.1). Classification (NCBI taxonomy): domain Eukaryota; kingdom Metazoa; phylum Chordata; class Amphibia; order Anura; family Ranidae; genus Rana; species Rana muscosa. Next base: position 72,458,647 of record JARGYO010005626.1, on the reverse strand, counting down.
TATAAACTGATAACTCATGATTTCATTTTGGTTGAAGTGGAGGCTTTTCAGGGATATGCTTAAGCTACACATAGCATCAACTGTACATGGGGTACAACCAGGGCTTTTTTTCAGTGGGAACGTGGGGGAACGCAGTTCCGGCACCTTCAGCACTGACTGTATGTAATAGGAAGGGGTGCTGGGGTGTGCTGCATGGTTAATTGATGCTGGCTGCTGAGGGATCTATTCTAGCTGGAGGTGATCTATTTTTTCAGGGGGGGTCTATTCTTACTGGTGGGGGACCTATTAGTGCTGGGGGTGGGTCTTATATTGCTATGGGGTCAGTTATTGCTGTCTACTGTTGAAGGAGAGGTCTATTGTTGCTGGCTGCTGAAGGGTCTATTGATGCTGGCTGTGGGGAGACCTTTTGCTGCTGCCAGGGGTCTATTGTTGCTGCTGGGGGATTTTGTTTTGGGTTGCCCATTTTATAGGGTGATCTATTGTTGCTAGAGGGGGCTTTTTTGTTACTGGCTACAGGGGATCTATTTTACTGCTTTTCTTGTTATCATGAACAAATTCCACAAAAATTAAAACTTGGTTCTGTATTCTCTAAAGGGGCTGTACTGGAAGGTGGGTAGGGTGTGAAACTAACTAAGGAACTAGGGAACGGTGCTCAGAGTTGGGTAAAGGAGGAGAAAAGGGGTGACTCAAAAAGGGGGGAGTTCCTGCACCTATTCTCTGAGAAAAAAAGCCCTGGGTACAACCAACGTTAAATTCCCCTATGTTGTATTCAGGCAGCTTGCTGTGGCAAATATAAGAGTTATTTTATGTAGTCTAGGACTAAAGTCTTGTAATTATGCTATTTCTTTGTGCTTTATGGAACAATGGTTGCGTTTTTTTAACCCTTTCGTGACTAAGCCTATTTCTGACATTTGTTGCATACAAGTTAAAATACGTATTTTTTGCTCGAAAATTACTTAGAACCCCCAAACATTATATTTATTTGTTTAGAAGAGAATCTAGAGAATAAAATGTTGATCAATGCAAAATTTTATGTCACACTGTATTTGCGAAGCGGTCTTTCAAACGCAATTTTTGGGGAAAAAACACACTTTCATGAATAAAAAAAAAACGAAACTGTAAAGTTAGCCCAATTTTTTTGTATAATGTGAAAGATGATGTTATGCCGAGTAAATAGATACCTAACATGCTTTGAGATTGCGCACACTCATGGAATGGCGACAAACTACGGTACCTAAAAATCTCCATAGGCGGCGCATTAAAAAAAAAAAACGGTTACCAGGTTAGAGTTACAGAGGAGGTCTAGTGCTAAAATTATTGCTCTCGCTCTAACGATTGCGGCGATACTTCACATGTGTGATTTAAGCACAGTTTACATATACGGTCGCAAATTACATGTGCGTTTTCTTTGCTGCACGAGCTTACGGGGACAGGGGCGCTTTAACATTTTTTTTTTTCTTATTTATTTACATTTTTTTACGTTGTCACTTTAAAAAAAAAAATTATCACTTTTATCGCTGTCACAAGGAATATAAACATCCCTTGTGACAGTAATAGGCGATGACAGGAACTCTTTGTGGAGGGATAGGGGGGTCTAAAAGACCCCAAATCCCTCCTTTGCACTTCAAAGTATTCAGATTGCAAAAACGGCGATTCTGAATACTGTATTTTTTAAACGGCGCCATTGGCAGTTTCCGCATTTACACTAAGAAGACTGGATCAAAGACGTTTCTGGGCTTCCTTTCAGTCACTTTCTAGCAGGCGGAAGTTCCGGATCGCGGATCGGGTCTCCCGTTGGGACGGGAGGCCCTGGAAGAGCGGCTGAAGGCGGCAGGAGGGGGGGGCGTCTCCTCTCGCTCCTCTGGGATAACAGCCGAGCGGCTTTTAGCTTTTGTTATCCCTGAAAAGCCACCCGCCCGCTCTAAAAAAGCGGTACTGGGATGATGCTTGCAGCTGCAGGCATCACCCCGGTACAACCCCTGAAAACCGAGGCCCCATATGTGCATACGGTCGGCAAAGCAGGGAATCCAATCCATCACTTCCCTTTGTAAAAGCAGCACACAGTATACACATAAACACATATTAGGCACACAGTTAACCCTTTGATTGCCCTAGATGTTAACCCCTTCCCAGCCAGTGTCATTAGTACAGTGACAGTGCATATTTTTAGCACTGATGACTGTATTAGTGTCACTGGTCCCCAAAATGTGTCAAAAGTGTCAGTTAGGGTCCGACTGTCCACCAAAATATTGCAGTCCCACTATAAGTCGCTGATCGCAGCCATTACTAGTATAAAACAAGTAAATTAATAAAAATTCCAGTATATATAACATAGTTTTTGGATTCTAAAACTTTTGCGCTAAACCAAGCCACATACGCTTAGTGGGATTTTTTTACTCAAAAACAAGTACAGTAGCAGAATATACATTGGCCTAAATTTATGAAGAAATTCGATTTTTTTTTATTGGATATGTTTTATAGAAGAAAGTAAAAAATATTTTTTTTCTTTTTTTTTTTTAATTGTCGGTCTTTTTTTGTTTATAGCGCAAAAAATAAAAAAACGCAGTGGTGATCAAATACCCCCAAAGAAAGCTCAATTTGTGGGAAAAATTTACATACATTTTATTTGGGTACAGCGTTGCATGGCCACGCAATTATCAGCTAAAGTATTGCAGTGCCGTATTGCAAAAAATGGCCTGGTCATGAAGGAGGTAAATCTTCCGGAGGTCAAGTGGTTAAAAAGCTGAGAGGCAACGGCGGGAAGAGGCTAAGTTCATGATATAATACATACCTCCCAACTGGCACGGATTCTGCGGGTTTTACCCGCATAGGCTCCTCCTTCCCGCAGTCCCGCGAGACCTTCAGTTTTCCCGCACAGCAGGAAGCATGAAGAGGAGGAAACACAGCAGCAGCAGGTAAGAGCGCCCCCCCGCGATTAGTGGACTAATTTCGGAGCCCCCCCGATCCGCGGCACCCCCCCCTGAGCCACCCCCCCCCCCCCCCCCCGGCTAAACAACTTTTTTTTCAGGTCCGAGCGCCCCCCCCCCCCCCCCGCGATTAGTGGACTAATTTCGGAGCCCCCCCCCCCCCCCGCGATGGGACTTTTAAAAGTTGGGAGGTATGTATAATAGTGTGTGCTATATTTTTAGGATTGTGTCTAGACTGAATTTTTGTTGACCTACAAAGTCTTGGCTTTGTACCTGGCTCTGGCAATAAATCTATCGTTTACTCATCACAAAAGTGGTAAATGTTTCCTAGAGGAAAATAGACAGTCATCTGATGAATTTGGACCATTCGACTGTAATTTGTAACAGGAATGGGAAATTCAGAACAATGGAGGTCATGTAATTATTGCACCTTATTATGGCTAGCACAAGGTCATCTTAAAGGTTAAAGCTCGTTTGCTGTACTTCCCCTGCGGATTTGTTCTGCACTCCTGTAACCCATTTTCAGCAGACAGCAGGCTGAAATCCACTGTCTGCTGACCTCACAGAGCCGGTCCAGGCTCAGGCAAGATTGCGACATTGGAGTCGGGATCTGCCCACATGCCTGGACCGGCATCCAGCTCAACCTCTCAGCGAGCCGATGAGAGGCTGAGCAGGCTGCTCTCACTCCCTCCACAGCCCGGTGCTCCAATGAGCGAGGAGGGGGCGGAGCAGAGAGCCAGTGATTGAAGGTCACCAGCTCTCTGTTCAGGGAGCTCTGAGAACTGAGCGATTTGCAGTGTTTGACCGCTCGGTTCTCAGTCTTAGAAGCTCCGAGGACAGATGAAACATTGGACCGATGCTGCATCCACCTAGGTGTAGCGGGCAGTTCCTCCCCTCTCCCCGTCCCCTCTATTATTTGTTCTGCTCGCAATATCTCTGGTCTAAGTGTATGATAGGGGAGGGAGAGGGTGCGCTACGCCTGGCTTCCACCACAGATGTATAAGTGGTATCGGCAATGCCTTTCTTTACCTTCGGGCCTGTGTTGTGCATCGGATCCTCCCTACAAGAGTCTCCAAGAACCTTGTCTGCCAGGAACTTGAGCCACACACCGTTAAAGTCCAACACTCCTTTATTTCAAACATAACATGGACTCCCTTGGCTATAGAACAGAAAAGGAGGTGTGTGTACGAATAGGCCCAGACACAAGTTCGATCCTCCACTTTTCTCCAAAGAGTGGGTTATGGTCTCCGCACGAGGGAAATTCACCTTCCGGACAGTCTCCGACAAGAGACTCACCCGTCACCGGCAGTATGCTGCACCGGGTCTTCAGATGAGGAGTAGGGATGAGCTTCGTGTTCGAGTCGAACATACGTTCGACTCGAACATCGGCTGTTCGATCGTTCGACGAAGATCGAACGATTTGGGCCGTTCGCGCCAAATTTGAGTAACGCGAACGGCCCACAATGCACTACGCCATCGCAGTGTCATCCAGGCACTGTGATTGGCCAAGCATGCACTGTGACCCCGCATGCTTGGCCAATCACAGCGCCGGCAGCGAGGAGAGCAATGATTGGCCACAGGCAGGATGCCTGTGGCCAATTATTGCTGAGGGTGTTTAGTACACGCCCCACACTATAAAAGGCCGCCAGCACGGCGGCCTAGTGTAGTGTGTTCCGGAGCAGGGAAAGAGCAGCATAGGCAGGGACAGTGACTTTTATTTCTTTCTTGCTTAACCTGGATTCCTTTAGTTTAGGGAAAGAGAAGGATAGGTAGGGAGAGTGTCAGTGTGTTTTGTGCTTGTGCTATAGTGTGCTTAAAAAAAACATTTTTTCTAGGGACAGAAAACTCTAGGTAGGGAGAGTGTCAGTTTCTTTCACTGTGCAAGTCCTTGTTTCCAGGGACAGGGAAGGACAGTGAGTGAATTCTCCTTGTGCTATAGTGTGCTTAAAAAAAACATTTTTTCTAGGGACAGAAAACTCTAGGTAGGGAGAGTGTCAGTTTCTTTCACTGTGCAAGTCCTTGTTTCCAGGGACAGGGAAGGACAGTGAGTGAATTCTCCTTGTGCTATAGTGTGCTTAAAAAAAACATTTTTTCTAGGGACAGAAAACTCTAGGTAGGGAGAGTGTCAGTTTCTTTCACTGTGCAAGTCCTTGTTTCCAGGGACAGGGAAGGACAGTGAGTGAATTCTCCTTGTGCTATAGTGTGCTTAAAAAAAACATTTTTTCTAGGGACAGAAAACTCTAGGTAGGGAGAGTGTCAGTTTCTTTCACTGTGCAAGTCCTTGTTTCCAGGGACAGGGAAGGACAGTGAGTGAATTCTCCTTGTGCTATAGTGTGCTTAAAAAAAACATTTTTTCTAGGGACAGAAAACTCTAGGTAGGGAGAGTGTCAGTTTATTTCACTGTGCAAGTCCTTGTTTCCAGGGACAGGGAAGGACAGTGAGTGAATTCTCCTTGTGCTATAGTGTGCTTAAAAAAAACATTTTTTCTAGGGACAGAAAACTCTAGGTAGGGAGAGTGTCAGTTTCTTTCACTGTGCAAGTCCTTGTTTCCAGGGACAGGGAAGGACAGTGAGTGAATTCTCCTTGTGCTATAGTGTGCTTAAAAAAAACATTTTTTCTAGGGACAGAAAACTCTAGGTAGGGAGAGTGTCAGTTTCTTTCACTGTGCAAGTCCTTGTTTCCAGGGACAGGGAAGGACAGTGAGTGAATTCTCCTTGTGCTATAGTGTGCTTAAAAAAAACATTTTTTCTAGGGACAGAAAACTCTAGGTAGGGAGAGTGTCAGTTTCTTTCACTGTGCAAGTCCTTGTTTCCAGGGACAGGGAAGGACAGTGAGTGAATTCTCCTTGTGCTATAGTGTGCTTAAAAAAAACATTTTTTCTAGGGACAGAAAACTCTAGGTAGGGAGAGTGTCAGTTTCTTTCACTGTGCAAGTCCTTGTTTCCAGGGACAGGGAAGGACAGTGAGTGAATTCTCCTTGTGCTATAGTGTGCTTAAAAAAAACATTTTTTCTAGGGACAGAAAACTCTAGGTAGGGAGAGTGTCAGTTTCTTTCACTGTGCAAGTCCTTGTTTCCAGGGACAGGGAAGGACAGTGAGTGAATTCTCCTTGTGCTATAGTGTGCTTAAAAAAAACATTTTTTCTAGGGACAGAAAACTCTAGGTAGGGAGAGTGTCAGTTTCTTTCACTGTGCAAGTCCTTGTTTCCAGGGACAGGGAAGGACAGTGAGTGAATTCTCCTTGTGCTATAGTGTGCTTAAAAAAAACATTTTTTCTAGGGACAGAAAACTCTAGGTAGGGAGAGTGTCAGTTTCTTTCACTGTGCAAGTCCTTGTTTCCAGGGACAGGGAAGGACAGTGAGTGAATTCTCCTTGTCCTATAGTGTGCTTAAAAAAAACATTTTTTCTAGGGACAGAAAACTCTAGGTAGGGAGAGTGTCAGTTTCTTTCACTGTGCAAGTCCTTGTTTCCAGGGACAGGGAAGGACAGTGAGTGAATTCTCCTTGTCCTATAGTGTGCTTAAAAAAAACATTTTTTCTAGGGACAGAAAACTCTAGGTAGGGAGAGTGTCAGTTTCTTTCACTGTGCAAGTCCTTGTTTCCAGGGACAGGGAAGGACAGTGAGTGAATTCTCCTTGTGCTATAGTGTGCTTAAAAAAAACATTTTTTCTAGGGACAGAAAACTCTAGGTAGGGAGAGTGTCAGTTTCTTTCACTGTGCAAGTCCTTGTTTCCAGGGACAGGGAAGGACAGTGAGTGAATTCTCCTTGTGCTATAGTGTGCTTAAAAAAAACATTTTTTCTAGGGACAGAAAACTCTAGGTAGGGAGAGTGTCAGTTTCTTTCACTGTGCAAGTCCTTGTTTCCAGGGACAGGGAAGGGCAGTGAGTGAATTCTCCTTGTGCTATAGTGTGCTTAAAAAAAACATTTTTTCTAGGGACAGAAAACTCTAGGTAGGGAGAGTGTCAGTTTCTTTCACTGTGCAAGTCCTTGTTTCCAGGGACAGGGAAGGACAGTGAGTGAATTCTCCTTGTGCTATAGTGTGCTTAAAAAAAACATTTTTTCTAGGGACAGAAAACTCTAGGTAGGGAGAGTGTCAGTTTCTTTCACTGTGCAAGTCCTTGTTTCCAGGGACAGGGAAGGACAGTGAGTGAATTCTCCTTGTCCTATAGTGTGCTTAAAAAAAACATTTTTTCTAGGGACAGAAAACTCTAGGTAGGGAGAGTGTCAGTTTATTTCACTGTGCAAGTCCTTGTTTCCAGGGACAGGGAAGGACAGTGAGTGAATTCTCCTTGTGCTATAGTGTGCTTAAAAAAAACATTTTTTCTAGGGACAGAAAACTCTAGGTAGGGAGAGTGTCAGTTTCTTTCACTGTGCAAGTCCTTGTTTCCAGGGACAGGGAAGGACAGTGAGTGAATTCTCCTTGTGCTATAGTGTGCTTAAAAAAAACATTTTTTCTAGGGACAGAAAACTCTAGGTAGGGAGAGTGTCAGTTTCTTTCACTGTGCAAGTCCTTGTTTCCAGGGACAGGGAAGGACAGTGAGTGAATTCTCCTTGTGCTATAGTGTGCTTAAAAAAAACATTTTTTCTAGGGACAGAAAACTCTAGGTAGGGAGAGTGTCAGTTTCTTTCACTGTGCAAGTCCTTGTTTCCAGGGACAGGGAAGGACAGTGAGTGAATTCTCCTTGTGCTATAGTGTGCTTAAAAAAAACATTTTTTCTAGGGACAGAAAACTCTAGGTAGGGAGAGTGTCAGTTTCTTTCACTGTGCAAGTCCTTGTTTCCAGGGACAGGGAAGGACAGTGAGTGAATTCTCCTTGTGCTATAGTGTGCTTAAAAAAAACATTTTTTCTAGGGACAGAAAACTCTAGGTAGGGAGAGTGTCAGTTTCTTTCACTGTGCAAGTCCTTGTTTCCAGGGACAGGGAAGGACAGTGAGTGAATTCTCCTTGTGCTATAGTGTGCTTAAAAAAAACATTTTTTCTAGGGACAGAAAACTCTAGGTAGGGAGAGTGTCAGTTTCTTTCACTGTGCGAGTCCTTGTTTCTAGGGACAAAGAAGGAAAGTGAGGGGAATTCTCCTTGTGCTATAGTGTGCTAAAGCATTCCTCATCAACCATCTTTGAAATCCTTGATTTTTGGACAGTCAGGGAAATTGTCGTTGTGCTATTCTGTGCAAAAGCAATCATCCTCAACCATATTTAGAAATCCTTAAGTAAAGGGACAGAGAAGGACACCTGAAGGTAGCCCTTATTGCTTTTTTCCCATCTCCCTGCAGGCCATCTATTAGAATGTCTGGAAGGCAAACAAGGAGAGGCAGACAGTCAGGAGGCAATAAAAGAGGGCAAGCAGGCTCTGTGTCTGGGGGCAACAGTGCTGGTCGTGGACGCGGTGCATTGTCATCAGCACATGGCCATGGGACACGCTTGTCCTTCTTTTCGGCAGCTGGACATGTTGAGCCACATCATGCCGAAGACTTGGTAGAGTGGATGACCAAGCCCTCCTCCTCCTCCTCATCCTCTCTCACCCAGGCTCAGGGTACTGGCAAAGCAGCTGCCAAAGCGTCCTCTTCCCTGTTATCAATGTCAGACTCATCATCAGTCACTCCTTCCCTAGACCCACCATGTCCTCCTCCTGAGGAGTCCCCCGAACTGTTTGAGCACAGTGTTGGGTACATGCTCCAGGAGGATGCCCAGCGTTTCGAAGGGTCTGATGATGAAACCCAGCTACAGGAAGGCAGTAGGGTGAGAGCAGACAGAGGGGATGCTCAAGAAGGACACCAATCTGGCAGTCATGTTCCAGCAGCTGCAGCATACTGCCAGATTGGCTCCAGTGATGAGGAGGGAGGGGATGATGAGGTCACTGACTCCACGTGGGTGCCTAATAGGAGAGAGGAGGAGGAGGATGAGGAGGAGGCACATCTCCAACGAGGCAGGATGCCCTTTGGTGGCCAGCGTAAGGGCAGTACACCGACGGAATCACACCGCAGAGCTCCGCCTGTGCAGGGCGCTGCCTCTGCCCGTCATTCAAAAAGTTCCTTGGTGTGGGCCTTTTTTGAGGCTAGTGCATCAGATCGCACAGCTGCTGTTTGCAACATATGTCTCAAGCGTATATCGCGTGGCCAAAACATCAGCCGCTTGGGTACCACATGCCTGACCAGACATATGTTGACCTGCCATGCAGCTCGTTGGCAAGCCTACCTCAAAGACCCACACCAAAGAACAAAGCGGACCTCTCCTTGCACCGCATCAGCTGGGATCTCCAACCCCACTATAACTTCAGTCCTCTCTGAAACATGCACTGAGAGGAATGAAGGTGTAGAATTAGGTGTGTCACAGCCAAGTACTTGCGGCCACTCTGCTAGCAGTACACCGACGTCCGATTCTAGCAGGCAAATTTCCCTGCCCCAGCTGCTGGACCGTCGAAAGAAGTTCACTCCCAGCCATCCACATGCCCAGCGGTTGAATGCTAGCTTGGCTAAATTGCTAGCGCTTCAACTGCTGCCTTTTCAGTTGGTAGACTCGGCCCCCTTCCGTGAGTTTGTGCAATGTGCGGTTCCTCAGTGGCAGGTTCCCAAACGCCACTTTTTCTCACGGAAGGCTATTCCGGCTCTCTACCGGCATGTGGAAGGCAATGTCTTGGCCTCGCTGGACAGGGCGGTCAGCGGTAAGGTGCATATTACCGCTGACTCATGGTCCAGCAGGCATGGACAGGGACGTTACCTTTCTTTCACGGCCCATTGGGTCACTCTTTTGGCAGCTGGGAAGGATGCAGGACAAGGTGCAGTAGTGTTGGAGGTTGTTCCACCGCCACGCCTCCAAAATGCTACTACTGGTTGTGACACACCTCTCTCCTCCACCCCCTCCTCTTCTTCTTCCTCCATGGCCTCTTCCTGTGGTTTGTCCTATGAACCAGCGGTGCTCCGTAGCCGTTCAAGGGGCTACGCAAGTACGCAGGCAAAAAGATGCCATGCCGTGCTTGCGCTGGTGTGTTTGGGGGACAGAAGCCACACTGGGGCAGAGGTCCTGTCTGCTCTGCAGGGCCAGGCCGAGAGGTGGTTGACGCCACGCCAGCTTAAGCCAGGAATGGTGGTTTGCGACAATGGCACCAACCTCCTCTCCGCCCTTCGACAGGGACAACTGACCCATGTGCCCTGTGTGGCTCACGTCCTTAACCTGGTGGTGCAGCGGTTCTTGGGCAGGTACCCGGGCTTACAGGATGTCCTGAGGCAGGCCAGGAAAGTCTGTGTGCATTTCCGCAGATCTTATAATGCCAGTGCTCGCCTGGCTGAGCTGCAAAAGGAGTTGAACCTGCCCAAGAACCGCCTTATATGTGACATGCCCACCAGGTGGAACTCAACGTTGGCCATGCTGCAGCGGCTGCACACGCAGCAGAGGGCCATCAATGAGTACCTGTGCGACTACGGCACCAGGACAGGGTCAGGGGAGCTTGGTTTTTTTTCTCCACGCCAGTGGGGCATGATCAGGGATGCATGCACTGTCCTGGCACCATTTGAGGAGGCCACGAGGATGGTGAGCAGTGACAGTGCATGCATCAGTGACACTGTACCTCTTGTCCACCTGTTGGAGCACACGCTGCGTGGAATAATGGACAGGGCACTTGAGGCAGAACAGAGGCAGGAAGAGGAGGACTTCCTTGCCTCTCAAGGCCCCCTTTACCCAGACAGTGTTCCTTCTGTCCCACCCATCGCACAGGAAGAGGAAGAGGAGGAGGAGGAGGAGGAGGAGGAGGAGGAGGAGGAGGATTGTGTCAGCATGGAGGTGGAGGCTGGCACTCAGCATCATCAGCAGCAGTCTTTTAGGGATGATTTACAGTCCCAAGAAACCAGTGGACTTGTACGTGGCTGGGAGGAGGTGACTGCGGATCATGTCGTCCTTAGTGACCCAGAGGACTCCGGAGCGAATGCCTCAGCAAACCTACGCTGCATGGCCTCCCTGATCCTGCAAAGTCTGCGGAAGGATCCTCGTATTCTTCGGATCAAGGAGAGGGACCATTACTGGCTGGCCACTCTCCTTGATCCACGGTACAAGGGTAAGGTTGCGGACCTTATGTTACCGTCGCAGAGGGAGCAGAGGATGAGACAACTCCGGGAGGCCTTGCAGAAAGGTCTGTGCAACGCGTTCCCAGAGACTGGGAGGTTACAAACTCCTGGTCCTGGACAACGAGTTGCTGAGGCTTCGGCCAGTCAAAGAAGGAGCGGTGGGGAAGGTGGCCGTCTGACCGATGCGTTCAGACAATTCTTTAGTCCGCAGCCCCAAAGTATGATCGGTTCCAGCAACCATCGCCAGCGTCTGATAAACATGGTGCAGGAATATCTAGGGGCAAGGTCAGACTTGGACACCTTCCCCACCGAAAATCCTCTGGCTTACTGGGTCTTGAGGATGGATCACTGGCCAGAGCTTGCACAGTATGCAATTGAGCTACTGGCCTGTCCTGCATCCAGCGTTCTTTCGGAACGCACATTCAGTGCTGCTGGAGGATTTGTCACGGATCACAGGGTGCGCCTGTCCACCGACTCGGTTGATCGACTGACTTTCATCAAGATGAACCAGTCTTGGATCACCACCAGCTACCACACACCTGATGCTGATATAACAGACTAATTGATTTTAACATGTCACATCCCTTCAAGACTGATGCTGATGCTGAGTGCCTGTGCTGTTATGTTGACTGGCTATCCTCCTCCTCCGAGTCCTCAATGATACGATTGATGATGATAGCTTGGAAGATCATTTTTGTTTATGGGTGCCGCCACCAGTGGCTAAGGCCCAATTTTTCAGCCCCTGTTTTACAGGGGCGTGTACTTACAATTTTTTTAGCAATAATTTGCCATAGGGCTCATTGCTGTGCTCCAAGTACAGTATCTGTGAGGGGTTGGAGTGTTGTGGCACCAGTGCCTAAGGCCCAATTTTTCAGCCCCTGTTTAACAGGGGCGTGTCATTACAATTTTTGAAGCAATACTTTGCAACAGGGCTCATTGCTGTGCTCCAAGTACAGTATCTGTGAGGGGTTGTAGTGTTGTGCCACCAGTGCCTAAGGCCCAATTTTTCAGCCCCTGTTTAACAGGGGCGTGTCATTACAATTTTTGAAGCAATACTTTGCAACAGGGCTCATTGCTGTGCTTCAAGTACAGTATCTGTGAGGGGTTGTAGTGTTGTGCCACCAGTGCCTAAGGCCCAATTTTTCAGCCCCTGTTCAACAGGGGCATGCAATTACAATTCTTGATGTAATAATTCACAGCAGGGCCCATTCCTGCACCCACCAAGAGTAAGTCTGAGGGCTTACAGTGTTGTGGCAACGCCACCACCACCACCACCACGAAAGGCCCAATTTTTCAGCCCCTGTTCAAAAGGGGCATGTAATTACAATTCTTGATCTAATAATTCACAGCAGGGCCCATTCCTGCACCCACCAAGAGTAAGTCTGAGGGCTTACAGTGTTGTGGCAACGCCACCACCACCACCACCACGAAAGGCCCAATTTTTCAGCCCCTGTTCAAAAGGGGCATGTAATTACAATTCTTGATCTAATAATTCACAGCAGGGCCCATTGCTGCACCCACCAAGAGTAACTGTCAGGGCTTACAGTGTTGTGGCACCAGCACCACCATCAAAGCCCCAATTTTTACTACCACTGTTCAACAATTATATGTAATTAAAATTCCTGATATAATAGTTGACAGCAGGGCGTTCCAGCACCAACCAAGAGTAACTGTGAGTGCTTACAGTGTTGTGCCAACACCAACAACTAAGGGGCCTATTTCTGCAGAGTATATACGGCAGGTCCCTACTTTCAAACATCCAACTTACAAACGACTCCTACTTGCAAACGCAAGAAGACAACAGGAAGTGAGAGGAAATCTACCCCTAGGAAGGAAAATTCTCTCCTGTAAGAATAAATATGGGAGAAAGGTGTCTCCTCTGTACTGATGCTTTATCAGCAATCCTTGTTTCAAGAAAAACACCACATTTCAAAAACAGTTGTCATTGGGACGGAAAGTGAGGTGAAATGTTCTGAACAGGGGCACAGACAGCAAAACAAATGTTACAGGGGTGATAACCCTTACCTATGTTTTCCAAAAAGTTTAAAAATAGATTTTTGGGCTGGAGCTACACTTCAACAATGTACCTGTTCAAAATTACAAACAGATTCTACATAAGAACAAACCTACAGTCCCTGTCTTGTATGCACCGCCTGTATACGGCTGTTCAGAGTATATAGGGCTTTTTTTATTTTATGTGCGGGGTTCCCCTTAATATCCATACAAGACCCAAAGGGGCTGGTAATGGGCTGGGGTAGGGGGGGGGGGTCATGGGGTAGCTATGCCATTTTTCTTAAAGATTTTCATCCATATTACCGGGACCAGACATTACATTAAAGCCGCAAGCAGTTTTAAATGGCTTTTTTTTCCTTTAGAAGTGTCATTTTGTGCAGGGACAGTTCTAAACACGGGAAACACGTGGCACTTCACAGGCATACTTTAGACACCCCCCAGGTACGATATTTAAAGGAATATTTGACTCTTTTTTTTTTCACTTTATGCATCATTAAAATGACTGCTCCCGAAAAACGACCGTTTTTAAAACTTCTTTTTGCATTGATACATGTCCCCTGGTGCAGAACCCGGGTTCCCAAACCCTTTTTAGGACAATAACATGCATAATAGTTGTTATAATTAGCACTTTAGAATTCGAACGTTCGCATCCATTGAATTTAATAGGGTTCTAATGTTCGTACGAACTTTCGGTCCGTTCGCGGGTTCTGGTGCGAACCGAACCCGGGGGTGTTTGGCTCATCACTAATGAGGAGCTCTCCCCGGTCTATTACGCACACCTTGGATTCAGGCATCCATCTCCGGAGTACCTTAGGCTCCTTCCCTCGCGGAACTCAGTGTTGGGCACTGAGCTCTGGACCGCCGTCCGAGTACCTCACCTCAGGCTAAAGGTGCCTGAGATGGAACACGATCTCCGGTGGTCCTCTAGGCCTAGTCCGCCTAGAGGGCAAGCATGAACTCCGTCCGCAGGCTAAAGGTGCCAGGGACCAAGACTCCCGTGACCAAAATGGCCGGCCCTTTTATCCCCTCTCCCAGCAAGCACGGCGGGTTCCCCGCCCGACCATACCGCTGCCCAGAGAGGACAAAAGCAGTCCAGCACACAGTGGTATGCGTCCGTCGGCCCATGGTGACAGCGCCACCCAGTGGACCGCCAGAGACACACCACTGGTGTCACCGAAGAATTCAAAAATTACTGCGGGAAAGTAAATACCCGCTACATAGGTAAGTATGAATCTGAAAAAAAAACAATTCCCATACTTCTCTTTTAATTTTAAAAGGAAAGTGAGCTGTATTTTTAGTAAGTATATATTTTATATTTTATTATATTTTTTTGATTTGCACACCACAGGTCTCTTTAGGTGTGTGGGGCTACTAGATGTTCCAGCTGTAGATTTCTAAGAGATTCCCATGTCATCACATAATATCCCACTGAAAATACCTTTAACATAAAACAACTGGTCAATTGTCAAACCAAGTATGTTCTATATGTTATAAAATGCATTTCGCTTCAAAGTTGGATATGTGGGTAGGACCACCAGATGTCTCTGAGATAGAATACAGGATCATATCTCCAATATTAAAATGTCTAAAGATACAAATGTAGCCAAACACTTCGGTTTACAGGTCTTTAGAGTCCACATTATGGAAAAGGCCAATAGAGGTCCAATAGAGGATCACTTCTCTCTTTTATGTAAGAGAGAGGTGTTTTGGATATTCAAATTGGATACCCCCATTCCTGATTGTCTCAATTACTTATGAGTGGTACATCACTTATCACTATGAGCGATGTCCCCTCTTTCAAAGCCCCCCCCTTTTTTTTCCCCCAGGACACATGTTTACTGATCACCCATCGACTAATATCTTTTGATCATTGGCTGTTGTGCATGTATTTCTATATTTACCCCTCAGATTATTGCTTAGAATTTATGTGTACATTTAGAGATTCATGTATTATTTTCGGTTTTTGGCAAGTTTGTTTGTTCTTTTAGGTCCAGGCTTTCAGGCTTTCAGGGTTTTTCAAAAAACGTTTATTCGATTTTTGTATCATTTTTAGCTGGGCTGGCAATTAATCAATCATTAGTGGTATTTGTTCCATCACTACATATACTCAGCATTTTAGCACTTTATCATCCAAATTATTTTCATTTCTATTTTTGATTGTAGTCTTTTAGTTTTTTGTTTTAGGGCTACGCTTTCCCTGTAACATTAATGGCATGCTTTGTTTTGGCTCCAGCCCAGCTATTTCTATTTGTATGTCTGTTAGGGGTGAGCTTCGAGTTCGAGTCGAACTCATGTTCGACTCGAACATTGCCTGTTCGCCCGTTCGCCAAACAACGAACAATTTGGGGTGTTCGCGGCAAATTCGAAAAGTCTATGGGAGAAATCTAAAGTGCTAATTATAAAGGCTAATATGCAAGTTATTGTCCTAAAAAGTGTTTGGGGACCCGGGTCCTGCCCCAGGGGACATGTATCAATGCAAAAAAAAGTTTTAAAAACGGCCGTTTTTTTAGGAGCAGTGATTTTAATAATGCTTAAAATGAAACAATAAAAGTGAAATATTCCTTTAAATTTCGTACCTGGGGGGTGTGTATGATATGCATGTAAAGTGGCGCATGTTTCCCATGCTTAGAACTGTCCCTGCACAAAGTGTCATTTTTGAAGGAAAAAAAGTCATTTAAAACTCACTCGTGGCTATAATGAATTGTCGGCTTTTATCAATACATAGAAAAGTCATTGATAAAAAAAAAAAAAAAAAGCGTGGGGGTTCCCCCAAATTCAATTACCAGGCCCTTTAGGTCTGGAATGGATATTAAGGGGAACCCTGTCACAAATAAAAAAAAAATGGTGTGGGGTTCCCCCTAAATATCCATACCAGGCCCTTGAGATCTGGTATGGATTTTAAGGGGAACTCCACCCCAAATTAAAAAAAAAATGGCGTGGAGTCCCCCCAAAAATCCATACCAGACCCTTATCCGAGCACGCAACCTGGCCGGCCGCAGGGGAAGAGGGGGGGACGAGAAGAGAGCGGCCCCCCCTCCCTCCTGAACCGTACCAGGCCACATGCCCTCAACATGGGGAGGATGTCCCCATGTTGATGGGGACAAGGGCCTCATCCCCACAACCCTTGCCCGGTGGTTGTGGGGGTCTGCGGGCGGGGGGCTTATCGGAATCTGGAAGACCCCTTTAACAAAGGGGACCCCCAGACCCCGGCCCCCCTATGTGAATTGGTAAGGGGTACATTGTACCCCTACCATTTCACAAAGAAAGTGTCAAAAAATTTAAATAAAAACACACCAACACCTTGGAAAAGTCCTTTATTTAAAAAAAACAACAAAAAAAACAAAAACATTCCAGCGATGAAATCCAGTGTCCCGCAGCGATCCCGATGTCCAGCGCTGTCCGTCATTGGTTGTGCCTGTGCGGACCTGATGGGGAACTTCCTCTGCAGTGTTTTAAATGTATAGACCCGCCCCTTCTAAAGTTCCCCATCAGGTCCGCTCAGCGGACCAGATGCGGAACGAGAGAAGGGGCGGGTCTATACACGTATTACACAGCGAACGAAGTTCCCCATCAGGTCCGCCCCCTCGGTATGTCGGACCCCGCCTACGTCATTGGCTTGAGCGGGAAACTTCCTTCACTATGTAAATTTAAATTACACAGTGAAGGAAGTTCCCAGCTCAGGCCAATGACGTAGGCGGGGTCGGACATACCGAGGGGGCGGACCTGATGGGGAACTTCTCTCACTTTGTAATACATGTATAGACCCGCCCCTTCTCATGTTCCGCATCTGGTCTGCTGAGCGGACCTGATGGGGAACTTTAGAAGGGGCGGGTCTATACATTTAAAACACAGCGGAGGAAGTTCCCCATCAGGTCCGCACAGGCACAACCAATGACGGACAGCGCTGGACATCGGGATCGCCGCGGGACACTGGATTTCATCGCTGGAATGTTTTTTTTTTATTATTATTATTATTCTTTTTAATAAAGGACTTTTCCAAGGTGTTGGTGTGTTTTTATTTACATTTTTTGACACTTTCTTTGTGAAATGGTAGGGGTACAATGTACCCCTTACCAATTCACATAGGGGGGGCTGGGATCTGGGGGTCCCCTTTGTTAAAGGGGTTTTCCAGATTCCGATAAGCCCCCCGCCCGCAGACCCCCACATCCACCGGGCAAGGGTTGTGGGGATGAGGCCCTTGTCCCCATCAACATGGGGACATCCTCCCCATGTTGAGGGCATGTGGCCTGGTACGGTTCAGGAGGGAGGGGGGGCCGCTCTCTCGTCCCCCCCTCTTCCCCTGCGGCCGGCCAGGTTGCGTGCTCGGATAAGGGTCTGGTATGGATTTTTGGGGGGGACTCCACGCCATTTTTTTTTAATTTGGGGTGGAGTTCCCCTTAAAATCCATGCCAGATCTCAAGGGCCTGGTATGGATATTTAGGGGGAACCCCACGCCATTTTTTTTTAATATGCGGCGGGGTTCCCCTTAATATCCATTCCAGACCTAAAGGGCCTGGTAATTGAATTTGGGGGAACCCCCACGCTTTTTTTTTTTTTTTTTATCAATGACTTTTCTATGTATTGACAAAAGCCGACAATTCATTAATAGCCGCGAGTGAGTTTTAAATGACTTTTTTTCCTTCAAAAATGACACTTTGTGCAGGGACAGTTCTAAGCACAGGAAACATGTGCCACTTTACATGCATATCATACACACCCCCCAGGTACGAAATTTAAAGGAATATTTCACTTTTATTGTTTCATTTTAAGCATTATTAAAATCACCGCTCCCGTAAAAACGTCTATTTTTTAAACCTTTTTTTGCATTGATACATGTCCCCTGGGGCAGGACCCGGGTCCCCAAACACTTTTTAGGACAATAAATTGCATATAAGCCTTTATAATTAGCACTTTAGATTTCGAACGTTCGAGTCCATTGTATTTATTAGGGTTCTAAAGTTCACACGAACATTCTGTCTGTTCGCAGGTTCTGGTGCGAACCGAACAGGGGGGTGTTCCGCTCATCCCTGATGTCTGTGTGTCATTATCTGTTCATGTGGATGTTGATGTAAAAAGCCTCATGCACACATGCGTTTTTACAGCCGCTTTTAGCAGCGTCGGGTGTTTGTTTTTTTTACAGCTTAAAAATGCCTCTCTATGTTATTCTATGTATCCATGCACATATAGGCTTTTAGGAGCTGTAGGTGGCATAAGGCCCCATTCACACAGGGGCGACACGACGCGGCACGACTTCGGGGGTGACCTCGGCGGCGCGATCTCAAGACGACTTGAGACGCCCGCCGAGGCGATTTGCATAAAGACTTCTGTATAGAAGTCAATGCAGGTCGCCTTGGGTCGCCCCCAAAAGTAGTACAGGAACCTTTTTCTAAGTCGGAGCGACCTGAGTCGCTCCTATTAGAACGGTTCCATTGAACAGCGTGGGACGTGACTCGTCAGGCGACCGAGTCGCCTGACGAGTCGCCCCTGTGTGAACCGGGCCTTAGAGTTTTCAAGCTGCGAAAAAAAAAAACAAGGGCCAGTGCGTTCTGAAGACCAGTGTTACAGCTGTAAAAACATCTGACGTGGCTAAATGCTGTGAACATGCATCAATCGTTTTTAAGCTGTAGTTATGTGATTGGTCACTGTAATATCAGCAAAACCAGGAAATTCTTGTCTGTACATTACCCAAGAGTCCTTTGCTCAGCCGTGTGGTTGTGTGGGGAGAGTAAGAGGAGAGGGAAGATGACTACCATCATGCCCAGAGATTCTACATGACTAATGTTTATTCCATGTGATTACTTTATAACATGGTTGTGTTTTTGTTTTGTTTTTTGCTCACTTTGGAATGTTTTATTATGCCTTTGGCTTGGGCCTGCCTTGTCCAACCTTTCCCACGATTGCCTTTGACTGTTATTTCCATTGTACATGCTGGATAATGCACCTGTTCTTTTTCAGGTACTTGTATCTTATTATTCTTTAGGCTCCATTCACACTTGTACGACTCCAAAGTTGCGATGACTTTGGAGTGCAACTTTGATGCCACGTTGACACAACTTTGACGCAGTGAAGGGAACTCTTAAGGCATCCGCATACCAAGACATTTTAGACAATTTAATGCTCCCAACTTTGTAGGAACAGTTTGGGGATGGCTCCTTCCTGTTCCAACATGACTGCACACTAGTGCACAGAGCAAGGTCCATAAAGACATGAATGAGCAAGTTTGGGGTGAATTAACTTGACTCACCTGCACAGGGTCCTGACCTCAACCTGATAGAACCCCTTTGGGATGAATTAGAGCGGAGACTGCAAACCAGGTCTTCTCATCCAACATTAGTGCCTGACCTCACAAATGGAAGAATGGACAAACATTCCCATAGACACACTCCTAAAACTTGTGGACAGCCTTCCCAGAGGAGTTGAAGCTGTTATAGCTGCAAAGGGTGGGCCAACTCAATATTGAACCCTACAGACTAAGACTGGTATGCGCTTAAAATTCATGTGCGTGTAAAGGCAGGTGTCCCAATACTTTTGGTAATATAGGGTATATGAATGGTTATCATTGGAAAACATGCGGAACAACTTGTCCTGCGACTTTGATGTCCAAAGTTGCATGACAAGTCACACAAGTGTGAATGGAGCCTTAATAGAACTCTTTATTGGAAAAAAGGCTGCCATCTTGGTTACCATCTCGTCTCTATGATTAAGCCCCATAGGCAGGGTGAAACATGTCAGGAGCATGGCCTGGAGGAGTTCAGACTGAAGCCATATCTTTACCTCTCTAAATAATGGCTGGCTTCCAGTGTATGGTGTTTCTACCTTCTGTTTTCCAATCTGTTCTTGCTAGACTGGATGAGCTTGTTTGAACGTTGGCACCTGATCTGTGCTTTGGACTTCAGGGGGAAGTCTTGTAGTGCTGTGCTTTGAGCGGTGCTCTAAGTTTTTTGTATATGGGTCACAGAGACTAAAGTTTTGCTGATCTACAGAGTCTTGGCTTTGTATCTGCTCTGGCAATGAATCTATCATTTACTCATCACAAATATTTCCTAGAGGAAATTAGGCAGCCATGTGATGAATTTGGACCATTCTACTGTAATCTGTAACAGGAATGGGAACTGCAGAACAATGGAGTTCATATAATTTTTGGACCTTATTATGGCTAGTACAAGGCTATCTTAGTTTTAAAGGGAAAGTGTGTTGTATTTTTAGTAAGTATATATTTTGATTTATTAATAAATACATTTTTATATAACGTTCACATTTTACAAACCTGCTCTTCATATTTTTGCTATTGTAATAAATATGGAAATTTGTAG
This sequence comes from Rana muscosa, assembly GCA_029206835.1. Taxonomy (NCBI): domain Eukaryota; kingdom Metazoa; phylum Chordata; class Amphibia; order Anura; family Ranidae; genus Rana; species Rana muscosa. The sequence continues at coordinate 72,438,341 of JARGYO010005626.1, read as the reverse complement.
ACTAGCCACTATTTGGAGTTCTCAGTGACATAGTGTGATTACTTTGTCCTAACAACTGCTAAGATAAGAATTCAGCCCCACAGAAAGTGCATTTCTTTCTATGGCTGACTAATGAATTAAATTGTAAAAAAAGAGCACTGAAGCACAACCATTGGGTAGCACTACAAAGCAGGAACCAGAGGCTGTGTATGCAATGAGCAAATATGGCTACCTCCATGTACATACTGCATATAATTATACATGATACATAGAAACACTATTTTGAAAAACATTTATGCTCATTGATGATTATTTACATCAAACTAATATTACTATAAATACTTAGTTTAAAAAAAAATTAAATACTGGACTCAATTCACAAAGAGTTATTTTCCTCTTTAACCACTTCAGCCCGGACCATTTTGCTGGTCAAAGACCAGGCCACTTTTTGCGATTCTGCATTGCGTCGCTTTAACTGACAATTACGCGGTCGTGCGACATGGCTCCCAAACAAAATTGACGTCCTTTTTTTCCCACAAATAGAGCTTTCTTTTGGTGGTATTTGATCACCTCTGCGGTTTTTATTTTTTGCGCTATAAACAAAAATAAAGCGACAATTTTGACAAAAATGCAATATTTTTTACGTTTTGCTATAATAAATATCCCCAAAAAATATATAAAAATTTTTTTTTTTTCCTCAGTTTAGCCCGATACTTATTCTTCTACATATTTTTGGTAAAAAAAAAATTGCAATAAGCGTTTATTGATTGGTTTGCACAAAAGTTTTAGCGTCTACAAAATAGGGGATAGTTTTATGGCATTTTTATTAATAATTTTTTTTTTTACTATTTTTGGGACCATTGTCATTTTTACAGCGATCAGTGCTATAAAAATGCACTGATTACTGTGAAAATGACACAGGCAGTGAAGGGGTTAACCAGTAGGTGGCGCTGTAGGGGTTAAGTGTGCCCTAGTGAGTGATTCTTACTGTAGGGGGCGTGGCTTGGCGTGACATGACACTGATCACCGCTCCGATCACACGGAGCGGAGATCAATGTCATTGTCACTAGGCAGAGCGGGGAGATGCCTGTTTACACTAGCATCTCCCTGCTCTATCTCTCCGTGAGACAATCGCGGGCATCCCCGCGGCAATCGAGTCCGCGGGACCCACGGTCAGGCTCACGGAGAAAGCGGCAGGGTCGCAAACGCGCCGGCGGCGGCGTGCGCGCGACCACACGGTGGCATCTTAAAGGGGACGTACCTGTACGTGCTTATGCCTGTCCGTGCCACTCTGCCGACATAAATATACAGGAGGCAGTCCTTAAGTGGTTAAGATCTGAGATAAAAATAGCTCATAGCATTTTTTCAACATTTTTTTGCAACTCCCCAAAAAACTATACTAAAATAAGGCATAAGCCAGAGTTATTTCATTGAAATGTGAGGTATTTATCTCATGAAACTATTCTGTATTTTATCTAATGATGTGATATGGTGGGATGGATACAATTGAGAGCTATAGCATCCTGGGTTACCCTTCCGGCCTATAACTTCTGGACCCAAATAGACAAATTATGGCTAGCTCTCATCCACCCAAACAACCTATTATGGAACACCAATGCAGATGTTCCATCTACCTCCCTACTACACACTATGAATTTGCTACGAACTATCTTAAAACAACTAAGCCGCAACACTCCCCTACAATCTGAGGCCTCCTTAGTTACGGCTTTCCTCTATAACCCTAAATTACCCGACAGCTTAACCTTCCAGATGATCTCACCATGGTTGCAGAGGAGCCTCTTTCATTATGAACACTTGGTGAACCCAGGGACTAGGGTCTTATTACCCTTTGATGAACTCAGAACTAAGCATGAGCTCCCCCGTAGTGCCTTCTTTGGCCACCTTCAAATTCGGCACTAGGGATGAGCTTCGTGTTCGAGTCGAACATACGTTCGACTCGAACATCGGCTGTTCGATCGTTCGACGAAGATCGAACGATTTGGGCCGTTCGCGCCAAATTCGAGTGACGCGAACGGCCCACAATGCACTACGCCATCGCAGTGTCATCCAGGCGCTGTGATTGGCCAAGCATGCACTGTGACCCCGCATGCTTGGCCAATCACAGCGCCGGCAGCGAGGAGAGCAATGATTGGCCACAGGCAGGATGCCTGTGGCCAATTATTGCTGAGGGTGTTTAGTACACGCCCCACTCTATAAAAGGCCGCCAGCACGGCGGCCTAGTGTAGTGTGTTCCGGAGCAGGGATAGAGCAGCATAGGCAGGGACAGTGACTGTTATTTCTTTCTTGCTTAACCTGGATTCCTTTAGTTTAGGGAAAGAGAAGGATAGGTAGGGAGAGTGTCAGTGTGTTTTGTGCTTGTGCTATAGTGTGCTTAAAAAAAACATTTATTCTAGGGACAGAAAACTGTAGGTAGGGACAGTGTCAGTTTCTTTCACTCTGCAAGTCCTTGTTTCCAGGGACCTGGAAGGACAGTGAGTGAATTGTCCTTGTGCTATATTGTGATTAAAAAAAACATTTTTTCTAGGGACAGAAAACTGTAGGTAGGGAGAGTGTTTTTTTTCTTTCACTCTGCAAGTCCTTGTTTCCAGGGACCTGGAAGGACAGTGAGTGAATTCTCCTTGTGCTATATTGTGCTTAAAAAAAACATTTATTCTAGGGACAGAAAACTGTAGGTAGGGAGAGTGTCAGTTTATTTCACTCTGCAAGTCCTTGTTTCCAGGGACCTGTAAGGACAGTGAGTGAATTGTCCTTGTGCTATATTGTGATTAAAAAAAACATTTTTTCTAGGGACAGAAAACTGTAGGTAGGGAGAGTGTTTTTTTTCTTTCACTCTGCAAGTCCTTGTTTCCAGGGACCTGTAAGGACAGTGAGTGAATTGTCCTTGTGCTATATTGTGCTTAAAAAAAACATTTATTCTAGGGACAGAAAACTGTAGGTAGGGAGAGTGTCAGTTTATTTCACTCTGCAAGTCCTTGTTTCCAGGGACCTGTAAGGACAGTGAGTGAATTGTCCTTGTGCTATATTGTGATTAAAAAAAACATTTTTTCTATGGACAGAAAACTGTAGGTAGGGAGAGTGTTTTTTTTCTTTCACTCTGCAAGTCCTTGTTTCCAGGGACCTGTAAGGACAGTGAGTGAATTGTCCTTGTGCTATATTGTGCTTAAAAAAAACATTTATTCTAGGGACAGAAAACTGTAGGTAGGGAGAGTGTTTTTTTTCTTTCACTCTGCAAGTCCTTGTTTCCAGGGACCTGTAAGGACAGTGAGTGAATTGTCCTTGTGCTATATTGTGATTAAAAAAACAAAATTTTTCTAGGGACAGAAAACTGTAGGTAGGGAGAGTGTTTTTTTTCTTTCACTCTGCAAGTCCTTGTTTCCAGGGACCTGTAAGGACAGTGAGTGAATTGTCCTTGTGCTATAGTGTGCTTAAAAAAAACATTTATTCTAGGGACAGAAAACTGTAGGTAGGGACAGTGTCAGTTTCTTTCACTCTGCAAGTCCTTGTTTCCAGGGACCTGGAAGGACAGTGAGTGAATTGTCCTTGTGCTATATTGTGATTAAAAAAAACATTTTTTCTAGGGACAGAAAACTGTAGGTAGGGAGAGTGTTTTTTTTCTTTCACTCTGCAAGTCCTTGTTTCCAGGGACCTGTAAGGACAGTGAGTGAATTCTCCTTGTGCTATATTGTGATTAAAAAAAACATTTTTTCTAGGGACAGAAAACTGTAGGTAGGGAGAGTGTTTTTTTTCTTTCACTCTGCAAGTCCTTGTTTCCAGGGACCTGTAAGGACAGTGAGTGAATTGTCCTTGTGCTATATTGTGCTTAAAAAAAACATTTATTCTAGGGACAGAAAACTGTAGGTAGGGAGAGTGTCAGTTTATTTCACTCTGCAAGTCCTTGTTTCCAGGGACCTGGAAGGACAGTGAGTGAATTCTCCTTGTGCTATATTGTGCTTAAAAAAAACATTTATTCTAGGGACAGAAAACTGTAGGTAGGGAGAGTGTCAGTTTATTTCACTCTGCAAGTCCTTGTTTCCAGGGACCTGTAAGGACAGTGAGTGAATTGTCCTTGTGCTATATTGTGATTAAAAAAAACATTTTTTCTAGGGACAGAAAACTGTAGGTAGGGAGAGTGTTTTTTTTCTTTCACTCTGCAAGTCCTTGTTTCCAGGGACCTGTAAGGACAGTGAGTGAATTGTCCTTGTGCTATATTGTGCTTAAAAAAAACATTTATTCTAGGGACAGAAAACTGTAGGTAGGGAGAGTGTCAGTTTATTTCACTCTGCAAGTCCTTGTTTCCAGGGACCTGGAAGGACAGTGAGTGAATTCTCCTTGTGCTATATTGTGCTTAAAAAAAACATTTATTCTAGGGACAGAAAACTGTAGGTAGGGAGAGTGTCAGTTTATTTCACTCTGCAAGTCCTTGTTTCCAGGGACCTGTAAGGACAGTGAGTGAATTGTCCTTGTGCTATATTGTGATTAAAAAAAACATTTTTTCTAGGGACAGAAAACTGTAGGTAGGGAGAGTGTTTTTTTTCTTTCACTCTGCAAGTCCTTGTTTCCAGGGACCTGGAAGGACAGTGAGTGAATTCTCCTTGTGCTATATTGTGCTTAAAAAAAACATTTATTCTAGGGACAGAAAACTGTAGGTAGGGAGAGTGTCAGTTTATTTCACTCTGCAAGTCCTTGTTTCCAGGGACCTGGAAGGACAGTGAGTGAATTGTCCTTGTGCTATATTGTGATTAAAAAAAACATTTTTTCTAGGGACAGAAAACTGTAGGTAGGGAGAGTGTTTTTTTTCTTTCACTCTGCAAGTCCTTGTTTCCAGGGACCTGGAAGGACAGTGAGTGAATTCTCCTTGTGCTATATTGTGCTTAAAAAAAACATTTATTCTAGGGACAGAAAACTGTAGGTAGGGAGAGTGTCAGTTTATTTCACTCTGCAAGTCCTTGTTTCCAGGGACCTGGAAGGACAGTGAGTGAATTGTCCTTGTGCTATATTGTGATTAAAAAAAACATTTTTTCTAGGGACAGAAAACTGTAGGTAGGGAGAGTGTTTTTTTTCTTTCACTCTGCAAGTCCTTGTTTCCAGGGACCTGGAAGGACAGTGAGTGAATTCTCCTTGTGCTATATTGTGCTTAAAAAAAACATTTATTCTAGGGACAGAAAACTGTAGGTAGGGAGAGTGTCAGTTTATTTCACTCTGCAAGTCCTTGTTTCCAGGGACCTGGAAGGACAGTGAGTGAATTGTCCTTGTGCTATATTGTGATTAAAAAAAACATTTTTTCTAGGGACAGAAAACTGTAGGTAGGGAGAGTGTTTTTTTTCTTTCACTCTGCAAGTCCTTGTTTCCAGGGACCTGGAAGGACAGTGAGTGAATTCTCCTTGTGCTATATTGTGCTTAAAAAAAACATTTATTCTAGGGACAGAAAACTGTAGGTAGGGAGAGTGTCAGTTTATTTCACTCTGCAAGTCCTTGTTTCCAGGGACCTGGAAGGACAGTGAGTGAATTGTCCTTGTGCTATATTGTGATTAAAAAAAACATTTTTTCTAGGGACAGAAAACTGTAGGTAGGGAGAGTGTTTTTTTTCTTTCACTCTGCAAGTCCTTGTTTCCAGGGACCTGGAAGGACAGTGAGTGAATTCTCCTTGTGCTATATTGTGCTTAAAAAAAACATTTATTCTAGGGACAGAAAACTGTAGGTAGGGAGAGTGTCAGTTTATTTCACTCTGCAAGTCCTTGTTTCCAGGGACCTGGAAGGACAGTGAGTGAATTGTCCTTGTGCTATATTGTGATTAAAAAAAACATTTTTTCTAGGGACAGAAAACTGTAGGTAGGGAGAGTGTTTTTTTTCTTTCACTCTGCAAGTCCTTGTTTCCAGGGACCTGGAAGGACAGTGAGTGAATTCTCCTTGTGCTATATTGTGCTTAAAAAAAACATTTATTCTAGGGACAGAAAACTGTAGGTAGGGAGAGTGTCAGTTTATTTCACTCTGCAAGTCCTTGTTTCCAGGGACCTGGAAGGACAGTGAGTGAATTGTCCTTGTGCTATATTGTGATTAAAAAAAAACATTTTTTCTAGGGACAGAAAACTGTAGGTAGGGAGAGTGTTTTTTTTCTTTCACTCTGCAAGTCCTTGTTTCCAGGGACCTGGAAGGACAGTGAGTGAATTCTCCTTGTGCTATATTGTGCTTAAAAAAAACATTTATTCTAGGGACAGAAAACTGTAGGTAGGGAGAGTGTCAGTTTATTTCACTCTGCAAGTCCTTGTTTCCAGGGACCTGTAAGGACAGTGAGTGAATTGTCCTTGTGCTATATTGTGCTTAAAAAAAATATTTTTTCTAGGGACAGAAAACTGTAGGTAGGGAGAGTGTTTTTTTTCTTTCACTCTGCAAGTCCTTGTTTCCAGGGACCTGTAAGGACAGTGAGTGAATTGTCCTTGTGCTATATTGTGCTTAAATAAAATATTTTTTCTAGGGACAGAAAACTGTAGGTAGGGAGAGTGTCAGTTTCTTTCACTGTGAAAGTCCTTGTTTCAAGGGACAGAGAAGGACACCTGAAGGTAGCCCTTATTGCTTTTTTCCCATCTCCCTGCAGGCCATCTATTAGAATGTCTGGAAGGCAAACAAGGAGAGGCAGACAGTCAGGAGGCAATAAAAGAGGGCAAGCAGGCTCTGTGTCTGGGGGCAACAGTGCTGGTCGTGGACGCGGTGCATTGTCATCAGCACATGGCCATGGGACACGCTTGTCCTTCTTTTCGGCAGCTGGACATGTTGAGCCACATCATGCCGAAGACTTGGTAGAGTGGATGACCAAGCCCTCCTCCTCCTCCTCATCCTCTCTCACCCAGGCTCAGGGTACTGGAAAAGCAGCTGCCAAAGCGTCGTCTTCCCTGGTATCAATGTCAGACAAATCATCAGTCACTCCTTCCCTAGACCCACCATGTCCTCCTCCTGAGGAGTCCCCCGAACTGTTTCAGCACAGTGTTGGGTACATGCTCCAGGAGGATGCCCAGCGTTTCGAAGGGTCTGATGATGAAACCCAGCTAGAGGAAGGCAGTAGCGTGAGAGCAGACAGAGGGGATGCTCAAGAAGGACACCAATCTGGCAGTCATGTTCCAGCAGCTGCAGCATACTGCCAGATTGGCTCCAGTGATGAGGAGGGAGGGGATGATGAGGTCACTGACTCCACGTGGGTGCCTAATAGGAGAGAGGAGGAGGAGGAGGATGAGGAGGAGGCACATCTCCAACGAGGCAGGATGCCCTTTGGTGGCCAGCGTAAGGGCAGTACACCGACGGAATCACACCGCAGAGCTCCGCCTGTGCAGGGCGCTGCCTCTGCCCGTCATTCAAAAAGTTCTTTGGTGTGGGCCTTTTTTGAGGCTAGTGCATCAGATCGCACAGCTGCTGTTTGCAACATATGTCTCAAGCGTATATCGCGTGGCCAAAACATCAGCCGCTTGGGTACCACATGCCTGACCAGACATATGTTGACCTGCCATGCAGCTCGTTGGCAAGCCTACCTCAAAGACCCACACCAAAGAACAAAGCGGACCTCTCCTTGCACCGCATCAGCTGGGATCTCCAACCCCACTATAACTTCAGTCCTCTCTGAAACATGCACTGAGAGGAATGAAGGTGTAGAATTAGGTGTGTCACAGCCAAGTACTTGCGCCCACTCTGCTAGCAGTACACCGACGTCCGATTCTAGCAGGCAAATTTCCCTGCCCCAGCTGCTGGACCGTCGAAAGAAGTTCACTCCCAGCCATCCACATGCCCAGCGGTTGAATGCTAGCTTGGCTAAATTGCTAGCGCTTCAACTGCTGCCTTTTCAGTTGGTAGACTCGGCCCCCTTCCGTGAGTTTGTGCAATGTGCGGTTCCTCAGTGGCAGGTTCCCAAACGCCACTTTTTCTCACGGAAGGCTATTCCGGCTCTCTACCGGCATGTGGAAGGCAATGTCTTGGCCTCGCTGGACAGGGCGGTCAGCGGTAAGGTGCATATTACCGCTGACTCATGGTCCAGCAGGCATGGACAGGGACGTTACCTTTCTTTCACGGCCCATTGGGTCACTCTTTTGGCAGCTGGGAAGGATTCAGGACAAGGTGCAGTAGTGTTGGAGGTTGTCCGACCGCCACGCCTCCAAAATGCTACTACTGGTTGTGACACACCTCTCTCCTCCACCCCCTCCTCTTCTTCTTCCTCCATGGCCTCTTCCTGTGGTTTGTCCTATGAACCAGCGGTGCTCCGTAGCCGTTCACGGGGCTACGCAAGTACGCAGGCAAAAAGATGCCATGCCGTGCTTGCGCTGGTGTGTTTGGGGGACAGAAGCCACACTGGGGCAGAGGTCCTGTCTGCTCTGCAGGGCCAGGCCGAGAGGTGGTTGACGCCACGCCAGCTTAAGCCAGGAATGGTGGTTTGCGACAATGGCACCAACCTCCTCTCCGCCCTCCGACAGGGACAACTGACCCATGTGCCCTGTGTGGCTCACGTCCTTAACCTGGTGGTGCAGCGGTTCTTGGGCAGGTACCCGGGCTTACAGGATGTCCTGAGGCAGGCCAGGAAAGTCTGTGTGCATTTCCGCAGATCTTATAATGCCAGTGCTCGCCTGGCTGAGCTGCAAAAGGAGTTGAACCTGCCCAAGAACCGCCTTATATGTGACATGCCCACCAGGTGGAACTCAACGTTGGCCATGCTGCAGCGGCTGCACACGCAGCAGAGGGCCATCAATGAGTACCTGTGCGACTACGGCACCAGGACAGGGTCAGGGGAGCTTGGTTTTTTTTCTCCACGCCAGTGGGGCATGATCAGGGATGCATGCACTGTCCTGGCACCATTTGAGGAGGCCACGAGGATGGTGAGCAGTGACAGTGCATGCATCAGTGACACTGTACCTCTTGTCCACCTGTTGGAGCACACGCTGCGTGGAATAATGGACAGGGCACTTGAGGCAGAACAGAGGCAGGAAGAGGAGGACTTCCTTGCCTCTCAAGGCCCCCTTTACCCAGACAGTGTTCCTTCTGTCCCACCCATCGCACAGGAAGAGGAGGAGGAGGAGGAGGAGGAGGATTGTGTCAGCATGGAGGTGGAGGCTGGCACTCAGCATCATCAGCAGCAGTCTTTTAGGGATGATTTACAGTCCCAAGAAACCAGTGGACTTGTACGTGGCTGGGAGGAGGTGGCTGCGGATCATGTCGTCCTTAGTGACCCAGAGGACTCCGGAGCGAATGCCTCAGCAAACCTACGCTGCATGGCCTCCCTGATCCTGCAAAGTCTGCGGAAGGATCCTCGTATTCTTCGGATCAAGGAGAGGGACCATTACTGGCTGGCCACTCTCCTTGATCCACGTTACAAGGGTAAGGTTGCGGACCTTATGTTACCGTCGCAGAGGGAGCAGAGGATGAGACAACTCCGGGAGGCCTTGCAGAAAGGTCTGTGCAACGCGTTCCCAGAGACTGGGAGGTTGCAAACTCCTGGTCCTGGACAACGAGTTGCTGAGGCTTCGGCCAGTCAAAGAAGGAGCGGTGGGGAAGGTGGCCGTCTGACCGATGCGTTCAGACAATTCTTTAGTCCGCAGCCCCAAAGTATGATTGGTTCCAGCAACCATCGCCAGCGTCTGATAAACATGGTGCAGGAATATCTAGGGGCAAGGTCAGACTTGGACACCTTCCCCACCGAAAATCCTCTGGCTTACTGGGTCTTGAGGATGGATCACTGGCCAGAGCTTGCACAGTATGCAATTGAGCTACTGGCCTGTCCTGCATCCAGCGTTCTTTCGGAACGCACATTCAGTGCTGCTGGAGGATTTGTCACGGATCACAGGGTGCGCCTGTCCACCGACTCGGTTGATCGACTGACTTTCATCAAGATGAACCAGTCTTGGATCACCACCAGCTACCACACACCTGATGCTGATATAACAGACTAATTGATTTTAACATGTCACATCCCTTCAAGACTGATGCTGATGCTGAGTGCCTGTGCTGTTATGTTGACTGGCTATCCTCCTCCTCCGAGTCCTCAATGATACGATTGATGATGATAGCTTGGAAGATCATTTTTGTTTATGGGTGCCGCCACCAGTGCCTAACGCCCAATTTTTCAGCCCCTGTTTAACAGGGGCGTGTAATTACAATTTTTGAAGCAATACTTTGCAACAGGGCTCATTGCTGTGCTCCAAGTACAGTATCTGTGAGGAGTTGCAGTGTTGTGCCACTAGTGCCTAAGGCCCAATTTTTCAGCCCCTGTTTAACAGGGGCGTGTCATTACAATTTTTGAAGCAATACTTTGCAACAGGGCTCATTGCTGTGCTCCAAGTACAGTATCTGTGAGGAGTTGCAGTGTTGTGCCACCAGTGCCTAAGGCCCAATTTTTCAGCCCCTGTTTAACAGGGGCGTGTCATTACAATTTTTGAAGCAATACTTTGCAACAGGGCTCATTGCTGTGCTCCAAGTACAGTATCTGTGAGGGGTTGCAGTGTTGTGCCACCAGTGCCTAAGGCCCAATTTTTCAGCCCCTGTTCAACAGGGGCATGTAATTACAATTCTTGATCTAATAATTCACAGCAGGGCCCATTGCTGCACCCACCAAGAGTAACTGTCAGGGCTTACAGTGTTGTGGCACCAGCACCACCATCAAAGGCCCAATTTTTACTACCACTGTTCAACAATTATATGTAATTAAAATTCCTGATATAATAGTTGACAGCAGGGCGTTCCAGCACCAACCAAGAGTAACTGTGAGTGCTTACAGTGTTGTGCCAACACCAACAACTAAGGGGCCTATTTCTGCAGAGTATATACGGCAGGTCCCTACTTTCAAACATCCAACTTACAAACGACTCCTACTTGCAAACGCAAGAAGACAACAGGAAGTGAGAGGAAATCTACCACTAGGAAGGAAAATTCTCTCCTGTAAGAATAAATATGGGAGAAAGGTGTCTCCTCTGTACTGATGCTTTATCAGCAATCCTTGTTTCAAGAAAAAGACCACATTTCAAAAAGAGTTGTCATTGGGACGGAAAGTGAGGTGAAATGTTCTGAACAGGGGCACAGACAGCAAAACAAATGTTACAGGGGTGATAACCCTTACCTATGTTTTCCAAAAAGTTTAAAAATAGATTTTTGGTCTGGAGCTACACTTCAACAATGTACCTGTTCAAAATTACAAACAGACTCTACATAAGAACAAACCTACAGTCCCTGTCTTGTATGCACCGCCTGTATAGGGCTGTTCAGAGTATATAGGGCCTTTTTTATTTTATGTGCGGGGTTCCCCTTAATATCCATACAAGACCCAAAGGGGCTGGTAATGGGCTGGGGTAGGGGGGGGGTCATGGGGTAGCTATGCCATTTTTCTTAAAGAATTTCATCCATATTACCGGGACCAGACATTACATTAAAGCCGCAAGCAGTTTTAAATGGCTTTTTTTTCCTTTAGAAGTGTCATTTTGTGCAGGACAGTTCTAAACACGGGAAACACGTGGCACTTCACAGGCATACTTTAGACACCCCCCAGGTACGATATTTAAAGGAATATTTTACTTTTTTTTTTTCACTTTATGCATCATTAAAATGACTGCTCCCGAAAAACGACCGTTTTTAAAACTTCTTTTTGCATTGATACATGTCCCCTGGTGCAGAACCCGGGTTCCCAAACCCTTTTTAGGACAATAACATGCATAATAGTTGTTATAATTAGCACTTTAGAATTCGAACGTTCGCATCCATTGTATTTAATAGGGTTCTAATGTTCGTTCGAACTTTCGGTCCGTTCGCGGGTTCTGGTGCGAACCGAACCCGGGGGTGTTCGGCTCATCACTATTCGGCACTACGCAGTTACCATCACCCTAACTCTTCAATCTTCTAAGCCATCCCCATTCGAATGCCTAATCTTATCAATCCCCTCACAGAAAGGACTGACTTCAGACATTTATAAACTCTGAAACTCTTATGATATGGTCTCTCAGGGGAAACATAGATACATGCGCAGATGGGAGGATTATCTCGGAGAGGAATTATCCCTTGAACAATGGTCCACTATATGTGGTCTTGGGCGGCCAAGAGCTCTATGTGCACGCTAGATAAAGAGAACACATATAAGGTGCTCTTCTAATGGTACCTGACACCATCTCGCCTACACGCTATATACCCATCGGCCTCGGATAGCTGCTGGAGATGTCTGCAGGACCGGGGCACGTTATTCCACATCTACTGGAACTCCCTATCCCTCCAGCCTTACTGCCGTTTGATCCAGGGACTGCTCCACCGGCTGTTTGAGGCAGATATCCCTCTCTCTTTTACCCAGTTTAGCAAAAAAATTGGCCACAGATATTAACGGCGGCTAGATGTCTAGTGGCCCTTCACTGGAAACAACGAAACCCCCCGACACTACAGTATCTGATCTTTATGCCAGAATCAAGGACGTGGAGGTTATGGAGTCCATGTCGGCTCGACTTATTGACCGGGTGGACCGACATACGACAACTTGATCTCAGCGGATAGACCCCCCTTGATTCCATGAGACCCTCCCCCCCGCCCTGTACACTGTAAGCACTCAGAGCCCAGGGGTGACGGGCCCAGGAGAGACAAGCCCAGCTGATTGGTGCTTTCTTACACCTTTTCCCCTCTTTTTTCTTCCCTTCTCTCTCTTTTCGCTTTTTTTTTCTTTTATGCTAAGCTCTCTGTTATTTCTCCAGCATTATGTTCTCCTGTTCTATTGAGCTGTAACCTAGCTAACTATGCCATCAGACTCTGTCTCAATTCTGATGTATGAAGGTCGCCTATGCCCTCTCTAGAGTTGTCTGTTATTAACACTTATCTTTCTTTTTTCCTCCCTCAATTGTGTTTTACTTTGTATTGAAAAATACTAAAACCTAATAAAAATTGTCAATTATTAAAACCCCTGTCAGTTTTTATTGATTATTTGATTGATTAATAATTTTCCTTGCATGTGATTCTTTGTAAAGTGAAGTTTTACCTCATTTCCTAAGCTCTGCAGCAAATTGCAAAGTGCACAGTCTATTTGCCTTTAGTAAACCAGCTCCAGTGTTTCTGTTTTTTCATATTTAGGTTTCTAAGCATTGCTGTTGAGAGAACTGATCCAAAAAGGCATAGACTACTTAAAATTGGCTATTATATTTTTACATTCCTTAAAGAGGAAGTAAACCCTGGAAAAAAAAAAACCTTGCAAAAGAAAGCCATAATGAGCTAGTATGCATAGCATACTAGCTCATTATGAATGACTTACCTGAGATCAAAGCCCCCGCAGCGGTCCTCGGTCACCTCCGCCGTCATCTTGCCTCGATGTCCCGTCACGGATGTCAATGTATCGCCGCTCCGGCACTGTGATTGGCCGGAGCAGCGATGACATCACACGTATGCGCGCTCAGGCCGGCAAGAGCCCATTCATAAAACCGGCAATGAAGCCGGCCCGCTAGTGCGCATGCGCGTGACATCATCGGCGCATCGATATATAGTAAATATCTCCTAACCATGTAGGTTAAGGAGATATTTCTTGCACCTACAGGTAAAACTTAATCTAGGCTTACCTGTAGGTGCAAGTTGTCTAAGTGGGTTTACAACCACTTTAAATACAGCATGCCTGGACCACTACTTATTTATTTATTTCCTTTAGAGAATTGACTTTAACAACGTTTTATGAGGTATTTACCGTTCGTTTTTGCTTTTTGAAGTTAATATTTATGGAGAAAGTTTAATGGTATTTTTTTTATGCTATTATTGAAGCATATTTTACCCCACTGACACAAGATCAGTTTTATGTAGATTTTAATGGACATATGCTCTTTTGGTAAGATAAGGAAGCTGGATTTCATGGAAAAAGTATTTGACTCATCCGATGGTCGAGTAATTGCAGTGGTTATGGAGCAAAGATGTGGCTGCCACTGGAAAGGTAAGCACTTCTTTCTTTGTGACTTATTTTGTAAAAGTTACCCAGCAATGATAGGTCCCTCTAACACATAGAAATGCACACAAATGCAGCTTTTTGTAATCTTTAAAGAGTAAAAACGTCAGAGCTCAAAAAACGCAATTGCATTGCGTTTTTTTACGCTTCGCGTTTTTTTACGCCTAACGCTGACGCCGAGGAACGCACTGGTCCTGGGTTTTTTTTACAGCTTAAAAATGCCTATGCTATTTGCAGTTCAAAAACACCCAGGTGGGCATGAAGCTATAGACTAACTTGGACAGGCGTTTTTAAGCTGTAAAAAACGCTCAAAAACACAGCTGTAAAAACGTCCGTGGGCATGAGGCCTTAGGCATAAAAAAACGCGAAGCGTTAAAAAACGTGCAAAAACGGGCAAAAACGCACAAGAACGCCGCGGTTGCGTTTTTGAGCTCCGGCGTTTTTTGTTTTTTTTTCGAAAAAAATACGGTCGAAAAATTTATATAATAACATGGACAGGCGTTTTTATGCAATGTATACTAGCACATTATGCCTTTACCTTGCAGGGCTAAAAAAAAAAAAATGTGCCGTTTACTACTGCTTTAAGCTGGGCATACACTGTATAATTTTCGATCAGTGGGTGGCCCCATCGGCTGCCCCCTGTGCGACATCCCTAAAAAGGGAGAGATTTGTCACCTGAAAAGCAGCTGCTGTTCAGTATTTTGACAGCTGGCAAGGCAGACTGTCAAAATACAATAGACACAGTGGAAGATTTGTCCAGCCGTGCTGTAGATTGAGAGGAATCTGTTCATTTTTTTGTCCACCCTACAGCGTAAAGCCAGCTCAGTTTTGTCTTTGAGGCTTCATGCCCACAGACGTTTTTACAGCCGCGTTTTTGAGCGTTTTTTACAGCTTAAAAGGCAAAAAAACGAAAACGATTTTTTTTTTTTTCGAATTTCCAGAATTTTCGAATTTCCGAAAAAAGGAAAAAAACGAAAACGAAAAAAATTATTTTTTTCGAATTTCCTGAATTTCCGAAAAAAGCAAGAAAATAAAAAAAAAAATTTTTTGGCGGTGCACATGTCTAGCATTCACCTCATCTTAAGTCCCGGGGGATCTCCTGTTTTTTGTTGCATATATTGGGATGAAGGTGGTTTGCGGGTGACACCAGACCTTTTCCTTTTTGTCTACTTGTAAGTACAAGTGCAAAAATAGACTGTACTTCCACTTTAAGCTGTGGCCTATATACAAACACTGGCCACTTTATTAGGCACACCTGTTCAATTGCTTGGTAACACAAATTGCTAATCAGCCAATCACATGGCAGCAATTCAATGCATTTAGGCATCTAGACATGCTGGAGATGACTTGCTGAAGTTCAAACCGAGCATCAGAATGAGGAAGAAAGGGGATTTAACTGACTTTGAACGTGGCACGGTTGTTGTTGCCAGACAGGCTGGTTTGAGTATTTATAAAACTGCTGATCTACTGGGATTTTCACGTAACAACCATCTCTAGGGTTTTTCAAAGAATGGACAGAAAAAGAGAAAATATCCAGTGAGCAGCAGATGTGTGGTTTAAAATGCCTTGTTGATGTCAGAAGAGAATAGGCAGACTGGTTTGAGATGATAGAAAGGCAACAGTAAAGCCCCATACACACTATCAGTTTTCCTGCAGGTTTTTGTAATCAGGTTTACCAAAACCATGTAGTGCAGGGGCCTGCCAGATTGCATACGAATTTAAACTCTTAAGGATTTCGAATTAAACCAAATGCTGCTAGGCAGTGGCGGTGCGTCCATAGTGGGCGCAGGAGCGCCGCCCCCTCTCTCCTGCACCCATCAATCAACAATACATAGATTCATGCATTGCATCAATCTATGTATTGTCGCCGCTGCCGCCCACTATTCAGGTGTCCGGCCCCCTGTTGAGCGCCGGCCATTTGAATAACAGCGGTGGGTGTGTTTTGGAAGTGCCTGATTAGAGCAAGAGCCTCTAATAGGCTTCCCGATTACAGCCTGTGTGCTCTAATCAGCTTTCAAATGGTTAACCAGAGGGTGCACAGGCTGTGCGTTCCCTGGTTAAACAGTGCTGTGTAGGGATGAGCTTACATGACTTGAACATTGGCTGTTCGCCCGTTCGGCGAACAGCGAACAATTTGGGGTGTTCGCGGCAAATTCGAAAAGCCGTGAAACACCCTGTAAAAGTCTATGGGAGAAATCAAAAGTGCTAATTTTAAAGGTTAATATGCAAGTTATTGTCCTAAAAAGGGTTTGGGGACCCGGGTCCTGCCCCAGGGGACATGTATCAATGCAAAAAAAAGTTTTTAAAACTAACGTTTTTTCGGGAGCAGTGATTTTTATAATGCTTAAAATGAAACAATAAAAGTGAATTATTCCTTGCTTAGGACAATAACTTGCATATAAGCCTTTAAAATTAGCACTTTTGATTTTTCATGTTCGTGTCCCATAGACTTTAACGATGTTTGCGTGTTTGAACAAATTTTTTGCCTGTTCGCATGTTCTGGTGCAAACCGAACAGGGGGGTGTTCGGCTCATCCCTAGTGCTGTGTTAGGGAATCGCTTCCCTAACACTGCCCTGCCTCTCAGCCAATCAGGTGCACCAGGTCTGGTTACCGGACACCTGAGTGGCTGAAGCGACATCGAGGGCGGGAGAAGACATAGAGGGAGCGTGGAGAGGACGGCGCTGACCCAAGGAAGGTGTGTGTTTCGGCTGGGGGGAAACTGGCTGCATTTGGGGGCACAAACTGGCTGCAAATGGGGGGACAAACTGGCTGCATTTGGGGGCACAAACTGGCAACAATTGGGGGGGCAAACTGGCTGCAATTGGGGGCACAAACTGGCTGCATTTGGGGGCACAAACTGGCAACAATTGAGGGGGGGGCAAACTGGCTGCAATTGGGGGCACAAACTGGCTGCAATTGGGGGCACAAACTGGCTGCAATTGGGGGGACAAACTAGCTGCATTTGGGGGCACAAACTGGCTGCAATTGGGGGCACAAACTGGCTGAAATTGGGGGCACAAACTGGCTGAAATTGGGGGCACAAACTGGCTGCATTTGAGGGCACAAACTGGCTGCATTTGAGGGGACAAACTGGCTGCATTTGGGGGCAAACTGGCTGCATTTGGGGGCAAACTAGCGGCGTTGATGGGCACATTGGCTGTGTTTAATGGGCACAGTGGCAGCAATTGATGTTTTGTTTCGTTTTTTCAGTTTGTTTGCACCCCCAAAAAAAATTTGAGCACCAGCCGCCACTGCTGCTAGGCCATTAGTGCAACCTCAGCCAGTCAGTCAGCTGTGAACAAGATTTTGGAACCTTGCACTTTAAAATGCTAATATACCTACTGAAGATTGCTGTAATTCACAAGTTTGAGAAATTGTGGGCACCGTGGCTGGATGTGCCAGGATTAGCCCCAGTGGAACTAGTGGCGGACAGACTGTTGGGAATAAATGTTGGGGAATGTTGGGCTAAGAGAAATAATAAAGGGGACAAGGTGAAAGGGCCGATGAGGCTATGCTGTTGGTTATCATTAAGGTTTAATTAACCCGTATTACAATGAAGACAAGGTATTTATTACACTTCTGCAAACTGAATAAAATTTTGTTGGATAAAAAAAAAAAAAAACAAGATTGCTGTAATTCTGTATCACATAACTGAAGCCAAATCCTTATCATGTTTGAAAGAATGTTTAAAGAAACAAAGTGATTCCGAGTTATTCATTCTGATTACAGTGGAACCTTGGTTAACAAGTAAAGCGGTTAACAAGCATTTTGAAATACGAGCAACTTTTTTGTTTTAAATCCTGACTCGGTTTGCAAGTGCTGTCTCGCAAAACAAGCATAATTCAAGCTAATGGGGTGTGCAGTAGCGCAAATAGCCAGAGGTGCGGGGGCGCCAGTGACACTCGGAACGATTCGGAGCCATTCGGAAATACTCGGAAACACTCGGATATACTCCGTTCCTGAGTGTTTCCGAGCCTTTCCAAGTTCAGCCGAGCTGTCCTCGAGTATTTACGAGGCTCTCCGCCCCCCCTACATCTCTGGCCACATGCGGTATTGCATGCAATAGAAGTCAATGCGGAACTAATTATCTTTGTTTCCATTGACTTCTATGGGGAAACTCGCTTTGATATGCGAGTGCTTTGAGGGCACAAGCATTCTCCTGGAACAGATTATGCTCGTAATCCAAGGTTCCACTGTAATTCCTTGGTTGTTGAAAGTGAGAAAGAAAAGTAAAAGATTTCTGAAAACCTCTTTTATTTGCACAGATATATCAAAGGTGTTTTAAAAATCACTTATACTTTAAGACACTGAACTTATGCTGTAAAGCATATTGATATCTGAAGCTTCATTTTTTCTCATAGACCCGATGACACGTCACATTATTGCATATGCAATCCTATAAAAAATATAAATTAATAAAAAAAAAAATATTAGTCACATTTAAAGTAAAAGAAAAAAGAACTAAAGTGAACCCATGCTTTGCTCATACCAACACCATAATCTTACCTTTCCTTCCCTCCCCCATTGCTCTTTTCAAATGCTGGGAGTGAGAAGAAATACCCAGTACTTCCAGGTATGATGAGCATTCCTTTACTCTATAGTGACAGTGCTGGTGCTTTTTAATTGGCCACTCAGCAAACTAGGATCTGCACTGAGAGTGGTTTGAGAAAAGCAGTACCATAAACTAAAACTATACATTAAAGTTATTGTAAACAATCACCTTGTAAAACAACTAATTCCGTTTAAAATATAAATAAATGGCAAAAAATGTTGTATAGATTTTAAGAAACATTATAAATACCTTATTTTTTTCCTTTTTTATAAATGATCACATTCCCTCTGTTCTCAGCTGCATAAGAGCTGGGGGAGGATAAGCAGCAGCATGCCAAGCTTCCCAGTGAATGGCTGTGCGGTGGGGGGGGGGTGTCAGGACAAGTCTGATCATTGGAAGAGAGTACACTGAGTTCCCAGCATTGCTGGAGAACAGACCACAGTGTGCCCTTCTGCTTAGTGTGGTCAAGTTTTAATAGAAAGCAGAGGGACTGACAGGAACATAAGGGATTTCACATAACGGAAGCAATACAAAGAAAACGGATGATTTACCATTTCCCATATAGGCAGGTATCAATGACCTCTGGACATAAAAAGGGTGATAGAATTATAGGGAGAAAAATCCAGGCATAACAAGGGTCTGGTAAATGCATGCCTGTAGACATGCAGCTGAAGTCTACTGCCGGCAGAAGACATTGACTTTGGACAATAACACCAGAGGGACAGAAGAGCATTCTCTGTGTATCCTTAATATATATTGCAGCTTTTCTGCAATAAAAAAACTTGAATGGCAGTTGGCAGCAGTGGCGTACCAACGGGGGGAGGCAGTCCACCCCAGGTGCCACACATTGGGGTGAAGGGGGTCAGGCCGAGTAGAGTGACAACCAGGGGCAGCTGCTGGATTTCCTCCGCCGCTCACTAACACAGAAGAGCTGAGCAGGGAGCAGGAGGCAGAATGGGAGAGAGAAACAGCAGCGCTAAATAGACAGCGAGAGCTGCCAGAGTTAACTTTCCAAGATAACCAGCAGGTAATTGGTTGCTAGGACCACCCCATTCTGCCTGCTGCTCTGCTCTTCTGTGTCTCCCACACTCCCTATACCCGAATAAGGTAGGAAGGGGCAGAGCTGCAGGTGGGTAGGGGCTGTGTAATGCAAAAGGGACCAGAAGTGTTGGGGGGCTGTGTAATGTAAAGGTGTCCAGAGGTGTGTGTGTGTGGGGGGCTGTGTAATATAAAGGGGTCCAGAGGTGTGGGGGGCTGTGTAATGTAAAGGGGTCCAGAGGTGTGGGGGGCTGTGTAATGTAAAGGGGTCCAGAGGTGTGGGGGGCTGTGTAATGCAAAGAGGTCCAGAGGTGTGGAGGGCTGTGTAATGTAAAGGGGTCCAGAGGTGTGGGGGCTGTGTAATGTAAAGGGGTCCAGAGGTGGGGGCTGTGTAATGTAAAGGGGTCTAGAAATGTGGAGCTGTGTAATGTAAAGGGGTCTAGAGGTGCGAGGGCTGTGTAATGTAAAGGGGTCCAGAGTTGCGGAGCTGTGTAATGTAAAGGGGTCCAGAGTTGCGGAGCTGTGTAATGTAAAGGGGTCCACAGGTATGGGGGCTGTGTAATTTAGGGGTTACAGAGGTGTGGGGGGCTGTGTAATGTAAAGGGGTCCAGAGGTGTGGGGGCTGTGTAATGTAAAGGGGTCCAGAGGTGGGGGCTCTGTAATGTAAAGGGGTCTAGAAATGCGGAGCTGTGTAATGTAAAGGGGTCTAGAGGTGCGAGGGCTGTGTAATGTAAAGGGGTCCAGAGTTGCGGAGCTGTGTAATGTAAAGGGGTCCAGAGTTGCGGAGCTGTGTAATGTAAAGGGGTCCACAGGTATGGGGGCTGTGTAATTTAGGGGTTACAGAGGTGTGGGGGGCTGTGTAATGTAAGGGGGTCTAGAAATGTGGAGCTGTGTAATGTAAAGGGGTCTAGAGGTGTGAGGGCTGTGTAATGTAAAGGGGTCCAGAGTTGCGGAGCTGTGTAATGTAAAGGGGTCCAGAGTTGCGGAGCTGTGTAATGTAAAGGGGTCCACAGGTATGGGGGCTGTGTAATTTAGGGGTTACAGAGGTGTGGGGGGCTGTGTAATGTAAGGGGTTCCAGAGGTGCGGCGCTGTGTAATGTAAAGGGGACCAGGGGTGCAGAGCTGTGTAATGTAAAGGGGTCCAGAGGTGTGGCAGGTGTGTAATTTAAAGGGGTCCAGATGTATGGGGGCTGTGTAATGTAAAGGGATCGAGAAGTATGGGGGCTGTGTAATGTAAATGGGTCCATAGGTATGGTGGCTGAGTAATGTAAAGGGGGCCAGAGGTGCAAGTGCTGTGTAATGTAATGGGGTCCATAGGTACGGGGTTGTGTAATGTAAAGGGGGTCTTCCTACATTTTACCCACAGTTCTGGCTTCAGTCCTATAGATTTCCAAAAGGGCACCACAAGTCCTGCATGCTGCATCTTTGGTGCACTTTCAGGGAACTATTTTTTTTGGGGGGGGGGGGGTGACACCATGTATTACTGCACCAGGTGACACCAAGCCTAGTGATGCCTCTGGCAGTAGCACATAGTAAGTGTGCCACTGCCAGTTACGTGTATTCCCCCATGGGAGCAGAGGAAGGAGGATTTTTCTGGGTTCTGGGCCGCAGTGCATGGAGACGCTACACATCGACGTGCAGTGCGCCGCCTGCCTGCCTGTGAGGGGTGCCGGATATAGGGGTCCATAGGTACGGGGGCTGTGTAATGTAAAGGGGTCCAAAGGTGCGGGGGCTTACACCTCTGGACCCCTTTACATTACATTACAGAAGTTTTTTTCCCTTTTGGGATAAAGGTTTTACAATATAGCAGACCTTACCCAAGCTCGACTGCTGTATTCAAATTCAGAAGCTGGAGACCAGCATATAAATCTATAGAATATATAGCCGGCCACTCAGTGTACTCTTGACAAACTGCTTAGAAAGTGTTAGCTGGAGTTTGGCTTCAATTTGTTAGTGTATTTAAATCAGCTAGTGACCAGATGAAAACAGAAAAAAAAAACGCTTAGAAAGAAAACAAATGCAGTCACCACATCTAATTAATGGTAAGCTGCGATATAATACATTTTTGGTTTGGGTTTATTACCAATTTTAGGTGTATCTATAGTCAAACCTTTTTTATTTTATTTTAGAAGGGTTACTTTACGACTATTTAGATATTTATTTACTATCATCTTAGATGTATTTAAAAACGACTAAAAATATAAGTTGATAATGGAAAGTTTTTTGCAGCCTTATATCAGTGGAACATATTTTTTTTTTTTTTTTTTGTTATTAGTTATTTCAATTGTAAGCTCTGGGTATTTGATTTTTGTGGGTTTAGAGGTCTTCTGTTGGACAGTATTGGATGTACTAAAAACATATTTTTCCAGTGCTTAGGCTGTTTCAGTGATGTACACTGAAAAAATTTCCATAAAGGCAGTGATGCTTACTTACCGTTATCATTTGACCATTTTTTACTTCTCGTGTTATAATGGATTCCTTGCCATCCCACTTTTGGTTTTGTGTCAATTTCCCATCCTTCAGTGTAAAGATAGTCTGTAACATGCAATAAAAAGTATTCTACTGTTATAATCAAAGGCTTTTATCAAGGGATTGCTTTACAGATAATACAATAAGATATGAGCTTCAATTGTGGTTAGTCCAAATTATGCAAATATTTATAAAACACAAAAACTGGTACATTTAGTGTATTTGAATAATGCTACTTTTTCCTTCTAAAGCCCCGTACACACGGTCGGACTTTTGCCCAACAAACTTCGTTTTAAGCAAGTTGGACCAACAATCCGACCGTGTGTACGCTCCATCGGACAAACTTTTTTTGCTTTTTTCTTGTTTTCATCGGACAAAAGTTGGGTCTGCAAACGGACAAACTTTTGCCCAACAAAAGTCAGATGGAGCAAAGTCCGACCGTGTGTACAGAAAACCATCAGACTTTTGTCCGATGGACAAAACAACTAATGTTAAAATCAACCAACAATAGCAAAAGTTGAACAAAGGGTGGCGGTAAAGATCAGAAAAGAGCAGAAAAAACATGTGATGTTGTAAGAAGTTTTAAGAAAGTTTGCAGAAAAGTCAGAGCGTGTGTATGCTATGGGTGTTCCCAACCAACTCCGTTCGGACAAAAAAACCACGGAAAAGTCTCATGGAAGTCCGACCGTGTGTACGAGGCTTTAGGCTGCATTCACACCTGAGCATAGCGTCTTTGAGTGTTTTTCCGGCGCGATTTTGTCGCATTTTTATGCACAACTTCCGTGTTTTTATACAGCGTTTTTGAGCTTTGCTGTTTTTTTATTAGCCAATAGAGAGGACAATCATCTGTTACATTATTTGTTGCTAGGCATTTCAACTTGTTTAGCTTTTACATTAGCTTTAATTTCTTTTTTTATTATTATTATTATTCATTTATTATTATTTTTTTCGTTAGGGCAAGGGGTTAGAATTAAGGTTAGGTTAGGGTTAGGATTAGAAATTGGGGTTAGGATTGGGATTATATATTAATATTATTATTTTTTTTTGTTAGGATGTTAATAATACTACTACTACTAATAGTAATAATAATAACAATTATAATAAATGAATAAATAAATGTAAAATAAATACACAAATAAAAATAAAATAATCATAAATAATTAATAATAATGAATATTTATTCATACATTATTACTTTTTTATTTCTTACATTTTTCCATTTGAGCAGAAAATGCGCAAATGCACACAAAAACACACGAATGTCTCGTTTCTATTCATCTCTATGGGAATACAAATGCGCCAAAAACTGTCCAAATCTGTCCAATTCGAGCGACAAAAAAAGCTCCAGAACTCCTCCAGCATTTTTAAACTTCAAGCAGATAATCGCTCAGGTGTGAATGCAGCTTAATGGAGTGTGACAGTATGTGATGGCTAGTTTATTTTTACATCAAAAAAGCAAATATAAACAGTTATCAGTGCTCCTGGGAGTCATGAAAGAATTGTATTGAAAGTGTAATTTGATGTTCTCCCTGTGCCTGCGCGGGTTTCCTCTAGAGTACTTAGGTCTCCTCCTACATGCCAAAAACATGCTGGTAGGTTAAATGACTCGTGTCCAAATTGCCTCTATTATGTGTATGTATGAATGTGAGTATATAATTTCTTGTTTCGACATATTTTTATATACTTCTGTTGCATTTTGAATGTATGTATGCATGCATTGTTTTTTTACTGTTGCTTTTGCATTATAGAATACCTTTATACCTACCATATGAACATCCTTGAAGAAGATTGCAAATCTGAATTTCCAAAACGCGTCAGTTGTCTCATTTTATTATGTTTTGGTTGAGGTTTTGGTAATCATACTGTTGAACTGCTATTACACATGTGTTCATAAGCCATATTATTTTATAATCTAATTTTTAATCTGAATGTAATACATTTATATTGTTTTATAATCCATATTTTTGGAATTTTTTATGTCTGATATGCCCATAATAGTCCTTACTCCATTGGAGGGTATTTTTTGATGTTATGATTAGGATCACAGCATTCTCACAGCTTTACACTATTTATATTTATGGATGTGAGTTAGGCAACTTAGATTGTAAGCTCCTTGGGGGCAGGAACTGATGTGAATGTACAATAAATATGTAAAAGCACTGCGTGGATTGATGGTGCTATATAAGTACCTGTAATGAATGTACCTTAATTTGTATACTGTGTTATTTCTTTAGTCTTCAATTACACATGTATATATCCACCTAACAATCAAGTGCATTGTACTTTAGATGGGCGTCGGCTACACTGTATAAGCAAGGCTGCCTACTGCCCGGTTTAGGAGGTGCACATGCTCGCCCCCCACCCAGCTGTGTACAATCACAGCGAGAGCCTTCAGCAAGTTCTGACCAATGATTCACGGCCTGGACCTGCTGATTGGCAGTGTACATTCACAGCCGAGAGCTCTATATCCACTTGTCCCCCGCCCACTGTCAATTGACGGCGGGCGGAGGATACTCTCGTTCTGGGAGGACGTCATATGACGTCCTCCCTTTAAAACGAGCTAGGAGGCGCGCGCTCGCCGCGTTCACAAGGCCCCGGTGCGCGTGCCCGGCGGCCGCGATTGCCGCCGGGCACCCGCGATTGCCCGGGCAACGAGCAGGAAAGTGGATCTCTGTGTGTAAACACAGAGATCCACGTCCTGTGAGGGAGAGGGGACCGATGGTGTGTCCCTTGTACATAGGGACAACCATCGGTCACCTCCCCCAGTCAGTCCCCTCCCCCCACAGTAGGAACACTTTGAGGGAACATATTTAACCCCTTCCCGCCCCCTAGTGGTTAACCCCTTTCCTGCCATTCACATTTATACAGTAATCAATGCATTTTTATAGCAGGGATCGCTGTATAAATGTGAATGGTCCCAAAAATGTGTCAAAAGTGTCCGATGTGTCCGCCGCAATATCGCAGTCACAATAAAAAATCGCAGATCGCCGCCATTACTAATAAAAAAATAAAAAAATAAAAATGCTATAAATCTATCCCCTATTTTGTAGACGCTATAACTTTTGCGCAAACCAATCAATACGCGCTTATTGCGATTTTTTTTTTTTACCAAAAATATGTAGAAGAATACATATCGGCCTAAACTGAGGAAAATTGTATTTAAAAAAAAAATGGGTATTTATTATAGCAAAAAGACAAAAATAGTGGTTTTTTTCCAAACTGGACGCTCTTCTTTTGTTTATAGCGCAAAAAATAAAAACCGCAGAGGTGATCAAATACCACCAAAAGAAAGCTCTATTTGTGGGAAAAAAAAGACACAAATTTCGTTTGGGAGCCACGTCGCACGACTGCGCAATTGTCATTCAAAGTGTGACAGCGCTGAAAGCTGAAAAATGGCTTGGGCAGGAAGGGGGTTTTCGTGCACAGTAGAGAAGTGGATATTGACATTCAACATAAAACTCTGTACAAAGGGAGCGATCTGTCAGTTTCTCATCCCTGCAAAGCAGGGATGAGAAACTCAGAGATCATTAGTAATAAGCAGCACACTTTACACACAGGCACATATTTAACCCCTTGATTGCCCTAGATGTTAACCCCTTCCCAGACAGTGTCATTAATACAATGACAGTGGATGTTTTTACCACTGATCACTGTATTAATGGCACTGGTGATGTCAGTGGCAGTTAGTCAGTTAATGTCAGATTGCCTGCTGCACTATCGCAGTCCCATTATAGGTCGTTGATTGACGCAATTAGTAGTATAAAAAATAAATAAATAATTCCAATACCAGTGATGGCGAACCTTGGCACCCCAGATGTTTTAGATCTACATTTGCCATAATGCTCATGCACTCTGAAGTGGGAAATGTAGTTCCAAAACATCTGGGGTGCCAAGGTTTTGCATCA
This sequence comes from Rana muscosa, assembly GCA_029206835.1. Classification (NCBI taxonomy): domain Eukaryota; kingdom Metazoa; phylum Chordata; class Amphibia; order Anura; family Ranidae; genus Rana; species Rana muscosa. The sequence goes on along the minus strand of JARGYO010005626.1, from coordinate 72,412,461 downwards.
CTGGTATTGGTTCGCCATGACTGATATATACCATAGTTTGTAGGTGCTATAACTTTGACGCAAACCAATCAATATACACTTACTGGGATTATTGTATGTAGCAGAAAGATTTTGGCCAAATTTTTTGAAGATTTTTTGTTTTTTTTTGGATATGTTCTATAGCAGAATGTAAAAACTATTTTTTTTTTTTTTTTACATTTTCAGTCCTTTTCATTTATATTACAATAAAAAAAAAAAAACTGTGGTGATCAAATACCACCAAAAGAAAGCCCTATATGTTTGAAAAAAACACTACAAATTTTGTTTTTAGGTACAACGTTGCATGTCCACGCAAGTGCCAGTTAAAGTAGCGCAGTGCCAAATAGAAAAATATGGCCTGGTCTTGAAGGGGGAGTTGAAGTGGATATACAAGACATGCATGTTTTTGCCATCCTGAACCTTTTTTTTTTTTTTGCATTATTGCATCAAACTTTGTACCTGTTTAGAAACAATACAACTTACAGTTACTCCCTGTCTTATCATTCGGTCAATTCCCCATTATGTTAAAGAAATACTGTTAATATTCTCACCTTGCATTTCCTTTTGTCTGCTGTGTCTTCATTAATTTCTTCATTTAGTTTAAAGCAGAGATCTGTAGTCTTAAAACTGCTCACTGTTTTTATACACCAATCATCCCCATTTTTACTGATAATCACATCTGGTTTCAAAGGACTTGCAAGCATTCTGGTAGCCATATCCACACCTCCAAAAGAGTAAAACATAAAAAGCTTTACTAAACGTAAAATGACGTTACATTATATGAAAGGACAAAAGGCAAAAATAATGACCTCATTTATGTATGTAGGTTGTGCACAACTAAACACAATATTCACCCTATTCTTTATGTCAGCAGCATCTCTAGCCCCTGGCGCGTAGGACATGTCCCAGGGTCTTCTACTGAGAGCCCTGAACCTTCTTTGTAGAAACTCTTGGTCTTTAAAAATGACTTATATTATAGAGCTAATTTTACAGCACCAAAAAAGTAACTGTTACCCCAAAAGTTCTACAGAATTACATTAGATAGACCATGTAGTGAATTAGATAATCTGGAATTTTTTATCCATAAAAGTGAATACTTACCACAGTCCACCTCCCACAAATACTCATAATGCCTCCCACCAAAACCTTTCAGATGCATCAAATATTTCATATTCAAAAAACAGCCAATGGATTCCAAGCAAAAGCCATGTGCCCTCCTTTTGACAAAGGAGGGGTGAAGGCTGTCCGACATTGATGGTCTTCCACTGTGCAGTTTGTATTTAATGCTGGGTACTCCATCTTCAACCACTTCCCATCCCAGCCATAGCAATATTACGGCCGCAAGGTGGATCTGCTATCCCGGGCGGCCGTCATATGACATCCTCGGCTTCCCGGCCGCTAGGGAGCGTGCACATGCCCGCCGCGTCACTCGGGAGCCGATGCACATGCCTGGCGGCCACGATGTTCGCCGGTCACCCGCGATTGCTTGTCACAGAGCAGGGACGTGGATCTGTGTGCGTAAACACACAGATCCACGTCCTGTCAGGGGAGAGGAGACCGATCATGTGTTCCTTGTATATAGGAACACTGATCGGTCACCTCCCCCAGTCAGTCCCCTCCCCCTACAGTTAGAATCGCTCTCTAGGTAACAGATTTAACCCTTTGATAGGCCTCTAGTGTTAACCCTTCCCTGACAGTGATATTTATACAGTAATCAGTGCATATTTATAGCACTGATCGCTGTATAATTTTCAATGGTCCCAAAATTGTGTCAAAAGTGTCCGATCTGTCCGCCGCAATATCACAGTCCTGACAAAAATCGCAGATCGCCGCCATTAATAGTAAAAAAAATAATAATAATAAAAATGCCATTAATCTATCCCTTATTTTGTAGGTGCTATAAATTTTCAAATAAATATACACTTATTGCGATTTTTTTTTTTTTACCAAAAATATGTAGAAGAATACATATCGGCCTAAACTGAGGAAGACATTTTTTTATTTTATTTTTTTAATTGGGATATTTATTATAGCAAAAAGTGAAAAGTAAAAAATATTCATTTTTTTTAAATTGTCAGCCTTTTTTTGTTTATAGCGCAAAAAATAAAAACCGCAGAAGTGATCAAATATGTATTAAAGTGGTTAAGAATAGACAGTATAGGCTAATGGCCAGGGATGTGGCCTCTGGCAATTAGTTGGGCACAATATGGTGAAGGCTTACACACTACCAGCAGTGGGTCCTATCCATGAAGAAATGGGGGAGGACCTTGGGTCTTTGGCGCCAACATCTAGCCAATCACAAGCCCCATTACATGCTTGCATGGCCTAGCTAAATTAACCTATTGCAGACTGCCCAAGGCAATCCCAAACATTTATTTTATATGTTCTTGGCAGTCAACGTGAGAGCTCAAAATCACCAATGATAAACATTGGCACAATTAAAAACAACATTTAATAGATAATGCTCCATGAAAAACTGGCGAGCATAAGAGAATATTGCCACAACCGACAGGCATAATAGCCCCATAGTTTTACAAGTGTGATCCAAGATGTCCAGGTAAAGTATCCCAAAACCTTCAGGCTCTGATGAAAGAGAATGGGGCATCAAAAACATGTCAACCAGTCTCAGTATGACCTATTGATATTCACTGTGGTTGCACTGAAGGTAACTGTTGGTTGTTGTTCATTCCTGTCTATGTAGTGAACACTCTCTTGCCCATGAGTGCTGGTGACTAGTTTTATATTATGTGTGATCTTTTATGCTTGTGAATATTATTACATTTTATTGTTTAATAAATAATTCACAATAATAATTCACAAGGCCAGTGTGCTGTGTCTCCTTCTGTTTAAGATAAATAAAATGTTTGAGAAGGTCTGGAACCCTTGGTTCCTTTACATACAATAATGTAGTTATCATATATGATGCATGCCAGGATGGTGGGAGGGGGTCCTTGGCTGAAGAAAGGTCTGCTCTTACTTCCCATTCTTACTGATGCTGTCAGAGTATCTAGAATTTTTTCACCACTGCCTTTGAATGTGGCATGCCTTTGAGCTTGGCAGGCATAAAGTGACACCGCCTCATTTGATAATATAATTTCTTTACACCTATAAATGTAATTCTTGGTAACCATTGGACATGTGCACACTGAAATATTTTGTTTCGGAATTTCGTTTTCGTCTGAAAAATAAAATTATTTAGTTACTCCCGAAATTAGTTTTTATATATTTTGTTTTGTTAAAAAATGCATTCGTCCGAAAATCCGAATGAATTAAGGTTGAATCTGTCATTGAAGGCTTATGGGGTCTGTTGAATGTTCTAAGAAGATTTGACGGAGCAGCTAAACGTATAGTTTAGCTGCTCCGTCGAATCTTCTTAGAACATTCGATGCCGCAATCGTACATTTCCGGTCGAATGTTCCGCCTACAAGCTATAGAAGAATTCTAATGTTGTATGACACTAGTAATAATTATATTTATAAATCATAATTACTAGTCAACCAACATTCAAATTCTTCTATAGCCTATGGGCCGAGCATTTGACCGGAAACGTACGATTGCGGCGTTGTACAGTTTAGCTGCTCCGTCGAATCTTCTTAGAACTTTTGACAGACACCATAAGCCTTCAATGACAGATTTGACGAATCTTCGTCGTTCATGTCGATTGGTCTACCCCAACACTGTCTCTATAATGTCAAATCTTTTCTCTCTATGTCGAATCTTTCCTCTCTATGAAGAATAATCTTGGACTAATAGAGTTAAGGTTAGGCACATTCGACCACAGGTTCGATAGACACAGATTGCTATTGTCAGTGTCATGTCGAATATCCTATCTATATCGAACTGTTGTAGCAACGAAAACTAAAATAAAGCATTTTTTAATGTCAGATCTTTCGGATTTCGGATTCTGCATGTTCGTTTTCGTTTGTTAAAACGATAACGAAAATACCCGAAATTTGGACGAAAATGCATTCGGACGAAAACGAATGCACATGTCTACCATGCTTACATGGTGATAAGTTCTACACCCCTGTTCGACCAGTGACTAACCGAAGCAGGGTTTCAAGAATATATTATTTCAATTTCCTCTCTTTGCATATATAATAGATGTAACTAACTCTGTACAGTGGGGAAAATAATTATTTAATCACCTGCAGATTTTGTAAGTCTGCCCACTTACAATAAAATTAAGGGTCTATAATTTTATCATAGGTGTATTTTAAATTATAGAGGCAGAATATCATCCAAAAATCCAGAAAAAACACATGAGACAAATGTTATAAATTGAGTTGCAGTTCAGTGAGTAAAATAAGTATTTGATTCCCAAGCAAAACATGACTTAGTACTTGGTGGAGCAACCCCTTGTTGGCAGGCATAGAGAAAATATGTTTCTTGTAGTTGGTTACCAGATTTTAACACATCTCAGGGGGGATTTTGGTCCACTCTTCTTTACAGGTCTTCTCTATATGCTTCAGGTTTCTTGGCTGTCGCTTGGCAACTCGAAGTTTCAGCTCCCGCCATAAATTTTCTATAGGATTAAGGTCTGGAGATTGGCTTAGCCACTCCATGACCTTAATGTGATTCTTCTTGAGCCACTCCTTTGTTGCCTTGGCGGTATGTTTTGGGTCATTGTCATGCTTGAAGACCTATCCACGTCCCATCTTCAATGGTTTGGCTGAAGGAAGAAGGTTCTCATCCAAGATTTTACAATACATGGCCCTGTCCATTGGCCCTTCAATGCGGCAAAGTCAGCCTGTACCTTTAGCAGAGAAACAGCCCCAAAACATAATGTTTCCATCTCTGTGCTTGACTGTATGGATGGTGTTCTTAGGGTCATAGTCAGCATTTTTCTTCCTCCAAACATGGCAAGTTTAGTTAATGCCAAAGAGCTGAATTTTGGTCTCATTTGACCACAGCACTTTCTCCCAATCCTTCTCTGAATCATTTAGATGTTCATTGGCAAACTTCAGACGGGCCTGTACGTGTGCTTTCTTGAGGTGGGGGACCTTGTGGCTGCTGCAGGATTTCAATCCATGGCAGTGTACTGTGATACCAATGGTTTGTTTGGTAACTGTGGATCCAACTGCCTTGAGATCATTCACAAGCACCTTCTGTGTAGTTCTGGGCTGATTCCTCACTTTTCTCATGATCATTCTTACTCCTTGAGGCAAAATCTTGTATGGAGCTCCAGACCAAGGGCGATTGATGGTTATTTTGTATTTCTTCCATTTTCGAATAAGCCTAAACAATTCAAAATGAGCATATGGGGCTATGGGGTGGGGGGGGGGTAACTTCAATACAAGCTTTGTATTAAAACAAGTAGCTCTAGAGATATAGGCATCTAAAGCTATAAGCAAAACATGACTTTGCCTTGAAAAGTCATGACTCTTCCCACCTATTCACACTTCCTATGCCTCTCTATTGGTAAGTGAGGCAGCCCATCACATTAAATGGGCACATTGAGAGGCTTCTGGTAAGGAAAGGCCAAGCTTAAATTCACATAGAAGATGAGTTTATAAATTCAGCTGCCTATATCTCTTTACCTAAAATAACCTTTGTTTATGCATTGTATATTTTATGTACAGCTTAAATTGCTCATTTACAACATGATTACATTAAAGAAAAATCTCCAAGCAAAAGACAACATTCTTTCAAAAATATATATACAAAAAACAATTTACTTGTATCTGTATTTAGAAGAAATACTGGCGTTTCACAAATGCAATTGAACTTTGACTTTAGATATACTGTACTTTAAAGGATAGGTTCACCTTTAAGTCCCTTTCACATGGACGGACCGATCGGGTCCACCTGTCAGTTTTTCAGACGGACTCGATCGGACCAACTATTGCTTTCTATGGAGTGGCAGACATCAGCGGACATGTGTCTCTTGACACCCGCTGATATCCGATCCAATCCTATCCGCTAAAAACAGATGGATGGGGATCTGTTCCCTATCTGTCTGGCAGATTGGATAACAGTCAGATGAAAACGGACAGGCGGTCCGTTTCCACCCAACAGCCTAGCGGAGCGGACACGGATCTGTCATCCACCTGCTCCACCAGTGTGAAAGGGGCCATAGGAGCATGTTACATCCATATTTAGGGTGTAACATGTAACCCACCTTCCGCATCCAGAGGTCCCCTCTCTGTGACAGCAGCCAGGGGATCTTCTCCTCAAACCAGCTGTCACTTTTTAAAAACAGCATGGCTGTGCAGGTGCTCCACCCACACAGCCACGTCATTCATTCACAGAGATCTGTACACGAAAAAAACGAAAAGCCCATACACACAATAAGAAAATAAGATGGGAAAATTCATAAGACGAGCTGTCTGCGGGGTTTTCGGATCGTTAGCACGGTGCTTTCGACAGCCGATTTCACTTTTTTGTCAGACAAAAGCTTGATGTGCAGGCTATAAAAATTTTGTCGGATGTGAACTCAACGTCTGATTTTCGGATGGTCAGTACAGAAATTGTTACACAAAAGTTGAAAGTACACACATGCATGATCGGAATCAAGGAACGACCGGGAAGAGTTTGGTCTTGTAAAATGCTCCTTCGTAATCTAGAAATAACATTCGTGACGCGGCAATTGATGAAATGTCGAAATGCAGCACACATTCTCATCTTCTTTAATGGGATAATAAATAGTGATATAAATAATATGAATATTATGGTTGTTGTTACATTTTTTGGGGAAGTTACCACAACACCATTATCCCTGAGTTTTTAAGATCAAAGATACAACTATGTTGGTGTCCCATGTTAATTTTCCATTGTGTTGTTTTTAATTTAACTGCTTATTCCCAAACTGTTATTTAAAGAAAAACACATAGCCAGGCCCGGATTTCCAACAAGGCCACCGAGGCCAGGCCTCGGGACGGCAGCGGCATGGAGTCCCCCCGATGGCCAGAACATACAGTTAAGGGCAGTAAGTTGCTTTCTAGCAGGACTAAATGTAGTGTGTGGGGGAATCCGCTCGCTCGTTAACAAGTGATTGCGGCAATGTCGCCGAAATCACTTGTAAAATGTGTGCTGCTGTCCGTCCTCCCCCCCCCCCACATACCTCTCTCTGCTGGCTTTGTCTTCGGGACTCCGTCCTCCCCCCGGCCGCCGAGTCTGTCTCCTGTCCCTGCCGCTGATGTACACAGTGAGAGGGGTGAGCTGTGCTCTTCCCATCTCAGCTGTGACAGGAGTTCTAGCACAGTGCTAGGACTCCTGTTTTGGGGGTGACAGGGTCAATAAAGAGAACCTGTCACCTCCAATTGCTATCACACAGGGAATTGTTTTCTCCTGTGTGATAGCAATAAAGTTAAGTGAAAAAAAATTATAAAAAAAATAAAAATAAAAAAATATTAAGAAATAATAATTAAATTAATAAAATAAAAAAGTAATTAAAAAGTAAAGAATAAGAAAAATAATATAAAAAAATAATAAGAAAAATATACAAAAATAAAAAAAAGTAAACGACAAGCTACAAATAAATAAAAATAAAAAAAGTGATAAAAAAGTTTTAAAAAAGAGGAACAAAAAATATTTGAACTAACCGTGCTGCCCCTGCCATCTGGTTGCCATTCTCCGTTGATTTGGGGGGGGGGGGGTGCATTGCGGAACCTGGCCTTGGGGCGGCAGGGAGAGCAAATCCGGCCCTGCACATAGCCAAGTATTATTCTACACAATTTTTTTATTGTGCAGAAAACAAGCAAAAAAGTGCAAATCAACGCTCACCAAACTTCTACTAACATGAAATTAGCAGAAGGGGCCCAAAGGGTGGCGCTTGAGAAATTAACCTCCTCTTTATACTCTCATAGCAGGTCACTATGTTTGTGTTTGTCGAACGACAATTTGTGGATAGTTAGTATGCTAGACAAAATCCTGCACGCCCTTTTGACAAAAATCAGACACTCTGTCGTACAACAATCGAACTGTGTGTACGAGGCTTTAGTCTCCTCTGCCACCATGGCAGACCTACTTAATGTTTGAATAGGCTGTGACAGCATTAATCAGCATGCTCCTGGTTCATTTATTCTTTCTCTAGCTTTATAAGAGAAAGCCTGTGTGGGGATATGGACACATAGCTAGAGGAAGACTGTGCAAAAGCCTGACATCTGGATGCAATGCTCTGCAGGAGCCAGAAAAAAAAATCATAAATGCACATATTTTTTTACCTGCAAGTATATGTGTATTTATTTACTTATTTTGAAAGGTGAACTTAGCCTTTAAGAAGTCTAGCACCCAACCGTCCACTCCCAGAAGGTAGACTGTAAACACACCTGGACCATGATGCTCAGTCCACTGGTTGCCAATGTAATAGTGAAACTTCAGGGTTGTACCACAATTTAAAACTAAGGTGAAGGACCTCCAGCTCCAGGACTTTGACACCCTGTCTGATACTGAGCTGTATGAAAGCCATGACAATGTAGCAGAGGCTGTAGTGAATCCCTTAGGCTTAGTGACAAAAGTATGACACTGAGCTTGCTGTTGACTGAGTCTCCAAGATCTGGGAATCTAATGTGTTATTGTTCAGAAGCATAAATCTTCAAACTTCAGACTTGTACCAGCAGAAGAAGCTTTTAAGAGACATCCTATCTCCTTATGACAGCTAAACTGTGGCTTTGCTGAGGGATTTGCCCTCTTGGAAACACCAAGCCTTCTGTCTTTCAATGTCCAACCACCTTGTGACAGGCAATATACTGATTTATCTGTTGTGTTTGCCAAAGAACGCTGAGAGAAAAAGGGCTTGCATGAAGTATGAGTAAGTCTCAGTTTTTAGTTTGCATTAGGGCATTACGATAGTTATTTTCATCTCTGGCAACAACATGTTGTGACAAGAGTGCCAAAGGGCATGTATGTATTTACTAAGACTGATAAAATAAAAACCCAATTGATCATAACAACCAATTAGCTATTTGGTGGAACTTATATACACAAAAAGCTAACCATCAGGACATCTCGGTATACATATATACGAATGACACCAGATATTTTGTCTATATACGAAGTATCCATGGAATATCTTTGATACTGCAGGACTGCACAGAACCTTTTTCCTTGTCCCCCTTTCTTGAGATTAAAATATAAGAAGCTGCTTGTGGTATCCATTGGGAGCTCCCGTGCCCTCCGGGGTGGGTTGCCTTTTGTCCCGGGTCCCCCCTTTTTAACGCCAATCCTGTCACATGACAATCCTATCTATTTAGCACTTGATCATACAATAAAAGTTCCTGAAGAAGCGGCTAAACCCGCGAAACATGTTGAGCAATAACCAAGTATTTTCTGTGGATGTTTTCAATGTCATATTGGGAAACGATAGGATGTAACAAAGTTCCTTCATGATTGTTATGATCTATTTTTCTATTCTATGAATATGTTAACATATATTATTTTGTAATAAAATCTTTTTGTAAATTCTTAATTTTGACTGTATCATCAGTTAATATACGGTACCTCAAAAGTCCACACACAGCCTCTTCCCAATTCTTATTCCCCAACAAATCGGCTATATTTTCTAAAAAAAAGAAAGGCAGTGGAAACAGTTTTTTTTTTTTTTTTGCGCAAGTTTCTTTAAAAATGATTTGTCAATAGCTCTTTGGTAAGCTAATTTTTCAGAATGCTGAATCTTAGAACATTCCAGGCTAATCTAAAGATCAAATGTATATTAAAACCCTAAAAAGTTTATCAAAAAATAAATGTTAATCTGCAGTTTTGCAAAACTAAGCAGTCTAGAGAAAATACAAAATGTATTAGGTAAATGGCTTACTAAGTGCCTTCATATAGTCATCAAAGCCCTCAGAATGAATTAGCTTCCAGCAGCCCAGCAGTTCCTCGGCCATGGTGGCAGTGTTTTTCTGGGTATTGGTAATGCAGAAGGTACAGAGAACAGCAGATAATGAGGGAAAGATTAAAAGGAGTTCCCCTTTTAAGAGATACGGCAGGGCAGAACTCCAGTGATGTCACCCCAAATTATTTGTGACAAGGAATAAACCTCCCTTTTCTCCAGACCTTATTCAGCACTTTTGCAGCAATGTACATTAATATATGTATTTTAATTAGAAGATTAAAACAAGAAATTACTTGTTTTCACCTATCTTTCCCATCATGGCTCCACACCCACAATTATCAATTACATTTTTCACTTTCACTGAGGAAACCAGTTTTATTACTAGTATGTACAAACCACAAAGCCCTGGTCTAGCAATGGCTCATCCATTATTTATTAGATGAGTGATCATCTAATAATATAATTTTTTTATGAAACTTGTATTGAAGAAATATGGAAGTTGCCATTACCCACCACACCTTCTAAATATAATAGTTCCCAGGCTCTCACGCCGATCCAGAGGATTTGGGGCTTTTGAATTACTGACTTTACTCTTCTAAAAAAGGGGACATAAAAAAGGGGACATAGACAGATAACCCATTGCGGTTAAATCCAGCTTGGCACATACAAAGGATGTTTTTCTGGCTTTTTTGAAGGTAAAAGTACATTCAACATCAATGGTCTTTCTTTCTGTATATACAGTATCTCACAAAAGTGAGCACACCCCTCACATTTTTGTAAATATTTTATTATATCTTTTCATGTGACAACACTGAAGAAATGACACGTTGCTACAATGTAAAGTACAGGCATAGCTCACTTTTAAGTACACAATGGGGTTTATTTACTAAAGCTGCTAAGTGCAAAATCAGGCTCAATTCTGCATAGAAACCAATGAGCTTCCAGGTTTTATTACCAAAGCTTAATTGAACAAGCTGGGGTTAGAAGCTCATTGGATTCTATGCAGAAGTGAGCCTGATTTTGCACTTTAAAGTTTTAGAACAAAAAACACATTGTGTACTTAAAAGTGGGGTATGCCTGTAGTGAGTGTACAGCTTGTATAACAGTGTAAATTTGTTGTCCCCTCAAAATAACTCAACACACAGCCATTAATGTCTAAACTGCTGGCAACAAAAGTGAGTATTCCCCTTAAGTGAAAATTGGGCCCAATTAGCCATTTTCCCTCCATGCTGTCATGTGACACGTTGGTGTTACAAGGTCGCAGGTGTGAATGGCAATTTGGTGTTATCGCTCTCACTCTCTCATACTGGTCACTGGAAGTTCAACATGGCACCTTATGGCAAAGAACTCTCTGAGGATCTGAAAAAAAGAATTGTTGCTCTACATAAAGATAGCCTAGGCTATAAGAAGATTGCCAAGACCCTGAAACTGAGCTGCAGCACGGTGGCCAAGACTATACAGTGGTTTAACAGGACAGGTTCCACTCAGAACAGGCCTCGCCATGGTCAACCAAAGAAGTTGAGTGCACGTGCTCAGCATCATATCCAGAGGTTGTCTTTGGGAAATAGACGTATGAGTGCTGCCAGCATTGCTGCAGAGGTTGAAAGGGTGGGGGTTTAGCCTGTGAGTGCTCAGACCATACGCCGCACACTGCATCAAATTGGTCTGCATGGCTGTCATCCCAGAAGGAAGCCTCTTCTAAAAATGATGCACAAGAAAGCCTGCAAACTGTTTGCTGAAGACAAGCAGACTAAGGACATGAATTACTGGAACCATGTCCTGTGGGCTGATGAGACCAAGATAAACTTATTTGGTTCAGATGGTGTCAAGCATGTGTGGCGGCAACCAGGTGAGGAGTACAAAGACAAGCGTGTCTTGCCTACAGTCAAGCATGGTGGTGGGAGTGCCATGGTCTTTAGCGCTGCATGAGTGCTGCCGGCACAGGGGAGCTACAGTTCATTGAGGGAACCATGAATGCCAACATGTACTGTGACATACTGAAGCACAGCATGATCCCCTCTCTTCAGAGACTGAGCCGCAGAGTAGTATTCCAACATGATAACGACCCGAAACACACCTCCAAGATGACCACTGCCTTGCTAAAGAAGCTGAGGGTAAAGGTGATTAGAGATGGCCTTGCGGTTCGCCCCGCGATCAGTTCGCGGCAAATTTTGCGCATTCGCGGTTCGCGAAACCGGCGGACATATGGCGTTTTTTCGTGGCCGGTTCGCGGCCGCCATATTCTTTTACATTGTGGAACTTTGACCTATGACACATCCATCATGTGGTACAGGACAGCCAATTGAGACATTTCAGCAGATGGACATACCCCCTACCTTATAAATAGACCTGATCTGGCTGCCATTTTACATTCTGTTATTTGTCAGCGTAGGAACAGGTTGCTGTGTGGAGCAGGGACAGACTGTAATCCTAGCTATTAGGTCCACAAAAGTCCTTTTAAGGACTGGTATAGGTGTACAATTGTTTTGTGTGCAGTATATAGGGGTGTAATACACTTTTAGTTCATTTCAATTGTGCAGCATTGGGACTGCAGTGCTGAGCGGTTCTGCAGCTGTCTTTAGTCAGTGTAGGAAGGTTGCTGTGTGTGTACTAGCAGGGACAGACTCTACTAAAACAAAAGTCCTTCTAAGGATTGGTATAGGTTTACAGTCCACAAAAGTCCTTTTAAGGACTGGTATAGGTGTACTATTTTGTGTGCAGTAAATAGGGGTGTACTACACGCATAAAATACTCTAGGAAGAATAGTATAGTGCATTTCTACTGTGCAGCTTCTGAGCGGTTCTGCAGCTGTCTTTAGTCAGTGTAGGAAGGTTGCTGTGTGTGTACTAGCAGGGACAGACTCTACTAAAACAAAAGTCCTTCTAAGGACTGGTATAGGTGTACAGTCCACAAAAGTCCTTTTAAGGACTGGTATAGGTGTACTATTTTGTGTGCAGTAAATAGGGGTGTACTACACGCCTAAAATACTCTAGGAAGAATAGTATAGTGCATTTCTACTGTGCAGCTTTTGAGCGGTTCTGCAGCTCTTTTCTCGGTTTAGGTAGAAGTTGCCGCTGTGTGTCGCAGGCACAGATTAGTGACTAAAATCGCTTACCAATAAAGCTCCAGAAAAGTTCTTTTAAGGACTGGTATAGGTGTACTATTTTGTGTGCAGTAAATAGGGGTGTACTACACGCATAAAATACTTTCACATATAGGAAGAATAGTATAGTGCATTTCTACTGTGCAGCTTCTGAGCGGTTCTGCAGCTCTTTTCTCGGTTTAGGTAGAAGTTGCCGCTGTGTGTCGCAGGCACAGATTAGTGACTAAAATCGCTTACCAATAAAGCTCCAGAAAAGTTCTTTTAAGGACTGGTATAGGTGTACTATTTTGTGTGCAGTAAATAGGGGTGTACTACACGCATAAAATACTTTCACATATAGGAAGAATAGTATAGTGCATTTCTACTGTGCAGCTTCTGAGCGGTTCTGCAGCTCTTTTCTCGGTTTAGGTAGAAGTTGCCGCTGTGTGTCGCAGGCACAGACTAGCGACTAAAATCGCTAACCAATAAAGCTCCACAAAAGTTCATTTAAGGACTGGTATAGGTGTACTATTTGGTGTGCAGTATATAGGGGTCTAATACACACATAAAAAACTTTCAAACATACTATATAATATATACTATATACTATGCTATATATTATATAGTGCATTTCAACTGTGCAGCATTTCTACTGTGCAGCTTCTGAGCGGTTCTGCTGCAGCTCTTTTCTCGGTTTAGGTAGAAGTTGCCGCTGTGTGTCGCAGGCACAGACTAGCGACTAAAATCGCTAACCAATAAAGCTCCACAAAAGTTCATTTTAAGGACTGGTATAGGTGTACTATTTGGTGTGCAGTATATAGGGGTCTAATACACGCATAAAAAACTTTCAAACATACTATATAATATATACTATTTACTATACTATATAATATATACAGGCATACCCCACTTTTAAGTACACAATGGGACCAGAGCATGTATGTAAAACGAAAATGTACTTAAAGTGAAACAATATCTTTTTTCACTTCTAGGGTGTAGTGGGGGGTCAGGGGCTGTAATGGGGGGTCAGGAGCTGTAGTTGAGGTCTCAGGGGCTGTAGTGGGGGTGTCAGGGGCACACTGAAACAGGGCAGGCTATGCTCTCGGAGCTTCAGCTCCTTCTACTGCGGCTGCAAAATGTCTGTACAGTACTTGTGAGGCACTTTACATACACTCGCGGGTATGTCCTTACTCGCGAGTGTATGTAAAGTGAGTGTACTTAAAGCGGGGTATGCCTGTAGTGCATTTCAACTGTGCAGCATTTCTACTGTGCAGCTTCTGAGCGGTTCTGCTGCAGCTCTTTTCTCAGTTTAGGTAGAAGTTGCCGCTGTGTGTCGCAGGCACAGACTAGCGACTAAAATCGCTAACCAATAAAGCTCTACAAAAGTTCATTTAAGGACTGGTATAGGTGTACTATTTGGTGTGCAGTATATAGGGGTCTAATACACGCATAAAAAACTTTCAAACATACTATATAATATATACTATATACTATACTATATAACATGGATATGCAATTAGCGGACCTCCAGCTGTTGCAAAACTACAAGTCCCATCATGCCTCTGCCTCTGGGTGTCATGCTTGCTGCTGTCAGAGTCTCGCTATGCCTCATGGGACTTGTAGTTTGGCAACAGCTGGAGGTCCGCTAATTGCATATCCCTGCTATATAATATATAGTGCATTTCAACTGTGCAGCATTTCTACTGTGCAGCTTCTGAACGGTTCTGCTGCAGCTCTTTTCTTGGGTTTAGGGAGAAGTTGCTGCTGTGTGTCGCAGGCTCAGACTAGCGACTAAAATCGCTAACCAATAAAGCTCCACAAAAGTTCTTTTAAGGACTGGTATAGGTATACGATTTTGTGTGCAGTAAATAGGGGTGTACTACACGCATAAAATACTTTCACATATAGGAAGAATAGTATACTGCATTTCTACTGTGCAGCATTGTGACTGCTGAGAGGTTCTGCAGCGATACTACAAAGAGTGACAAACGCAATTAGAAAAAAGTATTATAACTGCTGTGATAGACCAGTGGCCCCCGAAAATGACAGTTTGAAGCGGGGTGTTATATACCTTCTTCCACATATACTGCCCTTCTCTACAGCCTTTTGTCACAGGGTCATTTAAAAAGATGACAGGCAGAGGAAGAGGCAGGCCCTTCCGCAGGGGTGGTAGGGGTAGGACAGGAGCACCAGGTCGGAGCCAAAGTGGGAAGTTGCAGAAGGTGCGTTTGATTACTTCAAAGGACGCACCAGACTTGGTTGAGTGGCTCACTCAGCCTTACTCTTCTGCACCCTCCTCATCCTCTCTATCTGCACCCTCTTCGCTCTCTGCTGTGTGCACCCCCAAAGACACTACCACCAACACCACCGCCACCATATACCCTCCGCTTGAGTCACAGGAATTATTTTC
Organism: Rana muscosa; assembly: GCA_029206835.1. NCBI lineage: Eukaryota > Metazoa > Chordata > Amphibia > Anura > Ranidae > Rana > Rana muscosa. The sequence continues at coordinate 72,397,176 of JARGYO010005626.1, read as the reverse complement.
CGATCCATCACAAGACTTCTCCGATGCGCAGGCATTCTTGACATTGGATCAGGAAGAGGAGGTAGCAACAACCGCCACTCAGCAGTCTGACGACAGTACCCAGATCAGCCCAAGGATGTTGGTCCCCGCTGTTGCTGCCTACTCCGAGATCTCTAATGTTAGTGGTGGGGAAGGTGACGTAGATGATGATGTGTCTATGGACGTCACGTGGGTGCCCACAAGAGAGGACTAGGAGGGGAGTTCTGATGGAGAGATGGACCAGCAGATAGGGAGGAGAGGCAGGCGGAACTTACATTGCACAGGAGGGACAAACCAGACTGCTAATGTATCAGGACTCAGAGAGAGCCATCAACCATGTACGGTCACATCTGGTGCTCCCAGGACGCCGGCACATGGCTCCGCAGTGTGGGCTTTTTTTAACGTGTCCACTGCTGACAATAGTGTTGCCATCTGCAGCCTTTGCAGTCAACGCATAAGTCGCAGTAAGCCCAACACTAACCTAGGGACGACCGCCTTAAGAAGGCACATGAACTCCCATCACCGAGCCCAGTGGGAGCAACGCCGTCAGAACCCACAAAGCCAAACTCCAGGCTCTCACCGTCCAGCCTCTTCTACTACTTCTCCTCTCTCTTCACAGTTGTCCTCCACTCCACCTTCCATCATCCCGTCCCCAAGTTTATCTGGAAAAAGGCAGGCTTCCGTGGGCCAAATGTTTGAGCGTAAAAGAATGATGACGCCGGATAACCCTCTTGCCCAACGGTTGACCGCTGGCTTGTCAGAACTCCTAGCCCGCCAACTACTGCCATATAAACTGGTGGACTCGGAGGCCTTTCAAAAATTTGTGGCCATTGGAACACCACAATGGAAGGTCCCAGGAAGGAAATATTTCTCCCAGAAGGGCATCCCAGAGCTATATGGCCATGTTCAGCGGCAAGTGAATGTATCTCTGGCACACAGTGTCGGTGCCAAGATACATCTGACCACAGACACGTGGTCTAGCAAACACGGGCAGGGAAGGTATATTACTTTTACTGCCCACTGGGTGAACCTTCTGACGGCCGTCAAGCATGTAACCCGTGGCACCCGTGTAGATTTGGTTTTACCGCCACGGATTGCATGCAGGCCTGCCTCTTCTTCTCCTCCTTCTCCTACTCCATCCTCCCTCTCCTCCTCGGCTGACTCCTCCTCTTCCGCTGCTACCGTCTCTTCCGCTGCGCCGCCCAAGATCCCCAGAACCTATTCGACATGCCAGGTGAGACGTTGCCATGCTGTGCTGCGTCTGTTGTGCCTGGAAGCCAAGAGCCACACTGGCCCTGCACTCCTTTCAGCTTTGCGTTCACAGGCAGATCAGTGGCTAACACAGCTCAATTTGACAGTTGGTAAAGTGGTGTGCGACAACGGTGCCAATCTGCTGAGCGCGTTGAAACAGAGCAAAATTACACACGTGCCATGCATGGCACACGTCTTGAACTTGGTCGTGCAGCGATTCGTTGTCAAATACCCTGGGGTCCAGGACGTCTTGCGGCAGGCAAGGAAAATCTCGGCCCATTTCAGAAGATCTTACACGGCCATGGCTCGCCTTGCTGACATTCAGCGGCGACACAATCTGCTGGTCAGACATCTTATTTGTGACTGCCCGACGCGATGGAACTCAACCTTGTATATGCTTGATAGGCTGCTCCAGCAGAAACGTGCAGTTAACGACTACCTCTACGAACTCTGCGCCAGAACAGGTTCTGGGGATCTTGTTTTTTTTCACCGCGTCAGTGGCTGCTCATGCGCGACGCATGCAGACTTTTGTGCCCATTTGATGAGATCACCAAACTGGTCAGTCGCAGCCATGGCGCCATCAGTGACATCGTACCTTACGCCTTCTTTATGGAGCGTGCATTGCGTCGTGTCATTGATCAAGCCGTCGAGGAGCAGGAGCAGGAAGATGAGGAAGTCGCAATGCTGGATGAATTCCCAGGGGGGGCTACTCTATCTGAGACAAGTCAACAACAGTAGTCTGAAGAGGAGTCAGAGGAGGATGGTGCCGGGGCGGATGAGGAGGAGCAAGAAGAGCATGCTTTAAACCTTTCTGGGATCCCTGCTGTTGTTGTTCGTGGATGGGGGGGAGGAGATCGAGGACGACATTATCCTGGATGATGACGAGCAGGAGCCAGGCCACCACACTGCTTCCAGTTTAGTGCAAATGGGGGCCTTCATGCTCCAGTGTTTTAAGAGGGACCCCCGTATAAAAAGCATAAAGGGCAAGGACCATTACTGGGTGGCAACGTACTTGGACCCCCGGTACAAACAAAAAATGGCAGAAATGTTACCACCATCACAGAGGGCTGTCAGAATGGAGCACTTCCAGGCCTTGCTTCGAGAAATGCTGCATTCTGCTTTTGCGTGCGCTGGCAGAGGAATTTCCACTCCCAGAGGAACAGTTGTGGATACCAATCCAACAGCGCCTGCAAGAAGAGCGCGGTTTGAAGATGTCTTGGTCACTTCTGATATGAGATCATTCTTTCAGCCGACCCATCGACAGGTCTCATCCGGATCCAGCATCAGGGAACGCCTAGACCGACAGGTGTCCGACTACATCGGATTAACGGCCGATGTGGACGCTCTGAGAATTGATGAACCCCTGGACTACTGGGTGGGCAGGCTTGACCTCTGGCCAGAGCTTGCACAATTTGCAATGGAACTGTTGGCTTGCCCCTTGTCCAGTGTCCTGTCCGAAAGGAAGTTCAGTGCAGCAGGGGGGATCGTGACCGATAAGCTCACTCGCCTAGCTCATGACAGTGTTGACTACCTCACATTTATAAAAATGAATTAGGCATGGATCTCTGAGGAATTCAACACATGTGACCAGTAGACCTTGGGGTTGATTTACTAAAGGAAAATACACTTTGCACTTGAAAGTGCACTGAAAGTGCACATGGAAGTACAGTCACTGTAGATCCGAGGGGGACATGCAAGGAAAATAAAAAACAGCATTTTAGCTTGCACATGATTGGATGATAAAATCAGCAGAGCTTCCCCTAATTTCAGAGCTCCCCCTCAGATTTACAGCGATCTACAGCGACTGCACTTCCATGTGCACTTTCAAGTGCAAAGTGGATTTTCCTTTAGTAAATCAACCCCCATGTTTCACTCAAATTCCTCATGACAGGCCACAAATATCCACCACCACCTATAACAATTATTCATGGTCCCTGTCTTCTTGGGTAAATACAGCGGTATAAAAGGCCTTTTATGTCCGTTGAATGCCTAATTTTTGGGGCCTGTAGTGCCCGAAACGTATTTATCCTTTGAATGCCTAATGTACCTCCAGCCACAGAATACAAAGTTCTTTGCTGTCAGATGAATGCCTGTTGGCTAATTTTTGGGGCCTGTACTGGCCGACACTTACTTCTTTATCTAGGCTGTGAATGCCTAATTTTTCAGACTGGAATTGAAAATCAATTCCGCTAAATTGTGGAACGGATGCGGACCCATTTTACAGACGTGTGAATGGACCCTATATGTATTTGACATGTATTTACCGGCTGCTGTCAGTTCTGGCTGATTTAGGCCGAGCTATTACAACAAAACCGAGCAATATTAAAAAAAACGAAATAAATGTTATAACTGTATAAACGATTTATATAACTTATAAAAAAAAAAACATTTATGGCAACTTTTCCAATAGCAGGATCATCTCCTGCACCCCCTTCATAGCCTGGCCTTGCATCTCTTCCATGGCCTTCATGCGCTCCTGAATTGACAACATTTTTCAGATAAGAAAAGAATGCTTGTCGTTGTTGATCACAAATTTGCTTAATACTTCTGTTATGTCATTGTCCATGTTGTGGGACTATGTGTGCACAGCTAGTAATTATTTTGTGGCTGCATATATGACCTGGAGGTTTTTAATGTTCACCTCCCATTGAAATGAATGGGGCCCGCCGCGAACCCACGGTTCGCGAACATTTACCCGCGTTCGCGCGATCGCGTTCGCGAACCGTCCCGGGAGATGTTCGTCCATCCCTAAAGGTGATGGACTGGCCAAGCATGTCTCCAGACCTAAACCCCATTGAGCATTACAGCAAGAATAAAAATTCATATAGTTTATTGCATCAATTAAAATCACAGTAAAAGAGAAGACAAACCCCAATTAGGGGAAATTCATAAATTGGTTTGGAAATTTAACACCTTATAAAATCTATTGTATAGTAATGATTAGGGATGAGCTTCAAGTTCGAGTCGAACTCATGTTCGACTCGAACTTAGCCTGTTCGGTTGTTCGTCGAATTGCGAACATTATGGGCCGTTCGCGCCAAATTCGAGTGGCGTGTCACGGCCCATAATTCACTGTGGCATCGCAGTGCATTGCTGGCTGATGATTGGCCAAGCATTCACTATGACCCGCATGCTTGGCCAATCACAGCGCCGTCTGAACAGAGAGTCGTAATTGGCCAAAGCCAGGGTGGCTTTGGCCAATTATGGCTCAGGGGGGTTTAGTACGCGCCCCACACTATATAAGGCCGCCTCCGTGCCGGCCTTGTGTAGTGTGTTGCAGTGTTGGTTAAAGAGAGAGCTTACAGAGAGAGAGAGAGACAGTGTCATTTATATTGAGTTAGATAGAGCAGGCAGGCGAGTCAGTTAGCTGCAGTTACAGTGTGTAGAGGATATATATGCATCCTAGGTGTTGTATATATATTTATACACTGTATTCAGTTTAGCTAGATCCGTTCCTGGTATTCTCTATACTGTGACAGGCAGGCAGGTGATTGTGCTAGCTGCAGTCAGTGTTTCATTTAGTGTACTGTGTGCTTTGAATAGCGTTTACCTAAAGCTAACCTGAATACAGTTAGTGACTAATAGTGGTGTTCTTATAATAAAACCACAGGCAGAGAGATGCAAGTATTTTCAGTTAGTGTACTGTGGCCTCTGCACAGTTTTCACCTAAAACTAACTGAAGACAATTGCTGCTTTTCCCATACTAATACCACAGCAGGCAGCTGATTCTGATAGCTGCATTATCAGTACAGATATATATATATATATATATATATATATATATATATATATATATATATATATATATATATGTGTGTAGCGGGGTCTCACCTATTGGTATGCTATAAGGACTATTTTATACGCAGATGCACCCAGATCCCTCCGGAACTCTATTGACTATTGTTTGACTTGGAAGGGAAGGTGCATAGTGGGACTTGTAGTACAAAGAGACATAGGGGGTGATTTACTAAAGACCTGCGCCTGTGGTACAGTGGAGAAATTGGAGCAATTGCACAAAAAACGGGACTCAAAACATTTATCAAAAATTATGGTGCACTTATATGCGCCAAACCATATTTACATAGAAAGCGCTGTTGCGCACTTGCGCAATCTTTCGCGCCTATAATTAGCAAGCGCAGCCAATGTAATCTTCAACATTTTTGTCTGAATACTGTAGATAACTTTACTAGTTTACCATCTTCTGTTACCAGGCTAAAAAGTATGTATATAATATTGTTTAAATGCACAAATTAGATCTGTCTTACAACTAATCAAGCCTTTTTAGACCCTTCTTTCAGCTTACTCAACTGCACATGTGCATTGACGAAGCACACCATTTTACAGGGCGCACGCGCTTTAGCTTGTTAAATATGTGTGTTGCACACGGGCGCATCTGCGTTCTCCAGAGTGCACAACTGCTTATACATTGAGCTTGTGCTCATTGTAATGCTGATCATGTTAATGAGCTTTTCCTTATCACATGGAGAATATTGCTTCCACTTTTATTCCTTTCATTCACTTATTTTTGAAACAACTCAATAATCATTCTAGAGATCTTCCTCCTATCAACAACTGTGCAGATGTTTACTGGACTTGTAATTGTGCATTTTATGGTAATAGTCTATAATCATTGGTGGAGCCAAAACTTCCATGAAAACATCTTCTCAACACATGTCTGTGTATTGTGCATTCTGGACAATTCTTTCCCCATACACTGTGCAATCTGATTGCACAGTGTATGGGGAAATTAATTGCTCAGAGAAATGAGTGGATGTAAATGTCATTCAATCAGATTGGACAGTGTATGGGGAAAGAATTGTCCAGAATGCACAATACACAGACATGTGTTGAGAAGATGTTTTCATGGAAGTTTTGGCTCCACCATTGATTATAGACTATCACCATAAAATGCACAATTACAAGTCCAGTAAACATCTGCACAGTTGTTGAAAAGAGGAAGATCTCTAGAATGAATATTGAGTTGTTTCAAAAAGAAATGAATGAAAGGAATAAAAGTGTAAGCAATATTCTCCATGTGATAAGGAAAAGCTCATTAACATGATCAGCATTACAATGAGCAAGTGCCCGATGTCTGTTTCATATTTAAGAATATGTATGCGCCCGTACGCGCAACGATTCTGCAAATCCGGCTCAAGTCGACAGCATGCGCCATGTCGCAATAATTATTCCTGCCCGCGCAAATGCGCCAACATTTTCTTAAATCAGCCCCATAGACTCCAATGCAGTGGATTCTATATAGACTAATGTACCCACAGTGCAGTTGTACACCCACAGTGCATTTCCCGGCGTAAGGTCTGCTGGGGAAGGGTTATTTAAGTGGAGGAGGAGCAACGCGCGGTCTCTTTGGACATCGCCCGCCCAGCAAGTGAGAGCCTGTGTTGGGGCCTGTTGTGCTTGTCTAGGCTGGAGAGCCTGGGCCTACCGAATCCGGAAAACCTGCTCGTCGCAGAGAGAGGGATCTCATCCGAAGAGCCTGCTGATATCTCAGAACATCCAAGAGTCGTCCCATCTACCGACTTCCATACTGTTGTCTAGAGGACCGGAGACTACGGGTGGTGGAGAGATCGTGTGCCGGAGCACCAGCAACAGAACCAGCAGAACGGAGGGCACTTGCCCAGGACTTTTAACTGTAATTAGGCCGTCATCTTTTGACTAAGGCTGAGCATTTTATCACCCGTGACTTCACATCCTAAGTATAGCCGGAGTTCAGCTAACATTATTTGATATCCCTTGGATTACAAACATTAAGTGCACCAACGTTTTGCTAGCGAAGATTCTTTTCATTGGAGTGACAGTGTTTGGAGGTAGTCAGGCCTGACTGGAACTCACTTTGACACTGTGTGGGCGCCATATTGCCCACGAGGGGAAAGCTCACGAGCATAGTTAGTTCAAAGACATTTAGTATTATAGTATTGCATTATATTTGGTACCTTTAGAGCCGGTTCACACCAGGGCGACTCAGGATCCGACTTCAGGTCGCCCCGAGACGCCCCAAGTCGCCCCAAGTCGCGCTGTAATGTTAGTCTATGGAGCCGTCTTTATGCACACTACAGAAGTCACTCCGACTTCAAAAAAGGTTCCTGTACTACTTCAAGGCGACTTCTAGGCGACTTGTACCCATTGATTTCAATGGAAGTTGCCTTCAAAGTCGGATCAGTGTCTTAACTGAAGCAACTTTACAGGAAGAGAAAATAGTTTTCTCAGGCAAACCCCTCCCTCCCACAGAGCTGATTATTGTTTGATTGGCCACTGGCAAAGTCGCCTGTCCTGGAGGCAACTTGAAGTTGCCTCGAAGTTGCCTCGAAGTTGCCTTGTAAAGTCCTGCTGGAAGTCGTGTTGCCCCAGTGTGAACCGGCTCTTACATGTTTATCACTTTGGCTTTGCAGGGCTCTGCATAAGCAAATGCATATTGGTTTAACCTGTCATCTCTTATTCAGTAAAAAATACTTTTGTGTTTAAGCAAACACATGGTGTGGAGTGTTAAATGTTCCAGGGAGACGGCCAACACAGGTAAATCAATCTTGACTTGTACTGTATGCTCTATTGCGGCATTGTGGTTCCTATAGCCAGTAGGTTCCACAATCCCATTTATTTGCAGCTGTGCCAGCGGAGGGTTTGAGCCAGTTTGGGGGCTGACAGCAGTACGGTACAGGCCCAAACAATACCAGCAGCTCTCTTAACTGGGGGTAGTGCTACATATATATATATATATATATATATATATATATATATATATACATCCCACCTTTGTGCAGCTACATCTCACTGCAGGCCATTAGTATGTCTGGAAGGCAAACAAGGAGAGGCAGACAGTCATGAGGCAATAAAAGAGGGCAAGCAGGCTTTGTGTCTAGAGGCAACAGTGCTGGTCGTGGACACAGTGCATCCTCATCAGCACGTGGCCGTGGGACACGCTTGTCCTTCTTTTCGGCAGCTGGCCATGTTGAGCCGCAACATGCTCAAGACCTCCTCATCCTCTCTCACCCAGGCTCAGGGTACTTTGTCTGGCAAAGCAGCTGCCAAAGCGGCCTCTTCCCTCGGCTCAATGGCATCAGTCACTCCTTCCCTAGCCCCACCATGTCCTCCTGAGGAGTCCCCCGAACTGTTTGACCACAGTGTTGGGTACATGCTCCAGAAGGATGCCCAGCGTTTTGAAGGCTCCGATGATGGAACCCAGCTAGAGGAAGGCAGTAACGTGAGCCCAGAGAGAGGGGGTAGTAACGTGAGCCCAGAGAGAGGGGGTGCCCAACAAGGACAGCTATCTTGTTCCCCAAAGCTGCAGCATACTGCCAGATTTGCTCCAGTGATGAGGAGGGAGGGGATGATGAGGTCACTGACTTAACGTGGGTGCTTGATAGGAGAGAGGAGGAGGAGGCACATCTCCAACCAGGCAGGATGCCCTCCAGGGGCCAGCTTAAGGGCAGCACACCGACTGCATTACACCGCAGAGTTCCGCATGTGCAGAGCGCTGCTGTCTCTGCGCGTTATGCCAAAAGTTCTTTGGTGTGGGCCTTTTTTCAGACGTGTGCAGCAGATCGCACCGTTGCCATTTGCAACATATGTCTAAAGCAACATATGTCTAAAGCGTATCTCGTGTGGCCAAAACATCAGCCGCTTGGGCACCACGTGCTTGACCAGACATATGTCAACCTGCCATGCAGTTCGTTGGCAAGCCTACCTAAAAGACTGCTGCCTTTTCAGTTGGTAGACTCTGCTGCCTTCCGTGAGTTTGTGGAATGTGCAGTTCCTCAGTGGCAGGTTCCTAAACGCCACTTTTTCTCACGGAAGGCGATTCCGGCTCTCTACCGGCATGTGGAAGGCAATGTCTTGGCCTCGCTGGACAGGGCAGTTAGCGGTAAGGTGCATGGTCCAGCAGGCATGGACAGGGACGTTACCTATCTTTCACGGCGCATTGGGTGACTCTGCTGGTAGCTGGGAAGGATGCAGGACAAGGTGCAGTAGTGTTGGAGGTTGTTCCACCACCACGCCTCCAAAATGTTACTACTGGTGATTCTGACACACCTCTCTCCTCCACCCCCTCCTCTTCTTCTTCCTCCATGGCCTCTACCTGTGCTTTGTCCTCGGAACCAGCGGTGCTCCGTAGGCTTTCAATGGGCTACGCAATTATGCAGGCAAAAAGATGCCATGCGGTGCTTGAGCTGGTGTGCTTTGTGTACAGGAGCCACACTGGGGCAGAGATTCTGTCAGCTCTGCAGGGGCAGGCTCAGAGGTGGTTGACGCCACACCAGCTTAAGCCAGGAAAGGTGGTTTGCGACAATGGCACCAACCTCCTCTCCGCCCTCCGACAGGGACAACTGACCCATGTGCCCTGTTTGGCTCACGTCCTTAACTTGGTGGTGCAGTGGTTCTTGGGCAGGTACCCGGGCTTACAGGAGGTCCTGAAGCAGGCCAGGAAACTCTGTGAGGATTTCCACCGGTCATATAATGCCAGTGCTTGGCTGGCTGACCTGCAAAAGGAATACAACCTGCCCAAGAACTGCCTAATCTGTGACATGCCCACCAGGTGGAACTCTACATTGGTCATGCTGCAGCGGTTGCACACGCAGCAGAGGGCCATCAATGAGTATCTGTTGCAATATGGCACCAGGACAGGGTCAAAGGAGCTTGGATTTTTTTCCCCACGCCGGAGGGCCATGATCAGGGATGCATGCACTGTCCTGGCACCATTTGAGGAGGCCACGAGGATGGTGAGCAGTGACAGTGCATTCATCAGTGACACTGTCCCTCTTGTCCACCTGTTGGAGCACACACTGCGTGGAATAATGGACAGGGCACTTGAGGCAGAACAGAGGCAGGAGGAGGAGGACTTCCTTACCTCTCAAGGCCCCCTTTATCCAGACAGTGTTCCTGCTGGCCTGGCTCTCACACAGGAAGAGGAGGAGGAGGAGGAAGATTGTGTCAGCATGGAGGTGGAGGCTAGCACTCAGCATCAGCAGCAGTCTTCAAGGGATCAATTACAGTCCCAAGACACCCATGGACTTGTACGTGGCTGGGAGGAGGTGGCTGTGTATCATGTTGTCCTGAGTGACCCAGAGGACTCCGGACCAAATGCCTCAGCAAACCTACGCTGCATGGCCTCCCTGATCCTGCAAAGCCTGCAGAGGGATCCTCGTATTCGTGTGACCAAGGAGGGGGATCATTGCTGGCTGGCAACCCTCCTTGATCCACGGTACAAGGGTAAGGTTGCGGACCTTATCTTGCCGTCACAGAGGGAGCAGAGGATGAAGCATCTTCGGGAGGCCTTGCAGAAAGGTCTGTGCAACGCGTTCCCAGAGACTGGGAGGTTACAAATTCCTGGTCCTGGACAACGTGTTGCTGAGGCTTCGGTCAGTCAAAGAAGGAGTGGTGGAGCAGGTGGCTGTCTGACCGATGCGTTCAGACAATTTTTTAGTACGCAGCCCCAAGGTATGATCGGTTCCAGCAACCATCGCCAGTGTCTGGTTTACATGGTGCAGGAATACCTAGGGGCAAGATCAGACTTGGACACCTTTCCCACCAAAAATCCTCTGGGTTACTGGGTCTTGAGGATGGATCACTGGCCAGAGCTTGCACAGTCTGTAATTGAGCTACTGGCCTGTCCTGCATCCCGCGTTCTTTCGGAACACACAGTGCTGCTGGAGGCTTTGTAACCGATCACAGGGTGCGCCTGTCCACCGATTCGGTCGATTGACTGACCTTCATAAAAATGAATCAGTCTTGGATCACCACCAGCTACCAAACACCTGATGCTGATATAACCGAATATTAGTTCCCAGCAGGGCGTTCCAGCGCCCACCAAGAGTAACTGTGAGAGCTTACAGTGTTGTGGCAACACCAACACCTAAGGGCCAAATTTCTGCACAGTATATACGGCAGGCCCCTACTTTCAAACATCCAATTTACAAACGACTCCTACTTGCAAACGGAAGGAGACAACGGGAAGTGAGAGGAAATCTACCCCTAGGAAGGGAAATTCTCTCCTGTAAGAGTTAATATGGGAAAAAAGTGTCTCCTCTCCACTGATGCTTTATCACCAATCCTTGTTTCAATAAAAAACCCAAATTTTCAAAAAAACATTTGTCATTGGGACGGAAAGTGAGGTGAAATGTTCTGAACAGGTGCACACTGCACAGACAGCAAAACAAATGTTACAGGGGTGATAACCTTTCCCTATGTTTTACAAAAGCTTAAAAATAGATTTTTGGGCTGGAGCTACACTTAAAAAATGTACCTGTTCCAAATTACAAACAGATTCTACTTAAGAACAAACCTACAGTCCCTGTCTTGTTTGTACCGCTTGTATACTGATGTTCAGAGTATATAGGGCCTTTTTTAAATTTGGGTGCGGGGTTCCCCTTAATATCCATACAACACCCAAAGGGGCTGGTAGTGGGCTGGAGGGGGGGGGGGGTACCCATGCCATTTTCCTCAATGATTTTCATCCATATTGCCGGGACCAGACATTACATTAAAGCCGAAAGCAGTTTTAAATGACTTTTTTTCCTTTAGAAATTTCATTTTGTGCAGGGACAGTTCTAAACAAGGGAAACACATGCCACTTCACAGGCATACTTTAGACACCCCCCAGGTACGATATTTAAAGGAATATTTCCCTTTTTTTTCACTTTAAGCATCATTAAAATCACTGCTCCTGAAAAAACGGCCGTTTTTAAAACTTTTTAGGACAATAACTTGCATAGTAGCCTTGATAATTAGCACTTTTGATTTTGAACATTCGTGTCCATTGTATTTAATAGGGTTCTAAAGTTTGCGCAAACTTTCGGTCCGTTCGCAGGTTCTGGTGCGAACCGAACCGGGGGGTGTTCGATTCATCCCTAGTAATGATGCAAAAAGCGTAATTTTCCAAACCCCACCGTCAACACGTTTCATAGTAGACTGCTTCCACAGGACAGTTGGGTGATATCTGGCAGCACATGGTGATTACCCCTCATCCAGCGATGTATACAAATGAATGGTTTTCCTCTTTGTTCATTTGGTAGGTCATAATCCACGAAGACATCTGTAGCGCTCACCCCAATTTTGGGGCGCTATATGTGTAAATTTAGGGGCAGTCTGAGCCAGTAGTTGGGCTCAGACCTATTATAGTTCAAATTGTTTGCTCTGCTCTGGGTGTGATACTGCCCGTCAGTGTTATTCTCCTTTGCCTGCAGGTGGCACTGTCACCGCCGGCACAGGCTGGATCACTGGGGTATCATAGCACCTTGGGTGTCTTCTCTCAGCAGCCGTGCAGTGGGCATGGTCTACCCGATGTGCATGCTGGGAGAGGGTACAAAAGGGGCAGACGCCATTTGGCGTGAAGCGATTCCAGGGGGACCCCAAGGCGTTTGGGGGGACCTCTGGTCCAATGAGCGTGTCTCGTGGCTCTCATGGCACGGGATGCGTGTGTTTGGTCTCGGGCACCTTTAGCCCGGGGCTCTGCTGCTGCATAGTAGGCCCAGCTCTCCTATCGAGGGCCTACGCTTCGGAGAAGGATCCCAGGCTGCCTGGTTGAAGGGGGCCCATCTTTAGGGAAGGAGTTTCAGGGGAAGATCAGTCCCGGCGGAGATAGCGACGGTACTGCTGTCTCGGGGAGAGGCCTGGAGGCCTACCTAAAGGGGGATCCATCATCTCTGACATCCGTGCTCCACTCCGGTTGCTAGGACCACTCTCAAAGGGACTATCCGGGTGAGCAATACCCACTCAGGCTTGAGTGGCGACGAAAGTGTTCTCTAAGTGTTGCGTGCCTGAACCTTCCCCTACTCTGTCGTTTCTACTCTCTCTCTTCCAAGTTTTACCTCAAGAAAAGAATAAAACCTTGTTGCTCGGGTTTTACTCATATGTGGGCATTGGCCTTATTCAAAGAGACTTTCTTCCCCAGACAACGGAGGCCAGGGATCCACTCTGGAGAGGTAACTCGCCGCAAGACCCAAAAATATTAACACAGCTCGCCCCTCTCTCTACACAAAAAAAAGGAGGGGGGGATACCGGGCAAGTAGTAGGTTTGCCCTGACTGCAGAAATGGCAGAAAAGCAGAAACAGGGTGGTGCGTGCTACACATCATTACATTGTATGTTGATTCATGCAAAATTGGTTGTAGGGTAGATTGTAAAATTTACCCTAGCCCTAACTATAGGGGAGGTTTACTAAAACTGGAGCATGCAAAATCTAGTGTAGCTCTGCCTAGAAACCAATCAGCTTCCAGGTTCAATTGTCAAAGCTTAATTGAATAGGCTGAAGTGAGAAGCTGATTGGCTACCATGCACAGCTGCACCAGATTCACAGAGTGCTCCAGTTTTAGTAAATCTCCCCCTGTATGTCCTTATCTTGGCAGGCATGAATTTTATGGGTAGTTTTCCCCATAATGATATAACCTATGATCAAGCACATTTATTGCCAAGTGACTTTATTAATATCCTGTTCTACCATACTTTATTCCATGGTTTATGGAATAAAATCAGGATCTGTAAATATAGGTTAGGCACTATATTAGAGGTGTATATGTACTTCTTACTTGCAATATGGAGTGTTTGACTTCAAGGTACTAGCCCATTAGATGCAGAGTTTCATATCCTCTTGGGGGTAGTGGTTCCTATGGGCCCCTATGTCCGCCCAAAAGACTCATATATGTACAGCTTTTTGCCGTACTGCCATACTGTTGTGAGCATGAACACACCCTATTGGGTGATTTTATATGACTGCTACTAATGATTTTTGTCTAATATTTACATATCCAACTAACCTGAGTCCACTGAAAAATGTGTTGATGGTGGGATTTGGAAAAGCACACCTGCAATGTATTATGCTTTATGCATCATTACTATACAATAGATTTATTTTTTTGTTGATTTCCAATCCAGCTTGGGTAGAATGTCAAAATGTCCCCTAATTGGGGTTTGTCTTCTTTTTTAATGTGATTTTAATTGATGCAATAAACTACCGGTACATGGATTTTTTTTATTATTGCTTTATTTTCTCATGTTGTGCCAGTAAAGTCCACCCTTTTTTGAACAAGTATTTTCCTGTTGTTCTATGTTTTTGACTATTGACTAGGATGTGGCACAGTGGGAGTTGCAGGTTTTACATATGTAGCAAGATCCCAGGCATTCTTTAGTTTAGTCTAATGAGAACCTCCAAAGCCAAGAGCTGCTGACATCCTTCAGTATAGAGTGGGTTGAAAGGCATAGTGGGTGTAATGCAAGATAGATTCATGGGCGCCACACACTTCTTGAATGCAAAGAGATTTTATTTCTCTTGAACAGATATTTGGGAGAGAGGGTTAGGGCCAGGACACCCTTAGGTAGTTGCAATGTTAATTAGCAGACTCTGAGACTTCTACAGGTAGAGAGCCATGCAGGGAAAGACATCCAGCAAGGCACCACATCTGCATGTGTAGGAATGCTGTCTCCTATGGCAACAGTCTTAGAACAGTTCCTAACACAAGTTATAGCAAACTCCTTTACTTTTTCTACAGTGACTTCTTGTAAGTTCTCAAGCTTCACCCCACTGGCCTGCTCGGTCCCTGGCTTGACACACAAGGCTGCTCTGCAAGCGTCACCTTCGCTGGCTGGGTCCCTGGCTTGACACCCGCTGAAGTTTCCTGATTCTTCACCATCCCCGGTTGGTGAGAATACTGCTCCGGTACTTGCTTAAGCTACTCACTGTGGTCTCTGGTAATAAGATGGTTGGTCCCTTAGTGGCAACAGCTTCCCCTCTACCTCCGACCATGACAGGTTCTCCAGCCGGCAGAACCGTCACTTCTGGTTGGACTGCAAGCCACAATCCCAACCCTATGCTGCACTCTTGCTTCTGGATAGGCCCTCAGACAGCCTAGCAGCTCTAACAGTAAAATACATGTCCACCCAGACAGCCGTCCAGGTGGCACAGAACCCTGATCACCTGACTCCACCCAAATATATAGGTTCTCCCAGCAGGCCAAGGTATTTAAGAAAACCCCTGCCCATTGGCTGAGATACCCCATATACTCCTAATCTGCCCTTCTCTTATTTAATGTCACCAGGTACCCAGCCACCCAGTGGCAGAAGAGAGAAGTGCAGCAATTCCAGACTTAGGGTTAACTCAATTGATCCCAAACAATGAGCCAAGGTAACTACACCTGGCAGGTAAATTTAGGAGCAACCCTGCCTAAACATCAGGGTGCTACATTTATACGAGACAATGAAACATCTTAAAACATAAAATATACCAAACAATAAGTTTGGCTGCTTGTGGCAGTATACATTTGGCCTGGTAACAGTTAATAGCATTATTATTTTTTTATTTTTATGTAATAAAATGCAAAAAGAGTAAGCAAAATATAAATTCTATAAAAGTCTAAGTACATGAATGACTGCATGGACTTGAAAGACAAAGAAGAGACCATATGGCCTCCAATCTTCATGGTGAACATTTCAAATGATAAGACCTATAGGCCAGATGATGCAATAAGCTTGGTGATCCTTGAGCAGGACTAGATCTCCTTGCAGATTCAGTTTGTGCTCTTGCCACTTTCTGCATCCTTTTAAAGGACTGAGGCCTCGTACACACGACCGATTTTCTCGTCGTAAAAAACACGTCGTTTTTTTCGACGAGATTCTTGTTAAGCTTGTCGATTTTCTCGTCAAGCTTTCTATGCGTACACACTGTCATTTTCCAATTTCCTCGTGGTTCTCTGCGCTCACGTCCAGCACGTACGACGGCACTATAAAGGGGAAGATCTTTTTTCTTGGCGCCACCCCTTGGGCTGCTTTTGCTGATCTCGTGTTACCGCGTGTGAAGTAAAAGTTTGGGAAGAGACGATTCGCGCTTTTCAGTCTTCGTACTTTTCAGATCGTTTTCTGCGGTTCAGTTTGTGCTTGTGGGTTCGTATCTTGACTTTCAGGGCGTCTAGGCAGGTCGTATCTGTTTTACAGTGCGTTATTGCCTGTTCGTTTCTGAATTTCAGTTCGTTATTCATAGGCCTTGCTGTTCTAAAGTGCGTTCTGTTCTGTACGTTCTGATTAGACGACCGTTTCCTAGCCATGTCGCCTGGACGTTCTCGTCGTCGAGTTCGTGCTGTGCGTGCGCTTGGTGTTGGTCTGCTTGTTTTGGACCAAGACCAGTCCATGAATGGTGTGAGGAGGAGTTCATGGACCAAGAATTGGTTGCTCCAGCGGGACCAATTCTGCCACATGCCTCTGCTGCGGGAGATCGTCGAGAATAATCCTGAGGACTACAGGAATTTTCTGAGGATGTCTGACCCCGTTTTTCAGGAACTGTTGGCTTTGGTGTCCCCCTATATTACCAGGAAGGACACCGTTATGCGGGAAGCCATCAGTGCTGAGCAGAGGCTCATCGCCACGTTGCGTTACCTGGCGACAGGGAGAAGTCTTCAGGACTTGAAGTTCACCACAGGCATCTCCCCCCAGGCTCTGGGCCTCATAATCCCAGACACCTGTTCTGCTATTATACAAGTCCTGCAGGAGGACTATATTAGGGTAAGTTTTCTCCCTTAACATCACATTTTATGTATTACATGTATGCTAATGTATTGTATTTCTTTCATCCTTCCCTAATTACCATGATTGTAATATGCTGAGAATGTCCCCTTTGTCCCCATGCATGTTGGAAGCTTTAGATTGCCCCTTTTTTATCCTCCCTAAATATTTCCCCTCACTAACTTTTCCAGCAGGGGCGCCTGTTGCTCCAAATGTTGGGGGGTTCCAACCCCAATTTCGGAAATAAACTTCCTCCTTTTTTGCTCTGTTGCCTAATAAACGCCCCCAGTTGTCCCCTCCAATGCAGCCATTTAGTCCCCTCTAATGCAGCCAGTTTCCCCCCAGCCCTGCACTTACCTTCTTGTGGTCAGCGCCATCCTTCTTCTGTCCTTGATGTCTTCTCCTTCCCTTCATGTTGCATCAGCCAATCATGTTACCATTAAACAGACTTGGTGAACATGATTGCCAGAGCAGCCTGTCAGTGTTTACACAAGGAATGCCCCCTCCTTGCGTCCCCGATTTTTCTTTGAGGAAGCCAATTACATCCCTCAGGTTGTAATTTGCAAGACTTTTTTAATACCTGTTTCTGCTCTGCAATTTTAACCCCCTAAATGACGCAATTATTCATATGTCGGTCGCTTTACAAGAGGCCATCCACCTGAATAGTGTGCGGCATAGACAATACATAGGTTCATGCAACGCATGAACCTATGTATTGTTCTGAGTGATGGGCACAGGAGAGAGGGGACAGTGCTCCAGCGCCCACTCTGGACGCACCGCCACTGCAATGCTATCCTGTGGCCAAACACATCTCCCCCCCCCCAAAATAATTTAGTAATGGCCCATCAGAGGTGGTGATGAATATGATAAATGAGCCTTCCATTATACTTTTTTTACATACCTTAATAAACGTATAATTAGATTGATGTTGGTCTCTAATTTTTTGGTTTAGAATTTGCTTGTAATGTATGCCTTTGTTTTTCTAATATTATTTCATCTTGTTTCACTCCACAGCTTCCTTCCACGCCACAGGAATGGCAGACTGTGGCATCGGAGTTTGCCACGCGGTGGGACTTCCCCAACTGCGGTGGTGCCATAGACGGGAAGCACGTCCGCATCGTGCCGCCACCCCGTTCTGGGTCCTACTACTACAACTACAAGGGGTTTCATAGCATTGTGCTGATGGCGGTGGTGTCAGCACGGTATGAATTCCTCTATGTTGATGTAGGGAAGAATGGCCGGATGTCCGATGGGGGATCCTTCATCCAGACGGAGTTTGCCCTCCGTCTCCAGAGTGACGACCTTGCATTGCCACCGGATGCAGGGAATATTGAAGGACTCCCCTTTGTTTTCTTGGCTGATGAAGCCTTCGGACTCGGACGGCATCTTATGAGGCCATTTCCACAGAGGACCCTGACCCCAGAGAAGAGTGTGTTCAATTACCGGCTGGCCAGGGCCCGAAGAGTCGTTGAAAATGCCTTCGGCATAATGGCCAGCCGGTTCCGCCTTTTTATGACTTCCATCCACTTAGCGGACTACAAAATAAACTATGTAGTGTTATGCTGCTGTGTGCTACACAACTTTCTGAGCCAAAAATCTAATTCGTATATGGCCTCAGTTTTGCCAGAGGCTGGACTTTCCCCTGCAAATCCCCTTCCGGGCCTGGAATCTGCCCGTCTTGGCTTGCCCCCCCAAAATGCCCGTGTGGTTCGGGACAAATACATGGAGTATTTCACGGGTAGGGGGGCAATTCCTATGCCAGCCTATGTCTAAGTATCCCAATAAAAATCTTGTTTAAACCTTTAATTATTTGTTCTTTCCTGTCTCCTAGTTTGTCTTTGTGCATTTGTAGTGGCAAGTGTATTTTACTTTAGTAAATAACAACCAATTTCACTATGTTACCTTACAAAAGAACCAAATAAGCTTAGAGAGTATTATAAAAAGAAGCTACACGTTGTTTGTGGTCAAATATTTTACTCTCTGCACTTTTTTTTTTTTTTTTTTACTTTGGGGTTGGCCTGGCCACAACCCGGCAAATTTTGGCTTATGAAAATACAAAAATACCACTTGCATTTCTAAAATGACAACATTGGATACCTCTGAGCAATCTGAGACATTCAGTTACACAAACTATGTCTCTATGTGCCCGTCCTAATATGGGGTCCTGCCACCCCTTGCCCAGCCAAAAATTCAATATGCACACATTTTTAATTTTTTGCAAATAGGAAGTTTACAATCCTGATCCCTATTGTCAACATGGGCTATCTGCCATCAGGGGTGATCAATGGACGTGTTTTGGGGGTGCATCCCCTTCCTCAGTTCACCGACTTTTGATACGAGGAAGGGGTTGCACCCACAAAAGACGTACATGGATATCCCCTGATGGCAGATAGCACATGTTCACACACTGTGTGCATATTCAATTTTTGGCTGCTTTGTTACTCAAAAAATTAGTAAAAATATAAAAACAAACATGTAAAAACAAATGTGTTTGGATGGCTTATTGAATTCTCCCCAAAACATCGAGAATGTCTTTAAATGTTTGTTCCATCACATGGATTCTTTGTTTAATTAGGTCCAGTTCCGTGCTACATTCCATCACTTGCTGGATGAGGCGGAGGGCACTGTCAGCAGAGAACGGTGTGCTATCCTTCACAACATTTCCATCCCCTAAAAACCATAAAAAAAAATTAATAAAACTCTGCAGGCCTACCTCGCTTACCTTAAGCTGTGGTGTCAGATACTGACCTGTTGTGGTGACCAGATCCGCAACGTCATCCACCTCTCCTTCCTGCACTTCTCCTTCCTCCACCTCAACTTCCTGCACATCTTTCGGTTGTGGATCTTTGGGAGTTTGGGGTTGCTTGGAAGTTGTGGGGTGCATGTGCTCCCTGGAGTGTCCTCCTCCCAGTCTTCTCTCCCCTATGAGAATAAAACCAAAGGTCTATTAATCACACTGTAAAAATCTCATTTTTAAACTTAAAACAGGCTAAATTGTTTGGAAGTGGGGTACAAGTGTGCGTTTGTGCGGAATTTAAAGAAAAATGCATTATTTATGACCCCAAATATGTTTAGTATTCACATTTGGATGTAATTTTTTGGACATGGAGGCACCACAAATAAACTCTGATGCACCTGTGTGGGACACCCAAAAAAGGCGGGTCTGGTGGCCCACACTATAGTGCTCCAAAGTACAGATGTGGAAGCAGCTGCTGAGTGTCCTCTCCTTTACACTGATTAAAGTTTGCATTTCATTCTCCTTACAAACACATCATCTAGACTTAAAAATTAGCCACAATACTTGATCAAAAATGGCAGATGTCTAATTACTTTTGGGGGTCTTAAATAAGCCAAAACCGCGGATAGTGGCCGAACGAAGTGTCGGTAACGTAACGAACGATTACTGTGCCCAACCTAGTTCAAAATATTACATTTTGGAAGGGAGTCCAATATGAAAAAAAAAAAAAAAAGGTCAGTTTCTAAAAAGATTAATAGCAGAAAGGTCGTCATTTTACTTACTTTTAGCGAGCATCCTCTTTATGCTCCTCAACTGGTCTGGCTCCCTCAGTTTGAGGTCTGACCACCTCTTTCTGAGCTGCTCATTTGAGCGTTTCACCCCGAACTTCGCCCTCAGACTCTTCACAACTTTAGTGAGGATTTTGGCCTTCCTTCTATTTGGTTTGCTATACGGCCCATGCTTGGCATCATAATCAGCCTTGACCAAGATGTCCACCATCTCCGCCATCTCCGCCAAAGACATATTCGATGCCTTGAATCTCCTCCTTGATCGTGACGTGTCCTCGGTCTCCGGGCTTGTCTCCTCGCTAGTTGCGGAATTATCAGACACCTGCTGTAACTCCGCCATATCTGTCTGCGCGCCGAAAGAGAAGGGGCGGGGAAAAGATGTTAGTTAGAACGTCATGGGCGGGCGACGTGTGCGGAGCGACGTGTTCGAATTTGGACGCATGCGTGGTGTGTATATAGCAAACACACATGTGACTATAGTACGTTCGGTGTGCGGAGAGAGGAGTTCAAGTGACGGACGTGCGAACGAAGGTATGTGATTTTGTGAGACTTGTAAAAATTGTGGGCCTATACTGTCTTGAGATTGGTGGAGGATATATATGGTGACTAGGATGTGAAGGAGGTTAGACTGTTTGCCTCACATTATTTAAATATAAATTATTTTACTTGCAGATACAATATGAATGTCTTTATTAGCGACAAAGAGTTCCTGGCGGAATTTATTGACCGGGTAAGGGAGCTGCCGGCTCTGTGGGAGACCAAAAACCCCATCCATAAAAAAAAAGGGGTGAGAAAAGCAGCGCTGGAGAAGCTGCTCCCATTTGTGCATACCAAGGTGCCCACAGCCACAGCAAAACAAGTGGACACTAAAATTGGGAGCTTGAGAGGTACCTACAGGACTGAACGCTCTAAGGTGCTGGCTTCTCAGAGGTCAGGAGCAGCAGCAGATGATGTTTATGTCCTGGTTTTGTGGTACTACAGCAGGATGTCCTTCCTGGATGACCACATTGAGCCAAGGCCATCACTCTCCACTCTTCCCCCCAGACTTCCCTGCAGCCAACCTGAGCCTTCTCTGGAGCAAGAGGAGGCAGCCATCCTGGATGATCCTGATTTGTCCATCTGGAGCCAGGTATAGTATTAACTGAAAATGTAGTGGGATAAAATTAATGTTTCCCAAATATGTCAGGATGAGAAACATACATTATTTTGTATTCCACAAGTGAAATCATGATCTGTAGACATTATTCTGCACTTAATTGTGTGGTAAATAGTCAAGCTGATGTAGTGGTAAATTTAAAGCAAGGATTTATGCATTTACATTCTAATTGCTTCCATCAGGATTACAAAGTTTGAGGCAAAGATTAAACCAACATATTAAACTATGTTTCTTTTTCATACACAGGATGAAATCAGCCAGGAGGAGGGTCTGGAAACTGTCAGGCAGGAGGAGGAAGGGCCCAGTGGCAGCCAGGAGGTGGCAGGGCCCAGTACCAGCCAGGAGGTGGCAGGGCCCAGTGGCAGCCAGGAGGTGGCAGGGCCCAGTACCAGCCAGGAGGTGGCAGGGCCCAGTGGCAGCCAGGAGGTGGCAGGGCCCAGTGGCAGACAGGAGGTGGCAGGGCAAAGGAGAAGCACCAGATCCCAGGTGCCTCCCATCAGGCTTCACAAAAGAGGCAGGAGGGACAGGACCACCAGTGACGCAGCAATGGCCCTTATTAAAGAGGCCCATGCCACCCTCAAGGAGCCCACATCCCCTGAAGAGGCCATTGCCGGCCTAGTGGAGGCTAAGTTCAAGGTGATGAGCATGGAGCAACGCCTCCTATGCGAACCCCTGCTCATCACCTTGCTCAACAAGGGGGTGATGGAGCAAATTACCCCCAATACCGCCATATGTGAGGTGGCCCAACTGACCCAACCTCAACCTCCACCTCCACCTTCCTCTTCTGCCCCACCCCCTTCTGCTACCCCTCCACCTTCTGCCCCACCCCCTTCTGCTACACCTCCACCTTCTGCCCCACCCCCTTCTGCTACACCTCCACCTTCTGCCCCACCCCCTTCTGCTACACCTCCACCTTCTGCCCCACCCCCTTCTGCTACACCTCCACCTTCTGCCCCACCCCCTTCTGCTACACCTCCACCTTCTTCTTCTGCCCCACCCCCTTCTGCTACACCTCCACCTCCTCCTCCTGACAGGAGTACCCCTCCAGTGGGCCAGCCTCCAGCTAAACGAAGAAGGAAGGCTGCAGGAAAGGCTGCAGGAAAGGCTTCAGGAAAGGCTTCAGGAAAGGCTGCAGGGAAGGTTGCCAGGAAGAAGAGGAAGTGATGGCCTTGCTTCATTGTGGTCGCACTGGTCGGACAGAAGGCAGCCTGTTGTAGTACCACACACTTGGGACATATATCTCACCTGCTGCTGTTCCTGACCTCTGGGAGGCCAGCATCAGATTGTGTTCTGAAATGTGGGCCTTCTCAAGCTCCCAATTTTAGTGTCCACACAGGGTTGGTGTGTGCTCTGGGGTCCCTGGGATGCACAAATGGCAGCAGCTTCTCCAGCGCTGCCTTCTCTTTATTTAATTTATAAACATGAATAAATGTGTTTTTTGTTTAAGTTCATACTTGACTATGTGTATTTTTAAATAAAAAAAAAAAAGCTTTGGAGTAAGCAGATACATTTGACTGACAATAAAAGGCACAGATATCACCCCCCCCCCCCCCCAAAAGAATAACTAAATCTGATTAGCTCAAAAACATGGTGTGAAATTTTAAAAATATAGATTAGAAAATTAAATGTGAGATCGCTATCAAAACATTGAGACTTTAGCGGCAACAAATTTATGAAAGTAAAGAATACATTTTAAATTTTATTGTACAAAATATATATATATGTATCAAAACATAACAATTTATTGAAGTATTAAAAACATAGAGTGTGAATATTTCTTAAATGATTACAATAACCAAGTCCGCTTGTCTCCCAACGCGTTTCGGGATGTATCATATCCCTTCATCAGGGGCTGTAATGCGGACAAAATCACACTGTATGAAAAACAAAAAATAAATTTAAGCACAGAATATAAAATGGTGTATATACATCAACATCTGCTGGACAAAGCAACTAAACCCAAGGACCCTACATTGCCAAGCATAATATCACATACCTACTACAGAGAGCAAACTCATAAGAGACCAGCAGGTTGGACCCCCCGATGGCAGTGCAGCAGCGTCTCCAGCGCAGAAAACGCCAAAATTGGGTCGATACCCACACCTCCCCACGAATCCCAAAGAGCACCACTGACACACGCACAAGGGTCTGAAAATACAGTAATATTTTATTGACACATTCTGTTCGGAACATGTCATTACATGCACCAATCCCATGTTTACACATTTTAAGGAACAACGTATCTATCTTAGAGAACTGGGCCATACCTGGTGACAGCCACCAACGAAAAGCACCCAGATCTTCTTTGCACATAGAGATTTTAATCATCCCAAGTTGCCCTGATTATTCCTTACAACAGGGGAGAAAAGAATAACTCCAACATCTGTTGATGGGGAAGAAAAAACCTTCCATCAGAGACACAGGCGTGATTATGAGACTACTATGCACACAACCATAGCCATATGGGTAATGTGCATGAGAAGAAAAGAGACATATATAAAGGCTACAATAACCTACCTCATGCAAAAAATGCTAGACTTGCATAGGTAGGTGACCAAACCAAGGGGCTTCACCATTGACTTCCACAAATAGCTGCACAAGATGGAATGTGCAGAGCGTGGAGACAAGCGGGAAACCCAGTCTGAAAAGACAAGACAACAATGGCATTCAAAATCACATCATGCCAACTTATTCTGCTCAGAAGGATGTGCACAGCTTTACCTTTGTTGTTAGCGCCGCGTGTGTCCCTACACCTGCCACTCAGTATGTCAACATTGAGACACTGAGTTCACTGCTTTATAGAGGGGGGGCTGTGGGCGGTATCGCCTGACACCATGACGCAATTGCGTCTGATGCCGTGCGTCTCCGCCCATCTCCCATTCCTCAAGTTGAATGCGGCATCACATGACGCCATGACGCAAATACGTCCAGCGTCTCCGCCCATCTCCCATTCCTCAAGTTGAATGCGGCATCACATGACGCCATGACGCAAATACGTCCAGCGTCAAGCGCTCCAGCGTGCACCCACGTGACTACAGCCGGAACGCAGGAAACAGGATCAAAAGCGAGGCGTGCATATACGACAGGGAGCTTGCAGAGGGTACAAAGGTCCTGGCAGGGAAGTAAAACAAACCCACACTACACTAAACCAAATCCTTCATTGTATAATCATGGCACATAGCAAAACGAGGACATGGAATTAAAACCAAAATACCCCATATTTGCAAGCCACAAAACATACTATGCAGCAGTGCAACACCACCATATAAGAACAGCAAGAAAATATATAATAAAAATAGTGTTCAAAAGGGGAAAAAGAAAAGAAAAATTTGTTTCTTTCTTTACACAGAGAACCAAATAGGTGAGCCACATATATATATCTCGATTCACTATATAATACTTAGCAATAAATTTGCTTGCTTTTCGTTTTGTTTGCTCATTCCAGGGCATTGGTGCATATAATAAGTAAAATATGTATCAGACCCCTGATATAAAGTGCCAGCATGGCCCAGGATCCCGGGTGAAGGGTGCGAGGGTGCCCCCCGCACCAAGACAACCCCTGACAACCGAATGCCTAGGGGGTCAAAGGTGACGAGGGCATCCCGCGTCACAACACCCACAGGCGCATATGTAGCCCCCCCATCTCCGGCAGAAGCCAGGTGGGGGGGCCCAGTGGCCACCAAGGTGGCCCAGGTGCGCCAGATGGGGGGTAAGAGCAGCACACCCAAAGGAAACGCAGCCGCCCACCACCCGAGGGTCCACACCCAACAAGTCAAGTAAGACCAGCTCAAACTCAGACAGATATATACATGTAAACAAGGAAAGATGAAACAAAGAATGCAGAGAACACAGAGAGAGCAGGAAAGCAAGACCATGTTGAAAGGAAATCTCACTCTAATAGGGAGAGCTCTATTCTTTCTCACATCCACCGGATGCGAATCCTTCCAAAAATGGTCTAAAACTTAACTGCTCATTGAGCCCAGGAGGCATGGTTGCCCCGAGGTCCGCAATCCATCGGGTTTCCCTTTGAAGTAACAGTTTATTCCAGTCTCCTCCCCTTGGGTTTGAGTGCCAAAACGTATTAATAATTTTTTTCACTATGAGATGTTGGTTATGGTATCTTGTGATGATTCTTATGTTTTGGGAATCATCACTGGTACCCTTCCTGGCAAATAGGAGCTTGTGTCTGTCCTGCCCATTCGCACGTCTGAAAGCTTTTTTCAGTCATGTGTGGGAATAGCCCCTCAACAAGAGTCTATCTCTCAGTGAGTTGGCTTCCTTGATGAAGATCTCGTATCTAGAGCAATTTCGTTTAAGCCGTAGGTACTGGCTGTATGGAATAGAATTAACCAAAGCAGGGGGGTGAGAGCTGGTTGCATGTAAAATTGTATTCCCAGCCGTGGCTTTACGAAATAGCTCACTGGATATACTCCCATCAACGTTTTTCTTGATGGTTACATCAAGGAAGGGTATGCCAACAGAACTGGAAGTCATTGTGAATCTCAAATTGAAGTCATTAGAGTTCATGATGGACATGAATTCATCCAATTCTATTATAGACCCTTTCCAAATCATAAAGATGTCATCAATGTAGCGGAACCAAGCCGCTACATTGTGACGATACATTGGTATAGTGGTCCAAAGAGATTCTTCCCATTCCCCCAGGTACAGGTTGGCATACGATGGGGCACACGATGTCCCCATCGCCACCCCCTGTACCTGGAGGAAGTAGGATCCATCAAAGGAAAAGATATTATGCCCCAATATGAATTCCAAGGCCATCACAATGAATTCACCCAGTCCATGATCAACCTCATAAATAGGGGAAATTACATGTCTGATGGTCGCTACACCCAAATGGTGAGGTATGGAACTATATAATGCCTCGACATCGATAGCTACTAATAAGGCATCCTCGGGTAAAACAAGACCATCAAGTTTTTGCAAAAGATGAATGGTATCTCTGATATAAGATGGTATTTCAACTACAAATGGCCGCAAATGGGTGTCAACAAAGACACTCAGATTTTCGGTAATGGCTCCATTACCTGAAATGATCGGTCTGCCAGGTGGCTCTAATAGATTTTTGTGAACTTTAGGCAGACAATACAATGTGGGGATTCTGGGATATTTAATCCTCAAGAATTCCCATACGTCCTGGTTGATGACGCCCTGGGAAAAGGCGCCATCAATCAGTGCGTAAAATTGGGTTTCAAACTTGGCAATGCTAGATTTGGACAGTGGTTTATACCAATCAGTGTTGGACAAAATTTTACGACACATGGTTTTATACTGGTCGTTTGTCATAATTACAATATTGCCCCCTTTGTCAGAGGGCTTAATTGTGAGAGAATGACATTGCTTGAGTTTGTCTAGAGCAGCTTGCTCAATAGCCGTTAAGTTGCCAATATGTCCAGATTTGCGAAGTTTGGCAATCTCTGCAGTTGTCAACGATACAAATGCTGCCAAATTAGGGTTAGTGTGAAGTGAGGGAAATTTATCAGATTTTTTCTTCAAATTGCAGACAGAGGGAAGTGACATCGCCAACACATCAGGCTCCCATCCAGAGGCCTCCAACTCTACGGCAAAACTGAGATCCGGAGAATATTGCTCGTCCTCCAGGGAAAGCAGAATCTCCAGATCCCTTTCATGCTGGGCAGCAATGGGACCATTGGTATCACCCTTCTTGGAGTAAAGACTTTTGAATAACAATCTTCTTGCGAAGAGATTCAAATCCTTAATAATCTCGAAGGTATCCGGGTGTGAATCAGGGCAAAAACTTAACCCTTTGGATAACACCCAACTCTCCTCTGGTGACAGAGGATAATCAGAGAGGTTGATGATATCCAAAGACCCACTACCTGCCCCTGTCAAGTCTAATGGCATATTCCCTATGTTTCCGGGATAGGTCCCGAGCCCTGTGGAAAAAACCTAACATCACTAATCTCATCAATGTTGGTTCTAAGTGTATCTTGGGAAAGGTGAACACCCAAGTGTTGAGAAGAGTGTTGTATGGTGTTAGAGGGCCCTGTCACCAAGGGAGAAGAGACACCACGTGACATGTGGTAAGGCTGGCCGCAGGCCAGCCTGTATTTGTGGGAGGAGACTGAGAGGGCTACTTAAGCCTCCTCCCCTGTCGGGTCTGGGTTGCCGTCATTTCCGGGCTGCAGCCAGCCCCTCCTCCTGACGTCATTTTTCGGGGACCGTGTCACTTCCGGTTACGGCTGATCGACCGATGGAGTCTCGTGGCGGTTCCTCTCCCGGTGCTAACGCCGGGTATCGGGGGGGGGCTGCCTGCCTGCCTGCCTGCCTGCTATCCCGGTCCTCACGCTGAGCAGCAGGGGTAGGGGGAGCCACTCACCGCCCGTTTTTTCACGCCGCTCCATCTGGGGAAGGGGGGGGGCACTCACCGCCAGTTCACCTCCCTGGATCTCATGTCAGGCATGGAGGGGATGCCCGCATGCCTCCCAGTTCTCACGCCGGCTGCGGAGGGGCGCTCACCCGCCTGCTAACCTCCCGGGCATCCACCGCCTCAGTTTAGCCTGGGGGGGGGCCTTTTTTAGTCCTCGGGCCCTGCTTAGCCAGCCGCCATGGATTGCACAGCACTCCCAGCAGTCCGCTGTCCCCCACCGTCAGGTGTTACCACCTTGCCACTTAGTATTCTTGGCATAAGCCAGTTTTTCCATGCATGTCAGAAGAGTTTCTATGTTCAGCGCGGTGGCTTGGCGGCTGGTGTCCTTGCAGGGCCGCCCTCCTTCTCCCTGTCTTCATGGGGCTCTAGCTGACTCGTCCCAGGCTCATGTTGGCAGCATGGGGGTGGGAGGCTGTCCACCTGTCACATCTCCCGGGGCTCGAAGTATCAAGAGGGAGGGGGGGCGTCCATGCTGGTGTCAGGAGGGGGGGGGCATCCATGCTGGTGTCAGGAGGGGGGGGCGTCCATGCTGGTGTCAGGAGGGGGGGGGCGTCCATGCTGGTGTCAGGAGGGGGGGGCGTCCATGCGGGTGTCAGGAGGGGGGGCGTCCATGCTGGTGTCAGGAGGGGGGGGGCGTCCATGCTGGTGTCAGGAAGGGGGGGGCGTCCATGCTGGTGTCAGGAGGGGGGGCGTCCATGCTGGTGTCAGGAAGGGGGGGGCGTCCATGCTGGTGTCAGGAGGGGGGCGTCCATGCTGGTGTCAGGAGGGGGGGGGCGTCCATGCTGGTGTCAGGAGGGGGGGGGCTGTCCATGCTGGTGTCAAGAGATGGGGGGCCATCCGTTTGGTGTCCGGCATTTCTGTCATTGCATTTCTACCCCGCCATTTCTGTCATTGCGTTTTTACCCCGGCATTTCTGTCATTGCGTTTCTACCCCGGCATTTCTGTCATTGCGTTTCTACCCCGGCATTTCGGTCATTGCGTTTCTACCCCGGCATTTCGGTCATTGCGTTTCTACCCCAGCATTTCGGTCATTGCGTTTCTACCCCAGCATTTCTGTCATTGCGTTTCTACCCCAGCATTCCTGTCATTGCATTTCTGCCCCAGCATTTCTGTCTTTGCGTTTCTACCCCGGCATTTCTGTCATTGCGTTCTCCCCCAGCGTTTGTCATTGCGTTTTCTGCCCCAGCATGTCTGTCATTGCGTTTCTGCCCCAGCATTTCTGTCATTGCGTTTCTGCCCCAGCATATCTGTCATTGCGTTTCTGCCCCAGCATTTCTGTCATTGCGTTTCTGCCCCAGCATTTCTGTCATTGCGTTTCTGCCCCAGCATTTCTGTCATTGCGTTTCTGCCCCAGCATTTCTGTCATTGCGTTTCTGCCCCGTCATTTCTGTCATTGCGTTTCTGCCCC
Organism: Rana muscosa; assembly: GCA_029206835.1. Taxonomy (NCBI): domain Eukaryota; kingdom Metazoa; phylum Chordata; class Amphibia; order Anura; family Ranidae; genus Rana; species Rana muscosa. Next base: position 72,367,912 of record JARGYO010005626.1, on the reverse strand, counting down.
GTCATTTCTGTCATTGCGTTTCTGCCCCGTCATTTCTGTCATTGCGTTTCTGCCCCGTCATTTCTGTCATTGCGTTTCTGCCCCGTCATTTCTGTCATTGCGTTTCTGCCCCGTCATTTCTGTCATTTCGTTTCTGCCCCGTCATTTCTGTCATTTCGTTTCTGCCCCGTCATTTCTGTCATTGCGTTTCTGCCCCGTCATTTCTGTCATTGCGTTTCTGCCCCGTCATTTCTGTCATTGCGTTTCTGCCCCGTCATTTCTGTCATTGCGTTTCTGCCCCGTCATTTCTGTCATTGCGTTTCTGCCCCGTCATTTCTGTCATTGCGTTTCTGCCTCGGCATTTCTGCCCTGGCATTTCTGTCATTGCGTTTCTGCCATTGCGTTTCCTGCCTCAACGTTTCTGTCATTGTGTTTCTGCCCCAGCATTTCTGTCATTGCATTTCTGTCATTTCGTTTCTGCCCCAGCATTTCTGTCATTTCGTTTCTGCCCCAGCATTTCTGTCATTGCGTTTCTGCCCCAGCATTTCTGTCATTGCGTTTCTGCCCCGGCATTTCTGTCATTGCGTTTCTGCCCCGGCATTTCTGTCATTGCGTTTCTGCCCCGGCATTTCTGTCATTGCGTTTCTGCCCCGGCATTTCTGTCATTGCGTTTCTGCCCCGGCATTTCTGTCATTGCGTTTCTGCCCCGGCATTTCTGTCATTGCGTTTCTGCCCCGGCATTTCTGTCATTGCGTTTCTGCCCCGGCATTTCTGTCATAGCGTTTCTGCCCCGGCGTTCCTGTCATAGCGTTTCTGTCATAGCGTTCCTGTCATAGCGTTTCTGTCATAGCGTTTTCTGCCCGGCGTTCCTGTCATAGCTTTTCTGCCCAAGTATTGCTGTCTGCGTTTTTGCCTCAGCATTTCTGCCCCGAGATTTCTGTCTACGTTTTTCTGCCCCAGGATTTCTATCTGCGTTTTTCTGCCCCAGGATTTCTATCTGCGTTTTCTGCCCCAGGATTTCTGTCTGCTTTTTCTGCCCCAGGATTTCTGTCTGCGTTTTTCTGCCCAGGATTTCTGTCTGCGTTTTTCTGCCCAGGATTTCTGTCTGCGTTTTTCTGCCCAGGATTTCTGTCTGCGTTTTTCTGCCCCACGATTTCTGTCTGCATTTTCTGCCCCAGGATTTCTGTCTGCGTTTTCTGCCCCAGGTTTTCTGTCTGCGTTTTCTGCCCCAGGTTTTCTGTCTGCGTTTTCTGCCCCAGGATTTCTGTCTGCGTTTTCTGCCCCAGGAGTTCTGTCATAGCGTCTCTGCCCCAGGATTTCTGTTGCTGTGTGTCCGTCGTAGCATTCTGCCCCAGTATTTCTGTCTCCGTGTCCAGTCTCAGCATTTCCATCATAGCGTATCTGCGATTCTGGCATTGCGTTTCTGCCTCAGCATTCCTGTCTTAACGTTCTGCCTCCAGGATTTCCGTCTTTCCATTTCTGCCTCAGCGTTGCAGTCTCAGCGTTTCCATCTTCACATTTCTGCCTCAAACGTTTCCGTTTCAGCATTTCTGTCCTTGCATTTCTGCCCCTAGATTTCTGTCGTAGCATTTCCGCCTCAGCATTCAGTCTCAGCATTTCCGTTGCAACGTTTCAGTCTTAGCGTTCCAGAGGGGTGTTGTGGTCCAGTCACGGCATACTCCGGTAGCTGTTCTCTTCTTTGTTGGTTTCTATGTATCATGTTATCTTCGTCCATGTTTGTACCTGGGTTAGTTAGGGCACACATTTCCGGATCTGTCACGTCTACAGATCCATACGGGCTGAGGTTTCGTTTTTAATGATTGTTGACCACAATCTTCTCGCCCGTATACCATACGTCATACGATGCACGTTCATTCTTACACCTATACGATCACCCACCACGGTCCGTGGGTACACCAGCCCTGAGTGTTCAGTTAATTGCCTGTCTCTGCGCTACAGGTTACTCGGGCTCACTCGCCACTCACACAAGGTGGGGGGGGGGGGTCATCCGTCATCAGGTTCATGTACGCGCGGTGGTCTTGTCACTTCTGCATGTTCTCTTCTTAGGTAGGCTCGTTGTTGTTCTCATGTCTGGTTGTCTGTCATTTCTCTGGTTTGTGTTCTCAGGTTGGGCTGCGCTGGCATCTTCGCCTTCATCAAACATTGCTTGCACTCGCTTCCATCAGTCCTGCCCGTTTGCCAGGGCTAGTTGATTGGTGCGGATGTCATTCATCACTGGGTTCACCCTTGGGTAGGAAGCAGTCTTCATTTTACTAAATCGTCGTTCTGTTGCTGAGGCCCTGGTCACCACCTAGGGTTTCAGTCTTTCTCGGGGTATGTGCTGAGCCACGGCCCCTTGTCGGCCACAGGGGTGGGTTTGGGGTTCCGCTAGCGGCTCTGATCTTTTGTCCAGGCATGTCTGCATCATGCCATGAGACTTCTTGCCCGGGATGGAGTCTGACCTTCCTTTCTAGGTTCAGGATTCAGTCGCTTGTCAGGTCACAGGCGGTGGCACGATCCGATTGAGTCAGGTGGGACCAGTGTTCTGTGTCTGGCATGTTTCTCCCATGCTTGACTATGCTCATTGCCGTAGCGCTTGGCCTTTTCCGCCTACTCCGGCAACCCATCCTCCAGGTATCCAGTCCTACAACTCCTGCCAGTTGTCAATTTTTGCCCTCTCCCTCTCTTCCCCATACCTAGTATGGGTAGGCCGGAGGCACATCGTTGATGTCCGGTTGGAGTATTACGATCTACTCGCCCATCGGTTGCAGAGGCTCCTCGGGCCAGCCTTCGCTTCCTTTCCCCCCACGTATCCTCTCATTTGCTAGCAGGTCATTCTCATGTTTGGATTGTGCCGGGCATCAGGCTTATTCCATTCTTGCACGGGACCGGGTTCAGATACTGTTGCCGTCCGGGTGCGTGCTACTTCTCTGTTCGTTACCTTCCCTTCTTCACCTACAGTTGTCTCTTTTTGCCGACTTTTCAGGCATACTGACCAGCTAGGCCAAGGCACACCTCAGGCCTTGGTGCATTAGGGTTATCACTGTCACACTCGAGGACTCGAAGACTCTGACGACAAGTGGTAAGGCTGGCCGCAGGCCAGCCTGTATTTGTGGGAGGAGACTGAGAGGGCTACTTAAGCCTCCTCCCCTGTCGGGTCTGGGTTGCCGTCATTTCCGGGCTCCCACCCACCCGTTCCCCCAGATTCATGCATACTCATTCTATTTTCCTTATTCTTATTCTTACATTCAGGGTATGCCCACTTTTCAGGCATACTGACCAGCTAGGCCAAGGCACACCTCAGGCCTTGGTGCATTAGGGTTATCACTGTCACACTCGAGGACTCGAAGACTCTGACGACAAATTATAGTTACCAACAATCCCAAGAGGAGTGGTAGAAGGTTGGTGATCCAGAATTCTTTTCTTTGTATCTTTGAAGTCTTCCCCAGACAGTGGGCGCTTGGGTTTGTTGTTTTTTCTGCTACGATTTTGAGAAGAAGAAACGTTAGCATTCGAAGAAGAATTAGAGTCCTGATTTAGTATGGGTTTGTTGATACCTTTCTTAGTTAGAGGTTGTATGGGATAATTTGGTTGCCACCTATAGGCCTTGCCTTCAATAAATGACATTTTATCCCTCCAAATTTTTTTCTCCTTTTTAAGTAGAACATCAGTGGTCACCTGGTCAAGGCGACCCTTGATCTTTTGTTCTTTTTCTTTAAATGATGGTAGACTTAAAAAAGGTTGAAGTCTAACATAAACCTCATCTATATCCCTCTCCAATGCTAACATCCTGATTTTATATTCTTCTATCAGCAGTTGCATCATGTTATGAGTGCATATTTGTAAATTATTTTCCCATTTTTTCTTGAACTCAAGATTGATATTATCGATCATGGGAAAGACTTGGATACGTAACCCAAAAGGGTTAATGTTTTCTTTCATGTATTTCTCAAAACTATCAACATGCCAGAATAAAGCTGCTTTTCTCTCGACCAACCTTCCCAGTTGGGCACAAAGTGAGGACAATTCAGATTGTACAGCCTCACCCTTGGCATGGTCCCTGGAGTAACCGGCCATAAGGCTCTCCCATTCACTACCCTGAAACATGTTGATGACCCAGTGAACAGAATACTAAGCAAAATGATCAATAGATGAAGTTGCAATCACCAAACAGAGGCCAAACAAACCATATCAAAATACACAGTACAAATATATAAGGATTCTAAATAAATAAATGAGTAATAATTCTTGTAATTTTTTATAATGGTCAAAGATGATGAACACGAGAGGGGGGAAAAAATTGGGTTTGGGTATTTGCTACCCTGATTAAGTATAAATAGAAGTGTGAACATCAAGTTGGACCTGAATAGTTGCCAACATCCCTAAATTTTAAATCAAGAGAGGAAAAACCCCCCACATAGGATGGGACTTTAGCGGCAACAAATTTATGAAAGTAAAGAATACATTTTAAATTTTATTGTACAAAATATATATATATGTATCAAAGCATAACAATTCATTGAAGTATTAAAAACATAGAGTGTGAATATTGCTTAAATGATTACAATAACCAAGTCCGCTTGTCTCCCAACGCGTTTCGGGATGTATCATATCCCTTCATCAGGGGCTGTAATGCGGACAAAATCACACTGTATGAAAAACAAAAAATAAATTTAAGCACAGAATATAAAATGGTGTATATACATCAACATCTGCTGGACAAAGCAACTAAACCCAAGGACCCTACATTGCCAAGCATAATATCACATACCTACTACAGAGAGCAAACTCATAAGAGACCAGCAGGTTGGACCCCCCGATGGCAGTGCAGCAGCGTCTCCAGCGCAGAAAACGCCAAAATTGGGTCGATACCCACACCTCCCCACGAATCCCAAAGAGCACCGCTGAGACACGCACAAGGGTCTGAAAATACAGTAATATTTTATTGACACATTCTGTTCGGAACATGTCATTACATGCACCAATCCCATGTTTACACATTTTAAGGAACAACGTATCTATCTTAGAGAACTGGGCCATACCTGGTGACAGCCACCAACGAAAAGCACCCAGATCTTCTTTCCCAGGGCGTCATCAACCAGGACGTATGGGAATTCTTGAGGATTAAATATCCCAGAATCCCCACATTGTATTGTCTGCCTAAAGTTCACAAAAATCTATTAGAGCCACCTGGCAGACCGATCATTTCAGGTAATGGAGCCATTACCGAAAATCTGTGTGTCTTTGTTGACACCCATTTGCGGCCATTTGTAGTTGAAATACCATCTTATATCAGAGATACCATTCATCTTTTGCAAAAACTTGATGGTCTTGTTTTACCCGAGGATGCCTTATTAGTAGCTATCGATGTCGAGGCATTATATAGTTCCATACCTCACCATTTGGGTGTAGCGACCATCAGACATGTAATTTCCCCTATTTATGAGGTTGATCATGGACTGGGTGAATTCATTGTGATGGCCTTGGAATTCATATTGGGGCATAATATATTTTCCTTTGATGGATCCTACTTCCTCCAGGTACAGGGGGTGGCGATGGGGACATCGTGTGCCCCATCGTATGCCAACCTGTACCTGGGGGAATGGGATGAATCTCTTTGGACCACTATACCAATGTATCGTCACAATGTAGCGGCTTGGTTCCGCTACATTGATGACATCTTTATGATTTGGAAAGGGTCTATAATAGAATTGGATGAATTCATGTCCATCATGAACTCTAATGACTTCAATTTGAGATTCACAATGACTTCCAGTTCTGTTGGCATACCCTTCCTTGATGTAACCATCAAGAAAAACGTTGATGGGAGTATATCCAGTGAGCTATTTCGTAAAGCCACGGCTGGGAATACAATTTTACATGCAACCAGCTCTCACCCCCCTGCTTTGGTTAATTCTATTCCATACAGCCAGTACCTACGGCTTAAACGAAATTGCTCTAGATACGAGATCTTCATCAAGGAAGCCAACTCACTGAGAGATAGACTCTTGTTGAGGGGCTATTCCCACACATGCCTGAAAAAAGCTTTCAGACGTGCGAATGGGCAGGACAGGCACAAGCTCCTATTTGCCAGGAAGGGTACCAGTGATGATTCCCAAAACGTAAGAATCATCACAAGATACCATAACCAACATCTCATAGTGAAAAAAATTATTAATAAGTTTTGGCATTTGCTTCGCATAGACCCCACTTTAAGTCCGTTTGTCTCTGATGTGCCGCTCATCACCTATCGACGAGCACCATCACTTCGAGACCATTTAGTCCAAAGTGAATTCCGAGGTGAATTCAGGAAGGATCCATGTAAGAGATTTGGCACCTTTACTTGTGGAGGATGCCAGATATGCCAATATATGAACATTAAACAAGGCAACGTCTTACCTGACGGCCGCCCATATAAGCCTCACCATTTCTTTAATTGTAAGACGGAGGGTGTGATATACCTTCTAACATGCCAGTGCTCCCGTTTTTATATAGGCAAAACAAAGCTCCAATTCTATAAGAGAGCCTCTAGACACACAAGTTCAATGAAAATGGCAAATCCAGACCTACCTCTTGGGAGACACGTTATTTTAGAACATAACAGTAAATTCCCAAAGATCCAATTTTTAATATTGGATCGTGTTCACTCAAACCCAAGGGGAGGAGACTGGAATAAACTGTTACTTCAAAGGGAAACCCGATGGATTGTGGACCTCGGGGCAACCATGCCTCCTGGGCTCAATGAGCAGTTAAGTTTTAGACCATTTTTGGAAGGATTCGCATCCGGTGGATGTGAGAAAGAATAGAGCTCTCCCTATTAGAGTGAGATTTCCTTTCAACATGGTCTTGCTTTCCTGCTCTCTCTGTGTTCTCTGCATTCTTTGTTTCATCTTTCCTTGTTTACATGTATATATCTGTCTGAGTTTGAGCTGGTCTTACTTGACTTGTTGGGTGTGGACCCTCGGGTGGTGGGCGGCTGCGTTTCCTTTGGGTGTGCTGCTCTTACCCCCCATCTGGCGCACCCGGGCCACCTTGGTGGCCACTGGGCCCCCCACCTGGCTTCTGCCGGAGATGGGGGGGCTACATATGCGCCTGTGGGTGTTGTGACGCGTGTGACAGCAGGAAGGTAAAGTCACCTGGTTGCATCCAGGGGGGTAGATATATTTCGCCCAGATTCAGGCTTTACGCCGATTTATACAGCTAGGTGGAGAGTTGTATAAGCCCAGCTGAGACTAGTGGGCTCATTGATGACTCATACCTCTAGGGAGAGGGCTGGGCGTCGTGCAGACAGGGAGTTGATGAGGCCAGCTGAAGCTTGTCAGCTCATTTAGGCCTCTATAAAAAACTCCCAGATTCATTAGATGTTAGCTCATGCCTGGAACCAGACCTGTGTGGACTGTCTAGGGAGAGTGAATCCCTGTGCGGTGAGGCAAAGCCTGTGTGGCTATTTGTTTGGACTTTTACTAAACCAGGGACTTAGGGACTAGGACAGCACTAGGCTGATCCCAGTTGTTAGTTAGGAAACCTGTATGTTTAGTCAGAGGTCAAGTTGACCAGGATTTATTTTGTTTATATGTTTCTTTTGGCTTTGCTGTGTTTTGTCACTGTAAATAGAAAATAAACCGCACCTTTTTTTTGATTTTGAAAACCACAACCTCCGTTTGCTGGGCCTGTTTTTGTGTGGGGAGCCCATCCAGGGGATCACACACACCCGCTGCCGAGCTAACCCCCTCACAGTTGGTGGAGAACCAGTGGCAGTTTTTTTTTAAGCCAGCATGGAGGAGATACTGAAACAGCTGGCTCTAGCAAATGCCAATCAACAGCAGACAAATGCAGGTTTGCAAAAGAGCCTTGCAGCTCAACAACAGAACTTCGCAGCCCAGCAGCAAGCTCATCAACAGAGCCTTGCAGCCCAGCAGCAAGCTCACCAACAGAGTCTGGAAGCTCAGCAACAAGCCCAGCAACGATCTGAGGCCCGCTTCATAGACCTATTACAGAAGCAAGAGCAGAGACTACAACAAATGGAAGCAGTAATGCAGCAACGTCCGCAGACCAGTGAGGAAAGCCGTCCCACTAATACCGCGTCCTTTGGGGTGAGTCGTTTATTGACAAAAATGACTGGAGAGGATGATCCAGAGGTATTTTTGACCACGTTTGAAAGGACTGCTGAAAGAGAAAAGTGGCCTGAGGAGCAGTGGGCTGGACTGGTGGCTCCTCTGTTAACGGGTGAATCGCAGAAAGCTTACTATGACCTAGAGCCTGACCAAGCAAAAGACTATGTGATGCTAAAAGCTGAAATATTGGCAAGGCTGGGTGTCACCCTGGCTGTCCGGGCTCAGCGTGTGCATAACTGGACTTTCCAGCTTGGAAAACCCCCCAGGTCTCAAATGTATGATCTCATTCACCTGAGCAGAAAGTGGCTACAGCCAGAGACTTTGTCCGCACCAAAGATTGTGGAACGTGTTGTAATGGATCGGTTTTTGAGAGCTCTTCCTACTGCCATCCAAAAGTGGGTAAGCCATGGAGACCCAGGAACGGCCGATGGTCTTGTGGATCGTGTGGAGAAATACTTGGCTACAGAGAACCTGACGGCCTCTTCCAGAGACACTCGGACTTTCCACCCTAAGACCAGACCATCCCCAGGGGCGGATAAGATGATTCCAAGGGGTAAGGGTGGAGAGAGTGAGAGGGTGGGAGCTCTACCCCAAGTTTGGCGAGAACAGCCTGGGAAATCAGCGGCTCAAGAGGCGGCAAGAAGGATCATTTGCTACCGCTGCCGGCAAGCGGGACATATTGCAGCAAATTGCCCGGTTTTGGAGGAACCCATGCAGTGTGACTTTCTGACGGGCAGACGTCAGTCGCTGTGTGCGACAGTCGCATGCACTGCCATTCGGGGAACTGAGAAACATTTATGCAAAATGTGTATTAATGGTAGAAATGTTGTGGTATTGCTGGATTCAGGTAGCCTTGTGACCCTGATAAAGGCTGAATTAGTTAAAACAGAGGTCTCTGGGAATAGCAAGGTAGCTGTTATTTGTGTGCATGGGGACACCCGAGAGTATCCAGTGACTACAGTGTGTTTCGAGACCCCCAAAGGTACCCTTTCTCATCCAGTGGGCTTAGTGTCTCAGTTACCGCATGACGCCATTGTGGGAAGGGATTTTCCGAAGTTCTGGGAACTGTGGGATGATCCTGAGCCCCCCACTGGTGCCCCTATGTACCAGGAATATGATAGCCAGAACTCCTCTGAGAGTGGTGAGGACTCTCCCGAATTTCCCTTGTCAGTATTGGCAGGGGAGACTCAAGAAACTGGAGAGGAGCCCACCTCCTCAGACGAAAACCTACCGTCTGTGGAGTTTTCTGATCTTGAGGTTCACAGGGAAAACTTTGCCACAGAACAGTTGAAAGACCCCGCCCTAATAAAGGCACGGGAAAACGTAGTGAAAATAGATGGCGAGTTAGTGAACCCAGATAATACCTGCACTTACCCATACTTCAGCGTAGAGAAGGACCTACTGTATCGGGTGGCAAAAAGGGCAGAAGAAACCGTTGAGCAGCTTGTGGTGCCCAAACCTTACAGGAAGTTGGTGTTGGAGTTGGCCCATGGGCACATTCTTGGAGGTCATCTGGGGACAGAGAAAACCCGAGAGAGGGTATTACAGAGATTCTATTGGCCTGGGGTGATGAAGGACATAGAAAATTATTGTTCCTCCTGCCCTGTGTGTCAGAGGTCGGCCCCGATGCCACACTTCCGTAGCCCGCTGGTCCCTCTACCCATCATTGAGGTCCCGTTTGAGAGAATCGCAATGGATTTGGTAGGTCCTATAATCAAGTCCGCTAGGGGGCACCAGTACATATTGGTTATAATGGACTATGCCACCCGTTATCCAGAAGCGATCCCTCTCAGAAATACCTCGGCCAAAACCATAGCCAAAGAGCTATCTCTTGTTTTTAGCCGGGTGGGTATTTGTAAAGAACTGCTTACGGACCAAGGTACACCCTTTATGTCCCGGGTTATGAAGGAGCTGTGTAAATTGTTCAAAGTGACGCAATTACGTACATCTGTGTATCACCCCCAAACCGATGGGCTGGTTGAAAGATTCAACAAAACCCTAAAACAAATGTTGAAGAAAGTGGTGGATAGGGATGGAAAGGATTGGGACTGTCTACTTCCTTATTTGATGTTTGCTATTAGGGAGGTGCCCCAATCCTCTACGGGATTCTCCCCCTTTGAGTTACTGTATGGGAGACACCCAAGAGGGCTGTTGGATATTGCCAAGGAAACTTGGGAAAGTGAGAGTTCTCCCCACAGGAGTGTGATTGAGCATGTCGCCCTGATGCAAGATCGAATTGCACAGGTAATGCCCATCGTGAAGGAACATTTGGCCCAAGCGCAGTTGGCACAGCAGAGAGTGTACAACCGTGGAGCCAAGACCCGTACCTTTTCCCCGGGGGATAGGATATTGGTACTTGTCCCTACGGTTGAAAGTAAATTCCTTGCCAAATGGCAAGGCCCCTACGAGATAATGGAAAAAGTGAGCGAAGTGAATTACAAGGTCAGACAACCAGGAAGGCGAAAGCCCGAACAGATCTATCACGTTAATCTGTTGAAAGCCTGGAGGGATAGAGAGTCCCTAGTCGCAGACACTTGGTCACCAGCTCAAACTGGTTGCGTGATTCCTGAGGTTGGAATCGCAGCCACCTTGTCACAACCCCAACAACAGGAGGTTAAGGAGTTTGTGCTTCGCAACAAGGAGGTATTCTCTGAGCTGCCGGGACAAACATCTGGGGTAGAGCATGACATTATTACCCCGCCCGGTGAAAGGGTGAAGTTAAAACCCTATCGGATCCCAGAGGCCCGACGGGAGGCAATACGGGAGGAAGTACAGAAAATGCTGAACTTAGGGGTGATAGAGGAGTCCCAAAGTGATTGGTCTAGTCCCATTGTGTTGGTGCCTAAACCGGATGGGAGCTGGCGATTTTGTAACGATTTTCGTCAGTTGAACAAAGTTACAAAATTTGACACCTACCCCATGCCACGTATAGATGAGTTGATCGACCGGCTGGGAACAGCCCGATACATGACGACTCTTGACCTCACAAAAGGGTATTGGCAAATCCCCCTGGCCAAGTCAGCCAAAGAGAAAACCGCATTTGTAACCCCAGACGGGGCGTTCCAATATAAAAGAATGCCGTTCGGGTTACAGAATGCGCCGGCCACATTCCAGCGGAAAATGGACCAGATGCTGAGGCCCCATCGGAAGTATGCTGCGGCTTACCTGGATGACGTAATTGTCCATAGCACAGATTGGGCCTCACATCTGCCAAAAGTGCAAGCAGTCCTGGACTCTGTTCGGGAAGCAGGGTTTACGGCTAACCCCAAGAAGTGTACCATTGGGCAGGAGGAGGCCAAATATCTTGGGTACACCATTGGGAGGGGAGTAATAAAACCCCAACTCAACAAAGTCGAGGCCATCCAGAGTTGGCCACGTCCCAACAGCAAGAAGCAGGTACGAGCCTTTCTGGGAATCGCTGGGTATTATCGGCGATTCATTCCCCACTTTGCTTCTAAGGCTGTGCCCCTAACCAACCTGACGAAGGGGAAAGGGTCGGTCATGATTAAATGGACCCCCGAGGCTGAGGCAGCATTCCAATTCTTGAAACAAGCCTTATGTAGCCAGCCAGTGTTGTACTCACCCGACTTCTCTAAAGACTTTGTCGTACAAAGTGATGCGTCAGATGTGGGGTTAGGAGCAGTATTGTCCCAGGTCTGGAACGGGGAAGAGCACCCAGTCATTTACCTCAGCAGGAAGTTGAAGTCCCATGAGGTAAATTACGCCACCGTTGAAAAGGAGTGTTTAGCGGTGAAGTGGGCTCTAGATTCCCTTCGGTACTACCTGCTAGGTAGGCACTTTGACATGGTTACGGATCACGCTCCGTTAAAGTGGATGGCTCAAAACAAGGAAACAAATAGAAGAGTGAATAGGTGGTTCCTGGCCCTCCAGGAATTCAACTTCACAGTAAAGCATCGCCCTGGCGTTCAAATGGGGAATGTGGATGCTTTGTCTCGAGTACATGAATGCCTGATTGCTGGTGTTCCAACCCCGAGGTTAAAACAAGAGGGGGGGGTATGTGACAGCAGGAAGGTAAAGTCACCTGGTTGCATCCAGGGGGGTAGATATATTTCGCCCAGATTCAGGCTTTACGCCGATTTATACAGCTAGGTGGAGAGTTGTATAAGCCCAGCTGAGACTAGTGGGCTCATTGATGACTCATACCTCTAGGGAGAGGGCTGGGCGTCGTGCAGACAGGGAGTTGATGAGGCCAGCTGAAGCTTGTCAGCTCATTTAGGCCTCTATAAAAAACTCCCAGATTCATTAGATGTTAGCTCATGCCTGGAACCAGACCTGTGTGGACTGTCTAGGGAGAGTGAACCCCTGTGCGGTGAGGCAAAGCCTGTGTGGCTATTTGTTTGGACTTTTACTAAACCAGGGACTTAGGGACTAGGACAGCACTAGGCTGATCCCAGTTGTTAGTTAGGAAACCTGTATGTTTAGTCAGAGGTCAAGTTGACCAGGATTTATTTTGTTTATATGTTTCTTTTGGCTTTGCTGTGTTTTGTCACTGTAAATAGAAAATAAACCGCACCTTTTTTTTGATTTTGAAAACCACAACCTCCGTTTGCTGGGCCTGTTTTTGTGTGGGGAGCCCATCCAGGGGATCACACACACCCGCTGCCGAGCTAACCCCCTCACACGCGGGATGCCCTCGTCACCTTTGACCCCCTAGGCATTCGGTTGTCAGGGGTTGTCTTGGTGCGGGAGGCACCCTCGCACCCTTCACCCGGGATCCTGGGCCATGCTGGCACTTTATATCAGGGGTCTGATACATATTTTATTTATTATATGCACCAATGCCCTGGAATGAGCAAACAAAACGAAAAGCAAGCAAATTTATTGCTAAGTATGATATAGTGAATCGAGATATATATATGTGGCTCACCTATTTGGTTCTCTGTGTAAAGAAAGAAACAAATTTTTCTTTTCTTTTTCCCCTTTTGAACACTATTTTTATTATATATTTTCTTGCTGTTCTTATATGGTGGTGTTGCACTGCTGCATAGTATGTTTTGTGGCTTGCAAATATGGGGTATTTTGGTTTTAATTCCATGTCCTCGTTTTGCTATGTGCCATGATTATACAATGAAGGATTTGGTTTAGTGTAGTGTGGGTTTGTTTTACTTCCCTGCCAGGACCTTTGTACCCTCTGCAAGCTCCCTGTCGTATATGCACGCCTCGCTTTTGATCCTGTTTCCTGCGTTCCGGCTGTAGTCACGTGGGGGCACGCTGGAGCGCTTGACGCTGGACGTATTTGCGTCATGGCGTCATGTGATGCCGCATTCAACTTGAGGAATGGGAGATGGGCGGAGACGCTGGACGTATTTGCGTCATGGCGTCATGTGATGCCGCATTCAACTTGAGGAATGGGAGATGGGCGGAGACGCACGACATCAGACGCAATTGCGTCATGGTGTCAGGCGATACCGCCCTCAGCCCCCCCTCTATAAAGCAGTGAACTCAGTGTCTCAATGTTGACATACTGAGTGGCAGGTGTAGGGACACACGCGGCGCTAACAACAAAGGTAAAGCTGTGCACATCCTTCTGAGCAGAATAAGTTGGCATGATGTGATTTTGAATGCCATTGTTGTCTTGTCTTTTCAGACTGGGTTTCCCGCTTGTCTCCACGCTCTGCACATTCCATCTTGTGCAGCTATTTGTGGAAGTCAATGGTGAAGCCCCTTGGTTTGGTCACCTACCTATGCAAGTCTAGCATTTTTTGCATGAGGTAGGTTATTGTAGCCTTTATATATGTCTCTTTTCTTCTCATGCACATTACCCATATGGCTATGGTTGTGTGCATAGTAGTCTCATAATCACGCCTGTGTCTCTGATGGAAGGTTTTTTCTTCCCCATCAACAGATGTTGGAGTTATTCTTTTCTCCCCTGTTGTAAGGAATAATCAGGGCAACTTGGGATGATTAAAATCTCTATGTGCAAAGAAGATCTGGGTGCTTTTCATTGGTGGCTGTCACCAGGTATGGCCCAGTTCTCTAAGATAGATACGTTGTTCCTTAAAATGTGTAAACATGGGATTGGTGCATGTAATGACATGTTCCGAACAGAATGTGTCAATAAAATATTACTGTATTTTCAGACCCTTGTGCGTGTGTCAGTGGTGCTCTTTGGGATTCGTGGGGAGGTGTGGGTATCGACCCAATTTTGGCGTTTTCTGCGCTGGAGACGCTGCTGCACTGCCATCGGGGGGTCCAACCTGCTGGTCTCTTATGAGTTTGCTCTCTGTAGTAGGTATGTGATATTATGCTTGGCAATGTAGGGTCCTTGGGTTTAGTTGCTTTGTCCAGCAGATGTTGATGTATATACACCATTTTATATTCTGTGCTTAAATTTATTTTTTGTTTTTCATACAGTGTGATTTTGTCCGCATTACAGCCCCTGATGAAGGGATATGATACATCCCGAAACGCGTTGGGAGACAAGCGGACTTGGTTATTGTAATCATTTAAGCAATATTCACACTCTATGTTTTTAATACTTCAATGAATTGTTATGTTTTGATACATATATATATATTTTGTACAATAAAATTTAAAATTTATTCTTTACTTTCATAAATTTGTTGCCGCTAAAGTCCCATCCTATGTGGGGGTTTTTTCCTCTCTTGATTTAAAATTTAGGGATGTTGGCAACTATTCAGGTCCAACTTGATGTTCACACTTCTATTTATATTTTAAAGGACTGAGGTATTCTTTCTTCCAACTTCCGCAAAAACAATTGTCCACTGAAATTTGCAGCCCCCAAATATTCCAGGCTGAATAGGAGTTACGCCAGTTTTTTTATGGAATTTCCCGTATCGTATGGGCGGGATGACAACTCGTAGCCAAAAGCAAAGAGATGCCGGCACAATCCTTATGATAGGTTTGAGTGTGTATAATCCCTGTAGATTTACAGCCCTCTAAGGTAATGTCCAAAAAGTTGATAATTCTTTTGTGATTATCATGACTAAACTCTAAATTAAGAGAATTGCCATTAACATAAGTCACAAAGGGTACGATGTATTCTAAAGGGCCCCCCCATATAAGAAGCAAATCATCTATATATCGACCGTACCACTTGATATGGTCCATGAAGGGGTTAAGGACGAGAACAAGTAACTCCTCCCACCATCCCATTTAGAGATTTGCTAGGGAGGGAGAAAACTCCCCCCCCCCCCCCGCCGGGAGAAGACAATGGCCCGGCAGGAAGGACATGGTTGCAGGAAAGAAATGTGCTCAGTGTATGGACTACCTATCCCTAAAAAAAAAAAAAAAAAAATGAATGCGGTTTGAAATGGTCTCAGCGGCCACATATGTATAGTAGCCAAGAACTTTCAGCTTTGGATATTTGATGTTTCAATATCTTTTACAAGCCTCATTAGACTTGCACTGCACCTTTTTACCAACATTTTTACAAAAAGTGAAGTGTGCAAAACCGCTAGTAAACACCACTAATAATCCAAAAGCCTCTCTGCTTGATGACACAATTGTTGACAGTGTAAAATTTTTACCTGGGGTAGAGAAAAAGCAGTTTTCTTAGAATTTTAAGTCCTGTCTTGAGTCTTGGAGTCGGAAACTTTGGGTGGGATAAAGCCTCTATTCCTAGGTCCACATTTTTGGTTGGGTTGAGGGTTATCGTCCTTAGGTTACCAGGATACATAAAAGATACTACAGTTTTATTGGCCAGTATAGAATATATTGAGTGGTCCAGTTTATCTAACTGGATCACCATGGACGTCAAGTCACTGTATTCTTGTATTACCCACAAACTAGCATTAGAAGCACTTAAATTCCATCTACAGCAATATAGTTCGTATTGTGTGGAATTAAAGGAGTTTATTGTACTAACAGTTGAGTTTTTGCTCAAACATAACTTCTTTACTTTCGATAAAGCCTTCTATCTACAGATCAGGGGAGCCTCAATGGGAGCCAAGTTTTCTCCTTCCCTAGCAAATCTCTAAATGGGATGGTGGGAGGAGTTACTTGTTCTCGTCCTTAACCACTTCAGGGACCATATCAAGTGGTACGGTCGATATATAGATGATTTGCTTCTTATATGGGGGGGCCCTTTAGAATACATCGTACCCTTTGTGACTTATGTTAATGGCAATTCTCTTAATTTAGAGTTTAGTCATGATAATCACAAAAGAATTATCAACTTTTTGGACATTACCTTAGAGGGCTGTAAATCTACAGGGATTATACACACTCAAACCTATCATAAGGATTGTGCTGGCATCTCTTTGCTTTTGGCTACGAGTTGTCATCCGGCCCATACGATACGGGAAATTCCATAAGAGAAATGCATCAGAGCAAAACGGAACTGCTCATCATTAGACAGTTTTCCTGAAGAATGCAGCGTGTTAACCTCTAGGCTACAGGCACGTAATTATAAATCTGAATTCATAGATAAAGCTATTAATGTAGCCAAAAACAGGGACAAAAATTCCCTCTTAAGATATAAACATAAGAAGAGCAAAAAAATGATTAAAGAGAAGTCAGATACATTTGTAACAAACTACTCACGAGAATATAATTCAGTCAAAAATATTATAATTAAACATCTCCCTATTCTGTCAACAGATCAGGAAGTCACAGATGTCATTCAAGCTGGATGTCGTTTTTCTAGTAGACGTGCCAGTACTCTAGGAGATATTTTATCTCCTAGTATGTTAAAATCAGGAGGCAATAAAAGAACTTAGCTAAGTACATGCCTGTGGGAATAATACTTGTCACTTTTGTGACAAGCACCCAAAAAAAATCAAAGAAGTATTATTCTGTTCTACAGGTAGGACATTTACCATACGGGATTTTATCAATTGTGGAACAAACCATGTAGTGTATTCAGTAGAATGCACTTCCTGTCATCTGCAGTATGTAGGATGCACCACAAGATCATTGAGAACTAGAATTGGAGAACATTACCACGGTGCATCCTATACTTCTGATAAAGGACTGTCTAATGTGTCTAAACATTTCAAACACCAACACTCAGGCAACATGTCAACATTTATCTTTTACGGTTTAGAGAAAGTTTCAAATCTGCTGTTGGGAGGAGACCTGCATCGCAGGCTCCTCGAACGACAAGTTTGGTGGATTTTTAATTTAAAGACCAGGATACCAAATGGTATGAACCTGGGATATACTGTAGATCTTTTCCTTAGGTAATAAATAACAGCATAATTATATATTTTTAGAATGATTTTTTGTGTAGAGGGATGTGTATAATTTTTATGAGTTAATGTTATTATATGTTTTTTCTTTTTTTCTCTACAGATAAATTTTTCTTCTTTTTCTTCCTATTTTATATTTTTAAATGTTTCTCTCTACACTATTTTGTTACAACATGTGTTGCACCTCCTAAAAAAATCATACAGCGATGCTTCTTGTTTGTCTTGATTAATGACATCATTCAATTAACTAAATTGATTGGAGGAGGTGCTTTGGCACTATCTTGTGTGTATGTATATATATGTTAGAAGGCCAGTATGCTGGCCTGAATTTATGGGAGGAGCCCGGGGGGCTATTTAACCAGCCCACTCACCTGCAGTCTTTGTTGGTTTCCTGTGAGTGATAATGGATCTCACTGGGCCGACTCTTACCATCTCACCTCATGTTTGTGAGTCCTGGCGTTTCGATCGCAGGGCATTTCGGCGTCTTCGTTCGTGGTCTTCGTCGGCGGTTCCCGCTCACTATCGCAGGTACTTTTCGAATCTTTTGCGTCAGGTACAATCTTGCAATTAGTAATGCTTCCTGTCCTGCATTCCTTTCTTTAAAAGTCTGCTTCTGAGTTATTGTCTGTCCCATACATACGATTCATTTATAAATCCAAACCTCCGAGTCGCTTTCGGTCATTGTCCGATATCACTCGCCGTAGGTTTCACTGGACGTAAAGATTCACTGTCCATAAGGTTGCCGTCTCTTCCATTTGGGAAAAAAAAAAAAAAGAGAGGAATAAAAAAAAAAAGGGAGACTCTAATTAGTCCCACCTGCTGCCTCTCTGCACTGGTTAGCCTGGGGGGAGGGGTGATTGATTGGTGTTCAGTTTTAGAGTAAAGGGCGGCATACACTATACAACCAATTTGCATTACATTAATTCTATACTCCTCACTATCGATTCGTATCGGATTCCTTTCGTATATTTACGAACTGATTCGGGTCACATACGTTGCATACTTTCCATCGTTGCCATTTGTTGTTTGCCCTCATGCCGTGTGTTTTAGTTCCCGCAGCGGAACTTGCGTATTGTTTGTACACGTTTTTTCCTCTCACTCGTTTACCAAACCAAAGTAATTTTTTGTGCGTCATGCATGGCGCAACACCACACTTTTTGGATGTCTTGGACACCCACCATGCTTTTCGTACATCAAGTTTTCAAACTGTCACAGGTAGGATTCGTGCAATTTCTTTGCTTAACGCACTGTTTTCCAGGTAAACCATGTCATCAAAACCCCGCTGTGGAACTTGCGAGTCATTAGTCAAGTCTCCATATGCGGCCTTATTTCAGCCTCGTGCAAGACCACAGTCTTGTCGTGCAATTCGTGAACACAAACGCAGAGCTGTTTATCAGTTTAGTTTTGTGCTTTTTTTTTTTCCCATCTTCTTGTTGTTTTACGCCAAGTAGTAGGCTTATGTCACTTAGAATGCACTGTCTATCATTACAGTTATTTTACTTTGCATTACCCTCCGGTCGAATCTAGTCGCATCAGCGACTCACTGGTTCGTCCCCCCTAGTTTGTCATCTCATTCCACTGATAGTAATTTCACTTGTCTCATCTTGCACACCCTTCTCTCTCCTCATAAAACCCTGCAAATAGCTACTGATTTGTCTTGCATCGATAGTGATTTCCTCTGCATCATTCTGATATGAATCCAAGTCGCATCCACAATGCACCGATTCGTCCCGGCGGGCCCTAGTTGCTGGCCTCATTTTAGTACATGCTCCAGAGTTCGCTCGTTGTCAGCCGCACATGCGGCGCACCATCTCGTGCCTAGATCATGGGAGAATTCTGTCATTCACGTCACCATCACGCATCTGAGTTGAATCCACGCGCATTCTTATGTGCAGGTTCGTCCCATACATGTCCCAGTTGCTGGCCTCATTTCAGTACATGCTCCAGAGTTTGCTTGCTGATAGTCGCACAGCGCAGCACGATTCATGCCTCTGTCATGGAAAATTTCTGTCACTCATGTCACAGCCACGCATCTGATTTGAATCCACGCGCATTTTCGTGTGCAGGTTCGCCAAGCGTGCCCCAATTGCTGGCCTCATCTCAGAACATGCCCCAGAGCCTGGTCGTTGTCAGTCGCATCTGCGGCGCACCGATTCATGCCTCTGTCATGGGACATTTTTGTCACTCATTGCACTGTAAGACATCTGATTTTAATCCACGTGCATCCTTGGGTGCAGCTTCGTCTCAAGCGTGCCCCAGTCGTTGTTGGCCCCATTTCAGTACATGCTCCAGCGTTCGCTTGCTGTTAAACGCACAGCGCCGCACCGATTCAAGTCTCTGTCATGGGAAGTTTCTGTCACTCATTTCACTATCGCGCATCTGATTTGAATCCACGTGCATTTTCGTGTGCAGACTTGTCTTAAGCGTGCCCCAGTTGTTGTTGGCCTCATTTCAGTACATGCTCCAGAGCCCGGTCGTTGTCAGTCGCACCTGCGGCGCACCGATTCATGCCTCTGTCATGGGACATTTTTGTCACTCGTTCCACTGTAACACATCTGATTCGAATCTACGCCCATCCTTAGGTGCAGCTTCGTCTCAAGCGTGCCCCAGTCGCTGTTGGCCCCATTTCAGTACATGCTCCAGAGTTCGCTTGCTGTTCCTCGCACAGCGCAGCACCGATTCGTGTCTGTCATGGGAAATTTCTGTCACTCGTTTCACTGTCACGCATCTGATTCGAACCCACTTGCATTCTCGTGTGCAGGCTCGTCTTAAGCGTGCCCCAGTTGTAGTTGGCCTCAATTCAGTACATGCTTCAGAGCCCGGTCGTTGTCAGTCGCACCTGCGGCGCACCGATTCATGCCTCGGTCATGGGACATTTTTGTCACTAATTTCTCCGACACGCTCCACCATCCGATTCGCTCACTTATATAAAAAGGCAGTGCAGCACTGAACAAGTCCATAGATCAAAAGACAATCCCAGTGATCTTCTAGAGTGATTTATAGAATCGGAAACATGCAGATGATGTGAACACAGTGAGAGACCTCCACCAGTAATAAGAATGGCCGCTCACCTCCCAAAGTGGACCCTTTGGTTATAGAGAGTCACAGATACCTTCCCATATGGGTATATACGTCTCAGGCATGTATTGCAGCTCCGGGATAGTTGGATGACAACAGCAGATGGACCGGATCACAAATGACTCCAATGAGGTGTGTATATAAATATATATATAAAAGACAGGCAGACCATAGTGTTCTCCGCATATAAAAGGATATTTAATAAAAAGAAATGCACTTACATGTAAAAGGCACTAAACCAGTGCCGAGTGTAACAGCGTGTATGAAACAACAGATGCAGTCGTGTTCAAATCAGCTAGTCAAACCCCTCACCACCTGTCATTTCTCCTCCAGGTCAGTCAAGTAGGTCCACCCTGCACCAGGTTGGACGTAATTTTCCCTAAAAAAAAAAAAACTATAAAAAAAAAAAAAACTATATAGATTAAAAAAAAAAAAACTATAAAAAAAACCTATAAAAAAAAAACTATATATATAAAAAAAAAAAACCTATAAAAAAAAAAAAAAAAAAAAACGATGTGTACCAAGCACTTACCAACAGCCGATCTGAATCTAGTCGCAACGTCGGCCCTATGATTCGGATCCTCAGCAATCACAAACCCCTTCAACCACTAACACCATCAGCCGATCTGAGTCTAGTCATATCATCAGTGCAACGACGCGGATCCGGAACATGAGCTCCCTCATCACCTTACATCTACAGCCGTTCCAAATCTAGTCGCATCATCGGCGCAACGATTCGGATCCTCGGCAATACAAACTTCACCGACCGATCCGAGTCCAGTCGCAGCACCGGCTCAACGTTTAAGATCCTTTACAAACCAAACCCCACCGGTGCTCACACCTCAGCCCGATTCGAACTATTCGCATCAGTGATACCAATAAAGTGGTACTTACAATTCAGATTCCTGGCCTTACGTCCATTATCAAGCATAAACCTTTACATCTCACTCCATCTGCATATACAATGTTGCGCACGGTCGTTCCTACATACTCAAAATTTCCGCTAACTTTGTTTTCATTTTTCCAATAAAGCGGCTTAATTGCAGTCGCTGCAAGCATTCCGACTCGAATCGGTCACTGATCTCCAGTAGCAACTTGGCTGCTCACCTATTCTCTGTCGTGCTAAACACTCAAACTAGCTTTCACTACGTTTGTCGTCCCTAAAGCCGACCCACGTCAGGTCAGTTCTCCAAGACTTCACCCGTACACGGGGGTGTACTAAGGAGCAGCTTCAGTCTCTCCCGGGAATGCTCAATTTGCAGCAAGGATCATTCCCGAGGGTCGATCTTTTTGTATCACGCCTCCTGGTCTTCCTCTCCCAGACACAGGACCCCAATCAGATCCTTAACTTCAGATCCTTAACTTAGACACCGCGGCAGTAGCGGACCTGTCATTATGGGAGGAGTTCCTTACTACGTGAAACAGTATCAAAGTATACCATCAATATCGCCCCCATCACGCTGGTAGTGACAGATGCCGCAGCCTCCACAGGCTTCGCTGCAATTTTTGGCCACTATTGGTTTGCAGGACCATGGCTTCCAGAGACACTCCTAATCCCAGGGTTTACCTGGACTTCCTCCCTGTTCGAACAATACCAGATCGTGGCAGCCGCTCAGCTCTGGGGGTCATATCTGGACAGGACAAACCGTGGCCTTCACCACCGACAACCAGGCCACGGTCGATATTATTAGTAAAGGCAAGTCCAAGTCATGTCCTTCCTACGCAGGCCCGTACAACTATGCCCTCAGCACCAGTTAATGTCCACTACCCTCGCTAGTTCCCCATTTGGCCTTCTCCCCAGCCTGGTCATTCAAGCAGCCTTCGACTCAGCCTACCACGGGTTCTTGCGGCCTAGCGAGTTCACCCGCAGCTACCCCGCCGGCCAAGTTCTACGTAGACCTCACTTGGCTCGCTACCAAGATCGTTTCATCCTCCACCTGGCACTATCCAAAACCCAGCGATCAGGCACCGGGTTAGACATTTAACTCTAAAAACAAACAATCTCTGGTGTGCAGTAACCTTACTCGATCGCCTTCTGTCACTCCTACCTGAACAGTCAAACTCTTGTCCCCTACTACCTTTCCCGATCAAACCCTTGAGTGCCTGCCAGTTCATCAAACACATGAGAATTCATCGGGGCACAACCAACCATAGGAAGTTGATCCAGGGTTCACCCGGTCGCCTCTCGGGGGATCAGGAAGGAATTTTCTCCCCTGCTGTAGCAATTGGCCTAGGCTCGGCTGGGGTTTTCACCTTCCTCTGGATCAACGGTGGGGCGGTTAGGTCAATTTGGGTCCTGTCACCTTCACACTCACTCACTCTTCCACGCTACCACACCTCAACCCCAGTCAGTGCTCCAGTCGCTCTTATCGTATTGGAGCGGCCTCGGCCACATCCCGGTGTGGGGTCCCAGATCACGACTATTAAGAGACTTGACAGGTGGAAGTCTGCCTGCTTCGTCCAGCACATCCTCCAATCCTCAGGTGGAAATGGCACAAGCATTCACCAAACTTGCTCAATGAACAAAGCTAAAACCAATAAAACTACATCCCTACCTGAATGTTTTTGCCCCCTTATTTTGGCATACCGTCCATCAGATCAGGGCACACTTCAGGTCCATTTCATGTTGTAAGTCTTATGTTAAGTCTATCTATCTTATTCATATCTGTATCGGATATAGGGCTTCAACCATAAGTTAGAAGGCCAGTATGCTGGCCTGAATTTATGGGAGGAGCCCGGGGGGCTATTTAACCAGCCCACTCACCTGCAGTCTTCGTTGGTTTCCTGTGAGTGATACCCACCCTCCCATTCCCTTTTTTAGGGCATTTCTCAAAATTCATTTCTCTCCACAAAATATTCATTCTAATCTTGGGTATGCCCCCTTATTTTGGCATACCGTCCATCAGATCAGGGCACACTTCAGGTCCATTTCATGTTGTAAGTCTTATGTTAAGTCTATCTATCTTATTCATATCTGTATCGGATATAGGGCTTCAACCATAAATATATATATATATATATATATTGTGACAGCAGGAAGGTAAAGTCACCTGGTTGCATCCAGGGGGGTAGATATATTTCGCCCAGATTCAGGCTTTACGCCGATTTATACAGCTAGGTGGAGAGTTGTATAAGCCCAGCTGAGACTAGTGGGCTCATTGATGACTCATACCTCTAGGGAGAGGGCTGGGCGTCGTGCAGGCAGGGAGTTGATGAGGCCAGCTGAAGCCTGTCAGTTCGTTTAAGGCCTCTATAAAAACTCCCAGATTCATTAGATGTTAGCTCATGCCTGGAAGCAGACCTGTGTGGACTGTCTAGGGAGAGTGAACCCCTGTGCGGTGAGAGAAAGCCTGTGTGGCTATATTTTGCTTGGACATTTAAAACCAGGGACTAGGACAGCACTAGGCTGATCCCAGTTGTTAGTTAGGAAACCTGTATGTTTAGTCAGAGGTCAAGTTGACCAGGATTTATTTTGTTTGTTTCTTTTGCTTTGCTGTGTTTTTGTCACTGTAAATAGAAAATAAACGGCACCTTTTTGATTTTGAAAACCACAACCTCCGTCTGCTGGGCCTGTTTTTGTGTGGGGAGCCCATCCCGGGGGTCACACACACCCGCTGCCGAGCTAACCCCCTCACAGTTGGTGGAGAATGCGGGCAGTTTTTTTTTAAGCCAGCATGGAGGAGATACTGAAACAGCTGGCTCTAGCAAATGCCAATCAACAGCAGACAAATGCAGGTTTGCAAAAGAGCCTTGCAGCTCAACAACAGAACTTCGCAGCCCAGCAGCAAGCTCATCAACAGAGCCTTGCAGCCCAGCAGCAAGCTCACCAACAGAGTCTGGAAGCTCAGCAACAAGCCCAGCAACGATCTGAGGCCCGCTTCATAGACCTATTACAGAAGCAAGAGCAGAGACTACAACAAATGGAAGCAGTAATGCAGCAACGTCCGCAGACCAGTGAGGAAAGCCGTCCCACTAATACCGCGTCCTTTGGGGTGAGTCGTTTATTGACAAAAATGACTGGAGAGGATGATCCAGAGGTATTTTTGACCACGTTTGAAAGGACTGCTGAAAGAGAAAAGTGGCCTGAGGAGCAGTGGGCTGGACTGGTGGCTCCTCTGTTAACGGGTGAATCGCAGAAAGCTTACTATGACCTGGAGCCTGACCAAGCAAAAGACTATGTGATGCTAAAAGCTGAAATATTGGCAAGGCTGGGTGTCACCCTGGCTGTCCGGGCTCAGCGTGTGCATAACTGGACTTTCCAGCTTGGAAAACCCCCCAGGTCTCAAATGTATGATCTCATTCACCTGAGCAGAAAGTGGCTACAGCCAGAGACTTTGTCCGCACCAAAGATTGTGGAACGTGTTGTAATGGATCGGTTTTTGAGAGCTCTTCCTACTGCCATCCAAAAGTGGGTAAGCCATGGAGACCCAGAGACGGCCGATGGTCTTGTGGATCGTGTGGAGAAATACTTGGCTACAGAGAACCTGACGGCCTCTTCCAGAGACACTCGGACTTTCCACCCTAAGACCAGACCATCCCCAGGGGCGGATAAGATGATTCCAAGGGGTAAGGGTGGAGAGAGTGAGAGGGTGGGAGCTCTACCCCAAGTTTGGCGAGAACAGCCTGGGAAATCAGCGGCTCAAGAGGCGGCAAGAAGGATCATTTGCTACCGCTGCCGGCAAGCGGGACATATTGCAGCAAATTGCCCGGTTTTGGAGGAACCCATGCAGTGTGACTTTCTGACGGGCAGACGTCAGTCGCTGTGTGCGACAGTCGCATGCACTGCCATTCGGGGAACTGAGAAACATTTATGCAAAATGTGTATTAATGGTAGAAATGTTGTGGTATTGCTGGATTCAGGTAGCCTTGTGACCCTGATAAAGGCTGAATTAGTTAAAACAGAGGTCTCTGGGAATAGCAAGGTAGCTGTTATTTGTGTGCATGGGGACACCCGAGAGTATCCAGTGACTACAGTGTGTTTCGAGACCCCCAAAGGTACCCTTTCTCATCCAGTGGGCTTAGTGTCTCAGTTACCGCATGACGCCATTGTGGGAAGGGATTTTCCGAAGTTCTGGGAACTGTGGGATGATCCTGAGCCCCCCACTGGTGCCCCTATGTACCAGGAATATGATAGCCAGAACTCCTCTGAGAGTGGTGAGGACTCTCCCGAATTTCCCTTGTCAGTATTGGCAGGGGAGACTCAAGAAACTGGAGAGGAGCCCACCTCCTCAGACGAAAACCTACCGTCTGTGGAGTTTTCTGATCTTGAGGTTCACAGGGAAAACTTTGCCACAGAACAGTTGAAAGACCCCGCCCTAATAAAGGCACGGGAAAACGTAGTGAAAATAGATGGCGAGTTAGTGAACCCAGATAATACCTGCACTTACCCATACTTCAGCGTAGAGAAGGACCTACTGTATCGGGTGGCAAAAAGGGCAGAAGAAACCGTTGAGCAGCTTGTGGTGCCCAAACCTTACAGGAAGTTGGTGTTGGAGTTGGCCCATGGGCACATTCTTGGAGGTCATCTGGGGACAGAGAAAACCCGAGAGAGGGTATTACAGAGATTCTATTGGCCTGGGGTGATGAAGGACATAGAAAATTATTGTTCCTCCTGCCCTGTGTGTCAGAGGTCGGCCCCGATGCCACACTTCCGTAGCCCGCTGGTCCCTCTACCCATCATTGAGGTCCCGTTTGAGAGAATCGCAATGGATTTGGTAGGTCCTATAATCAAGTCCGCTAGGGGGCACCAGTACATATTGGTTATAATGGACTATGCCACCCGTTATCCAGAAGCGATCCCTCTCAGAAATACCTCGGCCAAAACCATAGCCAAAGAGCTATCTCTTGTTTTTAGCCGGGTGGGTATTTGTAAAGAACTGCTTACGGACCAAGGTACACCCTTTATGTCCCGGGTTATGAAGGAGCTGTGTAAATTGTTCAAAGTGACGCAATTACGTACATCTGTGTATCACCCCCAAACCGATGGGCTGGTTGAAAGATTCAACAAAACCCTAAAACAAATGTTGAAGAAAGTGGTGGATAGGGATGGAAAGGATTGGGACTGTCTACTTCCTTATTTGATGTTTGCTATTAGGGAGGTGCCCCAATCCTCTACGGGATTCTCCCCCTTTGAGTTACTGTATGGGAGACACCCAAGAGGGCTGTTGGATATTGCCAAGGAAACTTGGGAAAGTGAGAGTTCTCCCCACAGGAGTGTGATTGAGCATGTCGCCCTGATGCAAGATCGAATTGCACAGGTAATGCCCATCGTGAAGGAACATTTGGCCCAAGCGCAGTTGGCACAGCAGAGAGTGTACAACCGTGGAGCCAAGACCCGTACCTTTTCCCCGGGGGATAGGATATTGGTACTTGTCCCTACGGTTGAAAGTAAATTCCTTGCCAAATGGCAAGGCCCCTACGAGATAATGGAAAAAGTGAGCGAAGTGAATTACAAGGTCAGACAACCAGGAAGGCGAAAGCCCGAACAGATCTATCACGTTAATCTGTTGAAAGCCTGGAGGGATAGAGAGTCCCTAGTCGCAGACACTTGGTCACCAGCTCAAACTGGTTGCGTGATTCCTGAGGTTGGAATCGCAGCCACCTTGTCACAACCCCAACAACAGGAGGTTAAGGAGTTTGTGCTTCGCAACAAGGAGGTATTCTCTGAGCTGCCGGGACAAACATCTGGGGTAGAGCATGACATTGTTACCCCGCCCGGTGAAAGGGTGAAGTTAAAACCCTATCGGATCCCAGAGGCCCGACGGGAGGCAATACGGGAGGAAGTACAGAAAATGCTGAACTTAGGGGTGATAGAGGAGTCCCAAAGTGATTGGTCTAGTCCCATTGTGTTGGTGCCTAAACCGGATGGGAGCTGGCGATTTTGTAACGATTTTCGTCAGTTGAACAAAGTTACAAAATTTGACACCTACCCCATGCCACGTATAGATGAGTTGATCGACCGGCTGGGAACAGCCCGATACATGACGACTCTTGACCTCACAAAAGGGTATTGGCAAATCCCCCTGGCCAAGTCAGCCAAAGAGAAAACCGCATTTGTAACCCCAGACGGGGCGTTCCAATATAAAAGAATGCCGTTCGGGTTACAGAATGCGCCGGCCACATTCCAGCGGAAAATGGACCAGATGCTGAGGCCCCATCGGAAGTATGCTGCGGCTTACCTGGATGACGTAATTGTCCATAGCACAGATTGGGCCTCACATCTGCCAAAAGTGCAAGCAGTCCTGGACTCTGTTCGGGAAGCAGGGTTTACGGCTAACCCCAAGAAGTGTACCATTGGGCAGGAGGAGGCCAAATATCTTGGGTACACCATTGGGAGGGGAGTAATAAAACCCCAACTCAACAAAGTCGAGGCCATCCAGAGTTGGCCACGTCCCAACAGCAAGAAGCAGGTACGAGCCTTTCTGGGAATCGCTGGGTATTATCGGCGATTCATTCCCCACTTTGCTTCTAAGGCTGTGCCCCTAACCAACCTGACGAAGGGGAAAGGGTCGGTCATGATTAAATGGACCCCCGAGGCTGAGGCAGCATTCCAATTCTTGAAACAAGCCTTATGTAGCCAGCCAGTGTTGTACTCACCCGACTTCTCTAAAGACTTTGTCGTACAAAGTGATGCGTCAGATGTGGGGTTAGGAGCAGTATTGTCCCAGGTCTGGAACGGGGAAGAGCACCCAGTCATTTACCTCAGCAGGAAGTTGAAGTCCCATGAGGTAAATTACGCCACCGTTGAAAAGGAGTGTTTAGCGGTGAAGTGGGCTCTAGATTCCCTTCGGTACTACCTGCTAGGTAGGCACTTTGACATGGTTACGGATCACGCTCCGTTAAAGTGGATGGCTCAAAACAAGGAAACAAATAGAAGAGTGAATAGGTGGTTCCTGGCCCTCCAGGAATTCAACTTCACAGTAAAGCATCGCCCTGGCGTTCAAATGGGGAATGTGGATGCTTTGTCTCGAGTACATGAATGCCTGATTGCTGGTGTTCCAACCCCGAGGTTAAAACAAGAGGGGGGGGTATGTGACAGCAGGAAGGTAAAGTCACCTGGTTGCATCCAGGGGGGTAGATATATTTCGCCCAGATTCAGGCTTTACGCCGATTTATACAGCTAGGTGGAGAGTTGTATAAGCCCAGCTGAGACTAGTGGGCTCATTGATGACTCATACCTCTAGGGAGAGGGCTGGGCGTCGTGCAGGCAGGGAGTTGATGAGGCCAGCTGAAGCCTGTCAGTTCGTTTAAGGCCTCTATAAAAACTCCCAGATTCATTAGATGTTAGCTCATGCCTGGAAGCAGACCTGTGTGGACTGTCTAGGGAGAGTGAACCCCTGTGCGGTGAGAGAAAGCCTGTGTGGCTATATTTTGCTTGGACATTTAAAACCAGGGACTAGGACAGCACTAGGCTGATCCCAGTTGTTAGTTAGGAAACCTGTATGTTTAGTCAGAGGTCAAGTTGACCAGGATTTATTTTGTTTGTTTCTTTTGCTTTGCTGTGTTTTTGTCACTGTAAATAGAAAATAAACGGCACCTTTTTGATTTTGAAAACCACAACCTCCGTCTGCTGGGCCTGTTTTTGTGTGGGGAGCCCATCCCGGGGGTCACACACACCCGCTGCCGAGCTAACCCCCTCACAATATATATATATATATATATATATATGTTTTGCTTGTCATTCTCAGCTGTGAACAAGGCTTGTGCCGAAACATGTCTTTTTAAACTTGGTTACGATATAATAAAGATCACAGATGAATTATCCAGTAGTGCCAGGTCTTCCATTGGATTTCTTCAAGTTTAATTTTGGATGTAGGAGGGACATCCTGAGCTTTAGAGCACCTTGAGTTGGGTGTGCCGTCTTATACCTGCTACCTGGATATCATAGTTCAGAGCGGTGTTCATTCTGATTTGCTAGGTCCACATCTTACCTGGTGGTCCACAGATCTTTATATATGAGCGTTGACTGATGCTCAGGGCGCTCTCTTGCTCTCTCTGCTGTGCTAACCTCCTGCTGGGTGAAAATGTGGACTGCTGACAGAACACTATAAAAGGAACAAATGCTGTTTGTTTTAGGGGGACCCATTAGGGGGTATACTGTCTGTCAGGAGCTGGCCTTAGTTAGTAGCCCAGATGAGCAGATGTTCTGTTTTTTTTAGGCTATGAATTTGCTGTACAAAGCCCTCACTGAAATGGTGTTTGTTGAATAAAAGTGCAAGACAAACCTTAGATTGTTCCTGAGTGTCCCTGTCTTGTGCATGGTTTACCGTTTCCAATACCAAATGAGCCTACCCCCCCCCCACACAATATATTTATCATAAATGTATAGTATCAGGGCTTTTTTTCTCAGACAATAGGTGCAGGAACTCCCCTTTTCTGAGTCACTTGTTTTCTCTGCCCCTACCCACCTCCGAGCAACGGGCCTTGGTTCCATCCCCTACCCACCTCCCAGGACCGCCCCTTTTAGACAATACAGAACCAAGTATCATTTTGTTGTGCTAAGTAATTTGTATCGAATTTGGTTTCCCCTTCAGCCAGCAACAATAGGTCCCCCTAACAATGTACCACCCACAACAAAATCCCCCCCCCCCCAACAACAATAGACTCCCGGCAGCATCAACAGATCTCCGCACAGGCAGCATTAATAGACTCTCTGGCAGCCATCAACAATAGACCCCTCCCCCAACAGTAGATCTCCTTCAGCAACAATAGACCCCCCTGCAAAAATAGATCCCCTCCAGCTAGAATAGATCCGCCAGCAGTGAGCATCAATACCCTGCAGCACACCCCAGCACACCTTGACATTACAAACAGTCAGTCCAGGAGGTGCCGGAACTGCGTTCCCCCACGTTCCCGCTGAAAAAAAGCCCTGTATAGTATAGAATTTGGTGGGGATTGTTGTGCTTGCATACTTATACAGGACTATGATACTGTAAGGGCTCGTTCACACCACCAAGCTGTGCTTCCCGCATAGCCGCTGGTGTGCGCTGAAGAACACAATGTATATGCTCCGTTTACTTTTTTGTAAAAAATAAAAAAATACACACTTTTTATTGAAATATTAAATTTCTATTCACCACAGCTGAGTTGTGATGTGGTGGTTCGCATTGCTACAGGCTGCTCTGAAAAATTGTATTGTATGCAGTGTTTATTTTCAATGCACACTACAGCAACATTGTATTACAAACTAACAGCATTGGAAACAAGGCATTCTTCCTTGTCTGTGTTGGGGAAATAAGTGGAGGCATAGCCAAAACACATCTGGTGTGAAGGAGCCCTAACAGAGCACCCTGCTACATCTCCAGTCTCAAAGTATGCAAACCTTAAAGCCGAACTTCAGTCATTTTTTTAACTTTCCATCTCTTAATACCTCTGTCCTTGTTGTTTTAATCATTTTGTTTTTTCTGCCAGTAAATACCTTATACAGCCCACTTCCTGTTTCTTGTCTGGTAAAAAGCCTAGGCTTATGACATCATGCACAGCTTTCTCTCTTACTCTTGTGAGAGTTTGCCAGGAAGGGAGGGGGGATGAATCATAAGCGGGCCAATGAGAGCTGCAGAGCTTGAGGTGTGCCTCTGTGTGTCTGTGTAAATCCAGGAAGTGAACAGGCAGCAGCTTCGGCTGCCCACAGTTGAAATGGTTGTAGCCAGACTTAGTGGAGGGAGATTTCTGCAATCTGCAGCATATTTGGCAAGTACAGAATCACAGTATATATAAAATAATATGCAAAGTGGTTGGAGGGAAGCTTCAGAATAACAAAAATGTTTTTATTGCAAATTATGTGAGCAGACTCCAGTACCTTTTTAACCACATTCCGACCAGCGCACGACGATATACGTCGGCACAATGGCACGGCTGGGCAAATTGGCATACAGGTATGTCCCCTTTAAATGGTGGCATTGTGGGCGCGCACGCTGCCGCGTACTCCGTGACCGCAGACTCGATGTCTGCCGGTGTCCCGCGACCGTGTCACGGAGAGGCAGAACGGGGAGATGCCTATGTAAACAAGGCATTTCCCTGTTCTGCCTAGTGACAGGACACTGATCTAGTGCTCCCTGTCATCGGGAGCAGTGATAACTGTAGTGTCACTGGTAGCCCACCCCCCCCCCACAGTTAGAATCACTCCCTAGAACACACTTAACCCCTTCAGTGCCCCCTAGTGTTTAACTCCTTCCCTGCCTGTGTCATTTACACAGTAATCAGTGCATTTTTATAGCAGCGATCGCTCTATAAATGACAATGGTCCCAAAATAGCCTCAAAAGTGTCTGATGTGTCTGCCAAAATGTCGCAGTCACGATAAAAATCGCAGATCACCGCCATTACCAATAAAAATAAATTAATTTTAAAAAATGCCATAAATCTATCCCCTATTTTGTAGACGCTATAACTTTTCCACAAACCAATCAATATACGCTTATTGCGATTTTTTTACCAAAAATATCTAGAAGAATACATATCGGCCTAAACTGAGGAAAAAATTAGTTTTTTTAATATTTTTGGGGAATATTTAACAAATATTGCTTTTTAAGAAAAAATGTCGCTCTTTTTTTG
Organism: Rana muscosa; assembly: GCA_029206835.1. Classification (NCBI taxonomy): domain Eukaryota; kingdom Metazoa; phylum Chordata; class Amphibia; order Anura; family Ranidae; genus Rana; species Rana muscosa. The sequence continues at coordinate 72,336,017 of JARGYO010005626.1, read as the reverse complement.
TTTATAGCGCAAAAAATAAAAACTGCAGAGATGATCAAATACCACCAAAAGAAAGCTCTATTTGTGGGAAAAAAAGGCGTCAATTTTGTTTGGGTGCAACATCGCATGACCGCGCAATTTTCAGTTAAAGTGACGCAGTGTTGCATCGCCAAAAGTGCTCCGGTCAGGAAGGGGGTAAATTCTTCCAGGGCTGAAGTGGTTAATTGCATGACATTTGCTAAAGCACTCCATTCTAAAAATTATCTTTATAGGTTTCCATACCATTTGATCTCAGTTGGTCATCTGTCAGAAAGGTATTAGAACCATGCAGATACAAAATTATCCATATATCCCAGTTTCTTGTGTTAAAAAAGAGAAAAAGGAAAATGTAGAGGATTTCTGCAAACTTTTTACTTTTTGCGTAGATATTACAAAAGGTGTTTAATAGCATGTATCACTTAAGAGGCTGCTCATTGAGCTAAACGTATACATTAATAGCACAACATATTAATGTGTATAAAGACTGAAGCTTCATTTTCTGTCATAGACCCGACGGCACTTCGTATCACCAAATATGCATATCTATAAAAAAAGAAAACAAAGTATATGAATATAAATGAATACATACATAAATATTAGTGCAACGTACAATAAAAGAAAATTAGTCTGAATTAAAGTGTATCTGTGTTCGATAGGAAATACCCAGTACTTTCAGGTATGGTGAGCATGTATTACAAAAATGGTACTTGGTGATTGGCAACCAGAGACACAGGGCTATCACTTGTAGGAATGTTATAATGAAGGATGCCACGCTACTTCTAAAACTTTTTCTGCGCTACTTAACCAAAAACTTTTTTTTTGGGTGAGAACACAAATAGATCCCTTTAACAGCTTAATTTTCATGTATGGTTATATATACATTTTTGGCAAAGGATGTAGCGTGGGAGTACTATAGTTCTTGCTATCATTTGGGGGGAGGACAGAGTCCTCTTGGCTCCAGGGGCTAAAAATTATTCTGGACTAGTAGGGCCACAGATACTTATGCCGCATACACACGACCGTTTTTAATGTCATTGAAAAAAACAGCATTTTTCTCAACGTGATTTTTCGTGATTCTTCTCAAGCCTGCCTTGCCTACACACTATCGTGGACAAAAAATGTTCGAGTAAAGCGCGGTGACGTACAACACGTACGACGGCACTATAAAGGGGAAGTTCCATTCGGATGGAGCCACCCTTCATGTTAGTAAAGTTTATTGAGAGACGATTCGCGCTTTTCAGCCTCGTGCTTTTCAGTCCGTTACAGCGTGACGAATGTGCTATCTCCATTACGAACGCTAATTTTACCAGAACGAGCGCTCCCGTCTCATACTTGATTCGGAGCATGCGCATTTTTTTTCACGTCGTTAAAGCCCACACACGGCCGTTTTTCATGACGAGAAAAACGACGATATAAAAAACGACGTGAAAAATTAGAGCATGTTCCAATTTTTTCATGGCCGTTTTTTCACGTCGTGAAAAATGCTCTGAAGCCCACACACGATCATTTTTAATGACCATTTTAAAAAATTTAATTTTTCTCGTCCTTAAAAACGGTCGTGTGTACACGGCATTAGCTCTGCACCAAAAGTGGCCTGGAAACAGCGCTGACATAAATTAGACATTAAAGTGAATGTGAACCCTGCCTATCCTAGAGCATTTTAATAACAATAATAATCTAAGGCAAACATTTGCACAAAAACAAAAAAAAAATTAAATACCCTTTATTGCATACATGTACAAGCGATCACATGACCACTATGCAGGTCTCAATTCCTGGGCTCTAAAGGCTGGGGAGGAGATTCCTAGTGACAGCTGGCACTCAACTATGCAGGGCTGGGTGGGGCATGTTTGCAGAGATCCAACCAGTCCTGTAGCTCCCAAAAAGAAGGAGGAGCTGGGTAGGAGGCATGTTTGCAGAGATCCTAGCCACCTTGTAGCTCCTAAACAGAAGGCGGCACTGGGCAGGGGGGTAGTGGTGTCAGCAGCCATCTAAACACAGGAGTACTGGCACACTGTGTTCTGAAGCTTCCATCCCAAAAGCACAGACACAAATTGACCACGCTAAGATGGAACTGCATCCATGCTTAGCGTGGTCAGAAGGAAAGGAAACAGGGTGAATGGGATTAGCAGGATCCCCAGGTATTTTAAATTATTTCACTACATTTTAAGGAAGAAAAAAGGCATAGTTGAGTACAAAGGATAACAATCCTCAACTACGTAATTTAACATTCTTACTTTAAAGTTTACCTGTTTTTAGTCTGTAATGGCTGCTTACATATTTCTGACATTAAAGATTTATTTAGATTTTTATTAGAATGGTAAGAAGAAGAAATCTACAAGTGTCAGGTAGATGCAAGCTTGCAGAGTCATCCAGTCCCTTGTTGTCAGTAGTTCAGCTCATTTTCTGTCAGTCTGTAACAATGATATGCAGGTATTTGGGAAGGAGCAGGGCTTTTTTTCTCAAGCAATAGATGATGGAACTTAACCACAATGCCACAAAACCCCTCCCCCTACACACACCCTCCAAATCACATCAAATAGTGGGTGTGGTCAGTCAAATTTCACGAACAGTAGGAGGGTCTTAAAGGGGCCTTAAATACCAGGATTGCATTACACACAGAGTGCAGAGATGTCACTTGTAAACACAGAAACCAGACTTCTGTGTTTACAAGTGATTGTGGTGAGCAGGCACCAAATTGTCTGAGCCAAAGGTGATGGAACTGAGTTCCACCAAGTTCCCCCTCAAATAACGCCCAGGGAAGGAGAAGACTGAAATCTACTGCAAGCGACATGGACAAACGGACAATGGGGTTGATTAACTAAAGGCAAGTAGACTGTGCACTTTGCAAAGGGCACTTGCACTCTGCAAGTGCAGTTGCTCCAGAGCGTGGTAAATGAGGTAAAGCTTCACTTTTTAAATAGTACTCAATCACGTGCAAGGAAAAAAAATGCTTGCACATGATTGGATGATGGAAGTCAGCAAAGCTTCTACTCATTTACCAAGCTGTGGCGAAACTGCTCCTGCAGAGTGCAACTGCAATGCACAGTGTATTTGCCTTTAGTAAATCAACCCCAATGTATAAGAGACAGTTCAGCATTCTCTGACCGTTTCCTTTATTTTTTTTTAAATAAATTGCTGGATGCCAGTAATACAGTTTTACACAGAAGAAAGTTTATTTAAAGTAAATATGTAGTCATTGTGAATCAAACCCTGGGAATAACTGAAATATGCATAAATATACTTATGGATCAGGTAGAAATGTGTTATTTCTATGTAATAAAACACCAGACAAAGATCACAAAAAAACAGAATTTGTTGCACCTGTAGCGATACCCTCAGCTAAGAGGGCCGCAGATTTAGTTTGGGCCCTGAAGACAGCTCCGCCAACCCCCGGCAATTTACTCGACCCACTCTGGCACAGTTAGTCTAGGGTAAATTTATATATCTTATGCTCTATGGTTAAATTCAGACACCAATGCAATATTAAAAGAATAACGAGTTTACTTTCTACTGGCCTTGGAAAAATTAACAGTTGTTACAGTTCCCATGAATATGGTTGCAGAGCCCTGCAGCAATTAACACGCTACAATTAGGAAGATATGGCGCACACGCGCCACGTGTAACAGTGCTTCACTATGCGCCCTATGGCGCAGCAACTAAACTATCTGGCTGGCCAGGCCTGACCCTACAACTCAGTCTCTAGAAGACTAATTCTTCGCATGCAAGTCTTTAAACGGTGGTGCACATTTCAGGAACACATTTGTAATCCAAAAGGGTAAAAGTACCAACACGGAACACTCCACTAGAGATCCGTTTGACTCAGTTCTGCTATGGATCTCCAGTGGGGACTTAAATATGAACTGGTGGGCCACGGCAGTCGGTAGGCCTAACAATAGTGTACAGTGTATAGATTGAGCAGGTGCTCGCTCACCCCTCCGGACGCGATCCCAGTCCGGGGACTTCCACCTGCTGTGTCCACACACAGCGTCTGCAGCGGTCGGGTCTCCGGCTCAGCAGCGGTTGAGGATGACCGAGTCAGATGCCACCCAGGCTTGCAATGAGGGTGGAAGGCTCTTTTGGGTAACAGCGCAAGGCCCCAGGCTTTAGGCCTTGCACCACAGCGGATCCGCATGGGAAGATCTCTCCACTGAAGTCTCGTTTCCCAAAGAGGCCGAGCTCTGCCTCTCCTGCTTCTTATATAGCTCCACCCATGAGTCTATGCGGCGACAACATTGCACCCTGGGTACCAAGGGGGGTTCTGGGAAAGGTAGTCCAATGAGTCCTAAAGAAGACCCCGCTACACACTCCCCCCACTTAAACTCTTTGGTCCCCAAAGATAATTTTAACATACACTGCGTACAACCCTAGACAACGTTGCGTATGATGTCGGCATAGGGAATTCCCACCAAAACAGAGGGGTTGAATTCCCATGCCCACAGGTCACATTACTCTGAGTGGCCTGTCTAACTGTGCCAGAGAGTGAGTTGGGGCTGCCCTCCACCAAATGAACAGTGGAAGGATCCGGATTCTCTGCACTCCTCCTGGCAGTGGCCACAGAATCTTCTGAGCTATTCCCCATTTGTGGGTTGGTCAACTTTTTGGGAGGCCTTATGACTCTTTGAGCCCTTTGCTCTCTTGGGGTTTCTGGCTCTGGCGCCCCCAGCTCTTCTTCCGTAGCAGGCTCGGGCAACACAGCGGGCTCTGGAACATCTGCTTCAGGAGCCGAGGGATACATAGATGCTCTAGGGTCCTCTTCAGAGTAAGTGTCACAGGCATCCTCCCAATGGTCTGTCAAAGGACTAGATGGGATGAACTCAGTGGCTTCTGCATTCAGTTTGGAGCTCACTGAAGATGATGGGCACCCGGTTGACTCTTTCACCGGGGCCCTCTGGAGTTTCCCGCCTGCTTGCGGTTATCTGTTTTCTTCTTCTTGGGACTGGAACATGTAGCTGCAATGTGGCCAACTCCCCCACAGTTAAAACAGATTATGTCTCCCCAGTCTTGCAGAGATGCGGGTGCCGAAGCAACTGGGAACAGTTCCTTCCTCGCTACCTCTTTCTCTGGACCCTGTGTGTCTTTCGTCATCAGAGAGGTCAGCATCTCTAACACCTGAGACATTTGTGATTTCAAAGTGTCCACTTCTGAGTCCCTTTCTGGAGTCATCAGCGAGTTGACTATCACTGGTGTAGGAGCATGACTTGTCTTGATCATTGCCTGATCCTTCTGCAGTGCCTCTTCATCTCTGATGATTTTTATCAAATCAGAGTAAGTCAGTGACGTTCCTCCTCCTGAGGTTTTCAGGTGCAACCAGACTGGATCCGAGCGCAACGCTCCCTTTAAGACTTGCTTCATTCTTGCCGCATCTGTATCTTGGGGCTTCATTCCCTTCTTCAAGACAATCTTACACAGCAACCTGTTCAGTCTTCTGACATACTCTGAAAGCTTTTCATTCGGCTGTTGGAAAGTGTGTTCAAATTGATAGACCATCTCTGTCACCTTTTCTAACTGACCGAACTCTTCCTGTAGCATGGCTAGACAGTCTTGAGCCGTGCAGTCTGTATTCCCAAACCGGAAACTTTTCACTGCTTCTGCTGCTGTGCCTTTAAGGCTTTCTATCACTCGTTGCCTCTTCTGCACTTCAGGCACCTCCCATGCCTCCACTGCTTGTAATGCCTGCTCCACTCAAGTATCGAAGTCTTCCTCCCCTGCAGGGACAGGGAGCTTCCCTGAGAATGTCTTTAGTCTCCGGTAGCTAGTCTCTACATGCACCGTACTTGTCTTCTGACACTTGGTTAGCAGATCCCCTATTGCATTTATCAGTTCTGGTGATATAGCAGTGACAGGTGCAGGCACCACCGGAGGCGTCGCCCTGTCTCCTCTTTCAGGTGGGGTACGGGCCGCAGCCTGCGGTGATCCCGTTGGTGATGGTTCCTTCTTTACAGTTACTGCGTGCGCCAACCTATAGGTTCTGTTGTCTGGCGTCCGCACACACTTGCAAGCCTTTGGCATCCCGTCCCAGTACTCCACTAGTGCATACTGATATGAGATGTCTGGGTCTGACTTTATCTCCGTCACCCACGGTGTGTGATCTGGGGACACTGACTTCATTAACTCCTCTACCATTTCAGTCGACCATTCCTCCCCAGGGAGGCTGATGACTATTGAGTGGTTTGGCTCTGCCCTAGAGGCTTTGCACCACGCTTCGACTGCTTGCGGGTCCATGGGGTCCATGCCGGCACTTCTGGCGTTCACCTGCTGTATCAGGATCCCGGACGAGAACCCCCACGTGTAGCGATACCCTCAGCTAAGAGGGCCCCAGATTTAGTTTGGGCCCTGAAGACAGCTCCGCCAACCCCCGGCAATTTACTCGACCCACTCTGGCACAGTTAGTCTAGGGTAAATTTATATATCTTATGCTCTATGGTTAAATTCAGACACCAATGCAATATTAAAAGAATAACGAGTTTACTTTCTACTGGCACTTGGAAAAATCAACAGTTGTTACAGTTCCCATGAATATGGTTGCAGAGCCCTGCAGCAATTAACACGCTACAATTAGGAAGATATGGCGCACACGCGCCACGTGTAACAGTGCTTCACTATGCGCCCTATGGCGCAGCAACTAAATAAACTATCTGGCTGGCCAGGCCTGACCCTACAACTCAGTCTCTAGAAGACGAATTCTTCACATGCAAGTCTTTAAACGGTGGTGCACATTTCAGGAACACATTTGTAATTCAAAAGGGTAAAAGTACCAACACGGAACACTCCACTAGAGATCCGTTTGTCTCAGTTCTGCTATGGATCTCCAGTGGGGACTTAAATATGAACTGGTGGGCCACGGCAGTCTGTAGGCCTAACAATAGTGTACAGTGTATGGATTGAGCAGGTGCTCGCTCACCCCTCCAGACGCGATCCCAGTCCGGGGACTTCCACCTGCTGTGTCTCCACACACAGCGTCTGCAGCGGTCGGGTCTCCGGCTCAGCAGCGGTTGAGGATGACCGAGTCAGATGCCACCCAGGCTCGCAATGAGGGCGGAAGGCTCTTTTGGGTAACAGCACAAGGCCCCAGGCTTCAGGCCTTGCACCACAGCGCATCCGCATGGGAATATCTCTCCACTGAAGTCTCGTGTCCCAAAGAGGCCGAGCTCCGCCTCTCCTGCTTCTTATATAGCTCCACCCATGAGTCTATGCGGCGACAACATTGCACCCTGGGTGCCAAGGGGGGTTCTGGGAAAGGTAGTCCAATGAGTCCTAAAGAAGACCCCGCTACACACTTTTGTGGAATTCTATGTTATTTTGTAAACATTATTACTACTAAATCATTTTTTCTCAGTTTGAGGTTTAGACTGCTTTGGTGATGCATACCAAAAAAAACTAAAATTGCGTAAGCTTACTTACCGTTATCATTTGACCGTTTTGTACTTCTCGTGTTATTGTGGATTCCCTTTCTTCCCCCTTCTCATCCCACTTCTGGTGTTGTATCAATTTCCCACCGTCTAGTGTAATGGTAGTCTGTAACATACATTAAAAAGTCAAGAAACAGCAGATAGGGCATTTGTGGTCGACAAAGCCATTTGTGATGAATGGCTGGTCAAAGAGTCACACTAGCAAATTATGTTAAATTTACATTAGAAAGAAGCCCTGCGGCATTGTGCGGTCACCGTTGAAGGCACTTCCACCTTCAACCGGTCTTCCTTCTGAGACTCCAGCTGTGTGAGTGGCCCGGAGCCGCAATGACATCACTCCCACGCATACATGCGGGAGCCACTGTTCACGGTACAGAACTCTGAAGGAATGGCACACGGTATGTCGTTACTTCAGAGTGAATGCGCCGGTGACGTCCCCGGCTGCATCAAAAGTAAATACCTCCTAAACAGTGCACGTTTAGGAGATATTTAGAGTACCTTACTATAGGCTTACCTATAGGTAAAAGTCATATATGGGAGTTTACTTTCACTTTAATAAAGGTCTGGAATACACACGGTCATCACAGACAGGAATATTCCAATCCAAAGATTTACGTACAGACGCACTCTTCAGAGAAAATGTGAACAAAAAATCAATCGGCGCAATGTAATGTGAATAATTAATGTGAATAATTAATAATAAATGATAATTAATAAAGTAGCCGCTGTCACTTAAAGTGATTCCACTTCCACCTGTAAAAAATATTTTGTACCAAAAAACAGTGCTGCGCTACTTAGTGACTTATAACATGACTCAAAACATACATGACATAATCCTTGAATGATAAACAAATAAACTGTGTACAATGTAATATATATCAAAAAGTTTGTGCAAGTAATGATGACTGCTTGAAGAAAATCCAGCTGTAATTTAACCCAAGTGCAGACAATGGTAAGTGCTCTCCACCACCAGTATCACAAACTGCTCACCTCATAAACAAGTCAATTCAGCAGTTGTCCCCTCAGGGGATAATCAAGACATCTGGCTCCGATCTTCTTGCTCATTGAATGTTAATATGCAAGAAAAAGGCAACATATAGTGCTCTCCGTTTTAAACTAATTTAATAGTATATAGAAAAGTAGTAGGTACACTCACAAATAGAGCAAAATCAGCTTGTGCAAACTGCAAGGCATTGAAATGGCCGCGGTGTGACGTCGGTACGCAAGCTCCGCCCCCTAGACGCGTGTCATCAGGGCGTTGACTCTTCAATGAGCAAGAAGATCGGGGTTTCTGAACCCATTAAGGAGTCTTTCACCCGGGAGGTCTCTGCATCCAGAGTGAGCCAGGTGTCTTGAATATCCCCTGAGGGGACAACTGCTGAGTTGGCTTGTTTATGAGGTGAGCAGTTTGTGACGCTGGAGGCACGCAGCGCCGGAGCCGAAGTCCGCCAGCCACCTCCGATCGCTCCATAGAGAGGAAGAACAGGGATCTGCCAGTGTAAACAAAGCAGCATATGCAAGTGACTTATATACAACACACACAACTACCTTGTCAGCATAAAAAAAATCTGCAAATAGAAAACTCCCAAATTAAAGTGGAGACAGCGAGCCAGGCCTTCTCGTCCAACATCAGTGCCTGACCTCACAAATGCGCTTCTGGAAGAATGGTAAAACATTCCCATAGACACACTCCTGAACCTTGTAGACAGCCTTCCCAGAAGAGTTGAACCTGTTATAACTGCAAAGGGTGGGCCATTAAAGTTCATGTGTGTGTAAAGGTAGGTGTCACAATACTTTTGACAATATCGTATATATATATATATATATATATATATATATATATATATATATATATATATATATAGGGGTTGGACAGCAATATGAAAACACCAGGTAAAAGAAAAAGACCGTTACCCAATATGGTGTTGGACCACTTTTGGCATCCAAGTCGGCCTGTGATCAGTCGAAAAAGGTCAGCTGATTGGGAATGTTCTGGAAGTTCTGGGGGGTCCTCTAGGATAGGTCACCTGACCCCCCAGAACATTCCAGAAATTCTCAGGACCCAATTCTCCTTTGCAGTCACCAGAGGGATATTTGAAGAGTGCCCCACTGATTTTGGCTGATTTTGTTTACAGTTTTAAAGTGTTTATTGATTAAAAGAGTTATGGTGAATTGTTAATTGTTTATATTCGTGAAAACCAATTATAGCGCACCCACCCCAGACTTTACCAGATTTTCTTAATTTAGCTCCTCCGCAGCAAAGACTGAGGCACACCGCACTACAAGCCCGTACCCTCCTGGATGGGGAGGTTGAGCGGTGTTAGTTTTCTCGGGCCTGCCTGCGGCTGGTGTTTGAATCCTCCCAAGCTGATCTCACTTCTGGCTTGGCCAGAAACAAGTCCTTAATTCTCCCCAGTAAAGCCACTGTCCACACCAACTGAAAGTCAAACTTCTGTATTTATTTGACATGGATAATAAATAGTCCCTTTAAGAGCAGACAGGTTGAGACGAGACACAGGTCAGATAAGGTGGGAGAGAGGTCCAGGCACAAACTCAAATCTTGGTTCTCTTAGTGTTCTGATATGCACGAATAGGTTTGGCGTGCGACCTTAATCACAGACCTAATGAATATGAAAGTCACTGTCACTGACTTGTTGAAGATGGTCACTGCCACTGACCGGGTGAATAGGGTTTTGCCCTATTTGGTCACTGCCACTGACCTGGTGTGCGTAGAGTCACTGCCACTATGACCTACAGAACATGCACTGCCTTCTTGGAGAACTTGGCCCATGTCAAAGAGAAAAACATCCCTCCGGAGAGTTACCAGAGGCCCTGACTGTCACCACGACTCTGCGCTGGGTCTTCAGAAAGGGACACCTCCCTGGCCTCCTCGATCCAAGATACGGGTCCCCTCGCAAGGTGATACCCTGGGAGCTCTCGATCCCTAGCAGACCCCAGCCGAAGGTTGCTGGGCCCTGGGCCTCCTATTTAGTACCTCACCCCAGACTGAAGGTGTCTGGGATGAAACAGCAACTCCGCCTCCGGGCCTAGGGCACCCGGAGGCAACACACATGCCGAGGCCTCCGGGCCTAGGGCACCCAGAGGCGACACACACACCCAGGCCTAAGGTGCCTGGGTGCGGAACGACAACGACTCCTCTGGAAGATGGCCGCCCCTTTTCATACCCTCTCCCGACAGGCACAGCAGGTTCCCCGCCCTGCCGCACTGTTGTCAAGAGGGGACAAGTAAGGCACAACCCTGTACTGTGGTTCAACCCGGGCCTATGGCAACAGCGCCGCCTATAGGCCCCAGGGAACTGCACATCAGTACTATCTCCCTGGGACAGAAATGGTCCATGAACACTAACAATTTGTGTACCTGAGCCTTATTGCCACTCAGATACTTCCCTTAAATATAGCACCCCGCTACACAATAAACAAGGCTGTGGTCGTTAATAATCCAGTTTGAAGTGTCTTGTGTTCTTTGTATGTTTGGAGTTCATGCCACTTACCGTTCCATGTTACATCTCTTCCGCTTTCCACACATGACATGTCTTTTACACCTGCAAATTATGTAGTTTTTCCATATTTTTGCCCAACCCCTGTTTATATTTAGCTGCTAGTAAGAATGCATAATTAATAGGATTCTGTAGAATAACACGGGTTTCACCAATAATAGAGCTCAAGGGAACACAGGGCTGCAACCATTTGCTGCTTTCTTGACCATCATTTTCCCAACTGGTAAAACTGCTAAGCTTGTAGGTAATGCTTCTTGGATTATGAAGGATGAATGCAACCCAGGCTATAGCACAATGTTTAAGTTTATGGACACCTCTGACTGAAGTCTGTAGACAGATTTCCCCAGAATTTTACACCTTCTGCACACCCTAACCCGCACCCACAGTCTTTTCATAAGAGCATCAGAGGGCTAGGAGATGGGCGTTATATTTACCATACTGGGAGTTTTCGTGAGATACCGGTACTTACAAAGGGTTTACAAATAAAAGGCATATCAGAGATGTCATGTATTTTTAACATCTACAGTCTGACTGATTAGGTTTTCATGAAAAAACAGAACCTGTCACTTCTGAGAACTACTCACTGATACTGGAGGTTTGGGGTGAGATTGTAGCTCAACTTTTTCCAGACAAATACTGAACAAGTTTAAATTAAAATGTAAATTACTGTTATTTTGGAAGGTCAGTGGGACACTCCAGTGACCCAAGTCAAAAAAGGAACAGTTTTATTTGGAAGATAAACATTTTACTTTCACTTGGAAACTTTCAAAGGTAGGAAAACTATACAGATGTTTGGCAAGAGGCAGAACAAAGTGTCAGCGAGCACCAAGCCTCAGCGAAGACCCTTCTCAGTACAGTGGAACCTCAGATTACGAGCATAATCTGTTCCAGGAGAATACTTGTAATCCAAAGTACTTGCATATCAAAGCGAGTTTCCCCATTGAAGTCAATGGAAACAAAAATAATTTGTTCCGCATTGACTTCAATGGCATGCAATACCGCATGCGGCCAGAGGTGGGGGGCGTCAGAGAGCTTCGGAAACGGCCGGAAAGGCCCGAGGACACCTCAGCTGACCTCGGCAAACCTCGGAAAGACTCAGTTTTCCGAGGTTTGCCGAGGTCAGTCGAGCTGTCCTCAGGCCTTTTCGTGCATTTACGATTGGCACCGATCGGCTGCGATCAGCGATGTTCGGCTCCGCTCGGCTCCGGCGCCGCCCACCTCAGGCCAAACGCGGTACTGCACAACGCTTTGGCCTGAATCATGCTCGTTTTGTGAGACAACACTCGCAAACCAAGTTACGATTTTTAAAAATACAGTGCTCGTATTGCGAAACGCTCATTAACCGCTTTACTCGCAATCCGAGGTTCTACTGTGTATTCAAACCTATTTAGCAAAAGCTAAAGTCCTTGCTATGTATATAGCTGACCTGACAGGTATTGTTTTCCTTCTAAACAAAACTGGAGTTTCGCATATAAATGTGAAACATTGTGGGAATCCCAGTAATGATCCAGAGCTGGTAGGTATCTAATTAATTATCCCGGTCAAACCTCCTTTTCCATAAGAGGACTTTTATAGCTTTACACTGAACTTTTTGTGCACATAACATAAAGGACAGCTGAACTTAATGTAGTCCCATCCAAGTGTCTTGCCATTATTTTTATATAAGTATGGTGGTATGTACCAATACACATTTTGTATGCAGGCAGGTGCAGTCTACTTTCTCCACTGCAGGTGGCACACTTTCACAGCAGCACTGCATTTGGGGAGGCAGTCAAGAGGAACAGAGTTCTTCTATAGTTTGACAGGTCACTGGGGAAGCGATCCAATTGGATGCTGCCACCCCATGTGACTCTGACAGCCATCTTGGGCAGAACCTATTTAAGGCCCTGGCTCCCAGGTTTGGCACGCATTTGGGGAGTTGGTAAAGTAGGGACAGGTACCCTGCTTGGTAGGGGCAGAACTAGTAGCAGGGAAATGTTCCTGATGCAGAGGGAAAGAGTAGGGCTCGCAACTCTTTGGACATTCTCCCGTTTGGGCGCAAGATGGCCAGGACACATTCTGCCCCTCTTAACAGGTGCTGGCAGTTCGGCTGAATCCTGCTCTCTACATGCTCTTGGACCTGTGAGTGTTCCTGGCTGGGTTGCCTTCCCATTGAGTTATTTGTGAACTGTCTTTGCATTATTTAAATACAAGTTCTTTCATCGCACTGAAACTGTGTGTGTTATTGCTGCCGCACTGCGCTGCACCAGACTTTACATGTATAATGTGCAGGCATGTACTGGCCATTGGGACTACAGGGAGTTTCCCGGTGGGCCGATGGCTCAGCGGGCCGGTTTCGGTGACAGCCTGTCAAAGTAATAGCTGCGCGGTCCATTAATTGGAGCACCGCTGTACTGCCTATAAGAGAAATAAAGTAGATCACTGGTTTCTGAAATTCCAGCCAATGAGGCTGTAGCAATGTTCCTGCATGTTGTTAGCCCTCCTGCTTCACTTGTTTTTGTGCGCGTTTGCAAAAGTAAGGTGGGCTGGTCTGGATGAAGTCCAGGGCCAAATTTTTGTCCCAGTCCAGCCCTGATAATGTGGTATAATGTTTCAATCTTTATTTACACACTATGCACAAAATATACTGTTAATATGTTCACCTTGCATTTCCTGCCATCTGCTGTGGTTTCTTCAAACAATTCGTTTAGTACAAAGCCCAAATCTGTGTTCTTAAAGGTACTCTCTGTTTTTATATTCCACTTATTTCCGTCATTACTGATTATCACATCAGGCTTCAAACCAACTGCAATTTTCCTGGTGGGAAAACCTACACCTACAAAAGAGTAAAAAAAAAAGAAGATAGATAGATAGATAGATATATATACAAGCTTTAAAGGACCACCTTAAAAATATGAAAGAAAAAATGAACTAATACAAGAAAGAAAACCTAAAATAAACCAGTTATGTATGGTGTGTGTGCACCTGGACAGAACTGCAAGAATTGTAAAAGCACTCCTAAAGCCACATCCGTATTTAAGGGTAAATATTAAAAAAAGGGGGGCCAAAAATGGCCCTGCATCGGACTTTAGAGACAAAATGGACGAGAGTATAGTAAAAATTTATTTTATTGATAACAATCGCACACAGAGCAAGTATCAAAAGGATTTTTTTTTTAAAAACACAAACAATTAACACACAATAGACATAAATGTATGGCATTCACAAAATGGTGACACCATATAGACAGCAGTGAGCCCCTGTGCGTCAACGCGTTTCACTGTTTTGCTTAGACAGGACACTCAGAGGTTGTTGGAAAGAACAGGTCTCACTATCTATAATAAAGCACATAAATACATCAATCAGACATTGTGTAATAGTAACATGTATAGATAATAACATTAGCCATTGTCATATCCAAGTGACTTATATACAACACGCACAACTGCCTTGTCAGCATAAAAACATCCGCAAATGGAAATCTCCCAAATGAACGTCAAAAATCACTGTGTGGATAAGGGATCATAATCTCCCAATGCTAGTAACCATATGATGAGCTAGAAGAATTAACATAATAATGCATATTACCACCAAAGCCGAGCCATGCTCAATATTTGGATAGATAGAAACAGATATATATATAAAGTTGTACATAAACTGTGAAGAGAAGATAAATGGGGGGGGGGGGGGGGGTATGGACATAGCCTTAAAGAACTGTATTTTATCCACAGTACCAGTTATATATATATATATATGCACCAAGAGCATAAGTATATCCTTCTTAATATGGATAACAGCCTCCCCTGCAACTAACAGAAATGAATAAGGCTGCACACAGTCCAAAGTCCTATTAAAACAGCATAGAAAAGAAAAGAGACAGGCAAACATAACCATGGTAAGTGCGTGACATCTATGAAAAACGTGAGAAGTGTTATACTTTTGGCTAAACAGCCTATATAACAATATTCAAAAGTATGTCATGTTCCGGTATGGTTGAGAACAATTCTCAACACATTCAGGGTGTTTGTTTGGTAAAGTTGGTCATGCTTACTTTTCAAAGTTTGCATTTAAACATTTCCTTTAGTACACAGAGGTGGATTTATATTTGCTCCTATGAAAGCTAATGACCTTTTTCGAAAGAGGGATTATTTTACTTCAGGTATGAAACTACTGCATACGGCTTTTTAACAGATTGTCAACTAAAGTTGCTTCAAATCTGAAAATGTGAGATGTTGGACATTCACCAATGTGTAAAGCCTCGTACATACGATCGGATTTCCATCGGACAAATCCGTGGAATTTTGTGCGAAGGGCGTCGGCCGTGAACTTGTTCTGCATACAGATGGCAGAACTTTTTCAGTCAACATACACCAAACTATGTGTTTTTTCTGCTCTTTAGCGTCACCCTTTGGGCAACTTCTGCTAATGTTGTCTTATGGTTAGCATTGGTTCCGAGCATGCATGTTTGTACTTTGGATTTTAGTCCGACGGGCTAGCCAAAATTTGTTGTCGGAAATTCCGACAAGAATTGTCCCATGGAGCGTACAAACAGTCGGATTTTAAGGATGTGGAGGTCATGGAGTCCATGACGGCTAGGCTGGCCGACCGGGTGGACCGACATACAGCAATATGGGAACCATGGCATCTATGAATATAGACCCCCCATGATCTCATGAGACCCCCCCCTCTGTTCTGTACAACACAATTGTTTGAAGCCCAGGAAAGACGCACCCTTCCGCTTGGGACTTATACCCTTTCCTTGCTATTCCCCTCTCCTCCACCCCCTTTTTCTTCTTTCTCTTCTTATTTTTATTACTTTTCTTTTTCTCTTTTCTTTTTTTTTCTTCTTCTTCTCTGGAATAGCGGGCCACGCAAATGTAAATCACGGACCCTATTGATGGTCTGTTTTGTTAGAGAAGCCTGCACTGTAATTACTTCAGCGCTACCTCTGCCTGATACATAGTGCTGTTCTTTGTTGATCTATGTCTGTGGTTTGTATGTTAATGTTGTAATACGCAGACCTCCATGCCTGTTCCAGAGCTGTTGGTGACTACTAATTCCCTTTTATTTCTTTATTCCCTTTTGTTTATGTTTTAAACCAGTGTATGACATATGTTGAAATCTAATAAAAAATTGTCAATTATATAAAAAAAAAAAAACAGTCGGATTATCTGACAAAAACCCTGCCATCACACAATTGTTGTTGGAAAATCCGATGGTGTGTACGGACGGGCCTTAAGGTGTTACAGAACTTCTCACAAAACAAACAATGAAATGGTTTTATAGGTAATGTCGTAAATAAATTTGTTTCCATTTCACTACAAATTTTGGTCCAGGGTATACTTTAACCTCTTGAGTACAATCCATAATATCCCTCATTACAAGCCATTTTTCACTATTTAGTGCTCTGATAGTTTGACTGACAATTACTTGTCATGCAACACTGAACCCAAATACATTATTTTGAGACAGAAATTTATTTGACAGTATTTATTAACCTTTTTTCACTATTAACCACTTAAGCCCCGGACCATTTTGCTGGTCAAAGACCGGGCCACTTTTTGCCATTCGGCACTGCGTCGCTTTAACTGACAATTGCGCGGTCGTGCGACGTGGCTCCCAAACAAAATTGACGTCCTTTTTTCCCCACAAATAGAGATTTCTTTTGGTGGTATTTTATCACCTCTGCAGTTTTTATTTTTTGCGCTATAAACAAAAATAGAGCGACAATTTTGAAAAAAATTCAATATTTTTTACTTTTTGCTATAATAAATATCCCCAAAAAATATATAAAAAAAACATTTTTTTTCCTCAGTTTAAGTCGATACGTATTCTTCTACATATTTTTGGTAAAAAAATCGCAATAAGCGTTTATTGATCGGTTTGCGCAAAAGTTATAGCGTCTACCAAATAGGGGGTAGTTTTATGGCAATTTTATTAATATTTTTTTTTTTTTTACTAGTAATGGCGGCAATCAGCGATTTTTATCATGACTGTGACATTATGGCGGACACATCGGACACTTTTGACACATTTTTGGGACCATCGTCATTTTTACAGCGATCAGTGCTATAAAAATGCACTGATTACTGTGAAAATGACACTGCCAGTGAAGGGGTTAACCACTAGGTGGTGCTGTAGGGGTTAAGTGTGCCCTAGGGAGTGATTCTTACTGTAGGGGGGATGGGCTATGTGTGACAAGACAGTGATCACCGCTTCCGATAACAGGAAGCAGTGATTAGTGTCATTGCCACTAGGCAGAGCGGGCAGATGCTTGTTTACATCAGCATCTCCCCGTTCTTCCTCACCGTGAGACAATCGCGCATATCCCCGCGGCGATCGAGTCCGCGGGACCAGCGGTCGGGCTCACAGAGCTCGCGGCGACGTGCGCGCGTCCACAATGCCGCTTCCTTAAAGGGGACATATATATACGTCCTTCTGCTCAGGAGTGCCATTCTGTCGACGTATAAGTGTGTGCGGCGGTCGGCGGGTGGTTAAAAAAAGCACAACACAAGCCTGTTCCCTTAATTTTCCATTATAAAACATATCAAATAAAAAGGTCTCCTTTTTTTTCAATATAAAACATACCAAATAAAAATGCCAGGACAGTACAGAAACGTCCCCCTTTTTGGAAAACTCCTCAGGGTAATCAAAATTGTTAGCCACATTTATTTTTTTTGTAAATGAAGAAACATGCCAGTATTTAGGTGGTTAAAAAATGGCGCTTGGTAATGGTGCACTAGATACATTATTGTATAGGTTAGTGATGGCGATCCTTGGCACCCCAGATGTTTTGGAACTGCATTTCCCATGATACTCATGCACTCTGCAGTGTAGTTGGGCATCATGGGAAATGTAGTTCCAAAACATCTGGGGTGCCAAGGTTCGCCATCACTGGTATAGGTCATTAGGTATAGGAAGCGCATTTGTGGGGTCAGGCACTGATGTTGGACGAGAAGGCCTGGCTCGCAGCCTCCGCTCTAATTCATTCCAAAAGTGTTCTATCGGGTTGAGGTCAGGCCAGTCAAGTTCCTCCACCCCAAACTCATTCATCCATGTCTTTATGGACCTTGCTTTGTGCACTGGTGGAACAGGAAGGGGCCATCCCCAAACTGTTCCCACAGATTTGGGAGCATGAAATAGTCCAAAATGTCTTGGTATGCTGATGCCTTAAGAGTTCCCTTCACTGGAACTAAGTGGCCAACCCCTGAAAAACAACCCCACACCATCATACCCCCTCCACCAAATGATTTGAACCAGCGCACAAAGCAAGGTCCATAAAGACATGGATGAGTGAGTTTGGGGTGGAGGAACTTGACTGGCCTGCACAGAGTCCTGACCTCAACCCGATAGAACGCCTTTGGGATGAATTAGAGCAGAGATTGCGAGCCAGGCCTTCTCGTCCAACATCAGTGCCTGACCTCACAAATGTGCTTCTGGAAGAATGGTCAAACTTTCCCATAGACACACCCCTAAACCTTGAGGACAGCCTCCCCAGCAGCCTCATAGCTGCAAAGGGTGGGACAACTCAGTATTGAACCCTATGGACTAAGACTGGGATGCCATTAAACTTCATGTGCGTGTAAAGGCAGGCGTCACAATACTTTTGACAAAATAGTGTATGTCTAATGTATGGCTAGCACAACATTTCACTAGTCTGGTTCAGGATCCTCTGCAGCCTGCTTATTGGACCATGAAGGAGCAGAAGCTCACTGATAAGGTCATCACTCTGCTTTTTTAGGCTGCAAGAATGATTATATTTTTAAAGGGACAGCACTATACAAAGGAGATTACAGGAAGCTAATATAAGTAAAGATTTAAATATTCCTGCCAGTTGTATATAAAAATAGACCTAATGATTTTTTTTTAAATACATAACTGGAGTAAAACAAAAACAGTAATTTAGGGAGAAGGTTACACGAGGTTATAGTTTTCTTTGTAATTATGTACTGCAGCATTGTTGTTAACTCTGGAAGTTACAAAGCCATTTGCGATCTCTGTATTCTCACATCTCACATGACAGCGTCTGCCCCTGGCATCTGGCAAAGAGAGATACACAGGATACCAAAGGTTTTGTGTTTGCCAATTTAGGGAATACACTGTAGCCTGTGGACAAAAAGCTTTTTCCCCAAAGCACATTTAGGAACTGCTGTACAGCAAGGCACTGGGAGACAGATTGTAGCTTCATTATTAAATTCTTCCTCCTATTTGAAAGCAGTACGACATGAATATAAAACCTGCCCCTTGACTAGATGCACCTAATTTTGTCACTTAGACCCCTTTCACACTGATGCGCTTTGCAGGCGCTGTGACGCTAAAAATAGCGCGGGCTTTCACACTGGAGCGGTGCTCTGGCAGGACCATGGGCATCCACTCCATAGGGCAAGGGGGGTCGATTGCCCCCCCTGGAATCGTAAGAGTGTTGAAGTCAGAGTGAAGACACTTGCCCCCTGTGTTGCAATAACCTCAGCTAGCGGTCAAAGACAGGGTTAAATGCAACTGTGAATCGCCGCTGCCGAAGCGCTTTTCAGGCGCTTCGGCAGCAGTGCCCATTTATTTCAATGGGCGGTGGAGGAGTGGTGTATACAGCACTGCTCCACTGCCCCAAAGAAGCATGGATGACCTTAAAATTATGCCCGCCCCTGAAAAAAGTTCAGCGGACGCCCATGGGCAGGACGGTAAAAAAGCATCTTTGGAGCGGTGAAGGAGCGGTGTGTATACCGCTCCTCCACAGCTCTTGCCCATTGAAATGAATGGGCACCGTGGCGGTACCGCCGGCAAAGCGCTGCTGCAGCAGCGCTTTGCGGGTGGATTTAACCCTTTTTCGGCCACTAGCGGGGGTTAAAAGTGCCCTGCTAGCGGCCGAATACATCCGCAAATACGACAGTAAAGCGCGGCGCTTTACCGCCGACGCCGCCCGCGTCCCAGTGTGAAAGGGGCCTAACTCGCTTGATAAATCTTTCTTACTGTAAATGGCATGTTACATAACTGAACTCTTTTCTGACCACAAGAGAAGCTAACAGTAACCATTTCAGGGGTATAGGGGAGTACAGAGCTAAACAAAGCTCCAGACAAAGCAACAAGATAAAATAAATAGCCCATTAAAAAAAGAAAGAAAGAAAAAAAACAGCTTTTGCTGCAATATTCAGACTCAATCCAGAGACTTCCTTTGCAGTACTTTTTTCTGCCACTAGATGTCTTCAGAAATTGCGAGCATCATTCAGCTCACTAATCTTCCCCAGCACTCTGCTTTCTCTTCCTATCAGCATGCCTTATGTTAGCACTTGATTGGCTCCTTGTACTGCTTCTTCCTCTCACACTCCTGCCTTGATGAACAAAGACTACTGATAACAAGTCAAATTTAGATATTTATGCAACTTGCATTTAAAAAATACATTTATTAATGGGTAAATAATTACAAAGCTACATTATGTGGGCCTTTTATATCTACCTAGAGTAGACCTAATGATTTTTTGAAATACATAACTGAAGTAAAATAAAAACAGGAGGAGGTTAGATCAGATTATAGTTTTCTTTGTAATTATGTACTGCAGCATTGTTGTTATTGGCTCTTTGTACTGCTTCTTCCTCTCACACTCCTGCCTTGATGAACAAAGACTACTGATACCAAATCAAATTTCGATATTTATGCAGCATTTAAAAAATACATTTAATAATGTGTAAATAATTACAGAGCTACATTATGTGGGCCTTTTATATCTACCTAGAGTTTAGCTTTAAACTTTTTTTTGTTCAGAACCTGTTTTCTCTTGTTTGTGAGTCTCTATTAGGCCCCTTTCACACTTGAGTGACTTGTCCTTCGACTTGGGACTGCAAAGTCGCGTGACAAGTCGTACCCCATTATTTCCAATGAGTACCATTCATATCTGTGCGACTTCAAGCTGCACCGACTTCAAAGTAGTCCCTGTACTACTTTGGTCCGACTTTGATGCGAGTTGAGGTCCATAGACCTCAAGTTTACACAGGCATTCCCTGAAATCATGGCAAAATCGCGGCAAAATCACGCAATTATGAAGTCGCGATAGTGTGAAAGGGGCCTTAGGCTTATAACAGAATGTAAATTTGTATAATCATACCCAGGCTTTTTCAAAAATTACCAAATGAAGTGGGAAGGGCCCTGGGTTATGAGGGAAGAGCCCCGGGAATGATGAGAAAGAGTCAGGGGTCCTTCATGGTTTCTCGCACCAGGGCCCTGAAGGTTCTACTTACACCTCTGGCACAACCAATTGGCTCCGTGTAGAAAAAGATAAAAGGGAAAAACACGGACTTTACTTGTACACAATGGATGACACAACAACTTCATAAAATATATATTTCATTTTATTGTCGTTTAAAAACCATATTGTATTAAAGAGATATTTAAGCAAGGTTTAACATAGATCTCTCAAACCATTCCAATACTTCATTACACCGTATGTTACAATATACATGACTTACATGACGTATATTATTGAGATCCACAAGGTCAGCGCGTTTCTCACAAATGGCTTCTTCGGGACCTTTTCTTGGGATCCAATGAGAGAATAGAACTTAGCTAAGTAAAAGACAATTCATTATATAACATATTCTTAAGAAATATACTGTATGTATTATGTTATATAATGACTTGTCTTTTACTTAGCTAGCTTCTATTCTCTTATTATTGGATCCCAAGAAAAGGTCCTGAAGAAGTTATTTGTGAGAAACGCATTGACCTTGTGGATCTCAATAATACAAGTCATGTATACTGTAACATATGGTGCAATGTTGTATTGGAATGGATGGGGAGATCTATGTTGAACCTTGCTTGAATATCTCTTTTTTAAATGACAATGAAATTAAATATAAATTTTTATGAAGTTGTTGTGTCATCCCTCATGTACTAGTAAAGTCCGTGTTTTTCGTTTTTCGTTTTTTTACGTATGATGCTAGGATGTGGTACTTTTTGATGTGGTGGTGCTCTGTATGTTAACTGGCTCCTTGCTTCTCCCTCTCACAGTCTGAGCTCTGCTATACCGTGACTGCAAAACACTGATACCAAGTCAAATTCAATCAAATCCAAGTCAAAGTCAAATAAAAAAAAAATAAAAAAACAGGGAAATAAACACCACACACACTTACAAGTAAGGATGTATTAGTAAATACAGATATGCATTCATTTGTGTGTTTTTTTATTATCTGTCATAGCATGGCAATGCTATGTGCAGCAAAAATTCAGGGACATTTTGGCACAGCAGAAGCCCATTGATTGCAATGTGCTGAGTTAGAGCATTGCATGTAAACGTGTAATATATAATATATCTCATAACTGTAAATGTGCCTTTTATCTGAATGTTTTTGGAGAAACTCAGAATCAACAAAAAGTGAACCACTCCATCCCTCCAAGCATTCTCCTCATATGCTGGAATAAGGTGCTGGCTTGTTCCAATAATCCTCCACATATTGCTTGGTATAATCCAAAGGAAAACTTACACACCGATGACGTCTTCAAAGGCAAAACGTAATCAGCCAACAAGTTGCAACACATGGTCTTGCCCCTAGGGCCAACTTTCTGACATATTTCTCCTGATGGGCATCCTCTATGATTAAAGACTAAGTCCACCTTTAATACCATGTTACACCCATATGTAAGATGTAACTTTGACATTGTATGGGGTGGGGGGTTCTCCCTCAGCAGCAACTGTCAGACTTGAAATCAGAGTGTGTCATTAATTTTTCTGTCAGGGGTCTCCAAACTTTCTAAACAAAGGGCGAGTTTACTGTCCTTCAGACTTAAGGGGGGCCGGACTAGGGCCAGGGGGAGTAGAAAATGTCCTGGCATCCAGTGGGAATAAACAATGCCCTAACTTTGGCAGTAGGAGGACTAGTGCCCCATCGTTGATGTCAGTGGAAGGAATAGTTCCCCATTGTTGGAATCATTTGGAGGAAGAGTACCCCATTGTTGGAGTCAGTTGGAGGGATAGTGCACCATCGTTGGTGTCAATGGAGGGAATTCTGCCCCATCGTTGATGCCAGGGGGAGGAATTTTGCTTTGTTCTTGGTATCAGTGGGAGGAATTTTGCCTTGTTGTTTGTGTCCGTGGGAGGAAAAGGGACCCATTGTAGGTATCAATGCAAGGAATTATGCTCCATCAATGGTGTCAATGGAAGGAATTTTGCCCCATCGTTGGTATCAGTGGAAGGAATTACCGTATATACTCGAGTATAAGCCGAGTTTTTCAGCACATTTTTTTGTGCTGAAAATGCCCCCTCGGCTTATACTCGAGTCACCTTTTTGCGCCTGATCTCCCAGAATTTGGGGACCCGGTACTGACCGGCCGTAGGTCTCCTGGACCCCAAACTTGGCACACATGTAGCCCCACTTTTCCTCTACAAGTGTGCAAAGGTTGTTGTCCGGTGGACCTACGGCCGGGGAGCACCAATTTTTCAAAGCCGGGCACCCCTTCTATAGACTCCCATGTTAAATGGTAATTTCTCTGGTGATTTTGGGGACCCATTACCAGCCGGTCGTAGGTCCCCTGGACCTGAACTTGGCACACATGTAGCCCCATTTCTTCTCTATAAGTGTGCAAAGTTTTTTATCTGGGGGACCTACGGCCAGGGAGCACGGATTTTTCAAACCCGGGCACCCCTTCCATAGACTCCTATGTTAAACGTCAGTCTAGTCATGGACACAGTGAGGCATGGGCACAGTGAGGCATGGGCACAGTGAGGCATGGGCACAGTGAGGCATGGGCACAGTGAGGCATGGGCACAGTGAGGCATGGACACAGAGAGGCATGGACACAGAGAGGCATGGACACAGAGAGGCATGGGCACAGAGAGGCATGGACACAGAGAGGCATGGACACAGTGAGGCATGGACACAGTGAGGCATGGGCACAGTGAGGCATGGGCACAGTGAGGCATGGGCACAGTGAGGCATGGACATGGACACAGTGAGGCACAGTGAGGCATTCAGATGGACACCCTAGGCTTATACTCGAGCCAATACGTTTTCCCAGTTTTTTGTGGTAAAATTGGGTGCCTCAGCTTATATTCGGGTCGGCTTATACTCAAGTATATACGGTATGCCTTTTTGATGGTGTCAGTGAGAGGAATAGTGCCCCATTGTTGGTGTCAGTGACAGGAATTATGCCCCATTGTTAGTGTCATTGGATGGAATAGTGCCCCAAAGGCCACATAAAGGCAAGCAAAGTGCCGCACCCGGCCCCTGGGGCCACAGTTTGTAGACCGCTGATCTATGTGAATACATTTTAAGTCCCATCTGTGAATAAATAAACTACACTTGCAGCAGACAGACTTGTAGTTCTCAATGGAACACAAGTGCAGTGATCAGCACACTTCTAGCCCATTGATACTTATTCCAGCTCTCTCATTGAAAGCCTGTACCTCCATATGGACATGGAGCTGGTGGAAGTCTGCAGGACCCTGGCATTGTATCTGTGATCCACTAATCGCGATTGCATTGCTTTGCAAGCTCATGTGCCAAAAATAAAGTTATAATATATTAATATATGCACATTTTCCTGCAAACATGTGTGCATTTCTTCTTTTTTTTTTTTTTTTGCAAAAGGTGGAGTTACCCTTTAAGCCCAGAGAGTACAGAAAAGTCTAATAACCCGTTATTTCTATAATGCCTGAATTGGATAAGAAAAATGTAATACGAAGTTCACTCACCAATATCTTTCATGTATTCCTCAAAATTTTCAGAACAAACCAGCTTCCAGCACCCTAACAGTTCATCGGCCATGCCGGCAGCGCTTTTCTGAGTCTAGGTAATACAGAAAGATCAGAGGACTACAGAAAGTGAGGGAAGAGTAACGGGAGTTCCTTTATAAAGCACAGGGCTGAACTCCAGTGATGTCACCAGCAGCAGTCAATGGGGAGAAGAATGACCTCCCACTTCCCTCCAGAGCTGATTCAGCACTTGTTCTGCACCTTACAAGAATACACATATTTCATCTTTGCTGGATTCTACAAGAAATTACACGTTCTCTCGCACCCACCTCTTCCAGCGTAGCTTTCACTCCACACCCACTCTCAGCCTTTGCCGACAGCAACACCTATTAATGACATGTCTGACTTTCACTGAGAAAACTGACTTTTATGTTCTATACAAACCACAAAACCTGGGGCTGCCAACAGCTTATGCCTTATTTATTATAGATTTTACTTTAAATCTCACTGCAGAGGGAATTGTGCTGCAAGAAAAGGAGGCTGTCATTGCTGACCCCTGCTACTAGTTCCCTGGCTGTAATACAGAAAGTACACAATGGGGGTGATTTACTAACAACACTGCGCTGCGCCAGTTCATACCTTAATTGGTGCACCGGATAAATCATTAATTGGGCGCGTGAACCGGAGGCGCTATGTTATAGTAAATACAAATATCAGCGGCTTTTATCTGTGTCTATTTAAAATGAATGGTTCCCTATGGGAGCCCATTGATTTGAATAGAGGTCGTACCAGAAATCTGATCAAGACGATCCGACTTGCGGGGCGACTCGTGTGCCGGTTCACACAGGGGCAGCGCGACTTTGCAAGGCAACTTGGACACGACTTGAGTGTGAAGCACACGCTCAAGTCCTGTCCTGGAGGCGACTTGAAGTCGCCTCCAGGACAGGCTTCTTTGCCAGTACCTGCCCGCGAGTACCTGTCGGCGACAGGGTACTGCACACCTCCCGCTCGCTGTCCCCTGTTTTTGGTATGAATCATAGAGGGGAACTCAATGCCAAATTTAACAAAAAAACAGCATGGGTTCCCCTCCAAGAGCATACCAGGCCCTTAGGTCTGGTATGGATTTCAAGAGGAACCCCCTACGCCCCAAAATCCATACCAGACCCTTTTCCGAACACGCCGGTCAGGAAAGGGGGGACGAGCGAGCGCCCCCCCCCCTCCTGAACCGTACCAGGCCGCATGCCCTCAACATGGGGGGTGGGTGCTTTGGGGCAGGGGGGCGCCCTGCGGCCCCCCCACCCCAAAGCACCCTGCCCCCATGTTGATGGGGACAAGTTCCTCTTCCCGACAACCCTGGCCATTGGTTGTCAGGGTCTATGGGCGGGAGGCTTATCGGAATCTGGGAGCCCCCTTTAATAAGGGGGCCCGCAGATCCCAGCCCCCCACCCTATGTGAATGAGTATGGGGTACCCCTACCCATTCACCTGGTGGAAAAAAAATGTCAATAAAAAAACACTACACAGGTTTTTAAAGTAATTTATTAGGCAGCTCCGGGGGTCTTCTTCTGACTTCGGGGGGCTTCTTCTGACTTCGGGGGGCTTCTTCCGACTTCTGGGGTCTTCTTCCAACTTCGGGGGTCTCTTCTTCTGCTCTCTGTTGTCGTCTCCGCACTCTCTGGTTCTTCTCCCGCTCTCCAGTTCCTTCTCCACGCTCTCTGCGCGGAGCGCAACGACTTATATAGGCATGGGGCGTGGTCACCGGGTGATGCCACCCGGTGGCCCCGCCACCATATGACATCACAGTCCCATCATTCCCCTGGACTGTCACGTCGTACGGGGGCGGGGTCACCGGGTGGCATCACCCGGTGACCACGCCCCATGCCTATATAAGTCGTTGCGCTCCGCGCACACGGCATTGTAGCGGCAGAGGGCGACGAAGCAACATCAGGCGGAGAGAAGAGGGAAGAAGACGACGATGAAGACTGGGCCCCCGCTAGCAAAAGAGCTGGAAGAAGATAGCAGAGGCGCCCGGCAGAAGGCAGAAAGAACCGGAGAGCGTGGAGAAGGCACCGGAGAGCGGGAGAAGAACCAGAGAGCGCGGAGACGACACCGGAGAGCAGAAGAAGAGACCCCGAAGTTGGAAGAAGAGACCCCGAAGTTGGAAGAAGACCCCCGAAGTTGGAAGAAGACCCCTGAAGTTGGAAGAAGACCCCCGGAGCTGCCTAATAAATTACTTTAAAAACCTGTGTAGTGTTTTTTTATTGACATTTTTTTTCCACCAGGTGAATGGGTAGGGGTACGATGTACCCAATACTCATTCACATAGGGTGGGGGGCCGGGATCTAGGGGCACCTTTATTAAAGGGGGCTCCCGGATTCCGATAAGCCCCCCGCCCGCAGACCCCGACAACCAACGGCCAGGGTTGTCGGGAAGAGGCCCTTGTTCCCATGACAAGGTGACAAGGTGCTTTGGGGTGGGGGGCGCAGTGCCCCCCCTGCCCCAAAGCACCAACCCCCCCCATGTTGAGGGCATGTGGCTTGGTATGGTCTAGGAGGGGGGGCGCTCGCTCGCCCCCCTTTCCTAAACTGCTGGGATGTGTGCTCGGATAAGGGTCTGGTATGGATCCTGGGGGAACCCCCACGCCATTTTTTTTTAATTTGCGCGGGGTTCCCCTTCAAGGTTCTCCGCACACGAGTCGCCCCGCAAGTCGGATCATCTTGATCCGACTTCTGGTGCGACCTCTATTCAAATCAATGGGCTCCCATAGGGAAGCATTCATTTTGAATAGAGAGAAAAACACAGGTGAAAGCTAGCACGGGGAAACGTGCATTGAATTCAATGCAAAACGTGGAAAAAATCGCGTTAAAAACAACGCTTTTTTCCTGGCGTCTGTACTAGCTTTACAGCCCATTTTTTAAAATGTCTGTGGGCATGAGGCCTAAGAAAAAAGGGGGAAAAAAAGCACTGGACTGCATCAAAAACGTGCATGCAGAAAAGCACCTGGAACGCATCCGGACTGTGTTTCCAAGGTGTGAACTGGCCCAGTTGCGTTTAACCTCGTTTTTCAGAAAGCAAAAAAATGCGTTCAGACTCCAAAGATTTCCATGTTTCAGACGCCAAACGACGTTACCGGCGTTTAGACGCGTTTTAGTTTATAAGCGTTTTTAAAGGCGACCTATTTTTTTACATTGAAAACTCAAAAATGATGGCAAATGATGAAAAACCTTTAAAAATATATTTAAAAAAACTGTAATTGCTTGCATTGCAGTGTGGACAATCCACAACTTGTGACAGGTGACATGGCCAGGTGAGATGGCAAGTGGACAATCCACAACTTGTGGCAAGTGATGTGGCAAGTGACACGCTAAATACAAGTACACTGCTGCTCTCTCAGCTGCTGCTACTCACTCTGGTCTCACAAACTGGCTGAAATGGTTAATAATACTGTTTTTTGAGCTTAGGGAGGGTCCTTATGATGTTTCCTAAATAAACGCTTATAGACTAAAACGCGGCTAAACGCGGTATGCAAACGCAGCAAAACACGCTTTTTTAAACACCGGTTTCAATCTTAGTCCAGAAGACTTTGCACCAGCGTCCCATGTACATGGGGCCTAAAAATGGCTATGCCATTTACAGCTCAAAAACGACATGGTGGGCATGAGGCCATAGGCTAACATGGAGAGACGTTTTTAAGCTGCAAAAAATGCTCAAACAAGCGGCTGGAAAAACGTCCGTGTGCATGTAGCCTTATACTGTATTAACCACTTGCTTACTGAGCACTTAAACCCCCTTCCTGCCAAGACCAATTTTCAACTTTCAGCGCTGATGCACTTTGAATGACAATTGCGCGGTCATACAACACTGTAACCAAAATTACATTTTAATCATTTTTTTCACACAAATAGAGCTTTCTTTTGGTGCTATTTGATCTCCTCTGCATTGTTTTTTTCTTTTTTTCTATAAATACAAAAGACCGAATAAAAAAAAAAAAAATTGGATATTTTAATATTTAGTTCGAAAATTTAGAAAAAAGGTAATATGGCTCCTTCATTGATGTACACTGATGAGACTGCACTGATGGGCACCGATAAGGCGGCAAGGGTGGGCACTGAGAGGTGGCATTGCTAGTTGACACTGGTGGGCACTGAGAAGTGGCACTGCTAGGTGGCAATATAGTTGGCAGTGATGGGCAATGATAGTTGGGAGTGATGGGTACTGATAGGTGGGACTGATTGGCACCAGTGGTGGGCATTGATAGGTGGCGCTGGCAGGGGCTACTGATTGTCACAGATGACGCAGAATTGCCTCTTCCTCTTCGGGCCCCATGTCCCTTGCACATAAGTCGGTGATTGCCTTTTTTTATGCTCACGCTGTCAGCACAAGGAGAGAACAAAAACCATTACCGAGCTTTTGTTTACATCACATGATCAACTGTCATTGGCAGACAGCTGATCACGTGGTAAGGGGCAGGGATCGGCCCCTTACTCAGATCTGTGATCACCCGAGTCTCAGTGACTCGGTGACCACAGATCGCGTGCGAAGGGCAGGACGTCTATTGACGGACTCCCGGCAATTGCGGACCGTGCTGAGGCTGTCATTCAGCTATAGCGCTGATCTCAAGTGGTTAAAGAGGGTCTAAATGGGCCATTGACATGCATCACGATTGAACTTAGGAATGTTAAACTAAATGAAATCATTTCTTTTTTTTGCTAGGGGATAGAGTGCAGAGGGATTAGAAATCTGGACAGTTTTTGGGGATGTCTGCCCCCCTGATAGGGTGAAGACAACTCCCAAATTTGGCCACTTTATCCTTCCAAATAATTCACTTCCTGTCACATAGCCACACAGGAAGTGAGGGTAAATCCCTACCAATGTCTTTCCTTGGGGACACACAGGTCAATCTAAATAGTTTCCCCATTATGTCAATTGCACTCCAGCATTTTGATGGGTACACCCCAAATTATTAGGTGACTTTGGGGTTTATTTACTAAAGGCAAATCCACTTTGCACTACAAGTGCACTTGCTGGATATCCGAGGGGGACATGCAAGGAAACAAAAAAACACCATCTTTGCTTCTACATGATTGGATGTTACAATCACCAGTGCTTCCCCTCAGATATTCAGCAACTACACTTGTACTGCAGAGTGGATTTGCCTTTACTAAACCCCAAACTACCTAATGATTTGGGGTGTACACAACAAAGTGCTAGAGTGCAATTTGCTTAATGGGGACACTAGTTAGATTGATCTGTGTGTCCCCAAGAAAAGACATTATTAGGGTTTTACCTTCACTTCCTGTTTAGCTGTGTGACAGGAAGTGAAGCCAATTTTACTAAAAGGGACACAAAGCCCAACCTAAAAAAAAAACAAGCAGGGGTTCTAACACTTACTTGGTTTCCCTCAAAATGCCCACAATTAGAATAGTATTGCCTTGAGCTATTTTTAAGTGCAGTGCTCTAAATCAGTGCTTCTCAAGTACCCCCCAACAAGCCATGCTTGCAGGTTTTCCTTCATCTTGCACGTGTGCTTTAAATCACAGTCAATGGTTTGGTATTTTGGACAGCAATTCTCGATAAGATAAATTCACACAACCTGTCCTGTTGGGGGTACTTGAGGACTGAGGCTGAGAACCACTGCAGTAAAAAGGAAAATTGAATACTTACCGCTCTGTATTTTTCATTTCCTGGTGACTATCCATGGCAGCACACAATACATGCATATGCTACCATGAAGGCACCAGATTAGACAAATCACACCGGTTTTGTTTTGACATGCCAATCAGCATAGTTAAGCTGCAGCTGTCACATTTGTTGCATAGAAAACAAAAAAAACAAACATCAAACTTTGCATCAAATTTTATTGGTCAACAAAACAGGACTTGGAAAAAAGAAAGAGAAGCAAAAAAAAAAAAAAAACATGAAGGTAAATTTGAAACATTAGTCACAACATCTTGAGAAAGATTTAGCAAAATAATGCAGCACAGACAATTAGATCAAAGTGAACAAACGACACACATTAACAACATCAAAAATATTTC
Source organism: Rana muscosa (assembly GCA_029206835.1). Classification (NCBI taxonomy): domain Eukaryota; kingdom Metazoa; phylum Chordata; class Amphibia; order Anura; family Ranidae; genus Rana; species Rana muscosa. The sequence goes on along the minus strand of JARGYO010005626.1, from coordinate 72,305,375 downwards.
AGGGGAACATATCCCCCACACAAAAAAATACAATCAACAAAAGTAAAACAAACATCTGTTTTGCAAAGACATAACAAATAAAATACATGTGTTACAAACTCGATAAGGACACCAAAATGTACTTTTTGCCTGCCGGCCACACACACAATCTTCCCTTTTTTCAGGGCAAGGGAGAGAATGCTATCTGCAAGCTTTATATAACATAGGTTTGTGTGCTAATGAGGCAATTGAAAACACATGCACAGTCCATGAAACACCCAAAATGCAAGTTCACCCAATGTAGAGACTGAACTTCAAAGTGGGTACACCTGTTAAGGATGTCCTTCAATTACTAACCCAAAAAACACGATCTCTGAGCATGCTCAGAAACATCCAGGTGCTGTTCACACACAAAAAGCACCAAAAAAAAAACTAAGTCCCTGAGCATGCTCAGACCAACACAAATGCAGCTAGCAGAAAATAAGCCCCCCCCCCCTGTCCAAAATTAAGCACATCATCCAGCATGCTACAAAATTAGAGATGGGACAAACACCCCCCGGTCCAGGGAGCAAACAAAGAGCCTAACATGGGCAAAAGTTATACAACAAATACCATTGCAGTCTATGGGAACTGACTTGTTAATTTTGCTAGCACTTGGCTGGCTTATCTTATAGTTATTGGCCTTAAAATGGGTATGGGGGCCCAGGTCCCACCCTAAGGGACATATATCAATGTCACCAATTTGGACAACACCAAAAACAAAACAAGGAGAAGTGCCTTTAAATATGCCAAATTGCTTAATGGCCATTTCACACCACATGCAGTCCAATGCGTTTTTTATGCATCAAAAATGCATGTAAAGTTGGTTATATGGTTCTAAATGGCAGTGTTTGTTCCAGTGCGTTCCAGTTCCACAAAAACAGTAGAACATGCTGCATTTTACCTGCACTGGACTGTACTGAATCGCTGCAAAACGCATCAAAAATGCACTGGAACGTACCGGAACACACCTAAATGCACCAAAAACACACTGGAACACACTTGTCCTTATCTATGGTTAATAAAAAAGAGGGGTGAAAAAAAAAGCACTGGACTGCATCAAAAACGTACCAAAAATGCACTGGAACGCATCAAAAACGCTAATGCAAAAAAGTACCTGGAACGCATCCGGATTGCGTTTCTATGGTGTGAACTGGCCCTAAGGCTTTTCTGCATGCATGTTTTTGATGCGTTCCAGTGCATTTTTGATGCGTTTTTGGTGCGTTTTTGATGCAGTCTAGTGCTTTTTTTCCCCCTCTTTTCACTTAACCTTAAGGGCCAGTTCACACCAGACGCAGTTCTGTTCAGTTTCGTGCGCATTTTTTCTGCACTAAAAATGCATGCACAGTGTTTTCCATGTATTCCAATGGCTCTTGTTGTCTCTAGTTTACACCATACAGTCAGTTTCCAGTCAGTTTCCGGTGCAGAAACTGACCGGAAACTGACTGCATGGTGTAAACTAGAGCCAACTAGAGCTATTGGAATACATGGAAAATACTTTGCGTCTGGTGTGAACTGGCCCCAATAAGGACAAGTGTGTTGCAGTGCGTCTTTGGTGCATTTAGGTGCGTTCCGGTGCATTCCAGTGCGTTTTTGGTACGTTCCGGTGCGTTTTTGATGCGTTTTACTACGGTCCAGTACAGTTCTGTACATAAAAAATGCAGCATGACCAATTTTTTTTTCCTTTCTGAAATGCACTGGAAGGGACTGCAGTGGTGTGAACTATGCCATTGGCATTAATGTGATCAACTTTCTTTGCATTTTTCATGCATCAAAAAAACGCACTGCACTGAATCTGGTGTGAACTGGCCCTAAATATCATACCTGGGGGGTGTCTATAGTATGCCTTTAAAGTAGCGCATGTTTTCCATGTTTATAACAGTCTGAGAGCAAAATGACATTTCTAAAGTAAAATAATAGTCATTTAAAAGTACTCGCGGCTGTACTGAATTGCCGGTTCCCGTCAATACAGATAAAAGTCTTTGAAAAAAAAAATGCATTTGGGTCCCTCAAAATTCCATTACCAGGCTCTTAATGTCTGGTATGGATATTAAGGGGAACTCCGGCCCAGATCCTGGCCCCCCCTGTGTGAAATGGTAATAGGATACAAATGTACCCCTACCATTTCACAAAAAAAAGTGTCAAAAATGTTAAAAATGACAATAGCCGGTTTTTAACAATTCCTTTATTAATGTCTTCTCCTTTCTTCCATCTTCTTCCATCTTCATCTTCCATCTTCTTCTTTCTTTATCGTACATCATGAGCCTTAAGTAATTACTTAATGGGGCTGATTTACGAAACGTTTGCGCCATGAGTATTGGCGCATCTGCGTGCGCAATGGCTGTTTTGGTATTTACAAAACATTAGCGCCTGTAGCGCAGCCCTATTTCCCATTTACTATAGTGTTGTCGGCGGACGGGAGGAGGCGCTCAGTGCGCCACTATGGACCTGGCGCACAGCATGTTAAACACTAAATATAAAGAAGCTGGAAGTGAGAATATAATGGGGGTGATGTGGGGTGATGTGAGGAAGTGTAGTGACACCTGCCCAAATAACAAACATGGCCAAAATTGAGTGATAAAGTAACTTTTTCAAAACCAGCCCGCTGCGCCGGCAAGTACGATTCGAGCTGCGGGAGGTTTTTTTGAGCTCAGCGCTGGAATTTCAATGGTTCAAATGCGCCAAGACACTGCGCCGGCAAAATCTTAGTAAATGTCAAGTCACCTAAGTCAATTTGCATAAGTTGAACCGGCGCAGCTCTGAACTTCCCATTGCGCCAGCAAAATTACATTTCTAAAGGAAAAAAAAAAAACATTTAAAAGCAGCCGCGGCTGTAAGGAATTGTCGCCTCCCGGCAATATAGAGAAAAGTCATAGAAAGTCATTGCTAACCAACACAAAAAAGCGTGGGGGTCCCCCCAAATTCCATAACCAGGCCCTTCAGGCCTGGAATGGATATTAAGGGGAACCCCGCTGCAAATTTCTTAAAAAAATGACGTGCGGGTTCCCCCCAAATATCCATACCAGGCCCTTGAGATCTGGCATGGATTTTAAGGGGAACTCCACCCCAAATTTAAAAAAAAATGGCGTGGAGTTCCCCCAAAAATCCACACCAGACCCTTATCCGAGCACGTAACCTGGCCGGTCGCAGGGGAAGAGGGGGGGACGAGAGCGCCCCCCCTCCCTCCTGAACCGTACCAGGCCACATGCCCTCAACATGGGGAGGATGTCCCCATGTTGATGGGGACAAGGGCCTCATCCCCACAACCCTTGCCGGTGGTTGTGGGGGTCTGCGGGCGGGGGGCTTATCGGAATCTGGAAGACCCCTTTAACAAAGGGGACCCCCAGATCCCGGCCCCCCCATGTGAAATGGTAATGGGGTACATTGTACCCCTAACATTTCACAAGGAAAGTGTCAAAAATGTAAAAAATGACAAGAGCCGGTTTTTGAAAATTCCTTTATTAATGTCTTCTCCTTTCTTCCATCTTCTTCTTCTTCCATCTTCTTCTTCTTCCATCTTCTTCTTTTCTCCATTCGGGTTTCTTCCTCCATCTTCCTCTTCATCTTTATCTTCCATCTTCCTTCTTCCTTCGGTCTTCTCATCCGCATCTTGCCCCGGCGTCTTCCCTTCTTCTTTCTTCTCCGGCCGCTCCGTTTGAATTGGAGCTTGCCGCTGTGCGACGCTTCAGTTCTCCACTTGGTCCGCTGCCCCCCTGTGGCTCCCCCCCTCTGACACCACGGGGAAATTCCCCGTGAAATCCATGTGCGTCAGAGGGGGGCGGGGTCACCGGGTGTAAGCGGACCCAGAGGCGAACTGAAGCGTCGCACAGCGGGAACCTCCAATTCAAACGGAGCGGCAGGAGAAGAAAGAAGAAGGAAAGACGCCGGAGCAAGATGCGGACGAGAACACCGAAGGAAGAAGGAAGATGAAGATGGAGGAAGAAACCCGAATGGAGAAAAGAAGAAGATGGAAGAAGAAGATGGAAGAGGAAGATGGAAGAGGAAGAGGAAGATGGAAGAGGAAGATGGAAGAGGAAGATGGAAGAGGAAGATGGAAGAGGAAGATGGAAGAGGAAGATGGAAGAGGAAGATGGAAGAGGAAGATGGAAGAGGAAGAGGAAGATGGAAGAAGAAGATGGAAGAAGAAGATGGAAGAAGAAGATGGAAGAAGAAGATGGAAGAAGAAGATGGAAGAAAAGAGAAGACATTAATAAAGGAATTGTCAAAAACCAGCTCTTGTCATTTTTTACATTTTTTACACTTTCTTTGTGAAATGGTAGGGGTACATTTGTACCCCATTACCATTTCACATAGAAGGGGGCCGGGATCTGGGGGTCCCCTTTGTTAAAGGGGTCTTCCAGATTCCGATAAGCCCCCTGCCCGCAGACCCCCACAACCACCGGGCAAGGGTTGTGGGGGATGAGGCCCTTGTCCCCATCAACATGGGGACATCCTCCCCATGTTGAGGGCATGTGGCCTGGTACGGTTCAGGAGGGGGGGCCGCTCTCGTCCCCCCCTCTTTTCCTGCGGCCGGCCAGGTTATGTGCTCGGATAAGGGTCTGGTATGGATTTTTGGGGGGACTCCATGCCATTTTTTTGTTAAATTTGGGGTGGAGTTCCCCTTAAAATCCATGCCAGATCTGAAGGGCCTGGTATGGATATTTGGGGGGAACCCCACGTCATTTTAAAAAAAAAATTGCAGCGGGGTTCCCCTTAATATCCATTCCAGACCTGAAGGGCCTGGTAATGGAATTTGGGGGGACCCCCACGCTTTTTTTTTTTGGTGTAATCAAAGACTTTCAATGACTTTTATCTGTATGACGGGAACCAGCAATTCATTACAGCCGCAAGGACTTTTAAATGACTATTATTTTACTTTAGAAATGTCATTTTGCTCTCCTGTTATATGTACTGTTATAAATATGGAAAACATGTGCTACTTTACAGGCATACTATAGACACCCCCGGGTATGATATTTAGGGCCAGTTCACACCGGATGCAGTGCAGTGCGTTTTTTTATGCCTGAAAAACGCAAAGAAAGTTGATCACATTAATGCCAATGGCATAGTTCACACCACTGCAGTCCGTTCCAGTGCGTTTCAGAAAGCAAATAAAAAATTGGTCATGCTGCATTTTTTAGGTACAAAACTGTACTGGACCCCAGTAAAACACATCAAAAACGCTACGGAACGTACCAAAAATGCACTGGAATGCACCAAAGACGCACTGCAACACACTTGTCCTAAGTGAAAAGAGGGGGAAAAAACACTGGACTGCATCAAAAACGCATCAAAAATGCACTGGAATGTGTCAAAAACGTGCATGCAGAAAAGCACCTGGAACGCACCCAGACTGCGTTTCTATAATGTGAACTAGGGCCAGTTCACACCATAGAAACGCAATCCGGATGTGTTCCAGGTGCTTTTCTGCATGCAGGTGTAGCGGGGTCCTCAATTTAGTGGGATACACCTGGGGGTAGTGTGACCCAGGTGTGTAATTATGTTAGGGTTCAGACCCCTTTTTGTTATTCGTGGAGGATTGGGTGGTGCGATATTCTCCTTGACCAGTGGGTGTCAGTGTACCTACTGGCTCAGGGTAGAATCACTACCACAGTGCTACCCTTTTTGTCCCTTTCCGGAGATGGTACGGCTGGGGCGGGGAACCCGCCGTGGTGTCGATGGGAGGAGATAAAAGGGGGAGACGCCCTCGCCACGAGGTCGTCTTCGGGGATCATCTCTTCACGCACCCAGGCACCTTAGGCCTGGGTGCGGGCGGGTTCAAGGTTCCGGCCTAGGCGCCCTAGGCCTGGCCGGAATGAAGATGGAGTCCATCCCAGGCACCTTCAGCCTGGGGTGAGGTACTATTGAGGAGGCCTGGGACCCGGTGACTCCGACTGGGTCCCACGAGGGTGAAGTTGCTCCAGGGCGCCCCTTGCGAGGGGACCCGCATCTGAGGTGAGGAGGCTGGGGAGGTCACCCATCCGAAGACCCGGTGCAGTGTCAACCCGGTGACGGATGGGCCTTCGGTAACTCCCTTGGAGGACATCTTCCCCTGATAGGGGCTACAGCGCAGCGGAGGAGCTCTAATCAAGACTCCTGCAACCCCTGGTCATAGCACAGGGAGTGTAGGGACTAGGAACCTGTACAGTGCCTCGACCTGCTCCCCCATCGTATCATGCCGTTGCATTTGACTGTATGTGGAGATACGCAATAAACCTGAGTTTGGACTTTGATGGGTGTATGGACTCTGTTAATGGGAGCAAAGGGAGATTCTGGCACGGAAGGACTGACCCTCATAACCAGCACACATTTGGCCCGAGGAAAAGATTGGTACTGGCCTTCACCACACCCACAGCCATGGGGAGGACATGGGCCGTAGCGCACCTCACTCTGTCGCGTGACATACCCCTAGCTAAAGAGGACGGGGTGAGGCCGCTACACGTGGGGGCTCGTGAGTCCGGGATAAAATGTGTGTTGACCCTGAGGTTTGGAACGGCTGTGTCTGAACTTTGCTGCCCGGAGGAGGTCAGAGCAGGTCGGCCATGTGATTGGCCAAAGTGCGTCCCTGTGCTCGAAGTCGCGGAAATTTCTCTGAAAAACCGGGAGAGGCCCATGCAGAAAGAGCGGGAAGAGGGAGGAGTCCAGCCGTGTGACGAACTACATGTGGGGACTTTTGCTGCACTGCGCCACGAGGCACCCCGTGACTGTACAATTCGTGGGCAGAGGCTGGCGGAAGCCCGCGAAAGTGTGCAAGTCGTGGGAGGAGTCTGGCCACGTGTGGAGATACATGTGGAGACTCCGGCGCGTGGTCAGCGCGTGATGGAGCAGCAAGTGGTCGGAGTGAACTCAGGCTCCCAGTGGATGTCGGTACCTTATCCTTTCAAGATGACTGCATTTGCTGCTCCCCTGACAGACACGGAATAAGACTTAGGCCCCGAGGACAGTTGGCTCTGTATTCATGCAGAGACACGGAGGCCCTTGGTGTGATCTGTCCCGGATGCTCGGGACTGGTGGTCCAACTAAAGCCATTCGGGCGATGCGAAGCATGCAAGGAGTTCCTTTTTGAGGTTGAACCACACACGGAAAGGCCCCGGGCCCTACGCCTCAACTGCATCACAGGAACCGCCACTCCGGAGGGAGAGATCAAAGCCTCTGCGGAGGTTCCCGTACGAGCTGACCAGGGCAAAGTGACTGCCCAACCAGAGACTGAGAGAGAAAAATCCGAGGACACTGCTTCGGTCACCACAGACTCCCTGCTGCCAGCCCCGAAGAGGAAGATAGGCCTGGTGCAGGCCTCCTGTGGTCGTGGTCGAGCTTCACCCCGCTGCTTGCCGGACCTGGATGGATCCGGTCGGAAGAATCCTGGACATCCCAGTGCTGAAAAAGGTCCAGGTGAGCCAGGGGCTGGGACTGTGTGTGTGGTTGGAGGTGTCGGGAGTTCACATCTGGTGGAGCCCGCAGGGGAGGGTAGTTCTCCGTCCACTAGGGACTACCTTCCCCCCCGAGATGTATGACACCTCCGACCTAGAGTCGCTGTCGGACTGTGGGGATGACGGAGAAATAGACAAGCTGTTTCACCGGAAGGGCTGGGACAGACGCCCGCTACCCGTGCAGAGTAAGCCACAGGACTCCCCCATGTCCATAGATGACAGTACGCTCCGGGTGCAAGCCCCGGAGTTATTGAGGAAGCCTAGTCCTCCAAATAACCTTCCACATTCAACCACATCACCCGCTCTGATAGTGGGGATGCAGCGTGCTTCATTGCGGGCACCAAGAGCAAAGCCGCCTGAGATGGTGAAGGTACCTCGGCACCCGGAGGCCATCGTACAGCCAGGAGAAGGTGAGCGAGATGTGATGCCGCCTCTAGCTCGATTGCAGAGACTTTTCTCCCAGAGAGTCGCCCGTGAATATGGGTGGGAGTACCCCTACTTGCCTCGGGACTTATTGTATGAAGTCGAGGTCTTGCGACCACGGTGGTATGACGAGTTTGTGTGGGAAAAACTCAAAGTGCCCCATGCCCGGCGATACCTGTCATGTTCGCCGCCGGTGTCTAAAAAGTTTAAAGACTGTAAAGCTGATTGGAGACTGGGACGCCATATCCATGCTGATAAGGTGCTCATCTGCAGGAAAGAAGGAGAAGGCGTCGAATATTCGGTGGAAGTATTTGACAAACACCTGAAGCCCTTGTTTTTGCCGGATCCAAGATTTTACTTGTAGGAGAAGTGAACTCCTATTTTGTTGCTGTTGAAACTTTCTGGAAGAGACATTCCCAGACGCCTAGAACTGTGCCCTACTTTTGTTTTGATTTGGGCTTTTCTTTCACTCACTGGAGACTTGGGAGCTGTTGTTTTTTTTTTTGTTCTCCCTTTTCTTCATGTGCCAAAAGGCAGAGACATTTGGGGATAGAGTTAGAGTAGGAAAGCAGGAAGAATGGAGACTTCGGCAAGTGTTGTGACCGCGGCGCTGTCACCAGGTGGCAGTGTTGTGCAACGATTGTTTGAAAATGTTACACATACATCACTTTACTTATTGGAGTGAATGGGTTTCTCGGCTGACAGACCCATTCATGCCAAATGACACAGATTGTTAGGATGTTGTTTCTTTTGTTTCCCTTCTGCAGGAGATTCATCGATCAAGACTGCTGAGAGTGGGGTGGTTTTTGATTAGGAATGGGAGGGATTGTAAATGTGTACAAAGCAGAAGTTTTATATGAGAGTTTATCGTTTTATATTTCCCTTTTCCGTTGAACAGGTCTTGGCATGTACAGTATTCAAAGTTTGGGGACAGTCTCTGGGGTTCACTCCATGTCACCACGTTAATGGGAGACATGGGTGTGCACCTGACGCTGGGGACCAGCGTCAAATCACAGGGGGGAGTGTGTAGCAGGGTCCTCAATTTAGTGGGATACACCTGGGGGTAGTGTGACCCAGGTGTGTAATTATGTTAGGGTTCAGACCCCTTTTTGTTATTCGTGGAGGATTGGGTGGTGCGATATTCTCCTTGACCAGTGGGTGTCAGTGTACCTACTGGCTCAGGGTAGAATCACTACCACAGTGCTACCCTTTTTTTCCCTTTCCAGAGATGGTACGGCTGGGGCGGGGAACCCGCCGTGGTGTCGATGGGAGGAGATAAAAGGGGGAGACGCCCTCGCCACGAGGTCGTCTTCGGGGATCATCTCTTCACGCACCCAGGCACCTTAGGCCTGGGTGCGGGCAGTTCAAGGTTCCGGCCTAGGCGCCCTAGGCCTGGCCGGAATGAAGATGGAGTCCATTCCAGGCACCTTCAGCCTGGGGTGAGGTACTATTGAGGAGGCCTGGGACCCGGTGACTCCGACTGGGTCCCGCGAGGGTGAAGTTGCTCCAGGGCGCCCCTTGCGAGGGGACCCGCATCTGAGGTGAGGAGGCTGGGGAGGTCACCCGTCCGAAGACCCGGTGCAGTGTCAACCCGGTGACGGATGTGCCTTCGGTAACTCCCTTGGAGGACATCTTCCCCTGATAGGGGCTACAGCGCAGCGGAGGAGCTCTAATCAAGACTCCTGCAACCCCTGGTCATAGCACAGGGAGTGTAGGGACTAGGAACCTGTACAGTGCCTCGACCTGCTCCCCCATCGTATCATGCCGTTGCATTTGACTTTATGTGGAGATACGCAATAAACCTGAGTTTGGACTTTGATGGGTGTATGGACTCTGTTAATGGGAGCAAAGGGAGATTCTGGCACGGAAGGACTGACCCTCTTAACCAGCACACATTTGGCCCGAGGAAAAGATTGGTACTGGCCTTCACCTCACCCACAGCCATGGGGAGGACATGGGCCGTAGCGCACCTCACTCTGTCGCGTGACATACCCCTAGCTAAAGAGGACGGGGTGAGGCCGCTACACAGGTTTTTGATGCGTACCGGTGCATTTTTGGTAAGTTTTTGATGCAGTCCAGTGCTTTTTTTTCACCCCTCTTTTTTATTAACCATAGATAAGGACAAGTGTGTTCCAGTGCGTTTTTGGTTCATTTAGGTGTGTTCCTGTGCGTTCCAGTGCGTTTATGAAGGGGGGGGTAAAATGTACATGTTGGTGTCCTTATCGAGTTTGTGACACATGTATTTTATTTGTTATGTCTTTGCAAAACAGGTGATTGGTTAACTTTTGTGTTTTTTTTTTTGTGTGTGTGGGGGAAATGTTCCCCTGAAATAATTCTAATGTTGGTAATGTGTGTTGTTTGTTCACTTTGATTTAATTGTCTGCTGCCTTTTTTTTGGCCAAAATTTTCTCAAGATGTTGAGTCTGTAACTGTTTCAAATTGACCATGTTTTTTATTTTGCCTTCCCTTTTGTTTTGTTGACCAATAAAATTTGATGCAAAGTTTTGATGTTTGTTTTGTGTTTTCTTTGCAACAAATGTGACAGCTGATTGGCATGTCAAAACAAAAATGGTGTGATTTGTCTAATCTGGTGCCTTCATGCTAGCATATGCATGGATTGTATTGTGTGCTGCCATGGAGCGTCACCAGGAAATGAAAAATACAGAGTGGTAAGTATTCAATTTTCCCTTTTTACTGCAGTGGTTTTCAGCCTCAGTCCTCAAGTACCCCCAACAGGACATGTTTTGTGAATTTATCTTATCGAGAATTGCTGTCCAAAATACCAAACCATTGACTGTGATTTAAAGCACATGTGCAAGATGAAGGAAAACCTGCAAACATGGCCTGTTGGGGGTACTTGAGAAGCACTGGTTTAGAGCGCTGCACTTAAAAATAGCTCAAGGCCATACAATTCTAATTGTGGGCATTTTGAGGGAAACAAAGTAAGTGTTAGAACCCCTGCGTGTGTTTTTTTTTTTTTAGATTTTTTTTTTTTTTTAGATTTTTTTTTTGTAGTTTGGCCTTTGTGTCTCCTTTTCTTAAAATTGGCTTCACTTCCTGTCACACAGCTAAACAGGAAGTGAAGGTAAAACCCTACCAATGTCTTTTCTTGGGGACACACAGATCAATCTAACTAGTGTCCCCATTAAGCAAATTGCACTCTAGGACTTTGTTGTGTACACCTCAAATCATTGGGTAGTTTGGGGTTTAGTAAAGACAAATCCACTCTGCAGTAAAAGTGTAGCTGCTGAAAATCTGAGGGAAAGTACTGGTGATTGGATGTTGCAATCATGTAAAAGCAAATATGGTGTTTTTTTTTTTTTTTTGCTTGCATGTCCCCCTTAGATATACAGCAAGTGCACTTGTAGTGCAAAGTAGATTTGCCTTTAGTAAATAAACCCCACAGTCCAAAATACCTAATAATTTGGGGTGTACCCCGCAATATGCTGGAGTGCAATGTGCATAATGGGGAAAGTATTTAGACTGACCTGTGTGTCCCCAAGGAAAGACATTGTTAGGGATTTTCCCTCACTTCCTGTGTGGCTATGTGACAGGAAGTGAATTATTTGGAAAGATAAAGTGGCCAAATTATTTAGTTTAACTTTTCAAAGACACATTCCTAAGTTGAATTGTGATGCATGTCAATGGCCCATTTAGACCCTCTTTAATCACTTGAGATCAGCGCTATAACTGATCGATGGCCACAGCATGGTCCTCAATTCCCGGGAGTCCGTCAATAAACGTCCTCCCCTTTGCGCGCGCTGTGGTCACAGAGTCACTGAGACTCGGGTGATGACAGATCCGAGTAAGGGGCCCGATCCCTGCCCTTTACCATGTGATCAGCTGTCAGCAAATGACAGCTGATCAAGTGATGTAAACAAAAGCTGGGTAATGGTTTTTGTTTTCTCCTTGTGCTGACAGCGTGAGCATAAAAAAAGGCAATCACCGGCTTATGTGCAAGGGACATGGGGCCCGAAGAGGAAGAGGCAATTCTGCATCATCTGTGACAATTAGGTGGCACTGGCAGGGGCTACTATCAATGCCCACCACTGGTGCCAATCAGTGGCACCTAGCAGTGCTGCCTATCAGTGCCCATCACTGCCAACTATCATTGCCACTTCTCACTGCCCACCAGTGCCAACTAGCAATGCCACCTCTCAGTGCCCACCCTTGCCACCTTATCGGTGCCCATCAGTGCAGTCTCATCAGTGTACATCAATGAAGAAGAAAAATTACCTTTTTTAAAAATATTAACCAGTTTCCTACCGCCCACCATCAAATGACATCCTTGGCTTTGTGCGGTGACATCTGAATGATGTCTGCAGTTGCAGGCATCATTCAGATATTCGTTTCAGCCGGCGATTCTGTGCACAATAAAAACGATCATAGTGGCAGTTCCGCCGCTTGATCGTTCTTATAGGCGGCGGGAGGGGACATCCCCCCCCTCTTGCCGCCATCCGGTGCTTCTCCGGGCTCTCCCGTGCCATCTTGGGCTCAGAGAACGATTTGGAGATGACTGGTGACCAGATGGTCATCAGTCATCTCTATGACCGTCGGAGGCGCGGGCACGACGTTATGACATCACGCCGTGTTCCCGTGATCTCAGCTGTCAGCATGAGTTTGGTGATTTTTTTGGACCAATATCATGCTTTCCAGCCTGGAGGAGAGATGTGGGGTCTTATTGACCCCACATCTCTCCATAAAGAGGACCTGTCACACACATTCCTATTACAAGGGATGTTTACATTCCTTGTAATAGGAATAAAAGTGATCCAAAAAAAAAGTTAAAAAAAGAGTAATGCCGCGTACACACGATCATTATTCACGGCGGTTTAAAAACCGCCGTGAATAATGACATTTTAAACGAGGGAACAGCTTGTTCCCCACACACGGTCATTTTTCTCGTCATTTTTTAAAATGACGAGAAAAACGATCGTCTATGCCCCCGTCTAAGACCCCCGAAGTCGGAAGAAGACGGCGAGGAAGCCCGGGACCCCCGCTAGCAAAAGAGCTAGCAGAAGATAGCGGGGGCGCCCGGCAGAAAGACCCCCAAAGTCGGAAGAAGATGGCGAGGAAGCCCGGGACCCCCGCTAGCAAAAGAGCTAGCAGAAGATAGCGGGGGCGCCCGGCAGAAAGACCCCCAAAGTCGGAAGAAGACCCCCGGAGCTGCCCAATAAATTACTTTTCAAACCTGTGTTGTCTTTTTTATTCACTTATTTTTCCACCAGGTGAATGGGTAGGGGTACGATGTACCCCATACTCATTCACATAGGGTGGGGGGCCGGCATCTGGGGGCCCCCTTTTTAAAGGGGGCGCCCGGATTCCGAAAAGCCCCCCGCCCGCATACCCCGACAACCAACAGCCAGGGTTGTCGGGAAGAGGCCCTTGTCCCCATCAACATGGGGGCAGGGTGCTTTGGGGTGGGGGGCCGCAGGTCGCCCCCCTGCCCCGAAGCACCAAACCCCCCATGTTGAGGGCATGCGGCCCGGTACGGTTCAGGAGGGAGGGGGGGCCGCTCTCTCGTCCCCCCCTTTTCCCCTGCGGCCTGCCAGGTTGCGTGCTCGGATAAGGATCTGGTTTGGATTTTGAGGGGACCCCCACGCCGTTTTTCGGCTTACGGGGTTCACCTTAAAATCCAGACCAGACCTAAGGGTCCGGTTTGGATTTTGGGGGAACCCCCACGCCGTTTTTCGGCTTAGGGGGTTCACCTTAAAATCCAGACCAGACCTAAGGGCCTGGTATGCTCCTGGAGGGGAACCCCCACGCGTTTTTTTTCATTAAAATTCGGCGTGGAGTTCCCCTTCATGATTCATACCAAACATGGGACAGCGAGGCTGCCGAGGACCAGCGCGATCACATCGCGCTGGACACATTCTCGGCCGGCTAGTCGCCTCTAGGACACGACTTGAGCGGCTGCTTCACGCACTCAGGTCGTGTCCAAGTCGCCTGGCAAAGTCGCGCTGTCCCTGTTTCAGCCGGCACACGAGTCGCCCCGCGAGTCAGATCCGCTTCATCCGACTTCCCGGGCGACCTCTATTCAAATCAATGGGCTCCCATAGGGAACCATTCATTTTCAATAGAGCGCCGCTGACATTTGGATTTACTATAACAGTGCGCCGCTGGTTCCTGCGCCCAGTGAAGGAGTTATCTGGTGCACCAATTAAGGTTAGAACCAGCGCAGCGCACTGTTATTAGTAAATCAGCCCCAATGGGTAATAGGCCTACCTTCAGGTGTGGACACTGGTAAACCCTAATTAAGAAAGTTTACTCCCTATATAACCCCTCCTCCTTCCAGGAGCACATCAGTTTTTTCGCCAGTGTCTAAAGGTGTTGGTCACGAGTGAAGATGTGCTCTGAGGAGCTCCAGGAGGGATCCATGCTGGATTTAAATTCCTCCATAAAAAGAAGCCAGATCCACCACAGTGCCACTGAGGCCTAAATGGATGGTACCTGGGACCTCGTATCCGAAGCACGAGGTTTTGCCTGTAACGCCTCTCTTTGTAGGGCTGGACCCCAGGAAACCAGGGCTTAGGTCTTGTTACATTACCTATTTGCTTCCTGATGGGGTGCTATACATGGCCCAAGGCAGTGGAAATCCCTTTTCAGGGACCCCCGTCCTTGAAGGTTTGGCTAAACACAGCCCACCGTGATGGGTGAAAGCTGGATTTTTTCTGTTAATTCAGAAAAATCCTGCGACGATGATAAGGTAAGGAAGAAACTTAGGTATTTTCAATGTCTATGTATTTCTTCCATTAAGGAAAAGAGATTGTCATGCCTTAAAGTCTCCTCTAGAGGGAGCCTATGCACTTACCATACTCTGTCGTCTTCACTAAGCTCAGTCCGTGCTGGTTGGTACAGCAGGTGGAGGGGATATTCTTACAAGGTAAGATAAAGCCTTTTAAAAATAGTTTTTTCCCCCTCTGATGAGACCACTGGGTCAGGGAGACAGCAGCGCTGCACCCCCCTTATTTACCCCCTCCCTCCGCCGTGGGGGACGCAGAGGTCCCGCTATGTACCACGATAGGATTGTCTGGCTGTTTTTTTGTTTCTCTGCCTCATTGCAGTCTCTGCTCCCCTCCCCCCTCCTCCTTCTCATGTTTGATCAGGGATCCATAGCGCCGCGGTGAAGCGCGGGAAAAAACAATTTTTTAAATGGAAAAAGGGGCGGAATTTTTTCCGGAGGGGGCGGAGCCTAAACACAGTATCGCGAAAATGGGAAACATATAGCCATGTCAGTCTCTCCTCCGCTGCTGAGGAGGAAGCATACACAGAGACACACGAGCTGTGAGACACGTATGGGTTGCACTGGCATTCCTGATTCAGGAAAGACACTCTTTTCAGCACTAGGCTGAAACTTTATAGCGGATTTTAAAGTCATGACTATTTTCAGCGATTTAGTGCAATTTGTATAGCGCCTCTGTTTTTGTACTTAGGACTAGGGATGAGCTTCGTGTTCGAGTCGAACATACGTTCGACTCGAACATCGGCTGTTCGATCGTTCGACGAAGATCGAACGATTTGGGCCGTTCGCGCCAAATTCGAGTGACGCGAACGGCCCACAATGCACTACGCCATCGCAGTGTCATCCAGGCGCTGTGATTGGCCAAGCATGCACTGTGACCCCGCATGCTTGGCCAATCACAGCGCCGGCAGCGAGGAGAGCAATGATTGGCCACAGGCAGGATGCCTGTGGCCAATTATTGCTGAGGGTGTTTAGTACACGCCCCACACTATAAAAGGCCGCCAGCACGGCGGCCTAGTGTAGTGTGTTCCGGAGCAGGGATAGAGCAGCATAGGCAGGGACAGTGACTGTTATTTCTTTCTTGCTTAACCTGGATTCCTTTAGTTTAGGGAAAGAGAAGGATAGGTAGGGAGAGTGTCAGTGTGTTTTGTGCTTGTGCTATAGTGTGCTTAAAAAAAACATTTATTCTAGGGACAGAAAACTGTAGGTAGGGACAGTGTCAGTTTCTTTCACTCTGCAAGTCCTTGTTTCCAGGGACCTGGAAGGACAGTGAGTGAATTGTCCTTGTGCTATATTGTGCTTAAAAAAACATTTATTCTAGGGACAGAAAACTGTAGGTAGGGAGAGTGTCAGTTTCTTTCACTCTGCAAGTCCTTGTTTCCAGGGACCTGTAAGGACGGTGAGTGAATTGTCCTTGTGCTATATTGTGCTTAAAAAAAACATTTATTCTAGGGACAGAAAACTGTAGGTAGGGAGAGTGTCAGTTTATTTCACTCTGCAAGTCCTTGTTTCCAGGGACCTGTAAGGACAGTGAGTGAATTGTCCTTGTGCTATATTGTGCTTAAAAAAAACATTTATTCTAGGGACAGAAAACTGTAGGTAGGGAGAGTGTCAGTTTATTTCACTCTGCAAGTCCTTGTTTCCAGGGACCTGGAAGGACAGTGAGTGAATTGTCCTTGTGCTATATTGTGATTAAAAAAAACATTTTTTCTAGGGACAGAAAACTGTAGGTAGGGAGAGTGTCAGTTTATTTCACTCTGCAAGTCCTTGTTTCCAGGGACCTGGAAGGACAGTGAGTGAATTGTCCTTGTGCTATATTGTGATTAAAAAAAACATTTTTTCTAGGGACAGAAAACTGTAGGTAGGGAGAGTGTCAGTTTATTTCACTCTGCAAGTCCTTGTTTCCAGGGACCTGGAAGGACAGTGAGTGAATTGTCCTTGTGCTATATTGTGATTAAAAAAAACATTTTTTCTAGGGACAGAAAACTGTAGGTAGGGAGAGTGTCAGTTTATTTCACTCTGCAAGTCCTTGTTTCCAGGGACCTGTAAGGACAGTGAGTGAATTGTCCTTGTGCTATATTGTGCTTAAAAAAAATATTTTTTCTAGGGACAGAAAACTGTAGGTAGGGAGAGTGTCAGTTTCTTTCACTGTGAAAGTCCTTGTTTCAAGGGACAGAGAAGGACACCTGAAGGTAGCCCTTATTGCTTTTTTCCCATCTCCCTGCAGGCCATCTATTAGAATGTCTGGAAGGCAAACAAGGAGAGGCAGACAGTCAGGAGGCAATAAAAGAGGGCAAGCAGGCTCTGTGTCTGGGGGCAACAGTGCTGGTCGTGGACGCGGTGCATTGTCATCAGCACATGGCCATGGGACACGCTTGTCCTTCTTTTCGGCAGCTGGACATGTTGAGCCACATCATGCCGAAGACTTGGTAGAGTGGATGACCAAGCCCTCCTCCTCCTCCTCATCCTCTCTCACCCAGGCTCAGGGTACTGGAAAAGCAGCTGCCAAAGCGTCGTCTTCCCTGGTATCAATGTCAGACAAATCATCAGTCACTCCTTCCCTAGACCCACCATGTCCTCCTCCTGAGGAGTCCCCCGAACTGTTTCAGCACAGTGTTGGGTACATGCTCCAGGAGGATGCCCAGCGTTTCGAAGGGTCTGATGATGAAACCCAGCTAGAGGAAGGCAGTAGCGTGAGAGCAGACAGAGGGGATGCTCAAGAAGGACACCAATCTGGCAGTCATGTTCCAGCAGCTGCAGCATACTGCCAGATTGGCTCCAGTGATGAGGAGGGAGGGGATGATGAGGTCACTGACTCCACGTGGGTGCCTAATAGGAGAGAGGAGGAGGAGGAGGATGAGGAGGAGGCACATCTCCAACGAGGCAGGATGCCCTTTGGTGGCCAGCGTAAGGGCAGTACACCGACGGAATCACACCGCAGAGCTCCGCCTGTGCAGGGCGCTGCCTCTGCCCGTCATTCAAAAAGTTCTTTGGTGTGGGCCTTTTTTGAGGCTAGTGCATCAGATCGCACAGCTGCTGTTTGCAACATATGTCTCAAGCGTATATCGCGTGGCCAAAACATCAGCCGCTTGGGTACCACATGCCTGACCAGACATATGTTGACCTGCCATGCAGCTCGTTGGCAAGCCTACCTCAAAGACCCACACCAAAGAACAAAGCGGACCTCTCCTTGCACCGCATCAGCTGGGATCTCCAACCCCACTATAACTTCAGTCCTCTCTGAAACATGCACTGAGAGGAATGAAGGTGTAGAATTAGGTGTGTCACAGCCAAGTACTTGCGCCCACTCTGCTAGCAGTACACCGACGTCCGATTCTAGCAGGCAAATTTCCCTGCCCCAGCTGCTGGACCGTCGAAAGAAGTTCACTCCCAGCCATCCACATGCCCAGCGGTTGAATGCTAGCTTGGCTAAATTGCTAGCGCTTCAACTGCTGCCTTTTCAGTTGGTAGACTCGGCCCCCTTCCGTGAGTTTGTGCAATGTGCGGTTCCTCAGTGGCAGGTTCCCAAACGCCACTTTTTCTCACGGAAGGCTATTCCGGCTCTCTACCGGCATGTGGAAGGCAATGTCTTGGCCTCGCTGGACAGGGCGGTCAGCGGTAAGGTGCATATTACCGCTGACTCATGGTCCAGCAGGCATGGACAGGGACGTTACCTTTCTTTCACGGCCCATTGGGTCACTCTTTTGGCAGCTGGGAAGGATTCAGGACAAGGTGCAGTAGTGTTGGAGGTTGTCCCACCGCCACGCCTCCAAAATGCTACTACTGGTTGTGACACACCTCTCTCCTCCACCCCCTCCTCTTCTTCTTCCTCCATGGCCTCTTCCTGTGGTTTGTCCTATGAACCAGCGGTGCTCCGTAGCCGTTCACGGGGCTACGCAAGTACACAGGCAAAAAGATGCCATGCCGTGCTTGCGCTGGTGTGTTTGGGGGACAGAAGCCACACTGGGGCAGAGGTCCTGTCTGCTCTGCAGGGCCAGGCCGAGAGGTGGTTGACGCCACGCCAGCTTAAGCCAGGAATGGTGGTTTGCGACAATGGCACCAACCTCCTCTCCGCCCTCCGACAGGGACAACTGACCCATGTGCCCTGTGTGGCTCACGTCCTTAACCTGGTGGTGCAGCGCTTCTTGGGCAGGTACCCGGGCTTACAGGATGTCCTGAGGCAGGCCAGGAAAGTCTGTGTGCATTTCCGCAGATCTTATAATGCCAGTGCTCGCCTGGCTGAGCTGCAAAAGGAGTTGAACCTGCCCAAGAACCGCCTTATATGTGACATGCCCACCAGGTGGAACTCAACGTTGGCCATGCTGCAGCGGCTGCACACGCAGCAGAGGGCCATCAATGAGTACCTGTGCGACTACGGCACCAGGACAGGGTCAGGGGAGCTTGGTTTTTTTTCTCCACGCCAGTGGGGCATGATCAGGGATGCATGCACTGTCCTGGCACCATTTGAGGAGGCCACGAGGATGGTGAGCAGTGACAGTGCATGCATCAGTGACACTGTACCTCTTGTCCACCTGTTGGAGCACACGCTGCGTGGAATAATGGACAGGGCACTTGAGGCAGAACAGAGGCAGGAAGAGGAGGACTTCCTTGCCTCTCAAGGCCCCCTTTACCCAGACAGTGTTCCTTCTGTCCCACCCATCGCACAGGAAGAGGAGGAGGAGGAGGAGGAGGAGGATTGTGTCAGCATGGAGGTGGAGGCTGGCACTCAGCATCATCAGCAGCAGTCTTTTAGGGATGATTTACAGTCCCAAGAAACCAGTGGACTTGTACGTGGCTGGGAGGAGGTGGCTGCGGATCATGTCGTCCTTAGTGACCCAGAGGACTCCGGAGCGAATGCCTCAGCAAACCTACGCTGCATGGCCTCCCTGATCCTGCAAAGTCTGCGGAAGGATCCTCGTATTCTTCGGATCAAGGAGAGGGACCATTACTGGCTGGCCACTCTCCTTGATCCACGGTACAAGGGTAAGGTTGCGGACCTTATGTTACCGTCGCAGAGGGAGCAGAGGATGAGACAACTCCGGGAGGCCTTGCAGAAAGGTCTGTGCAACGCGTTCCCAGAGACTGGGAGGTTGCAAACTCCTGGTCCTGGACAACGAGTTGCTGAGGCTTCGGCCAGTCAAAGAAGGAGCGGTGGGGAAGGTGGCCGTCTGACCGATGCGTTCAGACAATTCTTTAGTCCGCAGCCCCAAAGTATGATCGGTTCCAGCAACCATCGCCAGCGTCTGATAAACATGGTGCAGGAATATCTAGGGGCAAGGTCAGACTTGGACACCTTCCCACCGAAAATCCTCTGGCTTACTGGGTCTTGAGGATGGATCACTGGCCAGAGCTTGCACAGTATGCAATTGAGCTACTGGCCTGTCCTGCATCCAGCGTTCTTTCGGAACGCACATTCAGTGCTGCTGGAGGATTTGTCACGGATCACAGGGTGCGCCTGTCCACCGACTCGGTTGATCGACTGACTTTCATCAAGATGAACCAGTCTTGGATCACCACCAGCTACCACACACCTGATGCTGATATAACAGACTAATTGATTTTAACATGTCACATCCCTTCAAGACTGATGCTGATGCTGAGTGCCTGTGCTGTTATGTTGACTGGCTATCCTCCTCCTCCGAGTCCTCAATGATACGATTGATGATGATAGCTTGGAAGATCATTTTTGTTTATGGGTGCCGCCACCAGTGCCTAACGCCCAATTTTTCAGCCCCTGTTTAACAGGGGCGTGTAATTACAATTTTTGAAGCAATACTTTGCAACAGGGCTCATTGCTGTGCTCCAAGTACAGTATCTGTGAGGAGTTGCAGTGTTGTGCCACCAGTGCCTAAGGCCCAATTTTTCAGCCCCTGTTTAACAGGGGCGTGTCATTACAATTTTTGAAGCAATACTTTGCAACAGGGCTCATTGCTGTGCTCCAAGTACAGTATCTGTGAGGGGTTGCAGTGTTGTGCCACCAGTGCCTAAGGCCCAATTTTTCAGCCCCTGTTCAACAGGGGCATGTAATTACAATTCTTGATCTAATAATTCACAGCAGGGCCCATTGCTGCACCCACCAAGAGTAACTGTCAGGGCTTACAGTGTTGTGGCACCAGCACCACCATCAAAGGCCCAATTTTTACTACCACTGTTCAACAATTATATGTAATTAAAATTCCTGATATAATAGTTGACAGCAGGGCGTTCCAGCACCAACCAAGAGTAACTGTGAGTGCTTACAGTGTTGTGCCAACACCAACAACTAAGGGGCCTATTTCTGCAGAGTATATACGGCAGGTCCCTACTTTCAAACATCCAACTTACAAACGACTCCTACTTGCAAACGCAAGAAGACAACAGGAAGTGAGAGGAAATCTACCACTAGGAAGGAAAATTCTCTCCTGTAAGAATAAATATGGGAGAAAGGTGTCTCCTCTGTACTGATGCTTTATCAGCAATCCTTGTTTCAAGAAAAAGACCACATTTCAAAAAGAGTTGTCATTGGGACGGAAAGTGAGGTGAAATGTTCTGAACAGGGGCACAGACAGCAAAACAAATGTTACAGGGGTGATAACCCTTACCTATGTTTTCCAAAAAGTTTAAAAATAGATTTTTGGTCTGGAGCTACACTTCAACAATGTACCTGTTCAAAATTACAAACAGACTCTACATAAGAACAAACCTACAGTCCCTGTCTTGTATGCACCGCCTGTATAGGGCTGTTCAGAGTATATAGGGCCTTTTTTATTTTATGTGCGGGGTTCCCCTTAATATCCATACAAGACCCAAAGGGGCTGGTAATGGGCTGGGGTAGGGGGGGGGTCATGGGGTAGCTATGCCATTTTTCTTAAAGAATTTCATCCATATTACCGGGACCAGACATTACATTAAAGCCGCAAGCAGTTTTAAATGGCTTTTTTTTCCTTTAGAAGTGTCATTTTGTGCAGGGACAGTTCTAAACACGGGAAACACGTGGCACTTCACAGGCATACTTTAGACACCCCCCAGGTACGATATTTAAAGGAATATTTGACTTTTTTTTTTTCACTTTATGCATCATTAAAATGACTGCTCCCGAAAAACGACCGTTTTTAAAACTTCTTTTTGCATTGATACATGTCCCCTGGTGCAGAACCCGGGTTCCCAAACCCTTTTTAGGACAATAACATGCATAATAGTTGTTATAATTAGCACTTTAGAATTCGAACGTTCGCATCCATTGTATTTAATAGGGTTCTAATGTTCGTTCGAACTTTCGGTCCGTTCGCGGGTTCTGGTGCGAACCGAACCCGGGGGTGTTCGGCTCATCACTACTTAGGACTATGCCTACCAAAAAAGACACCTCAAAGGCCAAAAAAGCAAAGATTTCACCCCCAGGCATTGAGACTTCTAGCTGTAATTCCATGCTGTCATTCTCGCCTGAATTACCAATTATGGCAACACAGGGTGAGCCATTGGAACAAATTGATGGTGCAACTGCCTCTCACATCTCAGCACCTAGATATGTGACTGAAGATGCCCTCTCCTCCCTCCAGGGTATGGAAGAAAGATTAGCGGCTTTAATCGCATCCTCTATTTAGAGTGATAAGAAACGTACTAGCCCTTCCCCCACTTTAGCTTTACTAGGGGAACAGTGGACTCACGATGAGGTGTTACCCTCAATCGATCAGGAAGAAAGACAAACCGATGATTCTTCCTTGGAGGAGACAACGGTAGATGAACCTTTTTCAGCTTCCCAAACTGAGAAATTGCTGATACAATCTCTTACAGAAATGGTTCGCTCCACCTTCATGCTGCCTCTAACAGAGTCTCATGAAAACCCGGCCTCTTCCTTAGGTTCTTTGAAACCTTCCCATGCTTTGCATGCATTTCCAGCACATGCATTGCTAGAACAGCTTATTTTTCCGGAATGGGATCATCCGGATAAACATTTTCTCCCTCCTAAGAGTTTTGCAAATCGCTATCCTCTGGAGGAAAGATTCTCCAAAAGATGGAAAGTACCAGCAGTTGACGCTGCAATTTCCAATGTGAATAATAACTTGACTTGTCCTGTAGACAATGCACAAATGCTTAAGGATCCAACAGATAAGAAGTTGGAATTCCTGCTAAAATCTGCCTTTTCCATAGCAGGTGCCGTCACTCAGCCAGCAGTCGCCGCAACAGGCGTCTGCCAATCCCTAAAGGACCAATTTAAATTGGCCCTTAGAGAACTTCCTACACAACAAGCTCGGGATTTGGCTGAACTACCTAAGGCATTATGTTTTGCCATAGATGCCATTAAAGATTCCATTCACCAGGCATCCCGCCTTACGCTTATGCTTGTACATATGCGCAGGATCCTGTGGCTAAAGAATTGGTCAGCTGAAACACCATGTAAGAACCTCCTAACTAGGTTTCCCTTCCATGGGGAGCGACTTTTCGGAGAGGACTTGGATAAATATATCAAGACAATTTCTAGTGGGAAAAGCACGCTTTTACCCGTCAAAAGAAAATACAAATGCCCTTCATTTAAACGGGCCCTTTCCCCTGCGCCAAGGGCTTCCGCCTCTAAGCAGTGGCGACGGCCTCCGCCGTCAGACTCTAGAGGAAGACCTCAGAGTCAGACCCAGGCTCAAAAGAAGCCCTGGGGTAGGAAATCTGCAAAACAGAATCCTAAAGCCTCGTCATGAAGAGGCAACCCCCCTCACCAAGGTGGGGGGGAAGACTTCTGCACTTTTCAGAAGTCTGGAAAAAGGAAATTCAGGACACATGGGTCATCTCCACGGTAACGCTGGGATACAAGCTGGAATTCCGGAACTTTCTACCATCTCGTTTCCTAAGATCAAGCATACCCAAGGATCCAGAGAAGAAACAATCTCTGTTTCAAGCACTAGACCGATTAAGATCTCAAGGGGTGATCATACAGATCCCCACAAGGGAACAAGGTCTAGGGTTTTATTCAAATCTTTTCATGGTACCAAAACCAAATGGAGACATCAGACCCATTCTAGATCTAAGAAAGCTAAATCAATTCCTGAAGATCCGCTCCTTTCGCATGGAGACAATCAGATCAGTAGTTTCTATCCTTCTAGGAGGAGAACTTCTCGCGTCAATCGACATCAGGGATGCATATCTGCATATCCCTATATTCCCTGCTCATCAAAAATTTCTGCGGTCCGAATTAGAACAACAGCATTTCCAGTTTGTAGCCCTGCCCTTCGGGCTAGCCACAGCACCCCGGGTGTTCACCAAGGTGCTGGCCCCACCTCTAGCCAGGTTAAGGGCACAGGGCATAACAATCATAGCGTACCTAGACGATCTATTACTTATAGATCAATCAGTGATTCGCTTGGAGCAAGCTGTACGCACTACAACCGACTATCTGAAAGCATTGGGTTGGATTCTCAATCTGGAGAAATCTTCCTTAATACCGCTAAAAAGACTGGAGTACTTGGGTCTGATCATAGACACAGCCCAGGAAAAGGTGATCTTGCCTCTAGCAAAGATCAACTCCATAAAATAATTGGTACAGGGGGTCAGGTCAAACGGCAATCCCTCCATTCGCCTCTGCATGAGGTTACTAGGAACCATGGTGGCTTCATTCGAAGCAGTTCCTTATGCCCAATTCCATTCAAGACTGTTGCAAAACAGTATCCTGTCTGCTTGGAACAAAACAATTCAAGCCTTAGACTCGCCAATGCGGCTGTCCCCAAGAGTGGCCCAAAGCCTCACTTGGTGGTTACTAACCCAGAATCTGCTGAAGGGAAAATCCTTCAGACCAGTTATCTGGAGGGTCGTAACGACGGATGCCAGCCTATCAGGCTGGGGAGCAGTACTAGAAAGGACAACTGTCCAGGGACAATGGTCAAGGACTGAAAGAGGCTTTCCCATCAATATCCTAGAGATTCGGGCAGTACGTCTGGCTCTAAAGGCCTGGACTTCCAGGCTACAGAATTGCCCTGTCAGGATTCAATCCGACAATGCCACAGCTGTGGCCTATATCAATCACCAAGGGGGCACCAAGAGTCTCTCAGCGCAGAGAGAGGTGAACCATATTCTAACTTGGGCAGAAAGGAATGTTCCTTGCCTTTCCGCAATATTCATTCCGGGAGTAGAGAATTGGCAGGCGGACTATTTAAGTCGCCAGCAGTTATTCCCAGGGGAATGGTCGCTTCACCCCGACGTATTTCGGGCTGTTTGCCAAAGATGGGGGACTCCGGACGTAGATCTCCTAGCATCCAGATTCAACACGAAGTTGGTCAACTTTGTGGCCAGAACAAGGGATCCATTCGCATGTGGAACGGATGCGTTGGTGACCTCATGGGATCAGTTCTCACTGATATATGCATTTCCCCCCCCATCCAGTTGCTGCCTCGACTTCTTTGCAGAATCAAGCTGGAAAGGAAGCCGATTATTCTGGTAGCACCAGCATGGCCCAGAAGGTCATTGTTCTGTCTCAACTACAAAGCAATAAAGTTCATCTCCAGGTTTAAGTAGGCATTACTCAAGCTGGTTTGATATTCATCCCTTGCATCGATACAGGCAGTTTAACTCAATGAATAAACTCACAGTTAGGACGACAGACGATGAATCCTTTCGAATGTTCCGTTTAATGATGGATATTCATAGGTAGAAAAACGTTGCAGTTGTAAGCCACATGTAAGATATTTAGCATTGAAGAAATACAGGAGTAATGAGAGAGAGTCAGGAAGTGGAGGAGACATATAAAGAACTACGGTGAGAGAGAGAGTTCAGCTGGAAAGAAGGGGACAGATCTTAAAGACACAGAGCAAGAATAATCACATAGTGTAACACAACACTCCCCGTCTGAAATCTTTAGATTTCATAACCTTAAACTAATATATATATTTTCAATAAGTCCAATACTGATAAATGTCCTGGAACCTGTAATGAAAAACATGCAACAAGCAAATAATAAACGTAAGTTCAACAGGATGAAGAACATAAAGTCACAGTATGATGTCTTCAAATAATTCCAAAGTTCTGAGTAGAACCTGTAGATGGCAGCAATGTACTCCCCGCCGTGCCAACAGCATGGCTAGTCCTTGCACAAGTCACTCACCTGGCAAAAGGAGTACTAACTCTGTAATTGGTCGACTAAAGGTTCGTGTCGATCCTCCCTTGGTTACCTTGACTTCCACCTTCCGGACTTTGTTATCGTCGCTGGGCATAACTTTAGTAATAAGACCCATAGGCCACTCATTCCGACAAACTTCCTTGTCTTTTAGAAGGATGAGGTCTCCAACCTTAAGATTCAGCTTAGATGCTTGCCATTTGTTACGACCTTGAAGGTGGTGAAGATACTTTTTCTTCCAGCGATGCCAGAACACATTGGCTAGATGCTGCACCTGCTTCCATCGATGCCTGTAATGGTGTGACCGCAGCTTCTGTTTTGTACTTACAGAAGTGTGGAGTGAGGTGTTCACAGTTCTTATTTTCTTATCATCTTCAGGGTTTACTAGCCCATAGGTGGTGTCAATAGGGAGTAAGTAAGAGTCCTCACACAGAAACCTTGGAGGTGACAGCCATAGGCTGTCCTGAAGAGCAGCAGGTGACACGGCTCTGGTCCCACAGTCAGCTGGGTTGAGTTCAGTGGGAACGTGATGCCATTGACTTGGTAGAGAGAATCTCTTGATACGTTCAACCCTGTTGCTGACGTACACATAAAATTGTTTTGTTTGGTTGTTTATGTAACCAAGTACTACCTTACTGTCTGTATAGAAGGTGAAAGAATCAATTGTAGTGTCCATTTCACTTCGTATGACCTCTGCAATTTCTACTGCTAGCACGGCTGCACAAAGTTCAAGTCTTGGTATGGTATGTGCAGGCTTGGGAGTGAGTTTTGCCTTGCCTAGGACAAAACTACAGTGTGATTCTCCATTCAGTTCAGAGGTCTTCAAATAGGCTACTGCAGCAATAGCTTCAACTGATGCATCAGAGAAAATATGAATCTCTCTCCGGTTAGCAGTTGAAATGGAACCCGGAACATAGCAACGGGGAATCTGAAGTTTTTCTAGTGACTTCAAAGAATATCTCCACCTTTCCCACTTGTGGTGATTCTCACTAGGCAAGGGAGTATCCCAGTCTATGTTCTCAGTAGACAACTGTCTTAGTAAAATCTTACCTTGAATGGTAACTGGAGCAAGGAAACCCAGTGGGTCATAGATGCTATTCACCACGGACAGGACTCCTCTCTTAGTGAAGGGTTTGTCACAAATTGACACTTGGAAGGTGAATTTGTCTTGCTTGATGTTCCACAACAAACCCAGACTTCGCTGTACAGGAGGCACATCTGTACCTAAGTCAAGATTTTTTAGACTAGTGGCATAGTCCTCAGAGTGAAAGGCATTCATAAGTTCCTGGCTGTTGGATATAATCTTGTGTAGTCTAAGGTTTGCTACAGACAGCATCTCCATGGTTCTGGTGAGAAGATCAATTGCTTCTTTAGCAGTTGGAACGGACTTAAGTGCGTCGTCAACGTAGAAGTTTCTTTCAACAAATTGACGGGCATCAGATCCATATTCAACTTCTCCAGTCTGAGCTGTTCTCCTTAGCCCATAAGTTGCCACTGCTGGGGAAGGACTGTTACCGAAGACATGTACCTTCATGCGATAATCTATAACTTCCTTGTTGAGGTCATTGTCCTTGTGCCATAGAAACCTGAGGTAGTTTCTGTTGTCTTCTCTGACGATGAAGCAGTGAAACATCTGTTGAATGTCGGCCATTACTGCTACAGGCTCTTGTCTGAAACGAATCAAGACTCCTATTAGACTATTGTTCAAGTTGGGTCCAGTAAGGAGCATGTTGTTAAGAGAAACACCTTTGTGCTGAGCACTGGAATCAAAGACAACTCTGACTTGGTCTGGTTTGCGTGGGTGATACACGCCAAAGGATGGAAGGTACCAGCATTCTTCTCCCTCCTTTAGTGGGGGAGCAGGCTCTGCATGATCTCTGTCAAATACATTTTGCATAAAGTCCACAAAGTGCTTTTGCATCTCTGGTTTCCTGCTTAAGTTTCGCTTTAAGGAGGAGAATCTACTGATGGCCTGCTGTAAGTTGTTGGGCAATCTCTCTCTTGGGAGACGAAAGGGTAGGGGTGCTACCCAGTTATTGGAGTCATCTTGAAAGAACTCATTGTCCATTACCTTGATGAATTCTTTGTCTTCCATTGAAGGAGCCAGTATGTCATCTTTACTGGTTGCATTAAACACTGTAGAGCCGAAGTCGCCATCATGGCAGGAGAAAGGGCTTGCGTCACCTGAGATACCATGTTGCCATTCGTGGCTGGCTATCTTCTCTTTCACCCAGTAGTGATGTGGGCATGGCTCAAAGTAAGTGTTACGGCCATTTGGCAGAACATTTGTCTTGAATGACGAAATGTTGGTAGGTCTTTTCATTTTGCCTATGCAGACATTGCCTATGATGACCCACCCTAGATCCGTGCGCTGGGCAAATGGGGCATCTGGGGGTCCACTGACTTGTCTGTGTACCTTGTGAACTCTTAAGCCCTGTACACACGATCAGATATCCTATGGATTTTCGTCTGATGGATTTGTCCATCAGTCTTGCCCACACACCATCAGTCAAAAAACCGACCGTTCCAAACGTGGTGACGTAAAACACTCCGATGAGCTGAGAAAAATGAAATTCAATGCTACTGAGCATCTGTCGACTTGATTCTGAGCATGCTTGGGTTTTTTATCTGATGGATTTCCCCACAGACGATCGGAAATTGCTATCGGTTTTTTATCCATCAGATAATTTTTAAAACATGTTCTATTTTTTAAAACCGATGGAAAAAAGACTGATGGGTCCCATACACGATCGGTTTGTCTGATGAAAACAATCCATCAGACGGTTTTCATCAGTCAAACTGATCGTGTACAGGGCTTAAGAATGTCTCTTCCTAACAGAAGAAGGATCTGAGCATCTTTGTCAAGCGGCGGTATCTCATTTGCTATTAACTTGAGGTGAGGGTGATGGAAAGCAGCAGCTGGAGTAGGGATTTATTCCCTGTTAGCAGGTATCTGATTGCACTCAACAAGTGTAGGTAAGGGTAATTGCAAGTTACCTTTGAGAGAAGATACCATGAGTCCATGAGCCCTTCTTTCAGAAACCTCTATAGTTCCACTACAGGTACCCAAGCTGTAAGGATGAGCTTCGCCTTTTATTTCAAATAGATTGAACAATTCCGATTTTGCAAGTGATCGATTGCTCTGATCGTCTAAGATAGCATATAACTTTAGAGACTTTTCTGGTTGATCCTTGTGGTATATGTTCACCAAGCATATCTTAGCACAGGACTTACCACAGCGGTCTTCTCCACAAACTTCAGTGCAGGATGAAGAAATGATGGTAGAATTAGGCACTTGGTCTGTATTCTCCCCGCCATGCGTTAACCTGGGAGGAGTGTTAGCAGGTTGTGCAGAGCTGGGCTCAAGAGGATGAAGGGCTTGCACATGTTCTTCAGAGCCACACTCTATGCACTTGATGGACACATTACAGTCCCTTGCAAAATGTTTTGTAGAAGCACAGCACCTGAAACATACCCTAAATGTCTTTAAAAGCTCCTTGCGCTCTTCCAGAGGCTTTTTCCTAAAGCCAATACATTTATTGAGGGGGTGTGGCTTCTTGTGTATGGGACACTCTCTGTTTGGGTTTTCAATCTTCCTACTCTGTTTGTTCGTGGCCAGAACTGTGGTAGGAGTGGGAAGGATGTCAGTCTTTTTCACGGACACTGGGCCTCTATGGTTTCTATAGTTGCCCTGAAGACTGGTACTCTTAGGAAAGGGTGAGAAGAGGCTGTACTCACCGTAGGAAAAACTTGGATCGTTCTTGGTCTCTGCAATTTTCCTGATGAATTCACAGAAGAAAGAGAATGGAGGGAAGGAAACCTTGTTCTCTCTTTTGTATGATGACCCTAGTGCAGTCCATTTCTCTTGAAAACCATACGGGAGCTTGGAGACAATTGGGTTTACCCCTCTTGGAGTGTCAAGGTAACTGAGTCCAGGTAGTTTTGGGTCTGTCTTGGCTAGCTGAAGCTCAAGGAGAAGGTCACTCAGTCTCTGGAACTCCTTGTTGTCCTTACCGGATATCTTTGGGAAAGTTTCCAGACGCATGAACAAAGCATTTTCTATAGCTTCTGGACTGCCATAACTTTGCTCTAGTCGCTCCCATGCAGCTGTGAGGCCTGCAGTAGGATTGTCCATGAAAACCGATCTTAATGGCTTAACACGTGCAGCAGATAGAGGACCAAGCCATTTGATCAGCAGATTCAATTCTTGATCAGCTGTAATGCCAATATTGCTGATTGTAGTTCTGAAGGCACATTTCCAACTTCTGTAGTTCTCAGGTTGGTCATCAAAACTTGTAAGACCAGTCTTTGTGAGCTCTCTGCAAAGCATGTACCTCACAAACTCTTCTGTCTCAGTTGTCTCTGCCTTTATGTGAGATGCTGTTGGCTGTATGGTGCTGATTGCGTTATCTTTGACATTGTTGTTAAAGGACACAGGGAAATATGGTGCAGCAGATGCATCCAGGTGAGTTGCTTGCTTGAAGTCAGTTGTTCCAATGGTACATTGATTCAAGGCTGTACCGATGACTGGAGATTGATGACTTGCTTGAAGCTTGCGCTGATGCTCTGTGACGTATGAAGGCAGGCAAGGTAGGCAGGTAGGAAATGCAGTGGAGTGATTTTGAGTGCAGGAAGTTGCTGGAACCTCTTTAACTTGAAGCTGTGAAGGAGTCTCTATGTAGTCGGGAGCATTGGAGACAATGGAGTGTGCACTGCAGTGGCTTAGGACATAGTCTTTAGTGCGTTTGAGGGGGTCTTCCATATCTGCTATGTTTAGGTTAATGCTGTCTTTCTCACTTGCACCTTCGTCTGCACTGATAGCTTGCTGTAGGACCCTTAGCTTTGCCATAGCTGCGTCATGTTTACACTGTTCATTTAAGGTTTCCATTGTTGCTCTTTGACGTGCTGACTGCGCTTCCAACTCTGCTCTCTGAGCTTCCAACTCTGCTCTTTGACGTACTGACTGCGCTTCCAACTCTGCTCTTTTTTCTGCATATGCCACCTGCACTTTGCTGGCTTCCACTTCAGCGCGGGCATTAATAAGTCGCTCACTGAGTGTTGAGTATCTTGAACTATGGGATCTTGACGAGTTTTTAGAACGTCTGGTGGAAACAGATCTGTGAGATGCAGTGTCCTGTAACAGCTTTATTTTTGCTTCTGCCTTTAATCTGGTTTGCTGGATAAAACTGTCTTTCAATATTGAGAGCATTGACGCGCTTTAATTGCATCATCGCATTTTCTGACTTCATGTTTTGTAAGACATTAGTGAATTTGATGCTGGTGAGTGAGAGAGAGAGTTCAGCTGGAAAGAAGGGGACAGATCTTAAAGACACAGAGCAAGAATAATCACATAGTGTAACACAACAGTCATGGTATACAGAAATCGTAAAGATGGCAGTGGAGGGCCCATGGTCCCTCCCACTACGGTCAGATCTGCTCTCTCAGGGACCGATATTCCATCCTTCCTTACGGTCTCTAAATTTAACGGCTTGGCTGTTGAAACCCACATTCTAAAGAAATGTGGGCTTTCCGGGTCAGTTATCTCCACCCTGATCAATGCCAGGAAGCCAGCTTCCAGAACTATATATTATAGAGTCTGGAAGGCTTATGTTTCCTGGTGTGAATCCAAGGGTTGGCACCCTCGGAGATATATCATAGGCAGAATTCTTGCCTTTCTACAATTAGGGGTAGAGATGAAGTTGGCCTTAAGTACTATTAAAGGCCAAGTCTCAGCTTTATCGGTCTTATTTCAAAGACCACTTGCTACTCATTCTTTAGTCCGGGGCTTTATACAAGGAGTAACGCGGCTTAATACGCCCGTCAAACCTCCCTTGAATCCCTGGAACTTAAACTTAGTTTTGTCTGTGTTACAAAAACAGCCATTTAAACCGATACAACATATACCCTTAGTCCTTCTGCCAAGGTATTTTTGGTTGCTATATCCTCAGCAAGGAGGGTATCAGAGTTGGCTGCTCTTTCTTGTAAAGAGCCGTATTTAATTTTTCATAAGGACAGAGTGGTACTACGCCCTCGTCCAGGCTTTTTGCCAAAAGTAATTTCAGGTTTTCACCTGAACCAAGATATTGTCCTGCCATCGTTTTTTCCATAACCATGTTCCAGGGAAGAAAAGTCACTACATTGTCTTGATGTGGTGAGAGCAGTGAAAATCTATTTAAAGAAAACTGCTCAGATTCGTAAGACTGATGTCTTATTTATTATGCCGGAGGGTCCTAAGAAGGGACAGGCAGCGTCGAAATCCACTGTCGCTAAGTGGATTCGGCAAGTGATAATTCAAACTTATGATTTAAGGGGCAAGATTCCCCCGTTTCGAGTTAAGGTGCACTCTACCAGGTCTAGGGGTGCAACGGATCAAAAAACTCACGGATCGGATCGATCCTCAGATCAGGGGTCACGGATCGGATCATTTTCGGATCGGCAAAAAAAAAAAAAAATTACTAATATCCACGTAATTTCCCCCTCACTGTAATATCCATAATCTTCTCCCCCTGCAATATCCACAATCTTCTCCCCCTGCAATAGCCACAATCTTCTCCCCCTGCAATAGCCACAATCTTCTCCCCCTGCAATAGCCACAATCTTCTCCCCCTGCAATAGCCACAATCTTCTCCCCCTGTAATATCCACAATCATCTCCCCCACTTACCTTACTCTCCCGCCGGCCAGTTCAGTCCCACGAGCAGCGAGGGTGAGGGGTGATGACGTCAGCACGCACAAGGCGGCCGCCGCCGCCGGGTGTACCAAGATGACCGCGGCTCCGGAGCTAGGCCGAAGCCGCGGCCTTTCCTAAGGCTGAGGCCGCGGATCGCGGTGTGTGCCGATCCAAATGGGGTGACCCGTTCGGATCACGGATCGTCACCGATC
Source organism: Rana muscosa (assembly GCA_029206835.1). Taxonomy (NCBI): domain Eukaryota; kingdom Metazoa; phylum Chordata; class Amphibia; order Anura; family Ranidae; genus Rana; species Rana muscosa. The sequence goes on along the minus strand of JARGYO010005626.1, from coordinate 72,272,807 downwards.
CGTTGCACCACTAACCAGGTCAGTTAGTGCTTCTTGGGCAGTGCGTCATCAGGCCTCCATGGCTCAGATCTGTAATGCCCCATACACATGATAATTTTTCATGCCATTAAAAAAAATGGCCATTAAAAATGATCGTGTGTATGCGAGCATTTTTAACGACGTGAAAAACAGGCATTAAAAATTTCGAACATGCTCTCTTTTTTCACGTCGTTTTTCATGTAGTTTTTTTTAACGACGTGAAAAAAAATGCGCATGCTCAGAATCAAGTATGAGACGGGAGCGCTCGTTCTGGTAAAACTAGCGTTCGTAATGGAGATAGCACATTCGTCATGCTGTAACGGACTGAAAAGCACTAGACTGAAAAGAGCGAATCGTCTCTCAACAAACTTTACTAACATGAAGGGTGGCGCCATTCGAACGGAACTTCCCCTTTATAGTGCCGTCGTACGTGGTGTACGTCACTGCGCTTTTCTTGAACATTTTTTAAAATGATGGTGTGTACGCAAGACAGGCTTGAGAGGAAACAAGAAAAAAAATGACGAGAAAAACGTCAGTTTTAAAAATGACATTAAAAATGATCGTGTGTATGGGGCATAAGGCCGCAACTTGGTCTTCAGTGCATACATTCACAAAATTTTATCAGGTGGATGTAAGGAGGTATGAGGATATCGCCTTCGGGTGCAGTGTGCTGCAAGCAGCAGTGTAGATCCTCAAGTCTGGGTGTACCCTGCGGGTTGTTTCTCCCACCCCTCAAGTGGCATTGCTATGGGACGTCCCATTAAGTAATTACTTAAGGCTCTGTGTCCCATGATGTACGATAAAGAAAATAGGATTTTTATTACAGCTTACCTGTAAAATCCTTTTCTTGGAGTACATCATGGGACACAGAGGTCCCTCCCCTCTTTTGGGATTTAGACATATAGCTTTGCTACAAAAACTGATGTGCTCCTGGAAGGAGGAGGGGTTATATAGGGAGTAAACTTCCTTAACCACTTGACCACTGGGCACTTAAACCCCCTTAATAACCAGACCAATTTTCAGCTTTCGGTGCTCTCACATTTTGAATGACAATTACTCAGTCATACAACACTGTACCCATATGAAATTTTTGTCCTTTTTTTCACACAAATAGAGCTTTCTTTTGGTGGTATTTAATCACTGTTGGGTTTTTTATTTTTTGCGCTATAAGAGAAAAAAGACTGAAAATTTTGTAAAAAAATGATTTTTTTTTCGTTTCTGTTATAAAATTTTGCAAATTACTATTTTTTCTTCATAAATTTTGGCCAAAATTTATACTGCTACATATCTTTGGTAAAAATAAGTACAAATTGGTGTATATTATTTGGTCTTTGTGAAAGTTATAGAGTCCACAAGCTATGGTGCCAATATCTGAAAATTGATCACACCTGAAGTACTGACGGCCTATCTCAATTCTTGAGACCCTAACATGCCAGAAAAGTACAAATACCCCCAAATGACCCCTTTTTGGAAAGAAGACATTCCAAGGTATTCAGAAAGAGGCATTGTGAGTTTTTTGAAGTTGTCATTTTTTCCCACAATTCTTTGCAAAATCAAGATTTTTTTTTTCTCTTTTTTTTTTTCACAAAATTGTCATATTAGCAGGTTATTTCTCACACACAGCATATGCATTCCACAAATTACACCCCAAAACACATTCTGCTATTACTCCCGAGTATGGCGATACCACATGTGTGAGACTTTTACACAGCGTGGCCACATACAGAGGCCCAACATGCAGGGAGCACCTTCAGGCGTTCTGGAGCACCGAGGCCAATTCTGACATTTCTCTCCTACATGTAAAAATCATCATTTATTTGCTAGAAAATTACATAGAACCCCAAAACATTATATATGTTTTTTTAGCAAAGACCTTAGAGAATATAATGGTGGTTGTTGCAACTTTTTATCTCGCACGATATTTGCGCAGCAATTTTTTTAACGCGTTTTTTACGGAAAAAAAATGTTTTGTGCTTAAAAAAAACAGTAAAGTTAGCCCAATGTTTTTGCATAATGTGAAAGATGAAGTTACGCCGAGTAAATAGATACCTAACATGTCGCCCTTAAAAATTGCACACACTCGTGGAATGGCGCCAAACTTCGCTACTTAAAAAATCCCCAAAGGCGACGCTTTAAATATTTTTACTGGTTACATGTTTTGAGTTACAGAGGAGGTCTAGGGCCAAAATGATTGCTCTCGCTCTAACGTTCGCAGAGATACCTCACATGTGTGGTTTGAAAACCGTTTTCATATGTGGGCGGGACTTACGTATGCGTTCGCTTCTGTATGCGAGCTCACGGGGACAGGGGCGCTTTAAAAAAAAAAAAAAATTGTATTCTTCATTTTACTTTATTTATTTTAGTTTGACATGTTTTTCCGCCCTAAACATTTTTTTGATCACTTTTATACCTATTACAAGGAACGTAAACATCCCTTGTAATAGGAATATGGCATGACAGGTCCTCTTTACAGTGAGATATGGGGGGGGGGGGGGGTGTCAATAAGACCCCACATCTCACCTCTAGGCTGGGAAGCCTGAAAAAAATACAAAAAATAAAAAAAACAACAATCCTGGCTTTGATCGTAGCGGTGAGTCGGTAGAAGCACCGGAGGGCGGCGGGGGGGGACATCCCCTCTCGCCTCCCGTAAGAATGATCAAGCGGCGGAACAGCCGCTATGATTGTTGTTATGGTGCAGGGAATCGCCGGCTGAAAAAGCTGATATCTGAATGATGCCTGTAGCTGCTCCCATCATTCAGATATCCCCGCACAAAGTCAAGGACGTCATATGACGGCCGGAGGGCGGGAAGTGGTTATTGCAGAGTATTGCCGGGCATTGCGGAGTATTGCCGGGCATTGCGGAGTATTGCCGGGCATTGCGGAGTATTGCCGGGCATTGCGGAGTATTGCGGACTATGGCAGGGTATTGCGGACTATGGCAGGGTATTGCGGTGTATGGCAGGGTATTGCGGTGTATGGCAGGGTATTGCACGGGTATTGCACAGGGTATTGTGGAGGGTATTGCACAGGGTATTGTGGAGGGTATTGCAGAGTATTGTGGAGGGTATTGCAGAGTATTGTGGCGGGTATTGCAGAGTATTGTGGCGGGTATTGCAGAGTATTGTGGCGGGTATTGCAGAGTATTGTGGCGGGTATTGCAGAGTATTGTGGCGGGTATTGCAGAGTATTGTGGCGGGTATTGCAGAGTATTGTGGCGGGTATTGCAGAGTATTTCGCAGGGTATTGCAGAGTATTTCGCAGGGTATTGCAGAGTATTTCGCAGGGTATTGCAGAGTATTTCGCAGGGTATTGCAGAGTATTTCGCAGGGTATTGCAGAGTATTGCACCAGGGTATTGCAGAGTATTGCACCAGGGTATTTTGCAGAGTATTGGCAGGGTGTATTGCAGAGTATTGGCAGGGTATAGCACAGGGATGGCTGAGCAGGGATGGATGGATGGCTGGATCTGTGACTGCAATTGTCACAGATCCAGCCCACAGAGCTGCTGCTGCCATCCGCTCCCTCCCCCTCCCCCTCTCACACTGTACCGATCGGTACAGAGAGGGGAGGGAGGAACCGGTGTCATAAAATGACGCCGGTCTGTTTACAAGTGATTGCTCCGTCATTTGACGGAGCGATCACGTGGTAAACGGCCGCTATCAGCGGCGATTTACCGCGATTCGTGATCCGCCGGGTCCTCTCTGGATTGCGGAGTATTGCGGACTATGGCAGGGTATTGCGGTGTATGGCAGGGTATTGCGGTGTATGGCAGGGTATTGCGGTGTATGGCAGGGTATTGCACGGGTATTGCACGGGTATTGCACAGGGTATTGTGGAGGGTATTGCACAGGGTATTGTGGCGGGTATTGCAGAGTATTGTGGCGGGTATTGCAGAGTATTGTGGCGGGTATTGCAGAGTATTGTGGCGGGTATTGCAGAGTATTGTGGCGGGTATTGCAGAGTATTGTGGCGGGTATTGCAGAGTATTGTGCAGGGTATTGCGCAGGGTATTGCAGAGTATTGCGCAGGGTATTGCAGAGTATTTTGCAGGGTATTGCAGAGTATTTTGCAGGGTATTGCAGAGTATTTTGCAGGGTATTGCAGAGTATTTTGCAGGGTATTGCAGAGTATTGCACCAGGGTATTGCAGAGTATTGCACCAGGGTATTGCAGAGTATTGCACCAGGGTATTGCAGAGTATTGCACCAGGGTATTGCAGAGTATTGCACCAGGGTATTGCAGAGTATTTCGCAGGGTATTGCAGAGTATTTCGCAGGGTATTGCAGAGTATTGCACCAGGGTATTGCAGAGTATTGCACCAGGGTATTGCAGAGTATTGCACCAGGGTATTTTGCAGAGTATTGGCAGGGTGTATTGCAGAGTATTGGCAGGGTATAGCACAGGGATGGCTGAGCAGGGATGGATGGATGGCTGGATCTGTGACTGCAATTGTCACAGATCCAGCCCACAGAGCTGCTGCTGCCATCCGCTCCCTCCCCCTCCCCTCTCACACTGTACCGATCGGTACAGAGAGGGGAGGGAGGAACCGGTGTCATCAAATGACGCCGGTCTGTTTACAAGTGATTGCTCCGTCATTTGACGGAGCGATCACGTGGTAAACGGCCGCTATCAGCGGCGATTTACCGCGATTCGTGATCCGCCGGGTCCAGAGAGGACCCGGCGGTCACGGAGTTTCCCGTGTGCGCGCCCCAGGGGGCGCGCGGGAGCGCGATTCTGGGAGGACGTTATATAACGTCCTCCCAGAGTTAAGCAACCACCTTGTCGACGTTATTTGTCGGCAGGTGGTTGTTAAGTGGTTAATTAGGGTTTACCAGTGTCAACACCTGAAGGTAGGCCTATTACCCATTAAGTAATTACTTAAGGCTCTGTGTCCCATGATGTACTCAAAGAAAAGGATTTTACAGGTAAGCTGTAATAAAAATCCTATTTTTCTCCATTCGGGTTTCTTCCTCCATCGTCTTCTTCCTCTTCATCTTTCTCTTCCTTCTTCCTTCGGTGTTCTCGTCCGCATCTTGCTCCGGGTTCTTGTTCCCTGCTTCTTTATCCGGACGATCCACTTGCATTCGAGGTTCCCGCTGTGTGACGCTTCAGTTCTTCTGAAAGTTCTCCTCTGAGTCCGGGGCCACCCGGTGACCCTGCACCACTCTGACACCACAGGGAAAGCCAGCAGTCTCCGTGAAGTCCATGTGCGTCAGAGGGGGGCGGGGTCACTGGGTGGCCCCGGACTCAGAGGAGAACTGTCAGAAGAACTGAAGTGTCACACAGCGGGAACCTCCAATGCAAGCGGATCGTCCAGAGAATGAAGCGGGGAACAAAAAGCCAGAGCAAGATGCGGACGAGACCCCCAAAGCATCCTACCCATGTTGAGGGCATGTGGCCTGGTACGGTTCAGGAGGGGGGGCGCTCCTTCGTTCCCCCTTCTTTTTCTGCGGCCTGCCAGGTTGCGTGCTTGGATAAGGGTCTGGTGTGGATTTTTAGGGGGACCCCACGCCATTTTTTTTTAAGTTTGGCACGGGGGTCCCCTTAAAATCCATACCAGACCTGAAGGGCCTGGTAAGGATTTTTAGGGGGACCACCACGCCATTTTTTTTTAAAAATTTGGCGAAGAGTTCCCCTTAATATCCATACCAGACCTGAAGGGCCTGGTAATGGAATTTTGGGGGACCCCCACGCATTTTTTTTTCAAAGACTTTCAATGACTTTTCTCTATATTGACGGGAAACGGCAATTCATTATAGCCGCGAGTGCTTTTAAATGTCACATGCCACAAAAACATTTACCAGAGTGCCTGAATCAAAGCAGTGAATTTCAGCAAAAAAGAGAAAGACAGAAACATTTTCACAATACACAGTAAATGACATTCCCTCCCACCATCCTATCACAACTAAGTCCCACCCAATCTCCGGTGAAGTTGCCTGATGGTCTCCTACATGGGAAAGAAACACATATCACAAAAAAAAATAACATCCTATCACTACGGTATGTACATGAATCGAACCATCTCTCCTAGAAAAGATAATTCGCTTCATCTAACGCAGGGGTCTCAAACTGGAGGCCCTCCAGCTGTTGCGAAACTACAAGTCAAATCATGCCTCTGCCTGTGGGAGTCATGCTTGTAACTGTCAGCCTTGCAATGCCTCATGGGACTTGTAGTTTCGTAGCAGCTGGAGGGCCACCAGTTTGAGACTCCTGATCTAACGGCACACACTAAGCCTAGTGTATTTTAAATAGCAATACTTATGTAAGTGCTTATAAAAGTTCTGCAGACCACTACCACCTAGTGGCAGCACACACCTATTTCTCTCAGCCTAAGTGCACACTGACGCACCACACTACAAAGATCCCCTTGTTGAACTCGGCGGCTTCCAGCTTGGCCCTGATTAGCTCTACCCCAAAGTTTTTTTCTTTGAAAAAGGAAGGGAACACAAAAAACAGTCCCTCAAAAAAAAAATCCCCGGGAATAGAGTCACTCAGGACAGCAGTTCAAGGCATTGTCCCCGAAGCGGTAATAACAGAAAAAAAAACAAGTCCCACTTCAGAGATAAAAACTAGGATCAGGGAGATCAAGGGGTTTCCAGTCCTTATCCAAGGTCTCTATGGAATAGATCACATCGTCTCTGTCTTTACTGCAGATCACGACCCTGTCCGCATGTATGTGCCGACCCAGAGTCCAGTCTTTTCGGCAACCTTTGTATCTCCCAGTCATTACGGCCGAACATGAAAAGTACCTATGGCCTTTCTTTACCTCCAAATGATCCCAGATAAAGTCACTATACCATCGTTCCCGAAAGGCCTCAATTTCAAAGAGCAAGTTCTTTGGGACATATGGGTACTCCCATCCATAGTCCGTAGCAACCTTTTGATTCAACAGCCGTTGCAGTTGGGCCAAAGGCGGCATGGTCGCCCGATCTCCAGTTCCCGGCAGGACAACAGCATTCGGAGATCTGCGGGGGCATACGGGCTCCAACTGTGGCATAGGCGGCCTTAGTGATGAACGGGCCTCCGGTACAGCAGGTACGGAAGACACCAGAGCACGCAAGGTGGACACAGGAACAACTTCTCCAGTAAATACAGGGGGTTTCCACCCGGGGTGCAGTTTCCCCAGAGTCAATGGGCGATCCCTTTACTCCACAGGGAGAAGTTAGCGAAATTTTGTCCCATCCCTTACTTGCAAACAGTTTATCAATTTCTACCTCATCTCCCAAATCAGAGGAAGAGTCCCACATCTCCGCTGGCAGGCAAACTCTCGTGGACACAGAATCACCAGCTTTTAAAAGTTCCTTTGGGTCAGGCACCCAGGCATCCCTAATAGAACAGACACTGACCTTTTTTCCTTTCCCCGGCCTACCTCGGCCTTCACCCGTCGTGGATCGTTCGGAAGCTCCTCCGCCTGGACGATCCGGGTCAGGCAGGCGCTGGGGTGGGCCTCCACCGCAACCGCGGGAAGCTTTTACGAGTCCTACCTTCCTTTTAGCAGGCAGAAGGGAGGGCTCCATTGCGACCGAGGTAGTATCTGCTGGGTTCTCCGCCTCGAGCTCCTCAATGGTCGGAGCTTCAGTCTTTACATCCGCCACCTCCGCGGGACTGCGCTTGGGTACTGCGGTGAGGACACAAACGTCCTCCTCAGGAGTAACAGCACCTGAGATCCAATTCACTCGGTAAACCTTTGGCTTCTCTGTTGGCTGCTCTACCTCGAACAGGAATTACCCAAAGCGGGTACATCTCCCAAAAGGCCCAAAGTGCACAATCAGTCCTTGACACTTCACAAAGATCATGCCCAAGGCCTTGCATCCCTGCATGTATAAAGGGCAAAGCGGCCTCGGGCTTCAGCCAGATTCCTATGTCAGTCAAAGAGGCAGCAATAGGGGTCATATCCATGGTTGAACCGGGCAAAAGAGCACAAGATCCCGGTGAATCAGGCTTCCATGAAAGAGCAGACATGTCGCTTCGTCAATAGTCCAACAGATAATGTCCCTTTTTGGCGCCAAACGCACCACGAGGAGCACACACTTGGCAGGGCTCCTCCCCTTTTTCTTCCTACGCTGCACGCACTTCGCTGTCTTTTCCAGACTTGAGACACGCCCACGAACTACGCAGCTGGAAATACAGCCAGGCCTGAATCTTCCTTTCTCTTACTTGTGGCGCAGGTTGAATTTTCAAAAATGGACGACCTCCACGGAGCCTCACAGGGGAATAAAGTCCAACTTTTCCGGGGGGTATCACTGCAAAATCCCAGACTCTGAGCCCCCACGTGTAGCACACGGTCCTTTTTCTCTCGTCTTTGGCTCACTCACAGGAGGAAAAGGCACACCATGCCACCATGCCCGTACCCTCTGGTTTGCAGAGGTTAAGCACACTTGTAACTTACGGGTCTTGCAGCAAGGTTCTCCTTCAAGTTGGTTCTCGTCCCCTAAAATGTAAAGGACAAGTCTCTATACCCCCAAGTAACTCCAAGGTCCACACCAGTAGCAACTCCAAACGTAGAGTTTATATTCCTTATGCATGAATAACCACAAAGTTGAGAAGATGGTGTTAGAAAGGGCAGATCAGATTCAGACACTCCTGGCTTCTTCGCCACTCGATCCCGAGTGGGTATAGCTCACCCGGATAGTCACCCAATGGCACTAGCAGCCGGCATGAAGCTCGAACAGTCAATCAGATTCCCTTAATAGATGTGATCGGGAGATCCCCTGCCACAGAATCTATAGTTTCCCAAACCTCCTAATGGTTACGTTGTTAGATCCCTTTTCGGATGGATGACATCCCTCCAGAGAGTTACTGGGCCCCTTCCTTCACTGTGATCTCTCACCAGTCCTTCGGAACGGTCCTCCCCCAGCCTCCTCTTCCAGATGCGGTTCCCCTCGCAAGGCGGCACCCTGGGATTCTTCCTCCCCGAAGTGGGCTCCAGCTAAAGGTGCTGGGCCCAGGGCTGAAGTTGCAGTCCCAGGACTAAAGGTGCCTGGGACTGAAGTGCACGTGGCCCCATGGCCTAGAGAGCCATGCACTTTAACTTGAGCTCCGGAACCGTAGGTTCCCCCGTGTACAGGTCCCCGGGGTAGCAAGTCCACCCTGACCAATGGCGTCTGCCCCTTTTGTACCCTCTCCCGGCATGCACAGCGGGTAGACCACGCCCACTGCACGGCTGCCAAGAGAGGACACCCAATCGCCACTCCATCACCTGTGGTTCAACCCCTGAGTACAAGTGACAGCGCCACCCATACTTCTAAGGGGAACTGCACGCCAGGTGAAAACAGCAGCAAGGCAGAGTCCAATAAATTGGAAGATCCGAGCCAACTACCACTCAAATCACCCCTAAATTTAATATAGCAGCCCCCTAAATTGGGACCCCCGCTACACGTAGGCTTTCCTTGTTGGAGAGACAAAAACAAACTTCCGTGAGAAATATGCACATTTGGAAATTCATACAAGTATAAGCAGACTTCAGGGTAGTAAGGAGGACCTTCTAGTGGTCAACCTGTTATTTCACCTACTCCAGGCAAAGTACAGGTTTACACCTAGGCTTGGGCTAAACTCGTTTCCATGATTGAAGTGGAACGAAAACCAGATACATACTATATAGAAATATGAAGGTATTGGGACTTTTAAGGTGCAACAACTACACAATATTCAATATAAAAAATATAATTTTATTACAAAAAATATATAAAAAATCATATGTACAAATATACATGAACCATCAAAATAAACATAATAGAGTTTCCAAAGTGCATACAGACAAAATTCTCTACATGTTTCGCCATTTTGTAGGCTTCCTCAGGAGTTTGTCATGCAAATACTGGAAACAAAGAAAGAAAAATAATAAATACATAATAATATTTTACTCAAATTTCAAACTCAAAATTACAAAACAGACTATTATTAAGAAAAAAAGGATAACTGAAAACCATAACCAGCCCAATGGTTGCTCAAAAGTTCATCTCAAAATTAGATCTATTTATTCAAGGTATATGACCTTATTAGTATCAGTTGTAAGTACATTACCTGTAAATTTTGATGGTACAATCTAAAATGAAGAATGACCAGATAGCCAATGAGCTATCCCACACGGGGGCGCCCGTAAGGAGGGGATCATATGGTGTATCATAGAGGGGGAGAAATACTGGCACAAATAACCACCCGGATATTACTAGCACAGGAACAGAGGGCCATCTGGGGGAAATTACAAAGAAAAATTGAATGAAGTCAAATAACAATCTATATATAAGAGTAAAGGCGTCTCCATCTAATTAGACGGCACATACCCCATCAGTATTTACCTGTTTATGACTGTTGATAGTAAAAAATATTAGAATAGGCAAAAAAAGAAGGTGGGCAGTATCTCCAAAATACCCCAATCAGTGTCCACTCTAAAGGAAAAAGAATTAGTGGAAATTACTATAAGTATATAATAATCCCCTCTAGTTGGTATTCAAAATTTTAATTTTTTAGCCATATACTTGCTAGCTGATATATACCTGGTTAATCCAATTGGATAAAGTGTGTCCACATTAAGGCATCTCTGCCGAAAAACTTGCTTTACAAAACCGATCAATCAGTTTACTGAAAAAATATATAAAATATAAAAACCATTTTAGATTAAAGACCAAGTAAACCAGACAACAGGATAAAAACCAATGTTGCCCGTAAAGAGATCTAGTGCCTAAGTAATTTACCTTTGACTGATATCTAAGAACGTCTTCTCCCCAGAATGTTGGTCATGCTACTGATTTGCAAGGCTGCGATCCGGACTATATACCCCCCCCCTCCCCCTTCCCATTGGACGCACAATGGCGCCAAATCAATGGGCGGAGCGGGCACGTCAGTTCCGACATCCGCCCATCGTCAGATCCGACCCGGAAGTGGCAATTCCACCACTGAAAAACCGGAAACGTCCGCCGGATGCGCCACCCCGCTCATCAGGAGAAAACATCCTGACGAGCTGGACGCACCATAAGACGGATCCGGAAGGGGAAAACATGCCTAAAGTATAGAAAAGGGCAGACTTCCCTTTAAAATCACGGCAGAAATGGCACATTGGATGTTAGAAAAAGGGGGCCAGGATATCCGGTGGGCTTGGTCAGATGGCGCTCAGATTGTCTCCCAAAGGAGAACAAAGAGAAACGCCCTGGGCGCCCATATGATCACCAAATCCCCCCCCAAAAAAAAAAAAAAAAGAAAGGGGAAACGCCACCCTAAAAAAAAAAAAATGTGGTAAACTCCATTGAAATCAATTACATGTAATGTAGATTTATCAATAATTAAAGAGAGCCCCTATGGAATATAGAAATGGTACATTCAGTCACCTGTACATAAAGACAAATTTAATAAACAAAAATAAAATAACAAAACAAAATTTTATTTGTTTTAAACAGAGTCTACATATACAGCATAACTATTTTTATCCTACAAAAAGGGTTTGAAACTGATGGACTCATTTAACCCGGGATACATAGTAGCTCTCAAGGTATGTATCCATCTGGTTTCTCGTTGTAGGAGATTTTTGTCCACATCCCCACCTCTTTCATTAAGAGGTATGTATTCTAAAACAAAGAATTTAATCTTTGACAGATCGAAGGAGTGGAAAAGACCACCATGTCTACTAATAGGAGTCTCCATTTTTTTCTTTTGAATGAGAGATACATGGTCTCTCATTCTGTGAAAGAAATTTTCTGGATATTTCTATTTACTTAAATTCTGATGGCACCTTGGGCTCTTCATTATATAGAAAGCCCTCTTCAGGCAATACCATCCTGCATGCCACAAGTTCTCATCCCAGGACTCTGGTACAAAGTATCCCATACAGTCAGTACTTACGAATTCGAAGAAATTGTAGTAAGGAAGTAGATTTCGAGATGGAGGCCTTTGCCCTCCAATCTCGACTAATTGCTAGAGGGTATAGTCGTTCAACCCTCAAAAAAGCCTACAAACGAGCAAAAAATAAAAATAGGAAAGATCTAATACATCCTAAGAAATCTCAAACTACTGACCAATCGGTACGACTAATTACCAGGTTCTCTGGTGAACATCAGAAAGTAAGAAAAATTATTGAAAAATTCTGGCCTTTGCTAGCAACAGATGAGATTATCTCCAAATATATTAAGCCATTTCCCCAAATTACCTATAGAAAATCTAGGTCTTTAAAAGATCAACTAGTTCATAGCCATCTCCAAATCAAGAGGGTTGAGAGTAGAAAGGGTTCGGCCCCATGTGGTCATTGTGAATTTTGCAGGTTTATATATGATTCTACTGAAATAGTTCTCCCTAATGGAGTTACGTATAGACCAAATTTCTTTAGCAATTGCCAGTCAATTGGCGTTATTTATTTGATGATCTGTGATTGTAAGGCCTTTTATGTTGGTAAAACGAAGAGGCCTTTCTTTCACAGAATGAGAGACCATGTATCTCTCATTCAAAAGAAAAAAATGGAGACTCCTATTAGTAGACACAGTGGTCTTTTCCACTCCTTCGATCTGTCAAAGATTAAATTCTTTGCTTTAGAATACATACCTCTTAATGAAAGAGGTGGGGATGTGGACAAAAATCTCCTACAACGAGAAACCAGATGGATACATACCTTGAGAGCTACTATGTATCCCGGGTTAAATGAGTCCATCAGTTTCAAACCCTTTTTGTAGGATAAAAATAGTTATGCTGTATATGTAGACTCTGTTTAAAACAAATAAAATTTTGTTTTGTTATTTTATTTTTGTTTATTAAATTTGTCTTTATGTACAGGTGACTGAATGTACCATTTCTATATTCCATAGGGGCTCTCTTTAATTATTGATAAATCTACATTATATGTAATTGATTTCAATGGAGTTTACCACATTTTTTTTTTTTTTTTTTTTTTTTTTTTTTTAGGGTGGCGTTTCCCCTTTTTTTTTTTTTTTTTTTTTTTTTTTTTTTTTTTTTTGGGGGGGGATTTGGTGATCATATGGGCGCCCAGGGCGTTTCTCTTTGTTCTCCTTTGGGAGACAATCTGAGCGCCATCTGACCAAGCCCACCGGATATCCTGGCCCCCTTTTTCTAACATCCAATGTGCCATTTCTGCCGTGATTTTAAAGGGAAGTCTGCCCTTTTCTATACTTTAGGCATGTTTTCCCCTTCCGGATCCGTCTTATGGTGCGTCCAGCTCGTCAGGATGTTTTCTCCTGATGAGCGGGGTGGCGCATCCGGCGGACGTTTCCGGTTTTTCAGTGGTGGAATTGCCACTTCCGGGTCGGATCTGACGATGGGCGGATGTCGGAACTGACGTGCCCGCTCCGCCCATTGATTTGGCGCCATTGTGCGTCCAATGGGAAGGGGGAGGGGGGGTATATAGTCCGGATCGCAGCCTTGCAAATCAGTAGCATGACCAACATTCTGGGGAGAAGACGTTCTTAGATATCAGTCAAAGGTAAATTACTTAGGCACTAGATCTCTTTACGGGCAACATTGGTTTTTATCCTGTTGTCTGGTTTACTTGGTCTTTAATCTAAAATGGTTTTTATATTTTATATATTTTTTCAGTAAACTGATTGATCGGTTTTGTAAAGCAAGTTTTTCGGCAGAGATGCCTTAATGTGGACACACTTTATCCAATTGGATTAACCAGGTATATATCAGCTAGCAAGTATATGGCTAAAAATTTTTAATTTTGAATACCAACTAGAGGGGATTATTATATACTTATAGTAATTTCCACTAATTCTTTTTCCTTTAGAGTGGACACTGATTGGGGTATTTTGGAGATACTGCCCACCTTCTTTTTTTGCCTATTCTAATATTTTTTACTATCAACAGTCATAAACAGGTAAATACTGATGGGGTATGTGCCGTCTAATTAGATGGAGACGCCTTTACTCTTATATATAGATTGTTATTTGACTTCATTCAATTTTTCTTTGTAATTTCCCCCAGATGGCCCTCTGTTCCTGTGCTAGTAATATCCGGGTGGTTATTTGTGCCAGTATTTCTCCCCCTCTATGATACACCATATGATCCCCTCCTTACGGGCGCCCCCGTGTGGGATAGCTCATTGGCTATCTGGTCATTCTTCATTTTAGATTGTACCATCAAAATTTACAGGTAATGTACTTACAACTGATACTAATAAGGTCATATACCTTGAATAAATAGATCTAATTTTGAGATGAACTTTTGAGCAACCATTGGGCTGGTTATGGTTTTCAGTTATCCTTTTTTTCTTAATAATAGTCTGTTTTGTAATTTTGAGTTTGAAATTTGAGTAAAATATTATTATGTATTTATTATTTTTCTTTCTTTGTTTCCAGTATTTGCATGACAAACTCCTGAGGAAGCCTACAAAATGGCGAAACATGTAGAGAATTTTGTCTGTATGCACTTTGGAAACTCTATTATGTTTATTTTGATGGTTCATGTATATTTGTACATATGATTTTTTATATATTTTTTGTAATAAAATTATATTTTTTATATTGAATATTGTGTAGTTGTTGCACCTTAAAAGTCCCAATACCTTCATATTTCTATATAGCTTCTTAATGAAGGGATGTGGTGCCTATGAGATACAGATGACAGGTATTATTTTCAATTTCTCCAGATACATACTATGTTTTCATGTTAAAGCCATTCGTGCTAAGTAACGTGAAGGTGAAACAAGGTAACAGCAGGGCCACTGATCAGGCAGTACAGCCAACCCTTCTGCACCGGGCCCAGGCCTCATAAGTTCAAATGAGGGGCCCAGGCATCTGCTGAGTAGGAGCAATGGCTGTACTGCCTTATTGCCAACTCCTGTGGCTCCCACTACAGCTCTTCCAGCTTCTCCTTTTTCTTCCTCCTGCTGGGGGATTGGTATCTGCGTCCCCACCCCACTGCTGTCCGGGCCTCCCTGTCTGCCCCCCCTCCCCTGCAGCATTGCCAGTTTTCCCCCCCCCTCCTTTCCCTCCAGCAGCTGCAGTGCTGAGGGCACACAGGGGGTTGTTTCAGGATGGAGAGCGGGAGTGTGCGGAAATATGTCCTATTTACCAGCTTCTTCCGTTTCTTAATGAACACAGTGAGCAATTGGCACTGATCACTCACTGTGTCCACTCATCAGTGAAGCTTAGTAAACGGTATTTACTATGCTTCAGTTTGTGAATGAACTGGGAGCCTCAGAGCGTTTCCCATTCATTCACTGTTCAGTGCAGCTGAGGCTGTCTGTTCACACCCCTAATATTTTACCAAAGGCCCCCCAACAAGGCTGTTAAAAAAATAAAGATAAAGGAGGGGGGGCCCTCTCAGGTAGGCTGTATTGGGCCCCACAATTTTTAAGAGCAGCCCTGGGTAGAAATATTGTATGTCTTGGCACACAGAGATCACAGTCCCCTGGGCAATGCCTTCACATGCTGTTCTTTCCAGAAGGATGGCACTATCTTTGTTGAAGCACATTATACAAAGTTTTTATCTACTTCCTGAGTTTCTTTGCTGTATTCACAAAAAGTCACAATGCTGTAGTCTGATCATTGGGGGAGAAGGAGTGCATCCTCGTGCCTGATGCAGGCTGAAGACATCATCCCAGCCAAAACAAAGTCATTCAACTTAAAGCAGAACTTCAGCCATTTTTTCATCTTTTCATCTATTAAATCCTCTGCCCTTGTTGCTTTAACTTTGGATAGTAAAACATTTTTTTTCTACCAGTAAATACCTTATACAGCCCACTTCCTGCTCTTGTCTGGTCATTAGCCTAGGATTAGGAAATCATGCACAGCTCTCTCTCTCTCTTGTGAGAGTTTGCAAGGAAGGTAGGAGGGTTAATCATAAGAGGGCCAATGAGAGCTGCAGGGCTGGAAGTGTGCCTCTGTGTGTCTGTGTAAATCCAGGAAGTGAACAGGCAGCAGCTTCAGCTGCCCACAGTTAAAGTGGTTGCAGCCAGAATCAGTGGAGGGAGATTTCTGCAGCATATTTGGCAAGTACAGAATCACAGTATATATAAAATAATATGCAAAGTGGTTGGAGGGAAGCTTCAGAGTGGCAAAGATGTTTTTATTACTAATTATGGGAGCAGACTGCAGTTCCTCTTAAGCTGACCATACACCATACAATTTTCTTCCTTTAGATTTACCTTCAACTGTGTAGTGCAAGGGTCTGCCTAATTGCATACAAATTGAAAGTGTTTAGATTTGACCTCATATTATATGGTTTTGGTAAATCTAAAGGAAATCTATAGACAAAAATTGTATAATGTATGGCCAGCCTTAGTCATTGAGCTCAGGGACTGGTTTTTAAAGATAAATGGTAGTTTGATTGTAAAAATGTTGCTGTATTTTGTGTCTCTCTGAAAATTCTTCTTGTACAGAGAAAGGTAGTGACAGGTCCACTTCAGGCTCCCTAATGTTCCCTCCTAGTGAAAGAAGGATGTAGAATAGCAATCAATCAGTAATTGCCTTTCATTGTACTAACTAATATAATCTGATTGGCTGTGAAGGGATATGGAACTTTGCATAATATGATTGTTCTTTGTATATCGTTATTAAACAATATACAGTATTTGATTGTGTTACAGAGCGGTATGTTTCATGACAGCATAAAGGCGAATTGTACAGAACCGCAGTGGAGTTTAAACTTGCAGCAGCTTGTATTGTACGCTGCCTGGGGGAAGTTATATTACTCATCAGTTCCATGGCTGACAGGCATTTTTAACTCGCTGCTCTACATAGCTGCTGAGCCTTTTTACACAATACTAGCATATTAATATAACACTTGATATTGCATTCTTATTTTTATTAAAATTAACATTGTTTTTATCCTGGTTAAGCCTAGATTCACATATTCGTGGTTCTGCATGCTGCATTTGTGCGGACACTGTAGCCCATTCATTTGAATGAGCTGCTGTACCTGCGTTTCCCAACGCACACATTCCTGCAAAGATGGCTGTATTTGTAAATGGGTGCTGAAGCGACCATCGGCTGGAACCATGTGTAGTCAGAGAGAGTAATGTCATCAGCACACCAAGATCTCCAAAAATGGGTCCAAAGCTTTAACCGCTTGCCGTCCAGCCGCCGCAGTTATACTGCGGCTGGTTAGCTTGGCTGCGCAAATCGCCATACTGGTACAGCGGTCCCTTTAATGGCAATAGCAGGCACGTCGCCAGAGCCGATGCGTGTGGCCGGCGCCCGCGATGTCCGCTAGTCCACCTGCGATCGCTCCGCAGAGAGTCAAAACGGGGATCTGTCAATGTAAACAAACAGATCCCTGTTCTGTCAGGGAAGTACAGAGAGATTTGTCTGTTCCTAGTGATCAGGAACAGCGATCTCTCTCCTCCTCCAGTCAGTACACTCCCCCCACAGTCAGAAACACCTCCCAGGGAACACATTTACCCCTTGATCGCCCCCTAGTGTTAACCCCTTCCCTATCAGTGTCATTTATACAGTAATCAGTGCATTTTTATAGCACTGATCGCTGTATAAATGTCACTGGTCCCAAAAAAGTGTCAAAAGTGTCCGATCTGTCCGCCGCAATGTCGCAGTCCCGCTAAAAATCGCTGATCAACGCCATTACTAGTGTAGCGGGCATATACTTTTCTATCATGTTTAAAACTGGCAGAGACACCAGTGATGTATAGTGCCCTGCGGCCCAGCAGGTGGCGCTGTCCCTGTGGGCTGGGGTTGAACCATCGCTGAGTGCCGTACCCCTTTTTGGCCTCTCTCAGCGGTTGTATGGTGGGACGGGGATACCCGCCGTGATTGCTGGGAGAGGGTATAAAGGGCCGGCCATCTTTGTCACGGGGTCGAGTCCCAGGCACCTTCAGCCTGAGGGCTGTGGTTCGTGGTTGGTGTCCAGGCGGCCTAGGCCTGGACGCCCGGAGCTCGTGTTCCATCCCAGGCACCTTCAGCCTGGGGTGAGGTACTCGGTTGGAGGCCTGGGGCCCAGTTCCCTTTGCTGGGTCCCGCGAGGGAAGGATTTCCTAGGGGACTCCGGGAGTGGGGTGCCCGAATCCAGAGGCGAAAGGGACCGGAGGAGCTACTCACCCGAAGACCTGGTGCAGCAGATTGCCAGTGCCGGGTAAGCCTCAGGAGACCGCCCGGAGGGGTATCTTTCCGAACAGGGGCCAAGTTCAGTCAGGAGGAAGGTTCACAGTTCACCCGGTCGGTGGCAGCGACCAAAATATTCACGGTTGGTGGCGGAGACCATGCGCCAAGCCTATTCGCTGATAGAGGAATAGGAGAGTTCATTGTGCCTGGGCCTACTCGTATCCACACCCCCTGTCTGTTCGTTGAGGGAGTCTAACTGATTGTGTTTCATCTTCACATTGGAAAATAAAGGACTGTTGGACTTTTACTGGTGTAGGGCT
This sequence comes from Rana muscosa, assembly GCA_029206835.1. Lineage (NCBI taxonomy): Eukaryota > Metazoa > Chordata > Amphibia > Anura > Ranidae > Rana > Rana muscosa. The sequence continues at coordinate 72,254,475 of JARGYO010005626.1, read as the reverse complement.
CATTTACTGGCAGACACTGTTCCACAGAAGAAGCGGAGGCTCCAAACACCGAACACCGACCCGAAGGTAAAGAAACTTTGCTCACACCACACAAACATCTGCGGTGAAAGCTTGGCGTGGTGACCCCGCACTCTCTCCTCCAAGGTACCCCTAGACAAAAGCCAGAAAGAAAGAAACCGGAACAAGAGAGAGAGAGAGTGGGGGCGCTACACGTGGGGGCTCTGGGTCCGGGATGGTGTTCGTGTTACTATGGAGCTAGAATGGACGGAGTTTGAATGTGTCTGCCCGGAGGAGTTCCGAGTAGGTCGGCCATATTATTGGCCAAAGTGCAACCTTGCTCGAAGTCGTGGGCATGACCCTAAGAAGGGAAAGGACTACGCAGAGGAGCGAGAAGAGGGGGGAGTCCAGCCGTGTGAAGTAGTATACGTGGGGGCTTCTATTGCACTGCGCCACGAGGCACACCCTCCATGCTCAGTTCGTGGGCATGACCCAGAGAAGGAGAAAGCCCGCGATCTGGAGTGCAAGAGAGGAGGAGTCCAATCGTGTGAAGAACTAAACGTGGGTGTTACGTACCTCAGAGGACGAGTCTGATTTGTAGGAGAAGACCTCTCATACAGCTCTGGTTCAGGAGCCACCGGAGTGGGAACAGTGGTCTCGGGAACACAGCGGGGTAGGAGTGCCTGTGGAGACTGTGGTGGTTGACACTGTAGCTGGTTGATGATCCTCCAAGTAGGCTGGAACTGCGGATGACAGCAGGATCAGTAGCAGGCTGAAGCAGGGAGAGATAAGCCAGGTCAACACTGGAACACACAGACAAAGTAGCAGGCAGGTGCAGGGTCAGGCGAGCCGGGTCAGATCAGGTGGTCAGGCAGAGCAATGCGGTGGACTGGAGCAGGATCAGATAAGCAGGCAGAGGTCTGGCAACGGAACAACAGGTAATAGTAGCAGGGTCAAGGCAGGCCGAGGTCAGGGTTGGAGATAACAGGTAAGTCAGCAGAGCCGGGTCGTCCAGGTAATCAGATAGCAGATGCAGGTAAAGATACACAGAAGCTGCAGATCAGACAGCAGTGCACTATTGCAACTGCTGGCTTTTTAAAGGCCTAATGGCGCCATGTCATTTAGCGTGCACGCGCGCGCGCAATTGGCGCGCGCCGATGCACAGGTACAGAGGGAAGCAGGGATCGTCCTCTATTTCTGGCAAGTCCCTGACAGTGGGGAGTTTGGTGCCAAACTTGGAGTGCGCAATAGATCAGCAGCGAGTCACCATGTTCGGAAATACATTGTGGATTCCACTTCACCCTTCTACCACGACCTTGACTACTGCTGCTCCAGTGATCGATACGGGGATCTGGCTAAAGCCCCGGGGACGATTCGCCCTGTACTCGTGCATGGACATTGAGGCCCTGGGTTTGATTTGTCCCGGCTGTTCGGGACTGGTGTGTCAGCTGAAGCCATTCGGGCGATGCGAGGCCTGCGGGGAGTTCTTATTTGAGGTGGACATAGCTATCAAAAAGCCAAGAACCATCCACCTCAACCGCACTACAGGCAGCAATTGCCGCGCGCCGACGCACAGGTACAGAGGGAAGCAGGGATCGTCCTCTATTTCTGGCAAGTCCCTGACATTGCCCCCCCCCAAGGGGCAGCCTCTGGATGCCTAACCGGCCTCTTCTTTCAGGATGGGCAAGGAAAAATGCATGAATTAATTCCTTAGCATGAATGTTACGTTCAGGTTCCCAGGAGTTATCCTCCGGACCGTAACCTTTCCATTTAATTAGAAATTGCACTTGACCTTGCCGTCTCCTACAATCGAGGATGGCTTCCACCTCGTATTCCTCACTTCCATCAATAATAACAGGTTCTGGTGGTCTGGACCCTCTGTCAGGGAAGGGATCAGGTACTGCAGGTTTGAGTAAAGAGACATGAAATACTGGATGTATCTTAAAAGAGTCAGGTAAGGAAAGTTCATACGATACCTCGTTGATTTTTCTCTTCACCGAAAAGGGTCCTAAGAACTTGGGTACTAATTTTTTCGAAGGGCAAGCCAACCTGAGGTTATTTGTGGAGAGCCATACCTGATCGTCCACTTGCAGGTCCAATTCCCCTCTCCTTTTCCTGTCGAAAGCTTTCTTGCTGTCTGCCTGGGCCTTGGTCACTGCTTCCTGCAACACTTGGTTATTGCGACTGAGGAAGTCCACCATGCTCTGTACTGCTGGAATTGAGTATTCTGGAAGAAAATCAGGTAAAAAAGACAGATGAAAACCATAATTAGAGAAGAAGGGAGATTGCCCTGTGGCCGAGTGGCTGGCGTTGTTATAGGAAAATTCTGCTAGGGGCAGTAAGGATACCCAGTCATCTTGGACAAAGGACGTGAAACATCTGATGTATTGTTCAAGAGTCTGATTTGTCCTCTCAGTTTGTCCATTCGTTTGGGGGTGATAGGCCGAGGACAAAGCTAGTTCGATCTTCAGTGTCTTACATAATGCTCTCCAGAAACGTGAGGTAAATTGTACTCCCCTATCTGATATGATGTTTGCAGGAACTCCATGCAATCTGACAATCTCCTTAATGAACACACGGGCTGTCTCCATAGGGGATGGAGTACTCTTTAATGGTAGGAAGTGGGCCATTTTAGAGAGTCGATCCACGACTACAAAGATTGCGGTACACCCTTCAGAACATGGAAGCTCTACTATAAAGTCCATGGAGATCATCTTCCATGGTCTATCCGGTACAGGTAAGGGTTTCAATAGTCCCCAGGCCCGACTCCTTGCTGTCTTGTTCCGGTTACAGACAGGGCATGTACTTACATATTTCTTGCAAAACTCCTCCAGACCTGGCCACCAGAATGTGCGACGTACCAACTCGAGGGTCTTGCGGACCCCGAAGTGCCCTGCCAGTGGATGATCATGAAGAAGTTTTAACACTCCAACTTGCAAGTCACCAGGGACAAAGATTTGACTCCCCCTCCACAGTAGGCCATCTCTGGACGTCAAGGTAATTCCAGGGGGTCTCGAAGAATCAGTGGATGCTTCCTTAATCTGGGAGAGAAGGTCCGTTTGAAGAAGTAGAAAGTTGCCTGCGGGTAAGATGGTGTCAGGGACAGAAAGGTCCTTAGGGTTGTCATACATACGCAATAGCGCGTCTGGTTTGGTATTTTTTGATCCAGGCCGGTACGTGATGTGGAAGGAAAAGCGAGAGAAAAACAGGGCCCATCGGGCTTGTCGAGGTTTCAGCCGTCTAGCAGATCTTAGGTACTCTAGATTCTTGTGGTCGGTGTATATGAGTACTGGATGGACAGCACCCTCTAACAAGTACCTCCATTCTTCTAAAGCAACCTTGATGGCAAGTAACTCCCGATCACCCACATCGTAGTTCCTCTCTGCAGGGGAAAGTTTTCATGAGAAGAAGGCCACAGGATGCATTAGGTCCTTAGTACCCTGGCGTTGAGAAATGACCGCCCCTACAGCAACTTCTGAGGCGTCTACCTTGAGGATGTAGGGTAGAGATGGGTCAGGATGGCTGAGGATCGGAGCTGAGGTAAAACGTTTTTTGAGTGTTTCAAAGGCATCTTGGGCTTCGGGATTCCAATGGAATCGCAGGTTTTGTTTAGTTAGCTGCGTTATGGGCGTGATTATCGCGGAAAAACCCTTGATGAACTTTCTGTAAAAGTTTGAAAACCCTATGAAACGTTGCACTCCCTTCTTGTCTATGGGTACAGGCCAGTCTAGAATAGCAGACACCTTTTGGGGGTCCATCTTAATTCCCGTTGGGGAAATCACCAATCCTAGGAACTGGATGCACTGCTGCTCAAATTCGCATTTTTCTGCCTTTGCATACAGTCCATGCTGACGAAGACGACTCAGTACCCTGCAGACATGTTCCCGATGCCGGTCAAGGGACCCTGAGAAGATTAAGATATCATCTAGATAGACAATTACAAAAATGTCCAAAAAGTCTCTGAATACATCATTGATGAAATATTGGAAAGTGGCAGGGGCGTTGCAGAGCCCAAATGGCATGACCAGATATTCATAATGGCCGAACCGGGTACGGATGCGGACAAGATTGTAGGCCCCCCTTAGATCCAACTTGGTGAAGATAATGGCAGATCTTAATTTCTGGAACAGTTCAGGTACCAGGGGCAACGGATATCGGTTTTTGACCGTGATTTTATTCAACTCGCGGTAGTCCACACATGGGCGAAGGGTCTGGTCTTTTTTTGTGACAAAGAATATTCCGGCACCTGCTGGTGAGGTTGAGGGGCGGATAAACCCCTTATTCAGATTTTCATCAATGTAAACCTTTAGTGCCTCCTGTTCCTTTTCCGACAAAGGAAATATGCGCCCAAAGGGGATCTCAGCTCCAGGAAGCAGTTCAATTGGGCAATCATAGGAGCGGTGAGGCGGAAGGGAGTCAGCCCCCCGTTTACTGAAAACATCAATGAACTCGTGGTATGGTTCAGGCACTGACTGGAATAAATTCTGATCGGAGTCCATACACAGCAGAGTAGTGGGTGGGTTGGAGGGTTTGGATATACAATGTCTCTGACAGTAGGAAGACAGGAATCTCACTTCCCCAAATACCCAATTGATTTGGGGATTGTGAGCCTGAAGCCAAGGTAACCCCAGGATCACGGGGAACAATGGCGAAGATATGGCATCCAGAGTCAGCAGCTCCTTATGTTGGGAGAAGATGGCAACAGGCAAAGGAGCGGTCTCCTGGGTTACTTGTCCTGACTTTATGCAAGAGCCATGAGCCAGGTAGACAGAAAGACCATGCACCTTTTCTTGCAGCGGGAGGCGTTTCTGAATGGCAAAGGTGATATCGACAAAACAGCTACATGCCCCGGAGTCGACAATAGCGTTGACTGTTATTGTTCTTCCCGGAAGTTGGAATGAGAGAGGGAGAGCAAGGTGGGTTGCATTGGCAGACAGATTTGACAGGTTGGCAGGTATGGAAGAAGGGCACTTGCGCATCTTGGCAGGGCAGTTGTGCACGTAGTGGCTGGCCTCGCCACAGTAGAGGCAAAGATTGTGCTGTCTGCGACGTGCTCGTTCTTCAGGGGATAAAGTTGATCATATCACTCCTATTTGCATGGGCCTGGAAGTGTCTGGAACTGGACCGGCAGGATCTGAACAGGTTGGTGCCAGGTAACGGGAAGAGGGAGCTGGCGCCCTTGGGGTCCTCCACACGGGGCGGCCTTGCTGAGTGGACCGCTCTGACCGACGCTCACGGAGTCGTCGATCGATTTGGATGGACAGGGTGATCAGATTTTCAAGAGTACCTGGTATACCCACTCGGGCGAGCTCATCCTTGAGGCTGTCAGAAAGACCCATACGGAATTGGTGTCGTAAGGCAGCATCATTCCATTGAGTGTCTGAGCTCCAGCGCCTAAAGTCTGTGACATAGTCCTCGGCCGCTCTGCGACCTTGCTGGAGAGCAAACAGGGCAGCTTCCGCTGTGGCGGTCCGCTAGGGGTCCTCATAAAGCTGAGCCATGGCCTCAAAAAAGACTAACAAGGAGTGGGTCTGTGCACTGTTCTGCTCGAGTAGTCGGTGGGCCCAACTCTGGGGTTCTCCTTGGAGTAGGGTGATGACAAACCCCACCTTGGTGGCATCAAGTGAAAAAGTCCAGGGTTGTAGAGAGAAGTATAGCTGGCATGCATTTTGGAAGGCCCGGAATTTGGCGCGGTCTCCTGCGAATCTTTCCGGAACAGGAACTCTGGGTTCAGGCGGAAGCATCACTACGGAAGGAGCGGAGGCAGACTGTACGGGTGCAGCGGGAGAAACTGAAGCCACATGACTGGAATCTGATAAGTTCTGGACCCGCTCGTCCAATTTGACATGTCCTTCTTGTAGGGATTTAATGGCTTGCGTGAGAGCTGCAAGATGTGTGCCAATCTCCTCCATGGGTGAGGTTTCTCCTGCAGACTCGGTCATGGCTGTCTGATACTGTTACGTATCTCAGAGGACGAGTCTGACTTGTAGGAGAAGACCTCTCATATAGCTCTGGTTCAGGAGCCACCGGAGTGGGAACAGTGGTCTCGGGAACACAGCGGGGTAGGAGTGCCTGTGGAGACTGTGGTGGTTGACACTGTAGCTGGTTGATGATCCTCCAAGTAGGCTGGAACTGCGGATGACAGCAGGATCAGTAGCAGGCTGAAGCAGGGAGAGATAAGCCAGGTCAACACTGGAACACACAGAGCAAGTAGCAGGCAGGTGCAGGGTCAGGCGAGCCGGGTCAGATCAGGTGGTCAGGCAGAGCAATGCGGTGGACTGGAGCAGGATCAGATAAGCAGGCAGAGGTCTGGCAACGGAACAACAGGTAATAGTAGCAGGGTCAAGGCAGGCCGAGGTCAGGGTTGGAGATAACAGGTAAGTCAGCAGAGCCGGGTCGTCCAGGTAATCAGATAGCAGATGCAGGTAAAGATACACAGAAGCTGCAGATCAGACAGCAGTGCACTATTGCAACTGCTGGCTTTTTAAAGGCCTAATGGCGCCATGTCATTTAGCGTGCACGCGCGCGCGCAATTGGTGCGCGCCGACGCACAGGTACAGAGGGAAGCAGGGATCGTCCTCTATTTCTGGAAAGTCCCTGACAGTGGGGAGTTTGGTGCCAAACTTGGAGTGCGCAATAGATCAGCAGCGAGTCACCATGTTCGGAAATACATTGTGGATTCCACTTCACCCTTCTACCACGACCTTGACTACTGCTGCTCCAGTGATCGATACAGGGATCTGGCTAAAGCCCCGGGGACGATTCGCCCTGTACTCGTGCATGGACATTGAGGCCCTGGGTTTGATTTGTCCCGGCTGTTCGGGACTGGTGTGTCAGCTGAAGCCATTCGGGCGATGCAAGGCCTGCGGGGAGTTCTTATTTGAGGTGGACACAGCTATCAAAAAGCCAAGAACCATCCACCTCAACCGCACTACAGGCAGCACCACTCAAGTAGGAGGAATCACCGCTTTGACAGCCATCCCTGTGCGCACTGCAGCGACCGTGGGGGAGGTCGCGATCACCGAAGTACGGGAGAAATCCGAGGATGCTGACTCGGTCACCACTGTCTCCCAGCGTCCACCGCCAAAGAGGAAAACCGGCATGGTAGCCCCGTCCAGCGGTTGCGGTGGATCGTCCTGCACGCCTACGCCCGGCCCGGGTGGATCCGGTGAGAGGAGTCCCAGGCATCCCGTTTCAAGGAAAGGCAGAGGTAAGCCGGGCGGAGGGACTTGGTTTATGGTGTCTGGGATTCACGGCCCTGTGTGTCCGCGGGAGGTGGCAGTTCAGTTTCCACTACAGGCTACATACCCGCGGAGGAGTGTGACACCTCCGACCTGGAGTCGCTCTCCGATCTGGGAGACGATGTGGCCATAGATGAACTATTTGCTCAAAAGGGTTGGGACAAAGTGCCTCTCTCCTCGTTCCGCAGAAATAGGGATATACCCATGTCTACAGGGGATAGTACACCCCAGGCCTTGAAGGCACCAGCGCCTGAGGAGGGATCCCGTTCCCAGCCTACCTTCAGATTCCCGGTGCCACCTGCACCTAATGCCGGGGATAAGAGACTGTCGCTGCGGGTGCCTATGCCCAGAACAGAGGTGACCAAAGCACCTCGTCACCCGGATGCTATAGTTTTGCCAGGTGAAGGGGACAAAGCCACAATGCCTCCACTGGCGAGACTACAACGCCTATTTTGCCAGAAGGTTGCTGCCGAGTACGGATGGGAGTACCCATATTTGTCTAAAGAGTTGTTGCATGAAGTGGAAGTTTGCCGGGAGCGCTGGTACAATGACTTTGTATGGACCCACATTCGGGTCCCACATGCCCGCAGGTATCTCGCGAGTTCTCCCAAGGCATCTCAGCGTTTCAAAGACTGCAAGGCAGAATGGATGCTGGGGCGGCATATCCACGCGGACAAGGTGCTGATTCGATGCAAGGAAGGGGAAGATTTTGAATACCATCTAGAAACCATGGACCAGCATTTGAAACCACTTGTCCTGCCGGACCCTCGTTTCTATTTGTAGGAGATAAAAGACTCCGTTTGCCATTTAATATTGCTGAACTCTCCGGGTTTGTTGTTTGTTTCTCGGGAGAACTTAGTGACTGTACCCAAGCTAATGGGTGTTTGTGCTCTTCGGAGGAATTGAAGGACTGTTCCTGTTGTTGTTCTTTATTCTCCAACAAGTTATCTTGGACTCTGGAGTAGAGAGGGCCAAAGAAGAAGAGGTCTTCACAAGTGCAGTTACCGCGGCGCTGTCACCAGATGGCAGTGTCGTGCATCGGCATTCACTTTTCACACACACACTTTTTGAAGGAAAGGATTTCTTTACGGAGAGGTTCTTTCATTCTCACATGAACATATGTGTCAGGAATTTGTGTGTTTAATATTTATTTTCCCCTCTGCAGAAGAACATCCCATCAAGACTGCTGAGAGTGGGGCGGGTCTTAGTCAGTGATGTGGGTGGGGGAAAATGTCAATGATGTGACTTTTGAGATGTTTTACAGTTATATGTTATTTGTTTCCTTCCCCTCCCTTTTCATGCGAGGCTCAGGCACAAATGCTCTAGTTAGTTTAGTTTTTTTTCATTTTTTTCAATTTTCAGTTGGTTTCTGGACTGGGCTATGTCCGCCGTTGAGGGCATAGTTTATTCCAGACACTAGGGACCAGTGTCAAACAACCAGGGGGAGAGTGTAGCGGGCATATACTTTTCTATCATGTTTAAAACTGGCAGAGACACCAGTGATGTATAGTTTCCCTGCGGCCCAGCAAGTGGCGCTGTCCCTGTGGGCTGGGGTTGAATCATCGCTGAGTGCCGTACCCCTTTTTGGCCTCTCTCAGCGGTTGTATGGTGGGGCGGGGATACCCGCCGTGCTTGTTGGGAGAGGGTATAAAGGGGCCGGCCATCTTTGTCACGGGGTCGAGTCCCAGGCACCTTCAGCCTGAGGGCTGTGGTTCATGGTTGGTGTCCAGGCGGCCTAGGCCTGGACGCCCGGAGCTTGTGTTCCATCCCAGGCACCTTCAGCCTGGGGTGAGGTACTCGGTTGGAGGCCTGGGGCCCAGTTCCCTTCGCTGGGTCCCGCGAGGGAAGGATTTCCTAGGGGACCCCGGGAGTGGGGTGCCCGAATCCAGAGGCGTAAGGGACCGGGGGAGCTACTCACCCGAAGACCTGGTGCAGCAGATTGCCAGTGCCGGGTGAGCCTCAGGAGACCGCCTGGAGGGGTATCTTTCCGAACAGGGGCCAAGTTCAGTCAGGAGGAAGGTTCACAGTTCACCCGGTCGGTGGCAGCGACCAAAATATTCACGGTTGGTGGCGGAGACCATGCGCCAAGCCTATTCGCTGATAGAGGAATAGGAGAGTTCATTGTGCCTGGGCCTACTCGTATCCACACCCCCTGTCTGTTCGTTGAGGGAGTCTAACTGATTGTGTGGGGCTCATTTACTGACAGACACTGTTCCACAGAAGAAGTGGAGGCTCCAAACAACGAACACCGACCCGAAGGTAAAGAAACTTTGCTCACACCACACAAACATCTGCGGTGAAAGTTTGGCGTGGTGACCCTGCACTCTTTCCTCCAAGGTACCCCTAGACAAAAGCCAGAGAGAAAGAAACCGGAGCAAGAGAGAGAGAGAGAGAGTGGGGGGCACTACACGAGTAAAAAAAATAAAATAATAAAAATGCCATAAATATATCCCCTATTTTGTAGACGCTACAACTTTTGCGCAAACCAATCAATAAACGCTTATTGTGATTTTTTTAACAAAAATCTGTAGAAGAATACATATTGGCCTAAACTGATGAAGAAATCTTTTTTTTTAGGGGGATATTTATTATAGCAAAAAGTTAAAAAAAAAATTTTTTTTTTCAAAATTGTTGTTTTTTTTTTGTTTATAGCGCAAAAAATAAAAAACGCAGAGGTGATCAAATACCACCAAGAGAAAGCTCTATTTGTGGGGAAAAAATACATAAATTTTGTTTGGGTACAGCGTCGCACGACCGTGCAATTGTCAATTAAAGCGATGCAGTACCGAATCGCAAAAAATGGCCTGGTCATTAAGGGGGGTCAGTCTTTGTGTTTACTCTGGACGGAGGAGATGCATCAACTGGAATCTGAGTGAGAAATCTTCACATCTTATACAGTGCCAAGGGGTGATCTTGTTGGGAAACCACCTGGACCTGGAGAAAGGCCTTGGCTGGGCTAAAGCCACAAGCGCTAACGATCCCTTCTAATGAAGGATCAATAGGAGCTGGTAAGCGAGCCTTTCAGCTGTTGGTGGAGACACTGATATTTAAGATCACTACGGTGGTGGATGGTGGAGATTGACATTAGGATTTATTTTCACATCACTTGTGGACTGTTCTAATCATCAAATTTTTACATTTGTATATGCACGATTGAATAGTGCAACCTTTATCTATTTTATGTCTCCTGTAGTATACCCGCAGTCTCTGACCTTCTCCTGTAGTATGTCTGCAAACTATGACTGTCTCCTGTAGTATGCCCGCAGTCTCTGACCGTCTCCTGTAGTATGCCTGCAGTCTCTGACCGTCTTCTGTAGTATGCCCGCAGTCTCTGACCGTCTCCTGTAGTTTGTCTGCAGTCTCTGACCCTCTCCTGTAGTATGCCCACAGTCTTTGACCGTCTCCTGTAGTATGTTCGCAGTCTCTGACCGTCTCCTGTAGTATGTCCGCAGTCCCCGACCGTCTCCTGTAGTATGTCAGCAGTCTCTGACTGTCTCCTGTAGTATGTCCGCAGTCTCTGACCGTCTCCTGTAGTATGTCTGCAGTCTCTGACCATCTCCTGTAGTTTGTCTGCAGTCTCTGACCCTCTCCTGTAGTATGCCCACAGTCTCTGACCGTCTCCTGTAGTATGTTTGCAGTCTCTGACCCTCTCCTGTAGTATGCCCACAATCTCTGACTGTCTCCTGTAGTATGTCCACAGTCTCTGACCGTCTCCTGTAGTATGCCCGCAGTCTCTGACCGTCTCCTGTAGTATGTCCGCAGTCTCTGACCGTCTCCTGTAGTTTGTCTGCAGTCTCTGACCCTCTCCCCTAGTATGCCCACAGTCTCTGACCGTCTCCTGTAGTATGTTTGCAGTCTCTGACCCTCTCCTGTAGTATGCCCACAGTCGCTGACCATCTCCTGTAGTATGTCCGCAGTCCCTGACCGTCTCCTGTAGTATGCCCCCAGTCTCTGATCATCTCCTGTAGTATGTCCACAGTCTCTGTCCGTCTCCTGTAGTATGCCTGCAGTCTCTGACCGTCTTCTGTAGTATGCCTGCAGTCTCTGACCATCTCCTGTAGTATGCCCACAGTCTCTGACCGTCTCCTGTAGTATGTTCGCAGTCTCTGGCCCTCTCCTGTAGTATGCCCACAGTCTCTGACCATCTCCTGTAGTATGTCTGCAGTCCCTGACCGTCTCCTGTAGTATGCCTGCAGTCTCTGATCATCTCCTGTAGTATGTCCGCAGTCTCTGTCCGTCTTCTGTAGTATGTCTGGAGTCTCTGACCATATCCTGTAGTATGCCTGCAGTCTCTGACCATCTCCTGTAGTATGTCTGCAGTCTCTGACCGTCTCCTGTAGTATGCCTGCATTCTCTGACCATCTTCTGTAGTATGTCTGCAGTCTCTGACAGTCTCCTGTAGTATGTCCACAGTCTCCGACCGACCCGAAAAACCCCCCAAAAAAACCTGCTCCACTCGCAAGCACGGCCACCCGCCGACTGCATTGTAAGCCAATTGACATTTCTTAAATAGGTAGGGGGCGGGACCACCTGGCGACATCACATGGAGGCACCACCCCCTTGTGATATCACCGATTGGTCCATGCTGGGAGGAGTGTCCCTTAATGGCAGTTTGGAAATGCGGTCACCCTAAAGCATAAGTGGCTGAGGCATTCTCTGCCTTGCAGCTGCACGTATACATACTTCCCAGGCCCAGGACAGTGACAGATTTCTGGCAGCCTTACCCAGGAAGGATCTGAACATGCCTAAGCTCAGCCCTAATTGCAAACAGAAGTACTGATGTAAACTGTGCTTCCTGCCAGCTTCTCAAGGCTTCATTTTCAACTTTGGCGGAGTGTGCCTTTAAAAATTTGTATTGAGGATAAAGGAAAAAATCAAAAAATGAGAGAAATAGGAGAACACTTGGATGCTTGGGTTTTCGGGCAGCCAATAGAAATGATTGGTGATCAGATGTTCCTGTATGAGAAAGTACCTGAGAAATCCTGAATGAATATAATGCTACCATCTAAAACATGACATGACTTAATCTTACTACTTATACAACAGTGAAATCAGGTTCTACTACTACTCTCTGCCAGAAACATTGCAGATTGTGAATCACTGAGCCTCAGGAGACAAGGACCCGGATTTCAGCCAAGACTTTCCCCCAGAGTTGTCAACTCCTCACAACTTCTTTTTTTTTTTACTGGCAAGACATGAAAAATTACCGACCAAGCAAATATTTTACAGACAACTAGAGATCTGCTGAATGTACATGAGTAGGATATGAATGTTAAAAAAAGTAATGAGCATTAGGCGAATAGACAAGGGATTGTCAAACAAATGACACGTGGGGCTCAGCACTGTCCTGGGGAATATGTACCAAAGCAAAAGGAATGTTTTTTTTATTCCATTTGGCAAGGAGCAGCAATTTTACTAATACTTTAGGGTCAACATTAAAAATGCAAAACTTCCTTTAAAAAACATGCCTGGGGTGTGCCCTTAACCTGCCTTTGAAGTGACCCATCTGTACAATGTATACAACCTACTACAGCAAAACTGACATTTACAAAGAAAAATAATGCAGTTTAACCACTTAAGGACCAGAAGGATTTACCCCCCTTAATGACCAGGCCATTTTTTGCGATACGGCACTGTTTTGCTTTAACTGACAATTGCGTGGTCGTGCGACGATGTACCAAAACAAAATGTATGTCCTTTTTTTTCCCACAAATAGAGCCTTCTTTTGGTGGTATTTAATCACCTTTGCATTTATTTATTTTTGCGCTATAAACAAAACAAGAGCGACAATTTTGAAAAAAAAGCTATATTTTTTACTTTTTGTTATAATAAATATCCCCAAAAAATATATAAAAAACAGATTTCTTCCTCAGTTTAGGCCGATATATATTCTTCTACATATTTTTTTTTTTAGTAAAAAAAATAAAAATCGCAATAAGTGTATTTTGATAGGTTTGCGCAAAAGGTATAGCGTCTACAAAATAGGGAATAGATTTATGGCATTTTTAATATTATAATTTTTTTTTTTCACATTTTTTTTTTTTTCACAATCAAATTTTATTGAAAGCTTACATAACAAGTTATTATTCTTTTCATTACTAGCAATGGTGGTGATCTGTGGTTTTTAGCGGGACTGCGACATTGCAGCGGTCAGATCGGACACCTAACTGACATTTTTTACACTTTTTTGGGAACCAGTGACATTATTACAGTAATCAGTGCTAAAAATATGCACTGTTATTGTACTAATGACACTGGCAGGGAAGGGGTTAACATCAGGGGCGATCAAGGGGTTAAATGTGTTCTCTGCAGGTGTTTTCTAACTGTATGGGGGGTGGGCTGCCTGGGGAAACACACAGATCCATTTTCCTGCATAGCAGAAATACTGGATTTGTTTGATCTCCCCTGTCAGAACGGAGATCGGCCTTGTTTACACAGGTCGTTCCCTGTTCTATCACTGCGGGTGAACGATCGTGGGTGGCCAGCAGACATCGAGTCCGCCCCACCCGCTAATTGGCTCCCCCCGCTGGTCAGTGGGCGTGCACGCGCACACCCACAGTATAGAGTTCCAGAGCCGACGTACAATGACGGCTATTCGTGGGAACTAGCCGACCTGCCGCAGTACAATGATGGCTGCTGGTCGGCAAGTGGTTAAATTGCCAGCAAATGACAGTTTCTAGCCTCTTACTTCTGTATGTAAACAAAGCCACTGGGGATTCCCTTCATGCTAATGGGGAAGCCCCACAAAAAAAAAACGCGCAGGGTTTCCTCTAAAAATACATAACATACCCTTATTCTTAATGAGTATGAACTTTAAGAGGAAACACCATATAAAAAAAAAAGTGTGGGGTCCCCCCAAAAATTCATACTGGACCCTTATCCAAGCATGCAGCCTGACAGGCCAGGAGGAAGGGGGGTTCCCTCCCCCCTTTGAACCATACCATGTCACCATGGCAAAGCTCCTTGTCCCCTTGCTGAGGTGGACAAAAGCCTCTTCCCAAACTTGACCTGAGGGTTGTGAGGGGTCTGCAGGTAGAGGGTATATTGGAACCTGGAAGCCCCCTTAACAATAAGAGGGGCCTTTGTGGATTAAGAGGCGCCTTTGTGGATTATTAAATAAAGTAATGGTTACATACCCCTGTGGGCGGCACCAGCAGTATGGTACCCAACATGAAGAAGCAGCCCGCTCAGAGTCCAAAGAAGGTTTACGGTATTCTATTTAGTTGAATTAAATTCCTCTAGTAACACTTACACTTTCAACGCACATAAGCGAGCACTTAGTAGCAGGCTCAGTTTTGCACTGGGCAGCCCGGATCCTCCTCTTCTCGGGTACCTGGCTGGAGCTTCTGGCCCCTCCCTCCTGTTGAGTGCCCTCACAGCAAGCAGCTTGCTATGGGGGCCCCTTAGTCAAGCTGCAGCTCCGTGTGTCCATTCAGACACGGAGCTGCAGCTCGGCACCACCCCCTCTCTCCTTATTGGCTAACTGAGTTTGATTGACTGCAGCGGGAGCCAATGGCACCGCTGCTGTGTCTCAGCCAATCAGGAGGGATGGCCGAGGCACTCATAGACATCACTGGATAGAGAGGGGGCTCAGGTAAGTATTGGGGGGCTGAGGGGGGGCTGCTATACACAGAAGATTTTTTATCTTAATGCATAGAATGCATTAAGATAAAAAAAAACTTCTGCCTTTACAACCACTTTACCTTCAGCATAAACTCTGGTACAAAGCAAAGCTTAGGCTCACCACCAGTGTAAACCTGTCTTACCACAGGGTTTTAAGGGCCCCACCTGCTCCAGGGGTCCAGAAAAGTTCACAATAGCATGTCCTGCTCCACACAAAACCTCAATAACCCCTGCTGATTGCTTCAGACCTCTCTGCACGTGGGTGTAATCCTTAGTACTTGAAAACAGCTTTTTATTATCTCCCTCAAAGGGACCATACCCCAAGCTATAATGGTGCATATCTACTATCCAGAACGCATCCATACCTCTCTGTACATGTAGTTTTCATACTATAATGCCGCGTACACACGATCAATTTTTTCGACGGTGAAAACACCGTCGAGAAAAACGACGTGAAAAACGAGGAACAGCTTGTTCCCCTACACACGGCCGTTTTAAATGCCATTTTTTTTCTTGGTCGAAAAAAACAACTGTGTGTAGGCTCCCCGGCAGTGTTTTCCTATGGGAAACACTGCCGTGGAAAAAAATGACGGGAATCACGACGAGAAAAATTAGAGCATGTTCTAATTTTTCTCGTCGTGATTAATGCCGTTTTTCCCGTCGGGAAAAATGACAAAAAGCCCACACACGGTCGTTTTTCTCGTCCAAAAGAAAAAATTTAATTTTTCCCGACGGGAAAAATGATCGTGTGTACGCGACATTAGTGATTCTTACTAAAGACAAGCTTTGCTATATTACACTTTTGATCCTACACTTCAAGACACATGAAAGTCTCTCCTTTATAAACAAAAGTGTAGCACTAACCCATAAAAGCAATAAAATATCCTAAAATACATAACAGATAAACTATAAATATCATATTGGAATAAGTTATAATAGAACCTGCAACACAAGGAATCAATTCCAATAATATGCATATCATTGCCAAGAATTGTTCATGGAGACTGGTACAAAATATTGGCAATCGTTCTCTTGCAACAAAATCTAACACCATACTCCAGTAATAGCTGTAGACCTGCAGAATTACTAATAAAATGGGTAATCTTCAAACTAATATGGACTCAAATAGAAAGGGGAAGCAAAAGTTTCAGTTATACAAAATTGTGGGTTTAGCAAGACTGTCTGAAGCAAGTTCAAATGTGTATGCCATACACCAGGGGTGCCCAACCAGTGGCCTGGGGGTCACATGTGGCCCGCAAAGCCCCCCGATGTGGCCCGCGACCTCCTGCTCTGGGGTGGCAGTTTGGCAAGCCACCACATAAGCCTGTATAATGCTCCTGTCAGAGGCAGGGGCAGCAACAGCTGGCGATAACTGAATGGAAGACTGTTTTTAAAAGTAAGTTTACTACTAAAATCACAGTGTATATATGGGCATAGCTGTTCTGCATTGTTTGCCGGGCTGCTTTCAAATTGAACCGCAGGTGGAGCACAGTGCACCTGCGAATTACCTGCACTGAGCCATAGACTTCTGTTATTAGCTGTGGGTTCGGTGTGCTTTCAAAAAGTGTGGCCCGTGACCGATTACCAAGTTGCTTAAGTGGCCCTCGCTCTTCAAAAGGTTGGGCACCCCTGCCATACGTTATGCTATGCTGCTGGACCAAGACTCATATCAGCAACTGCTGTCAAGGTCATCTAGTCATACTACAAAGTAAAGACTAAATGGCCAGATCAGGAAACATGTTTATCAGATAAATCTTTGAAATAAAGATCTTATGCATTAAAACCCAAAAAATGATTCTGGTCTAGTAGAAATATTACTAGACCTCTACTAGACCCCTATTTAAGGGAACTGCCTTTGAGCAAGCCAACACATATGGAGGCCAAGCTTGATTGAAAATCATCCACAACAGTATTCGACTGATCAAGAAGAATTACTCATTACAAGTTATTAGAATGACTTATCGAGGAGGAAGGGGTGTTACACATTGACTATGTAGCGCTATGAGCTACCGGTATACTGTCCAGGTGTTCCTCACTAGCTTTGTTCGCAGCCAAGCATACAGGCTCATCCACACATTTCTCCAATGGCCAGTCCAGGGGTGTTAATTTTGTTGTTTTTTATCTTTGGAGATCTTGGATAGGGTTGAGCGAATTAAGTGGAAAACTCTAAGCACAAGGACTATGTACAGTTAAGGCCTTATTATTCTTTCTGTAAAAGCTGTATTAAAGTCTGTGCTTTTAACAAACAGTGGACTTTAGCTTTGAAGCAGTAGTAGTAACTTCAAACTCCTTGTCAGGGTCACCTGTGGCCAGGTGACAGATGCACACCATAGGGGGACAGGAGTGCACCGCGAGGTAGTGAACCCTATGGCTGGCTTCTGCGGATAGGAAACTGGGTGGTTGTGGAAAGCGGGACCAGAGGAGCACAACCGGGATCCAAACGGAAGCTAGAGCCAAGATTCCCCAGGGCGCGGAGTCTAAGACCCAGCTGGTCTTCTCCAGGGCCTCTAGTGGTGAGGATGTTAGCTGCAGGCTGGGACCAGGTCGCGGCCCCTGGAGTTTCCTAGCTCACGCCCCGTAGGATAAGGGGAAAAGAGGGGAAGCAGCAGCACACGATAAGAGAGAACCGAATAACAAGCTGAAGGTCAGGGGCCACAAGCAGACAAGGATAACGAAGAACGAGCCGAAGGTCAAGGGTCACGAGCAGACAGGGATAGTCGGGGACAAGCCAATAACGTAACAGAGAGACAGACGTAGCACACGGCAGGCAGGAACCCAAACACACAATGCCTAACAAACACGTTGATCAGCCAAGCAGGCTTGCAGTGCACAGGTTAATATAGTGTTCAGTGATAGGGCCTGGGGTGGAGTCAGGCTGGGAGGAGATTATAAAGGAAGCCAGGTGAAGGAGGTCTGGTCTCTAGATGAACACATGAGGAGGAAGGTAAGATGGCAGACAAACACTACTGCATATCCATGACAGTACCCTCCCTCTTATGGGCCCTCCCCCGCCTGGACCCAGGCTTAAAGGGAAATCTCTGATGAAACCTTTTCAACAGATGAGGTGCAGCGACATCAGATGCAGCGATCCAAGACGCCTCCTCAGGACCAAAACCTCTCCAATGCACAAGGTACTGAAGAATGCCTCTGCAGAGCCGAGCATCCAGAACTTGTCTAACCTCGTACTTAAAATTATCCTCAGAGACCGAAAACGAGGTAGGGAGATGACAAGAAGATCTATTGAGGACCAAAGGCTCTCTAGGAATAAGCAAGGGCATGAGAGGATCAACAGGAATCTGAGGAGGGTCCCCTAGACCCTTAAACGGGAACTGGTCATCTTGCACAGGACCATCAGACTGGGCAGATGTCAGTGGAACCCTGAAGTCAGGTTGGTTAGAAGGTGACATGTCGCCGGAGTCAAGCTGAATAGCTGAAGGACAAGCAGAATGTCCCGAACAAGAAAAAGTGAGAGGCTCACTGGGCATGGGCTGGGCTGGCATAACTAGTACAGAGGCAGAGTGAATAGCTGAGTCAGGTGTAGCGACTACCTGAATCGCATCGCAAGACGTAGCGACTGCAGGACTTGTAGACAAGCTAGCCTGGCTGTGCGTCCAAGGGTGGTTATGCAACCTGGAATGAATGACCGGCTCAGATTCACAGGGGGCAACCTTGGGTAGGCAGGACGAGGAACAGGAGGGACCCCAAGCCAGGATCTGTCCAGTAGTCCAGTCCACATGAGGAGAATGGAGCTGTAACCATGGGAGACCCAAAATTATAGGCGTTGAGGCCTTGGGTAAGATAAGGAAGGATATCCACTCCTGGTGGAGTGTCCCTACCGACATCTTAACAGGGAGGGTCTGGAAGCGGATAGGTCCCCCTGGGAGAACAGTACCATCAATCGCCAAGACCACCAATGGCGTGGTGAGGGGCAAAAGAGTAAGTCTCATGGACGATGCGATTTCCCAGTCCATGAAATTACCAGCGGCTCCGGAATCCAGATATGCTGAGACCGAATGAGAAGAAGCACCAACATGAAGGAACACAGAAAGCAGAAGACGAGAAGGGGAAGGTGATATTTCTGGGTCCAATACTCCACTTTCCAGATGAAGTGGACCCGAACGTTTTTCTGGACAAAGAGAGCAAGTGTCACGAAAATGACCTTTGCCCCCACAGTAAAGACACAGACCAAGAGTTCTGCGCCTAGCACGTTCCTCGGGGGATAGCCTGGTCCGACCCAGCTGCATGGGTTCCTCAGCTGGTAGGAGATGCTCTACGGGTCGAAGAGAGGGGAGCTCAGGCTGACTAAGAACCAAGGAGTGCTGGCGTTGCTTTTCTAAGGTCCTCTCCTGAAAGCGAATATCGATCTGGTTACACAAGGAGATAACGCCGGCCAGATCAGTGGGGATGGTTCTTCCAGCTAATTCATCCTTCACTCTATCAGACAGGCCATGCAAAAAGGTTGCGACTAAGGCCTCATTGTTCCAGCTCAACTCAGCCGACAGTATGCGGAAATGAAGGGCATACTGTCCCACAGAAGCAGACTCTTGGCGGAGACGTAAAAGGGCGCTGGCCGCTGAAGAGACACGAGCCGGTTCTTCGAAGATATTCCGAAAAAGTTTCAAGAAGCCAGACAGGCTAGAAACCACTGGATCATTCAGTTCCCACAGAGGGGCTGCCCAGGCTAAAGCTTCACCAGAGAGGAGGGAAATGATATAGGCTACCTTAGCCCGATCAGACAGGAAGTTTTGGGGCTGGAGCTCAAAATGAATCGTGCATTGGCTAAGGAACCCCCTGCAAGCCTTGGAGTCCCCAGAGAAACGGGACGGAGCTGGCAGTTGTAGCGAGTGTGTGGCTGCGACTGGTGCAATAGGTGCAGCCGCTGATTGTATTTGAGGTTGCGGATTCAGGGTTCCCAAGGAGGCCTGAAGCTGCTCGAAGCGAGAAGCCAGATCCTGGAGGAATCGCATCACCTGAGTCTGATTCGATTCCTGGGTTTCAAGTCTGCAAACTATGCCCTGCAATGGATCATCCGCGGGTAGCGGGATGTCAGCCGGGTTCATGGCTGATCAAACTGTCAGGGTCACCTGTGGCCAGGTGACAGATGCACACCGTAGGGGGACAGGAGTGCACCGCGAGGTAGTGAACCCTATGGCTGGCTTCTGCGGATAGGAAACTGGGTGGTTGTGGAAAGCGGGACCAGAGGAGCACAACCGGGATCCAAACGGAAGCTAGAGCCAAGATTCCCCAGGGCGCGGAGTCTAAGACCCAGCTGGTCTTCTCCAGGGCCTCTAGTGGTGAGGATGTTAGCTGCAGGCTGGGACCAGGTCGCGGCCCCTGGAGTTTCCTAGCTCACGCCCCGTAGGATAAGGGGAAAAGAGGGGAAGCAGCAGCACACGATAAGAGAGAACCGAATAACAAGCTGAAGGTCAGGGGCCACAAGCAGACAAGGATAACGAAGAACGAGCCGAAGGTCAAGGGTCACGAGCAGACAGGGATAGTCGGGGACAAGCCAATAACGTAACAGAGAGACAGACGTAGCACACGGCAGGCAGGAACCCAAACACACAATGCCTAACAAACACGTTGATCAGCCAAGCAGGCTTGCAGTGCACAGGTTAATATAGTGTTCAGTGATAGGGCCTGGGGTGGAGTCAGGCTGGGAGGAGATTATAAAGGAAGCCAGGTGAAGGAGGTCTGGTCTCTAGATGAACACATGAGGAGGAAGGTAAGATGGCAGACAAACACTACTGCATATCCATGACACTCCTTCCTTTAGACCCACAAGAGCAAAGCCCCATTTAAAGAGAACTAGGTGGACAAAGCTTGGCCTGTTTGTTTTGATGTGGGGGCTGGGTGCGGTTTTGAGTATAGCAGCAGGTGACTGACATGTATTTCATCTCTCTGGCGCCTCCTCTGTTTCTAGAGGGTTCTGGAAAAGAGGCAAGGCAGGGGATGGGAGTGGCATGGAGTGTATCTGGGAGCCCTGACCAATCCCCAACTAGGATTATCAGGGGGCAGGCCTCCTATATATACTCATGGTCAGCCTGTTGTGGGGGGAGTTGTTGGGTGGAAGAACTAGTGATGGAGTGTTAGGCTGTTGTGGTCCTTGAGGGAGCCCCCTTTCTGGGGGGGGGGTGAACTCGGGCCTGGAGCTCGGGAGCTGGGAAGGAACCTCTCTATACACTGTCCTCGAGGGGTGTCTGGAACAGGAGCAGGAAGAGGACAGTGGGGAACATTGCCGGGCAAGTTACTAGGAGGGGTCCAATCTGGGGTTGGTTAGTGACAGGCACAGTGGAGAAGTCTGGGAGAGACATGCCAGGACTAGATGTGAAGCCAGAAGGAGAGGCTGTGATGTCACTGGTGTTGGAGATAAAGCGGAGTTCCAACTAAAAAATAAAAATTAAAAATCAGCAGCTACAAATACTGACTAAAAAGAGGGTTTCGTCTCCCCCCCAAAAAAATTACATGCCAAATGTGGCATGTCAGGGGGTCACCTTCACTTAAAGCGGAAGTTCCATTTTTGGGTGGAACTCCACTTTAAGTTGCTGCAGCCAGGAGATTTGGCAGAATTTGCACAGGACTGTCTGGGACCAGTAGTCCACCAAGCTTTGCAGCTAGCACAAGAAGTATTCTTTATATTGCTATTGGTTGCTTTTCAACTGTTAAGACTTATTCAGAGTAGGGCCTAAACACGTGCTAGCTGTATCAGGAAACTATGATTGCGCAGTAGAGAAAGCAGAGTTTACTCAAGTGATGTGCTGGAGGAGTATGGAGTTTTAGAGACTGCCAATATAGATTCAAAACGATTGTTCAATTATCTGGGCATCCCATATCCCTTTCCCCAATCCAAGTTAAATCCCCTAAATAAAAACAACAAAAACAACCTAAAGGACTGTTCATTGACTGGCAATGTGTGTCTGAATGCCTGGCCTAGCAGGGTGATGTGTGGAACTAACTACTACATGCAGCGACCCCACGGGGGCACCGCTACAGTTGTTTCATAATAGCTGCTCTCTCTGTGGTATTTCTAGTGTCTTCTGTATTCCTTCTCGTTTTGTTACCACCATGTTGCATTTATGTTCTGCTCAATAAATGTTCTACAAGAGGTTCATTTAACTATTCTCTTAGATTAAGTTGAAATATGAAAACCTTTATTTTTTAAGATTAAATATCAGACTGAAACCTGTGAATACACCTTTATTATAAGATTCCTTTTCTGGTTTGCAGGTTTGTGGTGTATGTGTTATGATAAGTTTTGCACAGGTTTTAGACTTGCTCAAATATCCCCTACAGAGCTTTTAGCACAACTTACACTGCATGCTTTGACATATTTAATTCCTCAAATTATAGTATTTACAAGTGCTAATATGAAACTAGAAGTGTATACAGCTGTGTCCTATGAGCTTCAAAGTTTTTGTAAGTGGTATAGCTAAAAGAAAGAGCTGATCTGTGTTAGACAGCTATTTTTTCCCCTTCTAAAAACGACCAATAATTACGAAATGTGCTTAGTTCCTTTGTTCATATTTTCTTGTACTCGTATCTTTAACCACTTGAGTTCAAGCCTGTATATACCTCTTTTTTACCAGGCCATAGTTCAGTTTTTGTTGCTGTGATAGTTTTGACTGACAATTACTCAGTAATGCAACACTGTATTAATTAATTGTATATAATTTATAAGGCATCATATATATTTACTATAAATAGTAATACAGTAGGAAAAAAGTATTTGGAAAAAAAAAATTATGTTCTAACAGCCTATCACATTTCTTCATGTTCTAAAATGTCCCAAACATTTTTTAGTTTAGGACATAGTTTATACAACGCAGCAGTCAGAGTGCAGGCGTCAGGACTATGTCGCAGATTTCAGTGGACAGTTATTAGTGTCCCTATGTGGTGATGGTTGAAGGTGAGTACCTCTGTAAATAATAGTGATCCATGGTGTGTGCCCCCTTAAATGTTAGTTGTCGTCAGAGTCTTCGAGTCCTCGAGTGTGACAGTGATAACCCTAATGCACCAAGGCCTGAGGTGTGCCTTGGCCTAGCTGGTCAGTATGCCTGAAAAGTGGGCATACCCTGAATGTAAGAATAAGAATAAGGAAAATAGAATGAGTATGCATGAATCTGGGGGAACGGGTGGGTGGGAGCCCAGAAATGACGGCAACCCAGACCCGACAGGGGAGGAGGCTTAAGTAGCCCTCTCAGTCTCCTCCCACAAATACAGGCTGGCCTGCGGCCAGCCTTACCACTTGTCGTCAGAGTCTTCGAGTCCTCGAGTGTGACAGTGATAACCCTAATGCACCAAGGCCTGAGGTGTGCCTTGGCCTAGCTGGTCAGTATGCCTGAAAAGTGGGCAAAAAGAGACAACTGTAGGTGAAGAAGGGAAGGTAACGAACAGAGAAGTAGCACGCACCCGGACGGCAACAGTATCTGAACCCGGTCCCATGCAAGAATGGAATAAGCCTGATGTCCGGCACAATCCAAACATGAGAATGACCTGCTAGCAAATGAGAGGATACGTGGGGGAAAGGAAGCGAAGGCTGGCCCGAGGAGCCTCTGCAACCGATGGGCGAGTAGATCGTAATACTCCAACCGGACATCAAAGATGTGCCTCCGGCCTACCCATACTAGGTATGGGGAAGAGAGGGAGAGGGCAAAAATTGACAACTGGCAGGAGTTGTAGGACTGGATACCTGGAGGATGGGTTGCCGGAGTAGGCAGAAAAGGCCAAGCGCTACGGCAATGAGCATAGTCAAGCATGGGAAAAACATGCCAGACACAGAACACTGGTCCCACCTGACTCAATCGGATCGTGCCACCGCCTGTGACCTGACAAGCGACTGAATCCTGAACCTAGAAAGGAAGGTCAGACTCCATCCCGGGCAAGAAGTCTCATGGCATGATGCAGACATGCCTGGACAAAAGATCAGAGCCGCTAGCGGAACCCCAAACCCACCCCTGTGGCCGACAAGGGGCCGTGGCTCAGCACACACCCCGAGAGACTGTGAAACCCTAGGTGGTGACCAGGGCCTCAGCAACAGAACGACGATTTTAGTAAAATGAAGACTGCTTCCTACCCAAGGGTGAACCCAGTGATGAATGACATCCGCACCAATCAACTAGCCCTGGCAACGGGCAGGACTGATGGAAGCGAGTGCAAGCAATGTTTGATGAAGGCGAAGATGCCAGCGCAGCCCAACCTGAGAACACAAACCAGAGAAATGACAGACAACCAGACATGAGAACAACAACGAGCCTACCTAAGAAGAGAACATGCAGAAGTGACAAGACCACCGCGCGTACATGAACCTGATGACGGATGACCCCCCCCCACCTTGTGTGAGTGGCGAGTGAGCCCGAGTAACCTGTAGCGCAGAGACAGGCAATTAACTGAACACTCAGGGCTGGTGTACCCACGGACCGTGGTGGGTGATCGTATAGGAGTAAGAATGAACGTGCATCGTATGACGTATGGTATACGGGCGAGAAGATTGTGGTCAACAATCATTAAAAACGAAACCTCAGCCCGTATGGATCTGTAGACGTGACAGATCCGGAAATGTGTGCCCTAACTAACCCAGGTACAAACATGGACGAAGACAACATGATACATAGAAACCAACAAAGAAGAGAACAGCTACCGGAGTATGCCGTGACTGGACCACAACACCCCTCTGGAACGCTAAGACTGAAACGTTGCAACGGAAATGCTGAGACTGAATGCTGAGGCGAAAATGCTACGACAGAAATCTAGGGGCAGAAATGCAAGGACAGAAATGCTGAAACGGAAACGTTTGAGGCAGAAATGTGAAGATGGAAACGCTGAGACTGCAACGCTGAGGCAGAAATGGAAAGACGGAAATCCTGGAGGCAGAACGCTAAGACAGGAATGCTGAGGCAGACAGAAATCGTGGGGCAGAAAACGCAGACAGGAACGCCGGGCAGAAAACGCTATGACAGGAACGCCGGGGCAGAAACGCTATGACAGGAACGCCGGGGCAGAGACGCTATGACAGAAAACGCCGGGGCAGAGACGCAATGACAGAAACGCCGGGGCAGAGACGCAATGACAGAAATACCGGGGCAGAAACGCAATGACAGAAATGCCGGGGCAGAAACGCAATGACAGAAATGCTGGGGCAGAAACGTAATGACAGAAATGCTGGGGCAGAAACGCAATGACAGAAATGCTGGGGCAGAAACGCAATGACAGAAATGCTGGGGCAGAAACGCAATGACAGAAATGCTGGGGCAGAAACGCAATGACAGAAATGCTGGGGCAGAAACGCAATGACAGAAATGCTGGGGCAGAAACGCAATGACAGAAACGCTGGGGCAGAAACGCAATGACAGAAACGCAATGACAGAAATGCTGGGGCAGAAACGCAATGACAGAAATGCTGGGGCAGAAATGCAATGACAGAAATGCTGGGGCAGAAATGCAATGACAGAAATGCTGGGGCAGAAATGCAATGACAGAAATGCTGGGGCAGAAACGAAATGACAGAAATGCAATGACAGAAATGCTGGGGCAGAAACGCAATGACAGAAACGCTGAGGCAGGAAATGCAATGACAGAAAACGCCGGGGCAGAAACGCAATGACAGAAATGCCAGGGCAGAAATGCCGGGGCAGAAACGCAATGACAGAAATCCTGGGGCAGCAAAACGCAACGACAGAAATCCTGGGGCAGCAAAACGCAACGACAGAAATCCTGGGGCAGCAAAACGCAACGACAGAAATCCTGGGGCAGCAAAATGCAACGACAGAAATCCTGGGGCAGCAAAACGCAACGACAGAAATCCTGGGGCAGCAAAACGCAACGACAGAAATCCTGGGGCAGCAAAACGCAACGACAGAAATGCAATGACAGAAATGCTGAGGCAGAAACGCAATGACAGAAATGCTGAGGCAGAAACGCAATGACAGAAACGCTGAGGCAGAAACACAATGACAGAAATGATGAGGCAGAAACGCAATGACAGAAATGCTGGGGCAGAAATGCAAGGACAGAAATGCTGGGGCAGAAACCCAACAACAGAAATGCTGGGGCAGAAACCCAATGACAGAAATGCTGGGGCAGAAACCCAATGACAGAAATGCTGGGGCAGAAACCCAATGACAGAAATGCTGGGGCAGAAACACAATGACGGAAATGCTGGGGGCAGAAAACGCAATGACGGAAATGCTGGGGGCAGAAAACGCAATGACGGAAATGCTGGGGGCAGAAAACGCAATGACATAAATGCTGGGGGCAGAAACGCAATGACAGAATTGCTGGGGGCAGAAACGCAATGACAGAAATGCTGGGGGCAGAAACGCAATGACAGAAATGCTGGGGGCAGAAACGCAATGACAGAAATGCTGGGGGCAGAAACGCAATGACAGAAATGCTGGGGGCAGAAACGCAATGACAGAAATGCTGGGGGCAGAAACGCAATGACAGAAATGCTGGGGCAAAATGAAACGACAGAAAGGCTGGGGTGGAAATGAAATAACAGAAATACTGGGGAAGAAAAAACTGGGGCAAAACGCAACCCCCCCCCCATGATACCCCACGTGAGTACCGGGAGGTGAGCAGGCGAGTGAGCGCCCCCCCCCCCCCCATGGAGCCAGGGTGAGAACCAGGAGGCGGGCAGGTGTCCCCTCCATGATGCACGGGGTGGGTTCCAGGGAGGTGAACTCAACACCAGCATGGCCGGCCCCCTCCTCATGAAACCAGCATGGACAGCCCCCCCTCCTGACACCAGCATGGACAGCCCCCCCTCCTGACACCAGCATGGACGGCCCCCGCCCTCCTGACACCAGCATGGATGGCCCCCGCCCTCCTGACACCAGCATGGATGGCCCCCGCCCTCCTGACACCAGCATGGATGGCCCCCGCCCTCCTGACATCAGCATGGACGGCCCCCCCCTCCTGACACCAGCATGGACGCCCCCCCCCCCTGACACCCGCATGGACGCTTCCCCTCCTGACACCAGTATGGACGCCCCCCCTCCTGACACCAGCATGGACGCCCCCCCCCCTCCTGACACCAGCATGGACGCCCCCCCCCTCCTGACACCAGCATGGACGCCCCCCCTCCTGACACCAGCATGGACGCCCCCCCTCCTGACACCAGCATGGACGCCCCCCCCTCCTGACACCAGCATGGACGCCCCCCCCCCCTCCTGACACCAGCATGGACGCCCCCCCTCCCTCTTGATACTTCGAGCCCCGGGAGATGTGACAGGTGGACAGCCTCCCACCCCCATGCTGCCAACATGAGCCTGGGACGAGTCAGCTAGAGCCCCATGAAGACAGGGAGAAGGAGGGCGGCCCTGCAAGGACACCAGCCGCCAAGCCACCGCGCTGAACATAGAAAGTCTTCTGACATGCATGGAAAAACTGGCTTATGCCAAGAATACTAAGTGGCAAGGTGGTAACACCTGACGGTGGGGGACAGCGGACTGCTGGGAGTGCTGTGCAATCCATGGCGGCTGGCTAAGCAGGGCCCGAGGACTAAAAAGGCCCCCCCCCAGGCTAAACTGAGGCGGTGGATGCCCGGGAGGTTAGCAGGCGGGTGAGCGCCCCCCCCGCAGCCGGCTTGAGAACTGGGAGGCATGCGGGCATCCCCTCCATGCCTGACATGAGATCCAGGGAGGTGAACTGGCGGTGAGTGCCCCCCCCCCCAGATGGAGCGGCGTGAGAAACGGGCGGTGAGTGGCTCCCCCTACCCCTGCTGCTCAGCGTGAGGACCGGGATAGCAGGCAGGCAGGCAGCCCCCCCCCCCCATACCCGGCGTGAGCACCGGGAGAGGAACCGCCACGAGACTCCATCGGTCGATCAGCCGTAACCGGAAGTGACACGGTCCCCGAAAAATGACGGCAGGAGGAGGGGCTGGCTGCAGCCCAGAAATGACGGCAACCCAGACCCGACAGGGGAGGAGGCTTAAGTAGCCCTCTCAGTCTCCTCCCACAAATACAGGCTGGCCTGCGGCCAGCCTTACCACTAATCAGTAGTGGGTGACCCATACATTTTTGATGGCTAGCTTGCCCCCTTTATAGTAAATATGCCCCATAGCTGCTCTGTGTACCCCCTTGCTGTTTATTGTGCCCCCCTTTTGTTGGTGGCAGTGGCAAAGCTAGACATTCTTTCACCCAAGGCAAAGATTAATTTGGGCACCCCCCACGGTGTCAGTAGAGTTGTGGACATTGTCAGTAGAGCAGTGGACAGTGTCAGTCAGTAGTGGATGGTGTCAGTGGAGCAGTGGACGGTGTCAGTAGGGCAGTGAATACTGTCAGTAGAGCAGTGGTGTCAGTAGGGCAGTTGACAGTGGCAGTGGGGGATGTACTGTGTGTTCTATAGGGATCGCCTGGGATTTAGACACCAGCCAGGAACACACAGATCCCAAATCTTAGATTCAAGACTCCTATGGATCACAAGCGTTGGATTCTTGAATAAACAGCTGATCTCCCTGGGCATATCTCTTGGGGTCCAAATCACTTCAAGACTGACATCCCCAGGGTACTGCTGGAGCCTAGATTCCTTCAGCAAGTCTGACTTTAACTCGCTCCCCCGGGGTCCCTGCCACAGCAGGCTGAATCCCTGGCCGGGTCTGGATCCTGGCTCCCCCTGTGATTAGTGGCAGTGTGGAAGTGTGGACTCATTATCACTCACAACGAGCAGCCAGTGGTGTGTAAGTTTGGCGGCTTCTTGTGTACATACAACCCAGGTGAGCCTGTGACAGTCAAGCCTGATCCAACCTCAAAAAATCTGAGCTAGTGACAGCTGCAGTCATCCGGTCTCTCCCCCCCCAGTTTCGGCCCTGTGTTGGTGGTCAGTAGGAGCAGTGTTAAGCCTCGTACACACGGTCTGACTTTTTGCCAACAAACTTCAAAATTAGCAAGTTTGACAAAAAATCAGACCGTGTGTACACTCCATCGGACAAACTTTTTTGGTTTTCATCGGACAAATGTTCAGTCTGCAAACGGACAAACTTTTCGCCAACAAAAGTCCGATGGAGCAAAGTCCGACTGTCTGTACAGAAATCCATCGGACTTTTGTCCGATGGACAAATAAGCATGCCCAGAACCAATGTTAAAATCAACCAACAATAGCAGAAGTTGACCGAAGGGTGGCAGTAAAGAGCAGAAAAGAGCAGAAAAACCACGTGAAGTTAGAAAAGTTTTGGGAAAGTTTGCAGAAAAGTCCTGCCGTGTGTATGCTATGGGTGTACCCGGCCAACTCCCTTCGGACAAAAATCCACTGAAAAGTTTGTTTGAAGTCCGACCGTGTGTATGAGGCTTAACAGTGTTAAAGATAGTTGGAGAAGCAATTGGCTGCAGAGGCAAAAGGGGAGGGATAGGTTATAGTTTTTTTAATTACATTTGTGATTGGCTTTCAATGATCACAAAACACAGAGCCACTCTAATTGCCACTGTGCATTTTGACTGTAATATGTGCTGTCGACCTCCTCCCCCCCATCCCTTGCATACACCCTCCAAACCGCATCAAATAGTGGGTGTGGTCTAAACAGAGTCATTAAATACCAGCAGTGCATTATGTACAGACTGCAGAGCTCAGGGTGTGCTACGTAAATAGTGCAGAGTTCAGGGGTGTGCTGCATACAGAGTGCAGAGTTTAGCGGTGTGCTACACACAGAGTGCAGAATTCAGTCTTCTTCCACAGCTGATTACCCCTGCATCACCCATCCACATCTCACGTTTACCCCTCTTCAGCTCTGACCTCTGCATACAACCCCCCTCTACTGCCCCCATCTTCTCCCCATCTCCTTAAAAGCTCCACCATCTTCCACGTGTCTTATTTTTGTTGCTGTATTAAGCTGAAGCACCCAGCCAGCTCTAGTACCTCCCCGCATACTATAGTTGGCACCACCTCTTTCACTTGTGGGGAGATCATCCAGTGGTGATGTTGGCATTTGCACTGCACCCCGTGTACCTGCATCTCCCTTGTCCCCATCCTTCACTCAGTGGGAGCCACTCAGGAGATCTGATCTGTGGGAGCTGTTGGGGAACAAGCTGTTACTTGTAAGCATAGAAGTCGGACTTTTGTGTTTTCAAGTAATAGTGGTGAGCGGGAAGCAAAGGGCCTGAGCCAGAGGTGGTGGAACTGAGTTCCACCAAGTTCCAGCTGAAAGGGGTTGTAAAGGTTTGTTTTTTATTTTCTAAATAGGTTCATTTAAGCTAGTGCATTGTTGGTTCACTTACCTTTTCCTTTGATTTCCCTTCTAATTTTTTTTTTCTTTGTCTGAATTTCTCACTTCCTGTTTCTCCTCCGTAAGCTTGCCCCCATCATCCGAGCCGATCCCCACAGGGATGTAGTCCCAAGCGAGGGGGCGAGCACGCTGACTAACCCCCAGCCAGAACGGCTCGGATGATGGGGGCAAGCTTACAGGACGTGAGAAATTCAGACAAAGAAAAAAAACATTTAGAAGGGAAATCTAAGGAAAAGGTAAGTGAACCAACAATGCACTAGCTTAAAGGAACCTATTTTAACAGAGAGAGATGGAGTAAGATTTCCTCCCTAACAAAAGAACTTCATGACCTCTATAAAATACACACAAACACACACGACCCTGTTATTTATAATCAAATTTCCCAAAAACGTTCTGAGTTAGACTCTATACTAACCTTTAAAGCCGAAAAGGCACTTCGCTGGTCTAAAGCGAAATTTTTCCTCTCAAGTAATAGTTACTCAACAATGTTTGCCCGTAAATTAAACCAATCAATAAAACCTGCTCATGTCTACAAACTTAAAAATAACACGAATCAACTGATCACTCACCCAAAAGAAATACTCTCCATATTTACCAAATTCTACACAGATCTCCTTTCCAAACCAACTTCCTCTATCTCAACTATCTCACGTGAGTGGTTAAATAACATCCCCATACCCAAATTATCCTCTACTCAGATTGACACACTAAATTCCCCGTGTACTGAAGACGAAATTACACAAGTTATTAAATCCCTTAAGAGAGGCTCAGCACCTGGTCCAGATGGATTCTCGTCCTTTTATTATAAACAGTTCCCACAACTTCTCACTCCGTTATTGTCAAAACTATACAATAGCATTTTAAAAGGAGACCAGTTTCCTGAAGAAATGCTGTTGGCTAATATGTCCTTAATCCCGAAACCAAATAAAGACCACACACTACCCCAAAATTATAGGCCAATTTCAGTAATTAACAATGATCTTAAAATTTTTAGTAGACTTCTAGCAAATAGACTAGCAACAATAATCCCCTCTCTGATATCCCCCTTTCAGTCAGGCTTTATCCCCGGCAGGCAGATCACAGACAACATTCGTCTAGTAACTAATATAATTCAGGAAGCAAATATCAAATCTCACCCAATCCTACTATTAAGTCTAGACATTAATAAAGCTTTCGATAGTGTCACCTGGAGATACTTAGATTTAGTTTTACAAAAGTATGGTTTTAATGGTGAATTTATTCATGCATTTCATGCCCTATACCATAACCCTGCCACCAGAATAAAATTGCCAGGCTGTAACTCAGAATTCTTTAAAATCGGAAGAGGCACTAGGCAAGGCTGTCCCCTTTCACCTCTATTGTTTGCCCTAGCAATCGAACCCCTAGCTGCTGCCATCCTACAACACCCAGATATAAAGGGTTATACTTCTAATAACAAAACGTACAAACTCAGTATGTATGTGGATGACATGATACTATTTCTTACCCAACCCATAATAGCCTTACCAAACTTACTAGCCACACTCAAAAAAAATTCTGCTCTATCAGGGTTATCGGTAAATGTTTCAAAATCAGTGGGAATGCCAATAAATATTCCTCCTTCCCGATTTGATTCAATTCGCACATCCTTCAACTTCACGTGGTCCAATGATACTTTACCTTATCTCGGTATCCACCTTACCCCAGACCCCAAAGATTTAGCCACCAAAAATTATTTACCCATGTTACAAAGACTGAGATTGGTGTTAAAAACCTGGAAATCCTTCAATATTTCATTTTTAGGTAAAATTACTGCCATCAAAATGTCAATTCTACCAAAATTATTATTTCTATTTAGAGCACTCCCAGTTAGAATAAATAAATTGATACTTACTAAATTTCAATCGGAAGTCAATAAATTTATATGGTCGGACTCCCACCCAAGAATTGCCCAATCTGTATTATATATGTCCACGAAAAGAGGTGGATTGGGACTCCCGAACTTTTGGTCATATTATCTAGCTGCAAGATGGGCACAGATTGCTCAATGGCATTTACATAACCCGAAAATCCCATGGGTAGTATTTGAAAAATATTCAATACTACCCTACTCTATATCAGGATTACTATGGGGCAACAAAGTTTCCAATCATACTTTGGAAAGGCTAAACCTCTTAGTGGCCCATTCATACCAATTATGGAAACTGCATAATAAAAAATTTACATTGACCTCTCCCACACCACCCCTTGCTTCTTTTTTAGGCGACCCTAAGTTCCTAAAAAGCTACCAAAACACTGATGAATTTGTTTGGTGGATTAACAATAATCTAATCACCCTTAATAGATTTATTCAGAATACTTCATTAACTTCGTTCTCGATACTAAAAACCAAATACGACATTCCCAATACAGAACTCAGAAGATTTTTCCAAATTAGAAACTTCTATAATTCAAATTTCCCACTGTTAGACAATACATCGCCCACATTCTATGAGAATATCTGTACTAAATACCCAAGAAGAACAGGCCTAATATCAGAGATATATCTAAACTTGATCAATAACACCAACCAGGATAAATTACCATACATGCTCAAATGGGAACAGGAATACGACTTTGTATTGCCCCTCGAGAAATGGTCTGAATGTATTGACAATCTTCTTAAATGCACTAAATCTATCACAATTAGGGAAACTGCAAATAAACTATTTACCAGGTGGTATTATACTCCAGCCAAACTCCATTCTATATTTCCCACAGTTCCCATTACCTGCTTTAGAGATTGCACCTCAATCGGCTCCTTCTCTCACATTTTTTGGGACTGTGAAAAAGCAGCCCAATTATGGAAACGACTAGAGAAATTTTCTTCTAAAATTTCAAACAAAATTATAACCCTTACCCTTCCCAATTGTCTCTTGTTCGCCCCGATTTTGGGTTTGAACACGTTTCAATTAAGAATAGTCCATACAATTTGTGTATCCATCCATTGGCTAATAGCTTATCATTGGAAATCCCCATCGTTACCAATTTCCCAATTGAAAATTAGAATAAACGACATTTACCTTATGGAAAATTTTTTGCATACCTTGCATAATACCATGCACCTACTGGATAAAAAATGGAACCTATGGTTCAAATATTCAGACTACCTTTTAGACCCATATTAGAATCCCCTTTCTTTTTCGTACATCACGGGACACAGAGCGACTTAGTCATTACTAATGGGTTATATAGTTTACCTTCAGGTGCTGGCACTGGCAACTTCCAAACCGGAAGTACCCTCCCCTATATAAGCCCCTCCCATCCGGGAGCACCTCAGTTTTTTGCCAGTGTCTAAGGTGTTGGCCAAAGAGTAACATGTGTTTTCACTGGGCTTGCGTACAGGTTCTTTTGGGCCTTAGTAAGCTGTTCCGGATCCCACCAAAAAAGCTTCATAGCTAAACGGTCGGTACCTGGGCCTTGCAGCAGAAGAGCAAGGTTTTGCCTGTAATGCCTCTCTTAGGAGGGCTGGACCCTGGGATCCAGAGCTCTGGTCATACCCACGACCAAGATGTTGTCTGTGCAGGGTGCTATACAGGTCCAGGGGAGTGGAATCCTTGGGAACCCGGTCCCTGAAGGTTTAATTACAATGCCTGCCGTGATAGGTGAAGTTTGGGCTTCTGTGGACCAAACAGAGTCCTGGGGCGGGGATCAGGTAAGTGGGGGCCCCCAGGAACTTGGTTCTATTGGGGGACGCCCAAGCCTAATTTGTCTTTCTGTCTGTTACCTAACGGTATTCCCGCTAATATCTGTGTATGCCTGTAACTACTGAAAATGTAAAATTTTAATAGTAGTCAAGAAAAAAAAAAAAAAAGAGGACCGCGGTACCTGTGTTAAACCACTAGAGGCCGCTGTGGTCCATTTTTCTTGTCATGTGGATCTTTGGTTTTCTCAAGTCAAAAGATCCAGGCAGTTGGTAAGTTTCTCTGTGGGAATCCACTTCCTCTGCCCTGTTGCTGCGCTCATCCACCGCACAGGCCCTCCGGCAAAAAGGGCCCTGGCTCCTAGTCCCTGTTTGATTTTCGAAAAGGGCGCCAATGGCGCACGGGCGCGCGCGCGGGCGCGTGCATGCGCCTCCTATGAAAAAAAAGGGGCGGGGCAGGTGGATGACGCTCGATGCGCGCCACGGCGCTTCTGCGCATGTGCAGGCATCCCAGCTTGTATAAAGACACAGTACAAGTGTCAGCTGGATGCAAACAGAGCTAGCAACAAACAGTGGCACACAGAGGCGGTTGATGCAGGCATCCCCATAGAAAGGCACTTTAGTGGACACCAGCTGGTATATAGCAGCAACTGTGTTAGACTATTACCAGCAAAATTGGTGTATGACGACGGGAATACCTCAGCTTTGTGCTTAAAGGATATGTCGTCCAGACGCTCCGGAAATAAGTCTTCCAGGAAGCCAAAGGGGTCTCCATCGGGCTCTGAGGATATTGGGCATGCTTGTACTGCACCAATCTCCCCTGAGAATTCAGAGGTCAGTAGCCGTAGAAACCCCGCAGGAGTGCCTGGTGCTGCGGCTGTCCCCAGTCCACCTGCTCCTGT
Organism: Rana muscosa; assembly: GCA_029206835.1. Classification (NCBI taxonomy): domain Eukaryota; kingdom Metazoa; phylum Chordata; class Amphibia; order Anura; family Ranidae; genus Rana; species Rana muscosa. The sequence continues at coordinate 72,219,837 of JARGYO010005626.1, read as the reverse complement.
ATATATAACAGAGGAGGTTTTATCCTCAACTCTGGGAGGATTGGAAGAGAGATTAACAGCATTGATCGCTGCTTCCCTGTCACAGGGAAAGCGCGTCCGATCTCCGTCTCCTCCTTCAGAGTGCCTGTTAGTGGAGGAACAGCCCCACACAGAGATCGACCTACCTGAAGGGGATCAGGATGAGGTTGATTCAGTTATGGAGGAATCAACAGTGGAAGAACCTTTCTCAGCATCTCAGGCTGAAAGATTATGGGTTCAGTCTCTGACTAACATGGTCCGATCAGCATTTAAAATGCCTCTGGCGGAACCACCAACCACTACGGTTTCCTCGCTGGGGTCGCTAAAAGCTCCCCAGGCTGTCTGTTCCTTCCCAATCCACCCTTTATTAGAAGGGCTTATTTACCAGGATTGGGAGCATCCTGATAAAATATTTTCTCCCCCCAAGAGATTTCCGGTGATCTATCCCATGGAGGATAAGTTCATAAAAAAATGGAGGGTCCCTACAGTGGACGCAGCCATCTCTTCTGTGAACAAATCACTGACATGTCCAGTAGATAATGTTCCAATGTTCAAAGACCCAATAGATAAAAAATTGGAGTCTTTACTAAAATCTGCTTTCTCTACAGCAAGCATGGTGACACAACCTGCGGTAGCAGCGATTGGAGTCTGCCAAGCAGTGAAAGATCAGTTGAAACAAGTCTTAAGGGACTTACCAGATCAGCAGGCTCTTGCCCTAGCTGACCTGCCTAGAGCCTTGTGTTTTGCGGTGGACGCCATAAAGGATACAATCCAACAGGCCTCCCGCTGTACGCTGTCTGTAGTACATATGCGTAGGCTTCTGTGGCTCAAAAACTGGTCTGCTGAAGCTCCCTGTAAGAAACTGCTGGTTAGCTTCCCATTTCATGGAGAACGCTTATTTGGAGAAGATCTGGACAAATATATCCAGAAAATTTCTGCCGGTAAAAGTTCACTCTTACCGGTTAAGAACAAGAGTAGAAGTCCTTCTTTTAAGAGGCCTACTTCTGCAGTCCCGGGCACATCGGCTGTGAAGCAGTTCCGACGGCCTCCGCGGTCAAATTCAGGGGGCAGAAATCAGGGACAGTCACAGGGTAACAAGAAGCCCTGGATCAAGAGAGGTACAAAACCTCCCCCCAAGTCATGAAGCGTTGCCCCCACTCAATCGGGTGGGGGGAAGGCTTCAGTTGTTCACAGAGACCTGGCGGGACACCATCAGAGACAGATGGGTGCTCTCCGCAGTAAGTCTGGGATACAAGCTGGAGTTAAAAGGCACTCCTCCTGCCCAATTTATGAGGTCAAACGTGCCAAGAGATCCCCAGAAGAGAGGATCCCTCCTTCTGGCACTAGAACAACTATTGCTCCAAGGTGTAATCATGAAGGTTCCCCTGGAAGAAAGCGGATTCGGGTTTTACTCTAACCTTTTCACAGTCCCCAAACCAAATGGGGACGTGAGGCCCATATTAAATCTAAAAGGGCTAAACAAGTTCCTAAATATCAGGACTTTTCGGATGGAGTCGATCCGATCGGTGGCCACCGCCCTACAAGGGCAGGAATGGTTAGCCTCGATCGACATAAGGGATGCTTATCTGCATATTCCCATCTTTCCGGCCCACCAGAAATTTCTACGCTTTGCAGTAGAAGGGCGCCATTTTCAGTTCAGAGCCTTACCTTTTGGTCTGGCCACAGCACCACGAGTGTTCACAAAGGTTCTGGCCCCACTATTGGCCAATCTAAGAACACAAGGTGTAACGATAATGGCATATCTAGACGACCTGCTACTAATAGACCACTCAGTGGAAAAGCTGGAAGTAGCTATTCACAAGACAATCAAGTATCTGGAATATCACGGTTGGATTATCAACCGGGACAAGTCAGCTCTAAGACCAGTCAAAAGTCTGGAATACTTAGGGCTAAGGCTGGATTCAAATCAGAGAAAGATTTTCTTACCTCCAGAGAAGGTGTCGTCTTTAAAAGATTTGACCCACTTAGTGGGTACAAAAAGAAAACCATCCATACGCCTGTGCATGAGGCTGCTGGGAAAAATGGTGGCTTCATTCGAAGCGGTACCCTACGGTCAATTCCATTCAAGGAATTTGCAAAGGGCCATACTGTCAGCCTGGAACAAAAAAGTTCAGGCTTTAGACTTACCAATGTCCCTGTCCCCTTCCGTTCGCAAGAGCCTCCATTGGTGGTTGGTGCCCCAGAATCTGGAAAAAGGGAAACCCTTCAGTCCGGTTTCTTGGAAGGTGGTCACTACAGATGCCAGCCTCATAGGCTGGGGGGCAGTACTGGAGCAATGGTCTCTCCAGGGCAAGTGGTCAGAAGCAGAAAAGGCCCTGCCCATCAATCTCTTAGAGATACGAGCAGCCCGGTATGCCCTAGTAGCATGGACATCCAAACTCCAAGGGTCCCCTGTCAGAATTCAATCAGACAATGCCACAGCAGTGGCATATATCAATCACCAGGGTGGCACCAGGAGTCGTGCAGCCCAGAGGGAAGCAAATTGCATCCTGGAGTGGGCAGAAAAATATGTCCCAGCCATATCCGCGGTTTTCATCCCAGGAGTGGAAAATTGGAGAGCGGACTTTTTAAGTCGCCAACAATTATGCCCGGGGGAATGGTCTCTTCACCCCGAGGTTTTCCAGGCAATATGCCAGCGGTGGGGAACACCGGATGTAGATCTGCTAGCATCCAGATTCAACACAAAGGTGGACAGATTTGTGTCTCGCACAAGGGATCCCCTAGCTTGCGGCTCGGATGCCCTAGTGTTCCCTTGGGATCAGTTCAAGCTGATATATGCATTCCCACCGCCACAATTGTTACCGCGATTACTCTGCAGAATCAGGGTAGAAAAGAAACCAGTGATTCTGGTGGCTCCAGCGTGGCCCCGAAGGGCATGGGACGCAGAGATTGTAAAAATGTCAGTGAGGAGTCCTTGGACCCTCCCACATCGTCCGGACCTGCTGTCGCAAGGACCGATATACCACCCTTCCTTACCAGCCCTAGGTTTGACGGCCTGGCTATTGAAGCCCACATTCTGAAAAAGAGAGGGCTCTCTAATTCTGTGGTATCTACCATGATCAATGCCAGGAAGCCGGTATCCAGGCAGATCTATTATAGGATCTGGAAAGCGTACATTACGTGGTGTGAGGCCAAGAAATGGCATCCACGTAAGTACGTGATAGGGAGGATTTTGGACTTCCTACAGTGGGCTGTAGATAGGAAGCTGGCCTTGAGTACTATCAAGCGTCAGATTTCGGCCTTGTCAATATTTTTTCAAAGGCCCTTGGCTTCGCATTCACTAGTCAAAGCTTTCATACAAGGAGTGATGCGTATTAGCCCTCCGGTTAGTATTCCCATATGTCCATGGGACTTAAACCTGGTTCTGTCGGTTCTACAGAAACAACCGTTTGAACCATTGCAACACATTTCCTTGGTTCTTCTCACCAGGAAATTGATTTTCTTAGTAGCCATTTGTTCGGCTAAAAGAGTATCGGAATTAGCCGCCTTGTCCTGTAAGGAGCCATATCTGGTTGTCCATAAGGACAGAGTAGTATTACGTCCTCATCCAGCCTTTCTTCCCAAGGTGGTATCGAGGTTTCATTTGAACCAAGATGTGGTTCTTCCTTCTTTTTTCCCCAAACCTAGCTCGGTAGAGGAAAAGTTATTACATTCTTTGGATGTAGTAAGAGCAGTTAAAGCTTATCTAAAAGCCACTGCTCAGATTCGCAGAACGGATACTTTGTTTATTCTGCCGGAAGGCCCTAGAAAGGGTCAGGCAGCATCAAAATCTACTTTAGCCAAGTGGATTCGACAGGTCATAATACAAGCCTATGGCTTGAGAAAGAGACCGCCTCCGTTCAAAGTTAGGGCGCACTCCACAAGAGCAGTTGGAACTTCATGGGCAGTGCATCACCAGGCCTCCCTGGCTCAAGTATGTAAGGCCGCAACATGGTCTTCGGTACACACGTTTACTAGATTCTACCAGGTAGACGTTAGAAGTCAGGAGGATGTCGCCTTTGGGCGCAGTGTGTTGCAGGCCGCAAAAGATCCTCATGCCTGATGGCGCCCAGCTTATGTATCCCTCCCCTCATTTGGCATTGCTTTGGGACGTCCCATTAGTAATGACTAAGTCGCTCTGTGTCCCGTGATGTACGAAAAAGAAAAAGGGATTTTTATAACAGCTTACCTGTAAAATCCTTTTCTTGGAGTACATCACGGGACACAGAGCTCCCACCCCTCTTTTTGGGACACTTATTGCTTTGCTACAAAACTGAGGTGCTCCCGGATGGGACGGGCTTATATAGGGGAGGGTACTTCCGGTTTGGAAGTTGCCAGTGCCAGCACCTGAAGGTAAACTATATAACCCATTAGTAATGACTAAGTCGCTCTGTGTCCCGTGATGTACTCCAAGAAAAGGATTTTACAGGTAAGCTGTTATAAAAATCCCTTTTTTCACATACAATTCTTTTATACACAAAAACAACCCTGCATTTCAAAACACTACTGAATCATTTATTTTTTATATGTAATAGATGTTGTCATAAACAAATAAAGGCGGTTACTCTGTCATAAATCATTATAATTATTGATTGAAAATACTGTAATTCTCTGATGTCATGACATAATGTTTGTACCATTATTTTGTACACAATAAAAAGTTTGTAAACAAAAAAAAAAAAGAAAATAAAAAAACAACCTTTACAACCCCTTGAAAAAAAGCCCTGGTAGTAGGTCAGGTAAAGTGGAGCTCAATTTAAAAAGTGAAGTTATGGGAAACATCTAGGAATGTAAATTGTGCCCAAGCTATCTCCCAAAATGTAGCTTTTAACTGGAATTTCTCCCGAAAAATGGTAGTGCACCTCCTGGTATGTGAGTGTGTCTACAGCCTGATATCTATCTATCTATATATACTGGAAAATTTGAATTACATTTTTCTGTTGTGAAGATGTTGAAGCTTGCCTTGCCAGCACATTCATACAATTAACAAAGAGGGTCTGCCTTCATTATTACCACCTGATCAGGTGTGAAGCATTGGCAGCTTTTGCATCACTTTATGTGTCGGTGTATTTAAATGTACATCACAAAAAAGCTCCTATTGCAGGGAATTCTTTTGATTCTGTACAGACGTTTTTGGGGAAAAGCGGTAACAAAAGCAGGGATTTAGAGTTCTGGATGAATTGTATACCACAAATTCCGATAGAAAGGGAAATTGTAATAAAATGAAAGTCAAGAGTAGAGTTTTCCTATAAATGCATGAAAACATGTTAGTCAATGCTGATGGTCTCTGTTCTTTTTTTTTTTTCTCCAAGATGGGGGCTTGCTCTACTGTAAGCCACTCTTATGATAAATAATTTTTATGATAATTGTAGCTCTTAAAAAAGTTGAGGGGAAAGGGAGAAAAAATGTAAATAGGTTGATTACATTTTTTTCTCTCTCTCCCTTTCTCCCCTTTAGTCTTCCGCTACTTCCCCTCTTTTTACTATCTTCTATTTATTTACTTAAAGTGGAGCTCCACCCTAAATAGCAACTTTTGCTATTTGGAACCCTCCCCCCCTCCGGTGTCACAATTGACACCTTTCAGGGGGGAGGGGGGTGAAGATACCTGTCTAAGACAGGTATTTTCACCCACATCCGGGAGTCCTGTCTCCGGGAATCTGCGGGAGTTACGTCACTTCCCGCAGACTTCCCTTGGTGTTCTGGGAGACACTCGGCTCCCAGAACACAGGAGCACCAATCAGAACGGCGCAGCGCGGCTCGCGCATGCGCCGTAGGGAACCGGGCATGAAGCCGCAGGGCTTCACTTCCTGGTTCCCTCAGCGAGGATGGCGGAGGGAGCAGCAGAGCGACGAGCGGTCGCTCGTCCTCTGCTGCGGACGTCGCTGGACTCCAGGACAGGTAAGTGTCCAAATATTAAAAGCCAGCAGCTGCTGTAGCTGCTGGCTTTTAATAATTTTTTTTCCGGCGGAACAACCCCTTTAACCACTTCACATCCAGGCCAATTCTGACACTTCGCTCCTACATGTAAAAATCCTGATTTTTTTGCTAGAAAATTACTTAGAACCCCCAAACATTATACATTTTTTTTCTAACACCCTAGAGAATAAAATGGCGGTCATTGCAATACTTTTTGTCACACCGTATTTGCACAGCGGTCTTACAAGCGCACTTTTTTGGGAAAAAAATCACTTTTTTTAATTAAAAAATAAAACAACAGTAAAGTTAGCCCAATTCTTTTTTATATTGTGAAAGATAATGTTACGCCGAGTAAATTGATACCCAACATGTCACGCTTTAAAATTGCGCCCGCTCGTGGAATGGCGTCAAACTTTTACCCTTAAAAAACTGCATAGGCGACATTTAAAAATTTCTACAGGTTGCATGTTTTGAGTTACAGAGGAGGTCTAGGGCTAAAATTATTGCTCTCACTCTAACAATCGCGGCGATACCTCACATGTGTGGTTTTAACACCGTTTTATGTAGGCGGGACTTATGTGTGCGTTCGCTTCTGCCTGCGAGCTCGTCGGAACGGGGCGCTGTAAAAAATTGTATTTATTTTTTCTTATTTATTTTACTTGATTTTATTTATTTTTATACAGTTAAAAAAAAACATTTGGATCACTTTTATTCCTATTACAAGGAATGCAAACATCCTGACCCCAGATCTCATATTTAAGAGGACCTGTCATGCTTTTTCTATTATAAGGGATGTTTACATTTATTTATAATAGAAAAAAGCATGACAGGTCCTCTTAAATATGAGATCTGGGGTCAAAAAGACCTCAGATCTCATATTTAGGCTAAAATGCAATAAAAATAAATAAAAATAAAATTGTCATTTGAAAAAATTACAAGAATAAATTGTCTCTTTAAGGCGTATGGGCGGAAGTGACGTTTTGACTCCGCTTCCGCCCAGCTATGTTATGGAGACGGGTGGGGGCCATCTTGCCCTCACTCGTATCCATGACAAGCCACAGACAGGACCCGATCGCCTCCGCCGACGGCTCCGATAAGCGGCGGAGGGCGCGGGAGAGTGGCGGGAGGGGGGCCCTCTCCCGCCGCCGATAACGGTGATCTCGCGTTGAATCCGCCGCGGAGACCACCATTATTGTTTACAGGACCGCCGCCTGAAGAGATGGATATCTCGGTTGTGGCAGCAGCTGCTGCCGTTACTGAGATATCCCTCTTCAAAAAGAGGCCGTATATAGTCGTACGGCGGATCTGAAGTGGTTAAAGGGGTTTTCCAGGCAACCCCGGGCAAAAAAAATAAAAATTAAAAGCCAGCAGCTACACATACTGCACCTGCTGGCTTTTAATAAATTGAGACTTACCTGTCCTGGTGTCCCTCGATGTTTGGCACCGCAGCTGATGTTTCACATCAGCTGTCGGGTGCTGCCGTCGTCATTGCAGGTAAGGGAACCTTCACGCCGGGAACCCTACTGTGCATGCGCGAGGCCCCGCTCCTCTCTCCTATTAGCCCGGCGGCCAGGGAAGGAGGAGGAGGAGGGAGCCCCGGGGTGATGTCACGGCCGCAGCCGGACTCCAGGAAGTGGGAAAGGTATCCTGTCCCCCTTCCCCCCCGAAAGGTGGCAATTGTTGCACCGGAGGGGGGAGGAATCCGATGAGCGGAAGTTCCATTTTAGGGTGGAACTCCGCTTTAAGCAGAGGTTCTATAATATTTAAAATTCTTGGGAAAAGTCTTCTAATTTTTTTTAAACAAAACAAAGTCCAGATATAACAAAATTCCACTGTTGTGCAACTTTCAGCAACAGTTTATAAATTTCCAGTGACTTCAGTGACCACCACCTCTAGCTAGAATCCCTGCTTACCTCCAAAAGTTGACCCCACTATAGAGTCACACAAGCCTGTGATTATACCTCCCAGGATGCCTTGGAAAATCAACTCCTCCTCCTGGTATTCCTGGACAAGACAGACCTCCTCCCGGGTTCTCACTATGTAGATCCCACTGCAGAGTCATACACGCTTAGTGTAATATCTCTCAGGATTTTTCGGTAACACAAATCCTCATCACAGTGAACATAGACAGCTCAGACCTCCTACCAGGATCTCATTCAGTCATGTGTGGCCATATAAAACAAAGGCAAACCATAGTGCTCTCTGCCTATTAAAACTGTAACTTAAGGATAAAATACTCACATACAAATGTGAAAAACATGCATATCATCAATCATAATGTGAACTGAGAAAACGTCCTGAATGGCGACGCCTCACACCTATACGCGTTACGCTCTCTGATGAGCTTCTTCAGCAGGTCACTGAAAGTTGCACAACGGTGGAGTTTTGTTATAGTTGTGCTACATTATATTTTGTTTTGTTTGATATATTGAGAGTGTGGATACACTCTAAGTGGTGTGGGCAGCAATCACATTAAGCCTATTAGTTAGATAATTACAATTATATATTGATTTCTCATTAGTATATTGTTTATTGCGCGAATTCTATATTTTTTCACTATTTATGGTTTGCAAATTTTTTTTGGGCTTGTCTGGATTGAGATAGGTATCACAGTCCAAAGGGGAAGTACCCTGGTTGTGAGTTTTTTTCTTTTTTTAGATACCCCCAGTTTCTTCCTGCAAGGAGATTATTTGTCTTGTTTGGGGGGACAATGTGAGGGAGACTGAAGTTCTCTGTCTGGTTTATTATCCCCAGGATAACTGTTTTTTTCTTTAAATGTGTGTATGTCTATCCACGAACGTGTATGTATGCTGCTGTTTCCTTTATCTGGACTGCCCTGAATTATATATAGGACAGATTTCTATTGCGTTATCCCCCAAGAATAATAGAAGTTGGGACTTTCATTTGCAACATTTTAACCTATTCTCAACGGCTACACAAACTATTCATATTTGGTCCTGGAATGTAATGATTGCAAAAAAAAGAAGTTCCCTTTTTGGTAAAGTACTACTTTATAATACATCTGTTATCTATCTGCAGCAGAAATATGCTACACATGATAAACTTAAATATTTAGAGAAAAGATTTTTGCAATTTACTATACATTCTTACTATTATACACTCAAAGAGTAAAGCCCTGTACACACGATCGGATTTCCTATGGTTTTTTAACCGATGGATTTTTCCATCAGAAAACCGATGAAGCTGACTTTCATCAGTCTTGCCTACACACCATCAGTCAAAAAACCGACTGTTCCAAACGCGGTGACGTAAAACACTCCAATGAGCCGAGAAAAATGAAGTTCAATGCTTCTGAGCATGCGTCAACTTGATTCTGAGCATGCGTGGGTTTTTTATCTGATGGAGTTCCCCACAGACGATAGTAATTTGCTATCGTTTTTTTAACCATCGGATAAATTTAAAACATGTTCTATTTTTAAACACCGATGGAAAAAAGACCGATGGGGCCCATACACGATCGGTTTGTCCGATGAAAAAAGTCCATCGGACTGTTTTCATCGGTAAAACCGATCGTGTGTACAGGGCTTTACACTTATGATACATCATTCGGTTCTATTCACCTACTGATAGGTACATTCAGATAAGGATGGCAGATATGTCTTTGTGCATTGTATGCTGTAGGGGTTAGTGTGTGTATCTATATTCCTCCTACATTCTCCAACAAGGTTATTAAGGTGTTATGCCGCGTACACACGACCGTTTTTCATGACGAGAAAACTGCTATTTTTTAGATTGGTCGTGAAAACCGGTCGTGTGTATGCTCCGCAGCAGTTTTCTCAATGAGAAAACTGCCCGCAAAAAAATTAGAACCTGCTCTATTTTTTCTCATCGTTTTTCCCATCGTTCTTTTTTTCGTCGTGAAAATCACTCGTGTGTATGCTTTTCCGAGGGGAAAAACCGCTCAGAATCAAGTATGAGACGGGAGCGATTGTTCTGGTAAAACAAGCGTTCGTAATGTTGATAGCACATTCATCAAGCTGCAACGGACTGAAAAGCACAAGGCTGAAAAGCGCGAATCGTCTCTCACCAAACTTTACTAACACAAGATCAGCAAAAGCAGCCCAAAGGGTGGCGCCATTCAAATGGACCTATCCCTTTATAGTGCTGTCGTACGTGTTGTCGTACGTGTTGTACGTCACCGCGCTTTGCGCAAGTGTTTTTTTTTCATGAACGTGTGTATGCAAGGCAGGCTTGAGAGGAATCACGACGAATCACGTCGAGAAAAACGTCGTTTTTTTGCATGACAGGAAAAACGGTCATGTGTACGCGGCATAAGTACTATTTATTTTAGATAAATTACCTATTCCAGTGTTGGCAACAGAAGATTTTATTAACTACTGGTATATAGATTTCTCTATGAATAGGTTTCCATATAACCTAAATTAATGGCATTCTCTATTAACCCCATTTACACAGTTATGTCAGTAGTTGGATTTTCAAGATCTATAAAGATTATTACATATTACATCCAAAAGAGCATCAATACTGTTGGTTTTCTAAATCCCACACCATACTTTCTCAAATAGACTTGGCATTAAGTTGTTATTATTGCCATTTGTTAATTTTATCAAGATTTTAATTAGAGGAATCTCAGATCACTCACCTATATTACTTACTTTGAGAATCTCGCATTTTTATATTGGGAGATATTAGCGTCTCAGTCCTTTTGTCTAATGAGGTGGGTTTCCAGTGCATCTCCCTTAAAGGAAGACTGGTTAAAAGAGCTTAATACATTAATAACCTATGAAATAATTGCTTATGAACAACGTGAAGGTTGCATTTTTTTATTTATTTATTTGGACCAGATGGTGGGAAGCTATAAATCAAGTTAGAGACTTGCTTTATACACCCCATTCTGGAAAGTGAGAGGTCGGTTTAAATTAACTTGAGTATTATTTGCTGATATTTAAGGGGACCCAATGTTCTGTAGATTTGTCTTTTCTCATTCCATAGTGGTTATGTCTCATTTACTATAATCTTATGATATGGATATGTTTGTGCTAAATGTATGCTTTTGTTGTCAAATAATTAAGGAAAATGTTCCATTAATAAATAAACAAGTTAATAAATAAAATCTGATTAAAATATGAAATGGTACAGATATAATGAGGTTGTGGTAAGGCTGTGTCTTTTACCTAAAAGATTACTGTGTTTTCCAACTCAAAAAACTGGAAGCTGTTAGATAGAAATATGGTCAATTCCTAGTGGCCCAAAGCAGGTTTTACTTTGAACCCAAAAAAAAAAGAAAGGAAAAACACTAAAGACGGACTTTAAAGGCAGATTGGACCAGAGTATTTAAAGGGGCATTCCAGACTTTTTTTATGTTTATTAAAAGTCAGCAGCAACAAAAAGTGTAGCTGCTGGCTTTTAATAAACAGACACTTACCTGTTCCACTGTCCAGCGACGCGCCACCCGGAGCTCCGCTCCTCTCCCCCCCCTTCTCCGCCGGCGCCTCCATTTATAGTGTGGGCACCCGGCCGTGACAGCTTTTGGCTTCACGGCCGGGCACTCACTGCGCATGTGCGAATGGCGCAGCGCTCTCTGAGTGGACAGGCGATCGCCTGGGACCTGTCACGTCCCAGGTGATCGCCTACAGGGAGGGGCCACCAAAAGGCGATATGACAAATCGCCTAGGCGGCCCCAGGGCGGAAGGAGGGAGTGGGACAGAAAGTCCCACTCCTACTGAAGCCCCCACTCCCCCCCCCCCAAAAAAATTACATGCCAAATGTGGCATGTAAGGGGGCGAGAAGTGGATTAAGCGGAAGTTCCAAATTTGGGTGGAACTCCGCTTTAAGTAAAAAAAATCATATTTTATTTATAAATAGAAGCTATAAAAAAAAAAAGAGTTTGCGTATACAAAGTATCCAAAATGTTATTTTAACAAAATGTATTCACAAATATGTACAGTCGGCCAACAACGGCCAGATACTTCCAAACTATAATTCATGTTACATGATATCAGGTAAGTGAGCCCCTGTGTGTCAACGCGTTTCGCTGGTCTGCTTTCTCAGGACACACAAAGGGGTAAGTATAGAAAACAACAGGCCTTACTTGTGAGTACGCATGCATACAAAGTCTCCCTGGGTGGGCACCAGAGTAACAGGAATGGCTAAGCAATGTATACCCCAAGTTGTCTAATGTGATCAGATAATTGATATTGAGAGAAGATGCATTTGCAAAGCACACGTCAATTGCATTAAAGATAAAATACATTTGTATAGAAGAAGGTACAGTGCGAGATGATACCGCTCCAAAAACTACAAATCCCTTGGCTTGGCTTCCGTCCCACTAAACCAAAAGGTGCTGGCTATGCACAGGTGCATTGGATAGAAAGAAATCCTGGACTGCCGCACTCCATAAAACGACGTCTTTATTGGGTAGGTAAAATCCAAAAACAACCAAAACGATACAGTCAAAATGAAGTGAACAAAAGGAAAAAAATAGCTGACATGTTTCACATCGTGTGATGCTTACTCAAAGAAGGTACAGTGCCTTGAAAAACTATTCATACCCCTTGAAATTTTCCACATTTTGTCATGTTACAACCAAAAACGTCTCTACCAGCTTTGCACATCTAGAGAGTGAAATTGTTGCCCATTGTTCTTAGCAAAATAGCTGAAGCTCTGTCACATTGGATGGAGAGCATCTGTGAACAGCAATTTTCAAGTCTTGCCACAGATTCTCAATTGGATTTAGGTCTGGACTTTGACTGGGCCATTCTAACACATGAATATGCTTTAATCTAAACCATTCCATTGTAGCTCTGGCTGTATGTTTAGAGTTGTTGTCCTGCTGGAAAGTGAACCTCTGCCCCAGTCTCAAGTCTTTTGCAGACTTCTAAGATTGCCCTGTATGGGGCTCCATTCATCTTCCCATCAAGTCTGACCAGCTTCCCTGTCCCTGCTGAAAAAAAGCATCCCCACAAGATGATACTGCCACCATCATGTTTCACAGTGGGGATGGTGTCTTCAGGGTGATGTGCAGTGTTAGTTTTCCGCCACACATAGCATTTTGCTTTTAGGCCAAAAAGTTTCATTTTGGTCTCATCTGACCAGAGCACATCCTTCCACATGTTTGCTGTGTCCCCCACATGGCTTCTCACAAACTGAAAACAGGGCTTCTTATGGCTTTCTTTCAACAATGGCTTTCATCTTGACACTCTTCCATAATGGCCAGATTTGTGGAGTGCATGACTAATAGTTGTCCTGTGGACAGATTCTCCCACCTGAGCTGTGGATCTCTGCAGCTTCTCCAGAGTTACCATGGGCCTCCTGGCTGCTTCTCTGATGAATGCTCTCCTTGCCCAGCATGTCAGTTTAGGTTGACGGCCATGTCTTGGTAGGTTTGCAGTTGTGCCATACTCTTTCCATTTTGATGGATTGAACAGTGCTCTGTGAAATGTTCAAAGCTGCTGTTGTAACCTGCTTTAAACTTCTCCACAACTTTATCCCTGACCTGTCTGATGTGTTCCTTGGCCTTCATGATGCTCTTTGTTCACTAAGGTTCTCTAACAAACCTCGGAGGGCTTCAAAGAACAACTGTATTTATACTAAGATTAAATTACACACAGGTGGACTCTATTTACTAATTAGGTGACTTCTGAAGGCAGTTGGTTCCACTAGAATTTAGTTAGGGGTTTCAGAGTAAAGGAGGCTAAATGCAAATTCACGCCACACTTTTCGGATATTTATTTGTAAAAAAAAATTAAAACCATTTATCATTTTCCTTCCACTTCACAATTATGTGCCACTTAGTGTTCGTCTATCTATCACATAAAATCGCAATAAAATACATTTACGTTATTTAGTTGTAACATAACAAAATGTGGAAAATTTCAAGGGGTATGAAAATTTGACTTTTTCAAGGCACTGTATAAGAGCACCACCAGATACTGACTGTCAAAAAAAGCAGCAGCCAGATCGTGATATCTTAGTATCAGTTGGACAACTTCAAGTAAAGGATCACTGCATATACACAGTTGTTTTATAGAAGATACACCGCACATGTCCCCAGACCTGTCAAAGCCATTCAGTTCAGCCAAATAGGGACCCAGGGAGCTACCGTTTTACTTTATATTGACGAGTATTACAACTAGGTCTTTAAAGGTAAAACATGGCTCGCAAACATACTTTTATTTTATTGGAAATCCCCTGATCCCCCCTCAGCTGAACAATGGGTGACTCATATGGGTAAAACTATCTTTTTGAAAGGTATGTGTATAAACATAGAGGTTGCCTGGGTACATTTGAAAAGCTTTGGGACCCCTGGCTCGATGCTCCGAGTCTGAGTCTCGTGAAATTGGTTAAAATGAGGCTTCTGCAATGTCTTTCCAGCAAAGTTACTGCAATAATGGATGTACTGTATCATTTAGACCAGGGGTCTCCAAACTTTTCAAACAAAGGGCCAGTTTATTTTCCTTCAAACTTTAGGGGGGCCGATTGTGGCCAACAGGGGCAGAAAATGTCATGGGCCCATCATCAGTGAGAATAAATATGGCCTCAAGGTTGGTGGTCAATAGGAGTGGTGCCCCTATTAGTAGGAGGAATAGTATCCCACCATTGGTATCCATAGAAGAAAAAATGCCCCATTGTTGGTGTAAGTGGGAGGAATAGTGCCCCAAGGGCCGGATAAAGGCTACCAAAGAGCCACATCTGGCCCTCGGGCCGCAATTTGGAGACCCCTGATTTAGACCATAGGTGCTCAACCTGTGGCCCTCCAGCTGTTGCAAAACTACAAGTCCCATCATGCCTCTGCCTTTGGGAGTCATGCTTGTACCTGTCAGCCTTGCAATGCATCATGGGACTTGTAGTTCCCCAACAGCTGGAGGGCCACAGGTTGAGCACCCATGATTTAGACAATATTTAATGTATTATCTGTCTTTAGAGCTTATCTTTTCTTTGGTCCCAGCATTTATTTCCCCAGTAGACCTTTTGGCTAAGATCAAGTGTAGTATCTGTTCTTATCAGTTGCCAGAGGGTGCGCTGAAGTACCTCCTATCTGGGGAGGGCTGATGCAAACCCAACGGCGTCATTAGCACCTGGAAGGATGGTTTTGGTAGGGGCCATGCCATGCTGCCCGACAGTAAACTGGGGGCCGGTGCGGTCGAGTCTGAGCCCTCTGGAAGGGTGCTCCTGGTGAGGATGGAATGCTGCATTTGGTCTGGTCTTTTTGCCGAGTCTTATTCTGGCCTTCTGGCTGGATGGTGTAAGTGCTGTCCTTGTTGGCGACCTGGAGGGAGGAGCTGGCTAATCCCTGTATCTGAGGCGGGGTGCGGCCATGCAAATCCGCCGGGTTGATGGGAGTCTGGAAAGGCTAGTATCGGTGGAGGCTGTAGCAGGGGCAGCTCTCCCTGAGAAAACCTTGAAGGGCTCTCTATCAGCGGGACAGAGGGCTGCACTGACCGGTCGGGGGGTCGGATAGGAGCCGAAAAGCCCATGGTGTATGTGCTCTTGGAGTGGCAGTCCAAGGGTGCCAGACGATCACTGCGAGTGAGGGTCGCACTGATATATGGCACTGCGGTCACTGCACCATAACACGTTTTTTTAGCACCTGCCTCCTGGGCCGGGCCTTTTGGCTAGGACCGGAGGAATTTTTTATTCCTGGCCGGAGGGCCTGGCCATTGTGTTGCACAATGGCCACTTTTCACACTCCCACCTTCCTTCTCCCCACTTTCTTATTATTTATCCCCGTGTTTGTCACTTTTTTGTATTTTTTTTGTTGGTTGTCTGCACGTTTGTCACAGTGTGTTTAGTAGGGTGTAGGTCCTCGGGCCTGCCCTGAACGACTTGGGAGTCGGTGGACATGGCCTTCTGGCTTAGTTCACCTGCTCTCAGGGGGTCTCCCTTCGGGGGAGCCCCACCGAGTACTTGGGTGGGTCTGTTTCGGCAGACCCTCCAGAGAAAGGGGTCCGTCTGGTTTCAGCCAGTCGGACCGCGTGATGTACCTCAGTCCCCGTCAGGAGCCTAACGCCCCGGGGGATCAGGGTAAGGTCCTTCCTAGTGGAGGACAAGTGTAACACCCGTTGCACGTTTTGTGTCACTCTTTATGTGTGTGCACTTTTTTGGCACTGGGTGGAGTTTTTGGGTGTTTCACACGCCATGGGCTTTTAAAAAAATAAATAATAATTATTTCCCCAGTAGACTGTATACAATTGGGGAATTTCTTCTGATTTGCTGTTGGTTCGCGTTGAATTGTTGTCTTTAGTATTACCACCAGATTGTTAATGCTTGTGGTTTAATAAAACTTTCTGATTTAAAAAGAAAAAAAAAAGAAAGGTAAAACATTAAAAAAATTGAAGAACAAATGATCCACTATTTAAAACAAAAACTTTCTTGTGAAAAAACAAAACAGAAACACTTGCCAACTTGGCATTTACTAGATTACTGTTTTTGTGAATAAAAAATGTGCCTGTTTTTTGAACAATGTAGTTTTGTAAGAGAACACAGGTTTCACTGTAATCCTATTGTATATGTGTAGATTGTGTACTATAGTACACAATCTACAGCCGCTCTTCACATATACAATAGGAAATGGAAAATACGTTAGCAAACCTATACCATCTATGGAAAAAACTCAGGTTATCTGGGTCAGACCTGTTCCAACAAGCATGGGCTGTTGGCCTGGGAGCAGAGTCATTTTTTTCTTTATCTAGGTCAAAGTTAACTACCCCTCAACACTAGTTGTTTGAAAAATTACACTAATAAGGCTGAAAAAGCATATTGTTTACTTCCTTTCATCTCTTTGTTATATAGATAAATTAAATACAGTAAAACCTTGGTTTGAGAGTAACTTGGTTTAAGAGCGTTTTGCAAGCAAACATTTTTAAACATTTTTAATAACTTTAGACTTGATATACAAGCAATGTCTTGATATAAGAGTAGCGTCATGTCACAACTGGGTATAAAAGAGAAGAGAGGCGCCTCTAAGTGTAGCAATATGGTTACATTTAATGAAGGTACAACATTTAGCACCATATTGCTACACTTATAGGTGCCTCTCTTCTCTTTTATACTCTGTAGCTCCTGCTGGATTTTGCTTCTAATCCCCTTGTGGAGGCTTTCATTTGTGGATGGACATTTTATGGTTACACAACCTATCACATTACTATAATCTTTTTATATGGATTATAAACTGAAGGACCTATGAATTAATGGTTGTGGAATGAATCATCTGAGTATCCATTATTTCTTATGGGGAATTTTGCTTTGATATACAAGTGCTTTGGATTACAAGCATGTTTCTGGAACGAATTATGCTCGCAATCCAAGGCTTTACTGTAACTCAAAACACTACTACTGAATGAAAGTGTGGTTTGCAACTGCCCCCCACCCCCAAAAAAAACAAACAAAAACGTATAGTATGTATCACTTCTGAATAATAGGTACCGGTAATAGAAAAGTAATTGATGAATTATTACATCTATAGCCGAGAATCTGAAAATGGCTCTGAAGCTTACCTAGTTACGATATACCGTTTTCTTCTGGGGGGGGGGGGGGTTCTTTGATTATTTTAACATTTAAAATATTCTTTGATGTATATTAAAGGCAAAAATATGGTAAAATTACAAAAATGTGTTTGTTTTTTTTCAGTTTGTGTACAGTTTTTTGTGGTTTTGGAAATCACTGCTCTCTTAAGCCCTGTACACACGATCGGATTTCCTATGGTTTTTAAACCGATGGATTTTTCCATCGGAAAACCGATGAAGCTGACTTCCATCAGTCTTGCCTACACACCATCAGTCAAATAACCGACCGTTCCAAACGCGGTGATGTAAAACACTCAGATGAGCCGAGAAAAATTAAGTTCAATGCTTCTGAGTATGCGTCGACTTGATTCTGAGCATGCGTGGGTTTTTTATCCGATGGAGTTCCCCACAGACGATAGTAATTTGCTATCGGTTTTTTAACCATCGGATAAATTTAAAACATGTTCTATTTTTAAACACCGATGGAAAAAAGACCGATGGGGCCCATACAAGATCGGTTTGTCCGATGAAAAAAGTCCATCGGACTGTTTTCATCGGTAAAACCTATCGTGTGTACATGGCTTTAGAGATATACTGTATGTCCATACCTGAAATACAACACTTACAAGTGTAATAGCTAGTAGTAAAATACCTGCATGTCAAGGATTTGTCCTTTTTGGATACCATCATTAGGATGCAGTTATAGGCAGAATAATGACTGCCTGTTTTTTTTTTTTTTTTATTAATGTCAAATATGTTATTACTTTGTTTAGACAGTACTGAACACAGTTGGGATGTCACTGATGGGGATGAGAAATCATTTGACAGCCTCAACCCTGAAGATTTACTCTTATGCCACACACGGTCGGAATTTCTGATGGAAAAAGTCAGATGTGAGATTTCATCGGATATTCCGACCATGTGTATGCCCCATCGGACTTTTCCCGTCGGAATTCCTGACGGACTTAGATAGAGAGCAGGTTCTCTATTTTTCTGTCGGAAATTCCGACGGAGTTTTGCCCATGGCAAAGTCCGGCCGTGTGTACGCGGCATAAGGCTGCATTCACACCTGAGCGTTTTGTAGCCTGAAGCCTGAAGCTACAAAACGCTAGAGGGGAAAAATCCATTATTCTCTATGGAGATGGTTCACATCTCCACTCCATGTCGCCTGAAGCCGAACGCCTGAAGCTCAAACAAGTTCCGGACCCTTTTTTGTCGCGCGAATCGGGCAGATTGGGCGTTTTAGGATTCATATAATGTAATGGAAACGCCCGATTCAAGCGTCTAGCGCGACAACGAGCGTTCCGACGGGCGCAAATTCGCGCGACAAAACAATGGTAAAAACGACGGTAATAACGCCCGATTCGCTACGCTCAGGTGTGAATGCAGCCTAAGTGGACAGGGTCTTCTTGAAAATGCCCCTTTTACAAACAATTGGAAACTACCTCCCCTCATCCTCACATTTTGCTCAACCCAAAAGCAGGCTAACAATAACCAACCTAACCTACATCCATCCACTTCCACTCAAGTTAGCAATAAACACTGTGTTCTCCTGGCAGGGATGGCTCCCCACCAGGAGAACACAATAGTTACATGGGAGGGGTTCACAGTCAGTGTTGACTGTGAATCTCTCCTTGCCTGCCTGCCATAGGCGTGCGCACAGTGTATTTCTCTCCTTGCCTGCCTGCCATAGGCGTGCGCACAGTGTATTTCTCTCTCTCCCTGCCTGCCTGCCATAGGCGTGCGCACAGTGTATTTCTCTCTCTGCCTGCCTGCCATAGGCGTGCGCACAGTGTATGCCAGTTGTGCCTGGGCACACCCTAATCACCACAGATTGCCCCTGTTTAGACCCTGATATTTCACTAAAGCCCCCTACCTGGGCTCCTAAAAAATAATAATAATAATAAAAAAAATGTAAATAATATAAAAATAATGCAAATAAAAACTACCGACACCATCAGTATATATATATATACAAGCACACACACATGTGTGTTTGAGATTTGGGGTGCACACCCTAATGCAATAGGCTGTGCACACCTATGCTGCCTGCTTTAGTTTTAGACTTTCTCTGCATATAAATAATCTTTATATAGGCTTCTGATAGCTATCTGTTCAGCTATTGTTGGCTTCAAATTGTAGATATAATTGTTTGACAGCCAAACTGGTGTGTGCTTGCAAATCTCAAAACACCATTTATTGTTGTCCCCTACCAGGACCCTTCATATCTGTCACATTTTGTCATCTCCGTGTAAAGTCAGTTGAAGACAGGGGAGGACTAAGCTGTTTGGCAGGAAGGACTTCTGCCCCCCTGGGCCAGTCCTAATAATATCTGTTGGACTGGTGGCCCGGAATTCAGATACTTTATCATTCAGACATCAGTCAGAGCAGGAATCAAGGTGGGCAACATACAGCCTTCTCCCAATTCAGACTAGTAATCAGTGGCGGCCTGCCCATTAGGGGCGCAGGGCGCCGCCCCCCTTATCAATGCGTCCAGTCTTCTAATCTAAATGCGGGGCGCCGGACGCATGGATTTCAATGGGTTTTTTTTTTTAACCACGTGATTAGAGACAGAGGCTCTAATAGGCTTCAAAAAAGGGTGGGCTCGGGGCGCAGAGCACTGCACCCTGAGCCCACCCAGTTGTGTGACAATAGCGAATAAATATTCACTATTGTCACACTGATTCTCCTCCCGGCCAATCAGGAAGCGGGTCCTGTCACCTGATTGGCTGAAAGGACAGGCGATCCTATTGGCTGCCTAGGAGAAGGAGGGAGGAGACGCAAGGCCGCCGTGAGGATACACACGAGAAGTTGCCACCCGAAGGGAAGTGCTGTCCGCTTGATTGGGTAAGTGCAGTGCCGGCCGACCGACTGACGGGGGGTGGGTGCGGGTGACCCGACCAGGGGGTGAGTGGCTGTGGGTGCATTGTTTGCTGCACATCCCCCCAAAAAAAATCTTCCAGTCCTGACTTCCTGTGCGGCTCTGACATATCATGTGACCGAATGCTGAGGGCTGGAAAAAAAAAGCTGGTGATGGAAGATTTGATTCTATACCATGAAAGGGACCCCTGGTCAAAGGTTTCCAGGCCTCCCCTGGTTGCAGACTGGAGCATCTACCACTGAAAGAGGAAAGCCTTTTGTTTCCAATCTGTAGGCGTAGTTGGAGATTTACATGTAAGCTTTGAAAGATTACCTTTACGCAGATTACACAAAAAGTCAGCAAACAGTGACACAGATAAAGCATTAGCGTGTGTGCACAGCTTTACATAGACACACCCTGGCTGGAGCGCTGACAAAGAACGTTTTCTCCATTCTATAATAATTTATTGCTCTTACTTAAAGCGGAGTTCCACCCAACTTTACAAGGTGGTCTTAAACTAAAGACCACCCCTCCCCCTTTCCTTTTTTGGATATATATTTATTTTTTTCTTCTTTCCTACCTTTTATGAAATACTAAATGTACTTCCGTCCTAGACCAGCCACGATGAAGTATATAATTTCCTCCTTCTCCCCCTTCTGGGACCTGTGTGTGTCCCAGAAGATGAAATTGCCATTCACAAAGCGATGCGCAACTCGCGCATGCGCAGTAGGAAACCGACTGTGAAGCCTGAAGGCTCCACTGCCGGTATCCCTTAGTTGTAATGGCAGTGCCTGCACCCGATCCGATGGACAAATCGGCCTCGGGGGTCTACATCGTGGGCTCCGTGGACAGGTAAGTGTCCCTATTAAAAGTCAGCAGCTACAGTATTTGTAGCTGCTGACTTTAACCACTTAAAGACCGCCGCACGACGATATACGTCGGCAGAATGGCACGGACAGGCACATGGGCGTACCTGCCCCCCCCCTGTGCCTGCGGCGGTCCGTTTCGCTTCAGGAGCGATCCGTAATGAGGGGGCGGCCATTGATTTCTGGCCACCCCCTCACGATCGCTCCTGGCGAATGAGAAGCTTCCCCTGCCTGTGTAATGTAAACACAGGCAGAAGGAAGTGATGTCACCTCTCCTCACGGCGGTCTTTTCGTCCGGCGCTCGAGGAGTACACTGACACCAGTACACATAGGTACGGGGGGTCACCCCCAGATCACCTCCCAGCCCCCAGTCACAGTGTCACTGATTGAAGTGGTCATTTATTTACTGATCACTGCATTTAGTGTCATTTGTGACAGTAAAAAGTGTCAGGGCAGTTAGCTTTAGGCCCCTGTAGGTCCAGGGTAGCCCCCTACCCCCCCTAATAAAGGTTTAACCCCTTGATCGCCCCCCAGGTAACCCTTTCACCCCCTATCGCCAGTGTCACTAAGCGATAGTTTTTCTGATCGCTGTATTAGTTAGTGTCGCTGGTGCCGCTAGGTAGCCAGTTATTTTTTTAGGTTCACCGCCAGGTTTTTATAGCATCAGGTACCCCCATATATTGACTAATAAAGGTTTTAACCCCCTGATTGCCCCTAGAGTTAACACTTTCACCAGTGATCACTGTATACGTGTCACTGGTGACGCTGGTTAGCCAGTTAGTTATTTGGGTTCACCGCTAGGTTTTTATATAGCGTCAGGTACCCCCATATATTAACTAAACAAGGTTTTAATTGCCCCTAGTTAACCTTTCAGATCACTGTATAAGTGTTACGGTTGACGCTGGTTTGTTAGTTTGCTTTTCATAGCATCAGGGCACCCGCCGTATATAACCCAATAAAGGTTTAACCCCCTGAACGCCCGGCGGGTAGGGTGACCACGTGTCCCGGATTGGCCGGGTCAGTCCCGCATTTTACAGGTCTGTCACGGGCACCTTCATTCCAGGACAATACAGTGTCCCGGAATGAAACTGACACAGCCACCCCCCGGGCCAATCTGATGGCCCCAAAAAAGGCTGCCACATCACCGCTTTACTCACTGACAGTACTTGTCCTGGCCGGGAATGCCTGGAGGAGCACAATCCCCATCCCCTGCTTGTGATTGGAGAAATCATAAATTCTGACTATTGTGTCTAATGACTGTGGTGTGATTTGTTACAGCACAAGCTGATTTTTGGGAAGGGGGGTGTCCCTGAATGGTAGTTTGGATATGTGGTCACCCTACCGGCGGGTGATATTAATTAGGTTTTATTGTCAGATAGGGTCTGCGTCGCCCCAGGCAGCATCAAGTTAGTGCCAGTAGCGCTAACACCCACGCATGCAGCATACACCTCCCTTAGTGGTATAGTATATGAACAGATCAATATCTGATCTGATCAGCTCTATACTAGCGTCCCCAACAGTTTAGGGTTTCCAAAAACGCATTGTTAGCGGGATCGGCCCAGATACCTGCTAGCACCTACGTTTTGCCCCTCAGCCCAGCCCAGCCCACCCAAGTGCAGTATCGATCGATCACTGTCACTTACAAAACACTAAACACATAACTGCAGCGTTCGCAGAGTCAGGCCTGATCCCTGCGATCGCTAACAGTTTTTTTGGTAGAGTTTTATACAGTAGCTGACAGTCAGGTGCTTTTTTACCTGTGAATCCTTACTAGTGTACCACTAAATTTAGAGCCCAAAATGGC
The DNA here is from genome assembly GCA_029206835.1 of Rana muscosa. Taxonomy (NCBI): domain Eukaryota; kingdom Metazoa; phylum Chordata; class Amphibia; order Anura; family Ranidae; genus Rana; species Rana muscosa. Next base: position 72,196,887 of record JARGYO010005626.1, on the reverse strand, counting down.
AAATCGAAGGTACACTAGTAAAGAGGCCCACGAGTTTCTGAACATGACAGATAGTGAAGAGGAGGTCACGCTTCTGTCAGATTCAGGCTCAGAATTCAATCCCGTAGACGACAGCGGCTCCGTGACAGATAGCTCTGGCGACGAAGGTGAGGTCCCTGCTAAGGTCAGGCGTACCCGACCCCATTCTGCTGTTGCTGAGGTGCAAGAACCGCGGGGCTCTCGTATGGAGCAGAGAAGTACTAGTGCCGCTCATCCTTCTGGTGAACTGGCAAGCACCAGCGGCCTAGTACACCCTGGTCGTACATCCAGCACTGCAGTAACACTTGGTAACGTGGCGAGTCCCATAAGTGCAGTTCAAGCTGGCGAGGTGGCAAGCACAAGTAGTGTCCCGCTGCCACCAAGAAGAAGACAAAGACAGGCCCGTTGTGCCCATAGTGCCCTTCCTGCTGCATTTGCCAATCCTGATTGGGTCCCCACCACTTCTGCAACACTCGTACTTCCCCCATTCACTGGCCAACCCGGAATTCAGGTGGAAACAGCTGATTTTACGCCACTTGATTTTTATTCACTGTTTTTCACGAAAGATCTCTATAGATCTATTGTGGACCAAACTAATTTGTATGCTGGTCAATACATCGCAGCTAATCCCCAGTCCGCCCTTGCCAGAAAATGGAAACAAGTTACGGTTTCCGAATTTAAGATCTTTCTGGGCCTTTCCCTCAACATGGGCATACATAAATTCACGAAGTTGCGGACGTACGGGGATACCACACGTGTGGGACTTTCTGGGAGCCTAGCCGCGTACGGGGCCCCAAAAACCAAGCACCGCCTTCAGAATTTCTAAGGGCGTAAATTTTTGATTTCACTCCTCATTACCCATCACAGTTTTGAAGGCCATAAAATGCCAAGATAGCACAAAACCCCCCCAAATGACCATTTTGGAAAGTAGACACCCCAAGCTATTTGCTGAGAGGTATGGTGAGTATTTTGCAGATCTCGCTTTTTGTCACAAAGTTTTGAAAATTGAAAAAAGAAAAAAAATATAGAAAATATATATATTTCTTCATTTTCAAAAACAAATGAGAGCTGTAAAATACTCACCATGCCTCTCAGCAAATAGCTTGGGGTGTCTACTTTCCAAAATGGGGTCATTTGGGGGGGTTTTGTGCTATCTTGGCATTTTATGGCCTCCGAAACTGTGATAGGTAGTGAGGAGTGAAATCAAAAATTTACGCCCTTAGAAATTCTGAAGGCGGTGCTTGGATTTTGGGGCCCCGTACGCGGCTAGGCTCCAAAAAAGTTCCACACGTGTGGTATCCCCGTACTCAGGAGAAGCAACAAAATGTATTTTGGGGTGCAATTCCACATATAGCCATGGCATTTGTGAGCAATATATCATGAACTTTCTGGGGTTGTTGTTCTATTACCCGGAAACCCAGTGACTGCACCCGAGTTTAACGGGTGTTTGTGCTCTTTGGAGGAATTGGAGGACTGTTGACATTGTTTGTTCTTCAGCTTTTCCTTTTCACAGAGTGATCGTGGACTTTGGGGTAGTTAGAGCTGCAGAAGGAGATGGCGGAAAGTCTTCAACAGGTGCAGTTACCGCGACACTGTCACCAGGTGGCAGTGTTGCGCATCGATATTCACTTTTCACACACACACTTATAGAAGGAAAGGATTTCTTTACGGAGACGTTTTTTCGTTCTAATGCCCCGTACACACGATCGTTTTTCATGCCGTTAAAAATGCCATTTTAAAAAATGGCCATTAAAAATGATCGTGTGTAGGCTCCAGAGCATTTTTAACGACGTGAAAAACGGCCATTAAAAATTCCGGACATGCTCTCTTTTTTCACGTCGTTTTTCATGTCGTTTTTTTTAACGACGTGAAAAACGATAGTGTGTATGCTTTCACGACGTGAAAAAAAACGTGCATGCTCAGAATCAAGTATGAGACGGGAGCGCTCGTTCTGGTAAAACTAGCGTTCGTAATGGAGATAGCAGATTCATTACACAGTAACGGACTGAAAAGCGCGAATCGTCGCTCAACAAACTTTACTAACATGAAGGGTGGCGCCATTCGAACGGAACTTCCCCTTTATAGTGCCATCGTACGTGTTGAACGTCACTGCGCTTTGCTTGATCGTTTTTTTTAATGATGGTGTGTACGCAAGGCAGGCTTGAGAGGAAACATGAAAAAAAACGAGGAGGAAAACGTCGGTTTAAAAAATGACATTAAAAACGATCGTGTGTACGGGGCATTACACGAACATATGTGTCAGGGTTGTGTGTGTTAATGTTTCTTTTCCCCTCTGCAGGAGAACGTCCCATCAAGACCGCTGAGAATGGGGCGGGTCTTAGTTAGGATGGGTGGGGAAAATGTAAATGTGATTTGTGAATATGTTTTGTTGTTAGGTGTTGTTTGTTTCCCTTCCCTCCCCTTTCATGTTAGGCTCAGGCACAACGGTTTAGTTAGTTTAAAAAAAAAAAAAACTTTTTAAATTTTTGAGATTTATAGTTGGTTTCTGGATTGGGCTATGTCAGTTTTTTTGGGCATAGTTTGCTCCAGACACTGGGGACCAGTGTCAAACAACCGGGGGGGAGAGTGTAGCGGGTAGGTACTTTTCAGTATGTTGATTCGGGTGGAGACATCAGTGATGTCCAGTTCCCTGTGGCCCAGCAGGTGGCGCTGTCACTTTGGGCCGGGGTTGAACCATCGCTGGAGTGCCATACTCTTTTTGGTCTCTCGCAGCGGTTGTACGGTGGGGCGGGGAACCCGCTGTGCTAGCTGGGAGAGGCTATAAAGGGGGCAGACATCTTCGCCACGAGGTCCGAGTCCCAGGCACCTTTAGCCTGAGGGCTGCTGTCCAGCGGTTGGTGTCCAGGCGGCCTAGGCCTGGACACATGGAGTTCGGGAGTCACCCCGGACACCATCAGTCTGGGGTGAGGTGCATCGTTCAGGCCTGGGGCCCAGCTTCTTCCACTGGGATCCGCCCGGGAGGAACCATCCTAAGGCACCCACAGAATCGGGTGTCTGAATCCAGGCGTAAGGGACCACGCAGGTGACCTTCCCCTAGATCTGGTGCAGCAGATTGCCAGTGCCAGGATAGGGCCTCCGGAGACTGTCGGGATGGATGTCCTCGCCAAACAGGGGCCATATTCACACGGAAGGTGGTCCATGTTCTAAGGTCGGTGGCAGAGACCGTTACTCTAAGGTCATGACAGAGACTGTTACTTAGGCCCGTGGCAGGGGCCCCAAACAGTTCACCCGGTAGGTGGCAGCTACCAACTTTTGTTCAATATATTTTTATTGAGAAAGATATATAAGCATCTCAATCAAATGAAGTACATTGGAACAGAGAGGGGTACACTGGGCGAACGTGTGAAAATAATCACTCATGAGTATAGTAGAGACATTAAGAGTGACCCAGCATACCAAATTAAAATAACAATATAAAAAGCATAAAAAGAGAAACAAAAGGGGGGAGGAAGAGAGAAGTGCAAGAGAGGAAGGTGGGATGGGGGGTAGGGAGAAGAAGGAAGTGGGTTGGCACACATGGCAGCAAAAAATTAATATTTGGCATGTGCTAACATTGAATTTAAACCTTATATAGAAATAAAATCCACAGCATTTACATAAATAAGAGTGAGGCATCAAGGACCTGGGTTGTTCAGGGGGAAGAAGAAATTATGTCCTTATAACATTGGGTAGATAGGAAGGAGGACCACGGGGCCCAGGTTAGAGTAAATTGTTTGGTAGTGTCTCTCGCAATGTGGGTGAGGTCTTCCATGAGGTAAACGTCAGAGACTCTTTGCAGCCAACACTTAGTGGACGGAGATGTAGATTGACCCCAAAGCACAGGAATGAGAGCCTTAGCCGTGTTAAGAAGATGTGGAATCAGCGAGCGTTTATATCTACCTATTGACATTGAGGTTGCATGGAAGAGCACTGTCCAAGGATCCAAAGGTAACTTGATCTCAGTAATCTGGTGAATAAGGTCTATTACCGCGGACCAGTAAGGGCGAATGATCGGGCAGAACCACCAGATGTGAGCATGGGTGGCCTCCTGTCCGCAATTTCTCCAGCATAGCGGGGAGTTGGAAGGGAACATGCGGTTTAATTTAACAGGTGTATGATGCCATCTAGTGATGAGTTTGAAGTTAGAGTCAGCCATGGAAGAAGCTAGAGAGGAGGTATGCGTAGGAAGTAAAACTTTATCCTTTGTCTTATCCGTGAGAACAACACCCAGGTCACGCTCCCAACTGGTCAGATACTGCGGGTGGGTAGGATTTTGTAAGTTGATAAGCGCTTTGTAAAATAGGGCAATACAGTGGAGAGGGGGATCCTTATGAAGGAACACATGTTCAATGCCATTCAGATCTTGGATTCCCCGTAATGGTTGGGGGAGTGTTTGAAGAAAGCAGCTCAGTTGATTATATCTCCACTTATCCATAAACTTTGATGGTCCATGGCCTAGTAGTTCAGACAAAGGTTTAAGTGTATTGGAGTTTAAAACATGGTGCAAGAGGAGGGGGCCTCCAGGCGACCAGGATTGGAAACCCGGGTCTAAGGATCCTGGTACAAAGTAGTTATGATTCAGGAGAGGAGTTAGCGGGGAGTTATAAGGCCATAAGAATTTCCTATGAAGGCCATCCCAGACGTCTAGAGAGGATACGGTAATAGGTGAGGTATTGTGGCCGAGGGTTCTAAAAGATCGTGGTATCCACGGAGCAGAGGAAAGGTCAGAGTCACATAGGGCATATTCCAGCTGTACCCAAAGTTTAGAAGCAAAGGCATATTTCCAATCTGCTATACGTGACAAAATGACAGCATGATAATAAGTCCTAAAATCGGGCAGGGATAGTCCCCCAGAGCGCTTGGTCCGAAATAGGACCTTCCTAGAGACTCTGGGGTGACCATCCCTCCAAATAAAGCGGGTAACCATGGTCTGCAATAAAGTAAAGAAGCCTACAGGAATCTTTAAGGGAATCATTTGAAGGATAAAGAGAACGCGGGGAAGTATGTTCATCTTAACTATGTTCACCTTACCTAGCCATGAATGTGAGAGGGAGGACCATTTTCTGAGGTCAGCTCTTATGTTATTAAGAAGAGGAATATAGTTATATCTAAAAAGGGAGTGGAGGTGAGGAGTTAAGTATATGCCAAGGTATTTCATGCGTGAGGTTTCCCAGCGAAAGGGAAATAGGGGCCTCAGCTGATCAACTACTGGTTGAGGTACCGAAATATTCAGAATTTCAGATTTTGACAGATTAATTTTAAAATTGGATAGCATTTGGAAGGTAGAGAATTCCGACATCAAGTTAGGTAATGAAATGCGTGGTTGTTGAATAAAAAATAGGATGTCGTCAGCATAGGCTGCGTATTTATGGGATCTACAACCAACTTGAATGCCATGTATATTTCTATTATGTCTAATTGTGGCCAGAAAGGGTTCCAGAGAGATAGCAAAAAGGAGAGGAGATAAAGGACATCCTTGTCTTGTTCCATTATGTAGTGTAAATGGGTCGCTCAAGGAGCCATTGATCCGAATCTGCGCAGTAGGGTCAGAGTAGAGAGAAGAAATACAATGAAACATTCTGGGGCCCAAACCGAAATAGCGGAGAGTGGTTTTGAGGTAGTCCCAGTCCACCCTGTCAAACGCCTTTTCGGCGTCCGTAGAAAGGAGGAGGGTGAACCGGGAGCACCTACGCACATAGTGGATCAGGGACAAAGCGCGTAGCGAGTTGTCCCTGGCCTCTCTGTTAGGGATAAATCCAGTTTGATCAGCCGAAACCCATTGGGATAGAAAGGGAAGTAGCCTGTTAGCCAAAACCTTGGAATAGAGTTTAGTGTCGATGTTTAAGAGGGAAATTGGTCTATAACTACTGCACAGAGTGGGATCCTTGTCAGATTTGGGGATAACAGTAATATGAGCGGATAGTGATTCCGGACGAAGGCCAGATTTGAGGGAGATGGAATTTGCATATGCCGTAAGATGAGGAAGAAGGATGTCACTAAAGGTTTTGTAGTAAAAAACGGTGAAACCATCAGGGCCGGGGGCCTTACCTGAGGGGGAGGATTTAAGAGCGTGTTGAATTTCCTCAGTGGAAAAATCAGCTTCTAATCCAGCAAGTGCTGACTTCAACAACTTGGGGAGGCCGGCCTCTCTGAGATAAGAGAGTATACGTTTACGTTTTTCCGACAGTGGTAGGGAGGCCAGGCCACCCTCCACACTGTATAGGTCAGCATAAAACTCCCGGAAGGCTTTCGAAATTTGAGGGGTGGTGTGGACTAGTTCTCCTGTTGGTAATATTATTTTGGGAATGAAGGATAGAGTTTTTCGGGCCGTGAGGGATCTAGCCAACTGTCTACCTGGTTTATTACCCCATTCGTATATTTTCTGGGAAACAGAATGAAATTTCCGCTTGGTTTCAAGATTGAGGAGAGTTTTAAGCTCCTCTCTCTGAAGGGCGAGGGCCTCGAGATGTGAGATATGTAAAGAAAGTTTATGCTTTTTCTCTAGGTCAGCAATCCGCTGTAGGACCTGTTTAAGCTGTTGCCTGTGCTCTCTCTTTCTCCTCGCGCCCAATTCAATAAGAATACCCCTCATGAAAGCCTTATGCGCCTCCCACAAAACAGAGGGGGAGGTGTCCGAGGTTGTGTTTTCTTTGAAATATTGAGCCAAGGTATTAGATAACATGGAGACCTCTGTTGGATTAGAAATGAGAAAGTCATTGAGCTTCCAGTTATTGGAGCGAGGAGGCAGATCGGGCACGTCCAAGCAAATGGAAACAGGGGCATGGTCGGAAAGGGTAGCAACACCAATGTGGGCTGAGCGGAGAAAAGGCAGGTGAAAGTGATCAAGGAAGATGTTATCAATTCTAGAGTAAGAGTTGTGCGTTTTAGAGAAGTGGGAGTAGTCCTTTTCTTTAGGGTGCATGAGACGCCAAACGTCCATAAGCTGAAGAACTAGGAGTTTTTTTTTTTGACCTGAGCTAATCTTTTAAATGGGATACCCGAGCGGCCTTGGGAGGTATCCATAATGGGATCCAGAGGTATATTTATATCTCCCGCCAGAACTATCATACCCTCAGCAAAATGGGATAGTTTCGTGAGTATTTGATTAAAGAAAACAGGTTGATTGTGGTTGGGGCAATAAATGTTTGCTAGAGTGCATCTAGTATTGCCTATAAACCCCTTTACAAAAAAGAAGCGACCATGATCATCCGCTAACATGTCTGAAAACCGAAATGAAGCACTCTTGCTGAGTCCAATAGCCACTCGCTTGGCTTTGTTAGTGTCAGACAGGCTATAATACCATTGTGGAAAATACTGTGAGTATAATTTAACTGACGTTGTATGGGTCAAATAGGTTTCTTGGAGGAAGGCAATAGAGCATGCAGAGTTCTTCAATTCCCGTAACACTTTATGTCTCTTTGCGGGGACACAAAGGCCTCTAACATTGTACGAGAGAATCTTCAGAGTAGCCATATCATCAGCAAAGAGTGGATCAATAAAACATATAGCCAAGCGTGCCAACAAAACAGAGAAGGGAGGGGGGACGGGAAGGAGAGAAGGGGAAGGAGAAAAGTCAGAAAAAAAGAGAAAGAGGAAGAGGAAATAAGACATACATGAAGAACAGTAGAACAACCATTATAACGATTGGGAATGGTATCAAAATCACGCAGCGGTCTGCGGTGGTCCCAGTGGGGATGAGGGGAGCAGGCAACCAGGAAGGGTTGCAGACAAAGATCAAGAAGAAAAGATAAATTGCCAACTCCCACCAACCCCAAGAGGAGAGGGGCAGAGAACGGACTCCTTTGTGGAGGCATGGATTAGGAGCATAAAGCCCCGTCAGCTAACGGCCTGTAAAATAGTAAGAAACATTTATGATACCAGCAATGGTCAGGACAAATATGCACATAGACATAACAACAGGTCCTCAACAAAAAACGAAAACAGAGGATGATTAATAGGGTTAATTAAACCTTTGGCCTAAAAGATGATACCATCATAACCAAGGTATAGTCAAGGAAGGTGAGTGTGGGCAGTAAGACGTCTCATCCATTTTTCTGAGATGAGCCAGGATTGGAGACACGCCCTTGCTTAGCTGGGATTTTCCGCCAACGAGGGGAACAGGAAGCGGAAAAGGTGGGTATAGTATTCTGCCAGCCCGGTAACTCCGTGTGCGGCAAATTGAGATCCTGGAGGAAGGTAGGTAGGTCTTCGTGGAACCGCAGAGTTGAAGAGCGACCGTTTTTAGTAGCAATTAAGCATGCAGGAAAACCCCATCTGTAAGTAGTCCCATCACCCCGCAGATGCTCCAAAAGAGGGTTTAAAGCCCTGCGGCGATCAAGGGTCTCCTTGGCTATGTCAGGAAAGATGCTAAGGGTAGCTCCATCAAAGTCAATTTTAGGAGTGTTCCGCAGTTTGATCATGATGGCGTTTTTGTCTTCATAGTAGTGGAGGCGACAAATCACATCCCTGGGTTGGTCAGAGGAGAAGTTACGAGGTCTCAGAGCGCGGTGAACTCTGTCAAAACGCAGAGGGTCAGTAACTGAGTTGCCTAATATGGTATTAAGGATGCCACGGATCGAGGGTTCCAGGTCGTTATCTCTGGTCGCTTCTGGCAGTCCTCTAATACGTAGGTTATTTCTACGATTGCGATTTTCGAGGTCCTCGAGCTTGTATAATGAGGCTCTGTGAGCATATGCTAATTGAGTAACAGTCTCTTGCAGTTCTTTAATGGCCACCTCTTGTGAGTCTTGGCGTTGTTCTGTCTCCTCAACTCTGACGAGCAAATGCGCCATGTCCGCCCTAACCGCGGAAATTTCCTTTTTGATAGATTTTTCCATATTGTGAAACATACCCGCCATTTCTTTTTTGAGTTCACTCAAGAGAGAAGACATGTCAGAACCTGTGGGGAAGCCGGGGTCCTCCATCAACTCCGAGCCACAGGATGAGGCCGGAGAGCTTTCACGGGCAGAGGCCGCGTGTGAGGCTGGGGATATAAGAGATCGTGAGGCTCTGGTCTTGTTAACCCGAGTGCTGGGGCTTTCGCTCTCCGAAGCTAGGAATCTTTTGATAGATCCGACAGTAGCTTGATGTAAGGTTGAGGATTTTGCAGAACGTTTGTTTATTGATGAACGGGAACTTGATCCCTTAGAAGGCATTGCTAGTTGTGTATGAGGCCGAGAGCTGAACGGGGCTTGATTTAAGTGCTTGCCATCAGTGCCATGTGTGGTTCAGCGGCACCAGACCAGCAGGGGAAGCAAATACTTTAGGCGTAGGCGTCTTAAAGATGTGCTAGACAGAGACCAGGAGGGTACAATGGCCGTAAATAAACTATAACCGTCAGCAGCCCAGGTTCAGGCAGGTCATTAATAGTTTGTGGGCATAGGCAAAGCGGACTTCAGTGCCACTCTTAGCGGAGGCCGGTTAAATCCCTGTTGTGTATAGTCTTTGGGGTGAGGTGTACCAAGATGGCCGCCATAGCACCTAGTGGGCCTGGGAGGGTGTAAGCAGAGAGTATCTGTATATGGCCCCAGCAGAGCAAGCAAGTGACAGGGGACTCCCGGCTCACCATGTATCAAGGAAGCCGAGCGGTGAGGGGCCGGAGGGGCCGTGGAGGGGATATGACACTGTCCTCGGGTGTAGCAAGATGGCCGCCGCACCTCCGTGAATAGGCCGAAGCCGCGGTCTCGAGTACAGGGCGAGGAAGGGTGCGGCGCTGACGGCCTCGGGTGGTGTGGTGGGTGAACTGGGGTCAAGCTAGTGATAAGAGAGCCTGGATGCTAGTGGGCTGAAGTCCGATGCGGACCGCTAGGTACTCACTGCGCTCCGGAGGCCAGGCCGCATCCGCGATTGTAGGCCGCAAGTCGTCAGGTCACACCGCTAGAAGCGATTTTCGTCTGTGACCTCCAGCTGCAGCGTGGGTGACAACCGAGGCTGGATGGTGTATGGGCCTCACAGGTCACGGCCTTCAGATGCTGGTAGTGGCAGGGGATCCACAGGCCCCAAGATGGCGGAGGGCCTTGGGAGTGTGGAGCCAGTCACAATCCCAAAGCGGAGCAAGGTGCTCAGAGTAAAAAAAAAAGACAAAAAAACCTCCGGGGCAGCAGCAGGGAATGACCAGGGATTGATGCAGGCAGACCAGGGCCCAAATAGTGCAAATTGGGCAAAGGATGGAGGTAGATCAACGCTGGATGCCAGGAGCTCTGTAGCAGCACGTCTTCCCTGCTTCACGTCCGGACACGCCCCCGGCAGCTACCAACTTCACGGTCGGTGGCAGAGACCGTGCGCCAGGCCTATCCGCGCAAGAAAGGGATAGGAGAGTTCACTGTGCCTGGGCCTACTCGTATCCACACCCCTGTCTGTCTGTTATGGAAGTTCAACTGATTATGTTCATTCTGGCATTGAAGAAATAAAGGAGTGTTGAACTTTGAATGGTGTGGGGCTCTATTACTGGCAGATACACCTCCACGGAAAAAGCAGAGGCTCCATATGCAGGATGCAGACCCGAAGGTAATTCAGAAAATACTTTGCTCAAACCTCACAGACACAGAGGGTGAGAGCTGGGCGTAGTGTCCTGCACTCTCTCCTCCAGAGTACCCCTAGACAACAGCCACAAACAACCGATACAAGAGAGAGTGAGGCCGCTACACAAGTTAAAATGCATATTTTTTGCTAGAAAATTACTTAAAAAAAATATATATAATGTTTGGGGTTTCTAACAGAGAATCTAGAGAATAAAATGGCGATTGTTGCAATATTTTATGTCACACAGTATTTGTGCAGCTGTGTTTTAAACGCAACTTTTTTGGAAAAATTAACTTTCATGAATTTTAAAAAAATTAAAAAGTAAAGTTAGTCCAATTTTTTTGTATAATGTGAAAGATGATGTCACGCCGAGTAAATAGATACCAAACATGTCATGCTTTATAATTGCCCGCACTCGTGGAATGGCGTCAAACTACGGTACCTTAAAATCTCCATAGGCGATGCTTTATTTATTGTTTACGGCTACCAGGTTAGAGTTACAGAGGAGGTCTATGGCTATAATTATTGCTCTCGCTCTGACGATCGCGGCGATACCTCACATGTGTGATTTGAACACCGTTTTCATATGCGGGCGCGACTTCCGTATGCGTTTTCTTTGCTGCGCGAGCTCGCGGGGACAGGGGCGCTTTAAAATATTTACATTTTTTTCTTATTTATTTTTATAATAAAAAATAGAGTTTTTAAAAAAAAAAAAAATTTGGATCACTTTTATTGCTGTCACAAGGAATGTAAACATCCCTTGTGACAGTAATAAGTGGTGACAGGTACTCTCTATGGAGAGATCGGAGGTTTAAAAGACCCCCAATCCCTCCTTTGCACTTCAAAGTATTGAGATCGCCAAAAACGGTGATTCTGAATACTGTGTACTTTTTTAAATCTGGCACCATTGGCAGCCGAGTAACCCGGACGTGACGTCATGACGTCGCTTCCGTGGTTATAGTGAAGAGACTAAATCAAAGCCATTCGCGGCTTTGTTTCAGTCTGTCTCTAGGCGTCCACGGTGGCGGATCGTGGATCGGGTCTCCCGGTGGGACGGGAGGCCCGGTAAGAGCGGCGGAGGCGGTGGGAGGGGGGGGTGTCCCCTCCCGCTCCTCCGGTATAAGAACCGAGCGGCTTTTAGCCGCATTGGTTGTTATACCTGGAAAGCCAATCGCCGGCTCTAAACAACGGTACCAGGATGATGCCTGCAGCTGCAGGCATCATCCCGGTATAATCCCCGAAAGCCGAGTACGCATATGTGCGTACCCTCGGCGGGAAAGGGTTAAGCTGTGTATTGGTCCGGGGCTTAAGTAGTTAAAATCACTGCTCCCAAAAAAACTGACGTTTTTAAAACTTTTTTTTGCATTGATACATGTCCCCTGGGGCAGGAACCCGGGTCCCCAAACCCTTTTTAGGACAATAACTTGCATATCAGCCTTTAAAATTCGCACTTTTGATTTCTCACTTTTGAGTCCCATAGACTTTAACGGGGTTCGAAAGTTTGCACGAACTTTCGGTCCGTTCGCATGTTCTGGTGCGAACTGAATCGGGGGTGTTCAGCTCATCCCTAGCTGCAAGAGAGTTACATGTATGGCCTTGTAGAGTAAGACAAAGGCACATTGCTGTTTTTAGATTCAGGAGCTGTATGAAGCCAGCAAGTGATTCAACCACCAATGCCCACCCAGAAATTAAATATTAGTTTTGGGTGGGGCATATGGATGGCTTTTTAAGTGCCCTGCCACCCTGAGACCTGTGGTCTCTTTATTCAAACAAATTGATGAATGAATGTGTACATGAAGGATAAAAGAATAATAGTGATTCAAACAGCAGTGCCCAACCAAGTGCTAAATATTAGTTTTGGCTATTTTAAATGCTCAGTAATCCCTGAAAACAGCCTTTCGCCTAAATTTTTTTGTCAAAATGTAAAATGAATGAGTTTAAGGAGAAACTACCCAGGAAGTGCAAATTATTCTAATCTAATAAAAATAGTATTTCATGTTTAAGCACAAATGACAGGTCATGGAAAAATGTGACCATAAGTCTAGGTTCACACTGAATGCGGCTTTGAAATCGCGCAACTTCACTTGAAATCGCACAATTTCAAAGCCGCATGTCAGTGCGACTTCAGGTACGACTTGGCTGACATCTGTGCGACTTCATGCAAGTCACACCTGAAATCGCAAAAAGTAGTGCAGGAACTTGTTTTTCAAATCGGTGTTGGCTCACCTAACATGCAAAGGGCTCAAAACTGTCATTGTGGTTTGGGCATAAGGTTGAATTAATCATACAGTACATCTGCAACAAACAAAGCAGAACTATAGGCAAAACTTTTTTTTCCATTTTGGATAGAGCAAGAGAGGTTTATAAACCCAGTCAGATTTTTTTTCACCATCTGTGTCCCATTGTGGAGATTTCCCTTCAAGGGGTTGTATTTTTTTTACTTACCTGCTCTGTGCAATGATTTTGCACAGAGCAGCCCCGATCCTCTTCTTCTGGGGTGCCCGCCCAGGCTCATGGCCCCGCCTCCTCATTGGATGCCCCCATGGAGAGCCACTTTCCATGGGGACACCTGTGCGGGCTTGTTCCCGGGTCCCGCTGCTGCGTCCATTGACACAGACAGCAGAACTCGGCCCAGCACCCTGCATAACTGTATTTGATTGACAGCAGCCAACAGCTTGGGAGGGTGCATGTTATCAGCACAGGGCCAATCAGCACTGTCCAGACAGAACGTCAGGGGTCATGCAGCCTCATAGGACAGTCAGGGGAGAATGAAAACTCCTACAAGCTTTACCCAGTGCTCGGCTGGACACTGATAAAAGTCACAAGACTGCTACAGGTACAGTATATACTGCTGATGAAAAAAGGTATTTAGCAGTTTATATTTACTAAAATAATTGCATTTCCATGTTCTGTTTACTGTGGGAGACCAGATATAGTGAATGCAGGGTCCTGGGTTTAGTAACACTTTAGGTTATATGTAAATTTCAGCTTTAGTAAGTTAGATATGTAAAACATCAGACTTATCTGACAATGCAGACGGGGATAACTTGGAAAAAAAAACATGAAAATGAGGCTTAAAAATTAAAATATGAAAAATTCATATGCAATGCCTGACATTGAAAGTTGGCTTTAAAGTGTTGGTAAATAAAAAAAAAACTGCACAAGTAGCAAGAGCAGGCACTTAGCTAACGCCTTTCATTATGATTGGCATGAGCCAAAAGATAACATGTCAGGAAAGAAATATCGAGCTTGCATTGCTGAATTGTTTTTAAACTAATCTCTGGCAAATCTTTTCTTTTATGCTAAATCCACATTCCTTTTGCAGATCTCTAATTTTTTTCACTTACCTTCCTGCTGTCAATAAAATGTCTTCTTTGAAGTGTAAGTGAAATCTTCACCCATATTTATTCAGCTTCTATATCTTTGACTTCCAAAAGGCTCATGGAGGAGAAGTCTGCAGGGCTACAACACATAGGCGCCCCCTACTGGACTAGTTGGTCACTCAGTGCACAGACAGCCAGCTTTGGTGACTGGTCTCCTCAACAGGAAATGCTTCTACATTTTTTTGCGATACGGAACTGCGTTACTTTAACTTATAATTGCGCGGTCATGCAACACTGTACCCACATAAAATTGATGTCCTTTTTCTCACAAATAGAGCTTTTTTTTTGGTGGTATTTGTCTACCTCTGCGCAATAAACAAAAAAAAGCCCAACAATTTCTTCATAAATTTAGGCCAATATGTATTCTGCTTCATAACTTGGTAAAAAAAAATCTCAATAAGCGTATATTGATTGGTTTGCGCAAAAGTTATAGTGTCTACAAACTATGGGATATTTTTATTATTATTTTTTTTTTACTAGTAATGCCGGTGATCAGTGACTTATAACGGGACTGCGATATTGCGGCAAACATTCTGACACTAACTGAGACTTTGTGGGAACCAGTGACACGAATACAGTGATCAGTGCTAAAAAATATGGACTGTCGCTGTACTGACGACACTGGCTGGGAAGGGGTTAACATCACAGGCAATCAAATGGTTAATTGTGTGCCTAACCAGTGTTTATGTGAACTGTGTTAGGTGCTTTTACTAGGGGAAGAGATGGAATTTATTCCGTGCTTTGCAGGGACACAAAATCCATCTCCTCCCCCCTGTCAGAACTAAGATCTGCCTTGATTACATAGGCAGATCTCAGTTCTGTGCCTCTGCCAGATGAACGGCAGGTACCGGATGTGTGTAATCACAGTGGAAGCGGACTGGTGGCGGTGCATATGTGCGCCCCCTACCCAGAAATGACGGATATCGTATATGTATGTGTGATCCGGGGCACAGTACCGCTCTGTAGTAGTAAAACTGCTATAGGGTGGACGGCAGGCACTTAAAGTGTAAGTTAATCTTTACAAAAAAAGCATACTATGCTAGCCCATGAGTATAGCAGCACAGTGTGCTAAACCTACCTAACAGTCAGGGCTCACTTTCTGTTTACCTACCTCTTGCCCGCTGTATAGACAAATGACCGTGTGGGGGATCCTCTCTCGTTGTGGGCCGACGTCATATGACGTTGGCCCAGTCTTACCACGTTCACGCGCCCGCCCCGACACGGCGTGACCCCGATCTCGGTAAAGAGCCGATGACGCAGCTCTTTACCCATGTGATCAGCTGTGTCCAATAATTGGTAATCAGCTCTCCTTACCTCACACTGACAGAGTGTGAGGAAAGGATAGCCGATCAGCAGCATTTCCTCACAGGGGAGATCTGTACAGATAATCAGGGCACTTATCATCCGTGCCCTGATTATCAGTGCAGACCCAACAGTGCCCAGCAGTGATGCCAGTCAGTGCCCAGAAGTGATGCCAATCTGTGCCCAGAAATGATTCAAGTCAGTGCTGCCTTTCAGGACCTGTTTACCAGTGCCGCCTATCAGTGCCCATCATTGCAGCATATAAAGTGCCTCATCAAGTGCCACCTCAACAGTGCCGCCTCATCAGTGTCCATCAGTGAAGGAGAAAAACTACTTATTTACAAAATTTTATGGCAGAGACTAAGAAAAACCAGCAGTGATTAAATACCATCAAAGAAAGCTCTATTTGTGTGAAAATAATGATAAAAATGTCATATGGTTACGGTGTTGCATGACTGCGCAATTGTCATTCGAAGCGAGACAGCGCTGAAAGCTGAAAATTGGCCTGGGCAGGAAGGGGGTAAAAGTGCCGGTATTTAAGCGGTTAAAAACTGTATTTAGAAGAAGCTTGTTAGTCGATTTCTGCTTCGATTGCCACTGCACTGCATACACAACAATATTCTCTATGATGCCCTTTCATATCAATGCAACATGGTACAGTGAGATTTTTGAAAAGGTGCAGGTGCTTTATAGTGTGTTTTTAGCCCCATAGACTTCAATAGGAGCACATGAAAACCACATGTACATGCGTTTCTAGTGTATTTATGGCAGGGTTTTGGGTTTAAAATCCAGTCACCTCCTACAAAAAAAAAACGCACAAAGTATAAAAATGCACTGAAAGAAATATGAATAGGCAGCACCACCAGTGCGAACATAGGCTTAAAATCCTCTGCAGCCAGTGATGGCTCTGTCCTGAGCTATTGTAGGGATGAAGCAGCTGTTGGAACAAGCGCCTCCTAGTGCCAGAGGAGGGATTGCCATCCTGTTTTTTTGGACTGCAAATGCACAGTGACCTCTCTCGTGTCACCTATGATGAATCTCTCTAACCGGGACATAGACAGCAATAAAAACATGACAGGTGTTTTAGCCTCTCTCCACGCTATCCAAAACTAAAAAAAAAAAAAAAAAGTTTTACCTTCAGTTAGGCTCGGTTCGCACTTGTACAATACGGGAACCCTGCGACTCCACTGTGGGTTCCCACATCGCACCCGACTCGCACGACAGTTCACACTGCTATATGTGAACTGCCGGGAGTGTCAATACATTGTTTATGACACCCCCATTTCAGCTCGCAGATCACACTGCGAACTGTCAGTTCGGACATGAATCGGATCGCATGGGTGTTCACACCCATGCGATCCAATTTTGGTGCGGACCAAAAAAAGGGTCCTGTGCGAGTTTGATCCGAATGCGATATCAGCCAAACTATCTGTATGGCTGAAATTGCATTGCATGGACATCGCATGTGATTTGCAGTGCAGTGCGATGCGAATCACATGCGATCTCGCAGAGTGCAGTAGTGTGAACCGTCACTTATACCTTAAGAATGTGGGATAATGGAGCCAGGGGCTGCTGAAGAAGCAGTGTTATGGTACAGCTGGGGGCAATTGCAACATTTTATCAAAGTAATAAATTATGCCCAGACCACAGCTTCAGAAGGTGAAAAATTGCTATCATGGGTACTCTTCTTACTAAATCGCTGACCTTAAGCCTAGGTTCACACTGATGCAGGATTTCAAAATAGCAATGCAGTGCGACTACGGGGGCGATTTGACAGACATCTGTGCAGGTTCCTGCACAGATGTCTATTCAAATCACCGCCGAAGTCGCCAAAAGTCGTGCAGGAACTACTTTTGGGAATTGGTACAGCGGCACACCGATTTGGATGGTGCTATTGCCAGCAATAGTCACCGATTTGGCATGCGATTTGACATGTCAAATCGCATGCCAAATCGTCCCAATGTGAACGTTAGCTAAAGGAGCAAGCAGCCAATGCTGTATCAAGACACCTGTAACATAGCTCCCAACTGTCCCTGATTTTAAGGGACTGTCCCTCTGTCCCTCCTCATTTGTCTCTCATTTTGGTCTGATCTATAGAGTTGTATAACCACTTGCCACCCGCCCTATTGCAAAATGACGGCGGCAAAGTGGTTTCAATATCCTGACTGGACATCATATGACGTCTTCAGGATATTGAGCCACTGCGCGGTGATCGTTGTTGCGGGATGTCAGTCTGACACCCCGCACCACCGATCTAGGTAAAGAGTCTCCGATGGAGACTCTTTACCACGTGATCAGCCGTGTCCAATCATGGCTGATCACGATGTAAACAGGAAAAGCCGGTGATCGGCTTTTCCTCACTCGCGTCTGTCAGACGCGAGTAGAGAGCCGATCGGCTGCTCCTCTGACAGGGGGGTTTGTGCTGATCGATTATCAGCACAGCCCCCCCTGGACCACCAGGGATGCCCACCATAAGGTATGCCACCCTAGACCACCAGGGATGCCAATAAGAAATGCCTAATGGATGTCAGTGTCCACAATGGATGTCAATCAGTGCCCACAATGGACACCACTGATTGGCAGGCATTATTATTTGGCACTGATTGGCATCCATTAGTACAACACATTACAGTGCCACCTATCAGTGCCCATCCATGCCGCCTATCTGTGCCCATCCAGCCCTAAACCTTTCATCTGATTTCTAAATTGCTGCATTTGTAAATTCCAAAAGCCAAGATAAAAGGAATAGTAATGGTAAAATAGCACTTGTGGGTTTAACCAATCTTGTTTTTTTGTACAATTCTCCTTTAATGGGATGTGGCAAGAGGTGTGTCCTATACCTGTATACTTTTGCTGATAGGTGTCCCTCATTCCCATCTCAAAAAGTTGGGAGGTATGCCTGTAAAGTGCATAATTGCTCTGGGTCCGTGCTTAAAAAAAAGATATAAATAATAGTACTGAAGCTTTTATATTTAAATTCAGAAATGTCAGCTCTCATTCATCTAAGTTTCCTTCAAGATGTTTAATATTCATCTCTTTGTCCCTGCACAAAGTCTTTCCATACTAACCCCATATTTATTCTTGCCCCATGGACCTAAAGGCATTCTGCATTAAAAACAGAGAAAACTGATTAAAACTTATAGAATACTGCTGATTAAGGCTGGGTCCGCACATATGCGAATTGGATGCGGATTTCCCCATGCTGTGAGCCACAGCATATGTGAATGGTGCCTAAAGGTTGCAATATAACAAAATCATCCCCCAGGTACAATACCAAGTATGGTGTTTTAGCACAACTAACACAAGTCAAATGTAGCAGCAGTGCCCCCTGCAGGTTGTCATGTGTAAAATCTAGCCAAAATTGTGACAAAATCAAACATTAAAAGGGAATGTGTAATACGTTCAATGATTTTTAGACATATATGTGGCAAAGCAGCACTATAGGTCTAACAATTAGACCCCTTTCACACTGAGGTGCTTTGCAGGCGCTATAGAGCTAAAAATAGCGCCTGCAAAGCGCCCTGAAAGATCCTCTGCTCTCACTCCAGTGTGAAAGCCCGATATTTAAACATGCATGTTCCAATAGGAAACAGTAGATAAAGTGCCAGAGAGTGCAATATGACACAGCATTCAATAAATTACGGCTATACATCCAACACTTAACCATGCTGAAAAGTAACAACAAATGTGCAAACAAACACGGTGCATATACATATACCGTATTTATCGGCGTATAACACGCACCCTAACTTTAAGAGGGAATTTTCAGGAAAAACACTTTCCACAGCCCCCTGCGAATAACACGGCGACAGCCCTACTGGAAGGCCACAAAAAGGCTGGGAGAGTGGTGCGGGCTTCAGGAACAGCTCAGGATTCGGTGACCCCTGGCAAATCATCATTTGACCCCCAGGTTGAGAACCACTGCCCTAGAGAGACTTCCAGGTAAAACACTTGTGTTCCCAGAGACTTCCAGGTGAGACCGTTGTGTTCCCAGAGAGACTTCCAGGTGAGACCGTTGTGTTCCCCGAGATATAAACATATGTTACTCTTCAAGGAGACTTCTACATGAGACAGGTATGGCTTCTGGACTCCTGCTGAGATCAGAAGTATGGATCTTTACTGAAAGGCTTCAAGTTGGAAATCCCTGTATTCTCATTCAATCTACTCATATGAGATTTCCCTGTGGTCAGCAAATGGCAGTAGACTGAATCAGCAACAATATTCCTACAGCTTTCATAGAAAATCTTTGATGATATTTGTGAATTAATTAAGCTGGTGTAAGAAATAAAACCAAAAGCTTAATTAAAAAAAAAAAAAAATTGTTTGACGCTACGTAAAGTCTACAGGAACATAAAGTCAGAGAGAGGACAATACCGATTCAGGACTATTTATCAAACCTATATAAAGGAATATACAGCTCATAGAGCGCTCTCACTAACCATTTGTCTAAACCACTGGCAACAAAAGTAAGTAACACCCCTAAGTGAAAATGTCCAAATTGGGCCTAATTTGCCATCTTACCTCCCGGTGTCACGTGACTCGTTAGTGTTACAATGTCTCAGGTGTGAATGGGGAGCAGGTGTGTTAAATTTTGTGCTATCGCTCTCACGCTGGTCACTGGAAGTTCAACATGGCAAAGAACTCTCTGAGGATCTGAAACAAAAGAATTGTTGCTCTACATAAAGATGGCCTAGGCTATAAGAAGATATGCCGCACACTGTATCCAATTTGTCTGCATGGCTGTCGTCCCAGAAGGAAGCCTCTTCTAAAGATGATGCACAAGAAAGCCTCCAAACAATTTGCTGAAGACAAACAGACCAAGGACGTGGATTACTGGAACCATGTCCTGTGGTCCGATGAGACCAAGATAATCTTATTTGGTTCAGATGGTGTCAAGAGTGTGTGGCAGTAACCAGGTGAGGAGTACAAAGACAAGTGTGTCTTGCCTACAGTCAAGCATGATGGTGGGAGTGTCATAGTCTGGGGCTGCATGAGTGCTGCCGGCACTGGAGAGATACAGTTCATTGAGGGAACCATGAATGCCAACATGTACTGTGACATCCTGAAGCAGAGCATGACCCCCTCCCTTCAGAGACTGGGCCACAAGACAGTATCCCAACATGATTACGACCCCAAACACACGTCCAAGACGATCACTGCCTTGCTAAAGAAGCTGAGGGTAAAGGTGATGTACTGGCCAAGCATGTCTCCAGACCTAAACCCCATTAAGCATCTGTGGGGCATCCTCAAACGGAAGGTGGAGGAGGGCAAGGTCTCTAACATCCACCAGCTCTGTGATGTCATCATGGAGGAGTGGAAGAGAACTCCAGTGGCAACCTGTGAACTCCATGCCCAAGAGGGTTAAGGCAGTGCTGGAAAATAATGGTGGCCACACACAATATTGACACTCTTGGCCGAATTTGGATATTTTCACTTAGGGGTGTACTCACTTTTGTTGCCAGCGGTTTAGACATTAATGGCTGTGTGTTGAGTTATTTTAAGGGGACAGCAAATTTACACTGCTATACAAGCTGTACACTCACTACTTTACATTGTAGTAAGGGTGTCATGTTTTCACATGAAAAGATATTTTATTTACAAAAATATGAGGGGCGTACTAACTTTTGTGAGATACTGTAAATATTGAGTGCACTTTTATTATTTAAGATTACTACACTATTGGAGGCCTCTTCTTCCTTAATGATATCTGCAGAGTAGAGCTGGGAGAATTTCTCAAAAAAAAAAAAAAAAAAGAAGTATTCACTTTTTAAATCGAGTTTTTTGATTGGGACAGGCACGATGTCAAGGAGCTGCGGGCAGGAGTTTAGGCGAGGCCGCCGCTTTGGCCTAGTCCGCGGCGTCCGGCCTCATGGACTAGGCTGAAGCCGCGGCCTCGCCTAAAAACTCCTGCGCGCAGCTCCTCAGGACCGGCGCGGTGTCAGCGCCGGTCCTGGTGAAAAAAAATAAAATAAAATCGATTTGCTGAAAATTTGAATCGATTTGACCTCTCAACTCGATTCAAGATTTAAATCGATTTTTTCCCCAGGCCTACTGCAGAGTGGGCTTAATGATGCTGTTTATTTAAAGGGGACCTGCTGCTGCTTTTTAAGAGTACTTGTTGCAGTATTGCACTGGGGAGCGTATAGATGAATAGATGTACCAACAGATGATCAATTAGACCTTTATATTCAATTTATATAGGTCCGAGAGTCAGGTGAGCGGGCACTCTTATTGATTTTTAATGTGAAACACAGAACCTTTAACCACATGGGACTGTTTTCTGTTTTAATACATTATAAAGTATGCATATTTGGACGTTTTTGATTGATATTTACAAAAGGTTTGGTTTACACTGAATGGTAGTAGTTATTGATTTAATCGAGAGGATATTTTCTGCTTATATCTCATATTCATGTTTTTTTGCTTTCTATATATTAAATAAGTTTATGTATGCACATTATTGAGTGGTGCAACACATTATTTGTCATATTATTGGTGTGAAAACACTATGGGGGTTATTTACGAAAGGCAAATCCACTTTGCACTATAAGTGCACTTGGTAGTGCAGTTGCTGAAGATCCGAGGGGGACATGCAAGGAAAATAAAAAACAGCATTTTAGCTTGCACATGATTGGATGATAAAATCAGCAGAGCTTCCCCTCAGATTTACAGCGAGTGCACTTCCAAGTGCTCTTTCAGTGCAAAGTGGATTTGCTTTTTGTAAATAACCCGCATTGTGTGTTTGCTGCAGCTCGTTACCAGGTGACCATTTTATTTTAGGGTGTATTTTTTATTTTTGGCAGCGCACAAAGACTTATTCTGTATTTTGCAGGATCATTTTTACTTAGCTAATAAGGGGAAGCTGTTCTGACTTCTATCATCCAATCATGTACAAGCAAAAACAACCTTTTATTTGTTTTATTTTCCTTGCATGCGATTGGGTATTCTTTGCAAAGTGAACATGCTCAAATCCTTTAGTAAATCAGCCACACATTCCCAGTCAAAGGTTCTAAAACCTAATTGCACTTTTCTGATGGGTAAAAACGAGTGAAAAATTAAACTTTAATTATTATTTATAAAATCATTTTATTACACCTGTACAGGTCATTGACATACGAGTTCAATGTACACATTGTGGCACCGACACAGGAGCTTGTCCATCACCATCTTCAAAAATACCACAAGACGTACTTTCCATTGGGCAGAATGGACACTATAAGAACCCATACAAACATGTAAGAAATCACTAAAGTAGAACTATGGTTCCCCCAGTAAAAAAAAAATATAATATATATACACTGTGAGGGGGTTAGCTCGGCAGCGGGTGTGTGTGACCCCCGGGATGGGCTCCCCACACAAAAACAGGCCCAGCAAACGGAGGTTGTGGTTTTCAAAATCAAAAAGGTGCGGTTTATTTTCTATTTACAGTGACAAAACACAGCAAAGCAAAAGAAACATAAATAAAATAAATCCTGGTCAACTTGACCTCTGAGTAAACATACAGGTTTCCTAACTAACAACTGGGATCAGCCTAGTGCTGTCCTAGTCCCTAAGTCCCTGGTTTTAAATGTCCAAGCAAATAGCCACACAGGCTTTGTCTCACCGCACAGGGGTTCACTCTCCCTAGACAGTCCACACAGGTCTGGGTCCAGGCATGAGCAAACACCTAATGAATCTGGGAGTTCTTATAGAGGCCTAAATGAGCTGACAAGCTTCAGCTGGTCTCATCAACTCCCTGTCTGCACGACGCCCCACACTCTCCCTAGAGGTATGAGTCATCCATGAGCCCACTAGCCTCAGCTGGGCTTATACAACTCTCTCCCTAGTTGTATAAGTTGGCGTAAAGCCTGAATCTGGGCAAAATATATCTACCCCCCTGGATGCAACCAGGTGACTTTACCTTCCTGCTGTCACAATATATATATATATATATATATATATATTTTTTTTTTTTTGATAGAATGGGGAGAGGTTAGGACCCCTGTCAGGTTTTACCGCTTTCTGTTTTGGGCTTAACATTTTATTAGTTATTCAGGAATAGCCGATATCCAAGGAATATCCAAGGAAGTGAGGGAATATCTGCAACAGAGAAACTGACAATAAAAAGCTGTTCTAGAACAGATCTAAAAGGCCGCAATACCTACCTGTTCTAATGCTTTTGAGGTCCTTCATTGGCATCTTCTTCCCAGCATCTTCCAGGTGTTGAGCTTCAGTCATCTTGATTGGCTGTCGCAGAAATGCAAAGAAGTCCAGTCATCCCAGGACACAGGCAGTGTGCCTGAAAAAAAAACCAAGCTGTGCATGCACAGCTCAGTGTACATTCAACAGAGGCAGACAATTCATTTTATTGCAGAAGAGCCTGCCTGTTTACAATTTTTTCACTTCCACTTAAACAACATTTTTACTTCTGTCTGTGTTGCTGTTAGAGAGATTTTTCCACATATCCTGTCCTGGGTATAATTTTTTTACCAGACATGGATCTCTCCAACAGAGCCTCCCACTGCAGGAAAGCCAGAACAGGGTTCCAACCCTCCCCACAAAAATTCCAAAACTATACGTTTGGGCTATAGATACACTTTAATGAGAACAAAGCGAGATCAGTCTTGCAAACAGCCTGTATATCTGAATTTCTTTCTTGATGGGGGTCTTCCTCTTTCTTGCAAGACTACAACTATGTCATTAAACCTTGAGCATATAATAAATAGAAGATGACCGTCCCTTGGAGTCACACTTGGTGGGGTCTGGACAGAAGAATGGTGGCAATCTATTTCTTGGCAGAGTCCTTCGTCTGCATGTCTTTAGCAGAACAGAGCGCTCCCAATTTCAGGAGCATTTCCCTGGCGGTCACATTGCCAGATTTAATCAGCAGTCTTTCACCATCAACTGGAAGGAAAAATAACAGCAGTGAACAAAATGTCATACTTATTGTCACAATGTAAAACTGCTTGTGGTGGAATCTTTACGGCATTTATACTGTAACATCTCGCCTTTCTACTATTATATACACAAGGGGCGCCATCTACTGCTCAAACAGAAACATGACAGGACTGCCCATGGTCTACTAATGTACCTTATATAAAAAGGAACTGATTATATCTACTCTTTACAGGGAATACTCCATGGATAATAAAAGCTTGCTAACAGGATATATCCTACTGCTTGCCACTCTATGTACTGAACATTCCTTCTTGGACCTCATCTTTCATAAGACCGTTAAAGCATATCTATCTATGGTCTAAATATAAAATCATATTCTTTTCCAGGTTGTATTCTTTCCAGTCTACTTCCAGGGTCAGGACAAGGGGTGGCAGCCACACCAGGCACAGAGGTAGGGGGTGGGTACCCCCTCTCCGTACGTTCCAGATCAGTGGCTGGCAACCAGTGGGTTTTGGCTGCAGATTTGCCTGTCACACCATGCACGGACATGCCTACTCTCCAACCCATAAATTTACACGAACAACACGTCATGCATGTGCAACTTCCTTCTAGCTGCCTGGAAATCAAGCACTTGGTCCCACATGTGCAGTGCCAACCATGGGCAGGCAGAGCATAGGGGTCAGAGAATGAGCACAGGAATATACACACATTCTATGTCATGCATTTTTAGTAAGGCAGGGGGGCAGAGTTCCACATCCATGCCCTGGAAGAACCTGTTCTGTACTGCCTACTCCTATTAATCTGAATGATCCTGAAATTTGTAAACTCACAACGTTGTCTCTGTTTTGTTATTACAGCATTCATCACCAATAAATTGTTTTTTACCTATGCATTTTTGTGAATATATGCCCAACTCTAGTACCTCACTTAAAATCCCAGGGCGACCTGCACTTTTGTGCTCCTTCTGTTCACAACATGAAAAGAGATTTTTCAAGGAAGGTTATATTGGACTGTCAAATCTATTGTTTGTGATGTTATAAAATGAAGTGCATGCGGCAATTATAGATTTATTTTAACCAGTCAGGGAGATGTCCTTTTGAGAACAAGTGGTAAGACACCAGGACCCTCACCAGCCTGTGTATGGCTCAGCTGGCAAGCAGAAGCTGCACACATACAGATGAAGGGCACCTTCCCGTATCTTTAGGGGAATGGAAAGAATTGTTGTGTACAATAAGGATAACTTCTGACCATCAGCAACTTCCCAATAAACATTTACGTCTGTTTTAAAAGAGAAGTTCATCTTTTGGAAAATGTTACATGTCCTACTAGTTTTTAAGGTGCATGTCATATGTTCCAGTAGCTGTAGCCGCTCCCCACTCCCTGTGACAGCGAGTGGGGATCTTCTCCCTGCGCCCACTGTCACAATTTTAAATGACGCGGCCACGTCATTCATTTACAGCTTCCAGTTAATGAATGCCAACAAGTACCGTCAGCTATTACAGCTGGCATCTTGTAGTTCGCAATGAACAGCGAGGGCGCTGGCAAGTGCTCTTTTAGTCCATTGAGCTTCCTAGACTTCAGTAACTGTCTGCTCATATTGGAGGTACAGGCAGACAGTGTACCGGCAATCTGCAAGAGCCTGACATTGCACCCCGTGATCAGCTGATCACGGGTGCAATGCTTTACGGGCTCCTAAGAAAAAATAAAAGCACTTTTTTACCTGCAAAAAATGTGCATCTATTATTTGTATTTTTTTTTCAAAGGCTAGTTTCACATGTACACTTGCAGAGAAAAACACGCTGCTGCTTAGGAAATGCATAGGGGGAGACTATTAATCCTAATGGCACCTCCGCACACTGGAAACCACAGCGCGGTTTCCCATATTGAAAACTGCACTGCACTATGCAGCTTCCCTGCGGCCACATTTTTGGAAAAAGTGCAGGGACCTTTTCCTTTGCCTTCTCAGGAGGTACAGCAGCCCATTCAACTGAAATGAGCAAACACAGCCACGGAAAACCATACAGATATGAAACATAGGTAAGGGCCAGTTCACACCAGAATGTGATGTGGGACAGGGAATTCTGTGAGTGTTTACTGAACCACCCTTGTAGGCGGGTACCAAAATAATGTTAACCTCATTCCAAACACAAATCGCAAAAGCAGTGTGTCTGCAGGCACCAAATCGCATGGTACTGCAGTAACATGAGATTTGTTGCGGCACTTTAAAGAAAAAAAAAAAAAAAAAAAGTAGTGCATGCAAATTAATGTGATGCAAAATTGCACGTGTTCATGTGCGATTCCTTTGTGAACCGACTCTAATAAACAGCAACAAAAAATATTTAAAATAAAAAAGGAAGAGGCTTTGGAAGGGGAAAGGTCCTAAAGTTCAAAACCGGGCTCATGTGTATATTCATATCATCAGGAGTAACATTCAACTTACCAAAGTGTACGTCTACCAATGGCTCAGACTTGTCATGCCTCACATCTACAGTTATTTCACAGCTACTATTGGTGGTACGGATTTTCTTGATGTTAACAACTTCTAAAAATTCTCTGTAAATTAAAAGAAGAGAAAATACATTACACTGGCTGTCAATGTAAGTCACTGAAACATTAAGGCCTCATGCCCACGGGCGTTTTTTCAGCCGCGTTTTTGAGCGTTTTTTACAGCTTAAAAACGCCTGTCCATGTTAGTCTATAGCTTCATGCCCACCTAGGCGTTTTTGAGCTGTAAAGAGCATAGGCGTTTGTAAGCTGTAAAAAAAACCCAGGGCCAGTGCGTTCCTCAGCGTCAGAATTTGGCAGGAAAAAACGCGAGCGTCAAAAAACGCGCAAAAACGCGCACTAACGCGTGGTCGCGTTTTTAGCTCCGACGTTTTTTTTTTTTTTTTTTTTTTCAAAAAAAAAAAAAAAAAAAATTATTTACAATAACATGGACAGGCGTTTTTAAGCTGCAAAAAACGCAGCTGTAAAAACGCCAGTGGGCATGAGGCCTTATACTGTTTATCCCTATCCCGCCAAGCGTGCGCACATATGCGGCCTCGGCTTTCGGGGGTTATACCGGGATCATGCCTGCAACTGCAGGCATGATCCCAGTACCGTTGTTTAGAGCGGGCGATTGGCTATCCAGGCATAACAATCCAGGCTAAAAGCCGCTCGGTTGTTATACCAGAGGGGACATCCCCCCCTCCCGCCGCTCTGACCGGGCCTCCCATCCCACCGGGAGACCCGATCCGCCGCTTCTGGTGCCTTGTGAAAGACTGGCATGAAGCCGTAAACGGCTTTTTGCCAGTCTCCTGAATGTAAACACGGAAGCAATGTCACTTACGGTTTACTCGGCTGCCAATGGCGCCGGATTTTAAAAAGTATACAGTATTCAGAATCGCCGTTTTCGGCAATCTGAATACTTTGAAGTGCAAAGGAGGGATTTGGGGTCTTTTAGACCCCCGATCCCTCCATAAAGAGTACCTGTCACCACCTATTACTGTCACAAGGGATGTTTACATTTTAAAAAACACAATTTTATATAATAAATTTTTTTTTTTTTTTTTTAAAGGGCCCCCATCCCCGCGAGCTCGCGCAGCAAAGAAAACGCATACGGAAGTCACGCCTGCATATGTAAACGGTGTTCAAATCACACATGTGAGGTATCGCCGCGATCATCGGAGAAAGAGCAATAATAATAATAATAATAATAATAATAATAATAATAATAATAATAGGTACCGTAGTTTGTCGCAATTCCACAAGTGCGTGCAATTAGAAAGCATGACATGTTTGGTATCTAATTACTCGGCTTAAAGTGGAGCTCCGCCGAAAAAAAAAATATTAAAAGCCAGCAGCTACAAATACTGCAGCTGCTGACTTTTAATATTAGGACACTTACCTGTCCTGGAGTCCAGCGACGTCCGCAGCAGAGGACGAGCAATCGCTCGTCACTCTGCTGCCCCCACCGCCATCCTCAGTGAGGATGCCTTGCAGCTTCACTGCCCGGTTCCCTACGGCGCATGCGCGAGTCGCGCTGCGCCGTTCTGACTGGTCCCCTGTGTTCTGGGAGCCGAGTGTCTCCCAGAACACAACGGGTATTCTGCGGGAAGTGACGTACTTCCTGCAGATTTCCCACAGAGAGGACTCCCGGAAGTGGGTGAAAATACCTGTCTTAGACAGGTATCTTCACCCCCCCTCCCCCCTGAAAGGTGTCAATTGTGACACCGGAGGGGGGGGGGGGGGTTCCGATGAGCGGAAGTTCCACTTTAGGGTGGAGCTCCGCTTTAACATCATCTTTCACATTATACAAAAAAATTTGGCTAATTTTACTTTTTCAGTTTTTTTTTTTTTTTTTTATTCCTGAAAGTTAATTTTTCCCAAAAAGTTGCGTTTAAAACACTGCAGCACAAATACCGTGTGATATAAAATATTGCAACAATCGCCAACTTTCATGCACACTGGACGTTTTTACAGCAGCTGTTTTTAGCAGTAGACGTTTTTTTTCTACAGTCATTAAACTCTCCATCATGTTGTCCTATGTGTCCATGCACACATAGGCTGTTATCAGCAGTTTTGGGCAGTGGCGTTTTTTGAGCAGTGTAAAAAAAAAACTAGTGGGTTCTGAGAGACGTTTTTCAGCTGTAAAAATGCTCTAACGCTGATAAACGCTCAAAAACTTTGTTCACTAGCGTTTAACGTTTTTGATCCATTGGAAAAAAAATGTTTTTTTATTAAAAAAAAAAAAAAAAAAAACGCTAATGCGGAAAAAAAACTCTAAAAAACCGCTATTGCAAAAACATTGGAAAAAAAAAAGATGAAAAAATTTAACTCACTGCAAAGCTACTGGCGTTTTTATAACATCATTTTAACGTCCAGTGTGCATATGGCCTAAGAGTCCATTCACACTTGTGTAAATTAAAAATCATGCGATTTCCAATGCGACTTGATAGGACTTTAATGCAACTTTGGATGAGTGCGACTTTGTTACGACCTTGGCTTTGACCGATGTGATTGTTTTGTTTGTGCACCACAGTCGCTAGACATGTGCAGAACGGAAACATTTTTTTTTAGTTTTGTTTCTTTATTGTCCAACTCATTTTCAGAACGATTGGTGGTGGGTGGCGTGATTGACAAAGGATCTACACCGGGTGCCATTTTTTTAATAAAGGAAGTGTCAAACTGGTGTACGGTCTTTACTCACTTTTTTAGGTGAATGGGTAGGGCTACGTACCCCATAATCATTCACATGAGGGAGGGAGGGGGGGTTCTGGGGTCCCCGGATACATTTCATATTAACAAGTTATTTCTCACACATGGCATAGGGATACTTGCAAATACACCTCAAAAAACACATTCTGCTACTCGTCCCAAGTATGGAGATACCACATGTGTGAGACTTTCACAAACTGGCCACATAGAGGCCCAACATCCAAGGATCACCTTTAGGCATTATCTACTTTAAGACCAAGCCTTATTCCCACACTATTTGTTTACAAGTAAAAATCTGTATTTTTGCTAGAAAACTAAGAATCCCCAAACATTTTATATTTTTGTAGCAGAGGCCCTAGAGAATAAAATATGGGTTTTGGAGATTTGTCTGTCGCGCGGTATTTGCGCAGCAGTTTTTTCTAACGCAATTTTTTACACCAACGCATAAATACATTTTAATGAATTTCAATGCACACAGAGGCAATATAATACCCACATTTTTGGTCAAATATGGTGTAGCTATGTCCTGTGATCACAGCCATCGCAGGATCGCACCACTCTGCAGCTTTGCGGCCGCGAGCAGGCTCCCATTCTGAGGGACGTAAGGGTATGTCCACTCAGAACAGCGAAGCTTCCACCCAACCGTTTATGTACATTGGCGGGGTGGGAAGAAGTTAAAATCCATACCAGACCCGAAGGGTGACACCCAATACCCCTCTTCTGAGGTCCCCTGCCGGCGCTCCTGGCTCCTCCTCTTCTCTGTCTGCCATCACAGGTCGACACCAGCTATGGGGCACACATGCTCGATCTCAAGCCTTGCAAGAAATGCGTGGGTGCCATTAATTGTTAATGACACCCCAAACACATCTTGCAAACGCAGCACATTTTCTGCCACCAGTCCACAGTGTACCCCAGTTCCATGCGGTTTAATGCAATTTGTAAGAGTAGCGCTATTCTGCCTGTTCCGGTGCGCTTGACAGCCCATTCCAGTGTGAACCAGCCTTGAGCTGTGCATGCGCAGCTCATTTTATATTCCAGTTTAGCGACTGCATGCATGTGACATCATAGCACACTGGCTAATTAGAACGACCGCAGTCCAGCACCAGGAAAAGCCTGGTAGAAGATTCCAGTGCTGGCGAGGGATGTCAGACTGTTGAAAGGAGGTTAGCACTGAGGAATTTAGCTGTGTTTTAAGTCTGCCCCCCACTGGAGAAACAGTGATCTTACATCTTACACCCAGTGATAAGAGAAGGCTGGGGGGACTTTTTTCTTTATAGGGAACTCTTGGCCATACCATCACCTATTTTACAGGGTAGGGGGACCCGACTTTACAGGTTTTAGTGCAGGATGTGCTTTATATACAGAGATGAGATCCTCCAATCCATCTGAGGACAGTATACTGGGCATCAGCTCAGTGCATGAACATTCAGGGGGACATTTACTAAACCCCGAGCACACAGAATGTGGTGCAGCTGTGCATAGTAACCAATCAGCTTCTAACCTCAGCTTGGTCAATGAAGCTGACAATAAGGCCTGATTCACAGGCGCATATTGTGTTTTTCAATACACATTTTTGATCCATTGAAGTCTATGGAACCAAAAACAAATCCCTGGCCCTTTCCATATAATGAACAGATGTGAACTACATCCATAGGAAACCATGTTACACGGACTGTAGTTTGTTTCTGCAAAATTGAAAACGCACTAAAAAATGCAAAGGTGTGAACCAGGCCTAAAACCTTGTTCACATCAGTACGATTTGACAATTCAATGTCGCACCCCATTGCCAGCAACTCAAGTTGAAGCAACTTTGAAAAAAGGTTCCTGCACTACTTTCCATTACGCACTAGTCGATTTCATTCAAAAAGACGTACCGCTCCAAGCTATTGGACTCCAATAGTTGCTCCCACCATGTTACTCTAACAGGTGCTGGCTCTGCACTGAATGCATAGGAAGAGGAAAGAGCCCTGGACTGCTGCACTCTGTATAAACGATTTATTGAGTTTCAAAAAATAAATAAAAATCCAAAATGTAATCCATAAATCCAAAAGCAAGCAGAAAAACACACAGTAGACGCGTCAGCCATTCACCCCTGCATGTCTACTGTGTGTTTTCTGCTTGCTTTTGGATTTATGGATTACATTTTGGATTTTTATTTTTTGAAACTCAATAAATCATTTATACAGAGTGCGGCAGTCCAAGGCTCTTTCCTCTTCCTGGTCGATTTAATTGCGACTTGCATTGACTTCCGTTAAATTAAGTCACAAGCCACAATGAAATCGGAGATCCAAATCGAGCTGATCTGCAGCGCTGAAGTAGGGCGATTTTAAAGCCGCACTGGTGTAATCCAGGGCTAAAACCTGGAAGCCGATTGGTTACCATTGGCTCCAGTTTTAGTAAATCTCCTGCAGTGGCTCGTATAATCCCAGCATGTATTGTTATACTGCGATCAGGGCCAGGCAGGGTGCAAACCAGGCAGGACCAGCACCCTATACTTGGAGGTCGTTCACCCAAAGAGGTGAACAAGATTTTTTTTTTTTGCATTTTCCTGCCTGTTGTGTTTTAGATTCCAATAGACTACCCTATGTATTTGGAACGTGCAAAAAAAAAAAAAAAAAGAAGGGGGGGAGGGTGCTAGGACAATTTTCAAAATCGCACCAAAACACACGGTACTGCAGTACTATACATTTCAGCATGCAGGAACACACAAGCATTTGATAGATGCATGGCATGAAGGGGGGGGGGGGGGGGGGCGACATACATAATGATTGGTAGTCGTGCACGGCTGTGATAGGAAAATCAGGATTCTGCAGATTCCTGCATCTGGTGTGAGCATGACCCTCATGTAGGGAGGGGTGAACTCTGACCTCTGACCTTGCCCTGTACTGGGGCAGACAGTGTATTCCTCCTCTGATCACACCTCATGTCTGCACACAGATGTGTCCCCAATAACACCCCCCACACACCCTATTCTATGGATGTGAAAGATGCAGTCATCATGGCAACTAAAGGACACGGATAGGACATCAGGTGCTGCCTCTATAATGAGGAGGCTCTCACACTGTACACACGGTATGATGAATGGACACACGCCATCCTCCTCACCTGGTGGCCCTCACATTGGGCTCGAATGGACACAAGCGAACAGCGATTGACTTCACCGATTTCAGCACCAGCCCCACTCCACTGGCCGCCGCCATCTTTCCCGCACGCTGTCAGCAAGGCGACCAATCAGAGATGAGACAGCAGACTCCTCCCTGCTACGCTGCCGAAGAGCATTTTGGGAAATGTAGTTCCGAGGCTATTAGACAGCAGTGGGTGTGGTCAGTGGAGTGCAGCGGAGTGATATGTATTGGGGAAAGTTGCGCTGCACTACTTCCACTCAGGAGCGATGAGGCTTATAAAGAAATCCCACGCTCTGTAATAGTGTACAGAATGCGAGCTTATCCTCTGTACTCAGTAATGCATAGCTCCCTGATTTCCAGGTATAATTCTCCTTTAACCATTCGCCAACCGCGTGCGTACCCGAATGATGGCTACAGTGCGGTCATTCCGTACTGGGAGGGCGTTTATTGATGTCTTCCAGAACCCCTCCCCCCCTTGGGGTGTGTATGAGGGCGCTGTGTGATCAAGGTGTCCTTCAGACATAGCTGATCAGAGACTGGGGTAAAGGGCCAATCACAGCGGCCCTTTACCATCTGACCAGTTCATCACATGTAAACAAATGCTGGTTATCAGCATTTTCTTTCCTCAGCGCTGTCACTGTCTCAGTAAAGGAAAGTCGATAACCAGCAATCCTGTGACGGGGCATTTGCACTGATTATCAGTGCAGCTTATCAGTGCCTATCAGTACAGTCTCATTAGTGCTCATCAGTACAGCCTAATCAATGCCCATCAGTGCAGACTTATCAGTGCCCATCAATGCAGCCTCCTCAGTGCCCATCAGTACAGCCTCATCCGTTTCCATCAGTACAGCCTCATTAGTGCCCATCAGTACAGCCTCATCAATGCCCATGAGTTCAGCCTCATCAGTGCAGCCTATTAGTGCAGTCTCATCAGTGCCATTAGTACAGTCTCATCAGTGCCCATCAGTACAGTCTCATCAGTGCCATTAGTACAGTCTCATCAGTACAGTCTCATCAGTGCCCATCAGTGCAGCCTTATCAGTGCAGTCTATCATTGCCTGTCAGTACAGCCTCATCAGTGCCCTTCAGTGCAGTCTATCAGTGTTCATCAGTACAGCCTAATCAGTGCCCACCAGTGCAGACTTATTAGTGCCCAGTAGGGCAGTCTATCAGTGCCCATCAATGCAGCCTCCTCAGTGCCCATCAGTACAGCCTCACCAGTGTAGCCTCATCAGTGCCCATTAGTGCAGTCTATCAGTGTCCATCAATACAGCCTCATCAGTGCCCATCAGTACAGCCTTATCAGTACAGTCTCATCAGTGCAGCTTCATCAGTGCCCATTAGTGCAGTCTATCAGTGCCCATCGGTGTAGCCTCATCAGCGCACATCAGTGAAGAAGAAAACATACTTTTTGCAAAGCTTTATAAGAGAAACTAGGAAAAGTTTTTATTTCAAATTTTTTCAAAATATTTGGTCTTTTTTTGTTTGTTTACCAAAAAATTAAAACCCAGTGGTGATTAAATATCCCCAAAAGAAAGCTCTATCTGTCTCAAAATAATGATAAAAATTCATATGGGTACAGTGTTTCATGACCGCTCAATTGTCATTCAAATTGTGACAGCGCTGGCATGTAATTTTTTTGGGGGGGGGAGTGGGGGCTTCAGTAGGAGTGGGACTTCCTGTCCCACTTCCTCCTTCCGCCCTGGAGCCGCCTAGGCGATACGTCATATCGCCTTGTGGCGGCTCCTCCCTGTAGGCGATCACCTGGGACGTGACAGGTCCCAGGCGATCGCCTGTCCACTCACAGAGCGCTGCGCCGTTCGCGCATGCGCAGTGAGTGCCCGGCCGTGAAGCCGAAAGCTGTCACGGCCGGGTGCCCATACTGTGAATGGAAGCGCCGGCGGACGAAGGGGGAGAGGAGCGGAGCTCCAGGCGGCGCGTCGCTGGACAGTGGAGCAGGTAAGTGTATGTTTATTAAAAGCCAGCAGCTACACTTTTTGTAGCCGCTGACTTTTAATAAACATAAAAAAAGGGTGGAACTCCGCTTTAAAGCGGTAATTATCCGAAACCAAAAATGTCATATATTGCAGCTTACTGATCATTAGATGTGGTGATCTGGCCAGTATCACACCTCCTGTATTGGGATGCCCCCACTCTGGATGAACGAATAAGGAGGTGCATTTGGACAGCAGCATTGTCAGTCTGGGGGTAGGGTAGTGTTAGATGGACTAGCTGATTTACATACTCTAACACATTGAAGTCAAACACCAGCTCATACTGCAGATACAGAAGCAATTATGGCAACAATTTTTCTATTTTTGGGATAAAAGTTTTACATGAATATACAAAAGCTGATCTTTGTAAGCACCCCTGTCAGAGGTAAATGGTTTGTTTCACCCCCCTAACTGCAGTGCTACATCTGCAAGAAAGCTTGTTCTTTTGAAAAACAACAGACTTACTGGCCAAATCACCAGATGAAAATAATAGAAAGAAAGCCTAAATAGAAAACAAATGCAGCCATCACATCTAAAAACTGGTAAGCTGCAATAAAATAAATGTTTGCTTTTGGGTTTAATACTGCTGTGGCCAAACTCCAGCGCACGCTTTATAATCAGTTACAGCAAACAGTTATTTCTTTTTGGGATAAAGGTTTTACATAAATCAATAAAAAACAAATCACTATAAGCACCCTTGCCTGTGCTGAATTATTTATCTCATCCCTATAATTGCTACATTCTTTTGGAACGTTTTTTCTTTTGCAAAACAGACTTACTGGCTGGATCACCAGATGAAAAAGAAGAAAGAAAGCCTAAAAAAAAGAAAACGAATACAGCCATCATATATAAGAATTGATAAGCTACAATATAATAATTGTTTCATTTTGTTTTTATTACTGCTTTAAAGTGAACTTGCATTCAAAAAGTGAAGAATTGTCATGTTATGGGGTAGCGGTTCCCAACCCGGGGGACATGTAACATCAGGGGTATACGGCGGTACTTTTGGGGGTAAGTGGGGCACTGAGGAGTAGGGGAGATCAGATTTAGTGGTACCTTATTTATTCTTTGTTTTAGTCGTAAAAAAAGCTGGTAGGCTTTGGGAGTGAGGGATTTCTTCTGCTCAAGTTGATCCGCAGAGAAGTCAAGCGTCCTCCAGCAGAGTGATATGCCCTTCACCTCTCTGAGCAGAAGCTGCCTTCTGCAATGGAAGCAAAGAGGAAGCAGCATGGGACAGGGGCCATGCTTACTATAACTATACTCTTGATGGTTGGCCTGACTGTGTAATTTAAATGTTAAGGTAGTTACAAGTCCTGTGTCACATGTCCTGTATCCAGAGTCTTTTGTCCTGTGTCCACAGTCCTGTATTCAGAATCTTAAATCCAATGTCCAGAGTCCTAAATCCATTGTCCAGAGTCCTGAGACCTGTGTCCTGTATCTAGAATACTAAATCCTATGTCCAGAGTCCTAAGTCCATTATCCAGAGTCCTAAATCCATTGTCCAGAGTCCTGAGACCTGTATCCAGAATCCTAAATCCTATGTCCAGAGTCCTAAATCCATTGTCCAGAGTCCTGAGACCTGTGTCCTGTATCCTAAATACTATGTCCAGAGTCCTAAATCCATTGTCCAGAGTCCTGAGACCTGTGTCCTGTATCCTAAATACTATGTCCAGAGTCCTCAATCCATTGTCCAGAGTCCTGAGACCTGTGTCCTGTATCTAGAATCCTAAATCCTATGTCCAGAGTCCTGAGACCTGTGTCCTGTATCTAGAATCCTAAATCCTATGTCCAGAGTCCTAAATCAATTGTCCAGAGTCCTGAGACCTGTGTCCTGTATCTAGAATACTAAATCCTATGTCCAGAGTCCTAAGTCCATTATCCAGAGTCCTAAATCCATTGTCCAGAGTCCTGAGACCTGTATCCAGAATCCTAAATCCTATGTCCAGAGTCCTAAATCCATTGTCCAGAGTCCTGAGACCTGTGTCCTGTATCCTAAATACTATGTCCAGAGTCCTCAATCCATTGTCCAGAGTCCTAAATCCATTGTCCAGAGTCCTGAGACCTGTGTCCTGTATCCTAAATACTATGTCCAGAGTCCTCAATCCATTGTCCAGAGTCCTGAGACCTGTGTCCTGTATCTAGAATCCTAAATCCTATGTCCAGAGTCCTGAGACCTGTGTCCTGTATCTAAAATTCTAAATCCTATGTCCAGAGTCCTAAGTCCATTGTCCAGAGTCCTTAGAAATGTGTCCTGTATCAAGAATCCTAAATCCTATTTCCAGAGTCCTAAGTCCAGAGTCCTGAGACCTGTGTCCTGTATCCATAATCGTAAATCCTTTGTCCGGAGTCCTAAGTCCATCGTCTAGAGTCCTGAGACCTGTGTCCTGTATCCATAATCCTAAATCCTATGACCAGAGTCCTAAGTCCATTGTCCAGAGTCCTGAGACCTGTGTCCTGTATCTATAATCCTAAATCCTATGTCCAGAGTCCTAAGTCCATTATCCAGAGTCCCAAAGCCTGTGTTCTTTATCCAGAATCCTAAATCCTATGTCCAGAATCCTAAGTCCATTTTTCCAGAGTCCCGAGACCTGTGCCCTGTATCCAGAATCTCAAATCCTATGTCCAGAGTCCTAAGTCCATTGTCCAGAGTCCTGAGACCTGTGTCCTGTATCCAGAATCCTAAATCATTTGTCCGGAGTCCTAGGTCCATCGTCTACAGTCCTGAGACCTGTGTCCTGTATCCATAATCCTAAATCTTATGACCTAAGTCCATTGTCCAGAGTCCTGAGACCTGTGTCCTGTATCCAGAATCCTAAATCTTATGACCAAAGTCCTAAATCCAGAGTCCTGAGACCTTTATCCTGTATCCAGAATCCTAAATCCTATGTCCAGAGTCCTAAGTCCATTGTCCAGAGTCCTGAGACCTGTGTCCTGTATCCAGAATCCTAAATCCTTTGTCTAAAGTCCTTAGTCCCAAGTCCAGAGTCCTGAGACCTGTGTCCTGTATCCAGAAACCTAAATCCTGTGTCCAGAGTCCTAAGTCCATTGTCCAGAGTCCTGAGACCTGTGTCCTGTATCTAGAATCCTAAATCCTATGTCCAGAGTCCTGAGACCTGTGCCCTGTATCCAGAATCCTAAATCCTATGTCCAGAGTCCTAAGTCCATTGTCCAGAGTCCTGAGACCTGTGTCCTGTATCCAGAATCCTAAATCCTTTGTCCGGAGTCATAGGTCCATCGTCTACAGTCCTGAGACCTGTGTCCTGTATCCATAATCCTAAATCTTATGACCAAAGTCCTAAGTCCATTGTCCAGAGTCCTGAGACCTGTGTCCTGTATCCAGAATCCTAAATCCTTTGTCTAAAGTCCTTAGTCCCAAGTCCAGAGTCCTGAGACCTGTGTCCTGTATCCAGAATCCTAAATCCTTTGTCCGGAGTCCTAGGTCCATAGTCTAGAGTCCTGAGACCTGTGTCCTGTATCCAGAATCCTAAATCTTATGACCAAAGTCCTAAATCCAGAGTCCTGAGACCTTTATCCTGTATCCAGAATCCTAAATCCTATGTCCAGAGTCCTAAGTCCATTGTCCAGAGTCCTGAGACCTGTGTCCTGCATCCAGAATCCTAAATCCTGTGTCCAGAGTCCTAAGTCCATTGTCCAGAGTCCTGAGACCTGTGCCCTGTATCCAGAATCCTAAATCCTATGTCCAGAGTCCTAAATCCATTGTCCAGAGTCCTGAGACCTGTGTCCTGTATCCAGAATCCTAAATCCTTTGTCCGGAGTCCTAGGTCCATCGTCTACAGTCCTGAGACCTGTGTCCTGTATCCATAATCCTAAATCTTATGACCAAAGTCCTAAGTCCATTGTCCAGAGTCCTGAGACATGTGTCCTGTATCCAGAATCCTAAATCCTTTGTCTAAAGTCCTTAGTCCCAAGTCCAGAGTCCTGAGACCTGTGTCCTGTATCCAGAGTTCTGTGTCCAGTTACCTGAGTTCTATTTCCAAAGTCCTGGGGGGTAACATTTATGGATTTATGTAAATGGGCTTTTAAGGACTACCCAAGTGAAAAAGGTTGGGAACCACTGTTATAGGAAATAATCTAGAAACTTAAGGGCCCGAACAGTACCCAGAAAATTTTACTTTTCCAAATGAAACATAGCAGGCAACTTTTGTGGCTTGAGCCTCATAGCTGAATATCTGCAGGGTAAGGTCTAGGGCACTGCTGCCTTCAATCGGTGGTCTCACAAGATCTGAAGTGTGCTTTGGCAATGTCCATCTGCAGCCTCACTGTGCAGCCTCACTGTGTCCATCTGCAGCCTCACTGTGCCCGTTTGCAGTCTCACTGTGCAGCCTCACTGTATCCATCTGCAGCCTCACTGAACACTAAACACTGATCCCAGCATTGTATCAGTTTTCAGTGTTTATCACAGATGAGGAGGAGGTGGGGCTTTGTTACAATGGACAGCCGCCGACTGCAGCAGCATGGAGTTAAGACTGCATGAACAGTGGGAGACTCGAGTATAAGCCGAGGTTGGCTTTTTCAGCATCAAAAATGTGCTGAAAAACTCAGCTTATACTAGAGTATATATGGTAATCTTAGACTATAAAGCAGTATTAAAATCTTGTTTTTTTTATTTTTTTAAATAACAAACATGTTATACTTACCTGCTCTGTGTAGTGGTTTTGAACAGAGCAGCCCGGATCCTCCTCTTCTCGGGTCCCACGCCGACTCCCTTGGCCCCTCCCTCTTGCTGGGTGTCCCCACAGCAAGCAACTTGCTGTAGGAGCACCCGAGCTGCAGCTCTGTGTGTCCATTCACACATGGAGCCATGGCTCAGTCCCGCCCCCTCCTTCTCCTGATTGGCTCACTGGCTGTGATTGACAGCAGCGGGACATCATACACTGCACAGCATAGAGCACAGAGCTGAGTGTAATCTGAAACCTGAGTGGAGGGAATGGACACACCCCCTTTGCACAGTATCATAGGGAAACATGCACAGCTGAGGCTGTCAATCACCTTCTGTGTGCTGGAGAGGAAGCAGGGCCATTCCCAGGGATTCTGTGGTGTTAACATTGCCTGTCAGTAAGGAGAGTGATGAGAGAGCAGATAAAGCTGACACTAGGTACTTTGACTTGAGGTACAAACTATAGAGAGACATGCTTTGTTCATTTTTCATTTCAGCAGTTTACAACTATGTTACCTAAAGCAGACCAAGGAAAAATCCACAGTCCTGTAGGCCTGACCTTCACACCAACCTCTGATTTGGTGGCCATGTCACAGCTTATAAGGCACAATCCATGTTCTAGATCAGACTTTCTCAACCTTTTCAACACAGAGGAACCTTTGAAATAACCTTTCGGTCTCAGGGAACCCCTGTTAAAATTGGCTATATCTACAACTCATGATACATTGGTGCGATTGGTCAGTGGAAGATTGCTCCTTACATCTGTGGTCTTGGGGAAGAATTTCTCTCCTACAGACAGCTAAAAAGATCATTGGTGTCACTGGGAACTTATTTGAGAGGCAAAAATTGGTCATTGCTCAAGGAACCCCTAGCAACCATTGGAGGAACCCTAGGGTTCCACGGAACCCTGGTTGAGAAACCCTGTTCTAGATTCACAAAAACACTCCAGCGCTCAATACAAAATGCCCCCAATGACACTTAGGTGCGTAATGCTTCCACAGATGCAGCCCTCCACAGATCGGGAAATCTTCAATAAACTGCAAAAAACACACCCAAGAGGGCGCAAGCTCCTTGTGTATTACTGACAAACAGGTTAATATAACTCCACAACCAAATGGATACTCACAAACATGTAAAAACTCGCTCCCTTCTCAGCTCAGCTCTGAGGAAGGGAGCAAGTTTCCTGAAATGCTTCAGCTTTCCAACCAGATGGTCCAATGATGTGACATTTTGTCCATCTATCTATGTTACATGCCTGCTGTTTTTACATGTTTGTGCGTATCCATTTGGTATCCATGAGTATCCATTTGCCTAAAGGCTCTTAACAAACCTTACCTAACATTGTTGGTTGATGCCAGAAACAAGGAACCCTACAGCACCCAGGTCACCTCCAGCCATGCACGCCTTAAGCCTCGTACAGACGATCGGATTTTCCGACAACAAATGTGTGATGGTAAGGTTTTGTCGGATAATCCGACCATTTGTATGCTCCATCGGACAATTGTTGTTGGATTTTCCGACAACAAATGTTTTATAGCATGCTCTCAAATTTTCCGACAACAAATGTGTCTTGTCGGATTATCCGATGGTGTGTACACAATTCCATCGGAAAAAATCCAAAGTACAAACACGCATGCTCCGAACCAATGCTAACCATAAGACAACATTAGCAGAAGTTGCTCAAAAGGTGGCGCTAAAGAGCTGAAAAAACAGGTAGTTTTGTGTATGTTGGCTGAAAAGGTTCTGGCGTCTGTATGCAGAACAAGTTCACAGCCAACGCCCTTCGGACAAAAATCCACAAATTTGTCTGATGGAAATCTGATTTGTATGAGGCTTTAGACCCTTTTTTTTTTTTTTTTCTTGCAGCAAGTTTTTGTTAATGTACATATTTTAAAATATAAAACAAAAAAAAAAAAGATTGCCTCTTCACCTAAAAATGAATAAGATATTTAAATTCCTGGGACTGAGAATGAAAACTTTCTCACAGCTCTGATTTCACAGCCCTGTGCTAGAAACAGATTCATTTATTATGACCCTCACTGACCCTTCTCCCTTTGTCTTCTTAAGCCTGAGATCTCTCATTTTCTTTCTTCCTTTCAACTCGGCAGCTCGGAAAATCCCTGCTCTGCTCCTGTTCTCCAGGGGCTCACTTCACCCAGAGCGAGAAGAGAAGCTTTCTTCATGAGATGAAGTGCCCAACTCTACTGAATATTGACTAGTATGGTTGGTAAAAAAAAGTTTGGATAAAATTCCATTTAATCTCACTAATCCACCTTTATATCTTTATGTATAACATAACTGAACAGTATTCCCTATTGTGGTATGATGAAATCTGCATGTAAAACAGTCACATAATTTAACTTCAGTATTATCTTATTAAAGCGGAGGTTCCGCGGCAAATCTTTTTTTTTTTTTAGCTTGCATGCAAAGTATTTTTAGATCACCAATTAGTACTCACGTGTTTGGTGATTTTTAACCTCCCCTGTCTTTTTTCTGGCAAAAGATGCACTTTTAAAATCAGCCGTCAGAATTTTCCATTTTGCTTGTGGGCATTGTGAAGCCCACAAGCACTGACTTCCTGGTAGCGGTGGACGGTGTTCTGCAGAAAAAGTTCCCCGGCGGATAAGGTCCCCCCCCCCTGTACTGCGCATGCGC
This sequence comes from Rana muscosa, assembly GCA_029206835.1. Lineage (NCBI taxonomy): Eukaryota > Metazoa > Chordata > Amphibia > Anura > Ranidae > Rana > Rana muscosa. Next base: position 72,155,138 of record JARGYO010005626.1, on the reverse strand, counting down.
GGCACGAACCTCAACGGAGTTTCCGAAAGTAGCCGAACATGTAGAGCTGCGAGTTAGCTCTACACGGCGCCTGCGCAATGACTAGGAGCCATGTAGAGCTGACTGCGCAGGCGCCGTGTAGAGCCGACTCGCAGCTCTACATGTTCGGCTACTTTCGGAAACTCCGTTGAGGTTCGTGCCGCGCATGCGCAGTACAGGGGGGGGAACCTTATCCGCCGGGGAACTTTTTCTGCAGGACATGTCACATCTGGGCGAACTCCCAGATTACATTGCGGGAGAATAGAAACGCCTACTCCCGCGGGAGTGAGTACCCGGAAGCCGGAATTGAAATGACAATAGTACGGTATGTACAGAAAAAAAAAAAAGTGGCTACTGTACATGTTTGTAGTGTAAGGAGTGTGGTCATATATGGATGTTATTTTGGGTGGAATTCCGCTTTAAAACCACATTCTTTGTGAAAAATTCTTCATGTTGTGTCTGTATTCCTACTGCCCAACAGAATGCGGCCTTTGGCACTTTTTGTGCGGTCCTCGGGGCTCCTGTAGATACTGATCTGTGTTTTCCTTTTGTCTTGTTTTAGCAGTGATTTCCAGCAGTCTCATGTAATATGTCTATGTCTGTGACTGTCTAATAAAGCATGTCCCCAGTCTCCAACAACTTTTATAGCATGTTCACAGTCTCTGACAGTCTCTAGCAGCATTTATGCAGTCTCTAACTATCTCTTTTTACATGACTGCAGTCTCTGACCATCTCCTGTATTACTGTATGTCCCCAGTCTTTGAGCATCTCTTGTATCAAGTCCGCAGTTCATGACCATCTCTTGTATTATGTCCACAGTCTCAGACCATCTCTTTTAGTCTCTGTCCTTCTCTTGTATTATAACCATAGTCTCTGATCATCTCTTGTATTATAACCATAGTCTCTGATCAGTTCTTGTATTATGACTATAGTCTCTGTGTGGCAGGCGCAGCACTATGAAGTGCCTTTATGCGCTGTGGCATTAGAAGAATTTGATTTCTCTGATCTTTTAGTCCACACAAGACTATCTGTTACTCTATAATTCCTCTAGCGCCGTTCTATGGAAGCAGTAGGTTTAAAGAGCACACCAAACCTTTAAGATAACTTCTTTATTCACTTCAGCTTTTCTTCTTATATAACACTGACAATTTAGCAGCAGGAAGTCCATGTACAAACACGTGTTGAATAAAGTATAACAAATGTCGGTTCAACTGTTCAATCTTGTAATTCTACATAAAATGGTAGATATATTTCTCTCTTCAGTATCTGTACTTTCACTTTAAAATACTTTAGACACTTTATGATCTATCTGGGACTTGCTCTATAATGCTGTTTGCTCTGATGTTTGCTCTGAAACTTGGTTTGAAACCTGGTTTGATTCCTGGTTTGAATCTGGTTTGATTCCTGGTTTGATTGTTTGCAAACCTGGTTTGGTGGAACTATTTTGGCCACTTGCTTCCATAAAGCTGGACTCTGGATGGATCTGAACTGTTCAGCTCCACACTCTGATGTAAAATGCAATTCTAGACATGTGATATGAGATTTCCTAGACAGAACATGAGTGAAATGCTGGCTATGATTGGCCAGAGACATTTGCTCAGTGAGATTGGTTGTGATTGGCTAAAACTCCTGATGAGTCACAAAAGCTTAACTCTATGCTTTCTGGTTGCAATTCTGCTGTCATTAATAATACATCTTAAAAGGCATATTTTTTCTTTGCTTCTGTGAACACAATATACAATTGTTATATGACATCCATATATAAAGTCACAGTAAATAACTCTGCTTTTATCTCTCACAAATGAGCATATGCACTGTTTTAACATTATTAGCAGGTCTAGCTATATATGCATGTAAGCCACATTAGCAACCTAGGACAGGTCTTAGCTGGCCAGCTACACACTGTCCTTCTCTTGTATTATAACCATAGTCTCTGATCATCTCTTGTATCATGTCTGCAGTCTCTAACCATCTCTTGTATCATGTCCGCCATCTCTGACCATCTCTTGTATCATGTCTGCAGTCTCTAACCATCTCTTGTATCATGTCCACCGTCTCTGACCATCTCTTGTATCATGTCTGCAGTCCCTAATTATCTCCTGTATTACGTCCTCAGTCCCCGATCATCTCCTGTATTACGTCCTCAGACCCTGACCATCTCCTTTATTACATTCTCAGTCGCCCACCATTTCCTTTTGTTATGTCCTCAGTCTCTGACCATATCTGGTATTATGTCCTCAGTCTCTGACCATCTCTTGTATCATGTCTGCAGTCCCTGCCCATCTCCTGTATAACACCCTCAGTCTCTGAGAATCTATTACATTATGTCTGCAGTCTCTGATCATCTTTTGTATCATGTCTACAGTCCCTGACCATCTTCTATATTATGCCCTCAGTCTCTGACCATCGCTTATATTATGCCCTCAGTCTCTGACCATCTCCTGTATTATGTCCTCAGTCTCTAACTATCGCTTGTATAATGCCCATGGTCTTTGATTATGTCCTGTTGTGTCTGTTGTACCTGACACAGAAATTCACAGAATTATATGTGTGGCCCTTTAGTGATGTTAAGGAGCCCCCTATATCAAGAAAGTTGACCACTACTTGCCTATATTTATCTAACTTCCGGGTATGTAGGTAGACATTTGCAAAAAAATTTTTTTTCCTTTATAACCGCATACTGTCTGTGCATCAGATCCCTCTAGAAATGGCATTTCCTGCTAATGCGATTGGCTGACTGCTTTTCTTGGCAGTGTTGAACTTATACTAGCACTATACTGGTACTGACCATGAGCCAAGAGGCCAAACCCTTACAAATATGATAAATAATGGTAAGTATGAAAGAAACAACCCTTACTTCTCTTTTAAGGATAAATCCATGTAGCGGGGGTCCCAAATTTAGGGACTGCTATGCTAAATTTAAGGGTGATTCAAGTGGTAGTTGGCTTGAATCTTTCAATTTGTTGGACTCTGCCTTGCTGCTGTTTTATCTGGTGTGCAGTTCCCCTAAGAAGTATGAGTGGCGCTGTCACTTGTACTCGGGGTTAAACCACAGGTGATGGAGCAGTGATTTGGTGTCCTCTCTCGGCAGCTGTGGAGTGGGTGTGGTCTGCCTGCTGTGCATGCCGGGAGGGGATATAAAAAAGTGGCAGACGCCGCCTGGGAGGGGTCTTCTGTTCGTTCTTGGTTCCAGAGTCGGCGTCCTGGTGCGTGGACCATGGCTCTCCAGGCCATGGGGCCACACGCGTTTCAGTCCCAGGCACCTTTAGTCCTGGGACTGCAACTTCAGCCCTGGGCCCAGCACCTTTAGCTGGAGCCCACTTCAGGAGGAGGAATCCCAGGGTGCCGCCTTGAGACGGGACCCGTTTCTAGAAGAGGAGGCTGGGGGAGGACAGTTCCAAAGGACTGGTGAGAGATTACAGTGACGGAAGGGGCCCAGTAACTCTCTGGAGGGATGTCATCTATCCGATAAACAGGGATCTAAACAACGGGACCATTAGGAGGTTTAGGACACTATAGATTCTGTGGCAGAGGATCTCCTGAACGCATCCATTAGGGAATCTAATAGACTGTTCGAGTTACACGCCGGCTGCTAGTGCCTTTGGGTGACTATCCGGGTGAGCTGTACCCACTCGGGATCGAGTGGCGAAGAAACAAGAGTGCCTGAATTGATCTGTCTTCCTAACACCTTTCTCTCTTTTCCTCAACTTTGTGGATGTTCATGCATAAAGAAATAAACTCTATGTTGGAATTGACACTGGTGTGGACCTTGGAGTTACTTGGGATATAGAGACTGTCCTTACATTCTAGGGACGGAAACCAACTTTGAGGGGAACCCCGCTGCAAGACCCGTAAGTGAAAACAAGTGTGCTTAACCTCTGCAAACCAGGGGGTACGGGCATGGTGGAGACTGTGTGCCTCCTGTGAGCGAGCCAAGGACAGTGGAGAAAGAGGGCCGGTTGCTACATCCACATTTTACCATGCTTCATGTTATACCCATATTTAGAGTATAACGTAAAACATGATTGCATACTCTATCCCCAAAACCCACACTTCCCAGCTTCTTACCTAATCGCAGGGGGCATCTTCCTGGGGATGCTGTAATATTTTATTTTTTTAAATTAGCACAGCTAAACATGCAGGAATGTTGAATGGAAGTTACTACAAATTCCATCCTTCACTGCGGCAGAGAAAATCAGTGGAGCATGCTGGCAGTGACTTTTTTCAGCCTCATAACAAAAGGTCTGTACAGAAGAAGTACAGCCCCTACAAGAGCATAGGCACCCACAATGCACTGATTGCAGGTGCAATGGTAATCAGGCTTTTGTACAAGGGATGTCCGGTGAAGTCAGTGGCTAGTGAGGCACTGGCTAGTATCAGAGCCAGATACACACAGGTTACATACGTCGCAAACGTTAGTGCGAGAGCAATAATTCTAGCACTAGACCTCCTCTGTAACTCTAAACATGTAACCTGTTTTGTTTTTTTTTCCTTGTTAACATGTAACCTGTAAAAAAATTTAAAGCCTCATCTATGGAGATTTTTAAGTACCAAAGTTTGGCGCCATTCCACGAGTATGCGCAATTTTAAAGCGTAACATGTTAGATATCTATTTACTCTGCGTAACATCATGTTTTACATTATACAAAAAAGTCGGGCTAACTTTAGTGTTTTTTTTTTTAATATTTATGAAACATTTTTTTTCCCCATAAAAACGCGTTTGAAAAATTGCTGCACAAATACCGTGCAACATAAAAGGTTGCAACTACCGCCATTTTTTTCCCTAAGGTATCTGCTAAAAAACATATATATAACGTTTGGGGGTTCTGAGTAATTTTCTAGCAAAAAATGCTGATTTTAACGTGTAGGAGAGAAGTGTCAGAATTGGCCTGGGTGGCAGGGGGTTAATTACCATAAGTAAGTAATATACAAATAATTATTATAAAATTGTTTTTACGGTAATTTACTATATTTTCAAACACTGTACTCAAGCAGGTGGCTTAATGGACAAATTACTGAAGTTTAAAGTTATAACTTCCAACCAGTAATTTCACAGTAAATAGATAAATAATCAATTATTATGTTATAACATGAAGCATAATAATATAGGATTTAGCTTGATTATAACATTACCTTTTCAGTAGGTTCTCATTCTCCCTCTTAACTGTGTCTTAACTGTGTGTGAGAAAAACATTGGATTGTGGGTAAATCTTATACCCATAAACACATGTTTTTTCCTTGTAGTTAAAAGGGCTGGGCTGGAAGGGAGCATTTGTCTTTTAGACACATGCCCCTTTTATGACATTGCAGTGAGAGGCTTGCCTCCACTGCAGCATTTTTATTGGACAGCTTGTTCCAATGGTGCTTTACCATTGATCCAAGGCTCCAAGCTGTCCATTGAGCTCAGTGCTTCTGACAAGAAGTGAGTGGCACTGTGAGCTAATCCTCTCAGTCTGCTGCAAACAGAGTGTGCCAGCTTGTATTCAAACTGGCTGCTCAGTATGTAGCTTCTGACAGGCTGCACAAGAAGCTCCATATCTCTGGAACTATAGGTGGCAAGAGCCCCAAATTTTTACAAGTGGTGGGGTGCGACTTCAGCTCCCCCCCCCCCCCCAAGTTCTGTGACCCCAGGTCACCTAGCTACAAGCTTCGAAGTTCGATCATGTTTTTTTTGTTTGTTTTTTCATGTTTATGGCTCTGCCTCCCCTGACTGCATGTCCCTGTTCTGTGCCCAAAAAATTAGTACATGCACAGTGATCATAAGATCGATTGTTCTGCATTCTTTTTTGGAAAAGGTGGACTGAGCCCTTAAATCAGCCCTTTAAAGCAGTTGTATACCCGCTATTTTATTTTTTATTTTTTTTACACCTGTAAAGGAAAATGCATAATGAGCTTGTATGCACAGCATACAAGCTCATTATGAAATACTTACCTTAGAACGAGGCGTCGGGAACTTACCTGGTCCACGCCGAGGGAGATGTCATCTTGCCTCAGCGTATCTTCCGGGTATCGCGGCTCCAGCGCTGTGAGTGGCTGGAGCCGCGTTGTCTCACTCCCGCGCATGCGCGCGGGAGACTTCGTTCCGGCGAGGCTCGGCGTCTGCCGAGCCTTCAGCCCGAGAATCCCCTGTGTGCATGCGCTGCTGCTGTCAGCGGCGCATTGCGAGGGGAATATCTCCTAAACCGTAAAGGTTTAGGAGATATTTCTTTTACCTACAGGTAAGCCTTAGTATAGGCTTACCTGTAGGTAAAAGTTTAAAATAAAGGGATTTTTATAACAGCTTACCTGTAAAATCCTTTTCTTGGAGTACATCACGGGACACAGAGCGACTTAGTCATTACTAATGGGTTATATAGATTACCTTCAGGTGCTGGCACTGGCAACTTCCAAACCGGAAGTACCCTCCCCTATATAAGCCCCTCCCATCCGGGAGCACCTCAGTTTTGTAGCAAAGCAATAAGTGTCCCTAAAAGAGGGGTGGGAGCTCTGTGTCCCGTGATGTACTCCAAGAAAAGGATTTTACAGGTAAGCTGTTATAAAAATCCCTTTTTCTTTTTCGTACATCACGGGACACAGAGCCACTTAGTCATTACTAATGGGACGTCCCAAAGCAATGCCAAATAAGGGGAGGGATACACTATACATAAGCTGGGCGCCATCAGGCATGAGGATCTTTTGCGGCCTGCAACACACTGCGCCCAAAGGCGACATCCTCCTGACTTCTAACGTCTACCTGGTAGAACCTAGTAAACGTGTGTACTGAAGACCACGTTGCGGCCTTACAGACTTGAGCCAGGGAGGCCTGGTGATGCACTGCCCATGAAGTTCCAACTGCTCTTGTGGAGTGCGCCCTAACTTTGAACGGAGGCGGTCTCCTTCTCAAGCCATAGGCTTGTATTATGACCTGTCAAATCCACTTGGCTAAAGTAGATTTTGATGCTGCCTGACCCTTTCTGGGGCCTTCCGGCAGAACAAACAAAGTATCCGTTCTACGAATCTGAGCAGTGGCTTTTAGATAAGCTTTAACTGCTCTTACTACATCCAAAGAATGCAATAACTTTTCCTCTACCGAGGTAGGTTTGGGAAAAAAAGAAGGAAGAACCACATCTTGGTTCAAATGAAACCTCGATACCACCTTAGGAAGAAAGGCTGGATGAGGACGTAATACTACTCTGTCCTTATGGACAACCAGATATGGCTCCTTACAGGACAAGGCGGCTAATTCCGATACTCTTTTAGCCGAACAAATGGCTACTAAGAAAATCAATTTCCTGGTGAGAAGAACCAAGGAAATGTGTTGCAATGGTTCAAACGGTTGTTTCTGTAGAACCGACAGAACCAGGTTTAAGTCCCATGGACATATAGGAATACTAACCGGAGGGCTAATACGCATCACTCCTTGTATGAAAGCTTTGACTAATGAATGCAAAGCCAAGGGCCTTTGAAAAAATATTGACAAGGCCGAAATCTGACCCTTGATAGTACTCAAGGCAAGCTTCCTATCTACAGCCCACTGTAGGAAGTCCAGAATCCTACCTATTACGTACTTACGCGGATGCCATTTCCTGGCTTCACACCACGCGATGTACGCCTTCCAGATCCTATAATAGATCTGCCTGGATACCGGCTTCCTGGCATTGATCATGGTAGATACCACAGGATTAGAGAGCCCTCTCTTTTTTAGAATGTGGGCTTCAATAGCCAGGCCGTCAAACCTAGGGCTGGTAAGGAAGGGTGGTATATCGGTCCTTGCGAAAGCAGGTCCGGACGATGTGGGAGAGTCCAAGGACTCCCCACTGACATTTTTACAATCTCCGCGTACCATGCTCTTCGGGGCCACACTGGAGCCACCAGAATCACTGGTTTCTTTTCTACCCTGATTCTGCGGATTAATCGCGGTAACAATTGTGGCGGTGGGAATGCATATATCAGTTTGAACTGATCCCAAGGGAACACTAGGGCATCCGAGCCGCAAGCTAGGGGATCCCTTGTGCGAGACACAAATCTGTCCACCTTTGCGTTGAATCTGGATGCTAGCAGATCTACATCCGGTGTTCCCCACCGCTGGCATATTACCTGGAAAACCTCGGGGTGAAGAGACCATTCCCCCGGGCATAATTGCTGGCGACTTAGAAAGTCCGCTCTCCAATTTTCCACTCCTGGGATGAAAACCGCGGATATGGCTGGGACATATCTTTCTGCCCATTCCAGGATGCAATTCGCTTCCCTCTGGGCTGCACGACTCCTGGTGCCACCCTGGTGATTGATATATGCCACTGCTGTGGCATTGTCTGATTGAATTCTGACAGGGGACCTTTGGAGTTTGGATGTCCATGCTACTAGGGGATACCGGGCTGCTCGTATCTCTAAGAGATTGATGGGCAGGGCCTTCTCTGCTTCTGACCACTTGCCCTGGAGAGACCATTGCTCCAGTACTGCCCCCCAGCCTATGAGGCTGGCATCTGTAGTGACCACCTTCCAAGAAACTGGACTGAAGGGTTTCCCTTTTTCCAGATTCTGGGGCACCAACCACCAATGGAGGCTCTTGCGAACGGAAGGGGACAGGGACATTGGTAAGTCTAAAGCCTGAACTTTTTTGTTCCAGGCTGACAGTATGGCCCTCTGCAAGTTCCTTGAATGGAATTGACCGTAGGGTACTGCTTCGAATGAAGCCACCATTTTTCCCAGCAGCCTCATGCACAGGCGTATGGATGGTTTTCTTTTTGTACCCACTAAGTGGGTCAAATCTCTCAAAGACGACACCTTCTCTGGAGGTAAGAAAATCTTTCTCTGATTTGAATCCAGCCTTAGCCCCAAGTATTCCAGACTTTTGACTGGTCTTAGAGCTGACTTGTCTCGGTTGATAATCCAACCGTGATATTCCAGATACTTGATTGTCTCGTAAATAGCTACTTCCAGTTTTTCCACTGAGTGGTCTATTAGTAGCAGGTCGTCTAAATATGCCATTATCGTTACACCCCATGTTCTCAGATTGGCCAATAGTGGGGCCAGAATTTTTGTGAACACTCGTGGTGCTGTGGCCAGACCGAAAGGTAAGGCTCTGAACTGAAAATGGCGCCCTTCTACTACAAAGCGTAGAAATTTCTGGTGGGCCGGAAAGATGGGAATATGCAAATAAGCATCCTTTATGTCGATCGAGGCTAACCATTCCTGCCCTTGTAGGGCGGTGGCCACTGATCGGATCGACTCCATCCGAAAAGTCCTGATATGTAGGAATTTGTTTAGCCCTTTTAGATTTAATATGGGCCTCACGTCCCCATTTGGTTTGGGGACTGTGAAAAGGTTCGAGTAAAACCCGAACCCGCTTTCTTCCAAGGGAACCTTCATGATTACACCTTGGAGCAATAGTTGTTCTAGTGCCAGAAGGAGGGATCCTCTCTTTTGGGGATCGCTTGGCACGTTTGACCTCATAAAATGGGCAGGAGGAGTGTCTTTTAACTCCATCTTGTATCCCAGACTTACTGCGGAGATCACCCATTTGTCTCTGATGGTGTCCCGCCAGGTCTCTGTGAACAACTGAAGTCTTCCCCCCACCCGATTGAGTGGGGGCAACCCTTCATGACTTGGGGGAGGTTTCGTACCTCTCTTGACCCAGGGTTTTTTGTTACCCTGTGATTGTCCCTCATATCTGCCCCCTGGATTTGACCGCGGAGGCCGTCGGAACTGTTTCACAGCCGATGTGCCAGGGACTGGAGAAGTAGGCCTCTTAAAAGAAGGACTTCTACCCTTATTCTTAACCGGCAAGAGTGTACTTTTACCGGCAGAAATTTTCTGGATATACTTGTCCAGATCTTCTCCAAATAAGCGTTCTCCATGAAATGGGAAGCTAATCAGCAATTTCTTACAGGGAGCTTCAGCAGACCAGTTTTTGAGCCATAGAAGCCTACGCATATGTACTACAGACAGCGTAAAGCGGGAGGCCTGTTGGATTGTATCCTTTATGGCATCTACCGCAAAACACAAGGCTCTAGGTAGGTCAGCTAGGGCAAGAGCCTGCTGATCTGGTAAGTCTCTTAAGACTTGTTTCAACTGATCCTTCACTGCTTGGCAGACCCCAATCGCTGCTACTGCAGGTTGTGTCACCAAGCTTGCTGTAGAAAAAGCAGATTTTAGTAAAGACTCCAATTTTTTTTCTATTGGGTCTTTGAACATTGGAACATTATCTACTGGACATGTCAGTGATTTATTCACACAAGAGATGGCTGCGTCCACTGTAGGGACTCTCCATTTTTTTATGAACTTATCCTCCATGGGATAGATCACCGGAAATCTCTTGGGGGGAGTAAATATTTTATCAGGATCCTCCCACTCCTGGTAAATAAGCCCTTCCAATAAAGGGTGGATTGGGAAGGAACAGACAGTCTGGGGAGCTTTCAGCGACCCCAGCGAGGAAACAGCAGTGGTTGATGGCTCCGCAAGAGGCATTTTAAATGCTGATCGGACCATGTTAGTCAGAGACTGAACCCATAATCTTTCAGACTGAGATGCTGAGAAAGGTTCTTCCCCTGTTGATTCCTCTATAACCGAATCAACCTCATCCTGATCCCCTTCAGGTAGGTCGATCTCTGTGTGGGGCTGTTCCTCCACTAACAGGCACTCTGAAGGAGGAGACGGAGATCGGACGCGCTTTCCCTGTGACAGGGAAGCAGCGATCAATGCTGTTAATCTCTCTTCCAATCCTCCCAGAGTTGAGGAAAAAACCTCCTCTGTTATATATACAGGAGCAGGTGGACTGGGGACAGCCGCAGCACCAGGTACTCCTGTGGGGTTCCTACGGCTACTGACGTCTGAAATTTCAGGGGAGATTGGTGCAATACAAGCATGCCCAAAATCCTCAGAGCCCGATGGAGACCCCTTTGGCTTCCTGGAAGACTTATTTCCGGAGCGTCTGGACGACATATCCTTTAAGCACAAAGCTGAGGTATTCCCGTCGTCATACACCAATCTTTCTGGTAATAGTCTAACACAGTTGCTGCTATATACCAGCTGGTGTCCACTAAAGTGTCTTTCTATGGGGATGCCTGCATCAACCGCCTCTGTGTGCCACCGTTTGTTGCTAGCTCTGCTTGCATCCAGCTGACACTTGTACTGTGTCTTTTATCCATGCTGGGACGCCTGCACATGCGCAGAAGCGCCGCGGCGCGCATCGAGCGTCATCCACCCGCCCCGCCCCTTTCCTTTCATAGGAGGCACGTGCACGCGCCCGCGCGTGCGCCCGTGCGCCTTCGGCGCCTTTTTTGAAAACAAGCAGGGACTAGGAGCCAGGGCCCTTTTTGCCGGAGGGCCTGTGCGGTGGATGAGCGCAGCAACAGGGCAGAGGAAGTGGATTCCCACAGAGAAACTTACCAACTGCCTAGATCTTTTGACTTAACAAAACCAAAGATCCACATGACAAGAAAAATGGACCATAGTGGCCTCTAGTGGTTTAACACAGGTACCGCGGTCTCCTCTTTTTTTTTTTCTTGACTACTATTAAAATTTTACATTTTCCAGTAGTTACAGGCATACACAGATATTAGCGGGAATACCGTTAGGTAACAGACAGAAAGACAAATTAGGCTTGGGGGTCCCCCAATAGAACCAAGTTCCTGGGGGCCCCCACTTACCTGTTCCCCGCCGCAGGACTCTGTTTGGTCCACAGAAGCCCAAACTTCACCTATCACGGCAGGCATTGTAATTAAACCTTCAGGGACCGGGTTCCCAAGGATTCCACTCCCCTGGACCTGTATAGCACCCTGCACAGACAACATCTTGGTCGTGGGTATGACCAGAGCTCTGGATCCCAGGGTCCAGCCCTCCTAAGTGAGGCATTACAGGCAAAACCTTGCTCTTCTGTTGCAAGGCCCGGGTACCGACCGTTTAGCTATGAAGCTTTTTTGGTCGGATCCGGAACAGCTTACTGAGGCCCATAAAAGAACCTGTACGCAAGCCCAGTGAAAACACATGTTACTCTTTGGCCAACACCTTAGGCAAAAAACTGAGGTGCTCCCGGATGGGAGGGGCTTATATAGGGGAGGGTACTTCCGGTTTGGAAGTTGCCAGTGCCAGCACCTGAAGGTAATCTATATAACCCATTAGTAATGACTAAGTCGCTCTGTGTCCCGTGATGTACGAAAAAGAAATGACTTTACAACCGCTTTAATGACAACATAATTTTTTAGTATGCCTAGGCATTTTCATCTTGTTGCAGCTGAACTTGCATACTACAACCTCCAGTCTATTATAAGGAAGCACAACCTATTAGAGTATAAGGGGGGGGTTATAGGTGGTGGAATAGTTTACAGTTTATTAGATTATAAGGGAGGATACAAAAGGCGGAAGGTCTTACAGCCTATTATGCCCTGTACACACGATCGGTTTTAGCAATGAAAACAGTCCGATGGACTTTTTTCATCGGACAAACCGATCGTGTATGGGCCCCATCGGTCTTTTTTCCATCGGTGAGAAAAAATAGAACATGCTCAGAATCAAGTCGACGCATACTCAGAAGCATTGAACTTAATTTTTCTCGGCTCATCAAAGTGTTTTACGTCACGACATTTGGGACGGTCGGATTTTTGACTGATGGTGTGTAGGCAAGACTGATGGAAGTCAGCTTCATCGGAATTCCGATGGAAAAATCCATCGGATTTTATTCCATCGGAAATCCGATCCTGTGTACAGGGCTTTATAGTTTAAGGGAGGGATACAGAAGGTGGAAGAGTTTACAGACTATTATGGTATAGGAAACAATATAGAAGGTGGAAGAGCTTACAGCAGGCATGCTCAACCCGTGGCTTACGGCCCACATTCTGTCCAATGGCGACCTGCACAGCTTCCTTCGGGTGCAAGCCGCTCTACTGAATGATTGCTGGTCCTCTATAATCCTGGCAGCTGTCATACTTACTATTGAGGCCGGCTCCCCCACTCTTCTCTTTCTTTCCTAACACACAGACATGGGGAGAGGAGCCTTTAGCCGAGTGGATTACATTTAGTGGCATTCATATAGGGATTCTAAAGGTTGATTCTCACAGTTGTGTGATAAGCTTGGTGTCATTCTGGGAGCATGTGAGTGCAATATGGGTCATTTTATCTTTTCATAATAAAGAAGTTTATTGCACTACTAGGGCATGTGCTTCCCTGGTCTATTGTTTTTTTGGTTTAGATTGTCCACAGTCCTTCATTTGGCAATTCAAGGGATGGCTGCAAAGATCCTGATATAGTGAAGGCTACAACACTGGTTTGGAGCGTTTTTGGCTGGTCCCACCTGAGCGCAAGAGTGGGATTAATGATGATAAAATACTGGTGACCCCACAATAGGGATAAAACTTTTTCGCAGAAGGGAGTTTAATAAGACACGTGGTCACGCATTAAAATTAGAAGAAAAGAGGTTTAACCTTAAACTGCATAGAGGGTTCTTTACTGTAAGAGCGGCAAGGATGTGGAATTCCCTTCCACATGCGGTGGTTTGAGCAGGGGGCATCGATAATTTCAAAAAACTTAAAGCACCTGAACGACCGCAACATACAGGGATATACAATGTAGTACTGATATGTAATCACACACATAGGTTGGACTTGATGGACTTGTGTCTTTTTTCAACCTCACCTACTAGGTAACTATGTAACTATGATCAGGTTAATTGTGTGTAGCGGGTGGTTACATTTAGGGGGGAGCATCTGAGTGGTAACTAGGCTCAGATGCACTAATTGTTAGGTTTCATGGACCATTTCTATCCCTGGGAGATAGTACTGGTGTGTAAGTTCACTGGGTCCTATGGGTGGCGCTGTTGCCATGGGCCCGGGTTGAACCGCAGTACAAGGTTGTGTCCTTTTTGTCCCCTCTCAGCAGCAGTACGGCAGGGTGGGGAACCTGCTGTGCCTGTCGGGAGAGGATATAAAAGGGGGCGGCCATCTTCCGGAGGGGTCGTCGGTTCCGCGCTCAGGCACCCTAGGCCTGGGTGCGTGTGTGTCGCCTCCGGGTGCCCTAGGCCCGGAGGCCTAGTCGGGTTGTCTCTGGGTGCCCTAGGCCCAGAGACGGAGCTGCTGCTTCATCTTGGACACCTTCAGTCTGGGGTGAGGTACTTTGGAGAAAGGCCCGGAGCCCAGCAGCCTTTGGCTGGGATCCGCCGGGGACCGAGACTCCCAGGGATCTGCCTTGCGAGGTGACCCGTATCCAGGACGTGGAGGCCAGGGAGGTGACCCTTTCTGAAGACCCGGCGCAGAGTCGTGGTGACAGATGGGGCCTCTGGTAACTCTCCAGAGGGATGTTCTTGTCCTATAAGGGCTAGTTCACTAACGGAGGGAGGTGCATGTTCTGTGGATCACGGTGGCAGTGATATTACGCACCCAAGGTCAGTGGCAGTGGCTTTCACCTTTTTCACCCAGTCAGTGGCAGTGACCAATCTCATGGTCTGTGGCAGAGACCGTGCGCCAAGCCTGTTCGTGCTGATCAGGGCAGGAGAAACCCAAATTCAAGTTTGTGCCTGGACCTCCTCCCACCTTGTCTGACCTGTGTCTTGTCCCAACCCGTCTGCTCTCAAAGAGACTGTTTGTTGTGCAAGAAGGAATAAGTAAGTGTTGGACTTTTCAGTTGGTGTGGACGGTTGCTTGCTGGGGAGGATTGGAGACTTGTTTTTGACTACTGCAGAAACAAGGTCAGCACTGGAGGCTTTTTTACACTGGCTACAAGCAGGCCCGAGAAACTAACATCGCTCAACCTCCCTATTCAGGAGGGTACAGGCTTGTGGTGCGGTGTGCCTCATTCTTTTCCTGCGGAGGAGCCAAGCAGAAGAAAAGCAGGTAAAGTCTGGGGTTGGTGCGCTACATGCATAGTTACCAACAGTCCCGAATTTCCCGGGACAAGCACGATTTTTGGACCCTTGTCCCGAATTGGGCTTGTCCCGATTCGGGACAAGCCCAGTTCTTTTTGTCCCGTTTTGTCCCGGTAAATTCGGGAATGCTTTAGCTAAAAACGGCAGCGGCTACACAAAAATGGCCGCTGCCGCCACCATATTTGTTTACGTTTTCCCCTTGTGTTCAGTGCAGAGCCTGGGGCAGCCAATCGGCTTCGGATTGGCGACTCCTCCCCGCTCTCCACTGAACGCAAGGAGAGGCACAAGGAAGCAGCATGCTTCACCCGCCGCCGCCGCCGCTAACGACCCTCTGCCCAGCCCCCGTGTGTCCGACAAGGAGCGGGGACACGGATGTAAGGACCGGGGCTCCACTGGCTGGGGACACTGACGCCTATCAGCACCCGGCGCCGCCGCTGCCAACAACCCTCCGCCCCGCCCCCGTGTGTCCGACGAGTGGGGACACTGATGTAAGAACCGGGGCACCGCTGGCTGGGGACACTGTGATGGTCCTGGCTCACTCCATTTGGCAGACCCCTCGGACCACCAGCACATCCTCACGCACCGCAGGTACCGTACTATTGCACTGTAGTGTAGTGGGTGGTGGGGTAATTGTAGTGTAGTGGGTGGTGGGGTAATTAGTGTAGTGTAGTGGGTGGCGGGGTAATTTAGTGTAGTGGGTGGTGGGGTAATCACAGTGTAGTGTAGTGGGTGGTGGGGTAATCACAGTGTAGTGTAGTGGGTGGCGGGGTAATCACAGTGTAGTGTAGTGGGTGGCGGGGTAATCAGTGTAGTGGGTGGCGGGGTAATCATTGTAGTGGGTGGCGGGGTAATCAGTGTAGTGGGTGGCGGGGTAATCAGTGTAGTGGGTGGTGGGGAAATCATTGTAGTGGGTGGCGGGGTAATCAGTGTAGTGGGTGGCGGGGTAATCAGTGTAGTGGGTGGCGGGGTAATCAGTGTAGTGTAGTGGGTGGCGGGGTAATTAGTGTAGTGGGTGGCAGGGTAATCTGTGTAGTGTAGTGGGTGGTGGGGTAATCAGTGTGGGGTAATCAGTGTAGTGGGTGGCAGGGTAATCTGTGTAGTGTAGTGGGTGGTGGGATAATCAGTGTAGTGGGTGGCAGGGTAATCTGTGTAGTGTAGTGGGTGGCAGGGTAATCAGTGTAGTGTAGTGAGTAGCGGGGTAATCAGTGTAGTGGGTGGCGGGGTAATCAGTGTAGTGGGTGGTGGGGTAATCAGTGTAGTGGGTGGCGGGGTAATCAGTGTAGTGGGTGGCGGGGTAATCAGTGTAGTGCATAGTTGCCAAACAGTCCCGAATTTCCCGGGACAATCATGATTTTTGGACCCTTGTCCACAAGTGTGGAGGGGGCTCTGCTGGGGAGGCACCTGATGCAAGGACGGACTGCTGGGGAGGCACCTGATGCAAGGACGGACTGCTGGGGAGGCACCTGATGCAAGGACGGACTGCTGGGGAGGCCATCTGGTGGCAGGCGACATGGCAGGTAACACGCTCAGGGCTTCCACTGATTCGGCATTATGGTGAGTTGAATGATTTCATTTTATATTACAATGTAAAAATAGAAATAATGCGCTTCAATCACCCTGACACCGTAACAACCATGGTGCCGGGATGATTGAAGCGCCAACAGGTGTTTTGGAGTATCCTTATCTGCCAATTTTGTTACACATTACTATTGTGGTGTAGGATCTGGCTTCTTTCTTTCTATTTCTTTCTCTCTCTTTCTCTCACCTCGGACTCTAGCCACACCCCTTTGAACCACGCCCATTTAAACCACACCCACTATCATGCGTAAACCACGCCCATTTTTTGCCGCATTTTTCACTCCGACATGACACGCCTACAAACGAATGCCCCGCCCCCTGATTATAGCAAGGCTCCGCCTCAATACAAAAAAGTGTCCCAGATGTTTTTTTTGCAATGTTGGCAACTATGTACATGTGATTAACACTTAACAGAGGGTAAACATCTAACAGGGATTGGCCCTACAGAAAATGATGATCTGATTGTTTTAAATCTTTATTATGCTATTGAAAATAAAACATTTGAAATTCTGTACCATTTCATTTCATTGTGGTCCGTAGCCTATTAGGCCCGTTCAGACCTATGCAAATTGATTGCGGCTTACACCGCATCCAATTCGCATAACATTATAAAATACATTGATTCCAATGAGGCTGGTTCACATATGTGCGATGCATTCGCACTGCGCATTGCCGAAAAAACGTGTGCGTTCTTTAGGCATTGCGGTGCGGCTCAGGTGCGAATTCAGGCCCATTATGTTCTATGGGCACGCATCTGATTCGCACATGTGTTGCGTTCTGAACAGGGATCTTGAAGGAGAACTCCACGCCAAATAAAAAAAAAAAAAACGGCATGGGTTCCCCTCCAAGAGCATACCAGGCCCTTAGGTCACAGTCCCATCATTCCCCGGGACTGTGATGTCATATGGGGGCAGGGTCACTGGGTGTCATCACCCGGTGACCACGCCCATGCCTATATAAGTGAATGCGCTCACGGCATTACAGCCGGAGAGAGCGACGAGTCAACATCTCCAGGAGAGAAGAAGGAAGAAGCCGACGAAGAAGACCGGGCCCCGCTAGCAAAAGAGCTGGAAGAAGATAGCGGAGGCCCGGCAGAAGGAAGAAAGAACCGGAGAGCGAGAGAAGAACCGGAGAGCACGTAGACGACACCGGAGACCCCCCGAAGTCGGAAGAGACCCCCAAAGTTGGAAGAAGACCCCCGGAGTTGACTAATAAATGACTTAAAAAACATGTGTAGTGTTTTTATTGCCATTTTTTTTCCACCAGGTGAATGGGTAGGGGTACGATGTACCCCATACTCATTCACATAGGGTGGGGGGCCGGGATCTGGGGGCCCCCTTATTAACCCCGAACCACCCACCCCCCCATGTTGAGGGCATGCGGCCTGGTATGGTTTAGGAGGGAGGGGGCCGCTCTCTCGCCCCCCCCCCCTCTTTTCCTGGGGCCTGCCAGGTTGCGTGCTTGGATAAGGGTCTGCTATGGACTTTGGGGGGACCCCCACGCCGTTTTTTTCGGCGTAGGGGTTCCCGTTAAAGTCCATACCAGACCTAAGGGCCTGATATGCTCCTGGAGGGGAACCCATGGCGTTTTTTTTTTTTTTTAATTTGGCGTGGAGTTCCCCCTCATGATAACAGCGGTGAGACTTCCCAGGTCGGCAAGTCCGCAGCTAAAAACGCAATGGAACTGCTGAACGACTGATTGCGAACTTGGCAAAGACTCCAAGCTCAAAAACGCAACGCATAGGTGTGAACCCGGCCTTAGGGTATAAGAAAGGAAGAATTTACAGCCTGTTAGGTTATAAGGGAGGATTCAGATGGTGGAAGGTCTTGCAACTTATTAGGATATAAGGGGAAAAAAGAGGGGAGGAGCTTACAGACTATTAGGGTATAAGGGAAGAATACAGAAGTTCTCATAAACTAGGGTATAAGAAAGAATGCAGAAAGTGGTGTATTAGGTTATAAGAGAGATGCAGAAGGTGAAAATGCTCACAATATATTAGGGTATTCAGGAGGATACAGAAGCTGGTAGATTTGGCATCTGCAATGCCGCGTACACACGAACGGATTTTCCGTTGGAAAAAAATCGTATGGTTTTTCCGACGGAATTCCGCTCAAGCTTGGCTCGCATACACAGGGTTACACCAAATTCTGACCGTCAAGAACGCGGTGACGTACAACACTACGACGAGCCGAGAAAAATTAAGTTCAATGCTTCCGAGCATGCGTCGACTTGATTCTGAGCATGCGTGGTTTTCAGTGTGTCGGAATTGCATACAGACGAACGGATTTTCTGATAGAAATTTTTTCCGTCTGAAAAATAGAGAACCTGCTCTCTATCTAAGTCCGTCGGAAATTCCGACAGAAAAAGTCCCCATCTGACTTTTTCCATCGTAAATTCCGACCGTGTGTACGCGGCATTACGGTATAAGGTAGGATACAGAAAGCAGTAGGTGGTACAGTCTATTCGGGTGTAAGAGAGGGATACAGAAGGTTAAAGAGCTCACTATCTATTAGCATATCAGTGAGGGATGAAGAAGGTGGAAGAGCTCGCAATCTAATAACGTATCGGTGAGGGATAAAGGAGGTGGAAGAGCTCACAATATAATAACGTATCAGTGAGGGATAAAGAAGGTGGAAGAGCTCACAATCTATTAGAGTATAGGGAAGGGATCTAGAAAGTGGAAGAGCTTAAGCCCTGTACACACGATCGGTTTTACCGATGAAAACCGTCCGATGGATTGTTTTCATCAGACAAACCGATCGTGTATGGGACCCATCGGTCTTTTTTCCATCGGTTTTAAAAAATAGAACATGTTTTAAATTTTTCCGATGGATAAAAAACCGATCGAAAACTCAGATCGTCTATGGGCAAGTCCATCGGATAAAAAACCCACGCATGCTCAGAATCAAGTCGACGCATGCTCAGAAGCATTGAACTTAATTTTTCTCGGCTCATCGGAGTGTTTTACGTCACCGCGTTTGGAACGGTCGGTTTTTTGACTGATGGTGTGTAGGCAAGACTGATGGAAGTCAGCTTCATCGGATTTCCGATGGACAAAACCATCGGATTAGAATCCATAGGATATCCGATCCTGTGTACGAGGCTTTACAGTCTACTAGACCAGTGTTTCTCAACCTTTTTTCAGTCAAGGCACCATTTAAAATTGTACTCAATCTCAAGGCACCCTTTACAATTATAGACAGTCTTAAGGCACCTCATTCTAAATTGTAAAAAAACATTCTACTAGTTTTACATAATGCAGCAACATCCACACGTAGGACACCCAATTATTAGAGGTGATTTATTCTTCCAAAGCAAATACACTATTTCACACTGGTACTGACTAGTATTCCAATGTTTCTCTTCTCCCTAAATGTCTCTCTATCACTCAGCTAATGTGACCCCATGGCTGATGGAGAGGGGCAGAGGAGGGTCAAAAAAGGATCCTGATGAGGCAACAGACATCCTCCTTATGAACTAATGATGTCATTGGTTGTTAGGATGCCAGTGTCTAGAAAGTCGTAATGGTGCATAATGAAAACCCGTGGCTTTGTGCAACTAAAAGGCAAGCTTGGTCAACATGCTGGCTTGTTTACAATATTTGCTCAATATTTAGGCATTTTTCCAAGGCACCCCTGAAGAAACCTCAAGGCACCCCGGTTACAAAAGCCTGATTTTTTTAAATTATTGGAGTATGTAAAGTGGGTATGCATATAGAAGGGGCTTGGGGTGAGGGGGAGCCAAAACTATTATCCTGTATATGGCTATCAGGGTTGCCAACTTTCAGTAAATTTACGAACAGTTTATAAAATCCATAATTGTTGCATCTGTCCATGAAGGTCAGTTACGGACATGCAGCCTACATGTCTGTAATGGACATTCAAGGACAGATGCAAAAAGTACAGATTTTACAAACTGTTCGTAAATTTACTAAAAGTTGGCAACCTGATGGCTATGTTGGTTTTAATCTGGTTCTGCCAACAACAGTAAGTAGGTCCAAGAACAACAGTCCAGGGACAGGTGGATGAGAATCACTTATGTGTAATGTTATAGAAGGTGTTGGATCACATTCTACTATAGTTTCTTTATAGCTCCACTGCTTTATCTCCACAAAATACATTGAACACAAATTATTCAGATTCACTTGAATGAGCAAACATCCCATTAAAAATACATAAACTGTACTCATCAAGCTAATATACAGCTGTAATGCTCTAGCAGTAATGGGCAGTAGACCACAAGAAGCAATGGGCTCCCCTTCTTGAATGAGTGTCTTTAATGTGCACAGAAGTGGCCTATGCCGCCAGAAAGCATGCAACATGAGTCATTATCGGAGTACAAAGAAAATATCCCACAGTGGGGAGTGCAGATGGGAGAGTTGCAGATTCCTTGTGTAAACAGCGGTAATGGACGAGACATCTCGGATGTCACATGTAATTTTCATCTTCTCATGATTTCAATTAGCCAGGGCTTATGATCAATTATATTTGTAGGTCACATATCACATGGAAGGAATGACTTGCCACTGAATAAACCACATCAAGCAGTGTGTAGTCAATGCACAGATACAAAAAATATCACCGGCCTTAAAGAGGATAGAGGAGAAAGCTTTGCTATATATTTATAACAGCAGACGGGCAAACAATTCACTGCTCCTCCCACATCAAATAGAATCACCACAAATAGTCACTTGGTTTGTAGTTACGTTAATAATACATAGTTGGCAACATTGGAAAAAAAACATCTGGGACACTTTTTTTGTATTGAGGCGGAGCCTTGCTATAATTAGGGGGCGGGGCATTCGTTTGTAGGCGTGTCATGCTGAAATGAAAAATGTGGCGCCGCGCCGAAAAATGGGCGTGGTTTGCGCACGATAGTGGGTGTGGCTTAAATGGGCGTGGTTCAAAGGGGTGTGGCTACAGTCCGAGGTGAGAGAAAGAGAGAGAAAGAAATAGAAAGAAAGAAGCCAGATCCTACACCACAATAGTAATGTGTAACAAAATTGGCAGATAAGGATACTCCAAAACACCTGTTGGCGCTTCAATCATCCCGACACCATGTTTGTTATGGTGTCAGGATGATTGAAGCGCATTATTTCTATTATTACATTGTAATATAAAACTAAATCATTCAACTCACCATAATGCCGAATCACTGTAAGCCCCAAGTGTGTCACCTGCCACGTCGCCTGCCACCAGATGCCATCAGGTGCCCCCAATGGAGTCCGTCCTTACATCAGCTTTACCCAGCGGAGTCCTTCCTTACATCAGGCGTACCCAGCGGAGTCCCCCCTTACATCAGGTGTCCCCAGCGGAGTCCCCCCTTACATCAGGTGTCCCCAGCGGAGTCCCCCCTTACATCAGGCGTCCCCAGCGGAGTCCCCCCTTACATCAGGCATCCCCAGTGGAGTCCCCCTTACATCAGGCATCCCCAGTGGTGTCCCCCCTTACATCAGGCGTCCCCAGTGGAGTCCCCCCTTACATCAGGTGTCCCCAGCGGAGTCCCCCCTTACATCAGGCATCCCCAGCGGAGTCCCCCCTTACATCAGGCGTCCCCAGTGGAGTCCCCCCTTACATCAGGCGTCCCCAATGGAGTCCCCCCTTACATCAGGCGTCCCCAGTGGAGTCCCCCCTTACATCAGGCGTCCCCAGAGGAGTCCCCCCTTACATCAGGCGTCCCCAGAGGAGTCCCCCCTTACATCAGGCATCCCCAGTGGAGTCCCCCCTTACATCAGGCATCCCCAGTGGAGTCCCCCCTTACATCAGGCGTCCCCAGTGGAGTCCCCCCTTACATCAGGCGTCCCCAGCGGAGTCCCCCCTTACATCAGGTGTCCCCAGCGGAGTCCCCCCTTACATCAGGCATCCCCAGTGGAGTCCCCCCTTACATCAGGCGTCCCCAGTGGAGTCCCCCCTTACATCAGGCGTCCCCAGCGGAGTCCCCCCCCTACATCAGGCGTCCCCAGCGGAGTCCCCCCTTACAACAGGCATCCCCAGCGGAGTCCCCCCTTACAGCAGGCGTCCCCAGCGGAGTCCCCCCTTACATCAGGCGTCCCCAGTGGAGTCCCCCTTACGTCAGGCGTCCCCAGCGGAGTCCTTCCTTACATCAGGTGTCCTCAGCGGAGTCCCCCCTTACAACAGGCGTCCCCAGCGGAGTCCCCCCTTACATCAGGCGTCCCCAGCGGAGTCCCCCCTTAACCAGGTGTCTCCTGTCTCGACCGCCATTACTGTTTCCCCTTCCCCGAGGGGGAACAAAATAGAGGAGGAGCCGACCGCGTGGCTGCACAAAAAATTAAGCTGTGGCGCCGCCCACCCCCGCCCCTTTCCATTACAGACAGACCTGCAGCGGGGCGGGGCGGGGGGGTGGCCAGCCGGCCAGCCAAAACACGGATGTAGTACAATAGAAGATAAAGCTGCTGCTGCGGCGCCGCCCACCCACGGGGAGACGCGGGGTATGGGCGGCGCCGCAGCAGCTTTATTTTCTATTGTACTACATCCTGGTTTTGGTCTTCTTTAAAATGGCGGCCGGCGGAGACATAATTGTCTCCGCCGGCCGTGGACCTCTAGCGGCGTCGGCCCGCGGCGGCCAAAGTCGTGGAAACCGGGAAAAAACGGATTGGCCGGGACATTGGCCGGGACAAAATAAATCCGGGAAAAGGGTTTGAATCCCGGGAATGTCCCGGCCAATCCGTGACTGTTGGCAACTATGATAATAATGCATAACCTTGACATTTTGTCTTTTTTACAAGAAAGAACAAAAACACCCTGGCACCCTTAACATATCTCACCGCTGCAATTTCCAGAGGAAGAGAAATAAAACGTAAAAAGGCCAGGTCCAATACCTTCTCCTTCCTGACTCTAAACAGGGTCAACACTCCAGTATGTTTTCTTATTGAGAAACACATCCAACTTTTTTTAAGCTCTGATTCTGCTAGAACCAAAATCTTGTCTAATCTTTATTTTCCCAACCCTTTTTACAGGTATAGGGTAAATCTGAAGTCTCAAGCCTGGACTAGTCCTAACTAGGGATGAGCTCCCGGTTGGGTCCGAAAACAGGTTTGGATCAAACTTTTCTTGTTCAGGTGTTCATCCAAATGCTGAACCTTCAGGCTGGGTTCACACTTGTACGACACGACAGTCATACAACTTTCATCCTACTTTGCTCTGCGACATCAGTCCTACATCGGTCCTACATCGGTCCGACATCCATCCGACTTTCATGAACAGGATACTACTTTGATCCGACTTTGTGCTAGTCTGACTTGTCCTTTGACCAATCAAAACAATCCCAGGGTGAGATAAATTCCTTTTACTGCTGCTGTAATCACCATGTCGGATGTCAAAAGTCGGATGGTTAGGACAAAGATCCTACTTTGATCCGACTTCAATGATAGTCAATGGGCTGAAGTAGGATCAAAGTCGGACCAAAGTAGTACAGGGAGCATTTTCAAAGTCGGACCGACATGTGTCGGACCAGTTAAGACGGCTCCCATAGGGAAACATTGATTTTCACACGTCATGCGACATGAGCTCCCAATGTCGGAGCGTTTGTCGGA
Source organism: Rana muscosa (assembly GCA_029206835.1). Taxonomy (NCBI): domain Eukaryota; kingdom Metazoa; phylum Chordata; class Amphibia; order Anura; family Ranidae; genus Rana; species Rana muscosa. The sequence continues at coordinate 72,131,157 of JARGYO010005626.1, read as the reverse complement.
CAAGTGTGAACCCAGCCTCAAAGTGTTACTCAGGCCTGGTTCACACTTGTCCGACAAACGCTCCGACATTAGGAGCTCATGTCGCATGACGTGTGAAAATCAATGTTTCCTTATGAGAGCCGTCTTAACTGGTCCGACACAAGTCGGTCCGACATTAAAAATGCTCCCTGTACTACTTCTGTCCGACTTTGATCCGACTTCAGCCCATTGAATATCATTGAAGTCGGATCAAAGTAGGATCCTTGTCCTAACCATCCGACATTGTGATTACAGCAGCAGTAAAAGGAATTTATCTCACCCTGGGATTGTTTTGATTGGTCAAAGGACAAGTCAGACTAGCACAATGTCGGATCAAAGTAGTATCCTGTTCATGAATGTCGGATGGATGTCGGACCAATGTAGGATCAATGTAGGACTGATGTCGCAGAGCAAAGTAGGATGAAAGTCGGATGAATGTCGTGTCGTATCAGTGTGAACCCAGCCTCAGGTTGGGTTCACACTTGTCCGACAAACGCTCCGACATTGGGAGCTCATGTCGCATGACATGTGAAAATCAATGTTTCCCTATGAGAGTTGTCTTAATTGGTCTGACACAAGTCCGTCCGACTTTGAAAATTCTCCTTGTACTACTTTGGTCTGACTTTGATCCTACTTCAGCCCATTGAATATCATTGAAGTCGAATCAATGTAGGATGCTTGTCCTAACCATCCGATTTGTAACATCCGACATGGTGATTACAGCAGCAGTAAAAGGAATTTATCTCACCCTGGGATTGTTTTGATTGGTCAAAGAACAAGTCAGACTATCACAAAGTCGGATCAAAGTAGTATCCTGTTTATGAAAGTCGGATGAATGTAGGACCAATGTAGGACTGATGTCGCAGAGCAAAGTAGGATGAAAGTCGTACTACTGTCGTGTCGTATCAGTGTGAACCCAGCCTCAACCTAAAAGTTATTTCTTCAGGCTGGGTTCACACTAGTGCGACACGACATCTGTCCTACTTTGGATCCGACTTTGCCCTGCGACATGAAGCCGACATATGTCCGACTTTCAATGAACGGGGATCCGACTTGGATCCCCGCCAATGGCAGGCACTGTGTTTGGTATGAATCTTGAGGGGGAACTCCAGGCCAAATTTTAAATAAAAAACCGGCATGGGTTCCCCCTCCAGGAGCATACTAGGCCCTTCGGTCTGGTCTGGATTTGAAGGGGAACCCCTAAGCCGAAAAAACAGCGTGGGGGTCCCCCCCAAAATCCAAACCAGACCCTTATCCGAGCACGCAACCTTGCAGGCCGCAGGAGAAGAGGGGGGGACGAGAGAGCGGCCCCCCTCCCTCCTGAACCGTACCAGGCCGCATGCCCTCAACATGGGGGGTTTGGTGCTCTGGGGCCTGCGGCCCCCCCACCCCAGAGCACCCTGCCCCCATGTTGATGAGGACAGGGCCTCTTCCCGACAACCCTGGCCGTTGGTTGTCGGGGTCTGCGGGCAGGGGGCTTATCGGAATCCGGGCCCCCCACCCTATGTGAATGAGTATGGGGTACATCGTACCCCTACCCATTCACCTGGTGGAAAAAAAATGTCAAGAAAAAACACAACACAGCTTTTTAAATTAATTTATTGCACAGCTCCGGGGTCTTCTTCCGACTTCGGGGGTCTCCGCGCTCTCTGGTTCTTTCTTCTGCCGGGCCTCCGCTATCTTCTTCCAGCTCTTTTGCTAGCGGAGGCCCGGTCTTCTCCATCGCCTTCTTCTTCTCCCGCTCTCCGGTTCTTCTCCCGCTCTCCGGTTCTTTCTTCTGCCGGGCCTCCGCTAACTTCTTTTAGCTCTTTTGCTAGCAGAGGCCCGGTCTTCCCGTCGTCTCGTCCGGCTCTCTGTTGTCCTTCTGCCGGCCCCTCCACTAACTTCTTGTAGCTCTTTTGCTAGTGGAGGGGCCGGTCTTCCCGTCGCCGTCGCCGTCTTCTTCTCTCTTCTCCTCCTCGATGTTGACGCGTCGCTTCCTCCCGCTGTAATACTGGCTGTTCGCTCCGCTCCGCATTAATATAGGCTTCTCATGACGTCACAGTCACATGCTCCGGTGGCCCCGGAGCATGTGACTGTGACGTCATGGGAGCATGTGACTGTGACGTCATGAGAAGCCTATATTAATGCGGAGCGGAGCGAACAGCCAGTATTACAGCGGGAGGAAGCGACGCGTCAACATCGAGGAGGAGAAGAGAGAAGAAGACGGTGACGGGAAGACCGGCCCCTCCACTAGCAAAAGAGCTACAAGAAGTTAGTGGAGGGGCCGGCAGAAGGACAACGGAGAGCCGGACGAGACGACGGGAAGACCGGGCCTCCGCTAGCAAAAGAGCTAAAAGAAGTTAGCGGAGGCCCGGCGGAAGAAAGAGCGGGAGAAGAACCGGAGAGCGGGAGAAGAAGAAGGCGACGGAGAAGACCGGGCCTCCGCTAGCAAAAGAGCTGGAAGAAGTTAGCGGAGGCCCGGCAGAAGAAAGAACCGGAGAGCGCGGAGACCCCCGAAGTCGGAAGAAGACCCCGGAGCTGTGCAATAAATTAATTTAAAAAGCTGTGTTGTGTTTTTTCTTGACATTTTTTTCCACCAGGTGAATGGGTAGGGGTACGATGTACCCCATACTCATTCACATAGGGTGGGGGGGGCCGGGATCTGGGGGCCCCCTTATCAAGGGGGGGCTCCCGGATTCCGATAAGCACCCCGACCGCAGACCCCGACAACCAACGGCCAGGGTTGTCGGGAAGAGGCCCTGTCCTCATCAACATGGGGGCAGGGTGCTCTGGGGTGGGGGGGCCGCAGGTCGCCCCCCTGCCCCAGAGCACCAAACCCCCCATGTTGAGGGCATGTGGCCTGGTACGGTTCAGGAGGGAGGGGGGGGCGCTCTCTCGTCCCCCCTCTTCCCCTGCGTTTTTTCGGCATAGGGGGTTCCCCTTCAAATCCAGACCAGACCCAAGGGCCTGGTATGCTCCTGGAGGGGGAACCCATGCCGTTTTTTTTAAAATTTGGTGTGGAGTTCCCCCTCAAGAGCAGCACAGCACAAGTCGCATGCCAAAGTCGGATCATGCAAGACTGCGGTCCGACTTTGATCCGACTTCAATGATAGTCAATGGGCTGAAGTCGGATCAAAGTCGGACCAAAGTAGTACAGGGAGCATTCTCAAAGTCGGACCGACATGTGTCGGACCAGTTAAGACGGCTCCCATAGGGAAACATTGATTTTCACACGTCATGCGACATGAGCTCCCAATGTCGGAGCTTTTGTTGGACCAGTGTGAACCAGGCCTCAAGGCTTCATAAGAAAATAGTATTTTATGTGTGCTGTTTGTGTTTTTTGAAAAGTATTCCAGTCCAAAGCAAATACCTAGTGATCCAGACAGTTGGTTTCATTTCCTTATTACCACTGGCAATGTTCCCATTCTCTCCCAAAGAGTATCGTGCACTTTGTGCCTTACAAGCTGCCCATATCACTGGCAGGAATACCATCTTGGAGAGGTTGACAGTAGCAGAGTGAGCATGCTCTTATTCTCTGTCCCATAAAGCATGGGACCAGGGCGCATCACAAGCAGGAACACCTAGTAGTTTACAGTGGATACTCCATGGAGACTCACTGTCATCATAGGGCAAAGCAAAGCAGCAGTTGGCTTCATGGGACACGTAATCAGCTCAGGGTTAGCCCCACCGACGGACTTAGTCCATACAGTAGGGAGAGGAAGTAATCGATCGTGTGATATAGATATTGAGGTTTTAAAAAAGTATTTCTTCTACATAGATTTCCGCAATGTATAGATGGCTTATTTACCATTTGTGTTTCCAACATATATTCCGAGAGGGATATTAAAAAAAAGGTTTAGAAACACTTTAAAGTGGTTGTAAAGGCTGAAGGTTTTTTATCCTCATGCATTCTATGCATGAAGATAAAAAGCATTTAGTGTGCAGAAGACACCCCCCCCCCCCCTTTTCCAATTCTTACCTGAGCTCCATCTCAATTCAGCGATGTGCATGAGAGCAGCAGCTCTGCCGGGTCTCTTCCTCCTAATTGACTGTCATTCACAGCCAATAAGGAGAGAGTGGGGGCGGGGCCGAGCCACGCTACGTGTGTAAATGGACATACAGAGCAGGGACTTGGGAGCAAGCCTGCCCGGGTGTCCCCATAGCAAGGTACTTGCTATGGAGGAACTCTGCAGGAGGGAGGGGCCACGAGTGCTGACAGGGGACCCGAGAAGAGGAGGATCGGGGCTGCTCTGTGCAAAATCACAGAGCAGGTAAGTATAACATGTTTGTTATTTTAAAAAAAAATCTGCCTTTAATATCACTTTAAGCTTGTGCAGCGAGAGCCGAACATCATATACTGTATATAATAGCAGTTTTTGTACTTTATATGACAGCTTCCTTCTTCCCCTGTCAATGGCAGTTAAGGAAGCAGCAGAAGTGCTCTTAGCTGCCAGTTACATCATCTGCACTATTCATTCATACATACATGCACATACTTTTGTTCACATACCAGGCGACAACTCGGGGAGCTGTCATTAGCACTTGGAAGTGGGTTTAGACAGTTCAGCAGGATGGTGTGTTTTTTGTTTTAACAGGCATCTTTTACCATAAATGACCTGAATCTACATCACTGGGCATTGACAATGAAGATTTTTTTTTTTTAAAGAACCGTGTTTTTTTTTGCTAAACCATGTTTTCATTTACATTTTTTTTTAAGTCTGGGTACTATGTAGCCCTTGCTCATTCACGTGAGGGGAATTGGTATCTTGGTTCTCCCTTATTTTTAAAGGGGTTTTCAGAATCCAAAAAGCCCCCACCCATAGACCCCACAACCACCGGACCAGGGTTATGGGGAGGAGGCCCTTGTCCTTATCAGCATCGGGACAAGGTGCTTTGCCAAGGACACGGTATCCTCTCCATGTTGAGGGCATGTGGCCTGGTATGGTTAAGAAGGAAGGGGGGTCACACACTGGTCCCCCTTTTTTCTGCAGGCTGTATGCTCAGATAAGGGTTTGGAATGGATTTTAGGGAGGACTCCATGCTGTTTTCTTAATTTTATTTTTTATCCTTTTTTTTTTTTTTTGCGTGGGGTCCCTTTTGACATCTATTTGCCTTTTTAATGTTTCACTTTGACCCTTTCAATGCCAGAGTCACACAAATGCAATATATTGTTCAGTCATTTGGTAAAATATAAAAGAGGAGGCTGTGCCTACCCAACATGTCAAACTTTAAATTTGCCTGCACCGTAAAATGACGACAAACTTTGGTACCTTATATTTTCCAGGCATATACAGTTTAGAGATAACTGATCAAAAATGGCCTTACAATTATTGCTGTCACTCTGTCATGCCTGGCGACACGTAACATGTGTAGTGCAAGTGATATTTTGTATGTATGTGCCCCTAACATGTACTGTATGTTTGCTTTTGTATGTGCATGGGGATGTTTTAAGTCCTTGGGTATAATTTAACATTTTTTTCACTAAAACTTTATTTCCATCACATAGGGGACGAAAAGTCTATGTCTTTGTGACAGGTTCTCTGTATTGAAACATCAGGAGTCTATTTGACCCCTGATGTCTCACCTGCACTCAAATGAAGCGCAGGTTGCACTCCGTCAGCTTTTTCACTGGTCACTGCAGCCAAGGAAAGTGACACCTGAAGCCTGAAATTAAACACTGAAATTCACATCAATCAGTATTTTAAACAGTGATCCATTTAAAAATCGTATTGTTAATAAATAAATAAAAAATAAATTAAAAAAAAGATGAATGTGGATGAAATAAATATAATGCTCATGCTGTGACAAAATCACTTAGAAGGCCAGTTTGGTTAGAAAAGTGTGTCTTTTGGACCAGAGAAACTAAGATCAAGGAAACAAGGTACATTTACTACATTCACTGCTGAAAAGAGATTTGATTGTGAGAGCCGGACAATGCAGGATCTATTTTTATGTACTATGTGTCATTTCTGAGGACAAACTGTCAAAGTTATTTAGCTGGAACTTTTGATTATGTTTTCCTCCTGCTGGAAACACAATAAAGCTGAACTGCTGTGAGCACTCTTGATACTAGTAAATAAAAAAATATATGTATTTGGGCTGTCTACCCCAAGAGACAGTGAAAGCAAGCATGCTCCGATTACACTGCACAAAATTCATCTGATCTGTGCAGTAATACCTCCAGGGTTTCGAAAAATCTGTTTTCCGTTATATCAAAGGCAAATGATGCAAAAGTATTGAAGGTTATGCACAAACTTTGAATGCCAATTGTTTTCCTTTGGCGTTATTTGGATTTTTTTTACAGAGCAGTCCACTGTTATACCTTTTTGCAAAGCTCATCCAGTAAGTTATCTGATGAGCCATTGTGTCCTGAGTGGCCTAGAGCCTCCAGGAAAGTGAAAGTGTCATGGGTAACAGGGCATTGCTGGCTGTATCCAGGGGTTTGGGAACTCCTGGGCAGGGCCGGATCATCCATAAGGCGACCTAGGCAGGTGCCTAAGGTACAGTAAGTGTCAGGGTAGGGTAGGTATAGGTGTCTTAGCCAGAGATCAAAGAATTGTGACTGAGACTGCTGTGCTAAATCTGGTAAAAGTGAGTATGGAACATGACTAGTTCCCCAATCTCTACGGAGTCCAGAATTAAAATAATAATTTCACGGCAAGCTGATTTGTTTTTGTCTAAACCAAGGTTCTTCAAACCTTTCAGTATGAGCGTCCAATTGTTTATTTTACCAGTAATTGTGGGGTAGAACCCTCCCCCTTCCTTACAGCATCCCCATTAAAGTCCCCTTTATATCAGTATCCCCTTTACATCAAAGTCACTATCACAGTTGCCCTTACATCTTATGTCATGGTTCCGAATAAAGACCTCTCTTACATCAGAGTTCCTATCAGAGTCCCGTTAACATCCGAGTCACTGTCAGAGTCTTCCTTACATCAGAATTCCCATTAGATTCCATTTTAGGCTGGGTTCACACTATTGTGAATTGGATGCGGGTTTCCCCGCTATATTTTTCACATGCTGCCTGCCACCCCTGGTGCTTTAAATACCTCCACCTTTAAAATGCTCTTACCAGATTGTTAGACCTGCAAAAGCTAAGTTCAAATCACACTAATTAAATCAATCCCCACGGCTGGTGGCTCCAAAAGATTTTTCTGCCTTTATAAACATCAACTCCTGTCCAAAGGAGGAACGCTGTCGGTGTATTAGTGTTCCCCCTTGCATTAGGGTCACCATTAGAGTCAAAGTCTCCATTGGAGTACTCCCCTATGTCAGGGTCTCCATCAGAGTCTCACCTCACATCTAAGTCCCCATCAGATCCCCCCTTACATCAGAGTCCCCCCTTACATCAGCATCATCGTCATAGTGCCACTTACATCAGCGTCCTCGTCATAGTGCCCCTTACATCAGCATCCCCATCATAGTGCCCCTTACATCAGCATCCTCATCATAGTGCCCCTTACATCAGCATCCTCATCATAGTGCCCCTTACATCAGCATCCCCATCATAGTGCCCCTTACATCAGCATCCCCATTATAGTGCCCTTACATCAGCATCCTCATCATAGTGTCCCTTACATCAGCATCCTCATCATAGTGCCCCTTACATTAGCATCCCCATTAAAGTGTTCATTACATCAGCATCCCCATCATAGTGCTCCTTACATCAGCATCCCCATCATAGTGCTCCTTACATCAGCATCCCCATCATAGTGCTCCTTACATCAGCATCCTCATCATAGTGCCCCTTACATCAGCATCCCCATCATAGTGCCCCTTACATCAGCATCCCCATCATAGTGCTCCTTAGATCAGCACCCTCATCATAGTGCCCTTTACATCAGCATCCCTGTTAAACCCGATACAATAATATTATACACTCTATTGTAACCTATAGTATATAACTATTGCATGTATGTATTAATTGTATTTGTATGCCCATTTATTAACTAATATCATCTAACCAGAATATGCTAGGCCTAATGCTATAATGTTAGCTATGAAGACAGACGCATTGGCTTAGTAAATCAGTTACACTTATTTCCTTTACAAATAGGAACATATACTAACAACAGATATCTATAAAGTCTATAACAACAATAATAATAATAAGGGATGCACAATGGCACTTTTTTGACACCGAGTACGAGTACCGATACTTGACATCATGTACTCGCCGATACCAATTACCAATACCTATCGCGTAAGTAGGAGGGTGGTTTAACGGGGACTTGGGTGAGGCTGGGGTGAGGGCAGGTTGGGGAGTAGAGGGGTAAGTGAGGGCAGGGTAGTTGAGGGTGGGGTGAAATGGGGATTGTGGGGTGGGAGAATTGAGAAGAAAAAGGCTGTGATTGCTGGGGGAAGAGGATGGGAGGGTAATTGAGAGACATGGGGGCAGAGGTGACAGCTGGTGGGGGAAGGAGGAGTAACACAGGGAGGGCGCAGTACAGGGCATTAGGATAGCGCAGTACAGGGCATTAGAAAGGTGTTAGTAGGGCGCAGTACAGGGCGTTAAAAAGGTGTTAGGAGGGTGCAGTACAGGGCGTTAGAAAGGTGTTAGGATGGCACAGTACAGGACGTTAAAAAGGTGTTAGGATGGCGCAGTACAGGGCGTTAAAAAGGTGTTAGGATGGCGCAGTACAGGACGTTAAAAAGGTGTTATGATGGCGCAGTACAGGGCGTTAAAAAGGTGTTAGGATGGCGCAGTACAGGGCATTAAAAAGGTGTTCGGATGGCGCAGTAGAGATCGTTAGGTGGGTGTAAGGAAGGCGCAGTACAGCGCATTAGGTACAGACCAGTCTGTACACTGACACCATACTGTACATCATATACAGACTGGTGTGTGTATAACATATACAGTACAATGTTGGGGTGCAGACTGATCTGTATATAATGTACAGTGTCAGTGTATAAGACTGGTGGCCCTGTGTAACCCCTCATCCAGCCTCTGTCCCCGTGTCACCCCTCATCCACCCTGTGTCACCCCCTCATCCAGCCTGTGTCCCCCTGTGTCATCCCTACATCCAGCCTGTGTTCCCCCTCATCCAGCCTGTGTCCCCCCTCATCCAGCCTCTGTCCCCGTGTCACCCCTCATCCACCCTTTGTCACCCCCTCATCCAGCCTGTGTCCCCCTGTGTCACCCCCTCATCCAGCCTGTGTTCCCCCTCATCCAGCCTGTGTCCTCCCTCATCCAGCCTGTGTCCCCGTGTCACCTCTCATTCGGGTTGTGTCTCGCCAATACAGCTTGCTGCTGTCCCCATCTCCCATCCAGCCTGTCTATCGCCGTGTCTCGCTTGCATCCAGATCCAGCCGGTGTCTTTAAAATCATTCGGCATTGTGTTCGGCTGCAACAGCTCTGTGCTCGGCTTCACGCGGGATACTGCTACACCGGCCGCCATGCCCGTGCCCCGGCCCGACTTCCTACTTCCTATCGCTACAGAAGGTGTCCTGCCCCCAACTGACGTAACTTCCGGTATCGGTTTTCGTTATCGGAGCATTTTCACCGATACTCGTGAAAATGCCTAGTATCGGCACCGATACCAGTTTTGGTATCAGGTGCATTCCTAATAATAATGAAAGATACTTATCCACTCCTCTAGGTAAACCCTCACTGGCTGTGCTCAGATGGAACAGAGAAGCTAGGCCTGGGCCGGATGGTGTTTAGGCCCAAGCCAGTCTGGGCCTCATAGTTTAGGCCCAAGCACAAGCTTCTATGAGGCTCTCACCAGCAGAAGTCTTCAACGAAACAGAGATACAGCTTCATGGCAGGCTTGCATAGAAGAGAGAGCCTGAATTCCTTCTTTGTGAGCTTGTTACCTGATCATACACTCCCACTCATAACCACTCCCACTTGCATCTTGTTCAATGAGATATTTGCCAGAAATAGCCCTTGTAATATATAGTATTGGCCTCTAGGTGGTAGTATTGCCCAACTCTCCATAAGCCCTGGATCTCTTTGAAGCTTCTAGCCCACCAGGTGGGCTGGAGACAAGTCCTTTTGCTATGCAGATCGTGATGTGTTCCAAAGCTTTGAATGTCCTTACAACTTGGGGTCATCTGGCTGTATGAACTACGAAGTGAAGTTCCAGATTGCCCCATGTTGCTTCCAACATATGCCGCTTTGCGCCTAAAGATCGCATATCACCCTACTTCAGACATGGCTTCCATTGAACAGTCCATATGGTCTTAACGCCCAACATGTGTTTCCTAACAGTCCTTAACTGTCTTAATGTGTTGCGTCTTTTAACATGCGCCTCAGAAACAGCTCCTATGGAACAGTCCATAACTGTCTTCCAACATCTGCTTCAGAACCAGTACCTCTGGAACAGTCCATAACTGTCTTCCAGTGTGCTGTGCTTCCCAACACGTGCCGCTTTGCTACTGGGTGACACACCAACATCATTCTTCCGTGACAGCTTCCATGTCACCATTCTGTGTCTTCTGTATCTTCTCCTTTCCAATATCTTCAGGACGGGGTGCAGTACAGGCAAGGGGTGTCCATTCACTCACCATTCACCAGCACACACTCAGAGCAGCATATGAACCAGCTCTCAGGTATAGAGATTTAGAGATTATGTTGTGGTTTTTGCATTTAAAAAAAATAGTAGTTTGTCCTGAAAATACAGATTTCATTATTATTAGTGCAAGTAGCAAGCAATATACAATTGGGACAGTCATCTTTTAATTCTTTAGGTTCTCTGCTTTCAGAATATTAATACTATTTTCAGCTTTAGTAAATTTTTGTAAATTTGCCAGTCTGTAATGTTCTTTTTCTTACATTATTATATAAGCAGCATATGGAGAATGACCTAGAGGGGTGGGGGGTAAAGCTAATTGTTTGCCTAGGGCACCTTTTGGTCTTAATCCAGCTCTGCTCTTGGGGCAAAGGAACTTGATGGCAAGAATATAACAGACATCCAGGTCAGAGGGAGAATAAAAATATGAGCACAGTGTGAACGGTGAGCAGATACAGGGTTGGAACAGATTATCATGAATATACTACAGTATAGTATGTTGCCAGCTGGTGGTAGATGGCTCCCGGCAGAGCACAGGGACCCAAAGCGCCTGCTCTGCGCCAGATTTGTTAATGGTACACATGGAGTTGTGTGACAATACACCTCCCATATAGACCCTCAGGATTGGATAGCTTGACACCTTCAGCAGACAGAAAGGAACAGAGCGCCAGTGCTCTACAGACAGACACATAGCCACAAACACAGAACAGATGAGACACAGTTCAGACCAGACTGACAAAACAGCTTTGACCGGAAAAACACACAAGACTTCAGATGTTAAAAGGGAACACATACCATACGCATTACATATACAATATAAACACTACAGTCCATTTGCAGCGAAAGAAAATCTTTCCAACCAGCCAGTTTTTTAAATGTTACTAGCCAGCTGAGCTGCAACTTATTATTTAGGTCTGATAAGGTTTATCCATATACCTAGGGACTGATTGCTTCTGCATGACTTTGGAAGAGCGTCTCCAGAAATAGTGTGCTGGGGATCAATCACCAGGTTATGAATAGTTACAGTATATGACCCTAGCCAATCCCTAGGAGGCTGAGCCAGAAGGTGTGGCTGAGGGAACGATAAATATTTGGGAGGACCTGATCAGAACTCTCTTCCCCTGGGGCCCTTCACCCTGGGAAGGGGAGCCTGTGTGTGTTCCAGAGAGGGCCTCAGCAGGTGTTATGGCTGAGCGCCTGAAGGAAGCTGGACTTAAATTTGTCTGTGGAAGCTCACCTAGAGAGGTGGGTGCCTTTCACCTGAAGCTCCGAAGCTCCAGGTACAGAACTGCTCACTGAGAAAGAGATGCTGCTTAACCACTTCCTGCCCGTCAAATGACGTCTGGGCGGGACATTTGTTCTTCCAGGTGCGTGTCATATGCTGTGTGATCTGTCACCACCTGTGTGCACAGCCGATGACCGATCAGTGTACCGGTCAGCTGCCGGTACCATGTGATCGCTGTCACCAATCACAGCAGATCACATGACAATTGTAAATAATGAATGGCTTCAATACATGCCATTCATTTTGTACAACTGTGCTGCTAGCTGTAATTGGTCACAGTGATCACATAGTACAGACAGGACCAATCACAGCCCATCTGTACCATGTGATTAGCTATGGCCAATCATAGCTAATCACAACAATCCACACTGAATGAATCAAATTTCATTCAGTAAAAATGGTTGCTATATGCAATCATAATGTGTAAAAAAAAAAAAATTCTGATCACTTTCCCAGAATAGTACAGTGTTAGGCCCCTTTCACATGGACGGCAAAATTGCCGCAGTAAAAAGCATGTTTTTTGTTCTTTGAAATTCAAGGCTTCAGGCAATGCGATTAGCTGCATTTGTACATTGCGATTACCTGCGTATACGTGCGTTTATTTGCGGTTGCGTTTAGCTGCGGTTAGTTATTCCCATAGCAACCTGTTTATTTATTTTTTTTGTCCCTTGGATCTAACCATGATGCATTTCGGTCCTCTGCCATCTATTTCCTGTTTCTTTGTTCACTTGCTGAGTGTGTGTTGGAGTTTAGAGGTGAGAGGAGTGATCGGTGTGTTGTGCCTGAGATTTGCAAAAATGAATGCAAATATGATGAGTTTGCTGGTGATGCTCATGTTGCTGATGATGAGGATGAAGAGGAGAAGACAGATCCAGTCTAGGCGACGTCCCCGCCGTTACTGGGTCCATCCCCTAACCTCACAGCGTCTATCAATTGGCTACTTTGCCCTCATGTTCGGTGAGCTGCGGACCCATGGGGACAAGTTCTACAATTATACTCGGATGTCCGTGGCAAGCTTCGATGAGCTGTTGGAACTCTGTAGAACACGCCTGAGCAGAACCAGGACCAACATGAGAAGAAGCATTAGTGCAGAAGAGCGGCTGCTACTTACTTTAAGGTAGGTTTTCCATATCTTGAACAGATGCTTTAAATTCATGTACATGCAGGTGTACCAATATTATTGACAATAGTGTGTATGTATGTTCTTGCATAATATATAGATATAAATATATGTGTCTTTTTTGTATTGCAGATACCTTGCCACTGGTGCCAGCTTCACCTCCCTTCATCATCAGTTCCTAATGGGAATTTCTACTGTATCGACAATAGTCCATGATACATGTCAAGTTATATGGGAAGAGCTGAAAAGCAGTGTCATGCCGGAACCAACATCCAGTCTGTGGGAGGAAATATCTGAGGAGTTTTGGGAGAAGACCAACTTCCCAAATTGCATTGGGGCTTTAGACGGGAAACATCTCTGGTTCCCGTTATTTCAACTATAAAAAATATTTCTCCATTGTCCTCCTGGGGCTCAGTGATGCCAACATGCGGTTCATTGCTGTGGATGTGGGAGCTTACGGGAGTTCTGGAGATTCCAGAATTTTCCGTAATTCTATGATGGGCCAGCGATTGGAAAATAGTGAATTCAATGTGCCACAGTCAAGGCCTCTTCCTGGTACTGCTGTGCCGGACCTTCCTTTTGTTGTGCTGGGAGATGAGGCATTTGCCTTATCCACCCACCTTCTCAGGCCCTATACGAGGCATGGTCTCACTGACAGGAGGCACATTTTTAATTACCGTCTCAGTAGAGCCCGGAGAATGGTGGAGTGCGCATTTGGCATTTGCACTGCCAAATGGCGTGTTTTGATGACAGCCATGCACCTAGAAGTGGATCATGCGGTCAATGTTGTTTTGGCATGTTGTGTTCTCCACAACTATTTGAGGGGTAAGGAGATTGTGCCCACCGAATCCCCGTTAGCGTTACCTGTTTCCGCAGAACACAGAGGTCGTGTTACTGCCACTCGTCCCACGAATCAAGCTCTACAAGTGCGTGAGGATTTCACAGATTTTTTTTTGACAGAGGATGGACAGCTCCCATGGCAATATGACCATTTGTAAAGAGATCTTTGTTACCCATGTTATATCAACCTTATATTACAGTTTAAATTTGTTCTTGAAATAAAGTAGTTGACAATTTTTTACAATTAAATTGTTTTTATTTTTATATCTTTGCCATGTTAAATAACAAAAAGGTAGAAAAAATAGACAAACCTTACAAAACATTGAATGCTTGCATGTATAGAAAACTATGTTTTCAATTCCTTAGGAATATAGAGAATTTTCTTCTATTTTCAAGTATAAATTGACTCTGTACCCCCCCCCCCCCTAAAATATTGAGTATTTCTAAAGTGCTGTTAACCATATGTTTGACTATATGTGGACACTGTGAGTGCAGTAAACAGCTTTGAAACATTTTTTCACAACTTTACGAACTGTTGTGTAGCGGCTGTTTAATAACAATGTCCAAATGTAAGCAAAGAATTTAAAAAGGTTTTTTAGTGCTTAAAGCTGACCATACACCTATAGATTATCTGCATAATGTCTATGATTAGATGGAATTATATTTGTCCATGTACACTGCACTGTGTAGATGGGGGGGAGGGGATCTCCCACTGGGCCAAGCTTCAGTATCTTTCTAGTCGTCCGAGTAGCAAGATATGGAAGCTTGGAACAGTGGGAGATTCTTACATCCGCACAGTTTAGCGGAGATGGAGGAATCTGTTCCACTTTTTCCATCTGAACATAGAAAAACAGAAGATAACCTATAGGTGTATGGCCAGTCTGCTGAGGCATGGCCCCATAGAGAAAGTGTCAAAACCCTAACATTCGTCACCTTAATTTTGATTTCGCCATGTATGCTGCGCTGTGTAGATTGGGGGATCTCCCACTGGGCCAAGCTTCAGTATCTTTCTAGTCGTCCGAGTAGCAAGATATGGAAGCTTGGAACAGTGGGAGATTCTTACATCCGCACAGTTTAGCGGAGATGGAGGAATCTGTTCCACTTTTTCCATCTGAACATAGAAAAACAGAAGATAACCTATAGGTGTATGGCCAGTCTGCTGAGGCATGGCCCCATAGAGAAAGTGTCAAAACCCTAACCTTCGTCACCTTAATTTTGATTTCGCCATGTATGCTGCACTGTGTAGATTGGGGGATCTCCCACTGGGCCAAGCTTCAGTATCTTTCTAGTCGGCCATGCTGGCTCTCAACCTAAACAATGCTTTGGTACTGTGAGAGCCAGCGTGGCGGAGTAGCAAGATATGGAATCTTGGAACAGTACAGTACAGTTTCTTGCATCCAGACAGTTCAGCGGATATTGAGGTAGGTATCAATAAAATTCAAGTAACAAAACATAAAAAAATTAAACAGTAATATAACAAATTAAAAGGTCAAAACTACAAGTTTTCATACACCAGATAAGGGGGACGCAGGGAAGAGTGGCTTGGTTCAGTGCCAACATCTATGGGTGATCCTGATCCTGATTGGGAAGATGAGGGTGAAGTAACTGGGTGTGGCTGCACGTGCATCCTTTGATAACCAGGATTAGGTGGGTAAGGTGTATACATCGGTGGGGGTCCTGCATAAGGATTAATGGCAGGTGTTGTGTCATGGAACTGCTGATTGGCCATTGGTCGACTCAAAGAGCCACTGGGTGAATTAAAACCCATAGCCCATGGCTGAAATTTTGGATTTGGGCATTGCTCTTTGCAAGCAGATACAATATACGTTAAATAGGCATGTATATCACCCCTGACCTCAGTGCGCTTATCAGGAGGAATCTCCCTGACTACACAAAGCAACATTCTCAAAAACATAACATCTGGGTCTGAGATATTAAGAAATTCATCATCTTTGGCCTGGTTTTGCGATTGGTTTCTCATTTCTGCTATAATACGGTTAAAATATTCCTCAAAAGGTGTCTCTTGTTGAGTACGTTTTTGACGGCTGGTGGAAGTAGACTGTCCTCTCCTACCTACATTTGCCTGCAAATAGATCAAATATATAGATTATGCTTCTGATGTTGAGATCACACTTACATAATAATAAACATGATGCTTGCACAATTATTAAAGTCGTGTCCGAGCTTGCAACACCTGTTTTCAATAGATCAGATACAGGCACTTGTTTTAGCCCCGAAAACCTGTTGTCACTGTATTGGCAGCCAGAAGACCACCAAAACTGTTTTTACAATGTTTCAGTTCATGAATGAAGAGAAGCCGCTGTCTTCTCTCCATTCATTTTCAGCGCAGCGGAGGCTGCTGAGAAAGGGACTGGGGAATCTGTGTCCCTAGTCCCATTCCCTGTCTCAAAGGGAAGATGTCAGAGGTCTGTTAAGACCCCTGATATCTCACCAAAGAGAGGGCTGAAAAAAAAAAAGAATAAAATAAAAATGAATTGTAAAAAAATACAAAACTAAAAGAAAACACACACTGACACTGTCCCCCCCCCCCCCCCCATTAAAAAATGAAAGCATTGTAAAAAAAAAAAAAGTAAAAACCATCATTGTGACGTTTTGAAAGTACATACCACAGGTTCTTCAGTGGATGGTTGATATTCTTGGGATGAAAGTGACTCTGAATTGGTTTCTTGACTGGTGTCTGCGTCATCTGGTGACGAACTTTCACGTCTTGCGCTTGCTCTCTCAGGAACACTTGACACAGTTCTAATAATAACAAAATTACAAGTTTAAAAATAACATGAATACTGTCATGTGTACACTACAGAATAGCCCTCTATATAGAGCAGGGTGGGTTTAGACACCTTTCACACTGGAGCGGTGACGCAACCAAAAATCCTGATAGCAGCATCCTTGGAGTGGTGAAGGAGCGGTGTGTATACCGCTCCTACACCTCTCCAGCCCACTCAAATCATTAGGACAGTGCGGCTATACTGCCCACAAATTTGTTAAAAGTAAAATATATAATATATATACTTACGAGCGCATCTCGGTGGTGCATCTCAAAAAAGACAAAGCCTCTGCATGGGGGTTAGCCCTGCGACGAGTTGAGGGTGCTCCGCTTCTCTCCGCAGACTTCTCTTCATTAACTTCTTTCTTGTACCGGTCACGTAGGGACCTCCAACGTGTATAAACCTCTTTTCCTGCAATATATATATCAAAAATAACGCATGTTAGGAAAAGTCGAGAGAGATCTGCTCACCCCCCCCCCCCCCACCCTAGAAAAAACTTAAGGGAAGACACCAACCATTTAATTTCCCATTTTCAAATTAGGTTTGTTTGCAGCATTGCACAATTGTCAGTGACGCAGTGCTGGATCGCTAAAAAATGGCCTGGTCATTTAGGGGGTAAATCTTCTGTTTGTGGTTATTATGGGAAACAGCTATGATGCATGTGTACCCTGCTTCATAGACACAACAAACATTGCACTCACCTCGGTTATCCTGCTCAGTGGCAGACATATTGTCCCAGTTCGGTGTGACAAAATTGTATACTTCCTCCCACTTGGATCTCTTCAACACTCGATCGGCATATCCTGGGCATTCTGAGTCCCATAACTCTGGTCGGGAATGCACAAGGGATATTATGGCCTCATGTGATATATCTCGCGCCGCCATGCTGCCTTCTCCTCTTTCCAATATCCCTCTGAACTTCCTGTGTCATTTCCCAGGTACACCTACTGGTTATGATGCGCTTCCGGGTGATTTTTTTTTTCTCACGCTGCTATCCGCAGCTGACTCAAAAGACTGCGATTACATGCGGTTGTTTGCAGATAGCTGCGCTACATCGCACCTGAACGCATTCAATTCTATTTTTTCTATTCGCACGGAACCGCATGTAACGAAATCGCAGCTAAACGCTGTGTGTGAATGGGGCCATAGGAAAGCGTTGTGTGCTTTTAGCTGCGGTAGAAAAATAGAAAATCCGCAGCTAAAAGCACCATTCTATCCGTCCGTGTGAAAGGGGCCTTATTATGGTAACACTATATTGCTCTGGTCACAGTGTGTTAAAAAAAATCATAAATAAGTAAATAAATGTTATGTAGCGGCCTCACCCTCGCTCCATCTTTATCGGTTACACTCCAGCTCATGTCTAGGGGTTCCTGGGTTGTGAGAGTGAGATGCGCCACGGCCCATGTCCTCCCCATTGTAGTAGGGAGGTGAAGGCCACTTCCTGATGTTTCCTCGGGCCGGTGTGTTCTGTGAATGCACTGAGTCTGTAATTGCAAGCTCACCAGCCTCCCCTTTGCTTCCAGTAACTGGAGTTCGCACACCGAAGAAGGGTCCAACACTTGTTTATTTGACACTCCAATACGCAAAGCACAATAAACAGTTCTTTTGCAGCAAACTGGTTGGGACCTATAACCTTGCCAACGGTGGGGCGAGCAGGTCGAGGCACTTCCTAAAGTTTAAGTTCTATGCCACTGTACTATGACCAGCGGCGCCTAAGCCAATCCGGCTGTTACAGAACAGGAAGATGGGGTCTCTTCCAGCAACCCCTATGAACAGCAGTGGAGCCCTCTTCGATACGCTGTGGCCCCTATCAGGGGGATGTGTCCTCCCAAGAGAGTTCCCAGAGGCCCACTGTCACCGGGTTGGTGCTGCTCCGGGTCTTCAGTGGGTAACCTCCCCGGCCTCCTCACCTCAGGTACGAGTCCCTCCGCTCAGGGACCCTCGGACAGTCCACCCTAGCGGGACCCAGTCGAAGGTACTGGGCCCCAGGCCTCCTCGATAGTACCTCACCCCAGGCTAAAGGTGCCTGGGATGGACGCCAACATGACTCCGGACCAGGCCATGGGCACCTGGACCAGACTCCTGGATCTCCAGCACCCAGGCCTGAGGGGCCTGGGTGCGGACCGCAACCCTCCTCCTCCGAGGACCTCCTTCTCCGCCAGACAACGACGACGACCTCGTGGTAAGGGCGTCTCCCCCTTTTATCTCCTCCCATCAACGGCCCGGCGGGTTCCCCGCCCCAGCCATACCATCTCCGGGAAGGGACAAAACAGGGAGGACTGCAGGAGATGATTCTACCTGAAGCCCGTGGGTACCCCGCCACCCACAGGCAAAGGAGAATATTACATCCTCCAGTCCTCCACGAAACAAAAAGGGGTCTGAATCCTAACACAATTATACACCTGGGTCACACTATTCCCCAGGTGTATCCCATCAATTTGAGGACCCCGCTACACACTCCCCCCTGTGATTGGACGCTGGTCCCCAGCGTCAGGTGCACACCCATGCCTCCCATAAAGTGGTGACATGGAGTGAAACCCCTGAGGCAGTTCCTCTAAATTTTTCCCAAGTGCCAAGACCTGCTCAGGGAATGGGGAACATATAAAACAACTTATGTCATAAAACACTTTAAACATCTGCATAGTCACAGCCCCTCTCCCACACTGTCTAAGAGCCACCCACTCTCAATGATCTTGACTGACGATTCTCCTGCAGGGGAAAGAAAAAAAAACAACATCCTAACATAATTTCGTGTCATTTGGGATGAGTGGGCCCGTCAGCCGAGAGACCCACTCACTCCAACAAGCAAGGTGATGTGTGTGTGAAACATTTTCAAACATTTGTTGCGCAACACTGCCACCTGGTGACAACGCCGCAGTCATGACACTCAACGAGTCTTCGTTCTTCCAGCTTTTCCCTACTCTGCCACTATTCCCAAATGTCCTTGCCTTTGGCACATGAAGAAAAGGGGAAACACGAAAACACAACAGTCCCCAAGTCTCCTACGAGAAAAAAAAAAAAAGAAAAGCCCAAACAAAAACAAAAGCAGGGCACAGTCCTGGGCGTCTGGGAATGGCTCCTCCAGAAAGTTCAAGTGCACAAAGGAAATAAACAGGAGTTCTTTTCTCCTATAAGTAAAACTTTGGATCCGGCAGATACAGGGGTTTCAGGTGTTTGTCAAATGCCTCTATCGAATACTCGACATCTTCTCCTTCTCTTCTGCAAATGACACTCTTGTCAGCATGGATATGGCGCCCCAATTTCCATTCAGCTTTGCAGTCCTCAAACCTCTTAGACACTGCCGGCACACATTCCAGGTACCTGCGAGCATGGGGCACCTTCAACTTGTCCCACACAAACTCGTCATACCATCTTGTTCTCCAGACTTCCACCTCATACAGCAAGTCCCGGGGCAGATACGGGTACTCCCACCCATATTCCCGAGCTACTTTATGACAGAACAGTCTCTGCAAGCGGGCCAAAGGTGGCATAGTGGCTTTCTCTCCAGTTCCAGGCAGCACAATAGCTTCCGGATGCCGAGGTGCCTTTACCAGCTCCCTGGAAATGACTTTCGGCGCTCTCAGAGAAGCGCGGGGTGTCCCCACAACCAAAGTAGGTGAGGTAACAGTAGATGAGGACACAGGTGGAGGCGTAGGTTCCCTCGTAAGCTGCGGGTCTTCCACCCGAGGCGTGCTGTCTCCTGTGTACATAGGTGAATCCCGTACCGCACGGGAAGCAAGAAGTGGCACTCTATCCCAGCCCTTGCGGCTGAACAGTTCGTCTATCTCGCCATCATCTCCGCAATCAGACAGCGACTCTAGGTCGGAGGTGTCATACATCTCCGCAGGCAGATATCTTCCGGTGGACACAGAATCAACCTCCCTGGGGGGCTCCACCTCCAATGGGCCCCCGACACCTCCAACCACCACCACAGTCCCAGCCCCTGGCTCACCTGACCCTTGTAGAGGACTGGGAAGTCCGGGACTTCCTTCTCGACCGGCGCCATCCAGGCCAGGCAAGCAGCGGGGTGAAGCTCGACCACAACCATAGGATGCCTGTACTAGGCCAACTTTCCTCTTCGGGGGTGGGAGCAGAGAACTTGTGGCGACCGAGGCAGCATCCTCGGATTTTTCTCTGTTGGGCAGTCCATCGCCCTGGTCAGCGCGCACGGGAACCTCGACAGAGGCCTTGATCTCCCCTTCCGGAGTAGCAGTACCCGTGAGGTGGTTGAGGCGAAGGGCCCGGGGTCTTGTTGTGGACGACTCAACCTCAAAAAGGAATTCTCTGCACTCCTCACATCGCCCGAATGGCTTCAGGGTGACCACCAGTCCCGAGCAGCCGGGACAGATCACACCGAGGGCCTCCGTGTCTCTGCAAGTGTACAGAGCCAACCGCCCTCGGGGCCTAAGTCTTATCCCCGTGTCTGTGATGGGGGCAGCAAAGGAAGTCATTTTCGTGGGGTGAGGAACCATAATCCACGGGGCACTTGAGGTCATCCCGACTATCTGCTGCTCCATCATGCACTGACCCCGCGCCGGAGTCTCCACGTGTATCCCCACACCTGGCCAGACTCCTCCCATGAGCTGTACATTTTCGCGGGCTTCCTCTTGACTCCGCCCATGAACGATGTCGCCATGGGGTGCCTCGTGGCGCAGTGCGTTAACAGTCCCCACGTGCAGTACGTCACACGGCTGGACCTCTCCCTTTTTCCGCTCCTCCGCATGGGCCTTTCCCGTGTTAGGGTCATTTCCACAACTCCGAGCAGGGACGCACTTTGGCCAGTAATATGGCCGATCTGCTCGGAACTCCTCTGGGCAGCAAAGTTCAAATGTAGACATTCTCAAGTCCATCTTTAGAACACACTCTATCCCGGACTCACGAGCCCCCACGTGTAGCGGCCTCACCCTCGCTCCATCTTTATCGGTTACACTCCAGCTCATGTCTAGGGGTTCCTGGGTTGTGAGAGTGAGATGCGCCACGGCCCATGTCCTCCCCATTGTAGTAGGGAGGTGAAGGCCACTTCCTGATGTTTCCTCGGGCCGGTGTGTTCTGTGAATGCACTGAGTCTGTAATTGCAAGCTCACCAGCCTCCCCTTTGCTTCCAGTAACTGGAGTTCGCACACCGAAGAAGGGTCCAACACTTGTTTATTTGACACTCCAATACGCAAAGCACAATAAACAGTTCTTTTGCAGCAAACTGGTTGGGACCTATAACCTTGCCAACGGTGGGGCGAGCAGGTCGAGGCACTTCCTAAAGTTTAAGTTCTATGCCACTGTACTATGACCAGCGGCGCCTAAGCCAATCCGGCTGTTACAGAACAGGAAGATGGGGTCTCTTCCAGCAACCCCTATGAACAGCAGTGGAGCCCTCTTCGATACGCTGTGGCCCCTATCAGGGGATGTGTCCTCCCAAGAGAGTTCCCAGAGGCCCACTGTCAGCGGGTTGGTGCTGCTCCGGGTCTTCAGTGGGTAACCTCCCCGGCCTCCTCACCTCAGGTACGAGTCCCTCCGCTCAGGGACCCTCGGACAGTCCACCCTAGCGGGACCCAGTCGAAGGTACTGGGCCCCAGGCCTCCTCGATAGTACCTCACCCCAGGCTAAAGGTGCCTGGGATGGACGCCAACATGACTCCGGACCAGGCCATGGGCACCTGGACCAGACTCCTGGATCTCCAGCACCCAGGCCTGAGGGGCCTGGGTGCGGACCGCAACCCTCCTCCTCCGAGGACCTCCTTCTCCGCCAGACAACGACGACGACCTCGTGGTAAGGGCGTCTCCCCCTTTTATCTCCTCCCATCAACGGCCCGGCGGGTTCCCCGCCCCAGCCATACCATCTCCGGGAAGGGACAAAACAGGGAGCACTGCAGGAGATGATTCTACCTGAAGCCCGTGGGTACCCCGCCACCCACAGGCAAAGGAGAATATTACATCCTCCAGTCCTCCACGAAACAAAAAGGGGTCTGAATCCTAACACAATTATACACCTGGGTCACACTATTCCCCAGGTGTATCCCATCAATTTGAGGACCCCGCTACAGTTATAAAAAATTGTATTTGTTTTTGTATTTTGTATACTGTCACCAGTCAGTGTCCCTGATCACTGTCATGCCAGTTATATGATTATGCTGTATTGCACTGGTTACAGTATGTAAAAAATAAATTGTGAAAAAAAATATATTTCTTAATTTTCCAAAAAATTACAACTCTTACTAAATCTCTCGGGATGTCTACTTTCCAAAAAGGGGTCATTTGGGGATATTTATACTGTCCTGGCATTTTTGGGTCTCAAGAAATTAGATTAATCAATTTTCATATACTGTATCTATACACCATAGTTGTGGACTCAGTAACTTTCCTACAGACTAAATAATATACACTGATTTGGGTTATTTTCACCAAAGAAATGTAGAAGAATACAATTTGTCCTAAATTTATGAAGAAAGATTATGTGTTATAATTTTTATGGTAAATATTATATTATAAATATTTATTTTATAACAGAAACAAAGAAAACTTGTTTTTTTTTCAAAATGTTTGCTCTTTTTTTGTTTAGCAAAATAAAATAAAAACTGTGGTGATTAAGTACCACCAAAAGAAATCTCTGTTTGGGTGAAAAATATGATAAAAATGTCATATGAGTACAGTGTTGCGTGACCAAGCAATTGTTTTAAAACTGCGACAGCACTGAAAGCTGAAAACTGGCCTGGACAGGAAGGGGGTGAAGGTGCCTGGTATTGAAGTGGTTAAGTACTGTGACTGCTCGCATAGGTTTACAGATTTACAGGCTGACCCCTCTTTCTACCGTATTATTTTTGAGACTGCTTCTATAGGACCTAAAACTGCTGGAACAAGGATTTTTCAGGGAAGCTGTCCTCCAAAATGTGGTGTCTTGAGTATTGTATGACACTAAACCCTCCTCCCTTCATTTGTTTAAAATCTGCAATAATCTTCTAAAGACATTCCTAGACTGAGCTTGAGTTTGTCAGTGTACTTCTGGGACTGGAAAAAGGGCTGACAGCCTCTGAACAGGTAAAGGGGACCCAGGTTATTTCCAGGGACCCCATTGGGGGTTAGTACCAATGCTGTATACTGACCTAGGCCAACAAGGCCCAGGCCTAGGGCAGCACTTTGCAGGGGGGCAGCACGGAAAGAGTCTCCGCCGGCTTGCGCTACACTGTTATTGTAGGGCCAGTCTTATGGGGCGGACTGGGCTCAGAGGCAAATTAGTCTAGCGCCCCCATAAAATGGCCGCACTGCTTCCGGTATGCGGACGGCCGGCATTCCGCAACTGTGGGGGGGGGCGGCCTGCTTCTAATTTTGACTGTCCTATCATCCTGGACCACAAACCTTCCTCACTGTGCCATATGTTTTCTGCTGCACCATTGGCATGGTTATATCTTCTTAGTCCTCTCCATAAAATTATCAGAAATTTTTTGCCTATAGTTCTACTTTAAGCACACAATTTTTTTCATTTTGGATAGAGTAAGGGAGGGTTATAGCCCCTGTCAGTTTATTTTTTACCATCCCCGTCCCATTGCAGAAATTTCCTTTCACTTCCTGGCCCATAGCTAAACAGGAAGTGAGAGAAAATCTATGCAAATTAAGGTAATTCACCCCCCCCCCAGGCCCTCAGAACTAGTGTCCCCACTCGAAAATTTCATGGTGGGTCGTAAACAGCAAGGGGTGTGGCCTTGACAGAAAGGGGTGGGGCATATTTAAATTAGGGGGTGCACGAGTTTAGTCAGGCCTAGGGCAGCACAAAACCTAAATACACTACTGGTTAGTACTACAAGTGGGAGTTCAAAAATAGGTGATTTCCTAGCCTGGTTCATGCTGCCATTGCTCTTCGCAACCAACAGAAGATTGGGGATGGATTTTGTTTGTGCTTTATGGACTGTTTTTGCTGGGGAGGACAATTGCCAGTACATGTGCATTTTTGGCTGACAAGCAAGGGATTGTTTGGCACAGCAGGAGGAGCCCATAACATTATGACCACTGGCAAGTAAAGTGAATAACATGAATTATCTCATTACAATGGCATTTGAAAGTGGGTGAGATATATTAGGCAGCGAGTGAACATGTTGTCCCTGTGTTAAATACGGAAAAAATTGGTAAGTGTAATTATTTACACAATTTTGACAATGGTTAAATTGTAATGGCTAGAGGACTCCAAAACTGCAGCTCTTGTGGGATGTTCCTGGTCTGCGGTGGTCAGGACCTACCCAAAGTTATCCAAGGAAGGAAAGTTGGCGAACCAGCGACATGGATGGCCAAGGCTCATTAATGCACATGGGGAGCGAAGGCTAGACCATGTAGTCCGACCCAATAGAGGAGCTACTGTAGCTCAAATTGCTGAAAAAAGCTAATGCTGGTTACAATAGAAAGATGTCAGAACACACAGTGCATCACAGTTTGTTGTGTATGGGGGCTGTGCAGCTGAAAACCGGTCTGGGTGCCCATGCTGACCCGTGTCCACAACTAAAAGCACTTACAATGGGCATGTGAGCATCAGAACTGGACCACAGAACAACGGAAGAAGGTGGTCTGAGTCAGGTTTTTTTCTTTAACATCATGTGGATAGCCGGGTGCATGTGCATTGCTTACCTAAAAAAGAGATGGCGCCAGGATGCACTATGGGAAGAAGGCAAGCGGGTGGAGGCAGTATGATGCTTTGTCTTGAGGTGTCCATCAGTGTTAATTTCTTAGACTAAAACATTTTAGTCGACTAACTTAATACCATTTTAGTAGACTAAAATACAACTAAAACTAAAACAATTGAGATTATTAAAATACGACTAAAACCAAAATGGCATTTTAGTCAAAAGACTAAAATGGGACTAAAACTAAAATGCCATTTTAGTCAAAAGATTAAGACTAATGCCGCGTACACACGACCGCTTTTCTCGACGAGAAAAACTGCATTTTTTTTTTCGCCGAGAAAAACGATCGTCTGTGGGCTTTATGTCGTTTTTCTCGATGAGAAAAACGGCAGAAAAAACGACGAGAAAAATTAGAACATGTTCTAAATTTTCTCATCGTTTTTTCCATCATTTTTTTCCGCGGCAGTTTTCCCATAGGGAGACATTGCCGCGGAGCCCACAGACGGTCGTTTTTCTCGACAAAGAAAAAATGACGGGAAAAACGGTCGTGTGTGGGGGAAAATGCCGTTCCCTCGTTTTTCATTTTATTTCATGTCGTGATTCACGGCGGTGTTTTCACCGCCGTGAATCACGATCGTGTGTACGCGGCATTAAACTATATTGAAATTTGACGTCAAAATTAACACTGGTCTGTAGTGCATGTTTATACCTCAATACCAAAAATAACATATTTGATTTTTCACTCCATCAGTATACAGGTGATACTCGAAAAATTTGAATATTGTGCAAAAGTTCATTTATTTCACTAATGCAACTTAAAAGGTGAAACTAATATATGAGATAGACTCATTACATGCAAAGCAAGATAGTTCAAGCTGTGATTTGTCATAATTGTGATCAGGCCCGGACTGGGACAAAAAATAGGCCCGGGCATTTTAGACTGAGCAGCCCGAGGGGGCCCGGCGGCGGCGCTTTGCGGCAGCGGTTAATGATGGGATGTGGGGTTCCAGCACCTTGTACCTCTGGACCCCTTTACATTACACAGCACCCTGCACCTCTGGACCCCTTTACATTACACAGCACCTTGCACCTCTGGACCCCTTTACATTGCACAGCACCCTGGACCCCTTTACATTACATAGCACCGCACCTCTGGACCCTTTTACATTACACAGCACCCTGCACCTCTGGGCCCCTTTACATTACACAGCACCCTGCACCTCTGGGCCCCTTTACATTACACAGCACCCTGCACCTCTGGACCCCTTTACATTACACAGCACCCTGCACCTCTGGACCCCTTTACATTACACAGCACCCTGCACCTCTGGACCCCTTTACATTACACAGCACCTTGCACCTCTGGACCCTTTTACATTACACAGCACCCTGCACCTCTGGCCCCCTTTACATTACATAGCACCGCACCTCTGGACCCCTTTACATTACACAGCCCCCCACAGTTTGTTACACAGACACCCCCCTAAGAGTTCTGGACCCCCTGCATGTTACACAGACCTCCCTACAGTACAGACCCCCTCCCTACAGTACAGACCCCCTCCCTACAGTACAGACCCCCCTACATTACAGACCCCCTCCATTACAGCCCCCCTCTACAGTACAGACCCCACTACAATACAGACCCCACTACAATACAGACCCCCCTACATTACAGACCCCCCTCTACAATACAGAACCCCCCTACAATACAGAACCCCCCTACAATACAGAGCCCCCTACATTTCAGACCCCCCTAAAATACAGAACCCCCTACATTTCAGTCCCCCCCTACAATACCGAACCCGCCTACATTACAGACCCCCCTACAAATCAGAACCCCCCTACAATACAGAACCCCCTACATTACAGACCCCTCTACAATACAGACCCCCCCCTACATTACAGACCCCTGTTATTTTGGCCTGATAACATGCACACAAGTCAACACAAAGGGGTTTGAATGGCTATTAAAGGTAACCATCCTCACCTGTGATCTGTTTGCTTGTAATTAGTATGTGTGTGTATAAAAGGTCAATGAGTTTCTGGACTCCTGACAGACCCTTGCATCTTTCATCCAGTGCTGCACTGACAATTCTGGATTCTGAGTCATGGGGAAAGCAAAAGAATGTCAAAGGATCTGCGGGAGAAGGTAGTTGAACTGTATAAAACAGGAAAGCGATATAAAAAGATATCCAAGGAATTGAGAATGCCAATCTAATCACAAAGCTGAAAATGAGGGGTTCTGTTGAAACCAAATCCTGGTCAGGTAAACCAACTAAAATTTCAGACACAACTGCCAGGAAAATTGTTCGGGATGCAAAGAAAAACCCACAAACAACTTCAGATGAAATACAGGACTCTCTGAAAACATGTGGTGTGGCTGTTTCAAGATGCGCAATAAGGAGGCACTTGAAGAAAGATGGGCTGCATGGTCGAGTCGCCAGAAGAAAGCCATTACTACGGAAATGCTACAAAGTATCCCGCTTACAATACACCAAGCCTCAAACCTTCTGGCACAAAGTCATTTGGAGTGATGAGACCAAAATTTAGCTTTTTGGACAAAAAACATAAACGCTACATTTGGAGAGGGATCAACAGGCCTATGATGAAAGGTACACCATTCCTACTGTGAAACACGGAGGTGGATCGCTGATGTTTTGGGGATGTTTGAGCTACAAAGGCACAGGAAATTTGGTCAAAATTGTTGGCAAGATGACTGCAGAATGTTATCAAAAAATACTGGCGGAACATTTGCATTCATCAGCCAGAAAGCTGCACATGGGACGTACTTGGACATTCCAACATGACAATGATCCAAAACACTAGGCCAAGTCGACCTGTCATTGGCTACAGCAGAATAAAGTGAAGGTTCTGGAGTGGCCATCTCAGTCTCCTGATCTCAATATCATTGAGCCACTCTGGGGAGATCTTAAACGTGCAGTTCATGCAAGACAGCCCAAGAATTTACAGGAACTGGAGGCTTTTTGCCCAGAGGAATGGGCAGCTTTACCATCTGAGAAGATAAAGAGCCTCTTCCACAAAAGACTTCAAGCTGTCATTGATGTTAAATCGGGCAATACACGGTATTAAGAACTGGGGTATGTAAACTTATGATCAGGGTCATTTGGGTAGTTTCTGTTGCCATTATGATTTAAAAAGAGTAAACACAGTTGATTGATAATAAATGGCTTCAGCCAAACACTAACCATGAGTGAAAGAAAAGTTTTTGTGTTATCATTCATATTCTCAGAAAAATTGCCAAGAAATCGTAAATTCTGCCAGGGTATGTAAACTTATGAGCACAACTGTATATATACCGTATTTTCCGGCGTATAAGACGACCCCCCTAATTTTCCAATGAAAACATTGTTTTGGGCTATACTCGCTGTATAAGACTACCCCGTACCTCACACAGGGATGCAGTCTCGTAGCTCCGATCCAAGCCCAATGTCTGAAGGCAGCTCTGGAAGACTAATGCCGCGTACACACGATCATTATTCACGGTGGTTAAAAAACTGCGGTGAATAATGTCATTAAAAACAAGGGAACAGCTTGTTCCCCACACACGGTCGTTTTTCACGTCGTTTTTTCTCTTGTCGAAAAAAACGACCGTCTGTGGGCTCCGCGGCAGTGTTTCCCTATGGGAAACACTGCCGCGGAAAACATGTCGAAAAAACATGTTCTAATTTTTCTCGTCGTTTTTAATGACGTTTTTCTCATAGAAAAATGACAGAAAGCCCACAGACTATCGTTTTTCTCGTCGAATGGGAAAAATTTCGTTTTTCTCGACGAGAAAAACGGCCGTGTGTACGCGGCATTAGATGCAGGTCCATCCTTTCTTCATGCTAGAGGTAAGCAGGCACCACAGCAAATCCCCTTTGCTTCTCTCCTGATGGCTCTTGTCATGGCAGGCTGAGAGCTCAGACCCCATCAATAGGTCTGCACTCTCCTCTCTCCTGGCTCAGTTTGCCCATAAAACAGTGACACTTCCTCCTCTAGGTGCAGCCACTTTTGGTATTAAAAAGTCCACAGTCTATTAGCCTCCATTGGCAAGTACAGTGCAGAAAAGGGTTGCATGGGACTGTAGGTCGCACATTCTATCAATAATAATAAATACACACTACAACCAGATGGTTTTTAAAATGGCCGCGGCACCTTTATTGGTATTAAATAATAAATTAAATTCCTTTATTAAAATAATTAATTTAGAGTATAATAAATAAATAATATTAAAACATTCAAATAAATTCTAAATCCGCTCAGTCATAGGACTCGAGCTGTAAATAATCAATCAATAAACCAAAGCCCCAACCAGCCGGATTTGTTGTAAACAAAACGGCTACCCCAGCACCGCGGCCTGTTCGATGCAATTCTGAAGACCTAGGTTAAAAATGTCCAAACCGACATCTGACAGGTGAACACCATCCTGTCTATATAATCCGGGGAAACCCCCTTCCAGATCAACGTGACGGAAAGAGATCCCCCTGATTACTGGCAAAATTTTTTCCATCAGATGGTTAATTTTCCGCTTAATTTTTTCAAGCGGCTTGCCGCCCTCAGCGTATAGCTAAGGCAAACGCGAGACCATTTCGGAAAATATAATAACCGTATTTGGAAAAGATCATTTCAAACGGTGTAAATCATGTTTCATCAAGAACATCAAATCTAAAGTTTTAAGTCTACCAATATCGTTACCTCCAAGGTGTAAAATTGTAATAGATGGACAAGGCCAAGAATTAAATAAATCAGAAAGATGTAAGAAAAGATTAGTCCATTGCAGCCCTCGAATGCCTTTCCAAAGAATAACAAACTTATCTGGAGGTAATGATAAATTCGAACCATAGCAACGTTGAGAAGCTCTTTTTTTTGTCCAGTAAATATATGAATGGACAACTATCCAAATGTACGATTTGTCACCTATAAATTAAAGAGACAAGTTAGGTCGAATGTAAACGTTGAATCTACTAGAATCCCATCTGCCTAAACTCCTAATCACTGAATCATTAAGGCCCAATCTAGCCGCCTCAGTGGCGGCTCCAATCCTGAAAGAATGGGAAGAGAATTTAAAATTGGAGAGGCCTAAATTATGAAAACATTTTTTTAATACAGAAGAAAACTGAAATTTTGTCATAGGCGATAAATCCTTATGGACAAAAAATTGATGACCGGAAACCAGTCTAATGGAAAAATATTTTTTAAGGATTATCACAGGACGGAGTCGCCATAAGCAAATAGATTAAGCCAACAGCCTTTACCTAATCGATCTGTTTTTGATCTTTTAATAAAAATGAGAACCTTGTCATCAAACAAAGAAACATCCGATGAAATGAGACCCCCTCGACTGTGTTTGTTATTTGGTAGCATTTCTGAAATACGAAATGCAGCAAAAAACATTAAAACGAACGCTGCGTGAAACAATAAAGCCTCATAATCAGAAATGCAAACGACCGAAGTGGACAAACACAGTCGAGATAATAAATCCAATGTAATTGGTCTACGAAGATCTGGAGCAAAACTAACCTTCCTTAAACCTATTAATGCTTGCCTAACTGAGAAGAAGCTGTTGCAAGCTGGAAAATTATGTAGTTTAAAGAAAAATGAAACTCCTGCCAAAATCTTGTTTATATGACTAAAAGAGAACTCCGACTGTATTAATGAGCAAAGAAAAGCCAATATTGAATCCTCAGAGGGAGGCGAACCAGGAGAGCCCAGCTCAGAATTAAAATTCAACCATTTGTTCCATGCAACTGAGTAATCAGCCCATGTTTTTGGAGTGATCTAATTTTTAATAGCCGAAAAAACTGGATTTAGATTAGATCTCAAATATGACTTGGGCAACGAAGTCCCACCCGGTCTGCCTGAGGCAACAGCTGTCTGAAACGTGCCATCTGAAATCGAGATAAGGCATCAGCAATGACATTGAGCTTACCTGGTAAATATTTTGCCTTAATCCAAATGTTTAATCTTAAACATAGTAAGACTAAATATCTCAATAACTTTATTACCAATAAAGATTTTGAGGAAAGACAGTTTAACGCAAATACAACTCCTCTATTATCTGTATTAATGATGATATGCTTGTTAGCCAACTGATCACCCCATAACTCCAAAGCCACCACGACCGGGAAGAGTTCCAACAAGACTATATTTTTTGTAATCCTGCTGGAAATCCAATATGGGGGCCATGAGCCTGAACACCAGTGTGAACGAAAAATGTCAGAAAAGCCAAGAGAACCTGCGGCATCTGTGAATAATTCCAGATCTGCTGCGAATACAAAATCCTCCTGGAAAAAAGATCTGCCGTTATAATCTTGTAAAAATTGAGACCATATGATCAAATCATCTTTCAGATCGCTAGTAAGCCTAATATGGGAAAAAGGAGATTTAAAACCGGACATAGCCAAAGATAACCTTCTTGAAAATATCCTACCCATGGGCATGATCCGAGTGGCAAAAGCCAACAGACCTAAAAAGGATTGAAGTTCTTTCAACAAAATTTTCTTTCTGCGCAGGAAGAAAGAAATTTGAGATTGGAGTCTGTAAATTTTTAATGCAGGAAGTTCAAATTGAAATAATACTGTATCAATTTTTATGCCCAAAAATTCAATAATTGTGGAAGGCCAAATAGTCTTTTCTGTGGCTAAGGGAATACCAAAATATTCCGAAATATGAAAAAATAGCTTAAGAATTAATGAACAGACCACAGAATCAGGAGGACCAATGAAAAGAAAATCATCTAGGTAGTGAATTATTCCCGTATGACCAGATTCAAAAAATAAAACCCATTGAAGAAAAGAGGCAAAAATTTCAAAGTAATAGCACGACAATGAACAGCCCATTGGCAGGCATTTATCATAGAAAAAATAATCGTCAAAATAAAAACCCAGGGAATTATAAGATTCAGGAGCAATGGGTAGTAATCTAAAGGCTGACTGTATATCTGCTTTTGCAAGAAGTGCACCATGACCAAAAGTTTTGATGACTTGCATGGCGTCATCAAAGGTGGTATATTTTACTGAAGCAGATAAAGGGTCAATTTCATAATTTAAGGAGTGACCAAAAGGGAATGAAAGATGATGAATTAGCCGGTAGCTATTAGGCTCTTTTTTAGGTACTAGACCCAACGGAGACACTCTAAAATTAACGAATGGGGGAGAAATAAAAGGACCAGCAATTCTACTAGCTAAAATCTCTTTTATTAATTTTTCCCTCACTACATCAGTGTGAATTGATACTGACTTAAAAATTTTTGTTAACTGGCAACCAGAACCTGTAAAAATAGGTAATTTAAAGCTTAGATAAAATCCATCAAGTAGTAGTTGGGCTTTCTCCTTGTCGGGGTACAGCATTAGCTAGGGGCGCATTGCGTGAAGCCTCACTGGCGTGCAGGCTTCTTGAATGATCCCTGCTTCCCTGGCTGCTCGAGGCTCTTTTAAAACATTTTGAGACCGGGTGGCTGCCAAAACAAAAAGAACATTCATGACGATAGCCACATGAATTCAACCATTTGCATTGAGACTCATTAAATGCAAAACAAATACCTTTCTTATATACAGAAGCTGACGGATTTGTATTCAAAGTTGACTGGGGCTGTTGTCTTGAAAAAACAGGTTTTTGAGGAATAATAAGGTTCAACCATAACCCTATGTCCTTATTACCCAATTTAAGCGCTGGATAAATTGCGATTTTTTGACGGAAGGATTCGTTGTAAGTGAACCAACCCATACCGCCAAAACTCTTATATGCTTCCAGAATGTGTTCTAAATGCTGAAAAAGCCCAGTGCATCTTTCCGGGTGCTTTTCACCCATTATTGTGGAAAAAATGCAAAAAGCCTGCAACCAATTAAAAAAGGATATAGACACGGGACGGCGCCTATCTTCAGTACCGTCCTCAGACCTCTTTTCTGATTTTGCGAGAAAATCCTTTGAAATTGGCAGCAAGGATAGTAAATCTAAGAATTCACCTTTCCAAATTCTTTCTTTGATAGATGTAGGCAAATGGAATCCTAAAGGAGACATCTCACAAGGAAGCACCTCCTTGAAACATGTCTCAGAAACAGAAGCAGACATACTCATAGGAACATTAGAACAATGTACAGGATTAACACTAGCTACTGGGTTACCTGACCATACATTCGCTGGAGAAGAAGATGTAGGTGCAGACTGGTTAATAGATAAATTTTCATTAAATTTAGTCAGAGAAATAAGTAACTGGTTTATCAATTCATTCTGCACCGACTCACCAGCATGATTCGGCCCTGGATAACTGCATACAACTGGTATGTGGGTTCCTTGGAAGACCTGGTTAATTTCTGGACCTGTATGGGAGGAAAGACACACAGGGGCCCTCACTGTATCCAGCCTGGATGGCCTGGATGCAAGTGATGCCACATCTCTGACCTGAGGTGACTGCCTGGGCTGTAACCCAGCAGAAGCGTGAGGCATTACATCTCCATGCAAAGCCATGCTGACATGAGGAGAAGCAGGAGTAGCATCTGCTAGGATTGGAAATTACATTTCCTCCAGGTGAGGGGGGGGGGGGCCCGCAATGATGGAGAGTTGCGGGTCCTGCCTCTACCCCCCTTTCCTCGGATAGGGGATGGAGATAATACCTGTCTATTTCTTTTCCCATTCCGACTGGCGCTCCAAAGTTCTGGAACTGTGACCTCCCTCTCTGCTGCTGACTGGGCCTGTTCACCACCCCCAATTGCTGTCTCAGATTACCCCTCTCTCAGGAGGTATGCTTCTCTGCAAGCAACGAGATGGTGACCGCTGTGTATATGCAGCGTCAGCTGTGAAGGACCCGACTCCCATGCTCTGCATAGGCTGCTGCTCTGGCGGCGCTGACACAGGAGAAGTGTCCTCTCCAGTCAGCGCTAAACGCCGCTGAAGCCATTCATTCCCCCCTTCAGCCTCAGCCCTCTCAAGCACTCTCCTCACTAAAGACTTCATGTCCCACGACGAGCTGAGGAGATGCAGAGAAGCTCAAACTTACGCCGCCTCAGGGGGAACTGTGAGCGGGTCAGTCAGGCAGGGTTATTTATAACCTCCTCTCACCTGCAGAGAACGTTTTCCCGCACATTTCCCTGTGATAAGCCCACTCAAACATCTTATCTTTTTTTTTATTAATACATTTTAAAACAAACCTTCTTTTTTTAAAAAAACTTTAAGGCGGCCACAATCCCATGTTGCAGGCACTCTATTGTGCCTGCTTTCATTCATTGCAGTATGCACTGAGCCAATCCCGGCTGGCGATGCACTCTGTTGCTGAATACAGAGCTTGTTAAGCCTGCTCGGATTGGCAGAGGCTTGTGACATCATCAGCCCTCGCCGCTCCAATCCGAGCAGGCTTAACAAGCTCTGTATTCAGCAACAGAGTGCATCGCCTGCCGGGATTGGCTGAGCGGCGCATACTGTATTTAACAGTATACTGAGCACCCGGCAGGCTTCACATCCATCTGTCAGCCTCTGCACCCGGCGTATAAGACGAACCCCGCTCTTTAGGAGTGTAATTAAGGTGTTAAAGGTTGTCTTATACGCCGGAAAATACGGTATATACACACACACACACACACACACACACACACACACACACACACTCATGTGTGTTTGAGCTTCGAGGTGCACACCCTAATGCAATAGGCTTGCCAAACCTATGGTCAGGGCTGTTTTGGTGGCAAAAGGGGACCTACTCAATGGTATGACTGCTGATCAGTGTATTTAGTGTATATATATATATACAGTATAAATACAGTATAATATATATATACAGTATATTGTACAGTATACAGTATTATATGGATAGGTTCCAGTTGACGGCTCCGGCATCTAAAACAGCAACTTCCAAACCAGAAGTAATTATTTTTTTATTTTCACTAGTTGGCAGAAATAAGTGTGTGTGGATTCTGTTTGTTGTGCGTACATATTCCCTCCAGGGACTTAGCTCAGAAATAGAATTATATGGATCGATATTGTGAAAGATAATAAATAAGTCACTAACTCCTCCATAGAAATGTATGCTGTGAAAACTAACATGATACTAAAAGATTCCAGGCTCATGTTTTATCACCAAGATGTCCCTCGTCCAGACACAAATATCGGCGTGTTCCTCTCGTTAATGGAAACTGCACCGCACATTCTGTGAGATATAGGTCACTCTCTTCTTGATTATAATATAAATGGAGTTTTAATTAAAAATCTGACCTACTCCTTCTGGCAGAATGTCATTGGATCCACCTTAAAGCCTTGTAAATTCCTAACAGTCTGTTAATTGTGAGTGAGATCAGTTAGGTGCGGTTAGTTTGATAAGGCAAAAGATATCCATACTCTGCATATTTATTTTAAAGGCCTCATGCACACTGGACATTTTTAACGTGGCTATAAGGGGCAACTGGCCTTTCTTTTTTTTTTTGCCTCTAAACGCCCCTAAATATTAGCCTATGTGCCCATGCACACATAGGTGTTTGGAGGAGTTTAGAGGCAGAAAAAAAAAAACCCCACAGCCAGCATGTCCAGGAGCAGCGACGTTTTGGCAGAAAAATTCCTTGACGCCTGTAAACACGTCCAAACGCATCAAAACACGCATTCATTTTAGAAGCGTCTAGCACTTGAGCATTAATTCCTTTCAATGGCCAGAATAAATTATTATTCTGACCAATAAAATGGATTATCGCCTGAGCACTTGATGCGCCTATATTCATTATACGTGTTTACAAGCGGAAATCATTTTTTAACGCCAGGAGGAAAGGCTTCTAGGAGAGATTGCAAAACGTCCAGTGTGCATGAGGCTAATTGTTTTATCATTATTATTATACAGGTTTTATATAGCGCCAACAGTTTGCGCAGCGCTTTACAACATGGGAAAGCAAAAGCATAGTCATGGGGGAAGGCAGGGGTCATTGCAGGCAGAGTTCAGGAAAAGTCAGGAGCAGATCGGGTCGGCTACGGGCAGTGGCGTAGAGTGGGTTGTCAGCGCCCGGGGCAGGGCAAGAGATTTGCGCCCCCTAACCCGCAGATTTTTAGCACTCTGATTCCCTATAGCTAGTACAGTAGTACTGACCAACCTGATTCCTACACCGACCTACTTGACCACTATACTAACCTACCTGATTCCTATACTGACCTGCCTGATTCCTACACTGACCACTAAACTGACCTACCTGATTCCTATACTGACTGCTACACTGACCCCCCTGATTCCTATACTGACCACTACACTGACCCACCTGATTCCTACACTGTCTACACATTATTGCTCACTGATTGGTTGCTAGACGATACTGCACATAATTACCGCTTACCCATTGTTTGCTAGAGGTTACTGCACATCATTACTACAAACTGATTGGTTGCTAGAGGTCACTGCAAAATATTATTGCTCACAGATTGCTTGCTAGAGATTACAGCAGATCATTACTGTTTACTGATTGGTTGCTGAAGGTTACTGCACATCATTACCACTCACTGGTTGCTAGAGGTTACTGCACATTATTAATGCTCCCCAATTGGTTGCTAGACATTGCAGCACATCATTACGGCTCACTGATTGGTTGCTTAAGGTTACAGAACATCATCTCACTGCCTGCACACCACAGACTGCAGAAGTGACAGGACCCACCAATAGACAGAAAAGAAGAACTAGAACTAACTATTAGCAATGAGGGTTGAGGGGTGCGCTGTGTATTGAGTGCAAGGCTGAGGGATGCCCTTTGTATTGAATGCAGGGTTCAGAGGTGCGCTGTGTATGGAGTGCAGGGTTGAGAGGTGTGCTGTGTACTGAATGCAGGGTTTAGAGGTGCGCTGTGTACAAAGAGAAGGGTTGAGGGGGTGCGCTGTTTGCAGGGATGAGGGGCGTGCGCTGTGTGTGGTGTGCAGGGTTGAGGGGGGTGCGCTGTGTGGCATGCAGGGTTGAGGGGGTGTGCAGTGTGTGGCATGCAGGATTGAGGGGGGTGTGCTGTGTGTGGCGTGTAGGGTTGAGGGGGGTGCGCTGTGTGTGGCTTGCAGGGTTGAGGGGGGTGTGCTGTGTGCAGCGTGCAGGGTTGAGGGGGGTGCGCTGTGTACATCTCTCCCCCCCCCCCCAAATACAAAGCTCTCTTTCCCACAGATTCCAGTTCAGAGCTCAGCCCCAGCTCCCCTCCGGCTGCCATCATCCTGTACAGAGCTTTCCTCTGTAGAGGAGTACTCACAATGTCCGTGCAGCTGCCGGTGAGGAGGGGCTTCTGTCTGTCTGGATGATGCTTCATCCTCTTCCTCCTGGCCCCGGTTTCCTCCAGTCCTGTGGTGGTCGGTGCAGGGATAGTGTGCCGGTGTCCTGTCGAGAAACACCAGGGCCGCGTAGCAGCACACTGACAGGCACAGGCAGGACTCAGGAGAAGCGGCGGTGGTCGGAAGTCTAGGCTGTGGGGCGGGCTAAGTGGACGGAAAGCATGTCACACGAGCCGGGATCCTGCACCTCGTGTGTGGGGAGTGGCGTGTAATGGAGAGGATGCCTCGTGAGTCGCCTGCCCTCCTCCTTCCCCCCAGTCTCCGCAAGGTCACAATCCCTGGGATCATCATGGATGGTCTTCAGTGTTCATTTACTCACTGCTGTGTCTGTGTCACCGCTGGAGCCCAAGCTGGGACTGCACTGGAACTTCTTCCTCATAGCGAAGTGGAAGAGCTCACAGTCTCCTAGAGTGCACAGCGCAGAAGAGCTGCAGGTAGCCTGCCGCTGCGCCCCTCTAAATTTTGCGCCCGTGGCGCCCCCCCACTGGCTACGGGTGAGCAATACAGGAACAAAGATGCTTCAGGAACGTAATAGACCAAGCGGCACTGACACGTGCGTGAACCTGTGTGCGTGATCGCGCACCCTAACGCCCCCACCCGCTAAACGGCCACGTACAGGGTTTCACAGGAACCATGCCCCTACGCACATGCATGCGTTGTCACGATCAGGCGTCGGGCTTGAAGACCAATTGCAATAGCAGTGGCAGGACAGGCATACAGGCAGTCACTTCTGGTAGATGACACAGGCTCACCTGAGGTGCGGAGTCTAAGTACTAGCTGGTTTTCCCCAGAGCTCCGGGTGGTGGAGATGGATTTGGCTGCAAGCTAGTACCAGGTCGCAGTCCTCAAGTTTGCCCCACCAGGGTGTGAGCAAGCCGGGGTCCAATAGCGGATAAACAGACAAGGATGAAACAGCAACGTGGTCAAAGAACAGGCCGAGGGTCAAACACGGGTAGTTGCAGATTGGGATCAGGCAGTAGAGAAGTCCAGGAACAAGCCAAAAGGTCAATCACGAGCGGTTGTAGGTACAGATGGCAACAGGAAAACAAACAGCAAGGCACTGGCAGGGAAGGCACAATAACCTGGCAAAGAGGAAGTGCTGAGACAAGGCTTATATAGGAAGTTCATGGGAGGAGCAAGGAGTTCAAGGTTCATCGGTAATCAAGACTCAAGGCAGGGTTGTCCATTGGATCAGATAGGTTTGTCCAGCAGATCAGGCAAGGAGCTGTCCAGCATCCCAGATAGCTCAGTGGGAAGAGTAAATGCCAGACGCAGACAAAGTCCCAGGTTCAAGCCCAGGTCCTGACAGTACTCCCCTCCTCTCAGGACGTCCTCTGGACGTCTTAGGGCTGGGTTTGTGAGGAAACCTCTGGTGGAATTCTCTTGTCAATCTAGGGGAGTGAACCTTATCCATCTTTGGGCATCTTTTTCTTTAGAAGTTTCTGCTGGGGAGATTCTCCTCACTTGCAAGGCTTTTTCAAACATCTCCAGCTCCTGCTTACGGATAAGGGTGCCATTTGAGGCATACATACAGTCAGGTGGTAGAACTTCTTTGGCAGGACAGGAATTTGTGATGGAGCCAGACTTTACGGAAGTGGTGACGGTATCAAGAACAGGTGTTTTCTTAGGATGTAGCGAAGGCGTCTCTGGAGCAGGAGGTGGTTCTTTGGCAGGACAGGGTGATGTTACTGCATTTACCACTGTGGAACGTGGGATGACTACTGGAACTGGTCTGTTGTCGGGAGGTTGCATAGTTGCCTCTAGGCCAGATGGTAGGAGTTTCACAGGGGTATTGGTTGCGGGTTCAAGAGGGGCACTGGTATCGTTGACCGCCGTAGTCTGGGAACCTACTTGTGTCATTGAACATGGACAGGCCTTACGGCAACCTTGGCAGTTCACAGGCCGAACAGCAGCGATAGCAGAATGAATCCCAGTAGTACCCACTTGAAGAACCTTTGGCCGAGGTGGACGAGTTGGGCAGAGAGAGATTAAGTGCCCTCTTTCTCCACAATAGAAACAAAGGCCACAGCCTCTCCTCCGCTCTCTTTCAGCTTTAGACAGCGTGGTCTGGATGACCCCGATCTCCATAGGTTCCACATCTTCCAGGGTAGGTGTGTGTATATCCACAGGAACGTCAAGGCTTTGTGGTGTTAGGGCTTCATGGCTTGGCACGTACTGGGGTGGCTTGAAGTCATACCTGTACAGGGTATTCCTGTCCCTGGGTCCTCGAAGGCCAGATGAGCTAGGAGCAGACTTGGGAACCCTGGTTTTCTTGGAAACTGTACAGTGAGAGTCCAGGGCTAACATAAAAGCTTCCCAGCTGTCCAAGACTGGACTCCTTTCCTGTAATACCTGGTGAGACCATGTTTTGATTGGTCCAGTGAGCAGGTTGATAGTAGCGAGAACCTTTATATAATCTGTGGCATAGGTCCTAGGCTTAAGAGCAAACAACAGCTCGCAATCCATCTTAAAGGATGAAAGAGATGCACGGCTACCGTCAAACCTCCCGGGCATCACAACAAATGGCTCAGGACAGGCTGGTTCCGGGCCTGGGCGTACTGTACCTTTCAGTAACAGAACTTCTTGCTGCAGGTCTGAGATTTGCTGTCTGACAGGAGTCAGAGCATCTGCTATAACGGCCTTCATGTTTATGGCCAGGTTATTCTGTCACGATCAGGCGTCGGGCTTGAAGACCAATTGCAATAGCAGTGGCAGGACAGGCATACAGGCAGTCACTTCTGGTAGATGACACAGGCTCACCTGAGGTGCGGAGTCTAAGTACTAGCTGGTTTTCCCCAGAGCTCCGGGTGGTGGAGATGGATTTGGCTGCAAGCTAGTACCAGGTCGCAGTCCTCAAGTTTGCCCCACCAGGGTGTGAGCAAGCCGGGGTCCAATAGCGGATAAACAGACAAGGATGAAACAGCAACGTGGTCAAAGAACAGGCCGAGGGTCAAACAAGGGTAGTTGCAGATTGGGATCAGGCAGTAGAGAAGTCCAGGAACAAGCCAAAGGTCAATCATGAGCGGTTGTAGGTACAGATGGCAACAGGAAAACAAACAGCAAGGCACTGGCAGGGAAGGCACAATAACCTGGCAAAGAGGAAGTGCTGAGACAAGGCTTATATAGGAAGTTCATGGGAGGAGCAAGGAGTTCAAGGTTCATCGGTAATCAAGACTCAAGGCAGGGTTGTCCATTGGATCAGATAGGTTTGTCCAGCAGATCAGGCGAGGAGCTGTCCAGCATCCTAGATAGCTCAGTGGGAAGAGTAAATGCCAGACGCAGACGAGGTCCCAGGTTCAAGCCCAGGTCCTGACATGCGTCTTCCCTGATAGAAAGCTAGCTTCTGTCTATAATACTTGACATATACACAAGTCTATGAAGAATTTATTTTAAAATGTATTGTAACCTGGGGGGCAGGTAGCGGGTACAAAAGCTCCCTGGGATGAGCAGGCACAGATACCCAGTCCATTGGATCAGTGAAAACACAGTGTTGTTTATTGGTGCTATATACAAAGTCTAATGACAGGTGCTGTACAGTGGGCTGAAAACAAACAGAAGAAAAAATAGCTAAACAAAAGCCTAGCCGTGTCTCGGCTCTAACTATACGGTATTTACAAGCCCTCACTACCAGGCTGAACAAGCCTAACGCTTGTCAGCTTCCACATTCACAGAGTAACAAGTTTTACCAACCTTCTTGCTCTCACAGACCAATGCTGTCTGTGTTTCCCAGGCTGAGCAAAGGCTGTCTGCTCAGGTGAGCTTTTAATTAAGCTGGTGGAGAGAACCAACACCTGAAGTGGATCCTGGCTCAGAGATCCCTGAATGTATATGAGAGGAGCCTGGGAGATGTATAAACCCCGAACAGGACTTTCCCAAGCTCTCTCTGGGACGCTCTGCCACACATCCTCCCCCCTTGTTTCAACCCCAGGGTTGGAACACCTGTAGCCCAACAGGAGTGAACACGGGACAGGGCATCTACATTTCCCATCTCCACACCTGGCCTGTGTTTTACCGTAAAGGCGTAATCTTGTAGGACCAAAAACCACCGGTTCACCCGCCTATTAGTCTCCTTCTTTTGGGTCATCCATTTCAGGGGAGCATGGTCAGTTATCAACTCAAACTGGCGCCCCAACAAGTAGTACCTGAGCGCGTCCACGGCCCACTTTATGGCCAGACACTCCTTTTCAATGACTGCATACTTCTTTTCGTGGTCATTGAGCTTTCTGCTTAAGTACACCACAGGGTGTTCTTCCCCATTGTGTACCTGTGAAAGTACTGCCCCGATACCAACATCAGACGCATCTGTCTGGACCAAAACGTTTTTGGAGAAATCGGGGGAGTATAGGATTGGCTGTGCACAAAGAGCCTTCTTCAGGACTTGAAAAGACTCTTCTGCTACTGGAGACCATTTCACCATTACGGAGGCTCAGTGGCGTAGCGTGGGTTGTCAGCACCCGGGGCAAGGCAAGAAATTTGCGCCCCCCCCCTAACCTGCAGACTTTTAGCACTCCCTGAGTCCCTTCAAATACAAGAGTACTGACCTACCTGATTCCAACACTGACCTACCCGATTCCTATACTAACCTACTTGATTTCAACACTGACCAACCTGATTCCTTTACTGACCATTACACTACACTGACCACTATACTATACTGACCACTGCACTACACTGAGAACTACACTGACCACTCTACTACACTGAGAACTACACTGACCACTATACTACACTGAACACTATACTACACTACACTGACCACTACACTGAGCACTATTCTACACTGACCACTATACTGTATACTACACTGACCACTATATTGTACACTATACTACACTGACCCCTATACTGTATACTACACTGACCCCTATACTGTATACTACACTGACCCCTATACTGTACACTATACTACACTGACCCCTATACTGTACACTCTACACTGACCCCT
Source organism: Rana muscosa (assembly GCA_029206835.1). Lineage (NCBI taxonomy): Eukaryota > Metazoa > Chordata > Amphibia > Anura > Ranidae > Rana > Rana muscosa. The sequence continues at coordinate 72,088,801 of JARGYO010005626.1, read as the reverse complement.
ATACTGTACACTACACTACACTGACCCCTATACTGTACACTATACTAAACTGACCACTACACTGACTCCTATACTGTACACTATACTACACTGACCACTATACTGACTCCTATACTGTACACTACACTGACCACTATACCGACTCCTATACTGTACACTACACTACACTGACCACTATACCGACTCCTATACTGTGCCCTATACTACACTGACCCCTATACTGTACACTATACTACACTGACCCCTATACTGTACACTCTACACTGACCCCTATACTGTACACTACTCTACACTGACCCCTATACTGTACACTCTACACTGACCCCTATACTGTACACTACACTACACTGACCCCTATAGTGTACACTATACTAAACTGACCACTACACTGACTCCTATACTGTACACTATACTACACTGACCACTATACCGACTCCTATACTGTACACTATACTACACTGACCCCTATACTGTACACTATACTACACTTACCCCTATACTGTACACTATACTAAACTGACCCCTATACTGTACACTCTACACTGACCCCTATACTGTACACTCTACACTGACCCCTATACTGTACACTCTACACTGACCCCTATACTGTACACTATACTAAACTGACCCCTATACTGTACACTATACTACACTGACCACTATACCGACTCCTATACTGTACACTATACTACACTGACCCCTATACTGTACACTATACTACACTTACCCCTATACTGTACACTATACTAAACTGACCCCTATACTGTACACTCTACACTGACCCCTATACTGTACACTCTACACTGACCCCTATACTGTACACTATACTAAACTGACCCCTATACTGTACACTATACTACACTGACCCCTATACTACACTGACCCCTATACTGTACACTCTACACTGACCCCTATACTGTACACTATACTAAACTGACCCCTATACTGTACACTATACTACACTGACCCCTATACTGTACACTATACTACACTGACCCCTATACTGTACACTCTACACTGACTCCTATACTGTACACTACACTACACTGACCCCTATACTGTACACTACACTAAACTGACCCCTATACTGTACACTACACTGACCCCTATACTGTACACTACACTACAATGACCCCTATACTGTACACTACACTAAACTGAGCCCTATACTGTACACTACACTAAACTGAGCCCTATACTGTACACTATACTAAACTGAGCCCTATACTGTACACACTACACTGACCCCTATACTGTACACTATACTTCACTGACCACTATACTGACCACTATACTGTACACTATACTAAACTGACCCCTATACTGTACACTATACTACACTAACCACTATACTGTACACTCTACACTGACCCCTATACTGTACACTATACTAAACTGACCCCTATACTGTACACTATACTAAACTGACCCCTATACTGTACACACTACACTGACCCCTATACTGTACACTCTACACTGACCCCTATACTGTACACTATACTACACTGACCCCTATACTGTACACTATACTACACTGACCCCTATACTGTACACTCTACACTGACCCCTATACTGTACACTCTACACTGACCCCTATACTGTACACTCTACACTGACCCCTATACTGTACACACTACACTGACCCCTATACTGTACACTATACTACACTGTGACCACTATACTTCTATGCAACTCAGCATGCATGTCCCTGGGGGGGGCTGGCTGGGATTAACATGTGGATGTGGAATGGCAGTGCGGTGGCGTGTGACTGTGACTCTCCCCAACTGCTCACTGACTGGCGGCTGCTCCCATCTGAGACGGCTCACGCACTCACCTGTTTTTGTTGAATACAGTCTGCTGTCTGCCACATGGTTGATTCCCAGATGAAGTCCAACTTCCAGATCCGGCGCGGTCAGAAGGAAGGGTGGAGGAGAAGATGGTGGCGGCGGCGGCGGCTTACAGAAGAGCGGGCGGGACTCCAGGACCAGGAGCAGCCTTTGCGCATGCGCCGACCGTGTTCAAGGACTGGCCAGCCCCGCAGCAGCACATGACCACGCTCGCCCAATCACAGGGCGCCAGCTGCCGCAATATGGCGGCGGATCGCAGGGGACACAGTGCAGGGAATTGAGGCAAAGTGACACCAACTGGTGCGGAATTTCGCCCCCCCAATGTTGCGCCCGGGGCCACGGCCCCCCTGCCCCCCCCCACGCTACGCCACTGCGGAGGCTTTCCCTTTCGTAAGGTCTGTCAGTGGGGCAGCTATAGTTGCGAAATTTGGGATAAATCTTCTATAGTACCCTGCAATGCCAAGAAAGACCCTGACCTGCTTCTTGTTTGCAGGACGTGGCCACTCCTGGATGGCTTCTATTTTATTCACCTGGGGCTTTATGACACCCCGGCCAATAGTGTAGCCCAAATACCTGGCTTCCTCTAGCCCAATGGCACATTTTTTTGGATTTGCCGTAAACCCTTCTTTGAAGAGGGAATCCAGGACAGCCTGGACACGGGGCAAGTGAGACTCCCAGTCAGTGCTATGCACCACTATGTCGTCCAGATAGGCTGCAGCATACTGTCGGTGAGGTCTTAGGGTCCTGTCCATAGCCCTCTGAAATGTTGCAGGGGCATTTTGCAACCCAAAAGGCATTTTCTTATACTGAAACGACCCCTCCGGGGTCACAAACGCAGTCTTTTCTTTGGCACTACCAGTCAGGGGTATTTGCCAATATCCTTTGGTCAAGTCCAAAGTGGTCAGATAACAGGCCTTGCCAAGTCGGTCTATAAGCTCGTCTACCCTGGGCATTGGGTATGTGTCAAACTTTGTTACCGCATTAAGCTTTCTGAAGTCGTTACAAAACCTCCAAGTGCCATCCGGTTTTGGGACCAATACAATGGGGCTAGACCAGTCACTATTGGATTCCTCAATAACATCTAGCTCCAACATCCTTTTAACTTCCTCACCGATGTCCTTTCTTCTAGCTTCGGGAATTCGGTATGGTTTGAGCTTGACACGGACCCCAGGTTCAGTAACAATATCATGCTGAACTGCTGAAGTTGTGCCCGGCAACTCTGAAAATTTCTCTTTATTCCTTATCAGGAACTCTCTAGCTTCCTGTTTCTGGGAACATGACAGGGTGTCTGGAATCGTGACCTCAGGGATCAGAGGGGATTCAGTACCCTTAAGGGTTACCGGGAGAGACCTGGCAGTTAATGCCAGTCTATCCTTCCAGGGCTTTAACAGGTTTATGTGGTAAATCTGTTCGGGCTTCCTTTTACCTGGTTGATACACCTTGTAATTGACCTCCCCAACTCTTTCAATTACTTCAAAGGGTCCCTGCCACTTAGCCAGGAATTTGCTCTCAACAGTGGGAACTAACACGAGGACCCTGTCACAAGGTGAGAAAACACGAAGTTGGGCCCCCCTGTTGTATATCCTCTGTTGGGCTGCTTGGGCCTGCAGTAAATGTTCTTTTACTACCGGCATGATTGCTGCAATCCTATCCTGCATTTGAGCGATATGCTCAATAACACTTTTGTGAGGTGTCTGCTCCCCCTCCCAAGTTTCCTTGGCTATGTCTAAGAGTCCCCGAGGGTGTCTCCCTTAAAGCAGCTCAAATGGAGAGTACCCCATAGAGGACTGGGGAACTTCCCTGATGGCAAACATCAAGTACAGTATCAGGAAGTCCCAGTTTTTCCCTTCCTTGTCAACAACCTTTTTTAACATACTCTTTAATGTCTTATTGAAGTGTTCCACCAAGCCATCCGTTTGAGGATGGTACACTGAGGTTCGCAACTGCGTCACCTTAAATAACTTGCACAGCTCCCTAGTTATTCGTGACATGAATGGGGTACCCTGGTCTGTAAGGACTTCTTTCGGGATGCCAACCCGACTGAACACCATAAACAGCTCTTTGGCAATGTTTTTAGCAGATGCAGTGCGTAAGGGAATGGCCTCGGGGTAGCGTAATCCATGATCACAAGGATATGTTGATGACCGCGGGCAGATTTGGGAAGTGGACCCACAAGGTCCATGGCAATCCTCTCAAAGGGCACTTCAATAATGGGCAAGGGCACTAACGGACTTCGGAAGTGGGGTTGGGGGGCTGACATCTGACACATAGGACAGGATTGACAATAATTCTCGATATTTTTCCATATCCCAGGCCAGTAAAACCTGCGCAACACCCTTTCAGTGGTTTTCTCAACCCCTAAATGGCCTCCTAGCAAGTGCCCATGGGCAAGTTCCAACACCAACCGTCTGTATAGCTTAGGGACTACCAACTGTTCAACCACTTCATCATTAGTTTTACATACACGATACAGTAAATCCTCATTGCTGCAGAAATATGGAAAACAGGGCCTGTCCCCTGGTTCGACAGGTACCTCATTAATCACCATTACATTTTCCCAGGCCCTGGCAAGGGTAGGGTCTTTTCTCTGCTCCGTACCAAAATTTTCCTTGTGCACATTAAGATCGGTAAACTCTAACGTAGGCTCAGATTCAGCAGACGGCTGTCCAGCTCTACTGGTTGTGGGGACTTCTTCAGGCTCCCCCAGCTCTCCTGCCATAACTGAGAAAGGATCACCCGGAGAGCCCTGAGAGGAGTCCCCTGAACTCACAAGGTCAGTAATGGCCATGAGTTCTGGCCCTGCGACTGAGTTAGGTACTGCGACTGGGTCGGGACAATCCCACAGTTCCCAAAACTTAGGGAAGTCCCTACCAATGATAGCCTCGTGCACCAAGTGGGGCACCAGTCCGACCGAATGGGTCACCGTACCTAAGCCAGTTTTAAACTGAACAGTGGCTATTGGATACTCGCGGGTATCCCCATGTACACAGATCACAGCAACTTTTTTTGCATGAAAATTCACAGTTTCAACCATCTCAGCTGTAACCAAAGTAACTAGACTTCCCGAGTCGAGCAAGGCCGTAATAGGCTTATTACTAACAGTCACTTGACACATGTGTTTTCCCACATTTGGCACTGCAGCGCATGAAACAGCAGCAAACATGGACTGCCTTCTAAAAGATAGATCACACTGCATTGGTTCATCTGTTAATGGACAGTTTGCTGCAACATGTCCCAGTTCTTGGCAACGAAAACACCTGATGTTTCCCCAATTTGGTTTGCTGACAGGCAGTGGCTTCCCTTGTTTGGGCCGCCAAACTTCAGTCCTGGCACCAAAAATCATCCCCCCTATTTCCTTGCCATGCTTACCACCCACTTCCCCTGGAACAGTCTTACCGGTTGCCTGGGGAGACCGTGGCTTTGGGTGGAAAGTCCGTGCGGCTGTAGGGGTGGTGACCAGGTTCTCTGCAGCAAAGTACCGCTCCACGAGCTCCACCAGGTTGTCTGCCGACTTGGGGTCTCCTTGACTCACCCACTTCTGCAGGGGAATTGGTAGTGACCTCAGGAATTGGTCCATGACCACACGCTCCACTATTTGTGGTGCAGACAGGGACTCCGGCTGTAGCCATTTCCGTACCAGGTGGATCAGATCAAACATCTGCGATCTTGGGGGCCTCTTATCTTGGAAGAACCAGCTGTGGACCCGCTGAGCTCGAACAGCCAAGGTAACACCAAGTCGTGCCAGGATTTCCCGCTTGACCTTCTCATAATCTCCCGCTTCTGCTGACTCCAGATCATAGTAGGCCTTCTACGCTTCTCCAGAAAGTAAGGGGGCGATCAGTCCTGCCCACTGGGTTTGGGGCCAACCTTCCCTCTCAGCGGTCCGTTCAAATGTTAGTAGGAAAGCCTCTGGATCATCATCTGCCGTCATCTTTGAAAGAAAGCGACCGACATGGATGGCTGAGGGCTTGTCTCCAATATCCTTCATTATCGCAGGTGACCCCTGTGCTAGCGTCTCCACAACCTCAGTAAGGATTTTTCTATCCGCTTTTGCAGCAGTGGCAAGCTGTTCAAACAGCCTCTGCGATTGCTCCTGTACAGCACCAATCTGTTGGAACAGCACCTTGGTTTGCTCCTGTGCGATAGCGTTGGCTTGCTGTAATGCAGCGTTAGTTTGCTGTTGTGCAACGTTTGCTTGCTGCAATGTAGCGTTAGTTTGCTGTTGTGCAGCGTTTGCTTGCTGCTGTGCAGCGTTTGCTAACACCATTTGTTTGAGGATGTCCTCCATGTTGTCACTTTAGGTACTGGCCTTTTAAGTAGTAACTTACTACAGCTGGTCGCAGCCTCCACCATATGTAACCTGGGGGGGCAGGTAGCGGGTACAAAAGCTCCCTGGGATGAGCAGGCACAGATACCCAGTCCATTGGATCAGTGAAAACACAGTGTTGTTTATTGGTGCTATATACAAAGTCTAATGACAGGTGCTGTACAGTGGGCTGAAAACAAACAGAAGAAAAAATAGCTAAACAAAAGCCTAGCCGTGTCTCGGCTCTAACTATACAGTATTTACAAGCCCTCACTACCAGGCTGAACAAGCCTAACGCTTGTCAGCTTCCACATTCACAGAGTAACAAGTTTTTACCAACCTTCTTGCTCTCACAGACCAATGTTGTCTGTGTTTCCCAGGCTGAGCAAAGGCTGTCTGCTCAGGTGAGCTTTTAACATTCCTTCTTACTGAGCACATATACCCCCTTCCTGCCCAGGCGAAATTTCAGCTTTCAGCACTGTCACGTTTTGAATGACAATTGCACGGTCGTGCGACGTGGCTCCCAAACAAAATTGACGTCCTTTTTTTCGCACAAATAGAGCTTTCTTTTGGTGGTATTTGATCACCTCTGCGGTTTTTATTTTTTGCGCTATAAACAAAGATAGAGCGACAATTTTGAAAAAAAAGCAATATTTTTTGATTTTTGCTATAATAAATATCCCAATTTTTTTGGATTTTTTTTTTCCTCAGTTTAGGCCGATATGTAGTCTTCTACATATTTTTGGTTAAAAAAAAATCGCAAGCGGCGTTTATTGATTGGTTTGCGCAAAAGTTATAGCGTTTACAAAATAGGGGGTAGTTTTATTGCATTTTTATAAAAAAAATTTTTTTTACTAGTAATGGCGGCGATCAGTGATTTTTTACGTGACTGCGACATTATGGCGGACACAGCGGACACTTTTGACACTATTTTGGGACCATTCGCATTTATACAGCGATTAGTGCTATAAAAATGCACTGATTACTGTATAAATGTGACTGGCAGGGAAGGGGTTAACACTAGGGGGCGAGGAAGGGGTTAAATGTATTCCCTATTGGTGATTACTACTGTGGGGGGAGGGGACTGACTGGGGGAGGTGACCGATCTGTGTCCCTATGTACAAGGGAAACACATCGGTCTCCTCTCTCCCTGACAGGACATGGATCTGTGTGTTTACACACACAGATCCATGTCCTTGTCTGTGTAACCGCCGATCTCGGGTGCCTGCCGGACATCGCGGCCGCCAGGCACGCGCATCGGCATTGCAGTGACGCGCCGGGGACGTGCGCGCGCCGCCGCCGGCGCTCGCGCGCCCCCCAGTGGCCAAATTAGCGGAGGCCGTATAAACACGGCCTCCCGGCATGTAACAACCACCTCGCGGCCGTATATACTCGTACGGCGGGCGCGAGGTGGTTAATTAAGCTGGTGGAGAGAACCAACACCTGAAGTGGATCCTGGCTCAGAGATCCCTGAATGTATATGAGAGGAGCCTGGGAGATGTATAAACCCCGAACAGGACTTTCCCAAGCTCTCTCTGGGACGCTCTGCCACAGTATCTAGAACAAAAATGTAAAATATTGCAGCTTACAAGACTTTAGATGTGGTAGCTGCATTAGTTTTACTTTTTTAGCTTTTTTTTCCCTTCATTTTCAACTGGTGATCGTGCCAGTACCACACTTTCTGTAGTAGGATGACAAAGGATGCTCACTTTACTGTATGCATGAAGGAGCAGAGTTGTCAGGAGAAGTGTGTCCGGACCACAGATCACCTCCCCTTCTTCTCATCTCTATAGCATAAAGAGGAGGTGTTCTGTAGTTCACATAGGAAAACTGGACAGGGCTGATAACAATGCATAGGACAAAACTGGATTTCTAGCAGGAGCAACGTGATTATTTTTCACCTATCAGGCTATACATATACAGGTACTTTAAAGAATTGTACTCAGAATATGTATCTGCTATTGCTGAAGTGCTGGTAACCTGGATGTCAAGCTGATCCAGTGTTCTTAGTAGGGATGAGCCGAACACGGGGGGGTGTTCGGCTCATCCCTACTAAGAACACTGGATCAGCTTGACATCCAGGATACCAGCACTTCAGCAATAGCAGATACATATTCTGAGTACAATTCTTTAAAGTACCTGTATATGTATAGCCTGATAGGTGAAAAATAATCACGTTGCTCCTGCTAGAAATCCGCATCCAGAACATGCGAACGGACCGAAAGTTCGCGCAAACTTTCGAAAACCGTTAAAGTCTATGGGACTCGAACGTGAGAAATCAAAAGTGCGAATTTTAAAGGCTAATATGCAAGTTATTGTCCTAAAAAGGGTTTTGGGACCTGGGTTCTGCCCCAGGGGACATGTATCAATGCAAAAAAAAGTTTTAAAAACTGCAGTTTTTTTGGGAGCAGTGATTTTAATGATGCTTAAAGTGAAAAAATATTCCTTTAAATATCGTACCTGGGGGGTGTCTATAGTATGCCTGTGAAGTGGCGCGTGTTTCCCGTGTTTAGAACTGTCCCTGCACAAAATTACATTCTAAAGGAATAAAAGTCATTTAAAACTGCTTGAGGCTGTAATGTAATGTCGGGTCCCGGCAATATGGATGAAAATAATTGAGAAAAACGGCATGGGTACCCCCTCCCCCCAGCCCATTACCTGGCCCTTTGGGTCTTATATGGATATTAAGGGGAACCCCGCACCCAAATTAAAAAAAGAAAAGGCGTGGGGCCCCCAGGCCCTATATACTCTGAACAGCAGTATAAAGGCGTTCCAAACAAGACCGGGACTGTAGGTTTGTTCATAAGTTAAAAACTGTTTGTAATTTGGAACAGGTATATTTTGTAAGAGCCCCAGCCAAAAAATCTACTTTAAGCTTTTTGGATATCCTAGGGAAGGGTTATCATCACCCCTGTAACATTTGTTTTGCTGTCTGTACCCCTGTTGTTAAGATTTCACCTCACTTTCTGGCCCAATGACAATTGGATTTAGAAAATTTGGGGTTTTTAGGGAAAAAAGGATTGGTGATAAAGCATCCGTGGAGAGACACCTTTTTCCCATATTGACTCTTACAGGAGAGAATTTCCCTTCCATGGGGTAGATTTCCTCTCACTTCCTGTTGTCTCCTTCCCTTTGTAAGTAGGAGTCATTTGTAAATCGGATGTTTGAAATTAGGGGACCGCCTGTATATATATACTATACGGCCTGCCCTATATACTCTGCATAAAATTGGGCCTTAGGTGTTGGTGGTACCAGAACACTGTAAGCCCTCACAGTTACTCTTGGTGGGCACTGGAACAGGCCCTGCTGTGAACTATTATATCAAGAATTGTAATTACATGCTCCTGTTGAACAGTGGCAGAAAAATTGGGCCTTTGGTGGTGGTGGTGGTGGTGGTGCTGGTGCCACAACACTGTAAGTCCTCACAGTTACTCTTGGTGGGCGCTGGAACGGGCCCTGTTGTGAAATATTATATCAAGAATTGTAATTACATGCCCCTGTTGAACAGGGGCAGAAAAATTGGGCCTTTGGTGCTGGTGGTGGTGGTGGTGCCACAACACTGTAAGCCCTCAGTTACTCTTGGTGGGCGCTGGAACGGGCCCTGCTGTGAAATATTATATCAAGAATTGTAATTACATGCCCCTGTTGAACAGAGGCAGAAAATTGGGCCTTTGGTGGTAGTGGTGGTGCCACAACACTGTAAGTCCTCACAGTTTCTCTTGGTGGGCGCTGGAACAGGCCCTGCTGTAAACTATTATATCAAGAATTGTAATTAAATGCCCCTGTTGAACAGTGGCAGAAAAATTGGGCCTTTGGTGGTGCTGGTGCCACAACACTGTAAGCCCTCACAGTTACTCTTGGTGGGCACAGGAACGGGCCCTGCTGTGAAATATTAGATCAAAAATTGTAATTACACGCCCCTGTCAAACAGGGGCAGAAAAATTGGGCCTTAGGCACTGGTGCTGGTGCCACAACACTGCAACCTCTCACAGATACTCTAGTTGAGTGCAGGAACGAGCGCTGCTGCAAAATATTACAGGAAAATTTTAAATTATACACGCCTCTGTTAAACAGGGGCAGAAAAATTGGGCATTAGGCACTGGTGCTGGTGCCACAACACTGCAGCGCCTCACAGATACTCTATTTGAGCGCAGGAATGAGCCCTGCTGCAAAATATTACAGCAAAAATTTTAATTATACACGCCCCTATTAAACAGGGGCAGAAAAGTTGGGCTTTAGGCACTGGTCCTGTGCCCAGAACCAAAAATATCAACATGAACATTGAGAAGGAATAGGATAGTCACTCAGCATAACAGGATAGTCTCTCAACAATCAGCATCAGCATAGGCAGTCTTGAAGGGATCTCATTCATAAAAAAATTAATCGGTTACATCAGCATCAGGTGCTTGGTAGCTGGTGATCCAAGACTGATTCATTTTTATGAAGGTGAGACGATCAACCGAGACGGTGGACAGGCGCACTCTGTGATCGGTTACAAAGCCACCAGCAGCACTGAATGTGCCTTCCGAAAGAACGCTGGATGCAGGACAGGTCAGTAGCTCAATTACATACTGTTCAAGCTCTGGCCAGTGATTCATCCTCAAGACCCAGTAACCCAGTGGATTTTCGGTTGGAAACGTGTCCAAGTCTGATCTTGCCCCTAGGTATTCCTGCACCATGTAAATCAGATGCTGGCAATGGTTGCTGGAACTGATCAGACCTTGGGGCTGCGGATTAAAAAATTGTCTGAACGCATCAATCAGACGGCCACCTTCTCCAACGCTCCTTCTGTGACTGACCGAAGCCTCAGCAACACGTTGTCCAGGACAAGGAAATTGTAACCTCCCAGGTTCTGAAAACGCATTGCACAAACCTTTCTGCAAGGCCTCCCTAAGATGTTTCATCCTCTGCTCCCTCTGCAATGGCAGGATAATTTCCCCAACCTTACCCTTGTAACGTGGATCAAGAAGGGTTGCCAGCCAGTAATGATCCCTCTCCTTGATCACAAGAATCCGAGGGTCCTTTCGCAGGCTTTGCAGGATCAGGGAGGCCATGCAGCGTAGGTTTGCTGAGGCATTCGGTCCAGAGTCCTCTGGGTCACTAAGGACGACATGATCTGCAGCCACCTCCTCCCAGCCACGTTTAAGTCCATGGGTTTGTGGGGACTGTAAACGATCCCTTGAAGACTGCTGCTGATGCTGAGTGCTAGGCTCCACCTCGATGCTGACACAATCCTCCTCCTCCTCTTCTTCCTGTGTGATCGGCGGGCCCGCATGAACACTGTCTGGATAAATGGGGCCTTGAGAGGTAAGGAAGTCCTCCTCTTCCTCCCTCTGTTCTGCCTCAAGTGCCCTGTCCATTATTCCACGCAGCATGTGCTCCAACAGGTACACAAGGGGCACAGTATTACTGATGCATGCACTGTCACTGCTCACCATCCTCGTTGCCTCCTCAAATGGTGACATGACAGTGCATGCATTCTTGATCATGAGCCACTGGCGTGACGAAAAAAAGCCAAGCTCCCCTGACCCTGTCCTGGTGCCATAGTCGCACAGGTACTCATTGATGGCCCTCTGCTGCGTGTGCAGCCGCTGAAGCATGGCCAACGTTGAGTTCCATCTGGTGGGCATGTCACAGATTAGGCGGTTCTTGGGCAGGTTGTATTCCCTTTGGAGGTCAGCCAGCCGAGCACTGGCATTATATGACCAGCGGAAATGCACACAGACTTTCCTGGCCTGCCTTAGGAGATCCTGTAAGCCCGGGTACCTGCACAAGAACCACTGCACCACCAAATTAAGGACGTGAGCCTAAAAGGGCAAATGGGTCAGGTGTCCCTGTCGGAGGACGGAGAGGAGGTTGGTGCCATTGTCGCAAACCACCATTCCTGGCTGAAGCTGGCGTGGTGTCAACCACCTCTGAGCCTGCCCCTGCAGAGCTGACAGAATTTCTGCCCCAGTGTGGCTCCTGTCCCCTAAGCACACCAGCTCAAGCACCGCATGGCATCTTTTTGCCTGAGTGCTTGCGTAGCCCTTTGAACGCCTACGGAGCACCGCTGGTTCAGAGGACAAATCTATACAAGAAGAGGCCATGGAGGAAGAAGAAGAGGAGGGGGTGGAGGAGAGAGGTGTGGCAGAATCACCACTAGTAGCATTTTGGAGGTGTGGTAGCGGAACAAGCTCCAACAATACTGCACCCTGTCCTGCATCCTTCCCAGCTTCCAGCAGAGTCACCCAGTGCGCCGTGAAAGATAGGTAACGTCCCTGTCCATGCCTGCTGGACCATGAGTCAGCGGTAATATGCACCTTACCGCTGACCGCCCTGTCCAGCAAGGCCAAGACATTGCCTTCCAATGCCGGTAGAGAGCCGGAATCACCTTCCGTGAAAAAAAGTGGCGTTTGGGAACCTGCCACTGAGGCACCACACATTCTACAAATTCACAAAAAGGGGCAGAGTCTACCAGCTGAAAAGGCAGCAGTTGGAGTGCTAGCAATTTAGCCAAGCTAGCATTCAACCACTGGGCATGTGGATGGCTGGGAGCGAACTTCTTTCGCCGGTTCAGCAACTGGGGTAGGGAAATTTGCCTGTTACAATCGGACGTTGGTGTAGCGATAGCAGATTGCCCGCAAGTACTTGGCAGTGGCACACCTAATTCTACACCTTCATTCCTCTCAGTGAAGGTTTCAGAGAAGACTGAAGGTATAGTGATGTTGGAGATCCCAGCTGATGAGGAGCAAGGAGAGGAGCACTTTGTTCTTTGGTGTGGGTCTTTTAAGTACGCTTGCCAACGGACTGCATGGGAGTTTGACATATGTCTGGTCAAGCATGTGGTGCCCAAGTGGCTGCTGTTTTGGCCACGCTTGATACGTTTCAGACATATGTTGCAAACAGCAACGGTGCGATCTGCGGCACACGTGTCAAAAAAGGCCCACACCAAAGAACTTTTGGAAAAACGCGCAGTCAGCAGCACCCTGCACATGCGGAGCTCTGCTGTGTGATGCAGTCGGTTGGCTGCCCTCAAGCTGGCCCCTGGAGGGCATCCTGCCTCGTTGGAGATGTGCCTCCTTCTCCTCCTTTCTTCTCCTCCTATCTCATATCAGGCACCCACGTAGAGTCAGTGACCTCATCATCCCCTCCCTCCTCGTCACTGGAGCAAACCTGGCAGTATGCTGCAGCTGGGGGAACATGACTTCCAGTTTGTTGTCCTTCTTGGGCACCCCCTCTCTCTGGGCTCACGTTACTGCCTTCCTCGAGCTGGGTACCATTAGCGGACCCTTCAAAACGATGCGCATCCTCCTGCAGCATGTACCCAACACTGTGGTCGAACAGTTCGGGGGACTCCTCTGTGCATGATGGTGGGGCTAGGGAAGGAGTTACTGATGACCTTGAGCCGGTGGAATAGGCCGCTTTGGCACCTGCATTGGCAGCCAAGGTACTCTGAGCCTGGGTGACAGAGGATGAGGAGGATGAGGACGGATTGGTCATCCACTCTACCAACTCTTCTGCATGTTGTGGCTCAACACGGCCAGCTGCCGGAAAAAAGGACAAGTGTGCCCCACGGCCACGTGCTGAGGATGCACCGTATCAATGACCAGCACTGTTGGCTCTAGACACAGAGCCTGCTTTCCCTCTTTTAGTGGCCTGTGAGTGTCTGCCTCTCCTTGTTGGCCTTCCAGACATAATGTATTTGATGTATTTGAATAGGTACACCAGGAATGGCCTGCAGTGAGATGTAGCTGCACAAAGCTGGGATGTATATATATATACTGAATATACTGCAGCTAACTGAATCAACTGCCTGCATGTAGTATATTAGGAAGAGAACAACAGGAATGGTCTGCAGTGAGATCTAGCTGAACACTGTGCACAGGATACAGTACTGAATATACTGCAGCTAACTGAATCAACGGCCTGCCTGTAGTATATTAGGAAGAGAACAACAGGAATGGTCTGCAGTGAGATCAAGCTGCACACTGTGCACATGATACAGTACTGAATATACTGCAGCTAACTGAATCAACGGCCTGCCTGTAGTATATTAGGAAGAGAACAACAGGAACGGTCTGCATTGAGATCTAGCTGCACACTGTGCACAGGATACAGTACTGAATATACTGCAGCTAACTGAATCAACTGCCTGCCTGTAGTATATTAGGAAGAGAACAACAGGAACGGTCTGCAGTGAGATCTAGCTGCACACTGTGCACAGGATACAGTACTGAATATACTGCAGCTAACTGAATCAATTGCCTGCCTGTAGTATATTACAAAGAGAACAACAGGAACGGTCTGCAGTGAGATCTAGCTGCACACTGTGCACAGGATACAGTACTGAATATACTGCAGCTAACTGAATCAACTGCCTGCCTGTAGTATATTAGGAAGAGAACAACAGGAATGGTCTGCAGTGAGATCTAGCTGCACACTGTGCACAGGATACAGTACTGAATATACTGTAGCTAACTGATTCAACTGCCTGTCTGTAGTATATTAGTAACAGTACACCAGGAACACTCTGCAGTGAGATCTAGCTAAACTGTATACAGTGTGTATATATATATATATATATATATATATATATATATATATATATATATACAAAGCCTGGATTGCATATATATACTAAATATACTGGAGCTAACTGAATCAACTGCCTGCTCAATCTAGCTAACTAAATCGCCTGCCTGCTCAATCTATCTAAATTAAATTAAATGACACTCTCTCTCTCTCTCTCTCAATGCCACAACACACTACAGAAGGCCGACGTGCAGGCTGGCTTATATAGTGGGGGGCAAGTACTTAATCCCCTGAGCCATGATTGGCCAAAGGCACCCTGCCTTTGCCCAATTACGGCTCTCTGTGCTGACGGCGCAATGATTGGCCAAAGCATGCGGGTCATAGTGCATGCTTGGCCAATCATCAGCCAGCAATGCACTGCGATGACGCAGTGCATTGTGGGCTGTGACGCGCCCCTCAAATTTGGCACGAACGGCCCATAATGTTCGATCTTCGTCGAACGTTCGAACAGCCGATGTTTGAGTCGAACTCATGTTCGACTCGAACTCGAAGCTCATCCCTAGTTCTTAGCACTCCCCGGGTCACTGATCCCAGACCAAGAATGCAGATTAGAAGTTCTGACTTTATAATCTGCATGCTTGATCTTGAATGGTCAGTAAACACAAAACATATTGAAGCCAAAGGTCAGCAATACCAGCTCCATATTTACAGGGATCTGAGTACAAATTGTATTTTATAGGGTTACATGAAATGGAAAATGTGTCCCTTGCAGTGTGGGTGTTTAAAACTAAGGACCATTTTTAACTTTTCTGGAGTTGAGTTCATGGTTCTGCGTTATTGAATAATCCTGATAATTATTTCCAGAGAGTGCTTATTTACAGAGAAAAAAAGGCTGGTGGATACCTGGCTCATAGCTTTATCCTAAAACTCTGCTGTGGGCTCCTGATATAGTCTATGGCAGTGATTTTTAACTGCTATTCCATAGCTATCCATAAGTTTAGTCTCTTTAAATAGGTCCGTTGTAGAAAAATGTATTTTATCCTCAAGTAATTCACTGATGAGACAGAATGCTTTTTCCAAGTTATATTTACACATGAATAGACATTGATGACAAGTGGACATCTTTTTCATATAGAAAGAAGTTCTATGATAAAAGAGCCATACAACATAAAATGTGCTTTCAAGGATGCTGGCAACAGAATTTATTGATGGTTTTAATAGAGAGGCCATGCATCAAAAGATAGGCTTCTTATAAAGAGAAAAACTAGATGAAAGAAATCAGTACATAATTTGGGTTGCTGTCTATAGTGACCATTAAGATTCTTTGTTTCATTTAACTGGAGTAAGGCCTCGTACACACAACCGTTTTTCTCGTCCAAAATAGTCAAGAAAAGTGCCGCGAGAGTTTTTTTGTCTAGAAAAACGTTCGTGTGTATGGTTTTACGACGAGAAAATTGCCGAGAATCTCGACGAGAAAATAGAGAACCTGCTCTCTATTTTCTCGTCAGGATTCCAGATTTCCTCGTCGTGTTTCTCGTCGGCCTGTTTTGTGACGAGAAAATGTTTCGTGTGTATGCTTTTACGACTCTTCCAAAAGCGCGCATGCTCACAAGCAACTATGAGACGGGAGCGCATCTTCTGGTAAAACAAGCCTTCGTAATATAGAGAGCATATTTGTCACGCTCAAAAATATTTCATCGTTTAAATGTTCTGCATTGAAATCTTCGTTAGAATGTTACATTAATCAAAACGAGTGACCTTCTTTTGCTGCTGATATTCACACAGAGTTCTGCCTTATTTTTAACCTTTTTCATGCTGCTCTTTATAAGATTTATGTGTATTATATCGTGCAAGTTTTTAGGAATAATTTAAATGGTTAGATTTTTCAAAATGATGTTAATTATAATTTCACAATGTTTTGATAGTGATCTCCCATTTAATTTTGGAATCTATATTATTTAAATTTCCCACCATGTTTTTGTGCTAATCAGATTTAGTTATTCTTTTGGGGGGGTGATATCTGTGCCTTTTATTGTCAGTCAAATGTATCTGCTTACTCCAAAGCTTGATTTTGTTTATTTAAAAATACACATAGTCAAGTATGAACTTAACCAAAAATCACATTTATTCATGTTTATAAATTAAATAAAGAGAAGGCAGCGCTGGAGAAGCTGCTGCCATTTGTGCATCCCAGGGACCCCAGAGCACACAGCAACCCTGTGTGGACACTAAAATTGGGAGCTTGAGAAGGCCAACATTTCTGAACACAATCTGATGCTGGCCTCCCAGAGGTCAGGAACAGCAGCAGGTGATATATATGTCCCAAGTGTGTGGTACTACAACAGGCTGCCTTCTGTCCGACAACAATGAAGCAAGGCCATCACTTCCTCTTCTTCCAGGCAACCTTCCCTGCAGCCTTTCCTGAAGCCTTCCCTGCAGCCTTTCCTGAAGCCTTCCCTGCAGCCTTCCTTCTTCGTTTGGCTGGAGGCTGGCCCACTGGAGGGGTACTCCTGTCAGGAGGAGGAGGTGGAGGTGTAGCAGAAGGGGGTGGGGCAGAAGAAGAAGGTGGAGGTGTAGCAGAAGGGGGTGGGGCAGAAGAAGAAGGTGGAGGTGTAGCAGAAGGGGGTGGGGCAGAAGGTGGAGGTGTAGCAGAAGGGGGTGGGGCAGAAGGTGGAGGTGTAGCAGAAGGGGTGGGGCAGAAGGTGGAGGTGTAGCAGAAGGGGGTGGGGCAGAAGGTGGAGGTGTAGCAGAAGGGGGTGGGGCAGAAGGTGGAGGTGTAGCAGAAGGGGGTGGGGCAGAAGAAGAAGGTGGAGGTGTAGCAGAAGGGGGTGGGGCAGAAGAAGAAGGTGGAGGTGGAGGTTGAGGTTGGGTCAGTTGGGCCACCTCACATATGGCGGTATTGGGTGTAATTTTCTCCATCACCCCCTTGTTGAGCAAGGTGATGAGCAGGGGCTCGCATAGGAGGCGTTGCTCCATGCTCATCACCTTGAACTTAGCCTTCACTAGGCCGGCATTGGCCTCTTCAGGGGATGTGGGCTCCTTGAGGGTGGCATGGGCCTCTTTAATAAGGGCCATTGCTGCCTCACTGGTGGTCCTGTCCCTCCTGCCTCTTTTGTGAAGCCGGATGGGAGGCACCTGGGATCTGGTGCTTCTCCTTTGCCCTGCCACCTCCTGTCTGCCACTGGGCCCTGCCACCTCCTGTCTGCCACTGGGCCCTGCCACCTCCTGGCTGCCACTGGGCCCTGCCACCTCCTGGCTGCCACTGGGCCCTTCCTCCTCCTGCCTGACAGTTTCCAGACCCTCCTCCTGGCTGATTTCATCCTGTGTATGAAAAAGGAACATAGTTTAATATGTTGGTTTAATCTTTGCATCAAACTTTGTAATCCTG
The DNA here is from genome assembly GCA_029206835.1 of Rana muscosa. Lineage (NCBI taxonomy): Eukaryota > Metazoa > Chordata > Amphibia > Anura > Ranidae > Rana > Rana muscosa. Next base: position 72,070,746 of record JARGYO010005626.1, on the reverse strand, counting down.
ATTGAAGCAATTAGAATGTAAATCCATAAATCCTTGCTTTAAATTTACCACTACATCAGATTGACTATTTAGCACCCAATTAAGTGCAGAATAATGTCTACAGATCTTGATTTCACTTGTGGAATCCAAAATAATGTATGTTTCTCATCCTGACATATTTGTCAAACATTAATTTTATCCCAATACATTTTCAGTTAATACTATACCTGGCTCCAGATGGCCAAATCAGGATCATCCAGGATGGCTGCCTCCTCTTGCTCCAGAGAAGGCTCAGGTTGGCTGCAGGGAAGTCTGGGGGGAAGAGTGGAGAGTGATGGCCTTGTCTCAATGTGGTCATCCAGGAAGGACATCCTGTTGTAGTACCACAAAATCGGGACATAAACATCATCTGCTGCTGCTCCTGACCTCTGAGAAGCCAGCACCTTAGAGCGTTCAGTCCTGTAGGTACCTCTCAAGCTCCCAATTTTAGTGTCCACTTGTTTTGCTGTGGCTGTGGGCACCTTGGTATGCACAAATGGGAGCAGCTTCTCCAGCGCTGCTTTTCTCACCCCTTTTTTTTTATGGATGGGGTTTTTCGTCTCCCACAGAGCCGGCAGCTCCCTTACCCGGTCAATAAATTCCGCCAGGAACTCTTTGTCGCTAATAAAGACATTCATATTGTATCTGCAAGTTAAATAAATTATATTTAACTAATGTGAGGCAAACAGTCTTACCTCCTTAACATCCTAGTCACCATATATATCCTCCAACAATCTCAAGACAGTATAGGCCAACAATTTTTACAAGTCACAAAATCACATACCTTCGTTCGCACGTCCGTCACTTGAACTCCTCTCTCCGCACACTGAACGTACTATAGTCACATGTGTGTTTGCTATATACACACCACGCATGCGTCCAAATTCGAACACGTCGCTCCGCACACGTCGCCCGCCCATGACGTTCTAACTAACATCTTTTCCCCGCCCCTTCTCTTTCGGCGCGCAGACAGATATGGCGGAGTTACAGCAGGTGTCTGATAATTCCGCAACTAACGAGGAGACAAGCCCGGAGACCGAGGACACGTCACGATCAAGGAGGAGATTCAAGGCATCGAATATGTCTTTGGCGGAGATGGCGGAGATGGTGGACATCTTGGTCAAGGCTGATTATGATGCCAAGCATGGGCCGTATAGCAAACCAAATAGAAGGAAGGCCAAAATCCTCACTAAAGTTGTGAAGAGTCTGAGGGCGAAGTTCGGGGTGAAACGCTCAAATGAGCAGCTCAGAAAGAGGTGGTCAGACCTCAAACTGAGGGAGCCAGACCAGTTGAGGAGCATAAAGAGGATGCTCGCTAAAAGTAAGTAAAATGTCGACTTTTCTGCTATTAATCTTTTTATAAACTGACATGTTTTTTTTTTTTCTCATATTGGACTCCCTTCCAAAATGTAATATTTTGAACTTGGTTGGGCACAGTAATCGTTCGTTACATTACCGACACTTCGTTCGGCCACTATCCACGGTTTAGGCTTATTTTAGAGCCACAAAAGTAATTAGACATCTGCCATTTTTGATCAACTATTGTGGATAATTTTTTAGTCTAGATGATGTGTTTGTAAAGAGAATGAAATGCAAACTTTTATCAGTGTAAAGGAGAGGACACTCAGCAGCTGCTTCCACATCTGTACTTTGGAGCACTATAGTGTGGGCCACCAGACCCGCCTTTTTTGGGTGTCCCACACAGGTGCATCAGAGAATTTTTGTGGTGCCTCCATGTCAAAAAAATTACATCCAAATGTGAATACTAAACATATTTGGGGTCATAAATAATGCATTCTTCTTTAAATTCCGCACAAACACACACTTGTACCCCACTTCCAAGCAATTTAGCCTGTTTTTATTTTAACAATGAGATTTACAGTGTGATAAATAGACCTTTGGTTTTATTCTCATAGGGGAGAGAAGACTGGGAGGAGGACACTCCAGGGAGCACATGCACCCCACAACTTCCAAGCAACCCCAAACTCCCAAAGACCCACAACCGAAAGATGTGCAGGAAGTTGAGGTGGAGGAAGGAGAAGTGCAGGAAGGAGAGGTGGATGACGTTGTGGATCTGGTCACCACAACAGGTCAGTATCTGTCACCACAGCTTCAGGTAAGCGAGGTAGGCCTGCAGAGTTATAATACATTTTTTTGGGGGTTTTTAGGGGATGTAAATGTTGTGAAGGATAGTACACGGTTCTCTGCTGACAGTGCCCTCTGCCTCATCCAGCAAGTGATGGAATGTAGCACGGAACTGGACCTAATTAAACAAAGAATCCATGTGATGGAACAAACATTTAAAGACATTCTCAATTTTTTGGGGAGAATTCAATAAGCCATCCAAACACATTTGTTTTTACATGTTTGTTTTTGTAATTTTTTGAATTTTTTTGACTATCAAACCAGCCAAAAATTGAATATGCACACAGTGTGTCAACATGTGCTATCTGCCATCAGGGGATATCCATGTACGTCTTTTGTGGGTGCAACCCCTTCCTCGTATCAAAAGTCGGTGAACTGAGGAAGGGGATGCACCCCCAAAACACGTCCATTGATCACCCCTGATGGCAGATAGCACATGTTGACAATAGGGATCAGGATTGTAAACTTCCTATATGAAAAAAAACACAAATGTGTGCATATTCAATTTTTGGCTGGCCAAGGGGTGGCAGGACCCCATATTAGGACGGGCACATAGAGACATAGTTTGTGTAAGTGAATGTCTCCAATTGCTCAGAGGTATCCAATGTTGTAATTTTTGAAATGCAACTGTTATTTTTGTATTTTCATAAGCAAAAAATTGCCGGGTTGGGGCCAGGCCAACCCCAAAGTAAAAAAAATCAAAAAAAAAATGAAGAGAATGTGCACAGAGTAAAATATTTGACCACAAACAACGTGTAGCTTCTTTTTATAATACCCTCTAAGCTTATTTGGTTCTTTTGTAAGGTTACATAGTGAAATGGTTGTTATTTACTAAAGTAAAATACACTTGCCACTACAAATGCACAAAGACAAACTAGGAGACAGGAAAGAACAAATAATTAAAGGATTAAACAAGCTTTTTATTGGGATACTTAGACATAGGCTGGCATAGGAATTGCCCCCCTACCCGTGAAATACTCCATGTATTTGTCCCGAACCACACGGGCATTTTGGGGGGGCAAGCCAAGACGGGCAGATTCCAGGCCCGGAAGGGGATTTGCAGGGGAAAGTCCAGCCTCTGGCAAAACTGAGGCCATATATGAATTAGATTTGCGGCAAAGAAAATTGTGTAGCACACAGCAGCATAACACTACATAGTTTATTTTGTAGTCCGCCAAGTGGAAGGAAGTCATAAAAAGGCGGAACCGGCTGGCCATTATGCCGAAGGCATTTTCAACGACTCTTCGGCCCCTGGCCAGCCGGTAATTGAACACCCTCTTCTCTGGGGTTAGGGTCCTCTGTGGAAATGGCCTCATAAGATGCCGTCCGAGTCCGAAGGCTTCATCAGCCAAAAAAACAAAGGGGAGTCCTTCAATATTCCCTGCATCCGGTGGCAATGCAAGGTCGTCACTCTGGAGACGGAGGGCAAACTCCGTCTGGATGAAGGATCCCCCATCGGACATCCGGCCATTCTTCCCTACATCAACATAGAGGAATTCATACCGTGCTGACACCACCGCCATCAGCACAATGCTATGAAACCCCTTGTAGTTGTAGTAGTAGGACCCAGAACGGGGTGGCGGCACGATGCGGACGTGCTTCCCGTCTATGGCACCACCGCAGTTGGGGAAGTCCCACCGCGTGGCAAACTCCGATGCCACAGTCTGCCATTCCTGTGGCGTGGAAGGAAGCTGTGGAGTGAAACAAGATGAAATAATATTAGAAAAACAAAGTCATACATTACAAGGAAATTCTATCCCAAAAAATTAGAGGCCAACATCAATCAAATTATACGTTTATTAAGGTGTGTAAAAAAAGTATAATGGAAGGCTCATTTATCATATTCATCACCCCCTCTGATGGGCCATTACTAAAATATTTTGGGGGGGGGGAGATGTGTTTGGCCACAGGATAGCATTGCAGTGGCGGTACGTCCAGAGTGGGCGCTGGAGCACTGCCCCCTCTCTCCTGTGCCCATCACTCAGAACAATACATAGGTTCATGCGTTGCATGAACCTATGTATTGTCTATGCCGCACACTATTCAGGTGGATGGCCTCTTGTAAAGCGACCGACATATGAATCATTGCGGCATTTAGGGGGTTAAAATTGCATAGCAGAAACAGGTAGTAAAATAGTCTTGCAAATTACAACCTGAGGGATGTAATTGGCTTCCTAAAAGAAAAATCGGGGACGCAGGGGGGGGGGCATTCCTTGGGTAAACACTGACAGGCTGCTCTGCCAATCATGTTCACCAAGTCTGTTTAATGGTAACATGATTGGCTGATGCAACATGAAGGGAAGGAGAAGACATCAAGGACAGAAGAAGGATGGCGCTGACCACAAGAAGGTAAGTGCAGGGCTGGGGGGAAACTGGCTGCATTAGAGGGGACTAAATGGCTGCATTTGAGGGAACAAAATGGCTGCATTGGAGGGGACAACTGTGGGCGTTTAATAGGCACGAGAGCAAAAAAGGAGGAAGTTTATTTCCTAAATTGGGGTTTGAACCCCCAAACATTTGGAGCAACAGGCGCCCCTGCTGGAAAAGTTAGTGAAGGGAAATATTTAGGGAGGAGAAAAAAGGGGCAATCTAAAGCTTCCAACATGCATGGGGACAAAGGGGACATTCTCAGCATATTACAATCATGGTAATTAGGGAAGGATGAAAGAAATACAATACATTAGCATACATGAAATACATAAAATGTGATGTTAAGGGAGCAAACTTACCCTAATATAGTCCTCCTGCAGGACTTGGATGATGGCAGAACAGGTGTCTGGGATTATGAGGCCCAGAGCCTGGGGGGAGATGCCTGTGGTGAACTTCAAGTCCTGAAGACTTCTCCCTGTCGCCAGGTAACGCAACGTGGTGATGAGCCTCTGCTCAGCACTGATGGCTTCCCGCATAACGGTGTCCTTCCTGGTAATATAGGGGGACACCAAAGCCAACAGTTCCTGAAAAACGGGGTCAGACATCCTCAGAAAATTCCTGTAGTCCTCAGGATTGTTCTCGACGATCTCCCGCAGCAGAGGCATGTGGCAGAATTGGTCCCGCTGGAGCAACCAATTCTTGGTCCATGAACTCCTCCTCCCACCATTCATGGACTGGTCTTGGTCCAAAACAAGCAGACCAACACCAAGCGCACGCACAGCACGAACTCGATGACGAGAACGTCCAGGCGACATGGCTAGGAAACGGTCGTCTAATCAGAACGTACAGAACAGAACGCACTTTAGAACAGCAAGGCCTATGAATAACGAACTGAAAATCAGAAACGAACAGGCAAGAACGCACTGTAAAACAGATACGACCTGCCTAGACGCCCTGAAAGTCAAGATACGAACCCACAAGCACAAACTGAACGGCAGAAAACGATCTGAAAAGTACGAAGACTGAAAAGCGCGAATCGTCTCTTCCCAAACTTTTACTTCACACGCGGTAACACGAGATCAGCAAAAGCAGCCCAAGGGGTGGCGCCAAGAAAAAAGATCTTCCCCTTTATAGTGCCGTCGTACGTGCTGGACGTGAGCGCGGAGAACAACGAGGAAATTGGGAAATGACAGTGTGTACGCATAGAAAGCTTGACGAGAAAATCGACAAGCTTAACAAGAATCTCGTCTAAAAAAACGACGTGTTTTTTACGACGAGAAACTCGGTCGTGTGTACGAGGCCTAACGAACAAAAAACTTAATAGGTCACTATTGGCAACTCTTTTCTTTCCCATTTTTTCTTCCTGTTCTTTTTCTTTATTTCCCTCTCTTTCTTCATTTCTTTCCCTTTCTTTCTTCTTTTCTTCCTTTTTATTTCTTCCCTTTCTTCTTTTCTTCCTTTCCTTTTTTATTTCTGTTCCTTTCTATATTCTTTTCCTTTTTCATTGTTTCCCTTTCTATTTTCCTTTCTTTCCTTTTTCTTTCTTTTTTTTTTTTTTTTTGCTTTCTTTCATTCTTTGTTTCTTTCTTTCTTGGTTTCTTTCTTGCTTGCTTGCTTTCTTTCCTTTGCTTTCTTGCTTTGTCTCCCTTGCTTTCTTTTTTCCTTTTTCTGGCAGTGGCGTCTCCAGCTTTCATTTTTATGGGGGGGGCACAGGAACAAAAGTAAGGGGGCCAACTATAAAATGCAATTATATATATGCAGCGGGGGTATCGTTTTCTTAACCCCAAGAGACTACAGTTCCCAGCACGCTTTAAGGCACCCAGGGTGCATTGCCCCACGCAAGGACTGCTGGGGTGGACTTTATAAGGGGGAGGCAGGGCCTGGTTCTTTCTCTTTGGACACCGCCCTCCCAGCAAGAGGATCCCTGTGCTGACCTGCTGCGTGTACAAGGCCTGAAGCCTGGGCCTTGTGCTTTTCCAAAGAGCCTTCCGCTCCACCGAGGAGCCTGCGGAGCGTCTGATCCTGTTGCTGAGTGCTGTCATCAGGAAGGCCGAAGACCCGGGTGTCGTGGACACTGTGAAGCGAGTCACAGTAACGGAATTAACGGACAAGGACTAGTCCGGTCGGGTGAGAGAGCACCTGCTTAGAACTACACCACAGTATCTCTAGGCCCATTAACTTTATTCAGGGCCATCACAGTGATTGCAGTTATACTCTGGGGAGACTATCTGCAGAACTGAGTTATTAGTCTCCCTGGTATTGTAAAGTTACCGATCATCATTACTTTGTAGATTACAATTGTTCTTAAAGTGCACCACCGTGTTTGCTAGCGAAGATTTCTTCCACAGAACTATACCCAAATCATAGTCAGGTCTGACTGAGTAGTATAGGACATTGCTGGGCACCATTTTGCTCACGAGGGAGGATAGCTGCAGTGGCGTCTGTTAAACTGTCTATCATATTGCTGAACGTTTTGATGTTTTAATAAGTATACCCATATTGCAGGGCTCTGCATGTGACATTGCATACTGTTTTATCATTTTAACCTTTACCAACAGTAAAATATTAGAGTTAAGTATATTGGTTGTCAGTGTCATTTACTGTGCTATGCCATACTGTGGGATTGTGTCATAGAGAATATTAGAGTGATTGAAATTATATCATCCCCTTTACTAACTGTGCCACGAGAGGTTAGAGCCGATTGCCAGGGGTTGACAGCGGTGCACTACAGGGCCCAAAACAAACAAGGCAGCCCTCTTAACTGGGGGTATCGCTATATATATATATATATATATATATATATATATATATACACACACACACACACACACACACACACACACACACATAAACATCTATACACAATGCCTTGAAAAAGTATTGGGGGTTGCAGCCACGTGGAGGGGAGGACAGAGTGGTTGCAGCCAGGTGGAGAGGAGGACAGAGTGGTTGCAGCCAGGTGGAGAAGAGGACAGAGTGGTTGCAGCCAGGTGGAGAAGAGGACAGAGTGGTTGCAGCCAGGTGGAGAAGAGGACAGAGTGGTTGCAGCCAGATGGAGAAGAGGACAGAGTGGTTGCAGCCAGGTGGAGAAGAGGACAGAGTGGTTGCAGCCAGGTGGAGAAGAGGACAGAGTGGTCGCAGCCAGGTGGAGAAGAGGACAGAGTGGTTGCAGCCAGGTGAAGGGGAGGACAGAGTGGTTGCAGCCAGGTGAAGGGGAGGACAGAGTGGTTGCAGCCAGGTGGAGGGGAGGACAGGGTGAATGCAGCCAGGTGGAGGGGAGAACAGAGTGGAGCAGCCAGGTGGAGGGGAGGACAGGGTAAATGCAGCCAGGTGGAGGGGAGGACAGGGTGAATACAGCCAGGTGGAGGAGAGGACAGAGTGGAGCAGCCAGGTGGAGGGGAGGACAGAGTGGTTGTAGCCAGGTGGAGAGGAGGACAGAGTGGTTGCAGCCAGGTGGGGACGAGGACAGAGTGGTTGCAGCCAGGTGGAGACGAGGACAGAGTGGTTGCAGCCAGGTGTAGGAGAGGACAGAGTGGTTGCAGCCAGGAGGAGGGGAGGACAGAGTGGTTGTAGCCAAGTGGAGGGGAGGAAAGAGTGGTTGCAGCCAGGTGTAGAGGAGGACAGAGTGGTTGCAGCCAGGCGGAGGGGAGGACAGGGTGAATGCAGCCAGGTGGAGGGGAGGACAGAGTGGTTGCAGCCAGGTGGAGAGGAGGACAAAGTGGTTGCAGCCAGGTGGATGGGAGGACAGGGTGAATACAGCCAGGTGGACGGGAGGACAGGGTGAATGCAGCCAGGTGGAGGGGAGGACAGGGTGAATGCAGCCAGGTGGAGGGGAGGGCAGAGTGGAGCAGCCAGGTGGAGGGGAGAACAGAGTGAATGCAGTCTGTTGGAGAGGAGGACAGAGTGGAGCAACCAGGTAGAGGGGAGGACAGAGTGAATGCAGCCAGGTGGAGGGGAGGGCAGAGTAAATGTAGTCAGGTGGAGGGGTTACACAGTCACACCAGTGATAAGGTTCTGTCCCTCTATGGAAGCCTTCATCCCCGGTCTCCACACCTGGATGTAAGTTCTTACCTTGGAAGATAATAATAGAATCACTGACACTTTCTCTCTGGCTCTCCTGGTCCTCTCTCCCCTCCTCCTCTTCCCCCTCCCGCTAGGCATGCTGGGAGCTGCAGTAGACTCCCAAGTGTTTGTTTCCCATTGGCCCTGAATGTGGCCACTAGGAGCGTTTATTGCCAGGCGGGTGAATGAGAGCTGCACGGCTGGAGCAGGAGGGGTGGAAATCCGCCGCAGCTGCGGCTCTGTCTGTGTCCCTTCACAGAGCCTGTTCGTTTTGGGGCTGCTGCCCTGTGCCAGCAGCGGCTGATGGAGGTCGGCACCCGCTACACAAAAAAAGGTCTTTTAACTGGGGGGGGGGGGGCACATGAGGGGGCACAGCATAATGTGCCTCTGCCCCCCCCCCCAGTGACGCCACTGTTCTCTTGCCTTCTTTACCTTGTTTTCTTTCTCTTGCTTTCTTTCCCTTGCTTTCTTTCCCTTGCTTTCTTTCCCTTGCTTTCTTTCCCTTACTTTCTTTCTCTTGCTTTTTTTCCCTTGCTTTCTTTCCCTCAACTTTATCCTCAAGTCAGTCACTGGTGATGAGACAGAATGCATGTTTCCAAGTTATATTTACACATGAATAGACATTGATGACAAGTGGGCATCTTTTTATTTCTTTCCCTTTCTGTCTTCCTTTATTCCTTGCTTTCTTCTTTTTTTCATTTCCTTTTTATTTCTTTCCCTTTCTTTCTTATTTTCTTCTTCTCTTTCTCCTTTTTCTTTGTTTCCCTTTCTTTCGTCCTTTCTTTCCTTTTTCTTTCTTTCCATCTCTTTCTTTTTTTTCTTGGTTTCTTTCTTGCTTTCTTTGCCTTGCTTTCTTTGCCTCCCTACCTCTCTCCCTTCCTTCCTTCCCTGTTGTTTTTAATACAACAAGCTGTCCTATAGATGTAGCAGTTAGAGGGTCGAGACAAACCATTTAGGGGTGATTACAATGGTTGCTTCTTATTTATTTTATCCCCCAAAAAAACTATACAGAAAGGAGAAAATGATAAAAACTGGTGCTGTAACTGCTTAAAGAGAGTTAGATGGAGTTTGGCTTCAATGTGTTTATTGTATCTAAATCTACTAGTACATTTAACACTCCCCTCCCCACAGACTGTCAATGCTGTTGTGCAAATGTGTCTGTTGCTCCTTCATCCAAAGTGGGGGCAATATAATACAGGAGGTGTGTTACTGTCCAGATCACCAGGTGAAAATAGAGGAGGAAAAAAAACAAAAAAAAAAAAGAACACGAATGCAGTCACCACATGGTTCTTTAGGCAATGCCTACATTTTAATTTTATAGCACCACCATTGTAATAACAATACAAACAATAGTTATATTAGACAATCCAATATAAGCGTACTTGAAAAATCTCCTTTCATGTTGTGAGTTCTGCCTGTCTGCAGGCCATCTCTTTTAAAGCCCTGTACACACGATCGGATTTACCGATGAAAACAGTCCGATGGACTTTTTTCATCGGACAAACCGATCGTGTATGGGCCCCATCAGTCTTTTTTCCATCGGTGTAAAAAAATAGAACATGTTTTAAATTTTTCCGATGGATAAAAAACCGATAACAAATTCCGATCGTCTATGGGCAAGTCCATTGGTTAAAAAACCCACACATGCTCAGACTGAATTATGAGACGGGAGCGCTCGTTCTGGTAAAACTAGCGTTCCTAATGGAGAGAGCACATTCGTCATTCTGCAAATTATTGCCTTGTTTAATGCAACGCATTGTTTTCTTCTTTAAAATGGTCTTTGAAATGTTTTTTTTGCTGCAGATCTTTATCCCGAGTTCTGACAAACATATGTCTTTATTGTTTCTTGTCATCTCTAGAATAAATTTATCTTTTTTTAAAGCCAGATCTCCCTAATTGTAATTTATATTTAGAATCAAGAAATTCTATTTTTTTTGTTTTTTGGATTTTGGTTCTTGTGGGCTAATTTTTTTGGGTGTCAAGTTCTCACAACAACATATTATTTATTTATTTTTACCCTCAAGGAGGTTGGTGTCCCTTGTTAATTACACATTGTATTTAGGAAATCTTATTGCTACTCCCAATAAAAAAACATAGGCGAGCATTTTTCATAAATCAAAAATCCATTTATTCTGGCAAAAACGAAATAAACAGGAAGGGCATCAATTGTAAAATTAGTGGAATTTATGAAGACTTTGGACCCCAAAGGCAGACATTACTTTGATGAACAATAAAATAAACAACATAAGGAAATCAGGAGCAGCAGCCGAAGACATACATCATCCCAATCTGTGGTACTCCTACAAACTGCAACTTCTGGAAGAGCAGCTTGAAGCCAGGGAATCACCTTCTGGACTTCTTTGTAGCCTTCCTTGCACTGCTCCCTGCAGTGTTCCCTCTATGCTTCCCTCCAGCGTTTGTTCCACAGCCCCATCCACGCACCCTTCTAGGCTGTGGCTCTGTCGGTGGTAATGTGGCAGGAGGAGGAGGAGGAGAAGGAGGAGAAGGATGGGCCAGATGGCAGAGATGAGTGGCCTTCGTCAACTGCCCCTTCCCCGCCATGTGAATGGCTGTATAGAGCAGGTGCTCACAGAGGGCACGTTGTCCCTCCTCCAGTTTCATTACTTTCTCTGCAAGGTATGTACTAAAGTTCTCAACAGGGTTGAGGGGGGCCCTCATTATGGCAGCAGCGTCCCTGATCATCTTAAGTGACTCCTCCTCCACATTTGTCATCCGCCAATTTTTTGAGGGTCTGACGTGGAGGGGAGCCACTTGGGACTGTGTGCTGCCACTAGGCCTGGGGACCTGTTGAGTGCCACATGGGCCGGCCTCCTCCTGGCTGCCACTCACCCCTGCTTCCTCCTGCCTGCCACATTCCGGAGCCTCTTCCTCCTGGCTGAGCTCATCCTGTGTATAAAAAAGGGACATAGTTGAATTTTTTGTCGAATCAATCACACACAATTTTCATCTCATGACTGTTGCAATTTGAATCTTAAGAAATCTAAAAGACTCTCATTGTGACCCCAGATTTTTTATATACTGTACCAATCATTTCTGGCCATTTTGTTGTGAATAATAACATCTAGTTCCCAAAAATTATTTGAGGACAATAAATATATTTGAAAATAATATACCTGGCTGAAAATGCGCAAATCCGGCTCTTTAAGCTCAGGTGGCTCCTCCTCCCCCTCTGCAGGGGTGGAGGGAAGGGTGGAAGGAACGCTGGAGGGAAGGGTGGAAGGAACGCTGGAGGGAAGGGTGGAAAGTGATTCCCTGGCCTCAATCTGGTCATCCAGAAATTGCAGATGCTTGTAGTACCACAGCTTGGGCTGAACTACTTTGTCTGCTGCTGCTCCTGATCTCATAGAAGCACGGACTTCTTTATAGCGTTTTTTGTACGCATTCCTCATGTTGTTTATTTTACTATTCATCATAGTATAGTCTGCATCTGGGATCCAGATCTTCATATATTCCGCTAATTTTAGAATTGTTGCCCTTCGTATATTAGTATTATGGTAGGAACTATTTTTTAGCTCCCAGAGGTTGCGCAGTTCCTTGTATTTTTGGATGAAGATTAGTATTATGTCAGGCTCACGCAATTTATGCATAGTTCTTTCTACGAGATAAAACACAATACAAAAACAGTAGGTCAGCTTCAGTTGTCCTAATCTTAGCCCAATATAGGCCTTTACAATCATGAACCAGTATAGGCCACTGATGCCCCAAGTTACTTTCTTACATTAGTAGGATTCATTCGGCACTTCCGGTCGTCCTTACTCTGCGCAACCACAACCTTGTGTAGCGATACCTCCAACTAAGGAGGCCGCAGAATTAGATTTGGGCCCTGAGTGCAGCTCCGCCAACCCCCGGCAATAGGCTCTACCCCCTTCTGGCACAGCTAGTACTAACAATCAATGATATGTCCTATGCAATAGAATAACTAAGCAAGGACACAGTAATGAATTGTAATAGGTAAAGTGTTTTACTCATTAATTCTCAATATGGATAAAGGGGTAACAGTAATCACAGTTCAAGATAATCACTCCTAAGGGCAGCGTCCTGCCACTCTAACACACTATATAGTAACACACGCTACAGGTGCGCCATACGGGCGACCGTTAACTAAGTGCCCTATGGCGCAGTAATCAAACACGCTAGAATCCCCACCAGGCCTGGTTCTAATATTTAAACTTAGTCCTTCTTTCTTCACCGGCAGGTCTGTAATGGTGGTGCACTTTAAACAGAGTATAACTTTGTAATCCAAGGGGTATGAAAATAACTTGTAGGCCACGGCAGTCTATAGGCCTATATACAGCAACAGTATCTTAGCTGGGCTTACGCCCTCTCACCCGCCGGACTACGGATCCAGTCCGGGAAACCTCCACCGGTCGTGTCACACACACTCGATCTCTCCAACGATCGGGCCCCCGATCCGACAAGGCTGTAGCTCACAAAGTCAGATGCCACCCAGGCTCGCAGAGGGGAGGGTGGAAGGCTCTTTGGTGCAGAGCAAGGCCTCAGGCTTCAGGCCTTGCACTCCGACACATCCGCACAGGAGGATCCGTCTGTGAAGTCTCGTGTCCCCCAAAGAGGCCGAGCCCGGCCTCGCCTCCTCCTTTTATAACCCCTCCCATGAGTCTCTGCGGTGGAACATCACAAGAATGGGGTTATGGGTAATGTAGTTTCTTCCCAATATAGGGGAATACCCCGCTACAAACTCCCCCCACTTAAACTCTTTGGTCCCCAAAGATAAATTTTAGCAACAACTATATACAACATTGGACAATTCTGAAAACGATGTTGGGATAGGGGATTCCCACCATAACTGAGGGGTTGAATTCCCTTGCCCACAGGTCACATTATCATGGGTGGCCTGCCTAACTGTGCCAGAGAGTGAGCTGGGGTTGCCCTCCACCAAATGGACAGTGGAGGGATCCGGAATCTCAGCATTTCTCCTAGCAGTGACCACAGAGTCTTCCGAACTGTTCCCCATCTGGGGGTAGGTCAGCTTCTTAGGAGGTCGAATGACTCTTCGAGCTCTTTGCTCTCCTGGAATCTCTGGCTCTGGCGCCACAGGCTCCTCTTCCTCTGAGCAACTATCATAGGCATCTTCCCAGTAATCTGCTGAAGGACTGAAAGGGATGAATTCTGTAGCCTCTGGGTTCAGTGTTTCATCTGTGGTATCTTGGGTGACTGGAAGATCTATGATAGAAGTTCCTGGAGTTTGGGAAGACCACAGCCAATCAAGCTCTCCTTCTTCATCTCCAGCTCGGGAGGTCTGTGACCGAGTGTGCGGCCTAGGAGTATCCAAGATAGAGGCCGGTGCAGGGGAGTCTCCCACGGAAGGTATTCTAACTGCCTCCGCAAGTGGGAGCAGGTGGTTTCGATGCCATGTCTTCAGTGGGCCTACCTTTCCCTCTGGCTTCACCTTGTAGACAGGTAGGCCCGGCAACTTCCTGCAGATGACATAGGGTTCAGATCTCCATCTGTCTGCAAGTTTGTGCTTTCCGGGGACTCCCAGATTGCGCAACAGTACTCGATCCCCGGGCTGTAGGTCTTGTACCCGGACCTTCAAGTCGTAATTTCTTTTATTCCGAGCTCCCCTTTGATCTGAGGCCGCTTGAGCTTGTTCATATGCTACTTTCAGGCTGTGTCTGAGCCTGTCCACATATCCTTTGTGGGAGGTGACTGAGGAATGGTCCAGTGAGGTGCCAAAAGCCAGGTCCACCGGTAGTCTCGCTTCTCTCCCAAACATGAGTCGATATGGGGAGTAGCCTGTAGCATCACTGATGGTGCAGTTGTAAGCATGTACTATGGCTGCTATGTGTTTGCTCCAATGTTGCTTTTTCTCGCTTTCCAGAGTCCCCAACATGTTGAGCAAGGTTCGGTTGAACCTTTCCGGCTGAGCATCTCCCTGAGGATGGTAAGGTGTAGTTCGAGTCTTCTTAATCCCCAACGAATCCAAGAGCTTCCGGATCAGCTTACTCTCGAAGTCCCTCCCTTGGTCTGAATGGAGTCTCTGTGGCAGCCCATAATGGACAAAATACTTCTCCATAAGTACCTTGGCCACGGTGGAGGCCTTCTGATCTTTGGTGGGGAAGGCCTGGGCATATCGGGTGAAATGGTCGGTTATCACCAGAACATTTCCTAGTCCACTCAGGTCGGGTTCGAGGCAGAGAAAATCAATGCACACCAGGTCCATGGGCCCTTGGCTCTGTAGATGGCCCATTGGGGCAGCTTGATGAGGCAAAGTCTTCCTCTGGATGCATCGCGCACATGAGTGGCAGTACTCCTCTACCTCTGCCCTCATGCAGGGCCAATAGAACCGACTTCTGACAAGTTGAAAGGTCCTTTCAGCCCCTAGGTGGCCATGATTGTCATGCGAGGCCATCAGAACAGTCTCCCGATGTTTCTCTGGGAGGAACATCTGCCACTTATCTTCTGTCATGAGAGGGGTCAGGAGTCTTCGGACCAGGTCCGTGTTTGTCCCTATTATAAGGGAATTCTTGTTGGCTCCAGGCGGCCTAGGACACACAACTGCCAGGGTGTCAAACACTTCGGCCTTCCCAGCCACGGATGGGTCAAAGGTCATTTGGATGGGAAGGTAGCCGTCGTAAGGGAAACTCTGGGTTCCAATTCCCCATATCTCCAGCTCCTCTATCTTCTGGATAGGCAGATGACTCAGGTGCCTGTCGTAGAAGTCCCGGTATAGTAGGGTCACTTGTGCCCCGGTATCCAGGAGGCCCCTGGTGTAGACTCCCTCCACTTGAATGGGCACTATAGGGGATGGGCCTACCAGCTTCTCTGGATATGGTCCGGCAGGAGCCGCCTTCTTCAGACCTTTTCCCTTTGGACTCTCTCTTGTCCTATTCCCTTTGGACTTGAACCTTTCTTGAGCCTGGTATGCACTGACTTCCCCCCTTTTAATGGGTGTAGGAACCCGCTGAGGCGTGCTATTATTTTTCTTGGGTGGGCACCCCCTTTGGGGGGTGCCGTGCCTCTCCTGAGGGGTCTCCCCCCTTCTTCTTGGAGTATAGCTTTGTTGAGGGGTATTGCGTTTCCCCTTTGGTGTTCTATCTCTCTTTTTGTTTTTCTTCGCATTCAGCTTGGAGTTTACTGAAGATGGTGGGCACCCGGTTGACTCCTTCACCGGGGCCCTCTGGAGTTTCCCGCCGGCTTGCGGTTGTCTGGTCTCTTCTTCTTTGGACTAGAACATGTGGCTGCAATGTGGCCAACTCCCCCACAGTTGAAGCAGACTATATCTCCCCATTCTTGTAAAGGTTCGGGTGCTGAGGCAATCGGGAACAATTCCTTCCTTGGACTTTCCTTCTTCTTGGGACACTCTGTGTCTTTTGCTATCAGAGAGGTCAATATCTCTAACACCTTGGACATCTGAGTTTTTAGGGTGTCTATCTCCGCCTCTCTTTCAGGGGTCATTACTGGATTGACCAGCACCTGTGCGGGTACAACAATTGTCTTATCCTTCTGCTGGTCCTGTTGCAGCGCCTCCTCATCTCTGATAATTTTTATTAAATCAGCATAAGTCAGCAACATTCCTCCTCCCAAGGTTTTCAGGTGCAGCCAGACTGGATCGGAGCGTAGCGCTCCCTTTAAGACTTGCTTCATTCTTGCCGCATCGGCATCTTGGGGCTTCATCCCTTTCTTTAACACAATCTTGCACAGCAGCCTGTTTAGCCTTCTGACATACTCGGAAAGTTTCTCCTCCGGTTTTTGGAAAGTGTGTTCAAACTGGTAGACCGTCTCTGTCACCTTGTCTAATTGACCAAACTCTTCCTGCAGCATAGCTAGACAATCCTGCGCCGTGCACCCTGCATTCCCAAACCGGAAACTTTTCACTGCTTCTGCTGCTGCACCTTTAAGGCTTTCTAACACTCGCTGCCTCTTCTGTGCTTCAGGCACCTCCCATGCCTCCACCGCCTGTAATGCCTGTTCCACCCAAGTATCAAAATCTTCTTCCCCTGCCGGGACAGGGAGCTTCCCTGAGAATATTTTTAGTCTCCGGTAGCTAGTTTCCACATGCACCGTACTTGTCTTCTGACATTTGGCTAGCAAATCCCCTATTGCATTTATCAGTTCTGGTGATATAGCAGTGGCCGATGCAGGTGCCACCGGGGGTGTCGCCCTGTCTTCTCTTTCAGGTGTAGTTCGGGCCGCAGCCTGTGGCGATCCCGTAGGGGATGGTTCCCTTTCTACAGTTATTGCGTGCGCCAGCCTAAATGTTCTGTTGTCTGGCGTCCGCAGACACTTGTGCTTACAGGCCTCTGGCATCCCGTCCCAATATTCCACTAATGCGTATTGATATGAGATGTTTGGGTCTGTCTTCATGTCTATCACCCATGGTGTGTGATCTGGGGACACTGAACTCATCAGTTCCTCTACCGTCTCACTTGACCATTTCTCGCCAGGGAGACTAATGGCTATCGACTGTTTTGGCTCTGTATTAGCGGCTTTGCACCACTCTTCTACCGCTCTTGGATCCATGGGGTCCATGCCGGCACTTCTGGCGTTCGCTTGCTGCATCAGGATCCCGGACGAGAACCCCCACGTGTAGCGATACCTCCAACTAAGGAGGCCGCAGAATTAGATTTGGGCCCTGAGTGCAGCTCCGCCAACCCCCGGCAATAGGCTCTACCCCCTTCTGGCACAGCTAGTACTAACAATCAATGATATGTCCTATGCAATAGAATAACTAAGCAAGGACACAGTAATGAATTGTAATAGGTAAAGTGTTTTACTCATTAATTCTCAATATGGATAAAGGGGTAACAGTAATCACAGTTCAAGATAATCACTCCTAAGGGCAGCGTCCTGCCACTCTAACACACTATATAGTAACACACGCTACAGGTGCGCCATACGGGCGACCGTTAACTAAGTGCCCTATGGCGCAGTAATCAAACACGCTAGAATCCCCACCAGGCCTGGTTCTAATATTTAAACTTAGTCCTTCTTTCTTCACCGGCAGGTCTGTAATGGTGGTGCACTTTAAACAGAGTATAACTTTGTAATCCAAGGGGGTATGAAAATAACTTGTAGGCCACGGCAGTCTATAGGCCTATATACAGCAACAGTATCTTAGCTGGGCTTACGCCCTCTCACCCGCCGGACTACGGATCCAGTCCGGGAAACCTCCCCCGGTCGTGTCACACACACTCGATCTCTCCAACGATCGGGCCCCCGATCCGACAAGGCTGTAGCTCACAAAGTCAGATGCCACCCAGGCTCGCAGAGGGGAGGGTGGAAGGCTCTTTGGTGCAGAGCAAGGCCTCAGGCTTCAGGCCTTACACTCCGACACATCCGCACAGGAGGATCCGTCTGTGAAGTCTCGTGTCCCCCAAAGAGGCCGAGCCCGGCCTCGCCTCCTCCTTTTATAACCCCTCCCATGAGTCTCTGCGGTGGAACATCACAAGAATGGGGTTATGGGTAATGTAGTTTCTTCCCAATATAGGGGAATACCCCGCTACACTTGTTTACCATTTATATACCCTGCGCATGCGTGAAACTCCGGCCGCGTCGCCCGCCCATGATGGTCTTTTTCTGAATTTCCCCACCCCTTCTCGTTCGGCGCATAGTGGGAGACGACGACATGGCGGTGACACAGGTATTTTCTTTTTCGTACATCACGGGACACAGAGCGACTTAGTCATTACTAATGGGTTATATAGATTACCTTCAGGTGTTGGCACTGGCCAATTCCAAACCGGAAGTACCCTCCCCTATATAAGCCCCTCCCACCCGGGAGCACCTCAGTTTTTTGCCAGTGTCTAAGGTGTTGGCCAAAGAGTAACATGTGTTTTCACTGGGCTTGCGTACAGGTTCTTTTGGGCCTTAGTAAGCTGTTCCGGATCCCACCAAAAAAGCTTCATAGCTAAACGGTCGGTACCCGGGCCTTGCAGCAGAAGAGCAAGGTTTTGCCTGTAATGCTTCTCTTAGGAGGGCTGGACCCTGGGATCCAGAGCTCTGGTCATACCCACGACCAAGATGTTGTCTGTGCAGGGTGCTATACAGGTCCAGGGGAGTGGAATCCTTGGGAACCCGGTCCCTGAAGGTTTAATTACAATGCCTGCCGTGATAGGTGAAGTTTGGACTTCTGTGGACCAAACAAAGTCCTGCGGCGGGGATCAGGTAAGTGGGGGCCCCCAGGAACTTGGTTCTATTGGGGGACCCCCAAGCCTAATTTGTCTTTCTGTCTGTTACCTAACGGTATTCCCGCTAAATATCTGTGTTTGCCTGTAACTATTGAAAATGTAAAATTTTAATAGTAGTCAAGAAAAAAAAAAAAAAAAAGGGACCGCGGTACCTGTGTTAAACCACTAGAGGCCGCTGTAGTCCATTTTTCTTGTCATGTGGATCTTTGGTTTTCTCAAGTCAAAAGATCCAGGCAGCTGGTAAGTTTCTCTGTGGGAATCCACTTCCTCTGCCCTGTTGCTGCGCTCATCCACCGCACAGGCCCTCCGGCAAAAAGGGCCCTGGCTCCTAGTCCCCTGTTTGATTTCGAAAAGGGCGCCAATGGCGCACGGGCGCGCGCGCGGGCGCGTGCACGCGCCTCCTATGAAAAAAAGGGGCGGGTGGATGACGCTCGATGCGCGCCGCGGCGCTTCTGCGCATGTGCGGGCGTCCCAGCATAGTTAAAAGACACAGTACAAGTGTCAGCTGGATGCAAACAGAGCTAGCAAAAAACAGTGGCACACAGAGGCGGTTGATGCAGGCATCCCCATAGAAAGGCACTTTAGTGGACACCAGCTGGTATATAGCAGCACCTGTGTTAGATTATTACCAGCAAAATTGGTGTATGACGACGGGAATACCTCAGCTTTGTGCTTAAAGATATGTCGTCCAGACGCTCCGGAAATAGATCTTCCAGGAAGCCAAAGGGGTCTCCATCGGGCTCTGAGGATATTGGGCATGCTTGTACTGCACCAATCTCCCCTGAGAATTCAGAGGTCAGTAGCCGTAGAAACCCCGCAGGAATGCCTGGTGCTGCGGCTGTCCCCAGTCCACCTGCTCCTGTATATATAACAGAGGAGGTTTTATCCTCAACTCTGGGAGGATTGGAAGAGAGATTAACAGCATTGATCGCTGCTTCCCTGTCTCAGGAAAAGCGCGTCCGATCTCCGTCTCCTCCTTCAGAGTGCCTGTTAGTGGAGGAACAGTCCCAGAGATCGACCTACCTGAAGGGGATCAGGATGAGGTTGATTCAGTTATGGAGGAATCAACAGTGGAAGAACCTTTCTCAGCATCTCAGGCTGAAAGATTATGGGTTCAGTCTCTGACTAATATGGTCCGATCAGCATTTAAAATGCCTCTGGCGGAACCACCATCCACTACGGTTTCCTCGCTGGGGTCGCTAAAAGCTCCCCAGGCTGTCTGTTCCTTCCCAATCCACCCTTTATTAGAAGGGCTTATTTACCAGGATTGGGAGCATCCTGATAAAATATTTGCTCCCCCCAAGAGATTTCCGGTGATCTATCCCATGGAGGATAAGTTCATAAAAAAATGGAGGGTCCCTACAGTGGACGCAGCCATCTCTTCTGTTAACAAATCACTGACATGTCCAGTAGATAATGTTCCAATGTCAAAGACCCAATAGATAAAAAATTGGAGTCTTTACTAAAATCTGCTTTCTCTACAGCAAGCATGGTGACACAACCTGCGGTAGCAGCGATTGGAGTCTGCCAAGCAGTGAAAGATCAGTTGAAACAAGTCTTAAGGGACTTACCAGATCAGCAGGCTCTTGCCCTAGCTGACCTGCCTAGAGCCTTGTGTTTTGCGGTGGATGCCATAAAGGATACAATCCAACAGGCCTCCCGCTTTACGCTGTCTATAGTACATATGCGTAGGCTTCTGTGGCTCAAAAACTGGTCTGCTGAAGCTCCCTGTAAAAAACTGCTGGTTAGCTTCCCATTTCATGGAGAACGCTTATTTGGAGAAGATCTGGACAAATATATCCAGAAAATTTCTGCCGGTAAAAGTTCACTCTTACCGGTTAAGAACAAGGGTAGAAGTCCTTCTTTTAAGAGGCCTACTTCTCCAGTCCCTGGCACATCGGCTGTGAAACAGTTCCGACGGCCTCCGCGGTCAAATCCAGGGGGCAGAAATCAGGGACAATCACAGGGTATCAAGAAACCCTGGGTCAAGAGAGGTACAAAACCTCCCCCTAGGTCATGAAGGGTTGCCCCCACTCAGTCGGGTGAGGGGAAGACTTCAGTTGTTCACAGAGACCTGGCGGGACACCATCAGAGATGGGTGATCCCCGCAGTAAGTCTGGGATACAGGCTGGAGTTAAAAGACATTCCTCCTGCCCATTTTATAAGGTCAAACGTGCCAAGCGATCCCCAGAAGAGTGGATCCCTCCTTCTGGCACTAGAGCAACTATTGCCCCAAGGGTAATCATGAAGGTTCCCTTGAAAGAAAACGGGTTCGGGTTTTTCTCGAACCTTGTCACAGTCCCCAAACCAAATGGGGACATGAGGCCCATATTGAATATAAAAGGGCTAAACAAGTTCCTACATATCAGGACTTTTTTCGGATGGAGTCGATCCGATCGGTGGCCACCGCCCTACAAGGGCAGGAATGGTTAGCCTCGATCGACATAAGGGATGCTTATTTGCATATTCCCATCTGTCCGGCCCACCAGAAATTTCTACGCCTTGCAGTAGAAGGGCGCCCTTTTTTCAGTTCAGAGCCTTACCTTTCGGTCTGGCCACGGCACCACGAGTGTTCACAAAAATTCTGGCCCTACGATTGGCCAAACTAGGAACACAAGGTGTAACGATAATGGCATATCTAGACGACTTGTTGCTGATAGACCACTCAGTGAAAAAAACTAGAAGTGGTCGTTCACAAGATAATCAAGTATCTGGAATCTCACGGTTGCATTATCAACCGAGACAAGTCAGCCCTAAAACCAGTCAAAAGCCTGGAATACTTGGGGGCTAAGACTGGATTCAAATCAGAGAAAGATTTTCTTACCTCCAGAGAAGGTGTCGTCTTTGAAAGATTTGACCCACTTAGTGGGTACAAAAAAGAAAAACCATCCATACGCCTGTGTATAAGGCTGCTGGGAAAAATGGTGGCTTCATTCGAAGCGGTACCCTACGGTCAATTCCATTCAAGGAACTTGCAGAGGGCCATACTGTCAGCCTGGAACAAAAAAGTTCAGGCTTTAGACTTACCAATGTCCCTGTCCCCTTCCGTTCGCAAGAGCCTCCATTGGTGGTTGGTGCCCCAGAATCTGGGAAGGGAAACCCTTCAGTCCGGTTTCTTGGAAGGTGGTCACTACAGTTGCCAGCCTCATAGGCTGGGGGGCAGTACTGGAGCAATGGTCTCTCCAGGGCAAGTGGTCAGAAGCAGAGAAGGCCCTGCCCACCAATCTCTTAGAGATACGAGCAGCCCGGTATGCCCTAGTAGCATGGACATCCAAACTCCAAGGGTCACCTGTCAGAATTCAATCAGACAATGCCACAGCAGTGGCATATATCAATCTCCAGGGTGGCACCAGGAGTCGTGCAGCCCAGAGGGAAGCGAAATGCATCCTGGAATGGGCAGAAAGGTATGTCACAGCCATATCCGCGGTTTTCATCCCAGGAGTGGAAAATTGGAGAGCGGACTTTTTTAAGTCGCCAGCAATTATGCCCGGGGGAATGGTCTCTTCACCCCGAGGTTTTCCAGG
This sequence comes from Rana muscosa, assembly GCA_029206835.1. Lineage (NCBI taxonomy): Eukaryota > Metazoa > Chordata > Amphibia > Anura > Ranidae > Rana > Rana muscosa. The sequence goes on along the minus strand of JARGYO010005626.1, from coordinate 72,048,458 downwards.
CAATATGCCAGCGGTGGGGAACACCGGATGTAGATCTGCTAGCATCCAGATTCAACGCAAAGGTGGACAGATTTGTGTCTCACACAAAGGATCCCCTAGCTTGCGGTTCGGATGCCCTAGTGTTCCCTTGGGATCAGTTCAAGCTGATATATGCATTCCCACCGCGATTAATCCGCAGAATCAGGGTAGAAAAGAAACCAGTGATTCTGGTGGCTCCAGCGTGGCCCCGAAGGGCATGGTACGCGGAGATTGTAAAAATGTCAGTGGGAAGTCCTTGGACCCTCCCACATCGTCCGGACCTGCTTTCGCAAGGACCGATATACTACCCTTCCTTACCAGCCCTAGGTTGACGGCCTGGCTATAGAAGCCCACATTCTAAAAAAGAGAGGGCTCTCTAATCCTGTGGTATCTACCATGATCAATGCCAGGAAGCCGGTATCCAGGCAGATCTATTATAGGATCTAGAAGGCGTACATCACGTGGGGTGAGGCCAGGAAATGGCATCCACGTAAGTACGTAATAGGTAGGATTCTGGACTTCCTACAGTGGGCTGTACATAGGAAGCTTGCCTTGAGTACTATCAAGGGTCAGACGGCCTTGTCAATATTTTTTTTTTCAAAGGCCCTTGGCTTTGCATTCATTAATCAAAGCTTTCATACAAGGAGTGATGCGTATTAGCCCTCCGGTTAGTATTCCCATATGTCCATGGGACTTAAACCTGGTTCTGTCGGTTCTACAGAAACAACCATTTGAACCATTGCGGCACATTTTCTTGGTTCTTTTCACCAGGAAATTGATTTTCTTAGTAGCCATTTGTTCGGCTAAAAGAGTATCGGAATTAGCCGCCTTGTCCTGTAAGGAGCCATATCTGGTTATCCATAAGGACAGAGTAGTATTACGTCCTCATCCAGCCTTCTTCCTAAGGTGGTATCGAGGTTCCATTTGAACCAAGATGTGGTTCTTCCTTCCTTTTTCCCCAAACCTAGTTCGGTAGAGGAAAAGTTATTGCATTCTTTGGATGTAGTAAGAGCAGTTAAAGCTTATCTTAAAGCCACTGCTCAGATTCGTAGAACGGATACTTTGTTTGTTCTGCCGGAAGGCCCCAGAAAGGGTCAGGCAGCATCAAAAATCTACTTTAGCCAAGTGGATTCGACAGGTCATAATACAAGCCTATGGCTTGAAAAGGAGACCGCCTCCGTTCAAAGTTAGGGCGCACTCCACAAGAGCAGTTGGAACTTCATGGGCAGTGCATCACCAAGCCTCCCTGGCTCAAGTACTGTAAGGCCACAACATGGTCCTTAGTACACACGTTTACTAGATTCTACCAGGTAGACGTCAGAAGTCAGGAGGATGTCGCCTTTGGGCGCAGTGTGTTGCAGGCCGCAAAAGAGCCTCATGCCTGATGGCGCCCAGCTTATGTATCCCTCCCCTCATTTGGCATTGCTTTGGGACGTCCCATTAGTAATGACTAAGTCGCTCTGTGTCCCGTGATGTACGAAAAAGAAAAAGGGATTTTTATAACAGCTTACCTGTAAAATCCTTTTCTTGGAGTACATCACGGGACACAGAGCTCCCACCCCTCTTTTTGGGACACTTATTGCTTGGCTACAAAACTGAGGTGCTCCCGGGTGGGAGGGGCTTATATAGGGGAGGGTACTTCCGGTTTGGAATTGGCCAGTGCCAACACCTGAAGGTAATCTATATAACCCATTAGTAATGACTAAGTCGCTCTGTGTCCCGTGATGTACTCCAAGAAAAGGATTTTACAGGTAAGCTGTTATAAAAATCCCTTTATTAAGTACCGACGAGGAAAGTCCGGAGGCAGGAACGTCCCAATCTGGGAATAAAAGCTACAAGGCATCTAATATGTAATTTGCTGAGATGGCGGAGATGGTGGACATTCTGCGGAGGAAAGATTACAATGGGAAGCATGGGCCATACGACACCCCAAATCTCAGGAAGTCTAAAATAATGGACAAAGTGGCGAGGAGTCTCTATAATAAATTTGGGGTCAGGAGATCCAAGGAGCAGCTCCGAAAAAGGTGGTCTGACCTGAAGCTGAGGGAGCCGGAGCAGTATAGGAAGCTTAAAAAAATCCTTGAAAAAAGTAAGCTTTTATTTTTACTGTCTTTTTTCATTTTGGAATATGTATTCTTGCATGTTTTGCTCCATGTGCTTGTTTTGACTGGATTCATATTGTAGAATGGCAACTTTCATGTTAAGTTGAGTGGCCACATTTTTGGTAATGTTTAGTCGTAAACAGCGATTGTGTAAAAAATCACATGTTTTGCACAGATACACGTATACAACATTTATAAACATTGTTGTCTAGATGATGTGTTGTAAGTAAGTAGAATGTTAAATGCTAAACTAGATTCTGTGTAAAGGAGAGGACACTCAAGCAGCTGGTTTAACATCTTAAACACGGGAGCACTATAGTGTGGGCCAACAGAAAAACCTTTTTAGGGTGTCACACACAGGTGCTCCAGTGGATACTTTGGGGTGTCTCCTTTTTATTTTTGAGGAACAAGAATGAAAGTAGTCTTGCTTTATTGATTTTCAAAAATCTCATCTGTTCATCTTGGAACTCTGCCAAAACAAACAATTTGACCCCACTTCCAAGCAAAGTTTACAATTTATGCCCTCAAATCTCTGTGTGCTAAAGGATACCTTTTGATTGTTTAATTCTCGTAGGGGAGAGGAGACTGGGAGGACACCAATCTGAGGAGCCTAGGAAACACAGACCACAGAAAGAAACCCAAGATCCAAAACAACCCCAAGATCAGCATGTGGAGGAAGCAGAGGTGGAGGAAGGGGAGGTGGAGGAAGGGGAGGTGGAGGAAGGGGGGGTGGAGGAAGGGGAGGTGGAGGAAGGAGAGGTGGAGGAAGGAGAGGTGGAGGAAGGAGAGGTGGAGCTTATCACCTCAACAGGTCAGTGTCTGTCACCACAGCTTCAGGTGAAAAGAGATGTAGGCCTGCATATTTCTAATACCTTTTTATTTTTAGGGGATGAACATGGTGGTGTGTCAGAAACTCCTACTACTCCATTCTCAAGTGCTAGTGCCCAAATCGTCATTCAAGAAATAATGGAATGTAGTAGCGAAATGGACATTATGAGGAAAAGGATGAATGTGATTGAGCAAAAATATAAAAACATCATTGATATTATGGGGAGAATAGTCTCAACCCCCCCCCCCAACCCCCTGTTTTTTTTGTTTCTTATGTAAGCAACAATTGGCACTTGTTTTAACACAAGCCAAAATTTCAAGATGCACACAGTGTGTCAACATGTGCTATCTTCCGTTACAGGATATCTATGTCCCTGTTTTGGGGGTGCAACCTTTTCCTCGCTAATCAAGTAGGTGAGAAAAGGGGTTTGCACCCCCAAAACACGTCCATTGATCCCCCATGATGGCAGATAGCACATGTTGACTTTTGCCATGGGATCTTGATGAAAATACCCATTTTGCCAAAGAAAAACTGTGTGCATCTTCAAATTTGGGATGGTTCAGGGGTGACACCACCCCATCTCATGTTTATCTTTTTAAGGTTGAACTTTGTAAGTTCCATTTTTTGTAATGTTTTTTTTTTGACCCATGCATGTTTCTGCAAACCCCCAAAAAAAATTTAAAAGCATTTCTCCAAAATTTGGAGGCCAAAATGTCAAGATTGTATTTTGTAAAAGAAAACAGAAACGCACATGTTGTGCACAGAGTAAAAAATATATTGGACACTCAACAATGTGTGGCTTGTTCTTTCTATGCTCAATACCAGTTATAGAAAATGGGAAAGGTTTTTTAGTGTGACAATTGGGGCTATTTACTAAAGACAAATACACTTGGCACTACTACAAAGTGTACTATGATAACCTGGGAGAAACATAATAATAAAAAATAAATAATGACAAAACAATTTTTTCTCCGATTTTTTTTATTTTTTATTTTTTGATAAAAAGTATCAGATATGGTCTGGCATTGCGATGGCCCCCCTACCCGTATTTATCATGTACTTCACGGGCGCTTTGGGGGGCCAAGCCAGTATGACCAGTGTCCAGGCCGGTCAGAATGTTTATTTCAGAAACACCGGCCTCAGGCCCAACAGTTGAGATATATGAAGGAGAGTATTCTTGCAGGAAATTGTGCAATATGCAGCAACATAAAATAAGGTGGTTCAATTTGTATTCCGCCATGTGTATGGCTGTCCGAAACAGGCGGAACCGGCTGGCCATTATCCCGTAGGCATTCTCTTCAACCCTTCGGCCTCTGGCCAGCCGGTAATTAAAAACCCTCCTCTCCGGGGTGAGGGTCCTCTGGGGGAACGGCCGCATCAGGTGTGGTCCCAGTCCGAAAGCTTCATCCGATATAAAGATGAAAGGAAGTCCATCCACGTTGTCTGCATCTGGAGGCAGTGCCAGGCCCCCAGACTGCAGACGGTGAGCGAACTCCGTCTGCGCGAACACTCCGCCATCTGACATCCGGCCATTCTTCCCCACGTCCACATACAGGTACTCATAGTGCGCCAACACCACCGCCATTAATACTATACCAGCCCTCAAAAATTCCACTCGCCTACTCGCATTTTGCGAGTGAAATTTAGTGCAGGGCGAGTAAAGAGCAGGGGTGGACCAGTCAGACAGCTTCCTGGCTGATCGCTTCTGGCAGAAGCAGTGCAGGCTTTTTTTACAGGACATCAGAGCGGCACGGAGGGGGATTCCCTGCCCCCCCCCCCGCCGCTCTGATGTCCTGGACAAAAGCCTGCACCGCTTCTGCCAGAAGCGATCAGCTGGAGCACACAGAGCGGTAGGACCGGATTGAACTGGGACCACTTTGAGCGGAGGCTGCAGCGCTCCCCTCCCTCTCTCCTCCTCCGTGTGTCACGGAGATGCAGGCTGTGTGTTACAGAGCCGGGTCTGTGTTCAGCGGAGCTGTAGCAAGGCCCAACCCCCCTAGACCAGCTCTTGTGATAGTAGATTAAATCAGTGTTCCGCCTATCACACAAGATGGTCTAGGGGGGCGGGACCTTGCTACAGCGCCATCAAACACAGACCCGGCTCCATGACACACACCATGGTGAGTGCTCCCAGCACTATTGGGTAATTGTGTATACAGAGCTTCATTTGCTAATATAATATCATAGCCAAGATGCCTGGTCCATGATGCCTCACTCAGTATCATGTGCGTACCAATGTGTCTCTATGCACTGTCTGATGTGTTTTGTCACCTGGACTTGGCTTCACCTGCATCTCCGTGAGTGCCCATTCACACGGGCGACTCGTCAGGCGACTCAGCCGCCTGACAAATCGCGTCCCGCTCTGTTCAATAGAACCGTTCTAATAGGAGCGACGCAAGTCGCTCCGACTTAGAAAAAGGTTCTTGTACTACTTTGGGGGCGACTCGGGGCGACTTACATTGACTTCTATACAGAAGTCATTTAGCAAGTTGCCTCTGAAGTCGTCTTCAGATCGCCTTGCCGAGTCGCCCCCAAAGTCGTGCCGCCCCTGTGTGAATGGGCTCTGAGTCTGTATTGATGATGGGCGCAGTGAGGATACATTTATGGGCACAGTGAGCAGTATTTATGGGCACAGTGAGGCTACATTTATGGGCACAGTGAGGCTACATTTGATGGGCACAGAGAGGCTACATTTGATGGGCACAGAGAGGCTGCATTTGATGGGCACAGAGAGGCTGCATTTGATGGGCACAGAGAGGCTGCATTTGATGGGCACAGTGTGGCTGCATTCATGGGCACTGTAAAGCTGCATTTGATGTGTACTGTGAGGCTGCACTAATGAGCAATGAGGCTGCACTGATGGTTACTGATATGCTTTATGTTAATATTGTTAAAGTTGTTAATATTTTTTTTTGGAACTTCATTCTGCATAAAACATTTAACAATGGTATTTCATGAGATAATTTATGAGGGCGTGTTTAGGGGCGGACTTAGGGGCGGGGCAGGGGAGGGGTTGGGTGGGGCAACTGGTGGTGAGTAACTTTCAAGGCCTGGCTAGTGGCTCGGGACTTGAAATTTTGAGCCCTGCACTATACTATTAAAACCTTTAGAGTTATAATAGAAGGACCCCGAACGGGGTGGCGGCACTATGTGGACGTGCTTCCCATCAATTGCCCCTCCGCAGTTGGGGAAGTCCCACCGCTGGGCAAATTGGGAGGCCACAGTCTGCCATTCCTGTGACGATGAAGGGAACTGTGGAGTCAAACAAAAAGAAGAAATTATTACTTTTGCATATTACATTGCAAGCAGATTACACAAACACATTCTTGGCCAACGTCAGTATAACATTTATTATAAGGAGTATTTAAACACAAAAATAGAAGGCCCACTTATTATCAGATGACTCACCCCCGCTGATGGGCCATTGGAACAAATTATAAGGGGGGGGGTGTCAAAGCAGATTTTGTACCCCGCAACAAAAGGCTCTACCACTCTGCTGACCTTAAATGTGCAATAAATCTTGAGGACACATTTTAGGGGGGGGGAGGGGTTCAAAACTACAATGGCTCTGACAAAAAAACAACATTAAAGAACAGACTAGGCTAGGTGTATATGGGCACAGGATAGCATGCAGGAGAGGTTAGTGAAGGGAAATAGGCATGTAGGCAAAAAAAAATCAGTTAAAAGTAAAAACATGCATGGGGAGAAAGGGGACATTCCCAGAATATTACAATCATGGCAATTTGGGAAGGATGAAAGAAATACAATACTTTAGCAAACAATCAAAACATATAATGTGAGGTCAAAGGATAAAAATTACCTTAATATACCGTATTTATCGGCGTATAACACGCGCCGGCGTATACCACGCACCCCAAGTTTAGCAGGGAATTTTAGGGAAAAAAACTTTTAGGAGGGAAGTTTAAGAAAAAAAAAATTTACATTTAAATGCAGCCTTACCAGTGTCATTTGCAGCCTTGTCACAGTGCAGCCTTGCCAGTGTCCATTGCAGCCTTGCCCAGTGTCCAGTGCAGCCTTGCCAGTGTCCAGTGCAGCCTTGCCAGTGTCCAGTGCAGCATTGCCCAGTGTCCAGTGCAGCATTGCCAGTGTCCAGTGCAGCATTGCCAGTGTCTAGTGCAGCCTTGCCAGTGTCTAGTGCAGCCTTGCCAGTGTCCATTGCAGCATTGCCCAGTGTCCAGTGCAGCATTGCCCAGTGTCCAGTGCAGCATTGCCAGTGTCTAGTGCAGCCTTGCCAGTATCTAGTGCAGCCTTGCCAGTGTCCATTGCAGCATTGCCCAGTGTCCAGTGCAGCATTGCCAGTGTCCAGTGCAGCCTTGCCAGTGTCCAGTGCAGCCTTGCCAGTGTCCAGTGCAGCCCTGAATTTAAATTTGGCGCCGCCGAGATCGCCGCTGATACAGGGCGGAGCGCGGCGAACGCCGCTGAGAACGCAGGGATGGGCGGAGCCGAGATACACATAGCCGAGTGTATTCGGCTATACTCGGCTTTTCTCGGCTTCGCTCACAGTCACGCCGAGTCCCGCCCTATGATGGACATATCACAGGTCCAATGGCGGGACTGGGCGTGACTGTGAGCGGAGCCGAGAAAAGCCGAGTATAGCCGAATACACTCGGCTATGTGTATCTCGGCGGCGATCGCTCCGCTCCGCTCACAGTCAGCGGAGATCGCCGGGGATAGGTGAGTATCGGCGTATAACACGCACCCACGATTTTCCCCTGATTTTAAGGGGGAAAAAGTGCGTGTTATACGCCGATAAATACGGTAGTCCTTCTGCATGACTTGTCTGATGGCAGAACACGTTTCGGGGATAATGATCCCAAGAGCCTGGGGGGAGATGCCTGTTGAGAACTTGAGGTCCTGCAAGCTTCTCCCAGTCGCCAGGAATCTCAAAGTGGCAATTAGGGATGAGCTTCGAGTTCGATTCGAACTCATGTTCGACTCGAACATTGCCTGTTCGCCCGTTCGCCGAACAACGAACAATTTGGGGTGTTCGCGGCAAATTCGAAAAGTCTATGGGAGAAATCTAAAGTGCTAATTATAAAGGCTTATATGCAAGTTATTTTCCTAAAAAGTGTTTGGGGACCCGGGTCCTGCCCCAGGGGACATGTATCAATGCAAAAAAAAGTTTAAAAAACTGCCTTTTTTTTAGGAGCAGTGATTTTAATAATGCTTAAAGTGAAACAATAAAAGTGAAATATTCCTTTAAATTTCGTACCTGGGGGGGTGTGTATGATATGCATGTAAAGTGGCGCATCTTTCCCGTGCTTAGAACTGTCCCTGCACAAAGTGTCATTTTTGAAGGAAAAAAAGTCATTTAAAACTCACTCACTATTAATGAATTGTCGGCTTTTATCAATACATAGAAAAGTCATTGATAAAAAAAAAAAAAAAAAAAAGCGTGGGGGTTCCCCCAAATTCAATTACCAGGCCCTTCAGGTCTGGAATGGATATTAAGGGGAACCCCGCCGCAAATTTAAAAAAAAAATGGTGTGCGGTTCCCCCTAAATATCCATACCAGGCCCTTCAGATCTGGCATGGATTTTAAGGGGAACTCCACCCCAAATTTAAAAAAAAATGGCGTGGAGTCCCCTCAAAAATCCATACCAGACCCTTATCCGAGCGCGCAACCTGGCCGGCCACAGGGGAAGAGGGGGGGACGAGAGAGCAGACCCCCCTCCCTCCTGAACCGTACCAGGCCACATGCCCTCAACATGGGGAGGGTGTCCCCATGTTGATGGGGACAAGGGCCTCATCCCCACAACCCTTGCCCGGTGGTTGTGGGGGTCTGCGGGCGGGGGCTTATCGGAATCTGGAAGACCCCTTTAACAAAGGGGACCCCCAGATCCCGGCCCCCCCCCTATGTGAATTGGTAAGGGGTACATTGTACCCCTACCATTTCACGAAGAAAGTGTCAAAAAATGTAAATAAAAACACACCAACACCTTGGAAAAGTCCTTTATTAAAAAAAATGTAAAAAAATATAACATTCCAGCGATGAAATCCAGTGTTCCGCGGCGATCCCGATGTCCAGCGCTGTCCGTCATTGGTTGTGCCTGAGCGGACCTGATGGGGAACTTCCTCCGCCGTGTTTTAAATGTATAGACCCGCCCCTTCTAAAGTTCCCCATCAGGTCCTCTCAGCGGACCAGATGCGGAACGCGAGAAGGGGCGGGTCTATTCATGTATTACACAGTGAAAGAAGTTCCCCATCAGGTCCACTCTACGAGGGGGCGGACCTGATGGGAACTTCCTTCACTGTGTAATACGTGAATAGACCCGCCCCTTCTCATGTTCCGAAATCTGGTCCGCTGAGCGGACCTGATAGGAACTTTAGAAGGGGCGGCTCTATTCACGTATTACACAGTGAAGGAAATTCCCATCAGGTCCGCCCCCTCGGTATGTCAGACCCCGCCTACGTCATTGGCCTGAGCGGGGAACTTCCTTCACTGTGTAATTTAAATTTACACAGTGAAGGAAGTTCCCCATCAGGTCCGCTCAGGCCAATGACGTAGGTGCGGTCTGACATACCGAGGGGGCGGACCTGATAGGGAACTTCCTTCACTGTGTAATTCATGTATAGACCCGCCCCTTCTCGCGTTCCGCATCTGGTCCGCTGAGCAGACCTGATGGGGAACTTTAGAAGGGGCGGGTCTATACATTTAAAACACGGCGGAGGAAGTTCCCCATCAGGTCCGCTCAGGCACAACCAATGACGGACAGCGCTGGACATCGGGATCGCCGCGGGACACTGGATTTCATCGCTGGAATGTTTTTTTTTTTTTTTTTTTTTAATTTTTAATAAAGGACTTTTCCAAGGTGTTGGTGTGTTTTTATTTACATTTTTTTACACTTTCTTCGTGAAATGGTAGGGGTACAATGTACCCCTTACCAATTCACATAGGGGGGGGCCGGGATCTGGGGGTCCCCTTTGTTAAAGGTGTCTTCCAGATTCCGATAAGCCCCCCGCCCGCAGACCCCTACAACCACCGGGCAAGGGTTGTGGGGATGAGGCCCTTGTCCCCATCAACATGGGGACATCCTCCCCATGTTGAGGGCATGTGGCCTGGTACGGTTCAGGAGGGAGGGGCGGCCGCTCTCTCATCCCCCTTCTTCCCCTGCGGCCGGCCAGGTTGCGTGCTCGGATAAGGGGTCTGGTATGGATTTTTGGGGGGACTCCACGCCATTTCTTTTTAAATTTGGGGTGGAGTTACCCTTAATATCCATTCCAGACCTGAAGGGCCTGGTAATTGAATTTGGGGGAACCCCCACGCTTTTTTTTTATTTTTATCAATGACTTTTCTATGTATTGATAAAAGCCGACAATTCATTAATAGCCGCGAGTCAGTTTTAAATGACTTTTTTTCCTTCAAAAATGACACTTTGTGCAGGGACAGTTCTAAACACGGGAAACATGCGCCACTTTACATGCATATCATACACACCCCCCAGGTACGAAATTTAAAGGAAAATTTCACTTTTATTTTTTAATTTTAAGCATTATTAAAATCACTGCTCCCGTAAAAACGTCTATTTTTTAAACTTTTTTTTGCATTGATACATGTCCCCTGGGGCAGAACCCGGGTCCCCAAACACTTTTTAGGACAATAAATTGCATATTAGCCTTTATAATTAGCACTTTAGATTTCGAACGTTCGAGTCCATTGTATTTAATAGGGTACTAAAGTTCACGCGAACATTCTGTCTGTTCGCAGGTTCTGGTGCGAACCGAACAGGGGGGTGTTCGGCTCATCCCTGGTGGCAATAAGCCTCTGCTCGGCAGTGATCGCCTGGCGCATCACAGTGTCCTGCCTCGTGATATAGGGGGACAGCAAATCCAACAGACAGTGAAAAAATGGGGTCCGTCATCCAGAGATAATTCCTGAAATCATCAGGATTATTCTCCTGGATTTTCCGCAGCAGAGACATATGAGAGAATTGGTCCCGCTGGAGCAACCAATTTTTGGTCCATGAACTCCTCCTCACCCTGTTCATGGACTGAACTCGGGTTACAGTGTTAACTGCAACACCAAGTCCATAGCCAGCACAAGCTCTACGATGAGAACGTAGTATAAACATGGCTTTAAACCATGGTCAGAACGAACTCAAACAGAACGCACCGAGGAACAGCAAGGCCTGAGAAGAACGACCTGAAAAACAGTAACGAACGGCCAAGAATGCACTGCAAAACAGTAACGACCTGACTGCACGCACTGAATGACAAATACGTACCCACAAGCACAAACTGAACACCAGAAAACAATCTGAAAAGCACGGAGACTGAAAAGCGCGAATCAGCTCTCACCAAACTTTTACTAACACGCGGTAACACGAAATCAGCCCAAAGGGTGGCGCCATTAGATTTGAATTTCCCCTTTATAGTGCCGTTGTACGTGTTGTACGTCACGTCGTTTTGGTGCGGTCGGTTTTTTGACTGATGGTGTGTGGGCAAGACTGATGGAAAACAGTTTCATCGGATTTCCGATGGAAAAATCCATCGGATTAGAATCCATAGGATATCTGATCGTGTGTACAGGGCTTAGCAACTTACTGGATTCCCTGCATGCTTTGCAGTTTCTCCTCTGCTGTTTACTTATACTTCTAAGGACTATATATCCCATGGTACGTTGCTGCCTGCACCTCCTGAAACTCCTATGTAGTCTAGAAGACAGACTCTGTGAAATATGTGACACAGCAGTTGCAACTCACATGCCATAGTGAATACATGATCTTGACACCTTTAACCACTTCAGCCTTTGGCTGCCAAATGATCGGGCCGCTTTTTCCGATTCGGCACTGCGTCGCTTTAACTGACAGTCGTGCGATGTGGCTCCCAAACAAAATTTACATCCTTTTTTTCCCACAAATAGAGCTTTCTTTTGGTAGTATTTGATCACCTCTGCGGTTTTTTTTTTTTGCGCTATAAACCAAAATAGAGTGACAATTTAGAAAAAAAAGCAATATTTTTGAATTTTTGCTATAATAAATATCCCCAAAAATTATATAAAAAAAACGAATTCTTTCCGCAGTTTAGACGGATACGTATTCTTCTACATATTTTTGATTTAAAAAAAATCGCAATAAGCGTTTATTGATTGGTTTGCGCAAAAGTTATATCGTCTACAAAATATGGGATAGTTTTATGGCATTTTTATTAATATTTTTTTTTACTAGTAATGGCGGCAATCAGCGATTTTTATCGTGACTGCGACATTATGGCGGACACATCGGACACTTTTGACGCTATTTTGCAACCATTGTCATTTATACAGCAATCAGTGCTATAAAAATGCACTGATTAGTGTGTAAATGACACTGGCAGGGAAGAGGTTAACCACCAGGGGGCGAAGAAGGGGTTAAGTGTGTCCTAGGGAGTGATTCTAACTTTGTGGGGGCTGGGCTTACTGTGACATGACACTGATCGCTGCTCCCGATGAGAGGGAGCAGACGATCAGTGTCTTGTCACAAGGCAGAACAGGGAGATGCCTTGTTTACACAGGCATCCCCCCATTCTGCAGCTCTGTATATATACGCCCATTTGCCTGTCCGTGGCATTCTGCCGACGTAAATGTGCGTGCGCTGGTCGGCAAGCGGTTAATCTTGTCAGATAGCTCCTTGCTGTGTTTCCAAAAATTGGATAATCTCAACAAAGCTAGCCATAGACAGATCAAAATTCCACCGGTTAAGCAGGAACTGGCCAAACCTATTGATCTGTCAATCAACTTCAGTACAACCATCCTGTTGAGTTTTTTCATTCGATCACTGGCTATGACCATTTGTAGGCAGGTGCAGTCTACTTTCTCCACTGCAGGTGGCGCTCAACCGCAGCAGCATTGCAGAGGGAGAGGAAAACAAGAGGAAACTGGTTAATCTATGGTTTCCTGGGTCATTGGGGAAACTATCCAGTTGAATGCTGACTCAGGGGGCCATCTTGGGTCAGGCAGAGTCTGTGTAAGGCTTTGGCTCCCAGGTTTGGCATGCATATCGCATGTGGATAGTGTAGGGACAGGTCACCCATCTGTCAGGGACAGTATTAACAGTAGGGAGAGGTTCCAAACGAGTGGGAAAGAGCACCTTTCTGTTTGGCCACAGACTGGCCAGGTCGCATTCCACATCTCAAGACAGACGCTGTTGGTGCATCCGTGCATCTGGTGCACTGTGAGTGCGCCTGGTTGGGTTGACTTCCCACTGGATAGATGTACTGGTTTGAACCACATCAGAGGCGTAGCTTAAAGCTTGTGTGCCTCGGTGAAAAAGTTGACCTGGGCCCCCCCACTACCATCATCCGCCGCTTCCACCGCATGCCAAGATACTCCCACCGACCCCCCCCCCGTCCCCGTCTGCACAAGTCCGCCCCTTCAGTCGGCATAAGCTCCCCCTAGTCTGCACAAGTCCACCCCAATCTGTACAAGCCCCCCGACAGTCTGCACAAGCCCCCTCTCTCGCTGTCCCCCCTCCAGTCTTCACAAGTCCTTCCCCAGTTTGTACAAGTCCTCCCCCAGTCTGCACAAGTCCCCCCAGCCTGTACAAGTTACCCTCCTCCATAAATTCACAGAGCTCACCTCAGCATCGAGTCTCTCTCTCACAGGGATGGAAGATTTCCTTTCCTTCCCGGGGGTCCGGTGGATGACATCAACGCCGCCTCATCCCTTCCAGAGATCCAGTTCCCACCCCGAGACAGCCTTCCCGAAGCTCCAGCAAGAGGTATATGTGTGACTGAGAAGCAAGTCACACAGGATCGTCTGACAGGAGACAGAGATCGGGCAGTGATAGGCGCAGCTGCAGCACCTCAGGCTTGTCTCATCCATGGGTGCACTGCACACTTTGCACTCATGGATGATACGCCACTGGGGAGGCCGCACTGCCCCCTGAAACATAGGTGGGGTCGTAATTGTGACCCCTGCGACTACTATTGCTACACCCATGAACTACATATACAATACAGTTTTGTAACTGCATCTGGACTCTGAGTGTTTACTGCCGCCGCACTGCGATGCACCTCCCCACACATTGTATTCTGATGGCGGGGAAACCCCCTGCTGTCAGAATATAATAGTGCAGCGGAAAGGATTCCTCCATCAACACTGACTGTGTTCAATGAAAGAACATTTTATAATGTTAGGCCTGCTTTAGATTTACCAATAGCTATGTCATGTAAGGGGCTACTTGACTGTATATAAACTGAGCCAATTGCTCATGAAGCCCCTCATACCACATCGTTTTATTAATTTAAGAATGGAGAAATAGATGGTAGGAGTTACATTTTCTCTTCTGTGATGTTTTTTATTGCTGCTGATGTGTCATTGACTTGATTCACATAATGTGAAAAAACATCCCCAAATTCTTTGCTATCGTCAGCAGTATAACAATTTTCAGTTCAGTAGCAATAGCTCTAATTATCAGAAAACAGAAGGTGGATAATTCAATCATGCCTTCCTCAGAGAGAATCCGTTAATGTTTTTGATTTATGCTAAGTGCGGTAACTAACTTATATTCACTGCTCATAAATGCTTTTTTTGTTGGAGAGATTTGCTTATTTACACCATCCAAAGCATTCTGCAACAATGTTATATTGTACTGAACATTCACCAGCAGAAATAACAGCTGCTTCTCCCATAACTTTTATGTTACTACTGACAGGAGACACTGCAGCACCCATTTCTCTTATATCACATTAGGAAGAAATCCTTTGCAGCCACAATATGCTGACTATTAAGCCCTGTACACACGATCGGTTTTACCGATGAAAACAGTCCGATGGACTTTTTTCATCGGACAAACCGATCGTGTATGGGACCCATCGGTCTTTTTTCCATCGGTTTTAAAAAATAGAACATGTTTTAAATTTTTCCGATGGATCAAAAACCGATAGCAAATTCCGATCGTCTATGGGCAAGTCCATCGGATAAAAAACCCACGCAAGCTCAGAATCATGTCGACGCATGCTCAGAAGCATTGAACTTCATTTTTCTCGGCTCATCTGAGTGTTTTACGTCACCGCGTTTGGAACGGTCGGTTTTTTGACTGATGGTGTGTAGGCAAGACTGATGGAAGTCAGCTTCATCGGTTTTCCGATGGACAAAACCATCGGATCAGAATCCATAGGATATCCGGTCGTGTGTACAAGGCTTCACTGTTTTATTGAATGGAAATGGAGCTGGTGTTTATAAGAAATTTAGATGATTTACCATTTTTAATACATTTACTCATTGCAACCACTTACAATCCATCATGTACTGGTCTGACTTAACACAGCGAATTCTGATTGGCTGTTACTGGGTCTTGCCCGGTTCTAAAAAGTGTTCAAGGTAGCAACAGTGCTGAGCAAAAGGTGATTTCTAGTACCAGGGTTAAAGAGTAAGGAGGCTATAAATTATAACTAAGGTCATTTTTTAGGACAGAGTAAGCTAGGGTTGCACCGATACCGTTTTTTTTTATTTGAGAGTATGAGTACCGATACCTTTGGTCAAGTACTCACCGATACCGAGTACCGATACTTTGTGGTGCGATTTGCATCAATACAAAAAAAAATTGGCGCAAATACCACTGCAAAGAATCGCATGCGATTTCCCCCCACTGCTCCTGTGTGTGTGTGTGTGTATAGAAGGGAAAAGAGCCACCTAATTACCGGTAGGTGACCAGGTTTTTAAAATGAAATCCAGGGACATCTTCTTTTTTTTTTTACTAGTTATGGCAGCAATCAGTGACTTATAGCAGGACTGCGCTATTGCAGCGGACAAATCGGATGCCAAGTGACACTTTTGACACTTTGTGGGAACCAGTGACCAGTGCTAAAATTTGCATTAATGATAATGGATCCACATATTATGGATGTAATCTTTAGTATAAAATATTCTGCAGATCCTTATTACAGAGCAATCACACAGGTGAAATAATAAATCATTTAATGTTTTAGATTAGCCCTTCTCAACATTTTTTCCCAGAGGAAGACTTGAAATAACGTTTAGATCGAGAAACGTCTGCTAACAATACAGATAAACACATCCTCCTAACATACCTCTCATATAGATAGAGCTTCATATATCCTCCCTTCACACTTCTGTTGCAGCAGTTACAGAGCAGGGAGGGGGGGTTATTAGGGGGGTCATTCTCTGTTTTGGATATTAAATACATTGGGGGACATTTATTAAAGCCGAGGTCCACCCGGAATTTTTTTTTTTATTAGCCAACAGCTACAAATACTGCAGCTGCTGACTTTTAAAAAATGGACACTTACCTGTCCAGCGCGCCCGCGATGTCGGCAGACGAGGCTGAGCAATCGATCGGTCCTCGGATGCTGCCGCCGCCAGGCTCGGTGAGGGAATCAGGAAGTGAAGCCTTGCGGCTTCACTGCATGGTTCCCTACTGCGCATGCGCGAGTGGTGCGGCGCCTTGTCACTGGTCCCCGCTCTCTCCTGGGAACAATGTGTTTCCCAGGAGACAGCAGGGGGGGGGGGGGAGTGGCGTAGACTCCCACGGGAGTCTATGCCCGGATGTGGGTGCAAATACCTGTCTTGGACAGGTATCTGCACCCCTCACCCCCCTGAAAGTTGCCAAATGTGTCACCGGAGGGGGGGGGAGGGTTCCGAAAAGCGGAAGTTCCATTTTTGGGTGGAACTCCGCTTTAAGTAATTTAGGAACACATTTAGTCACAAATCAGGCTACATCTCTTTCAGCAAAGTCTCTGCGACTGGTTTACTGACTTGTGCGACTATTCCTGGGCAGCCAAGTGCAACAGTTTACAAAGTTCACGGATAGATTTATTACTGAAGATAAGACAGATTTTCACTAAAAACAGACACAGAATTAAGAAGTAGAAGCAAAGGCAGTAAAGAAAACTCTCTAGATTATTCATGGCTCCAGGCTTCCACAAGCAAACAAAGCTTAAACTTTAAATCTAAATGGGAAAAAGCCTTAAATAGGGAACTTACAGACGTCCATTGGAGTAAGGCCTGTATACTTTCTCACAAATGCTCCATTAGTACCAGACTCCAAGAGACTTCATATATAAGTTACTCACTCAATGGTATGCCAGCCCTGAAAGACTACATTCTTGGTACCCACAAACCACAGATGTTTGTTGGAGATGCAATAATGACACAATCAACTGATTGGGGGGGGGGGGGGTCCCCATGTCAGAATGCAATAGCACAGCAGGAGAGGTCGCTGCACCAATGTTGCTTGTGTTGGTACGGCACTCTGTCAGTTTGCTAGGTTGAATAAAAAAAAAAAAGTGTGTACCGGGCATAAGAATCATGTCTGCTGCTTTATTCAAATTGTCTGCTTAGCTGCCAGACAACATGCAGCTCCTAAAGGGACAGACCACACAAAAGTGATATCTAAATGAGGAGGAGGAGTGAGTAGAAATCTCCCTACTGGTTCCCCAGGAAGCAATAAAATGCCACACACATGTATATCAATGCATCCTGTATATAGATATACAAATGAGTATTTCATCTGCTGGTGATCAGAAGCTCTATGAGCAGGGCCCTCCTGTCCCTTCTGTATTGAACTGTACTATAATTGTGCTGTCCCCCCTCTGCACTGTAAAGAGCTGCGTAAACTGTTGGTGCTATATAAATTGTGTATAATGAAGCACCCATGCCACCCTCCTTCTCCACTCTTTGGCTCATTCACTGGAGAGGAAGGCGCATAGTCTCCACCATGGGTTGCAGAGGTTAAGCACATTTAGTTTCACTTACGGGTCTTTGCAGCGAACCCTTCAGTGTTGGTTTCTGTCCCTAGAATGTAAGGACAAAAGTCTCTATGCCCCAAGTAACTCCAAGGTCCACACCAGTATATCACTCCAACGTAGAGCTTTATTTTCTTATGCATGAAAGGAGAAAGGCGTTAGGAAGATAGATAAAATTCAGGCACTCCTGGCTTCGTCGCCACTCGATCCCGAGTGGGAACAGCTCACCCGGATAGTCACCCAATGGCACTAGCAACCGGCGTGTAGCTCGAACAGTCAATTTCGTTCCTAATGGATGCGTCTAGGAGATACTCTGCCACAGAATCTATAGTGTCCCAAACCTCCTGATGGTCCAGATGTTAGGCCCCTGGTTCCCGGATGGATGACATCCCTCTAGAGAGTTACTGGGCCCCTTCCTTCACTGTGATCTCTCACCAGTCCTTCAGAACGGTCCTCCTCCAGCCTCCTCTTCCAGAAACGGGTCCCATTGCAAGGCGGCACCCTGGGATTATTCCTCCCAGAGTGGGCCCCATCTAAAGGTGCTGGGCCCAGGGCTGAAGTTGCAGTCCCAGGACTAAAGGTGCCTGGGACTGAGGCGCACGTGGCCCCATGGCCTGGAGGGCCATGCACTCGAACTGGACTCCACACAATACCTTCCCCCGGGTACAGGTCCCCGGGGTGGCAACTCGACTCCAACTCCACTCCTAACTCGCCTCCCACTCTATGGCGTCTGCCCCTTTTGTACCCATTCCCAGCATGCACAGCAGGCAGATCCCACCCACTATACGGCTGCCGAGAGAGGACACCAAATCACTGCCCCAACACCTGTGGTTCAACCCCGAGTATCAGTGACAGCGCCACCCATACTTCCTAGGGGAACTGCACACCAGGTGAAATTGCAGCAAGGCAGAGTCCAGCAATTGAAAGATTTGAGTCAATTAACACTCAAATCACCCCTAAATTTGGTATAGCAATCCCTAAATTTAGGACCCCGCTACAATAATAATAATAATATTTATTATGAAAATTAGGTTAGAATTGCTAAAAATTGTCTTGTGTTTGTCCTGCCCTGGAGTTCCTTGTTCTACACATCTGTAGCAACAGTTACAGAGGGGGTGTATTCTACATATTGGATACTAAATATATTTGTAGCGGCCTCCTCACCCCGTCCTCTTTAGCTAGGGGTATGTCACGCGACAGAGTGAGGTGCGCTACGGCCCATGTCCTCCCCATAACTGTGGGCGAGGTGAAGGCCAATATCTGATGTTTCCTCGGGCCGGTGTGTCTTGGGCATGTACCGAGTCTGTTGTGCAGAAACCACCAAACCACCCTTTGCTCCCATTAACAGAGTCCACACACCGATCACAGTCCAACTGTTGGTTTTATTTCGTATCTCCACATACAGGCAATGCGATGGCAGGATACGGTGGGATGAGCAGGTCGAGGCACTATACCGATCTGGGTCCCTACACCCCCTGTGCTATGACCAAGGGTTGCAGGAGTCTTAATTCGAATACCTCCGCTGCGTTGCAGCCCCTATCAGGGGAAGATGTCCTCCAAGAGAGTTACCGGAGGCCCATCCGTCACCGGGTTGACGCTGCACCGGAATCTTCGGACGGGTGACCTCCCCAGCCTCCTCACCTCAGATGCGGGTCCCCTCGCAAGGGGCACCCTGGAATCACTTCACCCTTGCGGGACCCAGTCAGAGTCACTGGGTCCCAGGCCTCCTCAATAGTACCTCATCCCAGGCTGAAGGTGCCTGGGATGGAATCCCAGCTTCATTCCGGCCAGGCCTAGGGCGCCTAGGCCGGAACCTTGAACCGCCCGCACCCAGGCCGAAGGTGCCTGGGTGCGTGAAGAGATGATCCCCCGAAGACCGAAGACCGAAGAAGACCTCGTGGCGAGGGCGTCTCCCCCTTTTATCTCCACCCATCAACACCACGGTAGGTTCCCCGCCCCAGCCGTACCATCTCCAGGAAGGGACAAAGAAGGGTAGCACTGTGGTGGTGATTCTACCTGAAGCCTGTAGGTACTCCGCCACCCACAGGCAAAGGAGTATATTACATCCCCCAATCCTCCACGAATAACAAAAAGAGGTCTAAACCCTGACATAATTACACACCTGGGTCACACTACCCCCAGCTGTATCCCACTAAATCTGAAGACCCCGCTACACACTCCCCCCTGTGATTTGACGCTGGTCCCCAGCGTCAGGTGCACACCCATGTCTCCCATTGAGTGGTGACATGGAGCAAGCCCCAGAGGCTGTCCCCAAATTTGTGAATACTAAGTGTGCCAAGACCTGCTCAAAAGGGAAAGGGAAAATATAAAACGATAAACTTTTGCATAAAACATCTATTCTGTACACATGTACAATCCCTCCCATCACTGTCTAAGAACCACCCCATACTCAGTAGTCTTGACCGATGAATCTCCTGCAGAAGGGAAACAAAAACAACATCCTAACAATCTGTGTTAACTTGGAATGAATAGGTCTGTCAGCCGAGAGACCCACTCACTCCAATAAGCAAAGTGATGCATGTGTAAAATTTTCAAACAGTCGTTGCACAACACTGCCACCTGTTGACAGCGCTGTGGTCATGACACTTGCCGAGATCTTCCTTCTTCCTGCTTTTCTACGCTAACTTTTACCCCCAGAGTCTCTGCCTTTGGCACATGAAGAAGAGGGAGAAAAAACAACAGCTCCCAAGTCTCCAGTGAGTGAAAGAAAAGCCCAAATCAAAACAAAAGTAGGGCGCAGTTCTGAGCGTCTGGGAATGTTCCTTCCAGAAAGTTCAACAGCAAACAAAATAGGAGCTCACTTCTCCTACAAGTAAAACCTTGGATCCGGCAAAAACAGGGGCTTCAGGTGCTTGTCAAACACTTCCACCGAATATTCGACATCCTCTCCTTCTTTCCTGCAGATGAGCACCTTATCGGCATGAATATGGCGCCCCAGTCTCCAATCAGCTCTGCAGTCTCTAAACTTTTTAGATACAGGCGGCGAACACGACAGGTATCGCCGGGCATGAGGCACTTTGAGCTTTTCCCATACAAACTCGTCGTACCACCTTTGTCGCAAAACTTCGACTTCATACAATAAGTCCCGAGGCAAGTAGGGGTACTCCCACCCATATTCACGGGCGACTCTTTGGGAGAAAAGTCTCTGCAATCTGGCTAGAGGTGGCATCACATCTCGCTCGCCTTCTCCTGGCTGTACGATGGCCTCCGGGTGCCGAGGTACCTTCACCATCTCGAGTTGCTTTGCCTTTGGTGCCCGCAACGAAGCACGCTGCGTCCCCACTATCGGAGCGGGTGATGTGGTTGAAAGTGGAAGGTCGGTCGGAGGACTAGATTTCCTCGGGAACTCCGGGGCCTGCGCCCGGAGCGTACTGTCCTTTATGGACATGGGGGAATCCTGCGGTTTACACAGCACAGGTAGTGGGCGTCTGTCCCAGCCCTTCCGGTGAAACAGTTTGTCTATTTCTCCGTCATCACCACAGTCTGACAACGACTCTAGGTCGGAGGTGTCATACATCTCGGCGGGAAGGTAGTCTCTAGTAGATGGAAGGCTACCCTCCCTTGCGGGCTCCACCGGCTGTGGACTCCCGACACCTCCAACCAACACCACAGTCCCAGCCCCTAGCTCACCTGGACCTTCTGAAGAACTGGGATGTCCGGGACTCTCTTCTCTACCGGCACCATCTAGGCCAGGCAAGCGGCGGGGTGAAGCTCGACCACGACCATAGGATGCCTGTACCAGGCCGACTTTCCTCTTCGGAGGTGGCAGCAGGGAATCTGTGGTGACCGAAGCAGTGTCCTCGGATTTCTCTCTTTCCGTCTCTGGTTGGGCAGTCACGTCGCCCTGGTCAGCGCGTACAGGGACCTCCGCAAAGGCCTGGATCTTTCCCTCCGGAGTGGCGGTTCCTGTGATGCAGTTGAGGCGAAGGGCCCGGGGCCTTACTGTGGATGATTCGACCTCAAAAAGAAACTCTTTGCACGCTTCACATCGCCCGAACGGCTTTAGTTGGACCACCAGTCCCGAGCATCCGGGACAGATCACACCGAGGGCCTCCGTGTCTCTGCATGAATACAGAGCCAACTGTCCTCGGGGCCTGAGCCTTATCCCCGTGTCTGTCAGGGGAGCAGCAAATGCAGTCATCTTCATAGGGTAAGATACCGGCATCCACGGAGAGCTTGAATTCATTCCGACCACTCGCTGCTCCATCACGCGCTGACCACGCGCCGGAGTCTCCACGTGTATCTCCACACGTGGCCAGACTCCTCCCACGACTTGCACGTTTTCGCGGGCTTCCGCCAGCCTCCGCCCACAAATTGCGCAGTCATGGGGTGCCTCGTGGCGCAGTGCATTAACAGTCCCCACATGTAGTACTTCACACGGCTGGACCTCTCCCTTTTTACGCTCCTCCGCGTGGGCCTTTCCCGACTTAGGGTCATGTCCACAACTCCGAGCAGGGATGCACTTTGGCCAATCACATGGCCGACCTGCTCGGAACTCCTCCGGGCAGCAAAGTTCAAACACAGACGTTCTCAGTTCCATCGTTGAGACACACACAATCCCGGACGAACGAGCCCCCACGTGTAGCGGCCTCCTCACCCTGTCCTCTTTAGCTAGGGGTATGTTACGCGACAGAGTGAGGTACGCTACGGCCCATGTCCTCCCCATAACTGTGGGCGAGGTGAAGGCCAATATCTGATGTTTCCTCGGGCCGGTGTGTCTTGGGCATGTACCGAGTCTGTTGTGCAGGAACCACCAAACCACCCTTTGCTCCCATTAACAGAGTCCACACACCGATCACAGTCCAACTGTTGGTTTTATTTTGTATCTCCACATACAGGCAATGCGATGGCAGGATACGGTGGGATGAGCAGGTCGAGGCACTATACCGATCTGGGTCCCTACACCCCCTGTGCTATGACCAAGGGTTGCAGGAGTCTTAATTCGAATACCTCCGCTGCGTTGCAGCCCCTATCAGGGGAAGATGTCCTCCAAGAGAGTTACCGGAGGCCCATCCGTCACCGGGTTGACGCTGCACCGGAATCTTCGGACGGGTGACCTCCCCAGCCTCCTCACCTCAGATGCGGGTCCCCTCGCAAGGGGCACCCTGGAATCACTTCACCCTTGCGGGACCCAGTCGGAGTCACTGGGTCCCAGGCCTCCTCAATAGTACCTCATCCCAGGCTGAAGGTGCCTGGGATGGAATCCCAGCTTCATTCCGGCCAGGCCTAGGGCGCCTAGGCCGGAACCTTGAACCGCCCGCACCCAGGCCGAAGGTGCCTGGGTGCGTGAAGAGATGATCCCCCGAAGACCGAAGAAGACCTCGTGGCGAGGGCGTCTCCCCCTTTTATCTCCTCCCATCAACACCACTGCAGGTTCCCCGCCCCAGCCGTACCATCTCCAGGAAGGGACAAAGAAGGGTAGCACTGTGGTGGCGATTCTACCTGAAGCCTGTAGGTACTCCGCCACCCACAGGCAAAGGAGAATATTACATCCCCCAATCCTCCACGAATAACAAAAAGGGGTCTAAACCCTGACATAATTACACACCTTGGTCACACTACCCCCAGGTGTATCCCACTAAATCTGAAGACCCCGCTACATATTTAATAACATACAGAAAATAATAGAAGGACATTCTGCCTGGATATTCTCCTGCTACTGAGTATAATATGCAAATGAAAAAAAGGTTAAAAGTAAAGAAATAACATTTGGAACGTGTCTTTAGCATTAGCCAGGAGGGAAGTATCTCCAATTTACTAAATGTCCAATTTGACATTGTTTTTGCAGGCCAAGATTCTCCCATACATCATATCAGAGAATCCAAAACTTTAATATGGGCCCGTGAGCCTGAAGAACTGCCCCAGAGTTTCAGGAGAGATCAGAATCCAGGCAGACACAACTCCATACCTCCCAACTGGCACGGATTGTGCGGGTTTTACCCGCAGAGGCTCCTCCTTCCCGCACTCCCGCGAGACTATCATGTTTCCCGCACAGCAGGAAACATGAAGAGGAGAAGCAGCAGCAGGTAAGACCCCCCCCCAGCGATCGGTGCACTAGTAGCCCCCCCCGCCCGCCCCAAACCCCCCCCCCGGTGAATTTTTTTTTTAAATGTTCCGGCGGCAACCAAACCCCCCCCCCCCCCGCTCAACAACGTCTGTGGCAATTCCCGTTTTTTTTTGCCAATGTCCCGCACCCCCCCCCCCTCGCTCAACAACTCTGGTTGGCAGGGGAGAGGGGACATCAGAATGTCCCGCGAAGGGACTTAACAAAGTTGGGAGGTATGCAACTCTACGGTCGACCGGAACCAGGCAGAACCAGGGAGTGCCCATACTGCACCTGCTTGTGATCAGCACAGTGATGAGCTGCCTGAATGCAGCATCTGTCTGCTGGAAATAAAAGAGGAAGACAAAACCTCTAGAGTCTAGACTAAACTGTTCCCACCAATTCCACAATGACTGCATCCCTAGGTGGACGGAGCAGAGCAGAATATGTCCACTCTGCCGGGAAAAGGTCACTCATCATATATGGGTAAGTGTTCTTACATCTGTTAGTCGTTTCTATCACTTTTACTATTTCTGAGTACAAGTGATAGTTTCTAAGTGTTTTTGCCAATTATTAAAAAACAATTTTGTTCATTAAAGAGGAGTTCCACCCAAAAGTGGTACTTCCGCTCATCTGATTCTGCCCCCCCCCCTCTGGTGCCACAATTGGCACCTTTCGGGGGGATGGGGACAGGATAGCTGTCTTTGACATTCCTTCAGTCCCTCTGGCCAGAGAGGGACTACTTTGATGCAGTTGGACAGCTTAAACATGCACTGCGATGTGTGTGTGAACTAAAAATCCATTTTTTTTATGCAAATTGTATTAGAAAGGGTGTATAGCAGTGTACAGAGTGTTCATTTAGAATTGTCAGTGTAGCGATACCCCCAGTTAAGAGGGCTGCCTGTTTGTTTTTGGGCCTCGTAGTGCACCGCTGTCAACCCCTGGCAATAGGCTCTAAGCTCTCGTGGCACAGTTAGGAAAGGGGATGATATAATTGCACTCTCTCTCTCTAATTGTATGGCACAATCCCCTTTATAACACAGCACAGTAATTGACACTGACAACCAATATACTTAACTATAAGTTCTTTACTATTGGTAAAAGTAATAAGGGTAAACAGTATACAGTGTCTCATGCAGATCACTGCAATATAAGTATACTCATAAAAAGATATAACATTCCGCAATGCAATGACAGTTTAATAAACCACGCTACAGCTATCCTCCCTCGTGAGCAAATATGGCGCCCAGCAATGTCCTATACTACCCAGTCAGGCCTGACTATAACTTGAGGTATAGTTTGTTGAAGAAATCTTCGCTAGCAAAACACGGTGGTGCACATAAAGAATAAAACTGTAATCCAATGGGGTAGCGATGACCGCTAACTTTGTAAAGCTGGAGAGACTAGTAAACTCAGTTCAGCAGACAGTCTCCCCAGAATGTAACTGTAATCACTGATGGGCCTGAATAAAGTTAATAGGCAACAAAGGTAACAAGATGCGGTTCCGAGTTGGTGCTCTCTCACCCGACCGGACCGATTCCTGTCCGGTACCTCCACTACTGTGAGTCGCTTCACAGTGCCCACGATGCCTGGGTCTTCGGTCCTCCTGATGATGGCACTTCACAGCAGGATTGGACGCTCCACAGGCTCCTCGGTGGAGCGTAAGGCTCTTTGGAAGAAAGTACAAGGCCCAGGCTTCAGGCCTTGCACGCACAGCAGCTCAGCACAGGGATCCTCTTGCTGGGAGGGCAGTGTCCAAAGAGAAAGAACTGGGGCACGCCTCTCCCTTTTAAAGTCCACCCCAGCAGTCCTTGCGCGGGGAAAATGCACCCTGGGTGCCTCAAAGCGTGCTGGGAACTGTAGTCTGTGGGTGAAAACGATACCCTGCTACACACTCCCCCCACTTAGAATCTTTGGTCCCCAAAGACAGTATCAACAGTAAGAAAATACAAACTCATTGAGGGCTGTTAGAGAAGTTGGCAGAGAAAACTCCCACCAAAACGGGGAAGGGAGCTTGTCCTGCCCACAGGTCACATCAATGGGGTTGACCTGCCTAACTGTGCCAGAAAGTGAGCTGGGGTTGCCCTCCACCAAATGCACAGTGGAGGGACCAGGTGTTAGTATTGTCCTTCTAGCAGTAGTTACTGTATCCTCAGAACTTTCCCCCATTTGGGCATAGGTTAACTTCCGAGGAGGACGAATGGTTCTCTTGGCTCTCCGTTCTTTCGGGGTGACTGTCTCATCCACCACAGGCTCTTCTTCTGGAGTAGGTGTATTGGGTTCAAATACTTCCGGAGCATCCAGATCAGGTGCAGGAAGGTGCTAAGAGTCCTCTTGATGATCAGCAGAAGGTGACCATATGGCATCTTCCCACTCCTCAGACAGATGGCTGGACGGAACAAACTCAGTGGCTTCCACATTCAATGTACTATCCACGGTACCTTCAGAGGGTGGAAGATCTATAGACATAGGCTCAGGGACCTGAGAGGGCCACAACCATCCAAGCTCTTCTTCTTCGCTTTGATCAGAGACATCCATTCCTCCAGACTGAGATACCTGAGACCGAGTGTTGGGCCTAGGTGTATCCAAGCTTGCAGATAGTCCAGGGGAATCTTCTACAGGAGGTATCCGAACCGCTTCTGAAAGTGGAAGTAAGTGGTTTCTGTGCCATGTCTTCAGCGGTCCTATCTTCCCTTCTTAGCTGATACACCGGCAAGTCTGGTAACTTTTTACAGATCACATATGGTTCAGGTCTCCATCTGTCTGCTAGTTTATGCTTCCCTGGAACTCCCAAGTTTCCCAACAGCACTCTGTCTCCTGGTTGCAAGTCCTGAATTCGAATTTTGAGGTCAAAGTTCCTCTTGTTCCGGGCTCCTCTTTGCTCTGATGTCACTTGGGCCTGCTCAAAAGCTAGCTTCAAACTCTTCCTCAGTCTATCCACATATCCCTTATGTGAGGTGGCCGAAGTGTGATCCATTGATATGCCGAAGGCCAGATCCACAGGCAGTCTTGCTTCCCTGCCAAACATTAGTCTGTATGGAGAGTATCCGGTGGCAACACTAGTTGTACTGTTGTAAGCATGCACTATTGCTGCTATGTGCTTGCTCCAATGCTGCTTCTGATAGCTGCTCAGAGTCCCCACCATATTTAACAGAGTCCTGTTGAATCTCTCCGGCTGAGCATCACCCTGGGGGTGATAAGGGGTAGTACGTATTTTCTTGATACCCAAAGAGTCCAGCAATTTCTTAATTAATCGACTCTCAAAGTCTCTCCCTTGGTCTGAGTGCAGGCGCTGTGGCAGCCCGTAATGCACAAAGTATTTTTCCACCAAGATTTTGGCTACGGTGGAGGCCTTTGGTCTTTGGCTGGAAAGGCCTGAGCATAACGGGTAAAATGGTCGGTTATCACCAGAACATTTCCTTGTCCACTTAAGTCAGGTTCTAGACAGAGAAAGTCAATGCACACCAAGTCCAAGGGTCCCTGACTCAGATGGCCCATTGGGGCAGCTTGACGTGGCAATGTCTTCCTTTGAATACAGCGAGCACAGGAGTGACAGTACTCCTCCACTTCAGCCTGCATACAAGGCCAATAGAACCTATTCCTTACAAGCTGGAATGTTCGTTCGGGCCCCAAGTGGCCATGATTATCATGTAGGGCAGCCAAAACAGTTCTTCTGTGTTTCTCCGGCAAGAACAGTTGCCACTTCTCTTCCAGGTCATCAGAGGGGCTCCTTCGGTAGACCACCCCTTGATGCACCTGTAACTTGTCCTATTCTTTGTGGACCAATCGGGCCACCTTTGAGGGGTCCTTCAGAAGCCTGCCTGGATCCTGGTCTTCCAATGCCCTCAAAGCTAATCTTCCCAAGGGATCTTCCAACTGGTCTTTCCTTAGGTCCTTTTTGGACAGCTTTGGCAGGTCATCCTCTCCAACCTGGGTCACATTGCAGTAACACTTGGGCACCCCCACCACCGAAACATCGATCTCTTCAGCCCTTGACCCACCACTAGCTTGAAATTGTGCTCCTTGACACAAGGTCCGTACCCCATCCGGGGTTACCTGGGTCCAACCTTCTGAATGGTGGGTGGGTGCGTAAGCTCTTCTGGACAATGCATCTGCATCACGGTTTCCAGCTCCGAGCCTATACTTCAGGCTGAAGTTGAATCCGGCCAGGGCTGCTAACCAACTGTGACCAGTGGCATTCAGCTTGGCCGTGGTGAAGAGATAGGTGAGTGGATTATTGTCAGTCTTTA
Source organism: Rana muscosa (assembly GCA_029206835.1). NCBI lineage: Eukaryota > Metazoa > Chordata > Amphibia > Anura > Ranidae > Rana > Rana muscosa. The sequence goes on along the minus strand of JARGYO010005626.1, from coordinate 72,020,489 downwards.
CTGTGAAATCAGCTCCATACAGGTAATCTCTGAGTTTATCCACGACTGCCCACTTTAGGGCCAGGAACTCCAACTTGTGGGTGGGGTAGTTCTTTTCTGCTGGTGCCAGACTTCTACTAATGTAGGCAACTGGGCGCAACTGTCCTTCACATTCTTGGTACAGTACACCTCCTAGACCGTCATGGCTGGCATCTACATGCAGTTCATATGGCTTCTTGGGATCAGCATAGGCCAGGACTGGTGTAGTGGTCAGACTCTTCTTCAACATTTGGAAGGCTGCTTCACACTTCCCTGTCCACTGGTCTCCCACAGACTCTCCAGGCTTCCTGTATCATCTTCCTCCCCTTCCGTCTTCAGTAGCTCGTTCAGGGGTTCGGCAATTTTTGCAAACCCTTCCACAAATCTACGGTAGTAAGAGCAAAACCCCAGGAAGGATCTGAGCTCAGTCACTGTAGTTGGTCTGGGCCAGGAGGTGACTGCGTCCAGTTTATCGGGATCTGTAGACACTCCTTCCGCAGATACTATGTGTCCCAGATAGTGGACCGAGGACTGGTAGAACTGGCATTTTTCCCTGGAGAGTTTTAGTCCCTCTTCACTGAGTCTCTTCAGGACTTTCTCCAGCCTTTCTTCATGCTCCTCCAGAGTCTTCCCGAAGACAATGTCATCTAGGTACACCAGGACTTCGATAAGATTCATATCCCCCACTGTCTTCTCCATCAACCTCTGGAAAGTAGCGGGGGCTCCCGAAAGGCCTTGAGGCATCCTATTGAATTCATAGAATCCCACTGGGGTGATGAAGGCTGTCTTCCCTCTATCTTCAGGGTGCATTGGGATTTGATAATACCCACTCTTCAGGTCCATGACACTGAACCACTTGGCCCCAGACAGACTCTGCAAAGCATCTTCTATCCTGGGGGTAGTGTACTGGTCGGGTATGGTCCTCCTATTGAGAGTCCTGTAGTCTATGCAGAGTCTCAGCGACCCGTTTTTCTTCCTTACCACCACGATGGGGGAGGCATATGGACTTCTGGACTCTCAAATGACCCCCGTCCTCTTTAGCTCTGTCAACTGCTCACGCAAATCTTCCAAGTCAGCCAGGGGAACTCGTCGGACCCTCTCCCGGAAGGGTTTGTCTTCCTGAAGACGGATTTTATGGGTGGCACTCCTCGCACACCCCACGTCAAACTCCTCTTCCGAGAATATTTTTCTCCATCTGGTCAGCTGAGCCTTGGCTCTCTCTTTCCACTTCATTGGCAAGGTGGTATCTTCCAGACAGAGCTCCTCCAGGGTGGCTTCTCCTCCCTCCGTCTTTAATTCAGACAGGGTCACTGGGGTAGCAGGATTCACTTTGCCCAGTAGTACCCGGGCTGGGATCTTCACAGAAGAATCAGTGACATTTCTGACGCTCACTGGAATCTGGCCCTTCGCCTTCTTCAATGCCCTCAACGTGACCACTTCAGGGATCACTTCCAATCCTTGATGAGTGTTGAAGGGGTCTGGCTCCACGACCACAAAGGGACCCGGCTGCTCCCAGGATAGTTTTACCGTAGCCTGAAGACAGGTCACCTCACCAGGCTGCAGTATCTTCTCTCTTCTTGACAGTCTCCAGACTCTTCCCACCCCCTCTTCCGGGGCCTTTTGCTCCAGGATCAACCTCTGGAAGACCTGTTGCAGCATGGGGTGAATCTTCTGTTTGGGAGAACTCCGCTTCTTCACCAGAGAGGTCAGCAGTCTCCTGACCAGGTCAGTGTTGGTCCCTATCAACATGGAACTGGTGTTGGCCCCTGACAGGCGAGGACAAACTACCGCCAGGGTGTCAAAGACTTCCGCCTTTCCCGTCACTGATGGATCAAAAGCCAGCCTGATTGAGACATACCCGTCGTAGGGAAAGCTACGAGTGCCAATTCCCCCTATCTGTAGGTCTTCCAGCTTCTGCAAAGGCACGTGACTCAAATGCTTCCGATAAAAGTCTCTTGGGCTCCTGTATCTCCTATACAGTGTACTTCCCATAAGAGCTCAGTGTACAGTGTACTTCCCATCGGGGCTCAGTGTACACTGTACTTCCCATAGGGGCTGTTGTGGAGATTTTTATGAAGATATATTTAATATGTATTGTCATAGTGTCACCCAGTGTTAGTACTTCCGCAGCCCGCTCCTAAAGAGCTGACTGGGGCAGTCTGAGGCTGGTTGAATCCCGTCTGGTAGGGGAAAACGTCTTGAGGTTGGAGTGTGATGTTTGCAGGGTGCGGATATGTCCACCGACGGGGGCCCTCTGTGCCTTAGCACGGACGATCGTTGAGGAGGGGATATGCTCGCTCTGCAACGACATCATTGGTTATAGGCAGATGCATGCTCTTGTCTCTGCTGTGTCTGATCAACATTGATTGGAATTCGTAGCGCGCGTCTGCAGATAGCCTCCCTCCCCCATTCAATAATAGTATAATCTGAATATGCGTTATTCTATGGAATAGCGCAGAATAAGGATTCTTATCAGCGGTAATATGAGAGCTTATGATCGTTTCATAGTCGGGGAGAACGTCCATGTTTTAAAGCAATACGGCTTCGTTTGCTGGGAGCATGCGCGCTTTCCCTGCCTGGACACGCCCATAAGACTTTAGCCATCATGCATTGTATTATTGTATTGAATCCTTTAAGCTATATTTCATGTACTGCATTCCCTGTTGGAAGGGATGTCCTTGTATTATTTTCCCTGTGTGAAGGTCACATGCTGTGACCTCACTTCCTGTTGGTAACTTCTTTAGTGAGGATCACATGCTGTGACATCACTCCCTGTTGGGATTTTAATCCGGTGGGGATTTTAATAAAAGAGAGACACACAGCTCCCAGAGGCACTCTGCTTTGGGATGACGTGATGATAAGACCTGTGATGATGGTGCTTTCTTTGAGTGAATGATGGGATGAACGGTGAGTGGAACTTAGCTGTAGATAGCATTATTGCAAAAAGATGAATCTGAAGTGTGCTTAGGTAAGCACAGGAAATATAGGCTGTATGCTCTGTACACAACAGCCTATAATTCCACAACAGGGCTCAGTGTACTTCCCATCGGGGCTCAGTGTACACTGTACTTCCCATAGGGGCTCAGTGTACAGTGTACTTCCCATAGGGGCTCAGTGTACAGTGTACTTCCATAGGAGCTCAGTGTACTTCCCATAGGGGCTCAGTGTACAGTGTACTTCCCATAGGAGCTTAGTGTAAGTGTACTTCCCATAGGAGCTCAGTGTACAGTGTACTTCCCATAGGGGCTCAGTGTACAGTGTACTTCCCATAGGGGATCAGTGTACAGTGTACTTCCCATAGGGGCTCAGTGTACAGTGTACTTCCCATAGGAGCTCAGTGTACAGTGTACTTCCCATAGGAGCTCAGTGTACAGTTTACTTCCCATAGGGGCTCAGTGTACAGTGTACTTCCCATCGGGGCTCAGTGTACACTGTACTTCCCATAGGGGCTCAGTGTACTTCCCATTGGGGCTCAGTGTACAGTGTACTTCCCATCGGGGCTCAGTGTACAGTGTACTTCCCATCGGGGCTCAGTGTACTTCCCATCGGGGCTCAGTGTACTTCCCATAGGGGCTCAGTGTACAGTGTACTTCCCATAGGGGCTCAGTGTACAGTGTACTTCCCATAGGGGCTCAGTGTACAGTGTACTTCCCATAGGAGCTCAGTGTACAGTGTACTTCCATAGGAGCTCAGTGTACTTCTCATAGGAGCTCAGTGTACAGTGTACTTCCCATAGGGGCTCAGTGTACAGTGTACTTCCCATAGGAGCTCAGTGTACAGTGTACTTCCCATAGGAGCTCAGTGTACAGTGTACTTCCCATAGGGGCTCAGTGTACAGTGCACTTCCCATAGGGGCTCAGTGTACAGTGTACTTCCCATAGGAGCTCAGTGCACAGTGTACTTCCATAGGAGCTCAGTGCACAGTGTACTTCCATAGGAGCTCAGTGTACTTCTCATAGGAGCTCAGTGTACAGTGTACTTCCCATAGGGGCTCAGTGTACAGTGTACTTCCCATAGGAGCTTAGTGTAAGTGTACTTCCCATAGGGGCTCAGTGTACAGTGTACTTCCATAGGAGCTCAGTGTACTTCTTATAGGAGCTCAGTGTACAGTGTACTTCCCATAGGGGCTCAGTGTACAGTGTACTTCCCATAGGAGCTTAGTGTAAGTGTACTTCCCATAGGAGCTCAGTGTACAGTGTACTTCCCATAGGAGCTCAGTGTACAGTGCACTTCCCATAGGGGCTCAGTGTACAGTGTACTTCCCATAGGGGCTCAGTGTACAGTGTACTTCCCATAGGAGCTCAGAGTACAGTTTACTTCCCATAGGGGCTCAGTGTACAGTGTACTTCCGATAGGGGCTCAGTGTACAGTGTACTTCCCATAGGGGCTCAGTGTACAGTGTACTTCCCATAGGAGCTCAGTGTACAGTGTACTTCCCATAGGAGCTCAGTGTACAGTGTACTTCCCATAGGAGCTCAGAGTACAGTTTACTTCCCATAGGGGCTCAGTGTACAGTGTACTTCCCATAGGGGCTCAGTGTACAGTGTACTTCCCATAGGGGCTCAGTGTACAGTGTACTTCCCATAGGAGCTTTGTGTACAGTGTACTTCCCATAGGGGATCAGTGTACAGTGTACTTCCCATAGGGGCTCAGTGTACAGTGTACTTCCCATAGGGGCTCAGTGTACAGTGTACTTCCCATAGGGGCTCAGTGTACAGTTTACTTCCCATAGGGGCTCAGTGTACAGTGTACTTCCCATAGGGGCTCAGTGTACAGTGTACTTCCCATAGGGGCTCAGTGTACAGTGTACTTCCCATAGGAGCTTTGTGTACAGTGTACTTCCCATAGGGGATCAGTGTACAGTGTACTTCCCATAGGGGCTCAGTGTACAGTGTACTTCCCATAGGGGCTCAGTGTACAGTGTACTTCCCATAGGAGCTTTGTGTACAGTGTACTTCCCATAGGGGATCAGTGTACAGTGTACTTCCCATAGGGGCTCAGTGTACAGTGTACTTCCCATAGGAGCTTTGTGTACAGTGTACTTCCCATAGGGGATCAGTGTACAGTGTACTTCCCATAGGGGCTCAGTGTACAGTGTACTTCCCATAGGAGCTTTGTGTACAGTGTACTTCCCATAGGGGATCAGTGTACAGTGTACTTCCCATAGGGGCTCAGTGTACAGTGTACTTCCCATAGGGGCTCAGTGTACAGTTTACTTCCCATAGGAGCTCAGTGTACAGTGTACTTCCCATAGGGGCTCAGTGTACAGTGTACTTCCATAGGAGCTCAGTGTACTTCTTATAGGAGCTCAGTGTACAGTGTACTTCCCATAGGGGCTCAGTGTACAGTGTACTTCCCATAGGAGCTTTGTGTACAGTGTACTTCCCATAGGGGATCAGTGTACAGTGTACTTCCCATAGGGGCTCAGTGTACAGTGTACTTCCCATAGGGGCTCAGTGTACAGTGTACTTCCCATAGGGGCTCAGTGTACAGTTTACTTCCCATAGGGGCTCAGTGTACAGTGTACTTCCCATAGGGGCTCAGTGTACAGTGTACTTCCCATAGGGGCTCAGTGTACAGTGTACTTCCCATAGGAGCTTTGTGTACAGTGTACTTCCCATAGGGGATCAGTGTACAGTGTACTTCCCATAGGGGCTCAGTGTACAGTGTACTTCCCATAGGGGCTCAGTGTACAGTGTACTTCCCATAGGAGCTTTGTGTACAGTGTACTTCCCATAGGGGATCAGTGTACAGTGTACTTCCCATAGGGGCTCAGTGTACAGTGTACTTCCCATAGGAGCTTTGTGTACAGTGTACTTCCCATAGGGGATCAGTGTACAGTGTACTTCCCATAGGGGCTCAGTGTACAGTGTACTTCCCATAGGAGCTTTGTGTACAGTGTACTTCCCATAGGGGATCAGTGTACAGTGTACTTCCCATAGGGGCTCAGTGTACAGTGTACTTCCCATAGGGGCTCAGTGTACAGTTTACTTCCCATAGGAGCTCAGTGTACAGTGTACTTCCCATAGGAGCTTTGTGTACAGTGTACTTCCCATAGGAGCTTTGTGTACAGTGTACTTCCCATAGGGGATCAGTGTACAGTGTACTTCCCATAGGGGCTCAGTGTACAGTGTACTTCCCATAGGAGCTTTGTGTACAGTGTACTTCCCATAGGGGATCAGTGTACAGTGTACTTCCCATAGGGGCTCAGTGTACAGTGTACTTCCCATAGGGGCTCAGTGTACAGTGTACTTCCCATAGGGGCTCAGTGTACAGTTTACTTCCCATAGGGGCTCAGTGTACAGTGTACTTCCCATAGGGGCTCAGTGTACAGTGTACTTCCATAGGAGCTCAGTGCACAGTGTACTTCCATAGGAGCTCAGTGTACTTCTCATAGGAGCTCAGTGTACAGTGTACTTCCCATAGGGGCTCAGTGTACAGTGTACTTCCCATAGGGGCTCAGTGTACAGTGTACTTCCCATAGGGGCTCAGTGTACAGTTTACTTCCCATAGGGGCTCAGTGTACAGTGTACTTCCCATAGGGGCTCAGTGTACAGTGTACTTCCCATAGGAGCTTTGTGTACAGTGTACTTCCCATAGGAGCTTTGTGTACAGTGTACTTCCCATAGGGGATCAGTGTACAGTGTACTTCCCATAGGAGCTTTGTGTACAGTGTACTTCCCATAGGGGCTCAGTGTACAGTGTACTTCCCATAGGAGCTTTGTGTACAGTGTACTTCCCATAGGGGCTCAGTGTACAGTGTACTTCCCATAGGAGCTTTGTGTACAGTGTACTTCCCATAGGGGATCAGTGTACTTCCCACAGGTTCTCCTATTACTGATCGGAGAGGTACAGCTCCCTATATAGATGTTATGCCTGGCACTGCTGGGCGTGTCCCTTGTGCTTTAGCATAGCTGGACTCCTCCTCCTGTGTGAATATTCATGATGTGATTGCCGGGCTGAGCCCCTCCCCTCCTGGCAGGCTTGGTGGGCGGGGTGAGAAGTGTTGGCAGGCAGTGGACGCCTGGCAGTGTCGGATCAGGTACAGTGTTGGACACATGTGTTCGGTCCGGAGAGGGAGGACAGCCCGATCTCCCATCATGTGACTGTGTGTGGCCCCGGGGATGGAGATCACTGACTGGTAAGATCTGTATATAGAGGGGGAAGGGGGGACACTGCAGGGCTGTGTGCTTTCTAGCAATGCTGGACCCATCACAATGTACTATATGGGGACACTCAGCACCACCACCCACACCTGTCTATGGAGGGTGCAGGATCTGCTGCAGAGGGCTCGGTGTACCTACCGACCAATCATCTGCCCACATCCCTCCACACCTGAATGTTATTGGCTCCATACCTCCCCGGTCCAGGGGGTGCTGATCCTCTGTTACCATATAGAGGGGAGGGGAGGACAAACTGTACGATTGTTACATAGAAGACTTTGTATCGCTCTGTACTCTGATCACTGCAGTGACACCGACTTATACAAGGTCACTTCTTCCTGCCACTGTATGCAGGGGGACACCGGGAGATCCCAGCACTGGGGGGGTGCTGGATGGTGCAGCTTACGACTTATTCATGGAGCAATCTTCACCTCCATAGAGTAGGGATTGGTCCTGGATGACACTGATGATCAGTGTGCGTGTGTGTGTGTCGGTGTCACTGATGATCAGTGTGTGTGTGTGTGTGTCACTGATGATCAGTGTGTGTGTGTGTCACTGATGATCAGTGTGTGTGTGTGTCACTGATGATCAGTGTGTGTGTGTGTCACTGATGATCAGTGTGTGTGTGTGTCACTGATGATCAGTGTGTGTGTGTGTCACTGATGATCAGTGTGTGTGTGTGTCACTGATGATCAGTGTGTGTGTCACTGATGATCAGTGTGTGTGTCACTGATGATCAGTGTGTGTTTGTCGGTGTCACTGATGATCAGTGTGTGTTTGTCGGTGTCACTGATGATCAGTGTGTGTTTGTCGGTGTCACTGATGATCAGTGTGGGGGTGTGTGTGTGTGTTTGTGTCACTGATGATCAGTGTGTGTTTGTCGGTGTCACTGATGATCAGTGTGTGTGTGTGTGTGTGTGTTTGTCGGGGGGTGTGTGTGTGTGTGTGTGTGTGTGTGTGTGTGTGTCACTGATGATCAGTGTGTGTTTGTCGGTGTCACTGATGATCAGTGTGTGTGTGTGTGTGTGTGTGTGTTTGTCGGGGTGTGTGTGTGTGTGTGTGTGTGTGTGTCACTGATGATCAGTGTGTGTTTGTCGGTGTCACTGATGATCTGTGTGTGTGTGTGTGTGTGTGTGTCGGTGTCACTGATGATCTGTGTGTGTGGGTGTCACTGATGGTGTGTGTGTGTGTGTGTGTCGGTGTCACTGATGATCTGTGTGTGTGGGTGTCACTGATGATCTGTGGGTGTGTGTGTGTGGGTGTCACTGATGATCTGTGTGTGTGTGTGTCGGTGTCACTGATGATCAGTGTGTGTGTGTGTGTGTGTGTGTGTGTGTGTGTGTCGGTGTCACTGATGATGTGTGTGTGTGTGTGTGTGTGTGGTGGTGTCACTGATGATCAGTGTGTGTCGGTGTCACTGATGATCAGTGTGTGTGTGTGTGTGTGGTGGTGTCACTGATGATCAGTGTGTGTCGGTGTCACTGATGATCAGTGTGTGTGTGTGTGTGTGTGTGTGTGTGTGTGTGTGTGTGTGTGGTGGTGTCACTGATGATCAGTGTGTGTCGGTGTCACTGATGATCAGTGTGTGTGTGTGGTGGTGTCACTGATGATCAGTGTGTGAGTGTGGCGGTGTCAGTGATGAAAAGATGACAGATCTCTGGAGAGGTGAGCTGTCATCATTAGATCACCACCGGCCAGCTTTGGAGGTTTCCCAGCTGTGTACTGACCATAGAATGATGTCCCATCTCTGTTATATCTCAGCTTCTGTAAAGCCTCATACACACGATTGGATTTCCGTCGGACAAAACGTAGGACTTTTGTCCGAAGGGCGTTGGCCGTGAACTTGTCCTGCATACAGACGGCAAAACTTTGTCAGCCAACAATAACGGAACCACGTGTTTTTTCAGCTCTTTAGCTCCACCCTTTGGACAACTTCTGCTAATGTTGTGCTATAGTTTGCATTGCTTCTGAGCATGCGTGTTTGTACTTTGGATTTTTTTTTCCGACGGACTTGTGTACACACGTTCAGATAATCCGACCACACACATTTGTTGTCTGATGGAGCATACAAACGGTCAGATTTTCTGACAAATCCCTGCCATCTCACAATTGTTGTTGGAAAATCTGATCGTGTGTACGGGCTCTAAGGCTGGCCATACATTACACAATTTTCTTATTCAATTTCCTTTAGATTTTCCTTCATCTATTTAGTGGAAGGGCCTGCCTGACTTGCATACACATGGGAAGTGTTTAGGTATGGCCTCCTATTATATGATTTTGGTAAATCTAAAGGAAAATTTAATAAGAAACTTGCATAATATATGGCCAGCCTTAGTTGCCTTACCTAGGAGGGTGTGGCGAGCCTAGCAAAGTTTGTGGGGGAGATTTACTGAATCTGGTGCAGCTGTGCATAGTAACCAATCAGCTTCTAACTTCCGCTTGTTCAATTAAGCTTTGATGATAAGCCCCGTTCACATCGGCGCCATTTGACATGTCAAAGCGCATGCTAATGCTGGCAAGGGCACTGTCCCGATCGGTATGACACGGACTTTGGGGCGCCCCACTGATTTCCAAAAGTAGTTCCTGCGCTACTTTTGGCGATTTCGGGGGGCGATTTCAATAGACATCTGTGCAGGAACCCGACAGATGTCTCTCAAATTGCCCCCCCCCCCGAACTCGCAATGAAATGTGGGTTTGAAACTGAGCTCTATTTCAAACCCATGTTCAGTGTGAACGAGGGCTAAATCCAAGAAGCTGATTGGCTTCTATGCAGAGCTGCCCCAGGTTGTGCACCATGCAGTTTGTATATAACCCCCCTGTGTGTGTATAATTAAAAAAAAAAAAAAAAAAAAATATATATATATATTATAAATTTCACCAGTCACTTTATTAGGTACACCTGTTCAATTGCTTGGTAACAAAAATAGCTAATTAGCCAATCACATTGCAGCAACTTAATGCATTTAGCCCAGGTTCACACTGGGCTGTGAGAGTGAAGCCGTGCGAGTTCAGCTGAACTCGCACAATTTCACTCCTGCCTGTCAGTCCCGATTTCAGCTCGATTACAGAGACATCTGACACAGATGTCAATGTAAATCGCGGCTGAAATCGCGAAAAGTAGTACAGAAACGACTTTTTAAAATCGGTGCAGCGCCGCAGATGCGGCGTCGCACCGATTAGGACGGTGCCATTGCCCGCAATTTGCGGCAAATTTCGCCTATTTGACATGTCAAATCGCACCAGTGTGAACCAGGGCTTAGACAGACATCTAGACGTGGTGAAGACGATTTGCTGAAGTTCAAGCCAAGCATTAGAATGGGGAAGAAAGGTGATTTAAGTGACGTGGCATGGTTATTGCTGCCAGACAGGCTGGTCTGAGAATTTCAAAAACGACTGATCTGCTGGGATTTTCACGCACAACCATCTCTATGGTTTACAGAAAATTGTCTGAAAAAAGACAAAATATCCAATGAGCAGAAGTTGTGTTGACAAAAATTCCTTGTTGATGTCAGAGGAGAATGGGCAGACTGGTTTAAAATTATAGAAGAGTAACTTAAATAACCACTCATTACAACCAAGTTATGCAGAATTCCATCTCTGAACACACAACACATCAAACTTTGAAGCAGATGGGCTACAGCAGTAGAAGACCACACCTGGTGCCACTCCTGTCGGCTAAGAACAGGAAACTGAGGCTACAATTCACACAGACTTACCAAAATAGGACAATAGAGGATTGGGAAAATGATGCCTGGTCTGAGGAGTCTCGTTTTCAGATGGTAGGGTCAGAATTTGGTGTAAACATGAAAGCATGGATCCACCCTTCCTTGTATACTCGGCTGGTGATGGTGTGGGGGATATTTTCTTGGTACACTTTGGGCCCCTTAGTACCAATTGAGCATTGTTTTAAACTCCATGGCCTACCTGAGTATTGTTTCTGACCATGTCCATCCCTTTATGACTACAGTGTCCCCATCTTCTGATGGTTCCTTCCAGCAGAATAATGCTCCATGTCACAAAGCTCAAATCACCTCACCACTGGTTTCTTGAACATGACAATGAGGTCACTGTACTCCAATGGCCTCCACAGTCACCAGATCTCAATCCAATAGAGCACCTTTGGTATGTGGTGGAAGATTCGCATCATGAATGTGCAGCCGACAAATTTGCAGCAACTCCGTGATGTTATGTCACTATGGACCAAAATCTGAGGCATGTTTTCAACACCTTGCTGAATCTATGCCATGAAGAATAAGGCCCCTTTCACACTGAGGCGTATTACAGGAGTTTTAGCGCATAAATAACGCCTGATAATAATAATAATCCTGCCCCAGCCTGAGGGCTTTCACACTGAGGCGATGCGCTGGCGGGAGGAAAAAAAAATGCAAGCAGAATCTTCGGAGCGGTGAAAGAGCGGTGTGTATACTGCTCCTTCCCATTGAAATCAATGGGACACCGCGGCTATACCGCCCGCAAACCACTGCTGTAGCAGCGGTTTTGCGGGCGGTATTGACCTTTTTTCGGCTGCTAGCAGGGGGGTTAAAACCGCACCGCTAGCGGCCGAATATCGCAGTAAAAACGACAGTATAGCGGCGCTAAAAATAGCACTGCTATACCGCCAGCGCACCTGCCCGCCCCAGTGTGAAAGGGGCCTTAGGGAAGTTCTGAAGGCAAAAGGAGGTCCAACCCGGTACCAGTAATGTGTACCTAATAAAGTGGCCGGTGAGTGTATATATCTTAGTAGAAATCTGTGAAGAATGAGATCATATTGCGTTCTCCATCACCTGTTAGAATTAGGAGTGATGTGTTTCAGAAATGACAGCTGCTGCCTCCTGCACTTCTGGGCTCCCAGGATCTATTTATTGTGATGGAGGCACTGCTGTCATCAGAGTGTGATTTCATTGGTCCGCTGTGTATCCTGGTGATCTCATGCATGTTGGCTGTTGTGGTCCAGCTTTCCAATCCAATCCACCCATCAGTTTTTCAGGTGGACCTGTTCAGCATCTGCATGCAGGTTTACATCCACCTACCTCTAATTCCATCCAGATGTGTGGGGATTGTAGTGTAGGGGTAGGGAACAGACACTAGAATGTATAATAATGCAAGCAATGGAGTAGTACTATTTGGCAAATTTTAAATTCTAAGTGCTTTTTTATTTTTTACACCCCCCAAAGTGTATTGCAACCTCCTGGTTGCAATACTCCCCTTCAATCTAGATCTGTCCCATCTGTACCTTGAAGAAATGTATAAGCAAAAGTTTACCAGTGAGAACTGCATTTAATAGATCCAGGGATATAGGAAAGCAGAAACTATATGCAAATCTGACCTTTCCTTCACACTTCCAGCTTTCCAATTGGGCCTTTTATGTGATGGACAGCCATCCTGACCAGTATGGAGGCAGAGAAGGGGATGACCAAACTCAACCTCTACAGAAAAATGAAAGAGCAGCTCCAGGCTCCTTCAGGAAAAAAAAATAAGTCAGCAGCTACAAATACTGCAGCCGCTGACTTTTAACCACTTGCCGACCAGCTCGTGTACATATACGTCAGCACTTTAAAGATGGATATCTCGGTAACGGCAGCTGCTGCCACAACCGAGATATCCATCTTTTCAGGTGGCGGTCCTGTAAACGATAATGGTGGTCTCTGCGGCGGATTCGCCACAAGATCACCGTTATTGGCGGCGGGAGAGGGGCCGCCGCTTACCGGAGCCGACTCTGTAGAGGCGCAGGCGATCGGGTCCTTGTCCCTCTGTGGTATGGGGATAAGTGAGGGGAAGATGGCCCCACCCGTCTCCATACCATAGCAGGGCGGAAGCGATGCCCATACGTCTTAGTGACATTTTTTTTTGTTTTCATTTTTTCAAATGACTATTTTATTTTTTATTTTTTGATTGCATTTTAGTCTAAATATGAGATCTGAGGTCTTTTTGACCCCATATCTCATATTTAAGAGGACCTGTCATGCTTTTTTCTATTACAGGGGATGTTTACATTCCTTGCAATAGGAATAAAAGTGACCCATTTTTTTTTATTTTTTAAACAGTGTAAAAATAAAATCAAGTAAAATAAATAAGAAAACAAAAAAAACATTTTTTAAAGCGCCCCGTCCCGACGAGCTCGCGCGCAGAAGCAAACGCATACGTGAGTAGCGCCAGCATGTGAAAACGGTGTTCAAACCACACAAGTGGGGTATCGCCGCAATCGTTAGAGCGAGAGCAATAATTCTAGCCCTAGACCTCCTCTGTAACTCAAAAGATGCAACCTATAGAATTTTTTAAACGTCGCCTATGGAGATTTTTAAGGGTAAAAGTTTGATGCCATTCCACGAGCGGGCGCAATTTTGAAGCCTGACATGTTGGGTATCAATTTACTCGGCGTAACATTATCTTTCACAATATAAAAAAAAATTGGGCTAACTTTACTGTAGTCTTATTTTTTAATTAAAAAAAGTGAATTTTTTTCCCAAAAAAAAGTGCGCTTGTAAGACCGCTGCGCAAATACGATGTGACAAAAAGTATTGCAATGACCGCCATTTTATTCTCTAGGGTGTTAGAAAAAAAAAACAATATATAATGTTTGGGGGTTCTAAGTAATTTTCTAGTAAAAAAAAAAAAAACCTGTTTTAAACTTGTAAACACTGAGCCTGAAAAACAGGCTTGGTCCTTAAGTGGTTAATAAGGACACTTACCTGTCTAGGGATTCCACAATGTCCTCACCGGAGCTGATTCTTCCATTGGCTTGGGGTGCAGGTGCCAGCATCTCTAGTAAGAGAAACCAGAAGTGAAGCCTTGTAGCTCCACAGCCTGTTTCCTACTGCGTCTTGTGAATGGTCCTGTAGTCTTCTGGGACCGATCCCCTCCCCAAAACGTGGCAGGGGAGTGGGGCAAACAAGCAGAGCTTCCCCTTTTAGATGGAGCTCCGCTTTAACATTTGCCCAACACTAGAAATGTCTATACTGCTGGATCTACTAAATGTTTTGAATGGGTTTTCATTGAAGGTAACCTCAGCTTAAAGTAGTATTTAACCCTCTTGTGTTTTAGTATAACACACTGAGCACAAAAAAACTTTCCCCAGTAAACTTTGTGAAAATTCTTACCCCAGCACTTGCAGTTTATTACTTTCAATGCTGCTGGCACCTGCTCTGCCTGAACTTCCATTCTTTACAGGAAAAAGTTAACCGTGGACAGAGCAGTCTGCAGTCAGTCTGTTGACTTGAAGAGTGGAGGGATGGAAGAGCAGGGGAGTGGCTTGCCATCCTAGGCTATAGGGCTGTGTGTTTCTATTAAAGCACACAGTGTAGGGAGACGCAACTCTAGTCCCTGCATGTAAGGGTGACACCATAGGATGCTGCAAGAGAAAGGAGCCACCCTGAAACGGGAAACCTGGGGCAGCGGTCATGGCATCAGCTTAAACTGGAGCATAGGCAAAGATTAAAAGAGAAGTATGGGAATTTTTCCCCCCCATAATTATACTTACCTAGGTGGTGTCCCCCGGCGCCTCTTCACTGAGGTCCAAGCCATCAAACACCGCCGCTGGCTCGGTTCTCCCCGGCTCCCCGAGCATTGATCTGTTGTCAATCAGCAGCTCTCCTGCTCTGCTCCTCCACGCTCACTGGAGCGATGAGCTGTGGAGGGTCGGTGAGCGGCTGTCTCAGCGGCTCGCTGGGAGGATGAGACGGCCATCAGTCCAGGCAGCTGGCAGATTCAGACTCCCAGAGTCGGGATGATACAGTGCCTGGACTGATCTGTGTGACGTCAGCAGAAGGCGGACTTCAGACCGCTCTCTGCTGAAAATGGGTCACAGGAGTGCAAAACGAATTGCACTTCTGTGACCAATAGAAGAAGCCCAGCCAAACAAGCTCAGGCTGGACTTCTCCTTTAAAGTGTTACTAAACCCAGGGCCCTGCATTCACTAAATCTGGTCTCCCACAGTACACGGAACATGGCAATACAATTATTTTAGTAAATATAAACTGCTAAATACCCTTTTACCCTTTCTCATCGGCAGTATATAGCAGTCTCGTGACTTCTATCAGTGTCTGGTTAAAGCTTGAAGGATGAGTTTTCATACTACACTGAGCTGTCCTATGAGGCTGCAGGACCCCGACCCTCTTTTTGGACAGTGCTAATTGGCCCTGTGCTGATCACATGCACTCTTCCAAGAAAATAAAAAAACTCAAAAAAGCTTATCCGGATATGTGTTGGAGTCAGTGGAAGAAGGGGAGGATTAGAGAAGACAGGATCAAACGGCCTTTTTACACAAATCTGAGGATTAACCGCTTAGGTTCCACCGTGAGTATAATCAGCATGCTTAACTGCATATACAGACTGATTTTACAGTTGTGGGTTTAGTAACACTTTAAAGCAGAGATATGCAATTAGCGGACCTCCAGCTGTTGCCAAACTACAAGTCCCATCATGCCTCTGCCTCTTGGTGTCATGCTTAATGCTGTCAGAGTCTCGCTATGCCTCATGGGACTTGTAGTTTGGCAACAGCTGGAGGTCCGCTAATTGCATATCCCTGCTTTAAAGGATCACTAAAGATTTTTTTTTTTAAATAACAAACATGTTATACTTGCCTCCGCTGTGCAGCTCGTTTTGTACAGAGTGGCCCCGATCCTCGTCTTCTGGGGTCCCTCGGTGGCTGTCTTGGCTCCTCCCCCCGCAATCACTCACCACCCATATGCGAGAGAGCATGGTGGTGAGTGATTGCGGGCGCGCTCCTGTGATACAGCCAGCGGCTATTAAAGCTCACTGTATCACTCGGCCCCGGCGCGCCGCGTCATTGGATGTGATTGACAGCAGCGTGAGCCAATGGCTGCGCTGCTTTCAATCCATCCACTGTAACCAATCAACGGCCAGGCTGAGCGACGAAGAGGATGTCGGGGGCGAGCGCGGTACTTTCGAGGGGTCTAAACGGGAGGCCAGGGGGAGCTGGTATTGTCGGATGTTTTTTCACCTTAATGCATTAAGGTGAAAAAACTTTTATCTTTTACAACCCCTTTAACTCAGTAAATGAATAAAAAACTGAGGGCCCAATATCACTTTAAATATATCTTTATCATGCTTAATTATGAATTGTTCAGGTTTGTAAATAGTTCCCGTTAAAACAGGCTGGTTATAAAACGAGTCATCTTGGTTAATTAGGTTATTAAATATATTGTGCTTCTGAATATTGCTCATATGATATGTGTTCCCTGAGGAGCACTTCTCTTTCTAAAAGTGAGTTAGTAGAATTACTGATCTGAACTCTGACCTGAGCTCCATATTTACTAATGGTGTTGGTTGCTAAGGTTGAAACCCTCTTGTTGTGATGTATTTGAAATATTACAAGGGACTTTAAAAGACCTCCTTGCAGATTCTTACCTGTCTCTGCTCTGGCGATAGTGAGACAAGCCCCTTCACAGACTTCCTCTTCCTTCTGTACTCGGATAACATCCAGTGTTCTAATAAAAGAAGAACTGCTGGGAAATCAGGGCGCCAACCAGGCAGGTACATTTATCATTGTGTTCTGTATACAAGAATGGCCCAAGGGGCCTTGATTGCAAGAAAGAAACATTTGGTTCTTTTTGTTAGTATTATCTAGTGGCTGTCATAAACATACATGGACACTTCGTTATGAGAAGATTGTGGAAAGATGCATAGCCCAAGGTTACTGTTCGTATAAACCTCATGAAAGCATTATCAGCAGATCCAGGAAATTTTATGCAGCTCAACATACACTAATGCCCTGTACACACGATCGGAATTCCGATGGGCTAAAATCCGATGGGATTTTTCACCGGAATTCCGTTCAAAGCTGTCTTGCATACACACCATCAGACCAAATTCCGACCGTCCAAAATGCGGTGACGTACAACACGTACGACGTCACTATAAAGGGGAAGTTCAAATCCAACGGCGCCACCCTTTTGGCTGCTTTTGCTGATTTTGTGTTACCGCGTGTTAGTAAAAGTCTGGTGTTAGCCGATTCGCGCTTAAAATAAATATTAAGATATTTTGGAGACCTGGCTTTAAAATAAAATACAAAGATTTATGAGATCACAAGTAACAAAGAAATACGTTTGTCAGAACTCGGTGTGAATATCCGCAGTGAAAAATAAAATTTGTTCTAGCATTAGAAAGAAGAAAATGCGCTACATTTAACGATGCATTAACCACTTGCTTACTGGGCGCTTAAACCCCCTTCGTACCCAGACCAGCTTTCAGCGCTGACGCATTTTGAATGACAGTTGTGCGGTCATACAACGCTGGACCCAATTTATATTTTTAGCATTTTTTCCCCACAAATAGAGCTTTCTTTTGGTGGTATTTTATCACCTCTGCGGTTTTTATTTTTTACGCTATAAACAAAAAAAGACAGAAAATTTTGAAAAAAACAATATTTTTTTACTTTTCGCTATAATAATAGCCCAATTTGTTTTTTAAAAAAAACTATTTTTTCTCAGTTTAGACCGATACGTATTCTTCTATATATTTTTGGGAAAAAATCGCAATAAGCGTATAGTGATTGGTTTGCGCAAAAGTTATAGCGCCTACAATATAGGGGTTAGATTTATGACATTTTTATTATATATATATATATTTTTTTACTAGTAATGGCGGTTATCTGCGATATTGCGGCGGACAGATCTGACACTTTTGACACTATTTTGGAACCATTTACATATATACAGTGAACAGTGCTATAAATATGCACTGATTACTGTATAAATGTGACTGGCAGGGGAGATCAAGGGGTTAAATATGTTCCCTGGGAGTGATTCTAACTGTGTCCCTATGTACAAGGGACACAGCATCGGTATCCTCTCTCCTTGACAGGACGTGGATCTCTGTGTTTGCACACAGAGATCCACGTCCTGCCTCTGTAACAGCCAATCGTGTGTACCTGGCGGACATCGCGGCCGCCAGGCACGCGCATCGGCAACACGTGACAAGGCGGGCACAGCTGTTCCCCGCCGCGCGCCCTCGGCGGTGCGCAGGGGGAATGAAAACAGCAGGACGTCCAGGGACGTCCACCTGGCACTTGAGAGCCACGCTGCAGTCGTCTTTCGTCTATATAGCGCGGGTCTCAAGTGGTTAATTTGCAGCATGACGAATGTGCTATTTCCATTACGAACGCTAGTTTTAACAGAACGAGTGATCCCGTCTCCTAATTTAGTCTGAGCATGCGTGGATTTTTCTCCGAGACGATCGGAATTTCCTATCGTTTTTTTTCCATCGGAAAAATTTAAAACAAGTTCTATCTTTTTACACCGGCGGAAAAAAGTCAGATGGGGCCCACACACGATCGGAATTCATCAGAAATTCCGATCGTGTGTACAGGGCATTAAAGAAATGAGACAGATCACTGCTCCCAGGTGGGTATAATAATCCACCAAAAAGGAAGGGCAGGGTTCTAGCTCTGGCTCAACCGTGAACATGTTGACCAAGTGAGAAAAATTAGCTGCACGCCAACAACCGTCCAACAGGTTTATTGAAACCAGGACTAAAACAACGGACAACGATGTTTCACACATACATTGAAGCCCAGTGGGGTTGATTTTACTAAAACTGGAGAATGCTAAATCTGGTACAGCTGCGCATGGTAGCCAATCGGCTTCTAACTTCAGCTTGTTAAGATTTGACAAAAAAAAAAAATTAAAGCTGATTGGTTTCTGTGTAGAGCTGCACCAGATTTTGTACTTTCCAGTTTTGGAAAATCAACCCCAATATATGTGTGAAACGTCGTTACCCCTTGGTCTGTTTTTAGTCCTGGTGACAGTCTTTCGATAAACCTGTTGGACAGATGTTGATGTGCAGAAATATTTTCTCACTTGGTCAACATACACTATATTGTCAAAAGTATTGAGACACCTGCCTTTACATGAACTTTAATGGTATCCCAGTCTTAGTCCGTAGGGTTCAATATTGAGTTGGCCCACCCTTTCCAGCTATAACGGCTTTAAGTCTTCTGGCAAGGCTGTCCACAAGGTTTAGGAGTGTGTCTATGGGAATGTTTGACCATTCTTCCAGAAGTGCATTTGTAAGGTCAGGCACCGATGTTAGACGAGAAGACCTGGCTCGCTGTCTCCACTCTAATTCATTCCAAAGGTGTTCTATCGGGTTGAGGTCATCCATGTCTTTATGGACCTTGCTTTGTGCTCTGGTGTGCAGTCATGTTGGAACAGGAAGCGGCCATCCATAAACTGGTTGGGAGCATGAAATTGTCCAAAATGTCTTGGTATACTGACGCCTTAAAGCGGAGGTTCCGCGGCCAATCTTCTTTTTTTTTTTTTTGGAAATTCATTTCTTTTTTCTATTCTAAAAGAATGCTCGCTGTTCTGTTGTCTTTAAGCATCCGCTGTCCGATTTTATATATAAGAATAACTTGTATAAAACGAAGCAGGACGTTTCCATTTTGCTTGTGGGCACTGTGAAGCCCACAAGCACTAATTTCCTTGATGTGGTGAGCAGCTGGGAGCAGCATTCACCGCTCGATCCCGCGCATGTTTGGTTTTTACTGCGAGCAGCGCCGTAAACATCAGGGTTGTCATCACAACGGGAGGCGTCGTTAAAAGTTACCGCCCCGTTGTGATGTCAACCAAACCACGATCTCACGAGATTTTGCGGCGGCGTTCCGCACTGACTCCTGGGAAGCCTGACACTTAGCTCCCAGGAGACAGTGCGGCGCCGGGGAAAGGCAATAGACACGCCTACTCCTGCCGGAGTAGAAGACAGGAAGTGCCACAATATACAGCTATAATACAGTAATTACAGCACTTTTTTTTGCTAATTTTGAACATCAGTGCAGTGCACTTATGGGGATAACATTAGGTTAAGTGTGTGTGAACCTCCGCTTTAAGAATTCCCTTCACTGGAACTAAGGGGCCAAAGCCCAACCCCTAAAGAACAACTCCACACCGTAACCCCCCCCCCCCTCCACTAAATGATTTGGACCAGTGCACAAAGCAAGGCAAACCTCTTCTGCTTTCTTTTATACAAATTCCAGAATGTTCTGTGACTCCTTTTTGTTATGGGTGCAGTACTGCATATCAGGTCAATTCTGTGAACTTCTGAAAACATAAAAAAAAAAATTTGTACAGTATTACTAGAAAACCTGGATAAAGACCAGGCAAACAATAACCAAGAGAAGAGTCCTAAGAAAATAGTAATTGTATTTTTAAATCTAGCCAAAGATCGTCACCAAATGGAAACGTTTGTTGCCCTACAGCAACTGGATTTTTCGATGTCTAGACTACAGTACACTGACCTGTGGAATCTGTTGTAGTTGTGTAATGGCGTGCTCATTTATTCACCTTGCTCAGATGTAGATGCAGGTCTATTTAGCTCTTTGTCCCACAACTCCTGGGGTTCCTAGATATGCCCATAACAAGTGATATGCAGCCAGCTAAGAGGTCCTCCACTGTCAGGACCGGCGTGCAGACAGCCTGTCTGGAACCTAATGGCACAAAGCTTTTCTGAAAGACCCATCTTCTTTGGGGAGCACCACCCTGATTGCTACCAAAGTACTCCTGTTCAAGTGGGGTGGCTTTGTCCTTGTGCCTTGGATTCCTCCCAGCTGTGTGCTGGTGCTACCGGACCTACCTTGGACTTCACTATGAGGCGTGCGGTTTATGAGGAAAATTGCCAGTAACTGTGTTCTAAACTGTTTTACTGATGTTGTTCTGTCTCAACTACAAAGCGATAAAGTTCATCTCCAGGTTTAAGTAGGCCTTACTCAAGCTGGTTTGATATTCATCCCTTGCATCGATACAGGCAGTTTAACTCAATGAATAAACTCACAGTTAGGACGACAGACGATGAATCCTTTCGAATGTTCCGTTTAATGATGGATATTCATAGGTAGAAAAACGTTGCAGTTGTAAGCCACATGTAAGATGTTAGCATGGAAGAAATACAGGAGTAATGACCGAGAATCAGGAAGTGGAGGAGACATATAAAGAACTACGGTGAGAGAGAGAGTTCAGCTAGAAAGAAGGGGACAGATCTTAAAGACTCAGAGCAAGAATAATCACATAGTGTAACACAACACTCCCCGTCTGAAATCTTTAGATTTCATAACCTTAAACTAAAATATATATTTTCAATAAGTCCAATACTGACGAATGTCCTGGAACCTGTAATGAAAAACATGCAACAAGCAAATAATAAACATAAGTTCAACAGGATGAAGAACATAAAGTCACAGTATGATGTCTTCAAATAATTCCAAAGTTCTGAGTAGAACCTGTAGATGGCAGCAATGTACTCCCCGCCGTGCCAACAGCATGGCTAGTCCTTGCACAAGTTACTCACCTGGCAAAAGGAGTACTAACTCTGTAATTGGTCGACTAAAGGTTTGTGTCGATCCTCCCTTGGTTACCATGACTTCTACCTTCCGGACTTTGTTATCGTCGCTGGGCATAACTTTAGTAATAAGACCCATAGGCCACTCATTCCGACAAACTTCCTTGTCTTTTAGAAGGATGAGGTCTCCAACCTTAAGATTCGGCTTAGATGCTTGCCATTTGTTACGACCTTGAAAGTGGTGAAGATACTTTTTCTTCCAGTGATGCCAGAACACATTGGCTAGATGCTGCACCTGCTTCCATTGATGCCTGTAACGGTGTGACCGCAGCTTCTGTTTTGTACTTACAGAAGTGTGGAGTGAGATGTTCACAGTTCTTATTTCCTTATCTTCAGGGTTTACTAGCCCATAGGTGGTGTCAATAGGGAGTAAGTAAGAGTCCTCACACAGAAACCTTGGAGGTGACAGCCATAGGCTGTCCTGAAGAGCAGCAGGTGACATGGCTCTGGTCCCACAGTCAGCTGGGTTGAGTTCAGTGGGAACGTGATGCCATTGACTTGGTAGAGAGAATCTCTTGATACGTTCAACCCTGTTGCTGACATACACATAAAATTGTTTTGTTTGGTTGTTTATGTAACCAAGTTCTACCTTACTGTCTGTATAGAAGGTGAAAGAATCAATTGTAGTGTCCATTTCACTTCGTATGACCTCTGCAATTTCTACTGCTAGCACGGCTGCAAAAAGTTCAAGTCTTGGTATGGTATGTGCAGGCTTGGGAGTGAGTTTTGCCTTGCCTAGGACAAAACTACAGTGTGATTCTCCATTCAGTTCAGAGGTCTTCAAATAGGCTACTGCAGCAATAGCTTCAACTGATGCATCAGAGAAAAGATGAATCTCTCTCCGGTTAGCAATTGAAGTGGATCCTGGAACATAGCAACGGGGAATCTGAAGTTTTTCTAGTGACTTCAAAGAATATCTCCACCTTTCCCACTTGTGTTGATTCTCACTAGGCAAGGGAGTATCCCAGTCTATGTTCTCAGTAGACAACTGTCTTAGTAAAATCTTACCTTGAATGGTAACTGGAGCAAGGAAACCCAGTGGGTCATAGATGCTATTCACCACGGACAGGACTCCTCTCTTAGTGAAGGGTTTGTCACAAGTTGACACTTGGAAGGTGAATTTGTCTTGCTTGATGTTCCACAACAAACCCAGACTTCGCTGTACAGGAGGCACATCTGTACCTAAGTCAAGGTTTTTTAGACTAGTGGCATAGTCCTCAGAGTGAAAGGCATTCATAAGTTCCTGGCTGTTGGATATAATCTTGTGCAGTCTAAGGTTTGCTACAGACAGCATCTCCTTTGTTCTGGTGAGAAGATCAATTACTTCTTTAGCAGTTGGAAAGGACTTAAGTGCGTCGTCAACGTAGAAGTTTCTTTCAACAAATTGACGGGCATCAGATCCATATTCAACTTCTCCAGTCTGAGCTGTTTTCCTTAGCCCATAAGTTGCCACTGCTGGGGAAGGACTGTTACCGAAGACATGTACCTTCATGCGATAATCTATAACTTCCTTGTTGAGGTCATTGTCCTTGTGCCATAGAAACCTGAGGTAGTTTCTGTTGTCTTCTCTGACGATGAAGCAGTGAAACATCTGTTGAATGTCTGCCATTACTGCTACAGGCGCTTGTCTGAAACGAATCAAGACTCCTATTAGACTGTTGTTCAAGTTGGGTCCAGTAAGGAGCATGTTGTTAAGAGAAACATCTTTGTGCTGAGCACTGGAATCGAAGATAACTCTGATTTGGTCTGGTTTGCGTGGGTGATACACGCCAAAGGATGGAAGGTACCAGCATTCTTCTCCCTCCTTTAGTGGGGGAGCAGGCTCTGCATGATCTCTGTCAAATACATTTTGCATAAAGTCCACAAAGTGCTTTTGCATCTCTGGTTTCCTGCTTAAGTTTCGCTTTAAGGAGGAGAATCTACTGATGGCCTGCTGTAAGTTGTTGGGCAATCTCTCTCTTGGGAGACGAAAGGGTAGGGGTGCTACCCAGTTATTGGAGTCATCTTGAAAGAACTCATTGTCCATTACCTTGATGAATTCTTTGTCTTCCATTGAAGGAGCCAGTATGTCATCTTCACTGGTTGCATTAAACACTGTAGAGCCGAAGTCGCCATCATGGCAGGAGAAAGGGCTTGTGTCACCTGAGATACCATGTTGCCATTCGTGGCTGGCTATCTTCTCTTTCACCCAGTAGTGATGTGGGCATGGCTCAAAGTAAGTGTTTCGGCCATTTGGCAGAACATTTGTCTTGAATGACGAAATGTTGGTAGGTCTTTTCATTTTGCCTATGCAGACATTGCCTATGATGACCCACCCTAGATCCGTGCGCTGGGCAAATGGGGCATCTGGGGGTCCACTGACTTGTCTGTGTACCTTGTGAACTCTTAGAATGTCTCTTCCTAACAGAAGAAGGATCTGAGCATCTTTGTCAAGCGGCGGTATCTCATTTGCTATTACCTTGAGGTGAGGGTGATGGAAAGCAGCAGCTGGAATAGGGATTTCTTCCCTGTTAGCAGGTATCTGATTGCACTCAACAAGTGTAGGTAAGGGTAATTGCAAGTTACCTTTGAGAGAAGATACCATGAGTCCATGAGCCCTTCTTCCAGAAACCTCTATAGTTCCACTACAGGTACCCAAGGTGTAAGGATGAGCTTCGCCTTTTATTTCAAATAGATTGAACAATTCCGATTTTGCAAGTGATCGATTGCTCTGATCGTCTAAGATAGCATATGCCTTTAGAGACTTTTCTGGTTGATCCTTGTGGTATATGTTCACCAAGCATATCTTAGCACAGGACTTACCACAGCGGTCTTCTCCACAAACTTCAGTGAAGGATGAAGAAATGATGGTAGAATTAGGCACTTGGTCTGTATTCTCCCCGCCATGCGTTAACCTGGGAGGAGTGTTGGCATGTTGTGCAGAGCTGGGCTCAAGAGGATGGAGGGCTTGCACATGTTCTTCAGAGCCACACTCTATGCACTTGATGGACACATTACAGTCCCTTGCAAAATGTTCTGTAGAAGCACAGCACCTGAAACATACCCTAAATGTCTTTAAAATCTCCTTGCGCTCTTCCAGAGGCTTTTTCCTAAAGCCGATACATTTATTGAGGGGGTGTGGCTTCTTGTGTATGGGACACTCTCTGTTAGGGTTTTCAATCTTCCTACTCTGTTTGTTCGTGGCCAGAACTGTGGTAGGAGTGGGAAGGATGTCAGTCTTTTTCACGGACACTGGGCCTCTATGGTTTTCTATAGTTGCCCTGAAGACTGGTACTCTTAGGAAAGGGTGAGAAGAGACTGTACTCACCGTAGGAAAAACTTGGATCGTTCTTGGTCTCTGCAATTTCCCTGATGAATTCACAGAAGAAAGAGAATGGAGGGAAGGAAACCTTGTTCTCTCTTTTGTATGATGACCCTAGTGCAGTCCATTTCTCTTGCAAACCATATGGGAGCTTGGAGACAATTGGGTTTACCCCTCTTGGTGTGTCAAGGTAACTGAGTCCAGGTAGTTTTGGGTCTGTCTTGGCTAGCTGAAGCTCAAGGAGAAGGTCACTCAGTCTCTGGAACTCCTTGTTGTCCTTACCGGATATCTTTGGGAAAGTTTCCAGACGCATGAACAAAGCATTTTCTATAGCTTCTGGACTGCCATAACTTTGCTCTAGTCGCTCCCATGCAGCTGTGAGGCCTGCAGTAGGATTGTCCATGAAAACCGATCTTAATGGCTTAACACGTGCAGCAGATAGAGGACCAAGCCATTTGATCAGCAGATTCAATTCTTGATCAGCTGTAATGCCAATATTGCTGATTGTAGTTCTGAAGGCACATTTCCAACTTCTGTAGTTCTCAGGTTGGTCATCAAAACTTGTAAGACCAGTCTTTGTGAGCTCTCTGCGAAGCATGTACCTCACAAACTCTTCTGTTTCAGTTGTCTCCGCCTTTATGTGAGATGCTGTTGGCTGTATGGTGCTAATTGCGTTATCTTTGACATTGTTGTTAAAGGACACAGGGAAATATGGTGCAGCAGATGCATCCAGGTGAGTTGCTTGCTTGAAGTCAGTTGTTCCAATGGTACGTTGATTCAAAGCTGTACCGATGACTGGAGATTGATGACTTGCTTGAAGCTTGCGCTGATGCTCTGTGACGTATGAAGGCAGGCAAGGTAGGCAGGTAGGAAATGCAGTGGAGTGATTTTGAGTGCAGGAAGTTGCTGGAACCTCTTTAACTTGAAGCTGTGAAGGAGTCTCTATGTAGTCGGGAGCATTGGAGACAATGGAGTGTGCACTTCAGTGGCTTAGGACATAGTCTTTAGTGCGTTTGGGGGGGGGGTCTTCCATATCTGCTATGTTTAGGTTAATGCTGTCTTTCTCACTTGCACCTTCGTCTGCACTGATAGCTTGCTGTAGGACCCTTAGCTTTGCCATAGCTGCGTCATGTTTACACTGTTCATTTAAGGTTTTCATTGTTGCTC
This sequence comes from Rana muscosa, assembly GCA_029206835.1. Lineage (NCBI taxonomy): Eukaryota > Metazoa > Chordata > Amphibia > Anura > Ranidae > Rana > Rana muscosa. Next base: position 71,994,491 of record JARGYO010005626.1, on the reverse strand, counting down.
TTTGTCGTGCTGACTGCGCTTCCAACTCTGCTCTTTTTTCTGCATATGCCACCTGCACTTTGCTGGCTTCCAATTCAGCGCGGGCATTAATAAGTCGCTCACTGAGTGTTGAGTATCTTGAACTATGGGATCTTGACGAGTTTTTAGAACGTCTGGTGGAAACAGATCTGTGAGATGCAGTGTCCTGTAACAGCTTTATTTTTGCTTCTGCCTTTAATCTGGTTTGCTGGATAAAACTGTCTCTTTCAATATTGAGAGCATTGACGCGCTTTAATTGCATCATCTCACTTTCTGACTTCATGTTTTGTAAGACATTAGTGAATTTGATGCTGGTAAGCTGATAAAGCTCATATGAGGCAGAAAGTTGTTTAATGGCGCCCTCTAGTGTCAGTAGTTCACGTTCAACAGACACTTTATTGGCTTCAGCAAGGATTTTCTCCCAGACTAATTCCAAGCTATTTGACAATTCAGTCCTTGAAGCTTCATAATTCTCCATTACTTTCCAAGTGGGTTTAACTGAGCGTTTGGGTAACTCAGTTTGTTCAGGAACTTGTGGGGAGGTAGATGTGAGTTCACATGCAGAAGCTTGGTCACTCATGATAGCAGACTGACTGTGAAAGCAGGCAGGATCTGTGTGCTGAAATATGACACTGTGCAGATTGTCTCAGGCTACAAGGCTGCCATGTGCTGCTCTGTCCCTTCTGTCTTGCTATGAGGGCAGTAAATCTTGTCTGTTTCAGTACTGACATGCAGAAATCTTGTAATTAGGCTGTGAAACTCAGTTTTTCTACTGTTCTGTCTCAACTACAAAGCGATAACGTTCATCTCCAGGTTTAAGTAGGCCTTACTCAAGCTGGTTTGCTATTATCCCTTGCATCGATACAGGCAGTTTAACTCAATGAATAAACTCACAGTTAGGACGACAGACGATGAATCCTTTCGAATGTTCCGTTTAATGATGGATATTCATAGGTAGAAAAACGTTGCAGTTGTAAGCCACATGTAAGATGTTAGCATGGAAGAAATACAGGAGTAATGACCAGAATCAGGAAGTGGAGGAGATATATAAAGAACTACGGTGAGAGAGAGAGAGTTCAGCTAGAAAGAAGGGGACAGATCTTAAAGACTCAGCAAGAATAATCACATAGTGTAACACAACAGATGTAGTGATTCTTAGCTTGACTCTACATATAGAGACTATGCTATGCTGCACCATGTCACCCTGACTGAGTCACAGAGACATTGCTGTAAATGAGACCATGTTTGTGCAGATTTTATAATCTGATTTGTATTTATTATTCTGTGTATGCATGCTCACTCTGACCCTGTTTTGCATTATTGATTTTAACTTTGCCCCTGTTTAGTAAATTACAAATTGCAGATAATTTATGTCGGATCATTTGGCTGATTTACCCATTCTGTTACAGGTGATTCTTTACATTGACACCTTTTGTTGATCATATACAGTACCTCCTTGGTCAGCAGCGTGACTTATTTAACCACTTCCTTACTGGGCACTTAAACCCCCCTCCTGCCCAGAGCAATTTTCAGCTTTCAGCGCTGACGCACTTTGAATGACAATTGCGCGGTCATACAACACTATATCCAAATAACATTTTTATCATTTTTTTTCACACAAATAGAGCTTTCTTTTGCTGATATTTGATCACCTCTGTGGTTTTTATTTTTTGCGCTATAAACAAAATAAGAGTGACAATTTTGGAAAAAAAACTCAATATATTTTACTTTTTGCTATAATAAATATCCCAATTTTTTTTTAAAATAACAATTTTTTTCCTCAGTTTAGGCTGATGCGTATTCTTCTACAAATGTTTGGTAAAAAAAAAAACGCAAAACGTGTATATTGTTTAGTTTTAGTGTCTGCAAAATAGGGGATAGATTTATGTTTGTTTTTTTATTTATTTATTTTTTTTATTTTTTTTTACTAGTAATGGCGGTTATCTGCAATTTTTGTCAGGACTGCGATATTGCGGCGGACACATCGGATACTTTTGACACTATTTTGGGACCATTGACATTTACACAGGGAACAGTGCTATAAATAAGCACTGATTACTGTATAAATGTGACTGGCAGGGAAGGGGTTAACACTAGGGGGTGATCAAGGGGTTAAATGTGTATCCTAGGGAGTGATTCTTACTGTGGGGGAGGGGACTGACTGGGAAAGGTGACCGATCTGTGTCCCTATGTACAAGGGACACACCATCGGTCTCCTCTCCCTGACAGGACGTTTACACACAGAGATCCACGTCCCTAGCTCTGTAACTGCCAATCGCGGGTACTTGGCGGACATCGCGGCCGCCAGGCACGTGCATCGGCACCTATTTGACCTTGCGGGCACAGTTTTCCCCGATGCGCGCCCGCGGCGACGCGCGGGGAACTTGTTTACAGGAGGACGTCCAGGGACGCCCTCCCGGCAGATGAGCGCCGCGCGGTAGACGTCTTTCGTCTATAGCGCGGGCGCAAAGTGGTTAAGGAGAAATTCTTGTTTTCGTTGACCGTTTACGTTTTTTTTTTTATTTTTTTTATATCCTCTCCAAACGTGTAAGTGGTGAAGATTTCACTACAGGCCATCATGTTTTAACCACTGAAATGTTTCATTTATGATAACTCAGCTGCTTAAACCCATTTTCTCAATTTGTTGTTAATTGTACCTCAACAGAGGCATTAAAGCGGTGTGATACTTGTGAAGGTGTGCTAACTGCAGTACGGTCATGAAATATTCAGGCTAATTACCCTAGCTGCAGGCCGCAGAGTGGATAAGTGAACAAAATGGCTTGCTGTTTTAAGATGATGATTTAAAAGTTCTCTACGAAGCCGCATTAACTGATTATGTCCTGTTAAACTATATCTTGCAGTCTGGTCTGTTTTAAAGGTCTCCGCTGCGATCCAATGTATTATTTTACGTTTATTTTGGTTTTCCCACGTAATGGCTCAACTTTGTACATTAACCACTTGCCAGTTTCCTATAGTTGGTTATTAGGATCCTTCTTTTCTCAAATGCTTTGAACTTGAGCTATTGGGGTCTGTACACCACAGTGCATTGTAGTAACACAAGCATTATTACTGCATATGTGTTACTATTTATTTTGTAGGGCACTGAAACACACAGATGTGAGCTATGATTGTGCAACCTACAGTGGGGAAAATAATCCACTGCAGATTTTGTAAGTATGCCCACTTTCAAAGAAATGAAGGGTCTATATCAGGGATATGGAATTAGTGGACCTCCAGCTGTTGCAGAACTACAAGTCCCATGAGGCATAGCAAGACTCTGACAGCCACAAGCATGACACCCAGAGGCATGATGGGACATGTAGTTCTGCAACAGCTGGAGGTCCGCTAATTGCATATCCCTGGTCTATATTTTTTTTCATCTATTTTGAATGATAGAGACAGAATATCTACCAAAGATCCAGAAAAAAATACATAAAACAAATACTATAAATGAAGTTGCAGTTCAGTGAGTAAAATATGTATTTAATCCCCAAGCGAAACATGACTTGGCACTTGGTGGAGAAACCCTTATTGGCAAGCACAGGTAAGCCGTTATGTTTGCACGGAGGTGAAAACATTATGTTTTGGGGCGATTTCTCTGCTAAAGGTACAGACTGATTTTGTCGCATTGAGGGGCCATGTATTGTAAAATCTTGGATGAGAACCTTCTTCCCTCAGCCAGAACACTGAAGACGGGTTGTGGATGGGTCTTTCAGCATGACAATGACCCAAAGCATACTGGCAAGGCAACAATTCAGTGGCCCAAGAAGAAGCACATTAAGATCTTGGAGTGGCCTAGCCAGTCTCCAGACCTTAATCCTATAGAATCTTTATGGAGGGAGCTGAAACTTTAAGTTGCCAAGAGACAGCCAAGAATCCTCAAGGATTTCGAGAAGATCTGTAAAGATGAGTGGACCAAAATCCCTTCTGAGATGTGTGCAAACCTGGTCACCAACTACAAGAAACGTCTTACCTCCGTGCTTGTCAACAAGGGTTTCTCCACCAAGCATGTTTTGCTTGGGGATCAAATGCTTATTTTACTCTCTGAACTGCAACTCAATTTATAACATTTGTTTTATGTGTTTTTTCTGGATTTTTGGTTGATATTCTGTCTCTATCATTTAAAATACACCTATGATAAAATGATAGACCCTTCATTTCTTTGTAAGTGGGCAAACTTACAAAATCTGCAGGGTTATAATAATAATTGTTCCCCACTATATGAAGTGCTTCCTAAATTGTTGGAGTTTAAAAATACCAATAGTAATATGCTTTGTGTTCTGAAAAAACTTTTTTTTTGCAAATTAGGTTTTAGTATGTTGCGGGGCATTAAACTTGTGATACCGTAAAAAACCAGCATGAATGAGCCCTTGGGATGAAATGGTTATAAGAGTGGGACTGCCGCTCCTTTTGAAAATGCTAGTTGCTAGAAAAGTTTGATTGCCGGACCCAATGGTTTGAGTAATTTCTCTGTCACTGGTTGGGGACAAGGATGTAGATCTGCAAAGTCCGGGAAAAGTTCTGTGGGTTTTTTTTCATATATACTAGGATATTACCAGCTAGTTTGTTAACGTTGACCATTAGGTAAATGGCTAACTACACCATAGAAATGCCCTGTGGGAGCTGTCTTGCCTACCCAAGGTCTTTTTTTTCTGTACAGCCAATCCTGAGACACAGCACTGCCAGACTGCATGGTGACCTGACTTTTCTCTACTGTAGTTGAACAACACAGCCAGATCACCTCCCCACCCAAAATTTCTAATAGAACTGTGAATGAGCAGCAGCTGGCTGATAAGGTAATCATGCTGCTCTCTTTGCCTGGCCTTGTCAGCACATTGGCACGCAGGACACTTAAATGGCCCCAAGTTCTGTCTTTGTCTTTTGGTGTGTCTAAGACAGTTGCCAAATATCAGGGATTCTACAGGACAGTCCCAAGATTTTTGTCGCACAACCCAATCTGTCCTGCAGGATACTGTGCTGAGTAGTATCAGGAGTTGAGAGCTAGATTGTCTATTAGGGGTGCAACGGATCAAAAAACTCACGGATCGGATCGATCCTCGGATCAGAGCCACGGATCGGCAAAAAAAAAAAAAAATTACTAATATCCACGTCATCCCCCCCCCCCACTGTAATATCCACAATCTTCCCCCAGTAAAATCCACAATCTCCCCCCAGTAATATCCACAATCTTCCCCCAGTAATATTCACAATCTTCCCCTGTATGTAATATCCACAATCTTCCCCCTGTATGTAATATCCACAATCTTCCCCCTGTATGTAATATCCACAATCTTCCCCCTGTATGTAATATCCACAATCTTCCCCCTGTATGTAATATCCACAATCTTCCCCCAGTAATATCCACACTCTCCCCCTGTATGTAATATCCACACTCTCCCCCTGTATGTAATATCCACAATCTCCCCCAGTAATGGTATCTCCCCCACTTACCAGTCTCTCCTGCCGGCCAGTTCAAATCCACGAGCAGCGAGGGGTGATGACGTCACAAGGCGGCCGCCGCCCCCGGGTGTACCAAGATGGCCGCGGCTCCGGAGCTAGGCCGAAGCCTTTCCTGAGGCCGCGGATCGGATCGCGGTGTGTGCCGATCCGAACGGGGTGACCCGTTCGGATCACGGATCGTCACCGATCCGTTGCACCACTATTGTCTATGTTTCAGCACCCAGCACTAGGATTTTTGCTTCTACCGATACATGCGATAGGACACATTAAGTGCCGGTTCACACAGGGGCAACACGACTTTGCGAGGCGACTTACAACGCGACTTGAAGTCGCCTCCAGTGGCCAATCAAAGAATAATCAGCTTTGTGGGAGGGAGGGGTTTGCCTGAGAAAACAATTTTCTCTTCCTGTAAAGTTGCTTCAGTTAAGACAGTGATCCGACCTTGGAGGCAACTTCCATTGAAATCAATGGGTACAAGTCGCCTTTAAGTAGTACAGGAACCTTTTCTGAAGTCGGAGCGACTTCAGTAGTGTACATTAAGACGGCTCTCATTCACTTCAATGGAATTTCTCATGTTGCTCCGACTTGGGGCGACACAAGTCGGATCCCAAGTCGCGGTAGTGTGAACCGGCACTTAGGGAGTTTAACATCTTCACTCAAACAAACATATCATGAGACTATTCGATTCAATTATCCAATTATGTGAAAATATCCTGCAAAGTGCAATGGTGATTGGTGCGACACAGGTGCATTACTCAGGCTCCCGTATACTCTCTCTACATGCTCGGGTCCATAAGGCAGCATGGACCTGGCTGAAAGAAAAAAAAAATCCAAATTTGATTTTAGTGTGTTTCAGGGCATTTTTGTTGAACTACAGCTGTGAAGGAGGAGGGATCATTGGCTCCCTCTCTACAAGGCCTATTTGACATTTTGAAAAATGTAGTAGTACAAAAATTTCAAACCGTAACAAACTAGGATGTTATGGCTAGAGCCGCATACGGCTGCCCTAAATTAATCAGATTTCTGCAGGAAGTGGCATCCCACAATTCAAGTACGCGGGGGGCGGTTTGAAGGCCAGGGAATGTAACCTTGTTTCATGTTATGCCCTAGATATTCGTGCAACATGTGACACTGTGGTCTGTACATTTTTTTAATATTCAGTGTTTTTTTTAGTTCAGTTGGGGGCCTATTCACAATTGTCCACATATTTGTGTCTGGTTCCTAAATAGTTGATTACTAGGCTACATGAAAACGAATGATGCATGAAAACACCTTAAAAACATGGGTCAATGCATATGCAAAACGTAAATCAACTTGCATTAAAACTCATGAAAACAGAAATGAAAGGGTCTGGACCTAGCCTTAAAGTGATTGTAAATGATCACCTTGTAAAACAACTCATTCAGTTTAAAATGTAAATAAAATGCAAAACATTTGTTTATAGATATAAAAAAATTAATTATAAATACCTATTTTTATTTTTTTTCACATTCCCTCTGTTCTCAGCTGCATAAGAGCTGGGGGAGGAGAAGCAACAGTACACTGAGCTTCCCAGTGAATGGCTGTGCAGTGGGGGGGGGCGTGTCAGGACAAATCTGATCATTGCTTACTGTGGTCAGTTTTTAACCACTTCCTTACTGGGCACATATACCCCCTTCCTGCCCAGGCGAAATTTCAGCTTTCAGCACTGTCACGCTTTGAATGACAATTGCGCAGTCGTGCGACGTGGCTCCCAAACAAAATTGACGTCCTTTTTTTCGCACAAATAGAGCTTTCTTTTGGTGGCATTTGATCACCTCGGCGGTTTTTATTTTTTGCGCTATAAACAAAAATAGAGCGACAATTTTGAAAAAAAAGCAATATTTCTTACACTTTGCTATAATAAATATCCCAATTTTTTTTTTTTTTTTTTAATATTTTTTTTCTCAGTTTAGGCCGATACGTATTCTTCTACATATTTTTGGTAAAAAAAAATCACAATCAGCGTTTATTGATTGGTTTGCGCAAAAGTTATAGCGTTTACAAAATAGGGGGTAGTTTTATGGCATTTTTATAATTTTTTTTTTTTATTAGCAATTGCGGCGATCAGTGATTTTTTTTGTGACTGCGACATTATGGCGGACACATCGGACACTTTTGACACTAATTTGGGACCATTCACATTTATACAGCGAACAGTGCTATAAATATGCACTGATTACTGTATAAATGTGACTGGCAGGGAAGGGGTTAACACTAGGGGGCGAGGAAGGGGTTAAATGTGTTCCCTATTAGTGATTTTTACTGTGGGGGGAGGGGACCGACTGGGGGAGGAGACCGATCTGTGTCCCTATGTACAAGGGACACAGCATCGGTCCCCTCTCCCTGACAAAAAAAACCATATATATTAAAAATGCTATAAATCTATCCCCTCTTTTGTAGCTGCTATAACTTTTGCGCAAACCAATCGATATACGCTTATTGCGATTTATTTTATTTTATTTTTTACCAAAAATATGTAGAATACATATCGGCCTAAACTGAGGAAATCAAAAAAAAAACAAAAATGGATATTTATTATAGTAAAAAATCGTTTTGTTTTTTTTTTGTTTGTTTTTTTCAAACTTGTTGCTATTCTTTTATTTATAGCGCAAAAAATAAAAACCGCAGAGGTGATCAAATACCACCAAAAGAAAGCTCTATTTGTGGGAAAAAAAGGACCCATATTTGGTTTGGGTACAGCATCGCACGACTGCGCAATTGTCATTCAAAGTGTGACAGCGCTGAAAGCTGAAAAATGGCTTGGCCAGGAAGGGGGTGAAAGTGCCCAGTAGGCAGGTGGTTAAAGCGGAGTTCCACCCAAATTTTGAACTTCCGCTTTATACACTCCTCGCCCCCTTACATGCCACATTAGGCATGTAATTTTTTTGGGGGGGGAGTTGGGGCTTCAGTAGGAGTGGGACTTCCTGTCCCACTTCCTCCTTCCGCCCTGGGCTCGCCTAGGCGATACGTCCATATCGCCTTGTGGCGGCCCCTCCCTGTAGGCGATCACCTGGGACGTGACAGGTCCCAGGCGATCGCCTGTCCATTCAGAGAGCGCTGCGCCGTTCGCGCATGCGCAGTGAGTGCCCGGCCGTGAAGCCGAAAGCTGTCACGGCCGGGTGCCCACACAATGAATGGAAGCGCCGGTGGAGAAGGGGGGGAGAGGAGCGGAGCTCCAGGCGGCGCGGCGCTGGACAGTGGAACAGGTAAGTGTATGTTTATTAAAAGCCAGCGGCTACACTTTTTGTAGCTGCTGACTTTTAATAAACATAAAAAAAGGGTGGAACTCCGCTTTAAAGGCATCTCTCCAATACTTAAGCTGACCATCAAGTATACAATTTCCGCAATTTGCAGTGCAAATTACTATTTGTTGCTTGATAGTGACCTGTCCACTAACTGATAGAATAAAATTATTTCCATAATCGAAAATGATCGGTCAATAACATATATAATTCCAGTTTACTTCTGGTGCAAGGACATGGGCAATACAAGACAGAGGATTTTTTTATTGTTTAGAATATAATTTCACGTATACACTTTGGTTGAAACTGTAAAAATTTTGCTTTGGATCCATCGACTTTAGCCGTGCCTTCTGTCTTAGTCGATGGTAAAGTTGAGTCCACCAACTGCATGGATGTCAAACGATCTTTCTGAAAAAAACGACCAGTTTCGGCTGAAATTCTATATGTGTATGACCAGCTTTATTAAATTAATATCATATGAAATGAACAAAAGAAAGAGAGGAATAAAAAAATAAAAAAAGCAAAACATAAAGTCTCTAAACAAAGTATTGGAATAATAATAATATATTAATATATTCAAATACATAAACTCATTAACCCACTACATTCTTACCTTGCACCAAACCTGCGCCATAGTATTGTAGAGAAAAATAAATGACCGCTGAAGATCCAAATACTTTATTGTAGAAAACGATCATAAAAGCATAATCGCAGCTTCTCAAAAACAGACACAGGCATTACGCGTTTCATGTTGAACGCTTTCGTGCGTGTATGTGTGTGGTGGTCAGCATAACTCTGTTCTCCCAGCACTGCCAGAAAACTGACCACACTGGGATGCATGTGCTCTGATGCCTAGTGTGGTCAACTTGAAATGGGAGAGAAGGGTGACTGGCAAGATCACAAGATATTTAACACATATTAGGATTTCTTTAAAGTGTTAGTAAAGCTAAAACACCCCTTCTTTTTTTTTTTTTTTTTTTTTTTTTTTATTATTATGGAGCTGCACATTGACAAAGTTGGGATATAGAAGCCACACTGCCTCCTAGCGGCCTTTTGTTGTTGTTTAGTCGTGTCTGACTCTTTGTACTCTCATGGACCATAGCAAGACTTTTCTGTCCTCCTGCCTCCCGGAGCTTGCTTAACTTTATGTTCATTGTTTCGATGATGCTGTCTATCCATCCCTGTTTTCTCTTGTCTTCTCCTTTTTCCTTCCATGTTTCCCAGCATCAGGGTCTTTTCCAATGAGTCCTCTCTTTGCATTAGGTGGCCAAAGTATTTGAGTTTCAGCTTCAGGATCTGTCCTTCCAGTGAATTTTCAGGGTTGATTTCCTTCAGGATTGACTAGTTTGATCTATTTGCTGTCCAAGGGACTTTCAAGCATTTTCTCCAACACCATAGTTCAAAGTAGGGGTGCAACAGATCAAAAAACTCACAGTTCGGATCGTTCCTCGGATCAGTCACAGATCGGATCATTTTTCGGATCACCGCCATATATAGTCCCCCACTGTAATGTCCACATCTCCCCCACTGTAATGTCCACATCTCCCCCACTGTAATGTCCACATCTCCCCCACTGTAATGTCCACATCACCCCCACTGTAATGTCCACATCTCCCCCACTGTAATGTCCACATCTCCCCCACTGTAATGTCCACATCTCCCCCACTGTAATGTCCACATCTCCCCCACTGTAATGTCCACATCTCCCCCACTGTAATGTCCACATCTCCCCCACTGTAATGTCCACATCTCCCCCACTGTAATGTCCACATCTCCCCCACTGTAATGTCCACATCTCCCCCACTGTAATGTCCACATCTCCCCCACTGTAATGTCCACATCTCCCCCACTGTAATATGATATTACAGTGGGGAAGATGTGGACATTACAGTGTGGGAGATGTGGATATAATGTCCACATCTCCACCACTGTAATGTACACATCTCCCCCACCCCTACTGTAATATCCACATCTCCCCCACTGTATATAGCCCCACTGCACTGTATAGGAAGATTGTCTGCTTGAATGCTTAGTCTTACCAGAAATTATAGAAACGACACAAGAGAAGCAGGCTGACCCGTCTGCAGACGACACAAGCAGGCGGGTGATGATGAAGTCAGTGCGCCGCTCTGGGGAGCTCACCTAGGCCGGGTGTACCAAGATGGCCACTGCTCCGGAGCTAGGCCGAAGCCGCGGCCTTTCCTATGGCCGAGTCAGCGAAGCTCAATCCGTGGATCGCGTGGTGTGCTGATCCAAACACGTTGACCCGTTCGGATTACGGATCAATGACGATCCGTTGCACCACTAGTTCAAAGGCATCAATTCTTCAGCGTTCAGCCTTCCATATGGTACAACTTTCACAGCCCTAAGTTACTACTGAAAATACCATAGCTTTGACTATACGGCATATTGTTGGTAGGGTGATGTCTGCTTTTTTTTTTTTTTTTTTTTTTTTTTTTTTATAATGTTGACTAGTTTTGCCATTGCTTCCTCCTAAGAAGCAAGCGTCTCCTAATTTCATGGCTACGTTTACCGTCTGCCGTGATTTTGGAGCCTAGGAAGATAAAATATGTCAGTTTGCATTTCTTCTATTTGCCAGCTTGTGCGCTCTCCTCTTTCACCTTCATAAAGAGACTCTTTAGTTCTTCACTTGCAGACATTGGTGTGGTATCGTCTGCATATCTCAGATTATTTCTCCCTGCGATCTTAAATCCGGATTGTGATTCGTCGATCCTGGCATTTCAAATGATGTACTCTGCATATAAGTTAAAGGGGTTGTAAAGGTTCGTTTTTTATTTTCTAAATAGGTTCCTTTAAGCTAGTGCATTGTTGGTTCACTTACCTTTTCCTTAGATTTCCCTTCTAAATATTTTTTTTTCTTTGTCTGAATTTCTCACTTCCTGTTTCTCCTCTCTGAACTTCACACCATCATCCGAGTGGTGTGGAGTCACCCAGCAATCTCTCGGATGATGGTGTGAAGTTCAGAGAGGAGAAACAGGAAGTGAGAAATTCAGACAAAGAAAAAAAAATATTTAGAAGGGAAATCTAAGGAAAAGGTAAGTGAACCAACAATGCACTAGCTTAAAGGAACCTATTTAGAAAATAAAAAACAAACCTTTACAACCCCTTTAAATAAGTATGGTGACAATATACATCTTTGCCACACCCCTTTCTCAATTTTGATCCAGTGATCCCTGCGATCTTAAAGGGGTTGTAAAGGCAATTATTATTATTTTTTTAAAATAACAAACATGTTATACTTGCCTCCATTGTGCAGCTCGTTTTGCACGGAATGGTCCCGAACCTGGTCTTCTGGGGTCCTTCGGCGGCTGTCTCGGCTCCTCCCCGCAAGAACTAACCACCTTTTATGCAAGCTCTCTCACATGGTGGTTGGTTCTTGCGGGCGCGCTCCCGTGATACAGCCGCTGGCTATAGCCGCACACTGTATCACTCGGCCCCGACCCCCCCATAGGATGAATTAAGGTGAAAAAACATGAACCTTTACAACCCCTTTAATTCCGGCTTGTGATTTGTTGATCCTGGCATTTCAAATGATGTACTCTGCATATAAGTTAAATAAGTAGGGTCACGATATACATCTTCGCCACACCCCTTTCTCAATTTTGATCCAGTCGTTCCATTTCCTATTCCAACTGTTGCTTCTTGACTTGCACACAGGTTTTTCAGAAGACAGGCGAGAGGTGGTCTGGTATTTCCATTTCTTTCAGTATTTGCCACATGTTGTGATGCACACAATCAAAGAATTTACTGTAGTCAATAAAGCAGAAGTAGACATTCTTCTGGAACTCCCTTGCTTTCTCCATGATCCAGCAAATGTTGGCAATTAATGCCCGGGAGACATTAAGGGGTTAACTGACTACTTTGTGTAGATTGGCAGAGATGTGTTTCTTTGGGTGGCGGCTCCACCATTGCTCCAGCTTTAATAAAGGAACATTATCTGCTCTACTACAAAAGCAAAAAGCATGCATTATAAAATCTAATTTTATTTCCTGGAATTTAAAAGCACCCAGGCCATCACATTGTGACTTCAGTGTTTTTTGCTATGGTGTTGTGTCCCGTGCAGTGAATTAATGGAGTGCTATAGGACATTTCATGCAGTCAGTGTCTGTGTGGAAATCTAGTGTACTTTGAAGAGACGCTGGGCCTTCCGTCGTGGTCTGACCTTCACACACTACGATGAGATGAAAGGCTTCCTTCCTTTAGTCCCCTGTACTGCGTCAAGTAACTTCAAAGCGCAATTTACTTGGGCGACATGCACCGCGTTATTATATTACCTGTAATGTTTATTTCCATAAATCCCTCTTCTACTCTACGAGAATAAACCAGGAGAGCGCCTCTTTGTGAGGTAATCAAATAAGGTTCTCATGAATGATAACATCAGCCAGAGAAAACTTAATATAAGATAGCGCAGTCCTTCCTGAGGAAAAATGACATTTAGTTCCACCAAGTGAAATATACGGACTACTTATCTCCAAGACCAGCGACTATTTTATTATCATTTATATTCTCCTATAATCTACAACACGTTATAAAAGAGATGAAAAGTGTGCAGTTTATCACCGCGCTCTAGAATTTTTTGTTTTAGTGTTATATCTTTGTCTAGTGTTGGCTCTGTATTGTATACTAGTGCTTTGTAGTGACTTGGGCGTAAGATGAAAAAACTTTAGGGCCCATTAACATTAAAGAATCTGTTGTCACTATGCACATTAACATGCCTTTTTGCATTAAGCTAGCCTATTCATTATGAATGGGCTGCCAATGCATCGCAATGGGCAAAGAAACATGCAAAACCCTTTTTTTTTTTTTTTTAAACGCAGTGCACCATAATTAATAATATGCACGTTGCGCTGCTATGCCTCATGCATTGAACTGTAATGTACGGTATGGGTGCCATTCAAAATCAACGCATTGTATGCACTGTGGTAATGTGTATTAACGCGTCTGTTTTAGTGCATGCTGCCACAAACCACGTGTGAATGGGCCCATTAACCACTTGATCTCCAGGAAGATTTACCCCCCACCCCCTTCATGACCAGCCCATTTTTTGCGATACGGCCCTGCCTTATTTTAACTGACTATTGCGCAGGCGTGCAACGCTGTACCCAAATGTATGTCTTTTTTTATTTATTTATTTTTTTTTCTTTTCTTTTTTTCACACAAACAGAGCTTCCTTTTTGGGGGTAATTGACCACCTCTGCTTTTTTTTTTTTTTTTATTTCGTTTCCCGATATGAATAAAAAAAGACGGACAATTTTGAAAAAAAAAACAATGTTTTTTTACTTTCTGCTATAAAACCTATCCAATAAAAAAATTGAATAACATCTAATTTCTTCAATCTAGGCCAATATGCTGTATATTGATTGGTTTGCGCAAAAGTTCTAGCATCTACAAATTATGGGATATTTTTATTATTTACTTTTACTAGTAATGGTAGCGATTAGCGACTTTTATAGCAGGATTGCGATATTGCGGCAAGCATTTGGACGCTAAGCAACACTTTTCACACTTTTTGGGGACCAGTGAGATTATTACAGTGATCAGTACTAAAAAATATGCACTGTCACTGTTCTAATGACACTGGCTGGGAAGGGGTTAACATCAGGGGCAATCAAAGGGTTAACTGTGTGCTTAACCAGTGTTTTACTACACTGTGGGAGGTGCTTTTACTAGGAGAAGAGATGGAATTTGTTCTCTGCTTTGCAGAGACATAGGATCCATGCCTTCCCTCCTGTCAGAACAGTGATCTGCTTTGTTTACATAGGCAGACCACCGTTCTGCCTGATGATTGGCGAATATCAAGTCTGCGGTACCCGCCGATCAGCTGCTGTGTGTAATCCCAGCGGGAGAGAGAAGCTGGCGGCGTGCATGCTTGCCCCCTACCAAACGTGATCCAGCGCAGAGGTGCCGCCCTGTAGCATTAAAACTGCTTTAGGGTGGACCTTAAGTGATTTAAAGTCCTCTCTGCAAAGAGATATATCAGATACTTGGTCCCCCCTCTACGTGTTGTACCTTCTTCTGCTGGCCTGACATCATTGCTGAACAGAATAGTGAGGAAGGGGCAGGTGGAAGAAACCACAACACATAGAAGGGGGACCAGGTATTCAATACATTCCAAAAAGTGTTTGGATGCTGAATATTATTCAGTAAGTTTAGATCTTTAAAATGGAAGTTCACCCTAGAATGACTTGCAATGAACACTAAACGGTCATATGTGTATCTTGATCAACGCATAGCACCATTTTTGACTTCTGCACTTTGGTTGTCCAGCAATCTGTATTGGAAATTGGCCATTTCCCAGCAACACCATGCAACTCATGGTGTCACTCAGCCCCCCCATGCTACCTACATCTTGTGATTGATTAAAAAGCCTGACAAGGAAACACTTTTTGTGCCCTAATGCTGTGCATTTATCAATGTTCATGTGTTGTATGGCTGTTATAATGTTCATAGTAATTCTAGTTGTATAATCTAGCAACCAAGTCAACTTAAAGCAAATTTAATTTTTTTAAAAGACTGTAGCTGCTGACTTTTAATAAGGATACTTACCTGTCCTACTCTCCTGCGCTGATGGACCCCCCCGATGCTGATCCCTCGATCGGTGCAGGTCCCGCTCCGCCATCCACACTAAGGGAAACAGGCAGTGAAGCCTTATGGCTTCATTGCCCGTTTCCTACTGCGCATGCGCGAGTCTCGCGCCGACTTGTGAATGGGCGGCTGCTCTCTGGGATTACACACAGTTCTTAGAAAGCAGCGCGCCCCATTCAATAGAAGAGGATGGGGAAGAAGACAGACCGCGGTTACGGAAGAGGCAGATTACGGACTACCGCATAGCAACAGGTATTTCAGGTGAGTATAATTTTTTTTTTTTTTTTTTTTTATTATTTTTTCAATTTTTTCTTTTTTCAATTTTTTTTTTTTAGGATTTTTTTTGAAAAAAAAAAATTCTGGATGGAACTCCACTTTAAATTGTAATGCCACCTTGATGTTAGGGAGGATGGTGAAATCAGAAACTTTGATGACCTATCTTGTACTTAAATGGAGTACCATAGTTTTGTTGCCATTTCACAAGCGTGTGCAATTTTAAAGCATGACATGTTGGGTATCTTTTTACTCGGCACATAACATCTTTTTTCGTATCTTAGAGAAAAAAAAAGGAGGTATATACTGTGTCTTTATATTAAAGGTGTTTTTTTTTTCAAAACAAATTGTGTTTGAAAAACTGCTGCTCTAATACTGTGTGACACAAAATTGCAGCGATCATCATTTTATTCCATAGGGCAGTGATGGCGAACCTATGGCACGCGTGCCACAGCTGGCACTCCGAGCCCCCTCTGTGGGCACTCAGCACGCCGCCAGGATAGCAGAGGGAATCCCCCAGCAAGGCAGTCACTTTCACTGGCGGTGCAGGCACGGAGGAGCAGACTCCTCCTATCATGAGTGCGATTGGGCAGTGGGGCGGCAGATGCGAGTAAAGCCCTCCCTGCATGCACTGAGGGCAGCCAATTGGAAAGGACATGGAGTGTCTGCTCTGTAAGCAGCGTGTGATGCCTGTAATGCTGTGTATGGAGGAGAATGACTCCTCCCTTCCTGGACGTGGAGAGCGGCTTCCTGTGCAGGGGCTCGGCGCTGAAGCATGGCAATGTGGAGGACTTTGTACATACACAGGTAGGACAGTGCTATGGGGGAAGGAGGGGACGGCAAGGACACTGCTGTGTATGTGGGGGGGATGTGAAGGGGCAGAGGACACTGCTTTTGGAAGGGCCTTCACATCATCCCACTGATCCTATGCATCCATCTCTGATCCCAGTACATGCATCCATCTCTGATCCCAGTACATGCATCCATCTCTGATCCCAGTACATGCATCCATCTCTGATCCCAGTACATGCATCCATCCCTGATCCCAGTACATGCATCCATCCCTGATCCCAGTACATGCATCCATCCCTGATCCCAGTACATGCATCCATCCCTGATCCCAGCACGTGCATCCATCCCTGATCCCAGCACGTGCATCCATCCCTGATCCCAGTACGTGCATCCATCCCTGATCCCAGTACGTGCATCCATCCCTGATCCCAGTACGTGCATCCATCCCTGATCCCAGTACGTGCCTCCATCCCTGATCCCAGTACGTGCATCCATCCCTGATCCCAGTACGTGCCTCCATCCCTGATCCCAGTACGTGCCTCCATCCCTGATCCCAGTACGTGCCTCCATCCCTGATCCCAGTACGTGCCTCCATCCCTGATCCCAGTACGTGCCTCCATCCCTGATCCCAGTACGTGCCTCCATCCCTGATCCCAGTACGTGCCTCCATCCCTGATCCCAGTACGTGCCTCCATCCCTGATCCCAGTACGTGCCTCCATCCCTGATCCCAGTACGTGCCTCCATCCCTGATCCCAGTACGTGCCTCCATCCCTGATCCCAGTACGTGCCTCCATCCCTGATCCCAGTACGTGCCTCCATCCCTGATCCCAGTACGTGCCTCCATCCCTGATCCCAGTACGTGCCTCCATCCCTGATCCCAGTACGTGCCTCCATCCCTGATCCCAGTACGTGCCTCCATCCCTGATCCCAGTATTCTGAGCACATGCATATCCATCCCTGATCCCGGTACGTGCCTCCATCCATGATCCCGGTACGTGCCTCCATCCCTGATCCCGGTACGTGCCTCCATCCCTGATCCCGGTACGTGCCTCCATCCCTGATCCCGGTACGTGCCTCCATCCCTGATCCCGGTACCTGCCTCCATCCCTGATCCCGGTACCTGCCTCCATCCCTGATCCCGGTACCTGCCTCCATCCTTGATCCCGGTACATGCATCCATCCCTGATCCCAATACTCTGAGCACATGCATCCATCCCTGATCCCAGGATTCTGAGCGTAACACACTCCTTTAAAAAAGCACAAAATTGATTTTCTGGGCAGAATTGTATGTTTTTGGTCCCTTAGGAATCATTCAGAGGGATGATCAGTCCCTTCCTCTGTACAGAGCCACTGGTAGGTTTAATTTCATGTTGGCACTTTGAAATAAATAAGTTGGTTTTGTGGCGCTGTTTGGGCACTCGGGCTCAAAAAGGTTCGCCATCACTGCCCTAGGGTCTCTTCTAAAAGTGTGTGTGTGTGTGTGTGTGTGTGTGTGTGTGTGTGTGTGTGTGTGTGTTATAAGTAATTTTCTAGCAAAAAATACCAATTTAAACATGTAAACAAAAAGTGCCAGAAAAGACTTGGACTTCAAGTGGTTATTACTTGCCCTAGAATTTTTTTTTTTTTCTCTGACGCCTTGGTTTGTTGGCGGGCTATCATGTACAATGCAGGGCCTTGAACAGAGTATACACATGTACACTCTCAGTAAAGTTAAAAAAAGTAAACATTGCGATGCCTGGACAAACTGATAGCTTGCATGCTAAAACAGAGTGTTTTTAGAGGGCAGCCAGAGTGGGCCCTTTACACCTCATTCCTCTATCCCTAGACTTAACAAGCATTTGCTTAATAGGAGCCCAGCTGCAAAGCTATAACTACAGTATATTATGGCATTAAACAACAATTGATGAGAACTCCAAGGTTGACTTGCAAATCTAGCTTTGTGCTAAATGCACATCCTAATTACTGTATTGTGCGTCAATATACTACCAATCAATATACAACCTTATGACAAAATTTCAAACCGATAACCAAAACAAAATGCACCAAAAACATAAGTGCTCCAATCAATCACTAATCCAGTGATAATATACAAAGTTCGTGACAGTTCACTATAATGTATCAATTCTGTGACAATTCACTAGGTAAATGCTCCATGTGCAACTCCACATGTTCATCACATAGATCACACACTCACCAGAACACCATGACCCATTGGTCTTTAACCGGCACTTGATATCTAGCATAAAGTAAAGCCGTCGATGCTGCCGCTCCAATAATCTGAGCCGACGTGTGTTCGAGGGAGCGGAAGTGACGTTACTGGAAGCGGGCGGACGTGATTTTAGGTGCCGCTACAGATTTCACCCGTGACGGGCGTCCTCAGAAATCTCGTGGGACCTTCCTTTTGAGACTGACCATGCATTTCTACTGCTTTTCTGTGGAGGGGCGAGTGCAGTAAGGGTTGGGCACAGTTTGAGCAGAGAGAACGGAAGTATAGTGGTGGGCACAGGAAGAACGGGAATATAGTGGCGGGCATAGAGAGAATGGGAATATAGTGGTGTGCAGTAAGAGACACTGACATCGCTAGTGACACTAATACAGTGATCAATGATAATACGGTACACTGACACTGTAATAAAGACACTGGGAAGGGGTTAACATCTAGGGGCAATCAAGGGGTAACTGTGGGGGAGATTTACTAAAACTGGTGCACATCCGCTTCCATGTTTTTTGTTTTTTTTTGTCAAAGCTTTATTGAACAAGCTGAAGTTAGAAGCTATACACTACTGCACCAAATTCTGTGTGCTCCAGCTTTAGTTTATCTCCCCCCTGTGTGCCTAACAATGTGTAATGTGTGCTGCTTTTACAGAAGCCAGATCACTGTTCAATGTACAAAGTTCTGTGTTTTTATAAACCCAGGACTCTGTGATTGGACACAGCTGATTAGCTGTTTTCAGGTGAAATCATTGGCTGAAATCAACTACCAAATTCATGCTTTGTCCAATCGCAGCACGGGTCGGCAGGGGGCATGCGCATGCCTGCCCCAAACCTGGAAAAAGGCTGATCACGTACATATACGTGATCATGCCTGTACCTGCCGGCCGCTTGCAGTATATTTTACTGTGAACAGTCAGCTGGTGGTTAATGAAAAATGGATAACATGGCCATTAAGTAGTGGATGTGTATGGATTATTTTTGGAGAATGAGGATATTGTTTAGTGTCACTTTCAGGGATGATGGATGACCATTAAAACGTCTCTGCTGTAAAAGACCACATGTGTATGTTACATTTGGTTGTAGGTTTTGTGCCCTTCTGTACACTAAACAGGTCCTCCTTAAATGGCTCATAAAATTCCTGTTTCCAGAGGCAGCAGACAATGATCAGTGAATATTGATCGCTCGGTGTTAATCGTGTTATAATTTATGTGTAGGGTGTCATGGTGGATAATTATTGAAGAGGGACAAAAACAGTAAATGTTGTGGTACATAAAATACACATGTCATGTATGGTGTTTATAGTCCTGTTTATTTTACAGTCTCTCTATACGAGTACACACTAATCCTATGTTTTGCGGCATTTTATTTTCTAAATCGGACCCAAATCAATTAGTTGTATGCAGGGATGTTCTACTAATTTCATTTTAATCAGCCCTCATCTTCAGCTTCAGATCTCTTCCTTTTGCTAATGGCAGTAATATTGATAGGTGTCAATAGGCCAGGGCTGGTGAAATTACATATTGAAATCAATATGTTTTGTCAGTGAAGCGTTCTCATTAGAATTGCTCCTGTGTTTATTTCTGAGCACCCGGCTCTCGCTGTGCGATGCATCTGCTCTATCTGCATGCAGATACAGTAACTGCTATACTCAGCAACCTCTCCTCCTGCAGGGTGCTGTATGTGCTGGCTGCATATGGGTGTTGTATGCGAGAAATGATTAGTGTTACAGTGCAGGATGAGGCACTGAGAAGAGAATTGCTTTTTATTTATATTTTTATTCTTGCCGTCATTGCTGGAAAATAGGCAGTTTGTTTTATTTAATGAAAGATGAAGATGGAGAGCTATACAACCAGTAAGGAGTCAAAGGGACCCCTTTATTAGTTCACTAAGTGCCAGAATATAGATATCATCTTTGCAAATCTTGGCAACTGAATTGTCTGTTGAGTGACTTTGTGGAGATGAGCTCCTCTCTAATCTTAACCTAAATCTACTGAAGATTGCAACGCACTGCATAGTCCTAATGTTATAAATAAGCTGCGTTCATACCTCTGCGGCATGATTTGGAAAATATGACCCTTTTTTTTTTTTTTTTTTCATTCTACAACATTGCGGAACACACAGTGCTCAGCATAAATGAGTACACCCCTTTTGAAAAGTAAGATTTTAATCAATATCTCCATGAACACAAGAACCATTTCCAAAATTTTGACAAAACTGAGTTTTTTATAGCACGTTTAGCTCATTACATGAAATTTAAGGTTAAGAATATAACTTATGCCGCGTACACACGACCGTTTTTAATGTCATTGAAAAAAACAAAGTTTTTCTCACCGTGATTCTTCTCAAGCCTGCCTTGCCTACACATTATCGTGAAAAAAAAAATGCTCGAGCAAAGCGCGGTGACGTACAAAATGTACGACGGCACTATAAAGGGGAAGTTCCATTTGGATGGCGTCACCCTTTGGTCTGCTTTTGCTGATCCTCGTGTTTAGTAAAGTTTTTGGTGAGAGACGATTCGTGCTTTTCAGCCTTGTGCTCTTCAGTCCGTTACAGCGTGACGAACGTGCTATCTCCGTTCTAAACGCTAGTTTTACCAGAACGAGCGCTCCCGTCTCATCACTTGCTTCTGAGCATGCAGGTTTTTTTCACGTCGTTAAAGCCTACACACGGCCGTTTTTCACAACGAGAAAAACGACGATGTGAAAAACGACGAGAAAAAATAGAGCATGTTCAAAATTTATAATGGCCATTTTTCACGCCGCGAAAAATGCTCTGGAGCCTACATACGATCGTTTTTAATGACCAAATAAAAAAATGGAATTTTTCTCGTCGTGAAAAACGGTCATGTGTACGCAGCATTAGATTACAAAATCTTCAGTTTTACTCTAATTGATGCAAAAATGAATACACCCCACAACAAAAACTACTACATCTAGTATTTTGTATGACCTCCATGATTGGCAAGGACAGCACCAAGTCTTCTCGGAATGGAATGAACAAGTTGGCAACATATTGCAACATCTATCTTTTTCCATTCTTCAAGAATGACCTCTTTTAGAGCCTGAATGTTGGATGGAGAGTGATGCTCAACTTGTCTCTTCAGAATTCCCCATAGGTGTTCGATTGGGTTTAGATCAGGAGACATACAGTACTTGGTCACTGAATCACTTTCACCCTGTTCTTCGTCAGAAATGCAACAGTGGCCTAAGGGTCCTTTCATACGGGCACCTCCGTGGAACGGATTTCACTTTCTCAGCGGGGCATCGCACCGCTGATCCCCTCTGAGAAGGCAGATGACAGGTCCGTCTCTGTTTTTAATTTCCAAAGTGGATACAAACCCAGTCCCACTCCCACCTGTGGGGAAATCGGGTGAAAAAGGACAGCCGGTCCGTTTTCATCCGTTCTGGCTTACGAAATGAAATAAGGAGCACCATCTGTCTGGATTGGGTAGTGGCAGTTGTCAGAAGACATGTCACCGCTGACATCCACTGCTTTATAGGGGAGATTGGAGGGTCCAATCCGGTCCTCCGGTAAAACTGACAGGCGAAAATTCAGCACTCTGAATAATTTAGGAGATGTGCACAGTACCTACAAGTAAGCCTTATTAAAGCTTTACCTGTAGGTACAAGTAAAAAATAAGACTTTACTTCCACTTTAACACATGGAATTGCATGATGACGCTTTACAACGTACATTAAAAACTGAAATTACAATGCAGCCGTATTGGACACCTAGGTGCGATTTAGGTAAAGAGATACTGGTGTCAACTGTCAAATGCATAGTTCAGGGTCCAGTTCAATATTTTTTTGGTTACAGCGCAGTGTACCATGGTTTTTGTGTGAGTTACCCACAGTTTCCCCTAGACTTCCTATTATGTCCTATGTTTTTGGTGTGTTTTCTGAAAAGCGCATCAAAAATGCAGCATAGAGGACTTTTGGTGTGCATTCAGAAAACGCACCAAAAATGCAGGATATAATAGAGGTCTATAGGAAATTGCGGGTAACCCACAGGTATACTGCGCTTCAGCCAAACTGCAGTGAGAAAGTGTCCTAAGAGTAAAGAAAATGGTGGACACATTTCAAGGGCTTAATTCAGGACTCGTGCAGGTGTGAATTTGAATAAAGCTGATATGAATATATGGTGTCATGGAGTCGTTTTCTCTCCTTGTCCATTCACAGAAAGCCTTGCATCCTGCGGAAAGAATACTAAATGTTTTGTGAGTGGACGAGGAGGAATGCGAGGGAGCCACTGTTATTTACCTTTGACACTAAATATCAGCTGAAACTATACATTTCAGCACTGGAAGTTCAGTGTTTATTGTACTGTCAGGGATGAATGAAGCTAATGCAGCAACCATCCGCACATTAGAAACGCACCATTAAAGATCATTTATTTGGACATTGCAAATGTTAAAAAAAATAAAAAATTTGACCAAAATCCATTTTTAGTATCTACAGTTGTGAGTTTTTTTTTAAGTGACGTTTTTAATTGAATACTTTGGAAAGGCTTTCATTCTTTTTCTTTTTCTTTTTCTTTTTCTTCTCTTTTTTTCTTTTCTTTTTCTTTCTTTCTTTTATTTTTTTTTTATTTATTTTTTTTCTTTTCTTTCGCAAATCAATATACATGCTCACGGAGTATACTTTTTTTCTTTCCCTTTTAATAAAATTATGCTACAGTTGGTATCTTTTCCTCTCTACACAAGCTAATGTAAAGGATAAAGTTCACTTCTAAAAAAAAAATGTTTGCAGGCATACAGAGCTGTGGGTACGAATGATGTAGACATGGGGGTGGAGCCCTGCATAGTCGGCACTGTTTTCAAATACTGGTTTCTCCCCATACTGCTGGCAGAGGGGGGAGGCAGCGACTGCAGCACTGGGAGAACATGTTACATATTCCACCCTAGAATTAGATGGAACATGTTCCCAAGGGTGAACTTACCCTTTAACATTGAAAAAAGTCACTCTTTCATGCCTGCAGTTTAGGTGTGTGTGATAACAGAGAGACCTTTTTTTTTGTCCCACATAGGTATGGGCATTGGACAGACGTGAAGTGTAGCAGGCAATAGTAGACTCTGCTATGGGGAGCTGCAACTTGCGTTACTTGAAACCTTTGCCCCTTACTGTGGAGAAGCTGAAGTGGGTACTGGATATATTGGCACATAAACTAGGAAACCCCATTTAGAGATTCATTTCTTAGATATCAAAGCAGGACTTCTGCTAAATTTAATGGCCCAAACTGTGATTTCTCCATTGAGAGCTTGCATGACCAAACACAAAATATGTTGACGCTGAGCAGCATTGGAGTAAGACCTCAGGTACACTGGACATTATAAAAAGCCAGTAGCGTTCGCTGTAGAATGCGTTTTGCAGTGTTTTTGTTTCATGTGTTTTTTAGCTGTAGCTTTTTTTTTTTTTTTTTTTTTTTTTTTTTTTTAGCAAAACTATACTCCCACAAAAGCTTATGGCTCAAAAACGCTGAAACGCTTTTATAGCCGCGTTTTTTTATTTTTTTTTCGTTTTTAAGCTTTTAGCAGAGTTGGAGCATTTTTACAGCTGAAAAACTCCTTCAAACCCACTAGTTCTGTGGTTTTTATTTTTTTTTATTTATTTATTTATTTTTTTTCAGCGAGAAAACATCCCTGCCAAAAAACGCTGATATCAGTCTGTGTGTATGGACACATAGGATAACATGCTGGGGAGTTTAGTGGCTGGAGAAAAAAACGCCTGAAGCCAAAACAGCTGCTGTATCCAGTGTGCATGAGGCCTGGGTGCCTCATGTTACAGGAAAAAGTATTTCATCCCTTTTTTATTTCTCTTTATGTATCCATCCCAGCAAGACTGTGACAGCCTAATGTTGAACAAAGTTTCCAATTGAAACTGTGCAGGACCATGGACAGCAGAAGGGGATGTGAATGGATACTTTGTTCTAACTGCTGTATCAGTCTTGTGGCGATCATTACTGGGCAGTCAAGGTTTAGAGAATGCAGACAATTCATTTTGGATTTTGTCAAAGCTGGCATTTAGGTGTCAGATCAGATATTATTTTATTTCATCCAAGGCTGACTTTGTGAGATTTCGCTATCTGATCCTGTTCAGGATATGAAATAAAAACAAATTTATCAAAGGAGTATTCTGTTCCTTACTGAATGTCTATAGCAGCCTTTCTCACCCAGGAATCCTCCAGAGATTGCTAGGGGTTCCTTGAGCTGTGGTAGCCCCCATCTGATGGTGCCTGCGTAATTCTGGCATCCTTGCTATCTGGTTGAGCTAGCGGCATGGGACCAGTGGACTTCCTCCCCTCCCTTTATTTGTTAAAGCGGAACTGCACTTTCCCAATTGACATTGACTATTTGTAGTCCTTATGCTGCTAGCTTTACTAAATAGATAGTAAAGTTTATCATATTTATTTGTTTTAAACCATTTTTACATTTCTTCAGTTACTTCCTGGTTTCTTGCCTAAGCAAAATATGTCATACATCCCTGGAGTCTTCAGGAGGGGAGGTAAGCTTTTTCTTAGCTAAGCACACCCTCCTGCATGCCTGAGCTAAGGTCAGATGGATTCCAGGAACTAAAACTATAAAAATTTGCCCTTACTCAAGATGGCAACGGCCAGAAATGCTAGGGGGTAAAAATGTAATTACATGGCATTTTTGGTTTGATGCTCAGATGTAGTGAAGTTCCTCTTTAAGTAGCGATTGGCAGAAAAGATCATGTTGACTGCCTCTAAGGCTGCCCATAATTATGCAATTTTTATTTATTCAACCACGTAAAACCAACCTGCCCATAGAAGGATCAAAATTTATCTGGTGCCTGCTGAACCGGCTGAATTTTGATCCGTCTATGGCCGGCTCAAAGGAAGACATTCTTCCCACTGCCCGCCAATGTAAGGGGACCTTCTTCCCACTGCCCGCCAATGTAAGGGGACCTTCTTCCCACTGCCCGCCAATGTAAGGGGACCTTCTTCCCACTGCCCGCAAATGTAAGGGGATCTTCTTCCCACTGCCCGCCAATGTAAGGGGACCTTCTTCCCACTGCCCGCCAATGTAAGCGGACCTTCTTCCCACTGCCCGCCAATGTAAGGGGACCTTCTTCCCACTGCCCGCCAATGTAAGGGGACCTTCTTCCCACTGCCCGCCAATGTAAGTGGACCTTCTTCCCACTGCCCGCCAATGTAAGGGGACCTTCTTCCCACTGCCCGCCAATGTAAGGGGACCTTCTTCCCACTGCCCGCCAATGTAAGGGGACCTTCTTACCACTGCCCGCCAATGTAAGGGGACCTTCTTCCCACTGCCTGCCAATGTAAGGGGACCTTCTTCCCACTGCCTGCCAATGTAAGGGGACCTTCTTCCCACTGCCTGCCAATGTAAGGGGACCTTCTTCCCACTGCCTGCCAATGTAAGGGGACCTTCTTCCCACTGCCTGCCAATGTAAGGGGACCTTCTTCCCACTGCCTGCCAATGTAAGGGGACCCCCTTCCCACTGCCTGCCAATGTAAGGGGACCCCCTTCCCACTGCCTGCCAATGTAAGGGGACCACCCTCCCACTGCCTGCCAATGTAAGGGGACCACCCTCCCACTGCCTGCCAATGTAAGGGGACCACCTTCCCACTGCCTGCCAATGTAAGGGGACCACCTTCCCACTGCCTGCCAATGTAAGGGGACCACCTTCTCGCTGAGCACTAGCTTAGGGGGACTGACACTCATTAACCACCAACGTGGTGTGGCTTACCATGATTTGTGTATATGATTTTTAGCAGGGTTTTCTGAGACACGAATATTACTGCAAGTGTTCCTCTGTGATAAAAAGGTAGAGTGAAATTGGTCTATAATAAAATCTTTGTAGTAGGTGGGGTATATTAGGCAGCTTTTGTTTCTCTCATCTAAAGCTATGAAAAAGACCTTCTGGGACAAAAACACATGCTAATAACATGGAATAAAAGTTCAGTGAGAAGGTCATGTCATGTATGGAAGTTGCCATGGCTGTCAGTTATGTGAAAAATGTGATCGATGGGGTTGGGAAAGCTATACATTTACAGGTTGTTACTATGAGATTGCGAGTTGCAAAGAAGTATGGTGTTTACAGGAGCTGTCACATCTTGAAGCACCATTTACTTGGCAGCTCTTTGGAGTAGGCATTCATTTCATGGTGTATACAGAGAGCTGCATGGTCTAGGTCTGTTTCTGTGAAAAACAATTACGGTCTGATTGTTTGTTCTGTTTAGAGCTCATTAGTGCATATGAGAAGTTTCACCCTCTCTAATACATTGGATATGCTGAATATATAAAGTGAAAATTTGTTTGGACAGTTTCCAGAAACAGACTTGGTTCTCCAGTCCCGAATTAGTCAAAAGAAAGAGAATATATAAAGAGAGAGACTAAGCTCTCTCTATACAAGCAAAGGGACTGTTATGGATATCGTAAGTCTGTTTAGAAGTAAGCACTACATCAAGATTGTAGAAAAATATAAATTGTTTATTAAAGACATAAATTAAAACATGACATAGTCATAATTGCAAGAAAAACCATATTACAGTAGTTGATGCGAGATATTTGATGGATAAAGTGCAGAATGCCAACATGTTTCGCCATAAGCGTCAGGGCGCTGCATCCATCTAAATTTGCATCTGGTCTACCTGCATATTAACGCTTACGTACACTGCTGGTTGGATGTCAGAAAGAACTGGGAGTTGTATACTAGTCTACTAGTCGGACTACTGGCCAGTGGGAGCCAGACCCATCTAGCCAGGGTGTGAAATCACTGGACCGTGTATATCCTAGCTGTGATAAACACAGTTGGAAATCTGCGATAGTAGTATAGGATATCTTGATTTGTTTCAGGGAGCAGACCTGTGTGTTCTACAACCACATACGCAGCTATGTGGTTGTAGAACACACAGGTCTGCTCCCTGATCCAGGACGCCGCTCTACACGAGTGCCCCGTATATCAGGAGGGTAGCCATTAGTTCTACCCGTGTCTATTCTCTTACTTCGTGAAACAAATCAAGATATCCTATACTACTATCGCAGATTTCCAACTGTGTTTATCACAGCTAGGATATACACGGTCCAGTGATTTCACACCCTGGCTAGGTGGGTCTGGCTCCCACTGGCCAGTAGTCCGACTAGTAGACTAGTATACAACCCCCAGTTCTTTCTGACATCCAACCAGCAGTGTACGTAAGCGTTAGTATGCAGGTAGACCAGATGCAAATTTAGATGGATGCAGCGCCCTGACGACGCTTATGGCGAATCATGTTGGCATTCTGCACTTTATCCATCAAATATCTCGAATCAACTACTGTAATATGGTTTTTCTTGCAATTATGACTATGTCATGTTTTAATTTATGTCTTTGTAGAAAAATATAAATTGTTTATTAATCTTGATGTAGTGCTTACTTCTAAACAGACTTACGATCTCCATAACAGTCCCTTTGCTCGCATAGAGAGAGCTTAGTCTCTCTCTTTATATATTCTTTCTTTTATTGGATATGCTGAAATATGTTAAATCCTTAAAGCCCAACTTTAGAGGAATATGGTTTTCATTTCTGTTTGTGACCCTATTGGGGAGATTTTCTATCACTTCCTATGACGACCATACATGAAATTGAGGGGTCCTTGGACAGCAATAAAAATATTCTCTGGATTCCATAAAGAGTGTTGTAGACACTCTAAAACTAATGTCAGTGCCTGTTGCAGGTTAATTTTATCTTTCGGAAATGGGTATGTGAATTTATGGCAAGGAGGCATGGTGGCAGTGGCACTGAGGCTGGCGTCCTCAATCAGCATCCTAGAAACTAGTGATGTGTGATTCTGTCATTAACAAAATATTACTATTGTCCGATTTGAATAATACTGTCATCCAGCTTCTGACCCTTTCGTTTACATTCAGCTGCGACCCTCTATCTCTGAGCTGGAATGTGCATGACATTTCAGTGTATTTTATTGCAGAAAAGACATTGCAAGAACCTGCCTACTCTTGTTTTTTTTTTTTTTCTTTTTATCCAATTTTTTAGTTCCACTTTAAAGCAGAAAAACATTTTATATTGTGTGTGTGTGTGTGTGTGTGTGTGTGTGTGTGTATATAATTAGGGCTGGGCGATTTCCCCCCGCAAAAAAATCTGCATTTTTTTTTATTTTTTTTTATAAAAAAACTCGATTTACGATTCGTTTTTTTTTTTTTTTTTTTTTCATTATATTAATTGAAGTGCATCAACAAACAAAATTGCAAAGGCAAACCCTTTCTCTAACTGCAAAGTCAGTGTGCAACAAAGATTGTTAAACATCCAAATTATTAATACTGTATTTATTTGGATTTAGCTAATAAAACAACAAAAAATCATGAGGTTACTCTTAGTTGAATTGAACTGTGCCCGTGCCTCACTGTGCCCGTGTCTCACTGTGCCAATGCTTCAATCACTGTGCCCGTACCTGATGCAGATTTTCATTGGATACGGATTTTACTGCTACACTGGCGGCCATTCCAGTATTCAAAAGCCGCACCTCCTTCTCATCTGTGATAGGCGATACACTCAATTTCCCAGCATTCAGTGTTCCGCCTATCACGGACATCCGCTCATCCTCATAACACAGACGAGGATGAGAGGATGTCCGTGATAGGCGGAACACTGCCTGCTGTGAAATTGAGTGTTCCGCCTATCACAGTCGACGAGGACTCGGGAGGCGCGGCTTTTGAACACTGCAATGGCCGCCGTCTGTCTGCAGGACACGCTGATCAGGTAGGCAGACGGCGGGTTGCGGTTGGTTGGTGTTACATTACATCTACTTGCGGCGGCTGCGACGAGTAGATGTAATTGGGGTAACGCCGCCCAGTGCCATTCCAGACACGCCCCCTGCAGCCCTGCTACGGAAACTCTGAAGGGGAAAAAAAAATCGATTTTCTTCAAATCTGAATCGATTTGAACTCAAATCTCGATTCAAGATTAAAATCGATTTTTTTTTTTTCCCCAGCCCTAATAATAATAAAAATAAAAATATATAATATATATATATTCATAATAATTTGGTTATACGGTGAGGGGGAAAAAGTATTTGATCCCCTGCTGATTTTGTACGTTTGCTCACTGACAAAGAGATGATTCGTCTATAATTTTAATTATAGGTTTATTTTAACAGTGAGAGACAGAACAACAACAAAAATATTCAGAAAAACACCTTTAAAAAAAGTTTTTTATATTGATTTGCATTTTAATGAGCGAAATAAGAATTTGACCCCTTCGCAAAACATAACTTTGTGATTGCCAACAAGGCTTTTGCCACAAATTCAGGTCAGACGTTTCTTGTAGTTGGCCACCTGGTTTGCACACATCTCAGTGTTTATTGGGGGGAAAAAAAAAAAGCTGGGAACTCAAGTGCCAGAAACATTTATTTTTTTATTGGCTGGCGCTGCTGTCAATCACATCCAATGACGCGGCGCGCTGGGGGGCGGGGCCGAGTGATACAGTCGGCGGCTATGGAGGCCGCTGTATCACGGGAGCGCGCCCGCAGTAACTCCACACCATACGAGCTCGCTCGCATTATGGTGTGGAGTCCTTGCGGGGAGGAGCCGAGACAGCCGCCGAGGGACCCCCAGAAGACCAGGATTGGGGCCACTGTGTGCAAAACGAGCTGCAC
The DNA here is from genome assembly GCA_029206835.1 of Rana muscosa. Lineage (NCBI taxonomy): Eukaryota > Metazoa > Chordata > Amphibia > Anura > Ranidae > Rana > Rana muscosa. The sequence goes on along the minus strand of JARGYO010005626.1, from coordinate 71,964,233 downwards.
AGTGGAGGTAAGTATAACATGTTTGTTATTTAAAAAAAAAAATGGGAACCTTTAGTGTTCCTTTAAAGGGTTAATGTTTGTAGCTCATCCACTCGTGTTTTTTTTTTTTTTTACCTGTTTTAAGTGCTGATCACCAAGAAACATTCTAGGCCATCTGCTGCAGCCATTGTCTCGTTCCCCAGAGATGTCTCATTATGGTGTTTTGAGGCTTATTTCCCCTGATGCATGCTGGGACTGACCAGCGGACTGCATAAGCTGTCAAAGGAATCATTGACCCAGGCAGGCGGTATTAGAGATGACAGCTCTTGGGCTACAGTTGCTGGACACTTTGAGTGAGCTGGGAGGCGGGGGGCACTGGAAGCAAATTTTGACAGGGTCTTAATCCGTTTGTGGTGTAACGGATTATCGCTTGCTGATGAAACACATAGGAGATGGCTCTGATTGCATTCAAGGCCTCTTATGTTACCATTTGATGGAAATGTACTTGTGTATTGTGTCTCTGTGTATACTCCATATTTAGGGTTGGTTGATGACATTGCTAGACCTTGGCAAGCTCGTAGGAGCAATTTTATATTGAAAAATGTCTCTTCTGCCTTACAGCATTATCTGATTGATTGGCATCCCAATCGATTTAATTCTCTGTTGTGATTTACACCTATTTGATGTTTATAGCTTGCTTCTTTGGTCAATTGGCTTTCAGGAGCCTACTAAAACTAGAAGGGAAAACACAAACACGGTGCTCGGCCTCATCATGCAGATGTCTGGTTATGGATAAAAACCTCCATGGTGTATATTACGGTCATGTTGATGTGGCATCAAAATAGATACTGTACTGTTTACACTTGTGGTTTCGGGGGCAGTAAAAATAGGCAGTTGAGCAACCAGAAGTAGCTGGTTGGGGGTGTACACATGCCACAATGCTTTGATTCACAGCACCCCCGCAGTGCAGCGCGCGTGTGTGTGTGTGTGTGTGTGTGCGCGCCTGCGATCCCGTTTAAAAGAGCCAAAATACAGCTACAACGGCTCGCGGGATCATGCCAATCTGCCGCAGTATAATGACGGCGGCTGGTCCGCAAGCGGTTAAAGCTGAACTTCTGGCAAACGGCTAAATATACAGTTAAAGTGGTTGTAAACCCTTTACAACCACGTTAACCTACAGGTAAGCCTAGATTAAGGCTTACCTGTAGGTGCTTTAAATATCTCCCAGACCTGCACGGTCTAGGAGATATTTGCAAATCGCCCTACGGCGATCCCTTCTGTGCATGCGCCGGAGTTAGAAAGGGCACGCTGTGCCGTTTCTATCTCGGGTCATGCCGTGAAATGCGGCTCCCGCGTGCATGCGTGGGAGTGACGTCACGCGACTCTGGCCAGTCACAGAGCCGGAGTTCGCGGCCCCGGAAGAAGGGGGGTGAAGAATGGCTGCTCACTACTAGCGAGGAAGACAGGGACATCGCGGGCTTCTCCTGCAGGTAAGTGTCACATAATGGACTACTATGTGATGCATAGTAGCCCATTATGCTTTACCCATGAGGGTTTACTTCCTCTTTAAATCTTAACTCCAGGTTTTGTATTAATTTAACCCACAGGTGTCAAACACAAGGCCCGTGGGCCGATTCCGGCCCTCCAGGCCATTTCATGTGGCCCTCGCCCTCCTCTGGTCCTCCTCAAGACCCTTACTTTCTGCTTTTAAGCAATGCATCCAGCTTTTTCCCAGCAGCAGCTGCTTAGGAAAGGGGAAGCACTGTGATGTAAAAGAGAGTGGGGGACTCAACTTCTGATGGTGGGTTGGCTCTTAACATCTAATGTAAGGGGAGGGGATGCGCTGGACATCTAATCTTACAGATACAACCGGCTCTTTTGAGGGCAATTATAATGCTGATGCGTCCCTCAATGAAATTGAGTTTGACACCCCTGCTTTAACCACTTAAGGACTGCCCCACGTACATTAACTGTGGCAGGGCGGCCATTAAATCACTTAAGGACCAAGCCCATTTTTTACGCTTGGTGTTTACAAGTTAAAATCAGTTTTCTTTTTATTTTTGCTAGAAAATTACTTCGAACCCCCAAATATATATATATATATATATATATATATATATATATATATATATATATATATATATCTATACTTATTTTTTTCAGACACCCTAGATCAGGGGTCTCCAAACTTTCTAAACGAAGGGCCAGTTTACTGTCCTTCAGACTTTAGGAGGGCCAGATTGTGGCCAGCGGGAGTGGGAAATTTTCTGGCATCAGTAGGCGTAGTAAATTGGTATTAGTTTAGAAGGAATAGTGCCCCATATTTGGCATCATAGGGAGTAACTGTGCTCCATTATTGGTGTCAGTGAGAGAAATGGTGTTCCATTGTTTGTGTTAGATGTCAGAATAGTGTCTCATATCAGTGGGAGGATTAGTGCCCCAAGGGCCGGATAAAGGCAAGCAAAGGGCCGCATACAGCCCTCGGACCGCAGTTTGGAGACCACTGCCCTAGAGAATAAAATAGCTGTAGTTTCAATACTTTGTCACACCGTATTTGCGCAGCGGTCTTACAAACGCAATTTTTTGAAAAAAAAAATACACATTATTGAATTAAAAAATAAAACCGTAAAGTTAACCGTAAAAAAAATTAATTCATCTTGTGAAAGCTAATGTTACGCTGAGTAAATTGATACCCAACATGTCACGCTTCAAAATTGTGCCTGCTCGTGGAATGGCGACAAACTTTGACACTTAAAAATCTCCATAGGCGACGTTTAAAAATTTCTACAGGTTACCAGTTATGAGTTAGAGGTCTTTTTCTAGAATTATTGCTCTTCCTCTAACGATCGTGGCGATACCTCACATGTGTTGTTTGAACAATGTTTACATATGCGGGCGCCACTTGCGTATGCGTTCGCTTCTACGTGTGAGCACGGAGGGACGGGGCGCTTTACATTTTTTTTTATTTTTACACTGTCCCTTTTAAAAAATAATAATTTATTTGGATAACTTTTATTCCTATTACAAGGAATGTAAACATCCCCTTGTAATAGAAAAAAGCATGACAGGACCTCTTTAATGTGAGATTTAGGGTGAAATAGACCTCAGATCTCACGTTTACACTTCAATGCAATAAAAAAATAAAAAAAATTCCCCTTTTTAAGACCATTGGGCAGAAGTGAGGTTTGACGTTGCTTGGGCCATCTGATGTTATGGAGCCAAGTGGGGGGCCATTGTCCCCTCACTCGGCTCCAGGCCTGTCAGGGGAGAGGACATGATCATCCATGCTGCTACCGATGGCTCCAGTAAGTGGTGGGGGCTCAAAAAAAACCAAGACTTTATAATCACTTTAACATACTCCATGCTTAAAGGGGTTGTGAAGTCTCCAGGTTTTTCACCTTATTGCATTCTATGGATTAAGGTGAAAAACCTTCTGTGCTGCAGCTGCCCCCAGAGCCTCCCCTTTTTCTTACCTGAGCCCGTCCGTTCCAGGGATGTGCACGAGCCCAGCTAATCCAGCCGCTGTCTACATCCTCATTGGATAGATTGATAGCAGCCATTGACTCCCGCTGCTGTCAATCAAATTCAGTGTCATGGAAGTGGGGGGGTGGGGCCGAGTCCTGCTGTCTGTATCAATGGATGCAGCAACGGGACTCGTAAGCGCGCCCGCACCAGGGCAATCTTAATAGCATCATGGGGCCCCTACAAGCTTGCCCCAATTTACGCACCTACTCTCAAGAATGAAAGTACAATATTTCTACTTTACAGCATGTCACTTGCCACCGTCACATGCCACCAGATTCAGCATGTCACTTGCCACCGTCGCCTCTCACCAGATTCAGCGTGTCACTTGCCACCCGTCCCCTGCCACCAGATTCAGCGTGTCACTTGCCACCCGTCCCCTGCCACCAGATTCAGCGTGTCACTTGCCACCCGTCCCCTGCCACCAGATTCAGCGTGTCACTTGCCACCCGTCCCCTGCCACCAGATTCAGCGTGTCACTTGCCACCCGTCCCCTGCCACCAGATTCAGCATGTCACTTGCCACCCGTCCCCTGCCACCAGATTCAGCGTGTCACTTGCCACCCGTCCCCTGCCACCAGATTCAGCGTGTCACTTGCCACCCGTCCCCTGCCACCAGATTCAGCGTGTCACCAGATTCAGCGTGTCACTTGCCACCCGTCCCCTGCCACCAGATTCAGCGTGTCACTTGCCACCCGTCCCCTGCCACCAGATTCAGCGTGTCACTTGCCACCCGTCCCCTGCCACCAGATTCAGCGTGTCACTTGCCACCCGTCCCCTGCCACCAGATTCAGCGTGTCACTTGCCACCCGTCCCCTGCCACCAGATTCAGCGTGTCACTTGCCACCCGTCCCCTGCCACCAGATTTAGCGTGTTCCTTGTCACCAGATTCAGCGTGTCACTTACCATCTCTATCCATGCTCGGGGCTGCAGTTTCCCTCTTAGGATTGCTAGGGCTTGCCAGTCCACGGGACTACAGGTCCCATAATCCTCCTTTTGTGCTATTTTTTTTTGGCCAATGGGAAGGAGAGGGCTCCGCTCCCGAGTACAGCAGCATGAGGAGGAGAGGGGGGAGAAAAGCCAGCAGCTGCTCACTCCAGCAACACAGCCGCTCTCCCTACTGCTGACAGGAGGAGGGGGATAGGCAAGAAATAGAGCCCTCTTCTGACAGCGGCAGCTTGAGGGGGGAGTGGCAGCGCAGTTTCTTCTCTTCAGACCCACTCATCGTCGGCACTTGAGCTTTGGCGCCCCCCTCTGCCTTAGCTCGCTCAGTCACTCAGGGATACTCAGGAGAGGTGGTGACAGCCCAGCTTGCAGGCGGAACCAAAGATGCCACTGCACGCTGGACTGCCTGTGCCCACTTAGCCCGACTCCCTTGTCCCACTGCTAGTGCTAAAAAAAAAAAAAAAGAGATTAACACTCACTTTTAATGACTTTACTTCTTTCTTCACATCTGTGAAATAGAATTCTGTCTGGCTGTATTTTTGTAATGAACATTGTCAAATTGCAGCTGATTTGTCTAATGGTGTATTACCTGAAGAGACATCAAATATGTAAGTGTAATGTACTATGAAAGCATTAGACATTTAAATGTGTGATGTTCTTTCCTTTCCAGTGCTGAAGTCATGGCTTCACACTCCCGAAGATGTGTTTTCTGAGACATGACATTTAATTTTAGCTTTGCAACACTTGGCGACTCTACAGTCATAAATGTTGAAAATCTTTTTCCTTTATTAAAAATGATTTTTCCTCTCTGCAAGAAGACTATATAAAAGATCATTTTTTCTGTATTAAAATGTTTGCTTTAGTCCATGCTAATATATGGATAAGATGTATGCTGATTATATGGGTAAAATCTCCCATCAACATCCTAGTTGGAGTGTATGTAAAGCCAAAGTATTTTTCTTTGCTTCTACATTAGAGCGGCACGATTAATCGTTAAAGAATTGAGATAGTGAGTCTACCCCCTCACGATCTTAAGACAGCATTTCCTGGATTCAGTGCAGATAGTTCTCTGCTCACAGCTGCCAAAACAAAAAAAAAAATGGGCAGCCTGCCAAGTTTATCACAACATTGCTTAGGGGGAGATAAAGAGAAACATTGTAACATTTACTGTATATACTCGAGTATAAGCCGAGTTTTTCAGCCCTTTTTTTAGGCTAAAAATTCCCCCCTCGGCTTATACTCGAGTCATGTTGCCACTTACTTGTGTCAGGTGAGTCCGGTGTGTGCGGCAGTCATCTCCGGTGTGTGTGGGGTCTCCGTATCCTGGCCCGCAGCTAGCACCTGCCCGTCCGTGTATTATTCCTGCTCGTGTCCTTCCTTGAATCCTTAGCAGCCAGAGCCGCTGCCGGTACTCCCGCCCATGCCATGACGCTGACGCCGTGCGCTACGATTGGCTGCTGGGACTGCCATGTCCTAGCAGCCAGTGACATAATTGGCGCAGCACCTCCCGGTGTCCTGCCGAGAAATGTCCCCCCCCCCCCCCCTCTCAACATAGCTATGAATCACAGATTCCCGCCCGCTGTCTGTATTAAAGATCCTCCTGCAGTGGGCGGGAGTCGGGAGACGAAAGAGAGCGTACGTCCGCTCTAATAAGGCAAGCAGCACAGTATAGTAATACACAAATAATGATGATTGGACATTGATGGGAAAAATCTGAGTGTCCCCATCGGTGAAAAATCTGAGTGTCCCCATCGGTGAAAAATCTGATTTTTCACTGACGGGGACACGGCTGATGGGGAGATTGTGGGAGAGGTGTGCAAAGGCTCTGTCTGATGGGGACAAATACTTTTTTTTTTTATCCTGTTAGAAATGGATCCCAATGCTGGTACTTCTAGTCCTGGACCAAAACAAAAACGGAGGTCATATGAAGCTGGTTTCAAACTTAAGGTTGTGTCCAGAGCAGAAGAAAGCAATAACAGTATTGCAAGTAGGGAATTTTGTGTTGACGAAAAACAAGTGAGGGAGTGGCGGAAAATTAAAGCTGACTTGGAAAAGATTCCAAAAGCAAAAAAAGCTTGACGTGGTTTGACGACTTCCTATGAAGCTCTAGAGACTAAATTGCATGAATGGGTTATGGAGTGTCGTCAAAATGGTTACTGCGTAACACAAATAGGTATTCGCTTACGTGCCCTTCAAATGGCTAAAGATGACAAATTCAAAGCACCAGGCATTGAAAATTTTGTTGCGTCAGCAGGATGGTGTTACCCGCTTTATGAATAGGTTTGCCTTATGTTTGCGGCAAAGAACAAAGATTTTGCAGAAGTTGCCAAAAGACATTGATGAAAAAGCGATGTTATTCCATTCATTCATTATAAAACAAAGAAGGATCCATAACTATGACCTGGGAGATCTTGTGAATATGGATGAAACACTTATGACCTTTGATCTTCCAAGCAACAGAACCGTGGCAAGTTTGGGAGAAAAAAATATTTTTCTCAGAACCACAGGAAATGAAAAAAAAAAACATTTCACAGTCATTCTGTCATGTTTGGCTAATGGAACTAAGCTACGGCCTGTGATTATTTTTAAAAGAAAGACCTTGCCTAAAAAGGTAAAATTCCCACCACGAATTACAGTGCGCGCACATATTAAAGGCTGGATGGATGAAGACGGAACAAAAAAATGGCTGGAAGAAATTTGGAACGGACGACCAGGAACAGCCTTAAAGAAAAAACCATCATTGCTAGTTTGGGATATGTTCAGAGCCCACACATCTGATGCCATAAAAAAATTGGCAAAGTCTTCTCAAGTTACTTTGGCCGTTATTCCAGGTGGGCTTACATCTGTATTGCAGCCCCTAGATGTGTGTTTAAATAAACCTTTCAAAGACCGTTTGCGAAAGATGTGGCATGAATGGATGTCATCTGGTCAAGCCCGACTGACAAAAGTTGGAAATCTGGTGAAGCCTGACATAGAATTGATAGCGAAGTGGGTTTGTGATGCATGGGAAGAGATTCCAGAGGACATGGTGCAACGCGCCTTCAAGAAATGTGGCATTAGTAATGCTATGGATGGCAGTGAGCGTTTTGTATGAGAACGACAGCAGTGATGGTGATGACTGCGAACTCGGTGATGATGACAATGTCTACGCTGATAAATTAACAGCAGCTAACGCTGAAGCTCTCTTTGGACATACAGGTGATGAGGAGGAATCCAGTTTTAGCTTGGTTGCTGATTGAGCTACCATATTGTTTTTTGTTGACCCTCTTTTGCACTTACAGAGCTAGTTTACTGTTTGTCTTTGAAATAAATATTTCTACAACATTTAATCTACTGATGCCTCAATTAATGTAATTGGTAACTATTTTTAGTTTTGAAATTTACCGTACCAGTAGCTGCTGCATTTCCCACCCTAGGCTTATACTCGAGTCAATACGTTTTCCCTGTTTTTTGTGGTAAAATTAGGTGCCTCGGCTTATACTCAAATATATACGGTAGTTCTTTTTTAGATCAAAGGAATTACTATCCCTCTGTAAATGAGCTAAGTTTAACCACCTAAAGACTAAACCTTTTTCCGACACTTGTTGCTTACAAGATAAAATCAGTATTTTTGCTAGAAAATTACTTAGAACCCCCAAACATTATAATTGTTGCAATATTTTATGTCATACTGTATTTGCGCAGCGGTCTTTCAAACACAACTTTTTGGGAAAAAATACACTTTAACCAGTTCCGGAGTAGTTCTACTGCGGCAGGTTGGCTCGGCTGGGTGAAGCGTTGTAGCTATTCATCGGCCGTGACGATTGGATTCACTTCAGAAATCGATCAGTCCCCAGGCCAATGATTTCTGGCCTGGACCTGGTGATCGGTTTTAGCAAATGAAATCTTTCCCTGCCCGTAAGTGTAAACGCAGGCAGGGGAAGTGATGTCATCTCCCCTCGTGGAACTGTTTTCCATTCCAGAGAGAGGAGAGGGTACGTCTCACAGTGAGTTCCACCAACAGTACACTAACACCAGTAGAGATAGGTACACTTGTCACCCCCCATTCGTGCCCCCCCCGTTAACCCCTTCAATCTCTGTCAGTGTCAGCCAGTGCAGTGTTCATATTTTTTCTTTGATCTCCTGTACTGGTGTCATTTGTGACAATAATCAGTGTTGGGGTACTTGGTAGTAGCCCCCCAGATAGGTCTAGGGACCCCCCCCTATTAAAGGTTTAACTCCTTGATCACCCCCAGTTAACCCTTTCACCCCCTGTCACGAGTGATCACCCTATTAGTATTACAGGTGACGCTGGTTGATTTGTTTTTTTATAGCGTCAGGGCACCCGCTGTATATTACCCAATAAAGGTTTAACCCCCTGATCGGCCGGCGGGTGACATCAGTTAGGTTTTAGCATCAGTTAGGGTCTACGTCGCCCCAGGCAGCGCCAGATTAGTGCCAGTAGTGCTAACACCCATGCGCCATACATTTCCCAGTAGTAGTAGTAGTTTGATATGATCAAATCTAGTGGTGCAACGGATCAGTGGTGATCCGAACGGGTCACCCTGATCGGAACATCACACGATCCGCGGAGCACTCCGGAGCTTCTGCGATAGAAAAGGCCGCGGCTCCGGCCTAGCTCTGGAGCGGCGGCCATCTTTGTACACCTGGCGGCGGCCGCTGTAGTGACAATTCGCCTCCACCCCACATGCCTCACTATCATTACTGTGCAGGGGCCAAGCGGACATCTTGTTACACCCAACAGAGTTTTAGATTTCAGTTATTTTCACACAAAACGGAGCTTATTTGCTTAAATACATTATTTGGAAATCTAACGGACTGTTTACATGTTACATTTTAAAAGCAGCAGCAAACCTTGCATGCTTGCTAATGTGACGGAACACCTCTGATTTTCACATTTAGTTAAATGTGAAAATCAGAGGTGTTCTGTCACATAAGCAACAATGTAAGGTCAGCAGGTTTGCTGCTGCTTTTAAAATTTAACATGTAAACAGTCCGCTGGATTTCCAAATAATGTATTTAGAGCCCATTCACACAGGGGCGGCACGACTTGTCCCACGACTGTGCCGGGCGATCTTAACACGACTTCAAAGGTGACTTGCAAAATGACTTCTGTATTGAAGTCAATGGAAGTCGCCCTGAAGTCGTCTTGAAGTAGTACAGGAACCTTTTTCTAAGTCGGAGCGACTTGAGTCTCTCCTATTAGAACGGTTCCATAGTACAGAACGGGACGCGACTTGTCAGGCGGCTGAGTCGCCTGACGAGTTGCCTCTGAGTGAATGGGGTCTTAAGCATATAAGCTCCGTTTTGTGTTGAAAATAACTGTGAAATTTAAAACTCTGGTGGGTGTAACAAGATTTGTCTTTTTTTTTTTTTTTTGCCGATTCAAAAAATTATCCGATCCGTGACTCTGATCCGAGGATCGATCCGATCCGTGAGTCTTTTGATACGTTGCACCCCTAATCAGATCTATACTAGCGTCCCCAATAGTTTAGGGTTCCCAAAAAACGCAGTGTTAGCGGGATCAGCCCAGATACCCAGACCACCCAAGTGCACTATCAATCGATCACTGTCACTTACAAGACACTAAACGCATAACTGCAGCATTCGCAGAGTCAGGCCAGATCCCTGCGATCGCTAACAGTTTTTTGGTAGCGTTTGAAGCAGTCGCTGACAGTCGGGTGCTCTTCTCTTTTTTTTTTTCTGTGAGTTTCACTAGTTGTAAATTTAGAGGCCAAAATGTCCAATCAAAGGTACACTAGTAAAGAGATCTACACGTTTCTGAGCATGACAGATGAGAGTGAAGAGGAAGTCACCCATCTGTCAGATTCAGGCTCAGAATATGAACCGGTAGACAGCAGCGGCACACTGACAAATAGCTCTGACGATGGAGTTGTGGTCCCTGCTAAGGTCAGGCATACCTGACCACGTTTGTCTTCTGTTGTTGAGGTGCAAGAACCGCAGGGCTCTCGTATGGAGCAGAGCCAGTGCTCGCGCTATTCATCCTTCTGGTGAACTGGCAAGCACCAGCGGCTTAGTACATCCTGGTCGTACATCCAGCACTGCAGTAACACTTGGTGGCGTGGCGAGTGCCATAAGTGCAGCTCAAGCTGGTGAGGTGGCTAGCATAAGTAGAGTCCTGCAGCCACCAAGAAGGCAAAGACAGGCCCATTGTGCCCTTCCTGCTGCATTTGCCAATCTGAATTGGGAGCCCACCAGTTCTGCGGCACCCGTACTTCCCCCATTCACTGGCCGACCCGGCATTTAGATGAAAACGGTTGATTTTACATCACTTGATTTTTATTCGCTGTTTTTCACGGAAGATCTCTATAGATCTGTTGTGGACCAAAGTAATTTGTATGCTGGTCAATTCATCGCCGCTAATCCCCAGTTGATTCTTGCCAGAGATTGGAAACCAATTACGGCTTCCAAATTTAAGACCTTCCTGGGCCTATCCCTCGTCATGGGCATAGAAAAAAAAAAAAAAGTGCGTTGCGGTCATATTGGTCCACTGACCAAATTTATCATATGCCTGTGTTCTCTTCGACCAGGACATGATACGAGCAGATCTTGCGGTTCATGCATCTCAATGACAATGAACTCTGTCGTCCTCCGGGTGACCCTGGATTTGATCGGCTTCACAAAATTCGGCCCCTCGTAAACCACTTCAACCAACAGTTTGCAGCCTTGTTTACTCCTGATCAAGTTGTCTGCGTTGATGAGTCCCTGATTACTTGTCTATCAAACAGTATCTTCCCAGCAAGCGTGCCAGATATGGGGGGCAAGATGTATAAGCTCTGTGATAGGGCAACAGGCTATACTACATATAGTTTTATGGTTTACGAGGAAAGAGATAGTCACGTAGAGCCGGAGAACTGCCCAAATTACATAAGGAGCGCTGGCAAGATTGTATGGGACTTGGTGTCACCCTTATTCGGAAAGGGGTACCACTTGTACGTGGACAATTCTTACACAAGCGTGCCACTTTTTGGCCACCTTTTTGATTGTGGAATTGGCGCATGTGGCACCGTGTGATCTAATCGCCGGGACTTCCCCCAACGGCTTGCAGAGTCCCGACTTGGATGGGGGGAGAGAACCTGCTTGAAATGTAATAATTTGTTAGTAGTGAAGTTGAGGGATGCACGGAATGTTTTCGTTCTGTCCTCCCTTCACGCAGATACGACTGTCCAAATTCAGACGGCGACTGGTGTTGTGGAGAAAACCCTCTGTGTCCAGGAATACAACCTTAACATGGGAGGGGTGGACCTCAGTGACCAGTTGTTGGTGCCGTACTTAATTGCCCGTAAGGCCAGACACTGGTATAAAAAGATACCACATGTGTGAGATTCCTAATCACCGCCTTCATGCTTTCTAAGGGCGTAAAATTGTGATTTCACTTCCTCACTACCTATCAGTTTCGAAGGCCATGAAATGTCAAGATAGCACAAACCCCCCCCAAATGACCCAATTTTGGAAAGAAGACACTTCAAGCTATTTGCTGAGAGACATGTTAAAGGGGAGTTCCAGCCTTTATGTTTATTAAAAGTCAGCAGCTTCAAAAAGTGTAGCTGCTGGCTTTTAATAAACAGACACTTGCCTGTTCCACTATCCAGCAACGCGGCCGAACGGAGCTTCGCTCCCCCCCCCTCTCCGCCAGCGGCTCCATTCTAACTGTGGGCACCCGGCCGTGACAGCTTTCGGCTTCACGGCCGGGCACTCGCTGCGCATGCGCGAGCGACGCTGTGCAATCTGAGTGGACAGGCGATCGCCTGGGACCTGTCACGTGTCCCAGGTGATTGCCTACAGGGAGGGGCCGCCTTAGGCAATATGACGAGTCGCCTAAGCGGTCTCTGGGCGGAAGGAGGAAGTGGGACAGGAAGTCCCACTCCTGCTGAAGCCCCCACTCCCCCCCCCCCCCCGCTCCAAAAAAATGACATGCCAAATGTGGCATGTAAGGGGGCGAGGAGTGGTTTAAGCGGTAGTTCCACTTTTGGGCGGAACTCCGCTTTAAGTCCATAGATTTTTTTTATATTTTGCCACAAGTTTCGGGACAATTACAATTTATTTATTTTTTTATTTTTTTTCAGAAAGTTGTCACTAGATGATATATTGTTCTAACATGCCATAGTTCTATGTGAAATTGCACCCCAAAATACATTCTGCTGCTTCTCCAGAGTACGGGGATACCACATGTGTAAGACTTTTTGGGAGCCTAGCCAGGTACGGGACCCCCAAAAACCAATCGCTGCATTCAGGCTTTCTAAGGCTTGATACACACCCATGCATTTTTTTTGCATTTTGCAAATTTGCACTACAGTCCATTTAAAATGGTTTCCTATGGAACACGCTCTGTAGTGCAAATCTACAAAATGCAAAAAGCACTAAAAATGCATAGGTGTGAATCGGGCCTAAAGGTGTAAAATTGTGATTTCATGCCTCACTGCCTATCACAGTTACGAAGGCCCTGAAATGTCAAGATAGCACACAACCCCCCCAAATTACCCCATTTTGGAAAGTGAACACCCCAAGGTATTTGCTAAGAGACACGGTGAGTATTTTGCAGCTCTCATTTGTTTTTGAAAATTAAGAAATAATTTTTTTTTTTTCAAAACTTTGTGACAAAAAGCGAGATCTGCAAAACATGCCTCTTGGCAAATAGCTTGGGATGTCTACTTTCCAAAATGGGGTCATTTGGGGGGGTTTTGTGCTATCTGGGCATTTCATGGCCTCCGAAACTGTGATAGGCAGTGAGGCGTGAAAGCAAAAATTTACGCCATTAGAAAACCTGAAGGCGGAGATTGGTTTTCGGGGTCCTGACTGCAAAAAAGTCCCACACATGAGGTTTCCCCGTACTCAGGAGAAGCAGCTGAATGTGTGAAAGCACCCATTGTAATGAATGGGAGGCAGTTTTCAGGTGCTATTTCTAGCGCTAAAATGCCTGAAAACTGCCTCGGTGTGAAAGGGGTCTTAAGCAGTGTGTGTTTAGTATCACTGTAACTGTTGTTTTTTTTTTTTTTTTATGCAGCAATTTGCTGTAAATTATCTGATCCTCATCAAAGTCACAATAACAAACACAATGTGCTTAGTGATTTTAATGGCATAAGGCAAACGTGTCATATTTAATATGGATGTAAACCTGATTTTTATTTTATTTTTTGCTGTCACAATGTAGAGTATAAGATTTCCTATTTGAGCCCAGTCTTGACACAGAGTTAATCCAGCTCTGAGCAATCCTCTTTTATTGTTCAGTGAGATAAAACGGACAAACAGAGAAGAGGATTTGTCCGTTCCGCCCCCTTGCTTTGAGTGACAGGTTATTTACATATCTCGTGCACTAGCTTTAGACATGCACATCCTGTGTAAAAAGTTCACAATTCACATCCCCCTCCCCTCCTCTCCCCTCCAGCTCTCCCAGGATTGGCTGCCTTTCCTGTGTTTTGACTGGATGTTTCTCATCAGGGGGTGTGATCCACAGATCAGGTTGACGATGAAATGTATGCTGCAGTAAACTGCCAGCAGAATATACATAGACAAGTAATTACATACCTCCCAACATGCACGGATTCTGCGGGTTTTTCCCGCATTTACACTTCTGCCCCCCCCCCCCCCCCGTCGGCAGCACCTAGCCCAACATCCCGCCCCCCCCCCCCCGCTCAACAACTTTGGTTTTAGGGTCTTTTAAAAGTTGGGAGGTATGTAATTAGGGGAGATGTATTTAGTCAGAGCTGGGCAGAGTAAATCTTGAGTGATCTTATTACTATGTTACCGAATCGCACCAGTGTGAACCTAGCCTCAAAGCATAAAGCCTACAAATGTCACCTGACTGCTCCCACCAAGGCTCGGTTCACACTGGTGTGATTCGGTAACCCTGCGAATCCACTGCGGGTTTCCACATCGCACCCAACTTGCACGGCAGTTCACACTGTTCACACTGCCATATGCGAACTGCTGGGGAGTGTCATACAATGGTAATGACACCCCCATTTCAGCTCGCATATCGCACTGGGAACTGACAGTTTGGACATGAATCGGATCACATAGGTGTGAACACCCATGCGATTTTGGTGCAGACCAAAAAAAGGGTCCTGTGCGTGTTTGGTCCGAATGTGATGCGATTTCAGCCATACAGTTTGTATGGCTGAAATCGCATCGCACAGACATCGCATGTGATCTGAACAGCAATGCGGTGCGAATCACAGGAATGCGGAGTGTACAGTGGTGGGTAAGTACGTGCAGGATAGTGGACAGTGTCAGATTATTTTTTTATTTTACAATTAAATTTTTATTTTTTTTCAAAATGTTTTTTGGGACCAGTGGATTATAATTTTTTTTAATTAATTTTTACAATTACATTTTTTTTTACTTATTTTTTTTACAATTTATTTTTGTACTATTGATGGGAGGGTGGGGTTTTATTTTTTTAAATATATTTTTTCACAGTACTTTTGGGAAAGGGGGAGGGGGGATGGGGCAGTTGTTGGTGTCAGTGGTCGATGTCTGTGGTCTTGGGGCTCTGGACTGTGTCTGTGGTCTTGGGGCTCTGGACTGTGTCTGTGGTCTTGGGGCTCTGGACTGTGTCTGTGGTCTTGGGGCTCTGGACTGTGTCTGTGGTCTTGGGGCTCTGGACTGTGTCTGTGGTCTTGGGGCTCTGGACTGTGTCTGTGGTCTTGGGGCTCTGGACTGTGTCTGTGGTCTTGGGGCTCTGGACTGTGTCTGTGGTCTTGGGGCTCTGGACTGTGTCTGTGGTCTTGGGGCTCTGGACCGTGTCTGTGGTCTTGGGGCTCTGGACCGTGTCGGTATGGGGGGGCGGTTGTGGTGTCAGTTGTGTTTTTTTTTCTTTTTTTTTTATCAGCCCTGTTGGGGGCATTGGTGACATGTCAGGGGTCTAAACAGAAACCCCTGGCATCTCCCCCTTTTGTGACAGAGAAAGGGACAGAGGGCACAGATTCCCCAGTCCTTTTCTCTGTACAGAAAATGAATGGAGGGGAGACAGCGGCTCCCCTCCATTCATAAACTGAAGCAGAGTAACACACAGGTTACTCTGCTCAGTTATCACAGGACACACAGCGATCGGTAACGAACGCTCTGTGTCCCGTTCAGAAAAGAAAGGGGCTGGTAATTGACATACCAGACCCCCTTTCTCCGCTCTCCATCCTGACAGATCACCCCCGCAGCCTGCTGGAGAGGAGAGAGAGAAGACGGCAGGGGGGGGGGGCGGAGGAGGAAGACACTGGGGGGGGATGTGAACACAAGGGGAGGGAGGTGGACACACAGATCAGGACGAGGGGGGGGGGGGGGGAGGAAGACACAGGGGGCGGCGGGGGAGTGAACACACGGAGAGGGACGAGGGGGGGCGGAGGAGGACACGGCGGTGGAGGAAGACACTGAGGACAGTCGGGGATGATCGGTGCAATGGGTCAGCTGTGAGCACAGATCCCCCTGCATGGCTTTTAAGGTGAAAGCCGCTGGAGGGAGAGAAGCAGATGATGAAAAGCCATGCTCACAGCTGACCCGTCGCACCGATCATCCCCGACTGTCACTGGAGATTGATGTGTGTACAGAAATGACAGGGGGTCGTGAGCGCGCTCTGCCTTTACCAAGAACGGCTCTGCCTCTCCTGTGCACGCTCTGGCCAAGGGGACAAGGGGAGTGTAGAGGTGGGCGGGAAGTCTGACATCATGACTCCGCCCACCAAGCGCCGTTAACAGACCCGCCCACTGAATCTGCTGTTTTTGGGGGCTTCTAACTGCTAGACTGGACACATTTGACAGGTGAGGATACATGCAGAAGGCATGTATATCCTTATAGTTCACCACCATGTCAGTACTTTATAATTGATGAGAGTCGGTTTACATCCACTTTAACAGCTCTGTGCCATGGTTTAGCACAGAGCAGCCCAGATTTTCCTCTTCTTGGGTCCCCAGCTGGTACTCCTGGCACCTCCCCTCTGCTGAGTGCCCATCCTAGAAAGCCGCTTGCTCTGGGGGGGCACTTGTGCAGGCTCGCTCCTGAGTGTGGCTCGGCCCTGCCCCCACTTCCTCATTGGCTGTGATTGACAGCAGCAGGAGAGAGCCACCCCTCTTGTACACAGCGCTGGATTGAGATCGGTCTCGGGTAAGTAAATACTTTTTCCTTGGTGTGTTCAATAAAAGGTAAGTGAACCCATAGGCTAATTGCATAGACTAAAAGTTAATTGGAGTCAGTAGTTTGCACTCTTGTAGGTGCGGTTTCGAGCTACTTTGATAGGACACTCATTTTAAGAGTGCTGTTCATAAAAAGCATCAGATCACATTTTATGGCAAATAACATCATAAAACCAGTTAATTCTTAGGGGTTCGCATACTGTAACGGCACCCCAAATATAAAGGGGGTTAACGCCGTTTAAGATGTTCCCTCTCCTGGACACACATTCGCTGTCGATCCTCCACAGCCAGCCGACCACTTCCCCTAGGAATTAATCCTTCTGGAAGAACGAGACATACTCTGTATCTTCCAGGATCGAGTCTCTTTATTGAAGAAGATATTGTAACTTTTATACACATCTACTACTGCATTAGTTTAACATGAACAATGGCCCAGCTCCACCCACACATAACAAGGCCCAATACACATTATTTTGACGTCTGTTAGGCTTCAAAAGACTTTACACAATAGAACATAACGACCTTCAATACACATCTTATAATGAAAGGGTTGGTAGACGGTCCATCTGCCGAGTACAATGCACACAGGCATAGAGTTAACTATCCCTTTCACACCAAAAGGGTCTCCAGACCCTCCTAGACTCATTTACAACACAAGCAGGCAGGTGATTAAACCTGTCTGCTGCTAGTTCCACAACCTATAATTATAGGCTTAATTTCCACAAGCCACAATAGACAATAGAATGCAAATCACCTTAACTCCTTACAGCAATGATTACACAACCCCCCCCCCCCTCACAGTCCACATCCAATCTAGATACAATGTATGTGCAGCATTGAATATGGCTATCAGACCATATTGGGGTTTTCATTCACCCTGTGCCCCTAATAGAGACACAGGGTGGTTGACACATAAGAGGCATTGGGGGAGCTGAAGCAAGGGTATCTCATACTTTCTAAGCGATTCTGAGTTCCCCGGGCCTTCCTGTTACACATACTTTTTCATGTCAATGTATTTTAATGGTTCTTCTGTGTTTGGAAAGGTTGAGAGAGGCTTCTCTAAACAGTATTATGTGGAAATCATTCAGTGCAGAGCACCTAGTGCTAGAAAACTTTCTCCTACACACTACACCCATGATGCTCTTTCTTGTAGGCATATGTCCTTTTAGAGGTATTCAGTTTGTCAGTTGGTGCTCTGCTTCGACTCTCATTGCCAGTTACCCCATGAGTTGATCAGCATTTCACGATTCAGCTGCATATGGTTGGATTTTTATTATGAACACAATTCACTTAATTTGTTTAAATTCCCATTGTAGTAAATCATTCCCATGTTCACTTTACCTTAGGTTACCCTTTACAGATTTCAGTGGGGGATTAGTTGAAAACCCTACACCTCTCTTAGGCGACACTTCTGCTCACAAAAACAGCAGCCTTCTCGCCCACATATGATGTGGCAGCTGTCAAAAATATATTGTCTGTGGGTGTCAGTCGCCTTGGTACCATATGACTAAGGGTGGCTAGCTGTCAGAATCATTCGCTGATGTCTGCAGAAATATCTCACACAGATCTGGTACGTGTCTCTCGCTTCTATCAGTCCTGGCATTTTTCTCTGAAGCTAAAATCCTGGTATATAGTCAAATGACTAACAAAATATTTTTTACTTTGTTTATCCAAATACACTATGTTGTCAAATGTATTGGGGCACATGAACTTTAATGGCGTCTTAGTTAGTAGGGTTCAATATTGAGTTGGCCCACCCTTTGCAGCTATAACAGCTTCCACTCTTCTGGAAAGGCTGTCCACAAGGTTTAGGAGTGTGTCTATGGGAATGTTTGACCATTCTTCCAAAAGCGCATTTGTGAGGTCAAGCACTGATGTTGGTCGAGAAGGCCTGGCTCGCAGTCTCTGCTCTATAATTTATCCCAAAGGTGTTCTATGGGTTGAGGTCAGGACTCTGCAGGCCAGTCAAGTTCCTCCACCCCAAACACGCTCATCCATGTCTTTTATGGACCTTGCTTTGTGCACTGGTCCCAAATCATTTAGTGGAGGGGGGATGGTGTGGGGTTGTTTTTCAAGGGTTGGCCCCTTAGTTCCAGTGAAGGGAACTCTTAAGGCATCAGCATACCAAGACATTTTGGACAATTTCATGCTCCCAACTTTGTGGGAGCAGTTTGGGGATGGCCTCTTCCTGTTAAAACATGACTGAGCACCAGTGCACAAACAAGGTCCACAAAGACATGGATGAGCGAGTTTGGAGTGGAGGAACTTGACTGGCCTGCACAGAGTCCTGATCTCAACCCGATAGAACACCTTTGGGATGAATTAGAGCGGAGACTGCGAGCCAGGCCGCCTTGTCCACATCCGTGCCTGACCTCACAAATGCGTTTCTGGAAGAATGGTCAAACATTCCCATAGACACACTCCTAAACCTTGTGGACAGCCTTTCCAGAAGAGTTGAAGCTGTTATAGCTGCAAAGGGTGGGCCAACTCAATATTGAACCCTACGGACTAAGACTAGGATGGCATTAAAGTTTATGTGTGGCACAATACTTTTGACAATATAGTGTATATTTACAATGTAACAACGTTGTACGCACCTGTCGCAGTGTAAAATCAGGAAATCACATTATTAGTTATGCTTTTACTACTCTTCTCTGGTTTGACTTTATTGTTTCCCAGATCACCAGCCTGTTAAATGGATATATGTGAAGATTTGTTGGGGATGGGAGTACTAGGTGGCACCCTTTTTTAAGCATAGAACATTTCACTCAGGCGCCAATCCCGGTGCAGTTACCTGTCAGTTGAGAACGGACGTGTGTTGCAGGAGCTCCTGCCGTCTGCCTTCCAGGGCACATTCCGCGGTTCTTCCTCCCATACAGGGGCTGCCTAACAGGCCACGGCCCCGGGCCCTATCCTTCCACAGCTGCTCCCAGAGCGGAGCACTGCTCGTCCACTCGCCATCGGAAGACGCCATCCGGGCCGCCATTCGCCATTGACCGGCAACTGCCGGCAAGATAGTCCGTGGCTGAGGCCTAGTTCCGGCCTCCTCCAGCCCAGCATCGTCCCCCCTCTCCCCCATCCTTAGCGGGCAAGCCGTGTCTCCCGCATCGGAGCTCCCCCAAGCGGCCCGAAGCCGCAACCACCACCGCCTGTCCTTTTTAGGACAGTCCGCGGCTCCGGCCTAACTTCCAGCCGCGGCGGCCATCTTGGTACACCCGCCCGGCCTCAGCACTTCCTGACTCAATCTAGGCACCAGTGCCCATCTTGGTACACCTGGGCCCATATCTATCAGGACCCTGACAGTACCAAGAAAAGTATAGCAGGAAATATACTCTGCAAATACCATCATCTTCATCCTTATCCTCATTCTCATGACAATACTCATTCTCAGCACCATCATCTTCACCCTCATCATCATCATCCTCATCGGTATCCTCATCAGCAGCATCTTCCTCATCCTCATCCTCATTCACATCATCATCCTCATCTTCCTCTCAGCATCACCACCAGTTGTCCTGGCAAACCTGACAACTAGGTAAGTATACCGGGCTCCCCCATTAGCTAGCTGATCCAGGGCAGACCCGATCGCCTCTAGAGGGATCAGGAAGGAATTTTTTCCCCCGCTCTAGCACTATTGGCCCGTGCTTGGCTGGGGTTTTTCGCCTTCCTCTGGATCAACGGGGGGATTAGATAGTTGGGGAGCAACGCCGTCTACACCAGGATCATCATCATCATCAGTCGTCCATCAAACCTGATAACCAGGTAAGTATATCGGACTCCTTCCATTAGCGGGAAGGTTAGGGTAGCTCCAACCGCCTCCAGGGATTAGGAAGGAATCCTCATCACTAGGATCATCATCAGCATTGGATCATCATCAGCATTGGATCAGCATTGGATCATCATCACCATCGGATCATCATCACCATCGGATCATCATCACCATCGGATCATCATCACCATCGGATCATCATCACCATCGGATCATCATCACCATCGGATCATCATCACCATCGGATCATCATCACCATCGGATCATCATCACCATCGGATCATTCATCACTATCGGATCATCATCCTTGTCAACATCAAACACCAACTTCAAGCATTAGCACACCTCAGCAGCTCTCTCATCGCATCGCTCATCATCATCATCATCAACATCAGGATCATCATCGTTATCAACATCATCTCATCGCCTCATCATTATCAGCACTTTTTCAACATGGTTAACATTATATACTCAGCCGACACCATCCAAAGCCTAAAGAACTTTGCCACAACACTACCAACACCCATCCAAAAAAAATTACAAAAAGAACGAATCGTAAGAATCAGTCGACTATCAACAGGAAAAAACAGAGCACCATGGCATCTACAACATCTATCAAGTGCCCTAATCAACACCAGATCTGCAGTCAAACACAGACAGGAAATCCATGATTTCATAACCCAACACAACATAGACTGCCTCTTCATCACGGAAAGCTGGCTAACACCCGACTGCAATACCATCCTAGCAGAACTAGTGCCGGAGAACTACCGCATCCTAACGGAGCATAGAACAGGACAAAGAGGAGGGGGCCTAGCAGTAATTTACGAAGACCACCTTACGTTCATCAAACCAACTCTACAGAACTCATTGCCTTTCATGGAAACACTCACTCTGCAACTGCAAACTACACCCCAGGATACCATCCACATACTGCTCTGCTACAGACCACCGGGACCCAAGACACACCTCCTCACACATTTAAATGAATTTTTCTCGACATACACCATGAAAACCAAAAATCTGCTGCTACTTGGAGACTTCAACCTTTGGGCCAACTCCCCCGAAGACCCTATCGCCACTGCCTGCATCGACCAACTAGAAAAACTAGGCTTGCAACAATTGATAAATACTCCTACTCATGTATCAGGTCACACTCTTGACCTAATCTTCAAACAAGATATGGACATCAACACACTGGACAACCAGCCTCTACCATGGACAGACCATCATGCCATCAAGTTTACTATAACGACCAACACGGCCCTCCAAAAATCAATACAATCAGCAACAACACACTGGACAAGATCACAGAAGAAACTATACTCTGAGCTTTTCAAAACCACGCTATTGAACAATATGGAAATGCTAAACCAAAACCACTCAACAGAAGAAACACTCAACTTCCTGAACAATGCTTTGCTACAGACAGCAGATACGGTTGCTCCAAGACGCAGAGCACTCATCCGCAAAAGCAATGCAGGCTGGTTCAATGACGCTCTTACTTTACTGAAACAAGAACGCAGAAGAGCAGAAGGAGCCTGGAGAAGAAATGCAACAAAGGAGAACTACACAATCTACAAAGCACTCACTAGGAAATATCATAAAGCAATCTTCAAAGCAAAAAGAGACCATTTCGCAAACACCATCGCAAAAGCCCTAAACCGCCCCCGCGAACTCTTCAAACTAGTAGCTCAGACCATGAATCCCACCTGTTTGGAGTCTTCAGCAAACGAAACTCAGGAATTCTGCAATGAACTATCCAATTTTTTTTATCTACAAAATTGATAACATTAGGAAAATAATTCAGCAGGAAAAATCAAACAACCCCACACAGCCAAAGGAAGAAAAGAACCAGATAAATATTCTGCAATCAAAGAAATTTACTCTGGTCCCAATTACAATCGACACTACTAAAAACATCATCAGAAGCCTCCGAGATAGCACTTCACCGAACGACATCATTCCGGCAAAACTGCTGAAAGAATGTACCGACATCTTGGCACCCCACATAACACACTTCATCAACCAATCGTTCAAAGAAGGTATTGTGCTGACTTCCCTTAAACAAGGAATAATCAAACCCCTCCTAAAGAAACCTAACCTTGACCCGAATGACCCAAATTTTAGAAGACCGGTAACAAGCCTGAACACCATCTCCAAGATTATCGAGAAAGTTGTAACACAACAGCTACAACTTCATTTGGATACCCACAATCTCCTGGACCCACTTCAATCGGGGTTCCGCCCAGGCCATGGGACGGAAACGGCACTTCTCAAAATATGGGACGACGTACTAGAAGCAGCAGATGACGGAGAATCATGTCTCCTGGTGCTGCTGGACCTCAGTGCAGCCTTTGACACAGTAGATCACAAAATCCTACTTACGCGTCTCACCGAAGTAGCAGGAGTCGCAGACACGGACCTACCATGGTTCGCATCCTTCTTAGAAAACCGATCCCAGACAGTGAAACTGGGAGCCTTTACCTCGGCACCACGCACAAATACATGCGGAGTACCTCAAGGATCACCCCTGTCACCGGTACTCTTCAACATCTACCTTCGGCCACTCCTCAAAATCATCAGTGAACAGGACATGCGTTATCACTCCTATGCAGATGACACTCAACTATACTTTCGCATCAACAACAAAAAAGATCAATATTACGGACTGGAAAAATGCCTTACATTGATCAACAATTGGATGACAGAGAGCTCCCTCAAGCTTAATGGATCCAAAACAGAACTGCTCATTTTCCACGCTAACCGAAAGAAAAACGCCAGGACCACATGGACGCCACCCACCATCCTGGGACAAAACATAACCCCAAGCACCAAAGTTAAAAGCCTGGGAGTTATCTTTGACTCAGACATGACTATGGACGCACAAATAGGATCAGTAGTCAGTGGATCCCACCACCTTCTCCGCCTGCTACGAAGACTCATCCCGTTCATCCCGGAAAAAGACAGAGCAGTAGTAGTCGGAACCACTTTACCTAGGACTACCCAAATACCAAGTTGCACGTCTACAAGTCGTCCAAAACACAGCGGCCAGACTGGTAACAGGGAAAAAACCCTGGGAATCAATCGCACCATCCCTGAAAAGCCTCCATTGGCTAGCCGTAAAGGATCGGATCACATTCAAGACCCTCTGCCTCACCCACAAATGCGCACAAGGAAACGCTCCTGAATACTTATGCGAGAAAATAAAACACTACACCACTACTCGTGACCTTCGATCAACTAACCAAAACCTCCTCCACATCCCCAAGACCCGCTACAAAGCCAAGGGAGAACGAAGGTTTGCTGTCCAAGGACCAAGGCTATGGAATGCGCTACCCACGAATATCCGCATGGAAGAAAACCATCGGGCCTTCCGGAAAATACTAAAGACCCATCTCTTCTAACGATCTCAACGACACTGGATGCAAAGCGCCTTGAGGCGATTTAGTTCGCAATTGCAGCGCTATACAAGTTACTCACTCACTCACTCAAGCTTCACATCACCCACCCCAGTGTAGTATCCTCTGCCCCCCTCCACCCACAGTAGTGTCTTGTACCCCCAAAGCCATGTCCTCTGCCCCCCTTCACATCACCCTTCCTCCCCACTGTAGTGTCCTCTGCCCCCCTTCACACCACCCCCCACTGTAGTGTCCTGTACTCCCCCGAAACAGTGTCCTTTTACCCCCCTTCACATCACCCCCCTCCATAGCAGTGTCCTCTGCCTCCCCCAAAGGATTGTTCTCTGCCCATTTCTCATTACACTCTTCCCCCCCCCCCCCACCCCACTGTAGTGTCCTCTGTCCCCCCTCCAACAGTATCTCCTCTGTCCCTTCACATCATACCCCCCACCCCCCCATGTTCACACAGCACTGTGTAGGTAGCACTTCCCACCTGCCAGTGTGTGTGCAGCAGAACTGAGATCAGGAGAGCATAGTGCTGGGTGGAAGGCGGGAGCTACCGGAGGTCATAATAACAAGCTGGTGATTGGTCGCTAGGACTGCCTAGTAACCAATCACTGAGGCAGCTCCCGCCCCCGCCCTCCATCCAGCACTATGCTGTCTCCCGCTTTCTCTACTCTGCAGTTTAACATTGAGAGTGGTGGAGTTTGGGGGATGGAAAGCCATGGTCACTATCTACCTGTCGGCTCCCTGCGGTCAATCGCGATCGGCGGCTTTCCGAGCCTCGGTTTAGTGAATGTGGTGAAAAATTTCATTTTGCAAATAATGCCCAGTTATGTGCTAGGAAAATAAAAACAACATTTTTGCTTGCACATGATTGGATGATAGAAGTTGGCATTCGCCTCCTTCACTAAGCTCTGGTGCAACTTCCCTTGAAAAGTTAAGTCTATTGCCTTTAGTAATTCAACCCCAATGTCTCTTTTAAACCTGACACCAAACTGAAAGCTTTGTGATCAACCAAGTACAGCGCCCATATACTATATTTATTACTGCAGTACTGGTGCTCTAAGATTGATTAAAGCCTTGGGCCATGATTGCTCATAACTTCCATTTTCGCTGTAGTCTATGTACTACATACATGGTTGGGTTTTGTAGGTCAATATACCTTCTAGATGTCTCATGTGCCTTAATGTCATCTTGGGTTCCACCATCAAACATTCTGCTTTCGATTGGCTTTTCACAGGCGGAGCAATTACTATCTTTCTCAATATAGATTTACCAGACCCTGGTCTAGAAAAACACACTGGCTTCCACATTTCAGCTGTTACGAGTAGATACAGTATTCCATTGTCACTTGTTTGAACTGCTGTCTTTAACACATTTCATTTTTGCGAGCGTCTTTAAAAAGGACTCGCTGTGTTCTTAAAATGGCTTTTTCCATGACAAAGGCTAAAAGGCCACGGCTTTCAATAAATGAGACTTCTGATTTATTGTTGGCTAAAAAGCAACATTTACAGTGATTGAGGCTGTCTCCCTGCATTTTGATTATGTGCCTGGTCCCTGGGGGTTTCTCGAAGGGGGGACCATACATCACCAGCGGCTTTTTAGTGCCAAAGTTGATTACATTTCCTAAGGAAGTGACCAGTATGATGTCACTGCATAGAGAAAAAAAAAAATCTCTATAGGACTACTTCTTGGTGTAGAGCTTTTTATGGCTGTTTTTAGTGGCTGTAATTGCACCTAGTGTAATTTGCGTTTGCTAGTTTATTTTTGTCCCTGAAAAAGGCAGTGCATCATCTCAATGTGACGCGTCGTGGAGGAGAATCTGGAATCAATGTGTTGGTTCAATTCCTAAGTCTTTGCTAATTGCTCTTCTCGATCAAGGCTTGCTGCCACAACAAAGATGGGTCTGTCATGAGAATGAGAAGTGTTGCCTTAAAATATACTGTACACAAAGTAGACTGATTGGAAACGTGAGATGTCAGAACATCCTAAGGTTTTAAACATGTTTTCATGGCATTGCGTTTTTTTGCCATTTTATAAAAAATGTTTTACATGTTTCACATTGTTTTGTCCACAATGTGAATTTTCATAAAGCATTATGTACCATTAGTACAACTCTTCCCTCACACTTTACTGATTCTCCATGTTTAGTAAAGTGTCATTAAATGATAAGTTCACCTTTTTCTGGTTTTTATTTTTTGCGCTATAAACAAAAAAAAAGACCAGCAATTTTGAAAAAATATATATTTTTTACTTTCTGCTTTAAAACATATCCCATAAAAATTTTTGAAAAAATCAAATGCCTCCATAAATTTAGGCCAATGTGTATTCTGCTACATATTATTATTATTATTTTTTTTTTTAAATCCCAATAAGCATATAGACTGGTTTGCGCAAAAGTTATAGCAGCTACAAACTTTGGGATATATTTATGGAGTTTTTTTTTTTTTTTTTTAATAGTAATTGCGGTGGTCCGTGACTTGTAGTGGGACTGCAAAATTGTGGCGGACAAATTGTACACTGACACTTCTGACAATCTTTTTTTTTTTTTTTTTTTTTTACAGACCAGTGACGCTAAAAATATGCACGGTCATTGTACTGATGACACTGGCTGGGAAGGGGTTAACATCAGGGGTGATCAAAGGGTTAACTATGTGCCTAGCTGGTGTTTTACTGTTGTGTGGGAGGTGCTTGTACTAGGGGAAGGCATAAATCTGTGTCCCTGCTTTGCAGAAACACAGAATCCATGCCTTCCTTACCGACAGAACGGTGATCTGCCTTGTTTACAGAAGTAGACTGTCGTTCTGCCTGTATCCTGAATGATCAGCGGGTGCCGGCATAAATCGGGTCAGTGGGACCCGCTGATCAGCTCCTGCTGTGTAGAATCCCAGCGGGAGCGAGCCTTCAGTAGTATGCACTCGTGCATCATACCTGGAAATGCAAGATCGCATATATGTACGTGATCCTGTGCAGCACGGCCGCCCTGTAGCAGTAAAAGTGCTATAGGGTGGTCAGCAACTGGTTAAAGGGTCCCTTTTTTTTTGTTTTCATTTATGTAGAGTTTCGTTTAGGCAGTAGTACATCCAAACTCCTAGGGAAAATCAAATGTTGCCAACGTGACGGTTTACAGATTTTTACTCATTGTGTATGAGGACTTGAGTAGCATTAAAGCCCATCTTTGGAGAAAGGACAAATGTTCCTTGCAGTGGGGCTGCCCCAGCAGTGCAAGGGTGAAATGCTCTTTTTTAGGTATAAGGACCGTGAAAAAGCAGCGTTATTTACCCAATCCCCCACTCCCTCTGGCAGTGGGCACTCTACTTCATTGACTTCCGGTAGTGGACTGTCCCTCCATGCCGCCCTCTCCCAATGCAGGGCTATGGGCTCTGCATTGGATTTGATGATGTCAGAGGACCTGTGATTGCTGGAGAATAGGAGAGTAGAGGTTGTGAGGACTAGACTTACAGCCTTGAGAGAGCAAAGGATTGGATAAGTATTGCTACTTCTCTGTGGCCTCTTAGACCTAAAGAAGCACTTAAACCTTGCAGTACGATGGCAGCCATTTTACCCTTTCCTGGCGTTCAACGTTAATAATTTTACCAAGAATGCAAAAGATTGTAAACTTTATTCAGTGCCATAAATACTCTTATGCATGAGCTCCTTCTGTGTGACTATTTAGTAGTGGAACAGGCTACTTTGCACATAGAATATTTGATCTCATCTCACGCTATCCCAGGCAGCGATGACATCAGATGGAGAGGATGAGAGTAGAGTATGATAGTTTGTGTGCAGCAGATCCCTTCTGTTCTGTTTGAGAATATTGATACTATACAAAACCTATTGATGGTGTGCTAGTTATTTTTTAATGGGAAGATTAATTACATTTCTTATCTTGTGAAGAGCTGATAGTTTGCAGTTACTGACGCGCACTATAAAGTGGCTGACCGTATAACTCACAGAGAGTTCGGCTTTCTAAAGTGTATGACTGGCGGAAAATCTTTAAACCCTCAATCTCTTTTCATTAGCTAACGGACTCTTAGCCTGCAGGGAGAGTTATGATTTCTGGCAACTGGATTTTTACCTAGAGCTCTAGACAAGGCTTCACAAATACTTTACTGGTGCTAAAGGGTATTTATCGAACTCCTGTTTTCTATAGACATCATATTTGTACTTTCAAAAGCCATAAGTTACTGGATTTTGGTAGACCAAGGCATAGTCCATCCAGGACTGGTGTTTTGGCTGACAAAAAATTATGACGAAAGTCCAATTCCGTTTTCGTTCACGAACGAAAACGTGAGGCAGGGACGCTTACCCTCGTGAACTAAAACTAAGTTCAGGTTTCCACGGAGCTCCACCTGCTTCTGCTCCCAGAAAGCAAGCGACTGTGCAGCCAGCATTACAGGCCTCCAAGTCCTCAGATGACCGTCCAGAGCAGCACTGTGCATTACAGGCCTCCCGGGTCCTGAGGAGAGTCCCACTCCTGAAAACGACCGTCCAGAGCAGAGGGCACAAGCTGTGAGTGTGTATATTACAATTACAGGCCTGAGGACCCCCCCCCCCCAGACCACCGTCCGTTCAGAGCATTCTGTGTGCATTACAGGCCTCCTCTGACCACAGGCATCTAGGGCACTGTGCATTACAGGCCATGCCTCAGACCACCATCCAGCACTGTGCAGAATTACAGGCCTCCTCTGCCCACAGTCCAGAGCCTACATTACAGACCTTCTCTGACCAGTAACCACCGGCATCCAGAGCACTGTGCATTACAGGCCATTTCTCAGACCCGAGACCACCATACAGCACTGTGCAGCATTACAGGCCTCCTCTGACCACCGGCATCCAGAGCACTGTGCATTACAGGCTATGCCTCAGACCACCATCCAGCACTGTGCAGAATTACAGGCCTCCTCTGCCCACAGTCCAGAGCCTACATTACAGACCTCTTCTGACCAGTAACCACCGGCATCCAGAGCACTGTGCATTACAGGCCATTTCTCAGACCTGAGACCACCATCCAGCACGGTGCAGGCCTCCTCTGACCACCGGCATCCAGAGCACTGTGCATTACAGGCCATCCCTCAGACCACCATCCAGCACTGTGCAGAATTACAGGCCTCCTCTGCCCACAGTCCAGAGCCTGCATTACAGACCTCCTCAGACCACCGTCCAGAGCTCTGTGTGCATTACAGGCCTCCTCAGACCACCGTCCAGAGCATTGTGCAATGCATTCCAGGCCTCCTCAGACCATCCAGAGCGACTGAATCTGTATCTGTGAGTTTGTTCAAACCTTAATACCATAAATAATATATTAGAATTTTTTTACTCCAGGAGTATATAATAAGTTTGGAAATTCTAGAGAAATGCTTAAACAATACAATACAATACAATTTAACTAAACCCATTCAATTTTAGTCGACCAAAATGTAGGGCATTTTAGTCGACTTGAATGTACTGCAGATTTAGTTGCCTAAATACGACTCAAACAATTGAATTTGACTAAAATGGGACTAAAATTAAAATGGCATTTTAGTCGAGACTAAAACTAAATTGAAGTTTGCTGCCAAAATGAACATTGCTTGTTTGACATGGGTCTTCAGTAAACTTGTATGAAAACATCGTCTGAAGAGCTAGCCTTCTACCTGATGTATCACTGCGGTCCTTAAAGTGGAAGTCCATGCTAAAACTAAAATCCCTGCATCTATAGCCACCAACATTCTAACACTAACCTATCTAGCCCAGTAAAGAAAAAATCAGTATACATACCTTTTCCAGCGGCAGAAGTTCTGATCCCACACTGAGCTGTCAGCCGTGGCTTCGCTGTGTGGGCGGGTGCAGAGGACGCGTCCGACAATGGAAGCCCCATAGTAACTCTATGGGTGACCTCACTCCACATTAATTTCACAGCCATTGTCTGACGTGTACTTAGCAGAGCTTCTGCCGCTGGAGATCGGGTCGGATCGGCTTCAGAAAAGGTTTGTATACTCATTTTTTTTTTAAAGGGCTAGATAGGTTAGTGTTAGAATGTTGGTGGCTATAGATGCAGGGATTTTAGTTTTAGCATGGACTTACACTTTAAGTACAAGGCATCTGAGGTATTTGTGAGGGACAGGCTGATTAATTATAAAGTATTTTTACTGCAGTCAGGGAGATTGCCTTCACTTCTCTACCAAGACAGAAAGTTAGGGAAAATCTCTAACTCTAGAACACAGCCAGTAGTAAGGCTCGGTTTACACTGGAACCGACTGCGAATCACACAGGAACGCTGTGCGTCCCCATTCTCCAGTTCAGGGCCAAATCTTCGCCTGAATTTGGCCGTGAAATGGAGCCAAAGATGCACAGCGTGTTTGTGCAGTGCGCTCCGCAGCCGCCCTAGAGATATGTGAACTGGCTCCATAGAGAGCCGGTCACATTCTCCTGCTAGGCCAATTAGATGAGGTGAAACCTGCATCCAAGTCTCATAGGTGTGAACCCAGCCTAAAAACTACATTTTATAGCATAGCTGAAAAATCATAGAACCCCTGTAAGTCTTTTGTTGCTATATGTATCCTCTTTACAGGTTTTCCCTCCCTTTCTGTCTAGTGACAAAATTTTCTCCACAAGAGGAAGTGAGGAAAAATTTTCTAATGAGGTCTCAGATACCATAGAAAAGTTGAGTGGAGTTGCACTTTAAATTCACCCAAATGTGGCTTCTTAACACCGTTATTTTATTGATTTCAGGAAAGAAATATGCGTGATTTAGATTTTTGTGTTGCCCTTTCTTACAGTTTCTGCTGTACCACGAGATGTACTTCTTCTACAGTCTACACCAGGGGTAGGCAACCTTAAAAAGTTGGAGATCTACCTGAACAACATGGATGCTATATCAGGCATTCTTGGGTTCCTCCATGGGTTGCTGGGGTTTTCCTTGAGCTGTGGCTAGTTGACCTTCTATATGTTATTGTGTCTTCATATTTACAGGTCTATTGTCATTTTGGCAGAGCCAGTAGCATGACACCAATTATCTTTTTTTTTAGCTGACTGTAAGGGTGGCATTCTAACCACCACTGTAATGGGTCATTCATTTCACTGACCACCAATGCAAGGGGTATTTTCCTTATTACCCCTAAAGCGCTAATCTTAGCAGGGGTTCCCGGATGCCCCAAAAAAATATCAATGGTTCCTCTGGAATAAAAAAGTTGAGAAAGGTTATACTATATGAATGAGAACATGTAACAAATAACAAGTAGGCGTTACCCGATTTGGCTGTAAAAGTGGAAATACGCTGTAAGCGAACCTGTGCTTTAATTAATCAACAGCATAAATGTGGCTACCTGCTCACAATACTTCTATAAACCAAAGCCAATAAAAAAACATCTAAATTCCTTTGTTGCAAAAGGTTTGGGTACTCAGGACCTCTGATGGGCTAACTGAATTCTGAACTGGATAGTTTCTGAATAAGTTTTTCCTATAATGTACAAGTCAGACATAATTAGAAAACAGAACTCAAATTTTCTGTAATGGCGTTGGGATGGAGGACCAAAATGGTTTTATAATATAACATCACCATTGTATGTTCTATAGATTCATCTTGCCACATACCATTAGGCTTTGCTTGGGTACTATATCAAAAAGCTTATTTAACCACTTCCCGCCCGCCATATAGCAGAATGAAAGTTGTTTCATTATCCTGATTGGGCGTCCTATGACTTCCAGCAGGATAAGCTGTGATCGTGCGCCTGCAGGGGTGCGCAGCGCTGCGATTGATGGTGTCTCAGTCTAACACACCACATCTCCGATCGAGGTAAAGAGCCTCTGATAGAGGCTCTTTACACTGATCAGACACAGCTAATCACGTAGTCAACAGGAAAAGCCATGTATCTGCTTTTCCTCCACTCGCGCTGACAGACGCGAGTAGAGGAGAGCCGATCGGTTGCTCTCCTGACTGGGGGGGTCTGCACTGATCATCGGTGCAGCCCCCCCCCCTGCGAGGATTGCCCACCCATGACCACCAGGTAAGCCCACTAGAGCCCACCAGGGATGGCAATCATTGTCCATTAGGGATGTAACTCTGTGCCCATCACTGATGCCTGTCAGCGCCTCTGATCAGTGCCACCTATATGTCCCCATCGGTGCCGCCTATCAGTGCTGCATATAAGTGCCACCTCATCGGTGCCCATCAGTTCTCATCAGTGAAGGAGAAAACAAAGTTTTGCAACAGAAACAAGAAATTTTATTTATTTTATTTTATTTTTTCTTCAAAATTTTCGATCTTTTTTTATTTGTAGCGCAAAAAATAAAGACCCTAGAGGTGATCAAATACTGGCAAAAGAAAGCTCTATTTGTGGGGAAAAAAATTATAACAATTTCGTTTGGGTACAGCTAGGGGTCATTATACTATGGGCTAATTTTACAATATACTGTAGTGTTGATTACTAGTTAATGTTTACATTTGCATTGAGAGTTTGAGTATATGACCTGATATACAATATAATACTATCGGCATTATTCCCCTAATTTAGATGGCGTTCGTATTCACCATATAATTTTCTGTCGAATAGGATACTAGCTCCATTATCACCAATAGGTGAGAGGCCAACTCTCCTATTGGTTTAATTTGGTGTCAAAAAACATCACCACACTATGTATAATTTTAATAGGATAAGGATTTAGGTTAAAGTGTGTGGCTAGATTCTGTTAACCTTTTTATGAGGTTCCCGATTTTAAATTATGGGCAACATTCCCAGAGTCAAAATGGCGTCTGTTGCATCGATCACCTGAGGCTCAGACCAAGGCGTGGTTCTGTATTTTTGCTATGCATAATCAGTACGCTGCACGTGCCCCAGG
Source organism: Rana muscosa (assembly GCA_029206835.1). Classification (NCBI taxonomy): domain Eukaryota; kingdom Metazoa; phylum Chordata; class Amphibia; order Anura; family Ranidae; genus Rana; species Rana muscosa. The sequence continues at coordinate 71,931,652 of JARGYO010005626.1, read as the reverse complement.
TCAATGTCAGACTTGTGACAAAACGCTTCGGGAGGAGCGACGTGCAGTCGTCGCCATGCTGTTTAACTTCCCGTTAGGACGGGCGTTCGTATCGTAGCCGGCTTATGGTTTATACTGGAACCATTTTACCCACATGTAAGTGGTACTGTTTTTAATATAATAAATATTTGCTTTTACCTATGGCGATTCTTTCCTCCTTTTTTCTTTGGGCTGGTTTGAACCTTATCGCTGAGTGAGGATATCAGATTGTTGTGTCCCTGGTTGCATACCATAATTACCTGCTTGCTAGTGGTGTCTGGAGACTGTTGAAGTTCGATTTGCCATCCATTTGCAACTTCCAGAGGAAAAGGCCCTGGCTGGGTATTAGCCACAATCATCAAAGCTTGTGTAGCTGGTAAGCGTGCACTCTATATGGTGGTGGATTCACAATTGTCAGTCAATACAGTTACCACAGTCAAAGGATCTAAACACTGCGTGTTCTGGTCTCACATATTGTTTATCTCTTGGAGGACTTACTGGTTCCATATATTGTTATTTTGGAGGACTCGCTTGTTCCTTTGTTTTAAACTCACCACACATGGGACTGTGTTGATATTCACTATCATTGTGATATTTGTCATTATACATATCATGTTATATGGTAGTTAATTTACATTTTTTAGTCAATAGTGCACAGCTCCTTTTTTGTTATATACTGCCCCATCCGTGCCCGTCAGTACAGCCTAGTCAGTGCCCATCAGTGAAGGAGAAAACGTACTTATTTACAAAGTTTTGTAACCGAACTGAAGAAAAACTTTTTTTTTCGGTCTTTTTTTATTTGTAGCGCTAAAAAATAAAAACCCTAATTTTATTTACTATATCAGGAAGTAAAGGGAATTCTCTTTCATAAGGAAAACAGAATACAATTCTCATGGAGGTTCTATACCTTCCTTACTCTTTTAGAAAATGTTTGTCGTCCACATTTTAGGACTGACTTGTCCACGCCTAATCGGATTTTGGTCTATGATTTTTGGGCTCCTTCATATCCATTTCACTTACCCATCTGTAAGGATGCAAAGCTGTCCTTACCCATCTGTAAGGATGCAAAGCTGCCTGTCCATGGTCTATTTTCTTACCAACAGAAACTGACCCCTATTTGACGCTTGCAGCTAAGCGTACCATGGTCAAGGCCTGGAAGAAACTAACGGTCTCATTTGCAGCAGTGAAAGACTGACCAAAATGATGATATCTTACGCTTTCCCCACATTACCCCCAGTCAGTTATGGTGCCTTGTGCCTCGTCCTTTTTTTTTTTTTATATTTTCGTATTAAGTATTTCTCCTTTTTTGCTCTGTACCTGCATGTTCTCTATTTTTCTTTCTGGTTTCTTAGTACTTCCCTCACATTTTTTTTTTTTTTCGTTATACCTGGGTCTTTTGACTCGGCCAGTTTAGGCCAACGGTTCGAATTGTTCAATCCTCCTCCTTCTACTGTCATGCATGCAACCACCCTTTTTGACAATCACTGTTTGAAGGTGTAGGTGATTACAATTCTATATGACTGTGTAAGGCCCCCTGCGTGGGTGACTCTCGCATTGTATTTCCTTTTGATTTTCAATAAAAATTATTGTAGCAGAATTTATTTTTCTTTTTATTGCTGTATCCTGATTTGAGCATTTTCCTTTTTTCCTTTTTTGTCTGACACCATCAAAAGGAATTAAGGATAGGTCATCTAGTTGGTGACACATGCAGAAATTAAAAAACTGACAAAGTTCTAACCCTTCCACTTCGATCTAAAACTTGGGGGAAAAATAGAATTGTATTTTAACACTGAAGATCTCTTTAATTGGCATGACATCTTAAAGCATGGTTTAATGGTGTGCTTGCACTTACATTGCCTGTTCCTTGACTGTCAAGTCAGTTGGTTTTGTTGGAAGAAACCTATTTAATATCAGTAATGCTATATGATGTGGTATGAATAGAATCTTCAGACAGTTAAATCTTGCAAGTCAGAACATCTTGAGCTTGAGAAATAACTCTTTAAAATTCTGGAGGTCTGAGTGATGCAGTATGGTATATAAGCCCGGGGATAAAGGAATTGGATTTACATAGCGGTGTTCTTTTGAAATCAACGTTTTTGGGCAATAAGAGTTTTTATCTACACAGGCAGATTTATAAGGTGTGAGACAAGATAATCTTACCCTTGATTGGATAACCGTCATTGCCGTCTCCTAATTTCTTCTTATTGTCAGAAGTAGACAGGCACTTATTTGGTTGATTTCCTAATGTTCAAGTAAATGATTTTTAATGAAGCTCCGTTGTCATTTCTCAGCCTTTTGCATGAAAAATTAAGGTTGAAATTTTTCTTTTGAAATATTTTTACATGCTTCCATAACTGTTTCTGCACATAAATGGGAAAAACAGTTAAAAGCATTGTACACTCTCAAATGTTTTAGTTGTTTTACCTATGTATTTGTGTGATTCTTGTTTGCTTTACCTTATTATGATGGGCTCACATGTTATGGATGCAGTTTATAGTGTCATGGCTGATCGATTGCCCTATGTCCATGTATTCATTTGCCCAGCTTGTCCCTGCTTGCTTAAAAGACAGACAACTTCTTGTTCCGGTGTACTGCCGAGCTGGTTCCGCCTATCGATATGGTTCCGAGCTCGACTGCGCAGGTGCAATCCGAGGCGACGGAAATCTGAAGTTTAACAGCTGTTCGGCAGCTGCAGACACGCTCGCTCCCGTTGCTTAGTTACACACGCCGCTTTCTTCTTCATGCCACTGTATACAGCAAGGGGCTGTATAGAGCGTTGTGTATAAACAAACAAATCGCACTGCTCAATATCACATCTGATCCGCCCCTTGCTGTATAGAGTGGCATGAAGAAGAAAGCGGCGTGTGTAATGAAGCATCGGGGGCGAGCGCATCCACAGCTGTCGAGCCTATGGTTCCTCCTATCGATCTGGTTCCCTCTTGACTGCGCAAGCGCAAGCCGAGCCGACTGAAATCTCTGAGCTTTAACAGCTGTTCGGCAGCGCCTGCGCAGTCGAACCCGGAACCATATCGATAGGGGAACCAGCTCGACAAGACACCGGATCACACAGTGTCCAGTCCATACCTCATAATTTTTCTGTGTTGTGCCTCAAATATGGGAGTGCTAATGTGACAAAATACATCTATTCCCTTTATGGCTCTGCCTGCTTGGGTCTGTGTTAGATATACAGTAAAAAAAAGATACATACCCCTTGGAATTTTCCACATTTTGTCATGTTACAACCAAAAACATCAATTTCTTTTATTGGGATTTTATTGGCGAACCTTGGCACCCCAGATGTTTTGGAACTATATTTCCCATGACGCTCATGCATGCTGCAGTGTAGTTGCGCATCATGGGAATTGTAGTCCAAAAACATCTGGGGTGCCAAGGTACGCTATCACTGTGATAGACCAACACAAAGTGGCACAAAATTGTGAAGTAGAAGGAAAGTGATAAATGCTTTTCAAAATCTTTACAAATAAATATCTGAAAAGTGTGGAGTGCATTTGAATTCAGCCCCCCGAGTCAATACTTTGTATAACCGTCTTTTGCTGCAATTACAGCTGCAAGTCTTTTTGGGGATGTCTCTACCAGCTTTACACATCTAGAGTGACATTTTTGCCTAAATTCTGAAAACCATTTATAATTTTCTTCGCAAGAGCTCTCCAAATCGTCAGCTTTCATGAAGGATTATAATGCCTTTAATCCTTTCCCCACCAGAGCTGTTTTTTTACTTTATTTTTTTGCACTTTTTTGTTAACTTTTTTTTTTTTTATGTAATAGGTGGGAAAAAAACTGCGCTAGAACCCAAATAAACAAAAAAGAAGCTGCTGGCACTCAGTCAGGTGTAAATGGTGGATAATTAGTGCAGCGCTAATGGTCAACAAAAAAGTGCACACTGAAAGTACCACAATGTAAATAGTGAAAAATAAACAAAAATGTGAGTAATGTGAACTAATAATAAAAGTTCAGAGAAGCAGGTAGGCTTCATAAAACAATGTGGAAAAGGGTCCATGTGAAGAAAACACAATGAAGGAGAAATCTTCCCATTGGGTTGCTCAGAGTTGGAGGAAAACAAGTTGTCTGCAGTTACTCTCAAAATCTTCAAAGCATGAACGGGTTAAGTACTATTACCGAATAAGGTGGACACATCTGTTATACAACAGTGGGTCATACAGGCTTGAGATCCCAGAAGGTCTGGATCAGTGTTAAATGGATCCTTGTGGTCCCCGGAGGCCTGAGTCAATCCTGGATGGAAATGGTGGTCCAGCAGGGTGAAGTGTGGAGTTCCCGCTCTTCTTCCACCGACAGATGAATAGCAGGGTGGTTCCATACGAACTCCAAAAATGTAAGGAACAAGAAAAATATGCTCCCAATGGTGCAGGTCAAACCAAGTTTTTGGTTTATTTATAAAAAATGTCATACAAGAATGACAGATAAAATGGTGATAACAATAAAACATGTATAAAAAGCAATGTGGGGTGCAATAATGCTCACCTGACGTGTTTCAACTCAAGCGGTCTTCAACTGGGGGACAGATGCAGCATCGGACCGATACTGCATCCACCTAGGTAAGTATGATAGGGGAAAAAAGCCAAACCCATGCTTCTCTTTTAAGATTTCTTGGCTGTCTCAAAGTTTCAGCTCCCTCCATAAATCTTCTAAAGGATTAAGGTCCGGAGACTGGCTAGGCCACTCCATGACCTTAATGTGCTTCCTCTTGAGCCTCTTTTTTTGCCTTGGCGATATGTTTTAGGTCATTGTCATGCTGGAAGACCCATCTTAAGTGTTCTGGCTGAGGGAAGAAGGTTCTCACCTAGGATTTTGCAATACATGACCCCATCTATTGGCCCCTCAATGCAGCAAAGTCGGCCTGTACATTTTTAGCAGAGAAACGACCCCAAAGCATAATGTTTCCACCTCCGTGCTTGACTGTAGGGATGGTGTTCTTGGGGTCATAGTTAGCATTTTTCTTCCTCCAAACACAGCGAGTCAAGTTAATGCCAAAGAGCTAAATTTTGGTCTCATCCTTCTCTGAATCATTTAGATGTTCATTGGCAAACTTCAGATGGGCCTGTACATGTGCCTTCTTAAGGAGAGGGACCTATTGTGTTACCAATGGTTTGTTTGGTGACTGTGGTCCCAACTGCCTTGAGATCATTCACAAGCCCCTCCGTGTAGTTCTGGGCTGATCCCCAGCTTTTCTCATGATCATCCTTACACCATGAGGGTAAATCTTGCATGGAGCTCCATACTGATGGTTATTTTGTATTTCTTCCATTCAACAGTTGTCTCCTTCTCACCGAGCTTCTTAAAGCTTCTTGCTGATGGTCTTGTAGCCCATTCCAGCCTTGTGCAGGTCTACAATCTTGTCCCTGACATCCTTTGACAGCTCTTTGGTCTTGCCCATTATGGTGAGGTTTGTGAGATGATGGTGAGAGATTTTGTGGACAGGTGTCTTTTTTTATACACATGTAGCGATACCCCCAAACTAAGAGAGCCGCTGGTTTTGTTTCGGGCCCTGTACACAGCACAGCCAACCCCCGGCAATCTACTCAACCCTTCTCTGGCACAGCTAGTCTAAGGGTGGTATATATGTATGGCTCTATACCAGTTCATGTACAATACATTGAAACCGTGGTAGAATGTAGTAATAGACTCCAATACCAGAATGATCAACTGTAAAAAGGTTTACTTGTATATAGAGGTTAACGATCAATATCACATATAACACATGCATGCAGAGCCCTGCAGTAATACTAACACTAATCAACTATAGTGCACAAATAGTTCTATCACACACTGACATATAGCTAGAGTCCCCGTTAGCAATATGGCGCCAAGCAATGCTATAAACTCCCAGTCAGGCCTGACTCAGTTAAAGCTCAGTCTTTAGAGGAGGAATCTTTGCATGCAAGATGATCGGTGGTGCACATACAAGAACAATATTTGTAATCCAATAATGGTCAGAAACAATGGAAACAACTCCCTGGAGACTATGTAACTCAGTTCTACAACTAACCCGATGGGCCAAGGCAGTCAATAGGCCTAATAAAGTACTCGGTTATAGTTGTGAGCAGGTGCTCTCTCACCCCTCCAGACTCAATCCCAGTCCGGGACTCCCACCGCTGTGTTCACACACACACAGGATCTGCCACCACCTAATCTCCGGTTCACTGACGTCCCCGAAGCAGGTAGATGTCTGCAGCCGCACAGGCTCCGCAGCGAGGTGAAAGGCTCTCTGGAAGTGCGCAAGGCCCAGGCCTCGGGCCTTGCACTCGCAGCAGGTCCGCACAGGAAGTCCTCTTGCCAGCTGCGCGGTGTCCAAAGAGGCCGGGCTTAGCCTCGCCCTCCCCTTTTATACCCCACCCATAAGTCTCTGCGGCAGCCCAATGCACGCTGGGTGCCAAACGGGGTTCTGGGTAACATAGTCCATGGGGCCTCAATGGAGACCCCGCTACACACATAACGAGTTGTTGTTAGGAGCACCTTCCTAAATTCACAGGACTATTCTGTGTACCACAAGAGCACACGCTAACTGACTTTGACAACAGCGGGAGCCAATGGTGCTGCTGCTGCGCCTCAGCCAATTAGGAGGGAGAGTCCCGGACGACCGAGGCATTCATGCACATCGCTGGATAGGGATGGGGCTCAGGTAAGTATTAGGGGGTGCCTAGACACTCCTGCAACATTGCTGGATCTAGATGGACTCTGGTAAGTATTAGGGGCTACTGCACCCAGAAGGCTTTTTTATCTTCATGCATAGAATGCATAACGATAAAAAACCTTCTGACTTTACAAGTACTTTAAGCTTCACTTTTGCATTAATTTTTAATTTATATTATTGTAAGATACTTCTCCTCTGCAAATATCCTCCTGTCTTTTCTTCCATAGGACACTGTGCATCATAGATGTTTTTCTGCATGTTAAAGTGGATGTAAACCCACTCTCATCATTTCTAAATTACTTCCATAGTGCTGATCTATAAGGATATACATGCCTCTTGCATGTATCCTTACCTGTCAAATATCTCCCCTTTAGCTGTTTGGAGCCCTGCAATACTCCGGATTCTGTGGGCGGGTCTGTTGTCCAGAGCTCGATGGGTGGAGTTGTGATGTCAGTAGACTCCCCGCCCACCTCTACACTCCCCCTGGCCAGGCATCAATATTTCTTAGGCCCCATACACACTATTAGATTTTCTGCAGATTTTTGTCTTCAGATTTACCAAAACCTTGCAGTGCAAGGGCCTGCCTGATTGCATTCAAATTGAAACTCTTAAGGTTTGACCTCATATTATATGGTTTTGGTAACTCTGAAGACAAAAATCTGCAGAAAATCTAATGGTGTGTATGGGGCTTTACACTGAACTTTTGCTGGTCTCGTGGATTGTGCCCCATGATCACTAACATCAAGTCAAAACCCAGGAAAGTCACTATATGACTTCAGCATGCCCAATCATGCTGAGGTGTGGAGCAGCCAATCATGGAAGAGCTGGAGAAGAAAGGAGGAGGGATGTGAAGTACACAGAATGCCTATCTTATACTTGTGCATGAGATAAGGAAACAACCTGTAGGTCACAGTAAGGGGGGAGAACTGACTTCTATTTCTCTGTCCCCATTTTTATCTTACTGAAAAAAGATAATAGGATTGATCAGAGCTGGATTAACTCTTTGCGGCAAGACTGAGCACAGATGTAATGACATCCTCTGCTATAACAGATATGAGTCTTAATTAAAATATATATTTCTCTTATCATCCATGGACTGACACGGTGTCTCTTTACACTTTACACGTGGGTTATGTCCCTGCTTGCAGGAGAAGACCTAGGCAGAATGTGAGATGTTATACATACATTCTAAAAGCCAGAGCTGAACAGCCCCACCCAGGGGGCGGTCCCTCCGGGCATAACCCTCCCACTACAGTCAGCAGACTTCAGTTTTTTTCTGCCTAGCAGAAGGAGAAGACGTGGCTCCCTCAGGAGCCAGTCTCCTGACCTATTTTATTCCTTTTTGGAATTATTTTTTATTTTATTTTTGAGAATCTTCTATCAACTGTCGGCTGGGCAACAGGTTGGGTACAAGATATCCTCGTAGTCTTCCCTGTCCGACCATCGAGCGTGCTGATCCTCGCCTTCTGTGCGTGAGACTCAGTTCACGACAGGCCCCACGACTCCAGGGGTGGCCGGGTTTGCTTTCATGCTCCCATGGTCCTCTCAAGACTGAACAGCTCCTGACTGACTGTATCTTTCGCGGTGGACTGGGCCGACAGCTACTCAGTACTGCACTGTGATAGTCCTGTCAGAAACACCAGTGTGTCCCTCAGGGGACGGGTAAGTAGTCTCTCCTGCCTGCAGGTGAGTACAAAGGGCTGTGTGTTTCTCTGTGGGGGATTTTCCCTGTCTCCCCCTGTATTTTATTGTCGCTCTCTGTCACCATTACTGGCGCTGACTGTGTGGGGTGCTTGGGGGTCACACTGTTCTTGGGGGGCTCATGCTGGTCTGCAATGTATGCCTTGGGGCTTTTTTGTGTGTTTTTTTTTTTTTTTTGGGGCCTGAGTGGCGCTGTGCGTGGGTGCTGTTTCATTTTAACTGCGTCATGGCGGCCATCTTGCCGCGGATCGCCTCAGTGAAGTGCGGCGGCCATTTTCTTGTAGCCCGCGCGCTTTTCAGCACTAGTTTGGCCTCTAGCGCTGCTATAGCAGCGCGAATCTCCTCAGTCTCCTCACAGCTTACCAGCGCTGACACAGCGCGGTACAGACAGCGGAACTAAGCGGTCCCTGGTCCGGTTTGGTGAGTCCCCTGGGCGCCCCCTCCTCAGTCAGCACAGCCTGTGGGTGGACTTTTTATCTGAGAGAGTCTCAGAGAGGGACAATATGGAGTCTGTGTCACCAGCTTCCCCTAATAATGTCAGTGGCAACAGGCAGTGCTTCAGCACTGCGGTCCCTATGGACCTGTTGTGGGCAGCCCTGGAATCAATTTCTGACCAGGATGGGAGCTGTGTGCAAGCGCAAGGTGCAAAAAGGCGCCCTCTCCCCACTTTATCTACTCGAGGGCAGTGCGCTGATTCAGATATGGGCCTAGCCACTATCGCTCAGGACCCTAGTTCTGAATGTATGGATGGTTTTGAACAGGACATTCCTTATGAGGGAAACTCCAGTTCTGAGTCCGTAAATGACAGGGCGCTTGTTAGTGTGCTCATGACTGCGGTGAGGGACACTCTCAATCTCAAATGCTGCGGATGCAGAACCTCAGGCGGATACTGTCTCCTTTGGTTCTTTTAAGGCCAGGCCTTCTAAAGGGGTTTTTTCCATTGTAGTTTCTTTGACCAGCTCATTGATAAGGTCTGGGAAAAGCCGCAGAAGAATTTTTTTATGGTCCCGCAGCGTTTGCCTATCAGGTACCCCTTGAAGATGCCCTACTTAAAAAGTGGGCTTCTCCCCCAGTGGTCGACCCTCCAGTCGCCCGGTTGAACAAGGCCATCACTCTCCCGATGGAGGGGACTCCTGCATTTGAGGACCCCACTGACAGGAGGTCAGAAGTGGTGAGCAGAACCATGTTTGCCTTGTTGGGATCCGCCCTACGACCTGTGGTAGCGGCGACCCTTGTGTCTGAAACACTTACAGGTTGGGCAAAAATGTTGCACCTAGCTGTACAGGAGCATATTCTTCCTCCAGACACAGTTGCTCTGGCCCACCAACTGGTTCAGGGCCTGGTTTCTGTGTGCGACGCCACGCTGAACGCGGCCCCTTTAATATCCAGGGCCTCTGTCTCGGCGGTGGTATTGCGTCGTCTTATCTGGTTGAAATGCTGGTCTGCTGACCTAGCCTTAGGAAGCTCCTGACGGATCTACTATTTTAAAGGCGGTAGACCTTTCGGTGCTGCTCTGGATGACATCGTCATGGATGTCACGGGAGGTAAACGCACTCTTCTTCCTTAGACTAGCAAGGGTGAGGAGGCCCGCCGCAAACAGGGGCCTTCCTTTCCAGCAAAACAGGGGTTTTTTCGTCAGTCAGAGTCCACAGGTAGGCCCTCTCAGGCTGACGGCAGTGCGGCTGGTGGGCACAAGTGCCCCTGGGTGCGTAAGCCAAACAAGCGGCTCCCAAGCCCGCCTCTGTGTGAAGTCTTGCCTCCGCCCGACTCTGGGGTGGGGGGACGACTTCGCAGGTTCACGGATCGGTGGACCTCCCGAATCTCCGACTGGTGGGTGTGCGAGGTGGTCACCTCAGGTTATAGGATAGTATTCCGATCCTGGCCCCCACACAGATTCTTTCCCTTGAATCTTCCTCTCCTTCCTACCTGTCGGGCAGCCCTCTTGGGGGCTGTACAGGATTTGATCAGGTCCGGAGTGATTGTGCCGGTTCCGTCACAGGAGAGTTTTCAGGGATTCTGCTCGAATCTGTTTGTCGTCCCAAAAATAGGACGTGGTTCGACCTATCCTGGACCTCAAGGCCCTGAATGCCTTCGAGAAGGTGCAGAAATTCCGCATGGGATCCATTCGCACGGTGATCGCTACACTCCACCAAAGGGATTTTCTTCTGGCGTCCTTGGACTTCAAGGACGCCTACTTGCATGTTCCGATCTGCGCAAGTCACCAGAAGTTTCTGCGCCTTGCGATCAGCGAAGTCCACTCTCGATTGTGGCTCTTCCTTTCGGCCTTGCCTCGGCACCAAGGGTGTTCACCAAGGTGCTTGCTCCGGTTCTAGCCTTCTGTTACAGCGAGGTATTGCTGTCGTGGGCTATCTGGACGGTCTTCTGCTATGAGCAGAAAGTGGCTCAGACTTAGAGGAAAGGTGACTATCGTCAATTAGACCCTCAGGGACTTCGGGTGGTTCCTGAACATTCAGGAGTCAGTCCTGGTCCCGACTCAGTGTCTGGAGTCTCTAGTTCTGGTTCTGGACTCCTTGGAGGCAAAGGTATCCTACCTCTGGAGAAGTTGCTGACACTTCAGTCTGCGGTGCGGGTGCTGACATCCCGAACATGGTTGTCAATCCGTTGTTTGCATGAGAGTCCCGGGACTCCTGGTGGCCTCCTTCGCGGCCATTCCGTATGCCCAATCACACACCAGGGCATTGCAGAAGGAGATCTTGTCCACCTGGGACAAATCCCCGTTGTCCTTGGATCTTCGGATCCAGGTGATTCACCTGGTCAGGGCGTCCCTGACAGGGTGGTTGGGACCCTCGGCTCTTCGGTCCGGAAAGTTGTTCCCCTCCCATCCAATGGACGGTACTCACGACGGACGCCAGCCTGACGGGCTGGGGTGGAGTCTGGGGAGTCCTGTCGGCTCAAGGCCTTGGACTCCGGACGAGCCCGTTTACCAATCACTGTTCTGTAAATGCGGGCCATCAGACTGTGTCTCTCCTCAGGTCGGAGAGAGTACGGGGTCGCTCCATCAGGAGCCAGTCGGACAACACCACGGCGGTGGCGTATGTATACCATCACGGGGGGACTCGGAGCTCAGCTGCGGCTTCCGAGGTAATCCGTATCCTGAAGTGGGCCGGAAGAAACGTGCCGGCTCTGTAGGGGCGGACTATCTGAGTCGCCAATCGCCAGACGCCGGACCAGGAAGAGTGGTCCTTGCATATTTCAACTCCTTTGTCGACGGGGGGGGCACGTCGGATGTGGACCTGATGGCCTCTCGACTCAGTCGCAAGGGTCGAGGTTGTGGCCAGATCCAGGGATCCTTGGGCGATGACTCTGATGCGTTGGTGGCCCCATAGGGTCCTTATCGCCTGATATAAACTCCGGTGATCCTAATTGTTCCGGATTGGCCTCAGCGTCACTGGTACGCTGATCTGGTACGTCTCGTTGCGGACGTTCCCTGGCGGTTGCCGATGAGGGAGGACCTTCAGTCTCAAGGTCCTATGTTTCATCCAGCTTACTGTCTCTGGCTTTAACGGCAGAGCTGTTAAAAGCCAGGTGTTGAGGGACCGAGGTCTCTCGGACTCTGTCATTTTGACCATGTTAAGGACACGGAAGTCTTCCTCCAGGCAGATCTATCACCGTGCCTGGAAAGCTTATATCGCCATATGCAAAGCGCTGGACTGGCGTCCTCGGACGTATTCCGTCCCCAGAATCCTGCGTCCTCTACAGTGTGGAGTGACCCAAAAGCTTGCTTTGAGTACCATCAAGGATCAGATTTCGGCCTTGGCCGTCTTCTTTCAGCGACCTCTAGCGGGTCATTTCTTGGTTAGCACCTTGTGTTGGGGGTTCGCCATGTGCTCCCTCCTGTCAAGCCTTCTCTCCCACCGTGGGATCTGAATTTGGTGCTCTAGGTCCTCCAGGAACCTCCTTTTTGGGAATATCCGGGATATTCCTCTCTTGTCTTGTCTCAGAAGGTGGCCTTTTAGTGGCAATCACTTCTGTTTGACGAGTGTCTGAGTTGGCGGCTTTGTCCTGCAAGTCGCCATATTTAGTCATCCATAAGGATAAGGCGGTGTTGCATCCGCGACCTTCCCTTTTGCCAAAGGTGGTGTCTACCTTTCACCTACATGAGGACATTGTCCTCCCGTCCTTGTGTCCTCACCCATCGCATCCCAGAGAGTTTGCGCTGCACATATTGGATGTGGTACGAGCCTTACGGGTGTACCTGTCTGCTACTGCTTCTATTCGGAAGTCCGACTCACTGTTTGTGACTGCCCCTGGTCCATAACAGGGCCAAGCGGTTTCGTCTGCCATCATTTTTAGGGGAATCAGACAAACCGTCATTCAAGCCTATGCTCTCAAAGGGCGGGCGCCTCCCTTTCCGGTTACGGCGCATTCCACCAGGGCAATTGGTGCTTCCTGGGTTTTCCGACATCAAGCGTCGGTTGCACAAGTGTGCAAGGCGGCGACCTGGTCGTCTGTTCATACCTTTTAAGTTTTTTTATAAGGTTGATGTGGCTGCATCTTCGGATGCTTCCTTCGGCCGCAGGGTGCTGCAGGCCGCTGTTTAAAGTTGCGACTCCTCCGTTGAGGAGATCTGCCTTCTTGGAGTGAAAGTTTTTGGTTTTTCCATTTATACTGCTCCCATCCCTCTTGACACTGCTTTGGGACATCCCACGTGTAAAGTGTAAAGAGACACCGTGTCAGTCCATGGATGATAAGAGAAAATAGGATTTTTTTGTACTCACCGTAAAATCCTTTTCTCTGACATCCATGGACTGACACGGCACCCACCCTTCCTTTTTAAGTTTGTACTGCTTTGTTACGAACTGAAGTCTGCTGACTGTAGTGGGAGGGTTATGCCCGGAGGGACCGCCCCCTGGGTGGGGCTGTTCAGCTCTGGCTTTTAGAATGTATGTATAACATCTCACATTCTGCCTAGGTCTTCTCCTGCAAGCAGGGACATAACCCACGTGTAAAGTGTAAAGAGACACCGTGTCAGTCCATGGATGTCAGAGAAAAGGATTTTACGGTGAGTACAAAAAATCCTATTTTCTCTTTCGTTCATGGACGGACACAGCCTTAATCTTGACAAGTGGGTATTAGCCTTCATTCAGGAGTGACTAGGCAGAAAACTTGTAGAAAGTGTTACACGCATCACACCTTATACAGTACCGCCCAGGGGGTGGACCCTCTGGTATAACCCCTCTCTCTGTATCTTGCAGATCATTTTTTTTTCTGCCTAGCATAGGAGAAGGACATGGCTCCCTTCGGGCCCATAGGTCCGGGGGTTTTTTTTCTACGATTTTTTTGTTCCTGCGATCCTCGATCAACTGCCGACTGGGTGACAGGCTGGATGCCAGATCCTTGTATTCTCCCCAGTTTTGGCCATCGAGCGTGTGCCGACCCTAGCTACGCACTGGGTTTTCCGCGACATGCCCGTCGCTCTACGGGTGGCCGGTGAGCTTCGCGCTCCAGGGCATGCATATTAAAGGTCGACCGATATGGGTTTTTCTCTGGCCGATGCCGATATTTAGAAATCGCTGCGGGCGATGGCCGATATATCATGCCGATTTTTTTGGGCCGATATGTTAGGCCGATTTTTTTAGATTTTATGAGATGAAGGGGGGGAAAAAACTAACAGTTGGACCCCTTTCACACTGGGGCGTTTTTCAGGCACTTTTGGGCTAAAAATAGCACCTGTAAAAATGGCTGCAAAACAGCTCCCCTGCAGTCTCAGTGTGAAAGCCTGAGTGCTTTCACACCGAGGCGGTGCGCTGGCAGGACGTTAAAAAAAAGTCCTGCAAGCAGCATCTTTGGAGCGGTGTATACCGCTCCTTCACCACTACTGCCCATTGAAATGAATGGGCACTGCTGCCGAAGCGCCTGCAAAGCGCTTCTGCAGCGGTGCTACACGGGCGCATTTAACCTCTTCATCGACCGCTAACTGGGTTATAAGCTCCCCGCTAGCAGCGGAATATCGCCGTTAAAATGATGGGAAAGCGCAGCTGAAACTAGCTGCGTTTTACCGCAATCGCCTGCCCGCTCCAGTGCGGAAGCAGCGGAGTTCCGCCAAAAGAAAAAAAACTATTAAAAGTCAGCAGCTACAAATACTGCAGCTGCTGACTTTTAGTATATGGACACTTGTCCTGGGCGCCCGCGATGTCGGCACCCGAAGCCGATCTCTCTCTCGGGTGCTGCTGCCGCCATCTTCGGTAAGGGAATCAAGAAGCAGGCACAAAGACAGGTAATCAAAACTTTGACGAAAAAAAAAAAGTTTAGTTTTATTTATCATTCATTAAAGTGTATTTTTTCCCAAAAAATTTGCGTTTGAAAGACCGCTGCACAAATACCGTGTGACATAAAATATTGCAACAACCGCCATTTTATTCCCTAGGGTCTCTGCTAAATATATATATATATATATATATATATATATATATATATATAATGTTTGGGGGTTTCAAGTGATTTTCTAGCAGAAAATACAGGATTTTTACTTGTAAGCTACAAGTGTCAGAAAAGATTTAGCCTTTAAATGGTTAAACTGAGAACTTCTACACAGGGAGTTCAGTTCATTGATAAGAGATACAATGTTTCTTCTTTTCTGTCACTTGGCAGGCTGCTCAGAGATGAGTCACTCCATCTCCATGGGAAACTTCAGGCAACTTGCATTGACTTCTATGAAAGAAGTTTATTTGCAAGCCGCGCTGAAGTTTTTTTTTTTTTTATATCGGCTTTTGTTTTAGAATAACCGGCCGATGCTGATTAATTAAAAAGTGCCAAAAATCGGCCGATATATCGGCCGACCGATATATCGGTCGACCTTTAATGCATATGACCAGTCTCTATGGCTGAATCACAGCATGCCGGGCCGACAGTCACCTCCGTAACCGCGTGGAAGATGGTCTGTCAGGGATGTTTCCAGCCTAATCCACGCAGGAAGGGGTAAGTAGCTTCCCCTGCTTCGGCAGGAGGACATAGCTGGACATTCCTGGAGAGATCAAGTAAGTGGTTTTACCCTTTCTTTCCTCTCTCCCTGCCTTCCCTCCTCCCTGGGCTCTGCGAGCTAGGCTGGCTTGCGGGGGGCCGGGGGTTCACCTGGAGGAGCTCCATCTGGAGCAGGAACTGCGCTGTATGTCTGCTTCTGGGGTGCTAGTGGGCTGCCATTAGAAATGTCAGTTTTTGCTTACCTGTGTGTTTCTCCCTCCATGCTGTCGCGGCCATTTTCTAGTGGTCCGCGCCCGTTTTGGCCTCTTCTACCGCTCGGCGACCATTTTCTTGTGGTCCACCGCGTTCGTTCTTCAGCACGGCCGCTCGGCGGCCATTTTGTGGAAGTCCCTGGCCTCTAGGGTGCATTGTTCCGGCGCGAAATAAACAGACACACGCTGACGGAGGGTCAGACTGACACAGGCAGCTGTGGAAAGAGCATCACAGACGGTAGCAGTAACAGTGCTCGTTCTAAGGGTGGTGAGTCCTCTGGGGTACCCAGCATCTCTGTAGCAGCTAGGAGGGTGGGCTGTTGATACCTTGCCTGGAGTCCCTGTGGGTGTCAGGCGCGTGGGTCAGCATGGAGTCGGAAGCAGACGATTTTTACACTGAAACACCTGAGTTGGCAACTGGTGCCCCTGCTATATCAGTGGACGCTATGTCGGCGATCCTGGAGGCTTTTGTTGCCAAGGTGAAAGCGGCGCGTAGGAACACGGGGGGGGGGGTAGGAAGCACCCCCTCCCCCCGCCATCTTCTAGGGATAATTCGGATACAGAGCCAGGCCCAGCTGTGGCTCATGGCCCTGATTCTGATGCGTCAGAGGCCGCGGACCGTGACCGGTCGGACAGTGCGGATGGGTCCGGGTCAGCACGCGAAAAGGCTTTGGTATCTGATCTTATCACCACTGTGCGGGATACGCTGAAGATAGAGAATTTTGCAGAAGCAGCAGAGACGGCGGTCCCCTTTGGGTTCCGTAAGCCGGCCCGCACTGCCAAGGTTTTTCCTTGTGTGTCTTATCTTGATAAACTTTTATACAAGGAGTGGGAAAAACCACAGATGGGTTTTTTCGGGCCCAAAAAATTTGGCACTCCGGTACCCCTTTGAGGAGAGTTTCCTGAAAAAATGGACCTCTCCCCCAATAGTGGACCCCCCTGTGTCCAGACTTAACAAAGTAACGACTCCAGTGGAAGGGGCTCCTGTCTTCAAGGCCCCTCCGGACAAGAACGCTGAGGCAATCGCTCGCTACCTGTACACAGTAGTGGGCTCAGCGGTGCGTCCAGCAATGACTGGGGCTTTGGTGTCTGACACTTACTGAGTGGGCAAAGATGCTACTCCAGGGGTTAAAGACACGGGCGGCTCCTCCGGACGAGGTAGCTTTGGCCGACCAGTTGGTACAAAGCCTTAAGTTTGTCTGAGAGTCAGACATGGATACTATCCCCTTGCTGTCCAGAGCCTCGGTGTATGCGGTGGTGTTACGCCGCCTGATCTGGCTAAAGTGCTGGTCTGCGGACCAATCTTCCAAGAAGGCCCTGTTGGATCTGCCCTTTAAGGGCGACAGACTTTTTGGAGCCTCTCTGGATGACATCATTAAGGATGCCACAGGAGGTAAAAGCATGCCGCTTCCGCGATCCAAAAAGGGTAAGGAGCCACGCCATAGGCAAGGGCCCTCCTTCACTACACGCAGGCGTTTTTTTCGTCCGCCCAGTGCTGCAGGTAAAAGATCCCAGGCCGATAACGTGCCTGCTCAGGGACAAAAGCTTCCCTGGTTTCGCAAGCCCAACAAGCCTGCGGACAAATTTACATCCGCATGAAGGTCTGCCCCCGCCCATCTCTCGGGTGGGGGGACGTCTTCGTGAATTCGCGATTCAGTGGACATCTCTGATCTCCGACCGGTGGGTTTGCGAAGTAATTTCCTCAGGCTACAAGATGGAGTTTCTCTCTTGCCCGCCGAACAGATTTTTTCCCTCCAACCTCCAACTTCAGCCGACCCATCGGGAGGCCCTGTATGGGGCGGTCCAGGATCTGCAGGTACGCGGGGTGATCATTCCTGTTCCAGTGCAGGAATGATTTCGGGGTTTTTACTCAAATCTGTTCATAGTACCAAAGAAGGATGGGGTTCGTCCAATCCTGGATCTCAAGGCCCTCAATTACTTCTTGAAGGTACAAAGATTCCGGATGGAGTCGGTTCGCTCTGTAGTCGCTGCTCTGCATCCAGGGGACTTTCTGGCGTCCTTGGACATCAAGGACGCATACCTGCATGTTCCCATATGCTCCAGGCATCAAAGATTTCTGCGCTTAGCAGTCGGGGAGGACCACTATCAATTTGTGGCCCTCCCGTTTGGCCTGGCATCTGCACCCAGGTTGTTCACCAAGGTGCTTGCGCAGATTCTGGCCCTGCTATGGCAGCGGGGCATCGCTATCATGGGCTACTTGGACGATCTTCTTCTGAGAATTAGAGGAGAGCGTGTCCTATAACCTGTCAGACCCTCCGAGACTTTGGTTGGGTGCTAAACACGCAAAAGTCAGTGTTGGTGCCGACTCAACGCCTAGTGTATCTGGGGTTGATTCTGGATTCCTCAGAGGCGAAGGTTTTTCTCCCTGTGGAAAAATTGCAGACCCTTTGGGCTGCGGTGCGGCAGTTGGAATCCAAAAGATGGTCGTCACTCTGCTTTTGCATGCGAGTCCTGGGCCTCATGGTAGCCTCCTTCGAGGCGGTTCCGTATGCTTAATATCACACGAGTGTTGCAGAAGGAAATTCTGTCCAGATGGGAAAAATGCCCGTCGTCCCTGGATTGTCAAATCCGTGTGAGCCACCTAGTCAGGACCTCCCTAATTTGGTGGCTGACATCACCGGCACTTCTGTCCGGGAAGTCGTTCCTTCCTTTTCACTGGATGGTAATCACGACAGACGCCAGCCTTACCGGTTGGGGGGGGGGTCTGGGGCGTTCAGTCGATGCAGGGTCGCTGGACTCCGGAGGAATCCCGCCTGCCGATCAATGTCCTGGAACTCCGGGCGATCAGGCAGTGCCTCTCCACGTGGTCTCAGAGGCTGCAAGGGCGTCCAGTCAGGATCCAGTCGGACAACGCCACGGCGGTGGCATATGTCAATCCATCAAGGAGGAACAAGAAGCTCGGCTGCAGCTTTGGAGGTCGCTTGCATCCTGAGATTGGCAGAAAGGAACGTACCGGCCCTGTCGGCCGTATACATTCCGGGTGTGGAGAACTGGCAAGTGGACTACCTGAGTCGCCAGATGCTGGACCAAGGAGAGTGGTCTCTACACCCGGATGTGTTTCAGCTCCTCTGCCAAAGATGGGGCACGCCAGACATAGATCTCCTGGCGTCCTGACTCAATCGGAAGGTATTGAGGTTTGTGGCCCGGTCAAGAGACCCATGGGCAGACGCGACGGATGCATTGGTGGCACCGTGGGGTCAGTATCGGCTAATCTATGCCTTCCCTCCCCTGAAGCTCCTCCCTCATCTGCTTCGCAAAGTGGAGGCAGAAGGGATTCCAATGATCCTGATCGCTCCAGATTGGCCTTGGCGTCCTTGGTACGCCGATCTAGTACGTCTGGTAGCAGACGTCCCTTGGAGTCTACCACTACAAAAGGACCTGCTGTCGCAAGGTCCCATACTTCATCCTGCTTTACAGTCGCTGGCTTTAACAGCATGGCTATTGAGAGCCAGGTGCTGAGAGACCGGGGCCTGTCAGATTCCGTGATCTCTACCATAAGGTGTGCTCAGAAGTCGTCCTCTAGGAAGGTTTACCATTGCACTTGGAAGGCCTACATATCCATGTGTGAGGAAATGAGATGGCACCGCATACTAATTTGGTTTCCAGAGTCCTGCTGTTCTTACAGCGTAGGGTGGACCAAAAGCTTGCCTTAAGTACGATTAAGGGGCAGATATCTGCCCTGGCTGTCTTTTTTCAGCGACCTCTGGCGACTCACTCTCTCATGAGTACGTTTGTGCAGAGGGTTCGGCATGTGGCCCCTCCGGTTCGTCCTCCACTACTTCCCTGGGACTTGAATCTGGTCCTCTCGGTGCTTCAGAAGTCACCATTTGAGAACATTAGGGAAATTCCCTTGTTGACACTTTCTCAGAAAGTGATCTTTTTGGTGGCTGTCACGTCAGTTAGACAGGTTTCTGAGCTGGCAGCCTTGTCATGCAAAGCTCCCTATCTGGTCTTCCACAAGGATAAGGTGGTGCTGCGTCCGCAGCCTTCCTTTCTTCCTAAGGTCGTTTCGGCCTTTCATCTCAATGAGGACATTGTACTGCCATCCTTGTGTCCTCATCCGTCGAATCCTAAGGAGTTGGCGGTGCATTCCTTTGACGTTGTCCGAGCTCTGAGAGTATACTTATCTGCTACTGCTCCGTTCCGGAGGTCAGACTCGCTGTTTGTTTCGGTGGCTGGTCCCAAGAAGGGCCTAGCGGTCTCGTTGGCCACCATCTCGAGGTGGATACGACAGATGGTGATTCAGGTTTACGCCATAAAGGGTCGGGCACCCCCATTTCCTGTCACGGCGCATTCGACCAGGGCAATCGGTGCCTCCTTGGGCTTTCTGATATCAAGCGTCTGCTTCCCAATTGTGTAAGGCAGCGACCTGGTCGTCCGTTCACACTTTCACTAAATTCTACAAGGTTGATATAGGTGCATCTTCGGATGCTTCTTTCGGCCGCAAAGTTTTGCAGGTGGCTGTTTAGAGTTGCAACTCCTCAGTTGAGGAGCTCTGTTTTGTTTTGGGGTGAAGTTTATTTTTATGCTGTTCCCACCCCTCATTTTTTGACACTGCTTTGGAACGTCCCACTTGTCAAGATTAAGGCTGTGTCCATGAATGAAAGAGAAAATAGGATTTTTGTACTCACCGTAAAATCCTTTTCTCTGAGTTCATGGACGGACACAGCACCCCCCCCTCCTTTTTTAAGTTTGTACTGCTTTTTGACGAACTGATCTGCGAGATGCAGAGAGAGGGGTTATACCCAGAGGGTCCGCCCCCTGGGCGGTACTGTATAAGGTGTGATGTGTTTAACACTTTCTACAAGTTTTCTGCCTAGTCACTCCTGAATGAAGGCTAATACCCACTTGTCAAGATTAAGCCTGTGTCCGTCCATTAAATCGGAGAAAAGGATTTTACGGTGAGTACAAAAATCCTATTTTCTCTTTCATTCATGGACACAGCCTTAATCTTGACAAGTGGGTATTATTTTTTTTGGGGTTTACATCCACATTAATATTGCTTAAAATTAAATGTATTTAGTCTTAGCAGTTTTCAGCCTAGAACGCTAGGCCTATGGGCTGATACCACCATAGTCAGGGGGGTTTGATTTCTGATAATGCTGGACCTCAAGCCCTTCAGCGCCTTGCATGGGCTTTTAAGAATTAGACATCCCTTTTCTGATTTAGAAAGCTTTTGCACAGCATTTGGTGCTCCAAAAATTGCACTTATTCGTTTAAAGGATAAATACTTTTGTAGGGGGAAAAAAAAATGGCAAACAAAGAAAGAATAACATAGCGTATACAATTGCGACACAAGTCATATTGTAATTGAATGTTATTAAAAATTACCTTTCCTTTTCAATCTGCAGCCACTGTAATTTTCCAAAAATGCAATGCAATATGGCTACCTGGAAGTGCTTTCTGTACACAGAATGTATACAGAACGCTCCCAAGAAACATTATTTTTCCCTGAAGTCTGCACCAAGATGCAAAGTCAGATTTCTTTATCGTACATCACGGGACACAGAGCGGCATAGTAATTACTATGTGGGTTATAGAGCTTACCTTCAGGTGATGGACACTGGCACACCCAAGACAGGAAGTCCCCTCCCTATATAACCCCGCCCACATCGAGAGTACCTCAGTTTTGTTGCAAGTGTTTAAAGGTGTTGGTCACGGTTAAGCATGTATTCAAGTTAGCTCTGCGTATGGTCTTTGAGGCCTAAAGGCGAGCTATTCCGGATCCGTCCGAAGTGCTTCAATGCCAAAATGGACGGTACCCGGGCCTCGGGGAAGAAGATGTGGACCATCTACGAGGTTTGGCCTGTAATGCCTCTCTTAGGAGGGCTGGACCCTGGGATCCAGTACTCTGGTCAGACCCAATACCAAGAGGTTTTCTGGCAGGGTGCTATACAGGTCCAGGGGAGTGGTGTTCCTTTCAGTAGGACCCCGGTCCCTGAAGGTCAAATGACGTTGCCCGCCAAAGGGGAGAAGTTTGGGCTGTCTGTTCCGAACAGGGTCCTGCCGCGGGGACAGGTAAGTGAGGGTCCCTGATGAACTTGGTCCAGCAGGGACCTCTCAAAACTAATGTTTGCCTGTATTTTACCTACATGGTATATTTCCCACTGTACCTGATGCCTAAAATATCTTTGATAAACCTGAAATGTATTTTTTATGGTTCTATTGGACATTATGTAGTACCCCTGTGTGGCCACAGGAGGGAGATACTTGAGAATGTCTATATAGCTGGGCATACCTTCTAAATGACAGATGGAGGAGCATTCTTCTATGTACAAGCTCTGCAGTACCCATCTGTAAAAATGTTACCATACCTGCTAGGGGGACCTGGAAACAGCGTGGTCTCCCCCTATAGTGTCAGCTTGGCTCCAATGTAAAACTGCAGCTCCCTCCTGCTCCTCTCCCGATTCCTTCCAGGGAGCGTTGTGGCGTGCACGCATTGGCGCATGCATTGGCGCACGCGCCCGGCGCGCTTCTGCGCATGTGCGGGCGTCCTCTGCTTTAAAAAGACAGCCTCTGTGAGACATGCTGTAAGAGGACGGACACATCAGCAGAGCTCCTTGGTGACATTTATTTTTTGATATTATATTGGGCACACTACAGGTGGGGTGATACAGGCATCCCCAAGGCACATTAGTTTAGTCACCTGACTAGCTCTCATAGCAAGCTTGTACGCTAGACTATAGCTAGTGGTGGGTGCATTTTTGGCTGTATGTCCTTAGCTTGAGCTAGGACCATGCCTTCCAAGGGCTCTGGGAGTAAAAATCCTAAGAGGCTAAAGGGTTCGCCATCGGGCTCTGAGGATCTGGGGCTTGCTCCTACTAATATATCCTCCCCTGATAAATCAGAGGTAGTTACCCGAGAGGAGCCATCAGGAATGCTAGGTGCTGCGGCTGCCCTCAGTTCACCTGCTCCGGTATATGTGACAGAGGAGGCTTTTACCTCTGCTCTGGGAGGATTAGAACAAAGATTGGCGGCATTAATCGCTTCCTCCTACCGGGTAAAAAAGCGTGCCAGATCTCCATCTCCACCATTAGAGTATCTAACAGCAGAGCAATTGTTAGTTCAGTCTTTAACAGACATGGTTCGGTCAACTTTCAAGCTGCCCCTTTCAGAACCAGCAACTACATCGGTTTCTTCATTGGGCTCTTTGAAAGCCCCACAAGCTAATGGTTCCTTTCCAGTGCATCCATTGTTAGAAAATCTCATTTATAAAGATTGGGAACATCCTGATAAATTGTTCCTTCCTCCCAAAAAGTTTTCAGTGGTATATCCTATGGAGGAAAGGTTCACCAAAAAATGGAGCCTTCCTTCTGTGGACGCTGCCATCTCTTCTGTGAACAAATCCATGACATGTCCAGTGGACAATGTACAGATGTTTAAAGATCCAACAGATAAAAAGTTGGAAACCCTATTAAAGACTGCTTTTTCTACAGCTGGTGCTGTAACTCAGCCTGCAGTGGCAGCCATTGGCATCTGTCAGGCCTTGAAAGACCAGATGAAGCTGGCTTTAAAAGACATGCCAGTTCAGCAGGCGCAGGATTTAGCAGATCTACCTAGGGCTTTATGTTTTGCAATTGACGCCATTAAAGATTCAATTCATCAGGCCCTCCCGCCTTACGCTGGTGTTGGTACACATGCGTAGACTCCTATGGCTGAAAAACTGGTCAGCCGAGACGCCCTATAAAAAGCTCCTGGCTGGATTTCCATTCCATGGGGAGCGGTTATTTGGCGAGGACTTGGATAAATACATCCAGAAAATCTCCAGTGGGAAGAGTACCCTTTTTACCTGTTAAAAGGAAATTCAGAGGTCCTGCCTTCAAGCGGCCCACCTCGCCAGTCCCAGGAACTTCAGCGTCTAAGCAGTTCCAACGGCCTCCCCGATCCAATCCTGGAGGGAGAGCTCGGGGACAGCCACAGGGTAATAAAAAGCCCTGGAACCGAAGGAATACTAAACCAACCCCCAAGTTGGCCTTATGAAGGGTCGCCCCCACTCAGACGAGTGGGGGGAAGACTTCTGTTGTTTTCAGGGGTTTGGCGAGAGACGACCCGGGACAGATGGGCTCTCTCCACGGTATCCTTGGGATACAAGTTGGAGTTGCAGGAATTTCCTCTTCCTCGGTTTATAACATCAAACGTCTCAAAAGATCCAATAAGGAGAAGATCTCTCCTTTCGGCGTTAGACCGACTATTATCCCAAGGGGTAATTGTGGAGGTTCCGGTAAAGGAACAGAGGTTGGGATTTTACTCAAATCTCTTTACCGTTTCAAATCCCAATGGAGATGTAAGACCATACTAGATCTCAAAGGTCTAAACAAATTCCTAATTGTCAAATCGTTCCGTATGGAATCAATTCGGTCAATAGCCGCCTCCCTACAAGGGGGAGAATGGTTGGCGTCCATCAATATCAGGGACGCTTATTTACATGTTCCTATATTCCCCAGTCATCAAAAGCTTCTACGCTTTGCGGTGGAACAGTGCCATTATCAGTTTGTGGCGCTACCCTTCGGGTTGGCCACGGCTCCGCGAGTGTTCACAAAGATCCTGGCCCCTCTGTTGGCCGACTTAAGAACTCTGGGAATATCTATAAGGGCCTACCTGGACGATCTATTGATAATAGATCAGTCGGCTTCCAACCTAAGGGTTGCTGTACACAACACGGTACAATACCTGGAATCCCGGGGCTGGGTCCTAAATCTGGACAAATCGGCCTTGGAGCCAGCAAGAAGACTCGAATATTTAGGCTTACTCATATACACAGACCAAAGAAAGGTTTTTCTGCCTCGGGCAAAAATCTCTTCCTTAAGAGAACTAATTCAAGCGATCTGTGCAAAGAGACAGCCATCCATTCGTCTTTGCATGCGTTTGCTGGGAAAGATGGTAGCCTCATTCGAAGCAGTTCCGTATGCTCAATTCCATTCAAGGAAATTGCAGAACGTCATCCTATCCACCTGGAACAAAAAGGTTCGAGCCCTAGACTTCCCAATGTCCCTGGCATCGTCAGTACGCAGGAGTCTATGTTGGTGGTTGGTACCCCAAAATTTACAAAAGGGAGAGTCGTTCATTCCAATCTCTTGGAAGGTAGTAACTACGGATGCCAGCCTTCTAGGCTGGGGGGCAGTACTGGAGCAATGTTCACTCCAGGGAAAGTGGTCGAATATCGAGAAGACCTTGCTCATCAACCTGCTGGAAATTCGGGCAGCACGGTTGGCCCTGGAAGCATGGACTTCCAAGCTACATGGGTCTCCTGTCAGGATCCAATCAGACAATGCCACAGCTGTGGCTAACATCAATCACCAAGAGCGGTGCGGCCCAGAAGGAGGTGAATCATATCCTGATATGGGCAGAAAGACATGTCCCATGCATATCCGCTATCTCTATTCCAGGAATAGAGAATTGGAAAGCAGACTTCCTGAGTCCGCAGCAGTTATCCCCAGGGGAATGGTCTCTTCACCCGACATCTTTCAGACAATATGTCAGAGATGGGGGACACCAGATGTAGATCTATTGGCATCCAGGTTCAACACGAAATTGAGCAGCTTTGTGCCCAGAACAAGGGACCCGCTCGCTCGCGGATGCACTGGTGTTCCCGTGGGATCAGTTCGCACTAATATATGCGTTCCCTCCGCTGCAGCTACTACCTCGACTCCTCCGCAGAGTCAGGATGGAAAGGACGCCGGTGATTCTGGTAGCCCCAGCATGGCCTCGGAGATCCTGGTACGCGGAAATTGTAAGAATGTCTGTAGGCAAGCCTTGGACCCTTCCGCTTCGGCCAGACCTGCTCACACAGGGTCCGATATACCACCCTTCTTTACAAACTCTAAATTTAACGGTCTGGCTATTGAATCACACATTCTAAGAGAGAGAGGTCTCTCTAACACAGTGGTGTCTACGATAATCAATGCTAGAAAGCCAGTATCTAGACATATATATTATAGAGTTTGGAAGGCGTATGTGGCATGGTGTGAAGTCAAGAAATGGCATCCTCTGAAGTACGTCATAGGCAGAATACTTGACTTCCTGCAGTGGGCTGTTGTCAAAAACCTAGCCTTAAGTACTATTAAGGGACAGGTTTCGGCCTTATCAATATTTTTTCAAAGGCCACTAGCTATACATTCGCTAGTAAAGACCTTCTTGCAGGGTGTGTCTCGTATCAACCCACCAGTGAGGTCTCCCATATGTCCATGGGACTTAAACTTGGTTCTATCAGTCCTTCAAAGACAACCTTTTGAACCATTACTCCACATTCCTTTAGTGCTCCTCACCAGGAAATTAGTGTTCTTGGTAGCTATATCCTCAGCCAGGAGGGTATCGGAATTAGCATCTTTGTCTTGCAAGGAGCCATATTTGATTATCCATAAGGATAGATTGGTTTTACGTACACATCCAGCCTTTCTTCCGAAGGCTATGTCAAGTTTTCATTTGAACCAAGATGTGGTTCTCCCTTCCTTTTTTCCCAAACCTAGTTCGGTGGAAGAGAAATTATTACATTCTTTGGATGTAGTAAGAGCAGTTAAAGCCTATCTTGAAGCTACTGCTATGATTCGGAAAACTGATGTTTTATTTATTCTGCCAGAAGGCCCCAGAAGGGGTCAGGCAGCGTCAAAATCTACTATTTCTAAGTGGATTTGGCAGGTTATTATTCAAGCCTATGGTCTGAGAAAGAAGGTGCCTCCATTTAAAATTACAGCACACTCTACTAGAGCTGTTGGTGCTTCTTGGGCAGTGCATCACCAGGCCTCCTTGGCTCAAATCTGTAAGGCCGCAACTTGGTCTTCAGTCCACACATTCACTAAATTTTATAAGGTGGATGTAAGAGGTCATGAGGATATTGCCTTTGGGCGTAGTGTGCTGCAGGCTGCAGTATAGATCCTCATGCCTGATGGCACCCAGCTTGTTATGGTGTCTCCCTCCCCTCATTTTGGCATTGATTTGGGACATCCCACATAGTAATTACTATGCCGCTCTGTGTCCCGTGATGTACGATAAAGAAAATAGGATTTTTATAACAGCTTACTTGTAAAATCCTTTTCTTGGAGTACATCACGGGACACAGAGCTCCCACCCCTCTTTTGGGGACACTTATTGCTTTGCTACAAAACTGAGGTACTCCCGATATGGGAGGGGGTTATATAGGGAGGGGACTTCCTGTCTTGGGTGTGCCAGTGTCCATCACCTGAAGGTAAGCTCTATAACCCACATAGTAATTACTATGCCGCTCTGTGTCCCGTGATGTACTCCAAGAAAAGGATTTTACAGGTAAGCTGTTATAAAAATCCTATTTTCAGGCATCCCTTTCAGCAAAAATTAAATTTTTGGTAAGCTACTCCCAATAGGAACACGTTTAAGTCTAGGTTCACATCTCTGCGGCTGCGCTTGATTGGTTTTTCAGGCACGCTTTTCAGTGCGTTTTTGCATTTTTAAACCTTGAGTTTTTTAAATGCGTTTTTTGCCAACAGTTTTCGTGCATTTTGCGTTTTTAATTTTTTTTTTTTGTTTTTTTTTCCTTTTTAAACACTCTGTAAACACACTGTACATTGCTGGTCGCTAAGGAGGGGGCCGGTTTTTGCCAAACTAGATGAGATAGTCTCCTCTTTCATTTGGGGTGGGAAGGTCCCCAGAATCTCTAAAAATAAACTACAACTTCCACTATCTTCGGGCGGTTTGGCATTACCTTGCTTTCGAAAGTACTACTGTGCGGCAGTGCTGGTCACTGTCCGCTGGTGGTTTACCCAGGCCAGATCCAACCCTGCGGTCAGCCTGGAGGCAGCTGTTATGGGTTCCTACTCTGCCCTAACGAACATAGTCTACAGGTGAGTAAAAGCTAGCCCACAAGCAATGACCCCGATGTGGACTACGGTCCAGGTTTGGGAAAGGGTTACCGCTGCAGTTAAAGCGGCTGACGCTATCTTACCCCATTATGGGGCAACCCCAAGCTTCCGCATTTTAGATCTATCCCAGACCCCAGTGTTTGGGCTAGATTCGGAGAGGTACAGCATATTATGCCAGCCGGGGTCTTGCTTCCCTTCCCAGAACTGAGCGAAACATTTCAGCTCCCCTCATTGATGCTGTTTCGATACTTACAGCTGAAACATGCAACACAAGCACAATTCCCGGATGCGCTCTCGGTGGAGCCACATGCGGTGGAGAGGTTCCTTACCCCTCGAGGCGTGGATAGAATCCTTTCCTCTCTTTATCTTCGCCTCACGTATGGGGACTCCGAGGGGGCATCTCCCCTGTTTCAATCCTGGAGGGCGGATATCCCCTCCTTGTCAGAAGAGGACTGGGACCTGGCCTTACAACAATATATCCCGACAGTAATTTCTGCTATTCAACTAAAATTTACTCACAGGGCCTATTACACCCCCCAAAGGCTAGCCCGAATATATTCTGCACAATCTGAGATATGTCCTAAGTGCCAGCAGGCAGTTGGAACATACTACCATGTCATTTGGGACTGCCCGATCATCCAGGACTTCTGGAGGAAGGTGCTCTTGAATGTCAATGCGGCCACCAGCCTTTCAGTGTCAATGGATCCCAAGGTGCTTCTTTTGGGTATAACGGACTCAGTAACGCACTCTACACACCCAAGGCTTTTGCTGTTTTATCTGTGTTTTTATGCCAGGAAGGTACTCCTGCAGCACTGGAAATTGGTGTCTCCCCCTACGACAGCTCAGTGGCACTCGTTAGTAGACTCTGTGTTGCCCCTGTACAAACTCACGTATATGGGACGTAAGTGCCCCCAAAAATTTGACAAAGTGTGGAAAGCATGGGTAAAAGCCCGATCACTTACTATATAAGAAGGGACTGTAATTGATGCTCGGTAAACCAAGGGTGGCCTCGGTGCCTCTCGGATCCCTAGGGAAACTCCCTCCTTTTCTTGTGTATGTCTCCCCCCCTAATTCTTTTATTATTTATTTTCAGACCAAAACACTACTTGAAATGATTAATCGATCTCACTGTTAGAAATCTCCTTACCCGGGTTACCCACTCTAGACATCTATATGTCCAGCAATGTACCAGTATGAGTATGTAACTCTGATATCTTACTGTTTTACATGCCTTACCACTGTATGATTGAGATGTAATGATGCTTTATTTACTAATAAAAGCTTTTCTGTTAAAAAAAAAAGAGGGGCAGGGAAGCCGGCCACTGCGTCCTTAACAACCAATGAGTCATCTTCCCGAGCTGTCTTCTCCCGGTGGGAGAAGAAACTACCGGAGGGAGAAGAAACTACTGGAGAAAGAAGACCTGTTAGAGCTACGACGGGGGACATTTTTCTTTTTTAATAAAGGACTTGTATTTTTTTTTGTTTTTTTTTTATATTTCACTGCTTTTTGGGGCGAATAGGTAGGGGTACAATGTACCCCATACTCATTCACATGGGGGGGGGCTTTTCTTAAAGGGGGATTCCAGATTCCGAAACCCCCTCTGCTCACAGACCCCCACAGCCACCAACCAGGGTTGTGGGGAAGAGGCCCTTATCCCCATCAACATTGGGCAAGGTGCTTTGGGGTGGGGGTAGAGCACATCCATTAGTCACACCACCCTGGGGCACCTGTGCTCATCAGTATGGGGGTTTCAAAAGCCTCTCTGATTTTGTACTTCTGCCCCTTGAAGTCTGAAAAACATAAGGGAAATCTATTACGAGCCGAAACGTTTACAACTCCTGTTGCTGAGGGAATGCCAACTCATTTATATGGGGAAAGCATAATTTTTATTATGAATACTATTTCAGCAATCCGTTTAACATGAAGAAGGAAATCCCAGGACTCAACAGTCTTTCACTTGGGTACTAAAAAGTTAGGAATTAAGTGTTAAGGCAAAATATAAAGTGTTCATATATCTGTGGGCTAGAATCACACCTTATTAGCTTTAATGTTTAATGCAGTCTAATCACACCCAGCACTACCTGATGATAATACTGCTTAAAATTACCTCATGCACATGTGTTAATTTGTGTTTCTGCTTTTTATGGTTGGGATTCATTCCATGTTACAGGTCTCCCTGCATTCTTTTTTAGTCTTCAAATCTGATATTAAATCCTATGGAGACTATAAACAGACTATTTTTCCTTCTTACACCCCAGTACTGCCATTCTCAACCAGGGTTCCTCATCGCGTTGCTATGGATTCCTTGACCTGTGGCTGATTGACCTCCCATTTGATGAATCCTGTGTAGTTTTAGGGCCAACGTCACTTGAAAGAGTCAACAGCATGGCACCACTGATCTGATTTGTATATGTCTTGTACAATATTAACATGTCGCTAAACCCACATCATAAAAAAACACCAATAAATGGAGTTTTACTTGCTGTTCATACTCGGTCACTGTGAGATTAATTTTCTGTATTTTGCAAAAAAAATGGTTTATCCTGCTGCTCTCTATCTCCACTTTCTGTCCATGTCCCCAATTTAGCAAGGGATTTTGCATCTGTGGTGGCAACTCTGCACATGCTCAGTTTTCAGTGAGTTCCTATGCTGAGCATATTCTCCCTATCACATAGTCACACATGTGGGTGGATACACAGTGGTAAATGATGCCCCACTCCCTCCCCCCCCCACTAACCAGCTAAACACAATGGGGACAGGATATTGCATGTAGATTAATGGTGGCTTCATCTCCCTGTTGTTCTAAGACACAGGCTGGAGGAGCCTGTGACTGGCAGAAATCCACCCACACCATGTTTTTTTCACAAAATAAATATTTGATTTCAGTTTATTGATACTTATTTATTTTTACTCTATATTCAAAATGGCTGTATTTTTATTATGAACAGCAGCAGAGGACTCAAAGCTCCTCCTGCTTATGTTTCCCTACATACAGGCTGGGAGAGATCTGGGTCATGTGACAGCTGTATATCGATTAGGAAAAGTGTGTGTGTGTGTGTGTGTGTGTGTGTATATATATGTATGTGTGTATATGTATGTGTATATATATAAATTATGTGTGTATGTAGAGATAGATATCTATCTATCTGTATTTGTAATATAAAAATTTTTTATTAAAATTAATTACAGTGCCATCGTCTATATACAGAAATATAAGGGACAACATAAATTAAACAGTGTGTGGTTAATATCACTTTAATTATGTACTAAAACTTCTTCAGACCATTAGCGTTTTTTTTTTTTTTTAGAAGAAGCAGAAGATCACCTGGGTACCATTGTCACCAACTTAACAATAAGGATCTGTAGTCTAGGGGTTGATACGAAGTTTTCAATGTCAGAAGGGCTTATTTTTATTCAGATTTTTGAGCCAATTGTATATTATGTGGCAAAATGGGGCAGAATTGAGGAATCTGTTAGAATTTTTTCCTTTTAAGCCCCCTGGTTGAATTAAACGATGTATTCGGCAGAATTATGGGGTTCCCTCTAATGTCAATTATTGGGTGAGAGACATTTAGGGCCGCTGATGGGGGGGGGGGGACCACCAGCCCCCCTGTAGGGGGCCCCGGCACACAGAGGGGCCCGGACAGCAGGAGGATCGGTGGAGAACAATGCCCTCTGTGTCTCTCGCCCAGGTTTCTCCCCCTCTCCCTCCCGCTGGCTTTTAGCTGCTGGGTGAGAGACATGGAGAGATAATGAACCTGGCCTGCTTCCGCTGAGCTCCTTCCCCTGCCCCGCTCGCACTCACAGCTGGGACAAGTAGACCGTAGGCTGGAGCAGAGAGGGGACATCCAGGAGGAGGTGCGCTGTGTTGTGCTTTCCTTCCTGTCAGAAGAGAGTTCCACGTACAGCACATGAGACCGGATCGTTCGTACTGTACAGTGAAACCTCGGATTGTGAGTAACATGGTTAACAAGCGTTTCGCAATGCAAGCATTTTGTAATTTGTAAATCCTGACTTGGTTTGCAAGTGTCTTGCAAAACAAGCAGGATTCAAGCCTCTGCGGTGTGCAGTATCGCATTTGGCCTGAGGTGCGGGGGCGCCTTAGCCGAGCAGAGCTGATCGGAGCCCGTTCGGAAATACCCCGTTTCTGAGCCTTTCCGAGGTTTTCCAAGTTCAGCCGAGCTGTCCCCGAGTATTTCCGAGGCTCTCCAGTGCCCCCCCCCCACCTCTGGCCATATGCGGTATTGCATGCCATAGAAGTCCATGCGGAACAAATTATTTTAGTTTCCATGGACTTCTATGGGGAAACTTGCTTTGATATGCGAGTGCTTCGAATTACAAGCATTCTCCTGGAACCGATAATGCTCGTAATCCAAGGTTCCACTGTATATCGCATTGCACTGTATACACACAGCTTCCCCTATCCACATTTCCTGCTGCCGCGACCAACCCTTGGAGGTGATTCCTAACAGCGGCCCTGGAGACATCTGTTTTTATATAGAAGAGTGAAATTAAGTCAGCTGCCCAAGTCTGCTGAATTCTGAGATACAGAGAGGCGCATGATCTGTAGGAGTTATGGCCTCCTTTCTGTGGAGAGGGGGGCAGAGAGGACCCTCTCCCTGGCTGCACAGAAAAACGCAGGATCTGGCGAAGGAGTTCTGTCCTCCTCTCTGCTGCCGACTGCTGAGACAAGGTGGGGCAGATGTGAAGGGGGTGCCGCAGCTGTAGGAAAGGGGTGAAGGACACATGTATCGGCCTGGAGGCCCAGATTTGGCCCACGGGCCTTGTGTTTGACACATGTGTATGTCCTTTTTTTTTATTTCTCTGAAATCCTGATGGTTTCTTTCTGGTGAAACAAAGGAAACAGTCTAAATCTTATTGCAGCTGTCCGGAGATTGGGGCTCTGCCGCAATGTGTAATGTGTCTGTGTAACACAATCTGCTATATTGAAGTATTGTTTCCAAGATATTCGTGATGTGGAATGCATAAAAATTTATTTTGGTGACTTGTTGCACTGTCAAGTTTTTATTGCATTGTATGCCATACACTCTAAGAACTTAGGGGACTTTGTGTAATCTATTGCCGGCTAAGTACAAAGGCTAGTAGCTATAAATTTGGATTGTGCTAAAAACGACTTTATAATGTCAATGATTGCTGGCACTGTACAATTCTACAGGGCGCTAGCAACTGTAAATAGCAAAATAGTACCTGAATTCAATTAAAATTTAAAAAGCTAGGCCCATTCACTGCACAGTTGTCAATAAATCTAAGCCAACTCTCCCCCGCACCCCCCCCTTCCAATTCACACCTTAAAGAGGAGGTTCCGCGGTCCATCGTTTTTTTTTTTTTGTGTGCATTCAATGGGGCATTTTCCATTTTGCTTGTGGGCATTGTGAAGCCCACAAGCACGGACTTCCTGGAAGCGGTGAATGCCGGGAGATGAGCATTCACCGCTCTTTCCCACGCATGAGCAGTCTTTACGGCGACCTGCCCCATAAACTTCATGGTTGCCCTTATTTAACATGGCGGAATTAGATGCGCCCTCGTCACGTGACCGGCTTGATGAGTCACGTGACGAGTGAAATCTCGAGAGATTTCGCTGGATGGCGTTCCGCATAGTCTCCTGGGAAGCATGACACTGTGCTCCCAGAAGACATTGCGGAGACCTCCCAGCAAACTCTGCGGCACCGGGGAAAACCCGGAAGTCCACCTTTACACAGCTGTTTCACAGTATTTAATTCGGAACAAAAAAATCTTTAGGTATATGTAGCAATGATCTGGATAACATAATGTGGATATTTTGGGTGAACCTCCGCTTTAATGCATGGGTGCTCAACCTGTTCCCGAGACTGCAAGGCTGACAGTTACAAGCATGACTCCCAAAGGCAGAGGCATGATGGGACTTTCAGTTCCCTAACAGCTGGAGGGCCACAGGATAAGGACTAATGTCATAGCGGATTGTCCTGCATTTCCTGAAGAATTCTCATAATATTCATTGACGTTTCTTTACACCTGAGTATCATGCTGCCGCTAGTCTCTCAAAGTACTGGTGCTCTTTTTGGGTAAAATAGTGTGGTTTTATCCCATTGACTTCAATGGGCTCATCTGAAAATGCGACGCAAGCATTTTTAGCACCTAACTCTCCTCATACCAACCTCAGGCCTATGAACAAATGGGGTGAGT
Source organism: Rana muscosa (assembly GCA_029206835.1). Classification (NCBI taxonomy): domain Eukaryota; kingdom Metazoa; phylum Chordata; class Amphibia; order Anura; family Ranidae; genus Rana; species Rana muscosa. The sequence goes on along the minus strand of JARGYO010005626.1, from coordinate 71,898,034 downwards.
CAGGGGTGCCCATGCTCCATCCCCAGTAATGGCCATGGCATGAACCATTTCAAGAGGGTAGAGGGCTTGGGGGAAAACATGGCATAACGGCCATGGCTCAGGAGCTCTGATGGCACAAAACACCCACAGGAAAGCTAGGAAGCAGATACAAGGACGGTGTCTGACATCACAGATGACACTGCCTTTCACTGGCCAAAATACAAATGCTTGAAGCTTAAAGCGGAGGTTCACCCTAAATATACATATTGGCTTATCCAGATCTATGGAGTACATACATAAACTTATGGCTATTAATTTTTTTTTGTGGATTTAAATACCGTGAATCAGGAGTGTTTATTGAGACTTCCAGGTATCCCTCCCACGGGAGTGGGCGTATCTTTTCTCTCCCCAGTGTTTGCTGGGAGGTGTTCGCAATGTCTCCTGGGAGCACTGTGTCATGCTTCCCTGAAGACAATTCTCAACGCCGACGATCGAAATCTCGCGAGATTTCACTCGTCGCGTGACTAGCATTCACCGTTTCCCGGAAGTATGTGCTTGTGGGCTTCACAATGCCCACAAGCAAAATGGCAAATTCATGCATCGTATTTTATAGGTTTACTTTTCCTAAGAAATCAGACGGGGGATGATTCAAATCTTCAAACCTTGTGAGTACTAGGTTGCTAACTGAAACAACATTCAATGCAATGATAAAAAAAAAAAAACGATGGACCGCAGAACCTCCGCTTTAAAAACACAAAAATTTGTGTATTTGCAAACAAGGAAAAGAAAACAAAAAAAAGAAGAAATGTACAAAAACATAAAAATTATGTGAAAACAAGTGTAAATGAGAGCTAAAAGACTATAATCTGTATGGCCTGATTAATAGTCCCCTCTAATAGGTGAGTAGTCTTGTAATATGTAATTTTTATCTTTTTTTTTTTCCTTTTTTTTTTCACCTGGTGATCAAGCCTATAAAGTCTCTGTATTTTTCAGCTTTCTGTAACAGAACAAGCTGTCTGGACAAAGTGAGTTGAGATAAATGTACCACTGTTATGGGTGCTTACAAAGAAAAAACTGTTTGCCATAACTGCCTATAAAGTATTAGCTGGAGTTGAGCTTCAATTTCTTAAGCCTATAGCCCTGTACACACGGTCGGACTTCCATCGGACTTTTCCGTGGTTTTTTGTCCCAACGGAGTTGGTCGGGCACACCCATAGCATACACACGCTCTGACTTTTCTGCAAACTTTCCCAAAACTTTTTGCAACATCAAGTGGTTTTTCAGCTCTTTTCTGCTCTTTATCGCCACCCTTTGGTCAACTTCTGCTATTGTTGGTTGATTTTAACATTAGTTGTTTTGTCCATTGGACAAAAGTCCGATGGTTTTCTGTACACACGGTCGGACTTTGCTTCATCGGACTTTTGTTGGGCAAAAGTTTGTCCGTTTGCAGACCCAACTTTTGTCCGATGAAAACAAGAAAAAAGCAAAAAAAGTTTGTCCGATGGAGCGTACACACGGTCGGATTGTTGGTCCAACTTGCTCAAAATTAAGTTTGATGGCCAAAAGTCCGACCGTGTATTACACACTAGTAGTTGTATTTCGTTCAACCCAGCAGGACTGAACTAAAAAAAAAACTGACCGCTCAGGAGCAGTCACTGTACTAACTATCCAAAGTTAGTACAGCGATCTCCCCTGCTGTGCTATTGTGTTCTGACAGAGGGGACAACCCCCCAGCACCAGAACACTCCGGTCGGCGCTCTCAGCCAATGGCTGAGAGCGCTGATCGGGTGCTGATCAGCAGGCATTTTTCGGTCATGAGCCTTCGACAGAACGCATGGGCCGAATGGGCCCTTTTGGGATAATGGTTGCCAGTGGTAAATTATTTGCCTCATCCCTGTAACTGATACAAGATAGATTGTTCTTTTAAAAAAAAAAAAAAAAAAGACTTTCACACAGGGCTGTCCGTGTACGGACTCCGCTTGCTCAGCGGGAGATCGATCCGTTGATTCCTGCTGAGCCGGCGGATGACAGGTCCGTCTCTGCTCACTGTGGAGAGACGGACCTGTCAGAGCTCCGCTCTCCTCTATTGGGGATCGGATGAAAACAGATCCGATCCGCCAGACGGATGGAAAATAGGGTTTCCATCTGTCTGTCTGGATTCAGCAGATGTCAGCGGACATGTCACCACTAACATCCGTCGCTCCATAGACCTGCATGGAGCTTCCATTCAGGTCTGCCTAAAAAAATGACAGGCGGACCTGAACGGTCGGGTCCGCTCGTGTGAAAGGGGCCTTACTGGCCAGAATACCATACCCTATGCAAATAGAAGAAAGAAAAAAACAAAAGCAAATGCAGCCATCACATCTAAGGATTGGTAAGCTGCAATATAATATGTTTCCATTTGGGGTTCAATACTGCTTAAATTGTCAATACTACACCCAAATGTAAACCATTCAGAATGATTTTTTCCTTTGTGTTATAATTACTTTTTGCTGGTTTTCATGTTTCTTCCAGCGTAGGAAGAGCCCAGTGCATGTGTTTCTGGAAATTTCCAGAGCTTGGCCAAACGTTCGTCTTATTAGGAAGGTAATTGCTGTGGCAAGGCTTTACTGCTGGGTGAAGTGCACATTTAATTCATGTGAGCCTTTATTAAATCATTGCTGGAGAGAAAAAAAGCTGATTAAAAAGAAATCAGAGTGCTATTGTGCTGCTGACAAATGGCTTTCTAAGACATGCAGATGTGTAGGTGAGGAAGGTTATCGTCTCAGTGGAATGGCGATGAGCCCAGACAATAAGAAAATGTATGTGTCACCTGTGCTTAGTAAAACCCTCTCTGATTATGTCAAGTCAGAGTCTTTATTAGATTGTGAGCTTCCCTATTCCTCCGCCGCAACAAGCCCACCTCCCAGTTATAGGTGCCCTGTGCCCACTTTACACCTCCAATTGTTGAGAGACCTCATTTACTTTGTGGAGGACAAAACTACATTTTGATTAAAGTGTACCTTTCATAGAAAATGCAAATACATCTTGTTAGTGAAATCTCTAATTCTATAATATTATTGATTTGTGGACTGGACTGTTCTAAAGCACCCAGGTTCCTGGTTTTGAACCATTCCACTATAGCTTTATCTATAAGTTTATACTGATTGTCGTGCTGGATGGTGGTACACCTCTCCAGTCTCTGGTCTTTTTTAGAATACTTCCCAGGGTGGATATAAATCAGATTTTTTTGATAGAAATCGAAAAAATTTATTTAAATCAAATATTATTAAAAAAATAAATAATTTGGAGTAAAAATCTATGTAAAGATAGTTTTTTCTATTTAAGATGCAATAATAATTTAGTTTTTTTCAGCATGAAATGGAGCTTAGTTGTGTAGCATGAGGCTGTATGTTCTGCAATATTAAAATTTTTGGTAAACTTATTCAATGACTCCAAGCTCTGCAAGCTGAGATAACATGCACTGCATTGATGCATTCGCACAATTTCACAGTAACCATGAGATAAAATAAAGTTCAGGAATATTCTTTTATCCCATTGTTTTGCAAATCTATGTACACTACAAACTGTATGATTTGAATTGGTTCTGATATCGCTGTTTTACTCACCTGACAGCTTATTATTCTAAATAGGAAACCTTCAATTTGTCTGCAAATATATTAAAGATTCTAACTACCAGCAAGAATAAGTCCTTACATTTAAAGAGCACCTGTCATTTCAGGTCCGTCATGGCAGTGCCTGTTAGCGGGCATCCACTCACCTGCTGCCGCCACGTCCCTTACCTTTTGTCACTGCCGCATCACCAGCCGTCCCATTAAAGTGAATGAGATGGTCGGTGAGTCAACAGCAGTTAAGAGGAGGAGCCGCTGCGGGAGAAAGGTGACAGTTGCGCTTTAAAAATTATGATTTAAATCGAGTTGATTTAAATCAAGCCTTTTTACTAGTGATTTAAATCATGATTAAATCAAATCCACCCTGCTTACTCCTCTAGTATTGCTCTAGATTTTGGTTCCATTCCTCTTTCCCTTTAATCTTTAATTTGCTAATCAAAAGCATCCCAGCAACAGGTTGCTGTCACCACCGCGCTCCACCGTGGAAATTGTGTCCTCCGGGTAATGTGGAGTATTGGCTTTATACCATCTGTATGGATTTAATTGTACTCTGGAGGCTGTTTAGATTCAGATTTGGAAGCACTGGGTAGTGTCGCTGGCTGCAACAGAGGAAAGAGTAGCAAGGCAGCGCAGATGTGAGTATAAGCGGGTCAGAGACCTGCACGGGCAAGATGGCTTTTTGTAGTTTTGGATGGCATATGGAAGGATTAAAACCCCTGGTAGTTAGATTTTTTGCTGTCTGTGTCGCATCTTAGAAATTTCCCTTTACTTCCAATTCTAGACACCGCAAGAAGTTACAGTGGGTATAGATGAGAATCACCCCCTTTAAAATCACATTTTGTTGCTTTGAAGCCTAAAATGAAGACACACAGTTTTTTATCTTTATCCAGCTGTATTTACTAGTGTAACTTATAACATCCAAGTGAAAGATAGATATAAAACCAACATGTCAAAAAATAAATATAACAAAACTCAAACAGAATCACGGAGTTGGAAAAAGGATCCCTTTTCCCTTATGTCAGTATTTTGTTGAAACACCTTTTGCTTTAAATCCAGCCTTTAGTCTGTTGGGATATGTCTCTACTAACTTTGAACATCTAGACTTTGCAATATTTGCCCACTCGTCTTTGCAGAACTGCTCAAGTTCAGTTAAATTTGATGGTGCCAGTTTGTGGACTGCAGTCTTTGGGTTATTCCACAGATTTTCAATGTGGTTTAAAGTGGTTGTTAAGCCACTGTCATATCTTCATATATTCCTCTGTTTGCTAAAAACATCTGACCACAACACCTTTCTTTTTCCCTGTGGCCTCAGAATCTTTAAGGTGGTCAGATGAGACTAAAATTGAATTATTTGGCCTCAACACCAAACAATATGTCTGGCAGAAATCCAATAAAGCTCACCATCCAAATAACACCATCCCACCATCCCTACAATAAAGCATGGAGGTGGTAATATCCTGTTATAGTGGTGTTTCTCTGCAGCAGGGACTGGAGCACTTGTCAGGATAGAAGAAAAATGGATGGGGCAAAATTCCATCAAATTCTTGAGGAATAGCTGAGGCCTCCAGACACCAAAGACGGCTTCTTACATTCATATTCATCTCGGCTAAAATAACTATAGCCAGAAATTGGAGGTCTGCGGCCCTAACATTTGACCAGATTAAACACAAACTGTCATGGCTAATGTTAAACTAAAGGTTAACAGCAGTTGTACAAGATAAGATGAAGTTGTTTCATAAAGTATGGGACCCATGGATTAGATACCTGACAAATGACCCCAGGACGATCAGAAACTAGATTCATTCCTGAAAGATAATTCATTGAGCATGGAGCCATAATTCCCCTACTTTCCATTCTTTGCTCTCCCCTCTGCATTTTTTTCTCTTCTTTGTTTCACACCCCCCCCCCCCCCCCGTTTTTAACATTTTTATTTGTTTTGTTTTCATTGTTCTTTTCTCGGCGAGACATTGTTCTCTTAGGGTGGGTGGTGTGGAGGGTACCCCCCGCGACCGGAAGAGCTAGACTCCCCCGATAGACAGATGGAAAGCTGGTGTTTCCTAGTGGGCGGGACATACTCTTTGACCTATGATAGGGAGCACGCTTTAGGTCGTGGACAAAGTAGTACTGTGTACAGAGTAAGGATTTTGGTTGAGCATTACCTGTACACCATAAACATTTTGAGCGAATAAGGTACAGTCCACATCAAGATACGATAATGAGCTTTGCATGCTATAAGTAGAGGATTTCTCAAGTGTATTAAATGACTCCCTAAAAAAAAGTTGTATGATGCACAATGAAAAGCAGAGATCTTTGTTCTTTGTACTGTAAAACTTTAATAAAAATTATTGAAACTAAATTCTTGAGGAAAATCTGCTGCCCTCTGCCAGTAAGTTGTCAATGGGAAGAAGGTTTACCTTCCAACATGACAATGACCCAAAGCACACTGGAAGATTTCCTCCTATTCTCTGGACTGGGGGAAAAAAAAATCAACATTTTGGATTTCCCCCTCACTTTGGTCACCGAAATGAACAGATGTGGGACTCGGTAGTGAAAAAAAAAATGCTCCTGCTCCCTGAGGTTTTGGCCTTTGGGCTGAGGCTGGGTGCAGCACATATCATGAGACAAAATCACATTGAGTATTCACCATGTTCTTATGTAGCTTTTCTCAACCTTTTTACCCTGAAGGAATCCTTGAAATAATTCTTAAAGCTGAAATTTAAAAACTACTCTTGCAGTGGGGCTTCCCACGCACTGAAAAGGCTAAAGGCTAATTTTTGCTTTGGGAACCGTTAAAAAGCAGTTTTACTTTACTTATCCCTCGCTCCTGCATCCTTTTCGTGTAAGCAGTCCTTTGAAGTTGCTTCTCTTCTGCACTCAGTCACTACAACATTATTTTGAATAGCACCCCAATGCCCCTTCTCAACAGAAGAGCATTATAGTACAGCACAAACATAATAATGCAGTGTACCAGTGTGAACCCAGGCAAAAATTGGGACCCTCTTACAGTAGTAGTCATTGTAGGCAGGAGACGTTATGCCGTTGGTTGCTGCCTTGACAATTTCTGGAGGAACACAAGCTTTCCATTGGAAAAACTTTCAAACTCTGTATGAGAAAGACCGACTTAAAGCGGTTCTTCAGTCTCTGAAAAAAATTAAGTCAGCAGCTACAAATACCGAAAATGTGACTAATAAAAGAACACAAACCTGTCCAAGGATCCAGCGACATCCCCACCTGGGCCGGTTCTTTGGTGATCTTCGGAACTGTGAGAAGCCAGCTGTGACTCCTTAGGGCTTCCCTCTATGCATGCATGCGCCGTGCTGTGTAAATGTTCCCGCAGCTTTCTGGGACTTGTGGCGTGTCCCAGGAGGTTTTAGGGTGGGAGAACTTTGATGAAATCACCTAGGGGATTCCAGCAGAAGTGGGAGAAAGTACTGGAGTAAACTAGGTACCTGCTTCCCCAAGAAAAAATTGTTACGACCTAAAGCAGAACTTTTAGGGTGTAATCCTGCTTTAAAGTGATTCTAAAGGCACCTTAACTAATTTAAGACCAAGCCTATTTCTGACACTTGTTGTTTACAAGTTAAAATCAGTATTTTTTTTTTGCTAGAAAATTGCTTAGAACCCTTAAACATTATATATATTTTTTTTAGAAAAGACCCTAGAAAATAACATGGCGAGTGGGGGAATATTTTATGTCACGCGGTATTTGCGCGGCGGTCTTTTAAAAGCAATTTTTTTAGGAAAAAAAATACACTTCACTGAATAAAAAAAAATAAAAAATATTAAAGTTAGCCCAATTTTTTTGTATATTGTGAAAGATGTTACGCCGAGTAAATGGATACCTAACAACATGTTACGCTTTAAAATTGCATCCACTCGTGGAATGGCGACAAACTACGGTACTTAAAAATCTCCATAGGCGACGCTTCAACATTATTTAATGGTTACCAGTTTAGAGTCACAGAGGAGGTCTTTTTCTAGAATTATTGCTCTAACGATCACAGCGATACCTCCACGTGTGATTTAAACACTGTTTACATTTGCGTGCGCGACTTGTATATGCATTTTTTCTTTAGTGCAAGAGGGTGCTTTAAAAAATTTTTTTTTTGATTTTTACAATGTTCCTTTAAAAAAAATTAATTCTTATCACTTTTATTACTGTCACAATGTAAACATCCCTTGTGATAGTAATAGGCAATGAAAGGTACTCTTTATGGAGGGATCTCTGATCTAAAAGACCCCAAACCCCTCCTCTGTACTTCAAAGTATTCAAAACGCCCAAATCAGCATTTTTGAATACCTTGGATTTTTTTAAATTTGGCGTTGGCTGGCGCGTAAACCGGAAGTGACGTTGTGACGTCGCTTCCGGGTTACAACATTAGAGACCCGATTGAAGCTGATTCTGGCTTTGTTTGCGACTCCGGCGTGCCGGTGGATGTGCCAGCTGGTCACTCGGGTCTCCGGGTGGGACGGGAGACCAGGGCGGAGCGGTGGAAAGTGTCGGGACACACACGCACACACGTGTCCCCTCCCGCTGCTTGTGAAAAAGCAAGAGCGGCTATTTAGCCACATCGGTTGTTATCACTTGAAAGCCGACTGCCAGCTCTCAAACTGTATCGGGTGATGCCTCTGGCTGTAGGCATTACCACGGTATAACCACTTCAACAAAATGACGTACAGTTACGTGATTTTGCGTTAAGTGCATTCTATGCATTCTACCCTCTCTCGCCTCCCTAAACGCTTACATGGCACTTTCGGTCAAAACTTGCCAATACCGATTACCGATACTTTGCGGTGCAATTTGTGTCCATACAAAATGAATGTGCACATAGTTACACAGTTGCATAGTAAGTGAGGTTGAAAAAAGACCCAAGTCCATCAAATCCAATGGCACTGCAAAGAACCGTATGCAATTGAAACAGAAATGCGGTTGCGATTCCTGTCCAAATAGCATGCGATTTCCCCACCGCTCCTGTGTGAACCCAGGCTTGTCATAATGATTTCAGCCTGGGTTCACACAGAAGTGTTGCGGAAAACCGCATGCAATTTGGACAGGAATCACACCGCATTCCTGTTTAAATTGCATGTGATTCTTTGCAGTGTGATTTGCATTTGCATGAGGATTTGTGAAAATACTTGGTATCGGCACATCCCTACCTGACAGAACTCTTAATCTAGCACTGTCCCCGCCGGCAGCCCTGCTCTGCGCTCTTCCTGCATTCACAAGGTCCGCGGGGGGACGCAGCCAAGCCGTGCTGTGTAATTCTTTGGACCCACAGGTCGAGAGCACAACCACAGGAGTGCCCCTGTAACAAGCGGCTTGCTATGGGGGGGGGGACTTGGTAAAGAGGAGGAGCCTAGAGTGCCGACTGGGGACCCCAAAAGAGGAGTTTTGGGGCCGCTCTGTGCAATACTGTTGCACAGCACAGGTGAGTGAGCCTTTTACAATCATTTTAATATCTGTGCTAAGAATAAGATGTGACAATAGGGCTTAAAAATAAGATACATGTCCTATTATTGAATCTCCAGCAAGTCAAAATGGTAGACACACCATTACAGGTATCTGCTTACAAGCTCTTGAGGTAGGTTGATAGTATTATGACTGCAGGAGAAAAATGTTTTACAATTCTGTTAAATTTATAGCCGTATTGATTGTAGTTGATTATTGGCCTTGTAAAATGGAGACTGGGCCAGCTTAAGGATTTAATGCTCTATTATTTATGCTTCTCTTAGTGACATAATGCCTCTGCACTTGTTAGGTTGTGTACCCTAGCAGTAGTATGATTTACATTAAATTGCCCGTTTCCTAGGCATCATTAAATTTCACAGATATCAAACTACAAATGAGCCCGCTATAGCTGAGATGCCATCACATACATTGCTAAGAATTCATGATTATAATTCGACTTCATTTAGCTGTACGCAGCTTTTTCTTCTGTTGCATGTAGATTGCATTTTTATAGCTATGCAGATTATGATTTTGATGTAGTGAAGTGCTGTTAATATATATTGTCAGATATATGCAAATACACCTGCTTGATGGGGAAAAGAAATAAAAATCTTAACCATTCTTGAGTTTCCACAATCAGTTTCTTCCAAATGCAGCAATAAAAATAGAACCCACGTAAGATATAAATTTAGATCAAGGCTGTTTGGTTGTTATCAAGATACATTTTGAAGCTAACGTAATTCTGTTGCTGTGGTGTTTTAGCAGCAGAAGATATATCAGTAAAATGATGCATCGTATCCAATGGGGATATTTAAAGTGTATCTAAACTCTAAAAATCGCATCACTGATTTACTAACAGACATATCAGCCTGGATGTCAAACCACTTCCTCCAACTGAATCCATCTAAAACCGAGCTCTTAATATTTCCTCCCCCACGTGCCCCTTCCCTTACTGCTATGTCAAGATCAATGGCACATCTATCAGTCCGTCCCCACATGCCAGGGTGCTAGGGGTAACCTTAGACTCTGAACTGTCCTTTCAGGCCCACATCCAATCCGTGTCCAAATCATGCCTTGGCCTCCAACATTTCCAGAATACGCCCCTTTTTAACTAATGACACCTCTTCTAATGCACTCTCTGGTTATCTCTCGCCTCGACTACTGCAACTCCCCTCCTCGTTGGATTACCTTTACATACACTATCCCCCCCTTCAGTCCATAATGAATGCCGCTGCAAGACTCATCCACCTTACAAACCATTCAGTGTCTTCCACCCCTCTCTGCCAATCCCTGCACTGACTTCCACTCACCCAACAAATAAAATTCAAAGTACTAACAATAATTTACAAAGCCATCCATAACTCTGCCCCCAGCTACATCACTAACCTAGTCCCAAAATACCAACCAAACCTCTCTCTTCAGTCCTCCCAAGACCTCCTGCTCTCGAGCTCCCTTGTCACCTCCCCCCATGCTCACCTACAGGATTTCTCCAGAGCTTCTCCCATCCTTTTGAACTCCCTACCCCAATCTGTCCGACTTTCCCCTAATCTATCCATCTTTAGACGATCCCTGAAAACCCTTCTCTTTAACCACTTCAGCCCTGAAAGATTTGGCTGCCCAATGACCGGGCCATTTTTTGTGATTCGGCACTGCTTCGCTTTAACTGACAGTTGTGCGGTCGTGTGAGGTTGCACCCAAACAAAATTGACGTCCTTTTTTTTCACACAAATAGAGCTTTCTTTTGGTGGTATTTGATCATCTCTGCGGTTTTTTATTTTTTGCGCTATAAACAAAAAGAGCGACAATTTTGAAAAAAAAAGCAATATTTTTGTACTTTTTGCTATAATAAATATCCCCAAAAAATATATAAAACAATAATTGTTTCCTCAGTTTAGGCCGATATGTATTTTTCTACATATTTTTGGTATTTTTTTTTGCAGTAAGCGTATATTGATTGGTTTGCACAAAAGTTATAGTGTCTACAATATGGGGGATAAATTTAAGGCTTTTTTTATTAGTAATGGCGGCAATCTGCGATTTTTCTCGTGACTGTGACATTATGGCAGACACATCGAACACTTTTGACATTATTTTGGGACCATTGTCATTTATAAAAATGCACTGATTACTGTGTAAATGACACTGGCAGGGAAGGGGTTAAACACTAGGGGGCGATGAAGGGATTACGTGTGTCCTAGGGAGTGATTCTAACTGTGGGGGGGGGGGCTGGGCTACCAGTGACACGACATAGATCACTGCTCCCGATCACAGGGAGCAGTAGATCCCTGTCCTGTCACTAGGCAGAACAGGGAAATGCCTTGTTTACATCTCCCCTGTTCTGCCGCTCCGTGACACGATCGTGGGACACCGGCGGACATAGAGTCTGCGGGTCCCACGGGCACGGTCACAGAGCACACGGCCGGGGCGCGCGCCCACAATGCTATGTTTTAAAGGGGATGTACCTGTACGCCCATTTCCGTGCCATTGTGCAGACGTATATCGTTGTGTGCTGGTCGGCAAGTGGTTAAAGAAGCCTATCCTGCTTCTAACTAATACACAGCAATTACCTTTTGTATCAACTGACCCTCCCTTTTTAGATTGTAAGCTGTAATGAGCAGGGTCCTCTGATTCCTCTTGTACCAAATTGTAGTGTAACTGTAATGTCTGCCTTCATTTTGTTAAGCGCTGCGCAAACTGTTGGCGCTATATAAATCCTGTATAATAATAATAAAATAACTTCTCATATTTGCTTTTTTTGGTCTGTTAAATATACAATTGAAAGCGTTTTGGTATATCTATGCGTTTTAGTGTAGATGCCTATAGATCCTGACAGGAATCCAGTGCTGTCCTGTGAACGCTGCGGTCTTGTCTCAAGCAATGTTATCAGGATGTGATTTAGAACTACAGAACACCTCATTCTATGAGGGAGAGGTATTCTGTAATCCTTACACGCTTCCCGTCATAGGGGGATAACACTCCCCCCTGCATAGATCAAATACAGTGAGTGACCATTTATATCGTAGGACAGGAAGTTTGTTACTGGCTGGTGTAGCGGGTACAAAGCTGGGGAGACAGAACTTGCTAACCAGCCTGTCCATATCTATGCATTTCTAAGTGTGTAGCATTATGATCTAAAGTCAATTTTTGGATTAGAACAAAAAATAAAAATAAACAAATTATTGAAGAAGCAAATTTGTGTTTGTGATTTTTTTTTTTCTATGCATCACATTACCATGTAACTAAAGATTTTTTTGTAATTCCTTTATTTATAGGAGAAGTCCAGTCTGAGCTCATTCGGCTGGGCTTCTCCTATGGGTCACAGGAGTGCAATTAGTTTTCACTCCTGTGACCAGTTTTTACCAAGATCAGTCCAGGCACCATGCCATCCCGACTCTGGAAGTTTTGATTCAACAGGTGCCTGGACTGATGGGCGTCTCAGCGAGCCGCTGAGATGGCCGCTCCCCACCCCCTCCACAGCTCAGCGCTCCAGCGAGCGTGGAGGAGCCAAGAGAACCGAGCCATCAGCGGTGTTCGATGTCTCGGTGAAGAGGGGGCGGAGGATAGATGCAGCATCGAAAGTGCAATAACTCATGCCAACAAGGCTAATTCTAGTCACTGAGGAAAAAGATGAAATTTGGTTGCCATGAGTTCTACTTGACATGTAGTCAATGCCTGTTGCACTGCATTATTTAAGTAGGTTTATGTCTACTAACATGTAAAAGCTTGACCACATTTGCCCTAATCCAAACTTTGATGTTTTTACCTTTTAAACTGTTCTCCTTTTAAAAGGGTGACTTCAATTTAGACTTTACAGCTCATTTTCTTGAAGAAATGGTGTTTTAATACTCTGGTTACGATGGCAAATGAAACCAGCCACGGTTCACTGAGAACCAAAAGTACATGCTGACTTTTCCCACTAAAATTTGAGGATCCAATTTTCTTCATGTCACTTCTGTTTCATATTGTGGGGATGATGGTCACTTTTGAGTGAAAACCACTTAAGAGATGGTCACACAGTTTTATACTAAAATGTACATGTATGCATTGCAATATTTCATCTTCAAACCAATGGGACCAATAGGGAATTTCACATTTGTTACACACATCGTATTTTATTGCCTCCAATGGATTGTTCTCTTGCAGGTATAAAAGTAAAGGAAAGAAAAGCTCTTGCACATGGGAGGGCTGAGCTAGTACAGCATAATTGCAGCCGTCTTTCCTTTGTACGGGAAATCGCAGGTGTGATGTACAGTCTGTCATTGACATGAATGACTATGTGCTGTTGTACTCATGTATATGGTGGTGATTAAACACAAATACAGCATACTGACGTATGAAAAAAATAATTATATTTATTTTTTTGCACACGCCAGTACGCTGTGCTTGCATTTTAGGTGCTAGGATGGAGGAGGTGGTGGTACCTCAGGGCTCCCTTCTCGCTCCTTTGTTAATCACTCCTTTGTTTCTCGCCTCCAACCTGCCTGTGTCTCTGCATAGATTATCAGTTCTCCATCAAGCCTTCTTGGGTCTTCTGGGCCAAGGTGTTTGGATTTGCCTTAATTCCTGTGGCAGACTATTTTAAAGGATTCTACATCAACCTGTTCACCATTTCCATACTCAAAGATGGCATCTTGGATTTCAAATCTCTGAAAGTCTTTATTCAATCTCAGAATAAGATTTTCTTCACGTCTAGCTTCTGTGGACATAGGGGGAGATTTACTAAAACTGGAGCATACAAAATCTGGTGCAGCCTAGGCCTATAAATTAGCTTCCAGGTTTTATCGTCAAAGCTTAATTGAACAAGCTGGAGTTGGCTAATATGCATAGAGCACCAGATTCCATGTGCTTCAGTTTTAGTAAATATTCCCCATTGTGTACCTGCATGTCCCTCTTATCCCAATGCATCAACGTTTCCTAACTTTTACTGTGGGGCCCTTGCACTGCCAATTTGTGGCTCAACCCCTTGGTGTATCATTTTTTTCTCCGGTGTTCACCAAGTTACTGGTATCACTACTAGCTCTGCTGCACTCTTGTGTTATCCTCATTGTGGGATTACTTAGGTGACCTCTTGTAGCGGGAACATTCAGAGTGGGCCCTGACTGGGAGTTGTCTTGGTAGTTCGAGGAGTTTCGACTCCCATTGAGTATCCTGCAGCTTCAAGCGATCTCTCTCTCTCTCTCTCTCTCTCTCTCTGCAGCATTGGTCTATCCTGCCATAAAGAATCATATTGTATGAATTCAATCAGACCACACCATGGAAGGTGGTTATATATTAACCCCCAGGGAAGAACCAGAAGTCTCGCCATGACAAGAGGGGTAGATCACATCCCATAGTGGTCAAATGTTAGCTCTGTCCACCTTGTACATTCCAGGTGTGGAAAGCAGACTTTGTCAGCTGGCAACATCTGAACCTGGGGAAATGGTCCCAAAACCCGGAGGTGTCCAGAAAAGGTGGGGGATGCTGAATGTGGACCTCCTGGTTCAACAACAAACTGAACAGGTTTGTCTTCAGTTATATAGAATCCTGTATTGGAAACAGTGGATGCTCTGGTGGCTCAATTGGATCACTACACTGGAGCTATGCATTTCCTCCCCCTGAAACTTTTTCATTATCTGCTTCTCAGGATCGAGATGATGGGCATTCCTATGATTTTCATTGTTCTTGAATGGCTTAGGCAGATGTGGTACTCCAGTCTGGTAAGACTCCTGGTCGATGCTCCATGGGCTCTACCAAATTCTCCAGATCTTCTGGTTCAAGGACCAATTTACTTACTTTCTTCACGGTTGCTGTCTTTACTAGCATAGTTGTTTAAGTTCAGGTTCTCAGAAACAGGGGAATCTCTGAATCCGTGATTTCTACAATGTTAAAATCTTGGAAGGCATGGTATATACTTTAGGTGAGTCTCAGGGCTTGCGCCCCAACAAGTTTTTCCTCTTTTCTACAGCTAAGTCTAGTCCAGCATATGGCTCTTAACACTATCAAGTTCAGGTTTCAGTCCTCTCTATTTTGTTTCAGAAAT
This sequence comes from Rana muscosa, assembly GCA_029206835.1. Lineage (NCBI taxonomy): Eukaryota > Metazoa > Chordata > Amphibia > Anura > Ranidae > Rana > Rana muscosa. Next base: position 71,882,976 of record JARGYO010005626.1, on the reverse strand, counting down.
GGTTAAAGTGAATGTAAACCCAAAATAGTTTTTTTTTAAATTAAGGCTTGCACCTTATACAGTATAGGATTTCAAGTCATCTGTGCCCAGTCTTGCCACGAAGAGTTAATCCAGCTCTGAGCAGTTTTATCTTTTTTCAGTGAGATAAAAACTGACACAGAGAAATAGGAGTCCTTTTCTCCCCCTTGCTGTGAGTGACAGGTGATTTTACATATCTCATGCAGGAGCCTGAGGGACATTCTGTGTACTTCAGATCCCCCTCCTCCTTTCTTCTCCAGCTCTCCCAGGATTGGCAGCTCCACACCTCAGCATGATTAGGCATGCTGAAGTCATGTGGTGACTTTTCTGGGATTTGACTGGATGTTAGTGATCATAGCAGAAGTTCAGTGTAAGAAATACACAGGAGAAAATGCATGTTGACAAGGTGAGTAGAGGTGGGCGGGGAGTCTACTGACATCACGACTCCACCCACCGAGCTCCTGACAACAGACCCACCAACAGAAACTGTCAATTTTTCGGGTCTCATAACAGACAGAGGGGAGACATTTCACAGGTAAGGATACATGCAGGAGGCATGTACTGTATATCCTTATAGATAACCACTATGGCAGTAGTTTAGAAAGGATGAGAGTGGGTTTACATCCACTTTAACCTTTCTGATTTAAGACCTTTGGTGTAGGGGTTCTAGCATTTAGCTCCCACCGTCTGTTCCCCTTTTGACTCTATGGGCTTTAAATCTGGTTTTTACTGCGCTTCAAGAACTGTCAATTGAATCCATTAGAAATCTTTCCTCTGTCTACGCTCACCCACAAGATTGTATCTGCAATGGCGGCCTCATCTTGCAAGCATCCCTTTTTGATCTTGAGTAGGGTTTTACGAGGCCCAGGACTTCCTTCTTGTTCAAGGTAGTTTCTGCGTTTCACCTCCAAAAAGACATTGTGGTTCTGTCCCTCTTTCTGGCTCCAGTTTATGTGAAGAAAATACCAATATGTTGTCTGAATGTTGTTTTTCTGATCCCGAATGAGCCTTGTAAATCTGCATTGGCTTCTTATATTTTTACAGTGACATTTGTTTTAGTATAGGTTTCTATGTTTTCCTTAACCACTTCAATACCAGGCACTTACGCACCTTCCTGCCCAAGCCAATTTTCAGCTTTCAGCGCTGTCGCAATTTGAATGACAATTGCGCTGTCATGCTACACTGTACCCAAACAATTTTTTTTATCATTTTGTTCCCACAAATAGAGCTTTCTTTTGGTGGTATTTGATCACCTCTGCGATTTATTTTTTATTTTTTGCGCAACGAATAAAAAAAGACAGAAAATTAAAAAAATATATGTTTTTATTTGTTTCTGTTTAATTTTTTTTGTAAATAAAATCTTCAATGACGGGCACTGATATGGCTGCACTGACAGGCACTAATAAGATGGCACCGATGAGGTGGCACTGATAAGCACTGATGGGCACTCATAGGCGGCACTGATGGGCACTCATAGACGGCACTGATGAGCACATATGGGTGGCACTGATAGGTGGCACTGAGGGACACTGGTTATTACTGGTGGTGGTATTGTTGGGCATCACTTTTTTTATGCTATTATGGTGCCAGTCAGTGCCCATTTGTGGGCACTAATTGGCACATGTTGGGTATGTTTTAAAACATGTGGATGGCCATGGGGGATGTACCTGGCCATCCACATGTTGCTCGCTTCCTTGGTGGTCCTGGGCGGCATCCTGGTGGTCCAGTGTGGGCATCCGAGGGGGGGCTGCGCTGATGAACAATCAGCACGAACCCCCCTGTCAGGAGAGCTGCCGATCGGCTCTCCTCTACTCTCATCTGTCAGACGCGAGTGAGGAAGAGCCGATCAACGGCTCTTCCTGTTTACATCGTGATCAGCCATGATTGGACACGGCTGATCACGTGGTCACGTCCGCTGGAGGCTCTTTACCAAGATCAGTGTTGCAGTGTGTAAGACTGACACACCGCTCCACTGATCGCCGAGATGCGCGTGCCCCCCCCCCCGGGCGCGCGGCGGCTGTTATGCTGCAGGACGTCAATAGACGTCCAGTCAGGATAACAAAACCACTTCCCGGACGTCAATTTTCTATTGACCGGGCGGGAAGTGGTTAAAGTTAGGTCTTGCTAGTCCATTTCTTTAAAAAATAAATAAATAAGGGCACCGAACGCTGGTGATCTTTGATCTCTTTCATGTTGCTCAGGTAGATCTCCACCTCTGAAAGGTTGCCTACCCCTGCTTTAGAGGGTAATTAGAATAGACTTAGAATAGGGGTGGAAGCAGGTTTAAGTATAGCTAGGATTTGACTGGAATGCTAATTTAATGGACTGGCAACCAGTACAACCCTGAGGAGAGGTAGGTTGGGCCAATTCTGTTGTGGCTCAGAACCCAGGTCTCGGCACACTCTGTCCTACACTGCTTTCTCTTTGTGACAAATTGCAGAAGGCAACATGCACTCCTAATTGAAGTGGAGGGCATATGACTCTGCCGGGGGCTGACTGAGGTGCCTGCAGCTGAAAATATAGATTGGCTGTCAGATAACTCAGTCGCAAATTACTCTGCAAACCTCTCTGGCCATATCCTTTAACTCTGCAGACTAAACAAATCGAATTAAAGCGGCGCTCCAGCTCCCCACCAAAAAATTAAGTCAGCAGCTACTTGTACTGGGCACTTACCTGTCCAGGGATCCCACAGTGTCTTCACCCAAGCTGATTCTTGAATCAGCTCTGGGGTCCTTGCACTGCCTTGCAGCTTCCCAGCCGGTTTCCTACTGCACATGCGTGAATGGCGCTTTCTCAATAGGCCGGCTGCGGTGAGGGCCGGACAGGGGGACGAAGAGTCTTTTTCGGTCATTACAAAAGCATTTTCAACTAAATGTGCTGACAAGTACGACCCAGGGGGGCACTTGTACCCCAGATTGGGAACCACTGGGCTACAGCAGTGGTTCTCAACCCTGTCCTTAAGTACCCCCTTAACAGGCCATGTTTTGGAAATTTATCTTAGATAAAATAGCTGTCCAAAATACCAAGCCATTGACTTTGATTTAAAGCAGCAGTGCAAGATAAAGGAAAACCTGCAAACATGGCCTGTTGAAGGTACTCGAGGACAGAGTTGAGAACCATTGGGCTAGAGGACATAACAAATAGACATTGTGGTTGATTTATTAAACCACGAGAGTGCAAAATCTGGTGCAGCTCTGCATAGAAACCAACCAGCTTCCAGGTTTTATTGTCAAAATTGAACAAGCTGAAGTTAAAAGCTGATTGGCTAACATGCAGAGCTGCACCAGATTTTACACTCTCCAGTTTTAGTAAATCAACCCCATTGTGTCACATTCTGTCATTTTTCATAGGAATACAGTGGGGCAAAAAAGTATTTATTTAGTCAGCCACCAATTGTGCAAGTTCTCCCACTTAAAAAGATGAGAGGCCTGTAATTGTCATCATAGGTGTACCTCAACTATGAGAGACAAAATGTGGAAACAAATCCAGACAATCACATTGTCTGATTTGGAAAGAATTTATTTGTAAATTATGGTGGAAAATAAGTATTTGGTCACCTACAAACAAGCAAGATTTCTGGCTCTCACAGACCTGTATCTTCTTCTTTAAGAGGCTCCTCTGTCCTCCACTCATTACTTGTAATTAATGGCACCTGTTTGAACTTGTTATCAGTATAAAAGACACCTGTCCACAACCTCAAACAGTCACACTCCAAACTCCACTATGGTGAAGACCAAAGAGCTGTCGAAGGACACCAGAAACAAAATTGTAGGGAAGACTGAATCTGCAATAGGCAAGCAGCTTGGTGTGAAGAAATCAACTGTGGGAGCAATAATTAGAAAATGGAAGACGTACAAGACCACTGATAATCTCCCTCGATCTGGGGCTCTACGCAAGATCTCACCCCGTGGGGTCAACATGATCACAAGAACGGTGAGCAAAAATCCCAGAACCAAACGGGGGGACCTAGTGAATGACCTGCAGAGAGCTGGGACCAACGTAACAAAGGCTACCATCAGTAACACACTACGCCGCCAGGGACTCAGATCCTGCAGTACCAGACGTGTCCCCCTGCTTAAGCCATTACGTGTCCGGGCCTGTCTGAGGTTTGCTAGAGAGAATTTGGATGATCCAGAAGAGGATTAGGATAATGTCATATGGTCAGATGAAACCAAAGTAGAACTGTTTGGTAGAAACACAACTCATCTTGTTTGGAGGAGAGAGAATGCTGAGTTGCAACCAAAGAACACCATACCTACTGTGAAGCATGGGGGTGGCAACATCATGCTTTGGGGCTTTTTCTCTGCAAAGGGAACAGGACGACTGATCCGTGTACATGAAAGAATGAATGGGGCCATGTATCGTGAGATTTTGAGTGCAAACCTCCTCCCATCAGCAAGGGCATTGAAGATGAAACGTGGCTGGGTCTTTCAGCATGAAAATGATCCCAAACACACCGCCCTGGCAACGAAGGAGTGGCTTCGTAAGAAGCATTTCAAGGTCCTGGAGTGGCCTAGCCAGTCTCCAGATCTCAACCCCATAGAAAACCTTTTGGAGGTAGTTGAAAGTCTGTGTTGCCCAGCGACTGCCCCAAAACATCACTGCTCTAGAGGAGATCTGCATGGAGGAATGGGCCAACATACCAGCAACAGTGTGTGACAACCTTGTGAAGACTTGCAGAAAACGTTTGACCTCTGTCATTGCCAACAAAGGATATAGAACAAAACATTGAGATGAACTTTTGATATTGACCAAATACTTATTTCTCTTACCATCCATGGACTGAAACAGCATCTTCATTCTTGACAAAGTGGGTTATGTTCCTGCTCATAGGAGAAGACTAGGCAGAATGTTAGATGTTTCAACATACATTCCCTTACCAGAGCTGAACAGCCCCGCCCAGGGGGTGATCCCTCCGGACATAACCCTCCTACCTGCAGCCAGCAGCCTCAGTTTTTTTTCTGCCTAGCAGAGGAGAGGACGTGGCTCTCTTCGGAGCCAGTCTCTCGAATAAATGTTTTTGTCTTTTTTGGACTTTAATTATTTTATTTTTGAGATTCTACTATCAACTGTCGGCTGGGCAACAGGTTGGGTAGTTCGCTATCCTCGTAGTCTTCTCAGTTCGACCATCAAGCGCGCTGATCCTCGCTCCGCGTGAGATCAGTTCACGACATACCCCATGGCTCCAGGGGTGGCCAGTGAGCTTTTGCTCCAGGGTCCACAAAAGATTGAACAGTTTTGCTGTATCTTTCGCGGTGGACTGGCAACAGCTACTCAGTACTGCGCTGTGATATGCTTGTCAGGAACAGACAAGTGGGTCCTAGCATGGACGGGTAAATACTGTTCCCCTGCCTCAGCAGGTGAGTACATACTGTGTGTTCCTATGGTAGGGGGGTTTTCCCTGTCTCCCCCTTGTGTTTTTACTACTCTGTCACCTACACTAGGGTGCGCAGACTGGGGGTGCCTTGGGAACTTTCTATCCTGGTGGGGGTCCACAGGGGTCTGCATGAGGTGTGGGGGATTAGCTGTGTCGGCGGGGGCCTTGCGCACCGTTCGGCGCCATGTTTTTACTGTGTATTATTTTACTGTTAAAAACCGCATTGGCGGCCATCTTGCTGTAGCCGCCTGTGGTGCACTTATTACGTCGGCCATTTTCTTGTAGCCGCGCGCTTTTTATGCTGGGTTGGCCTCTGTCGCTCATTGGACGGCGCAATTCTCCTCAGTCTCCTCGCTGCTCACTCGCGGCGCCGCACTGTAGAGGAACGGACAGGCAGCGGAACTGAGCGGTCCTAGCCGGGGTTGGTGAGTCCCCTGGGTAACCCCCCCACAGTCAGTGCAGCCGGTGGGTGGACTTTGTGCCTCATTTGGACATAGTCTCAGAGGGTGGTATCATGGAGTCTGTGTCACCTGCTTCCCCTGTAATGTCAGAGGCAACTGGCAGTGCTGCTGCACCTGCGGTCCCTATGGAACAGTTGTCGGCAGTCCTGGAATCATTTGTTACCAGGATGTAAGCGGCGTGCGAGCGCAAGGGGGCTATTAAGCGCCCTCTCCCCCCACTATCTCCAGGGGAGTGCTCTCATTCAGATATGGGCATTGCTGCGGCACAGGTCCCTAACTCTGAATTTTTTGATAATTGTGACCAGGACATTCCCTGTGAGGAAGACTCCTTATCTGGGTCAGTACATGACAGGACACTTGTGAGTGAACTCATTGATGCTGTGAGGGACACTCTCAAGCTGGATGCTGTGGCTATGGAACCTGTGGTGGAGTCAGTCTCCTTTTTTGGTTCTTTTCAAGCTAAGCCTTTTAAAAAGGTTTTGAGCCACCTAATCTGGTTGAAATGCTGGTCTGCTGACCTGGCCTCTAAGAAGCTTCTGATCGATTTGCCTTTTCAAGGGCGGAAGGCTATTTGGGTCTTCCCTGGATGACATTATTAAAAATGTCACAGGGGGTAAAAGCACTCTTCTTCCGCAACCTCCTAAGGCGAAGAAGCCGCGCCGTAAGCCGGGCCCTTCCTTTCCCGCTCAGAAGAGGTTTTTCCGTCAGTCAAATCCCACGGAAACGTTCTCCCAGACGGACAAGACGCCTGGAGGACATAAGCGTCCCTGGGTGCATAAGCCAACCAAGCAGGCTACCAAGCCCGCCACTGCATGAAGTCTTGCCCCCGCCCGACTCTGGGGTGGGGGGACGGCTTTGCAGGTTCGCGGATCGGTGGACCATTCTTTCCCTCAAATCTCTCTCTCCTTCCAGTGCATCGGGCTACCCTATTAGGGGCAGTGCAGGACTTGCTGGGGTGCGGAGTAATTGTGCCGGTACCGTCAAAGGAGAGGTTTCAGGGATTTTATTCGAATCTGTTTGTGGTCCCAAAGAAGGACGGAGTACGTCAAATTCTGGATCTCTAGGCTCTAAATGCCTTTTGTAAAGGTTCAGAAATTCCGCATGGAATCCATTCGCTTGGTGATTGCTGCGCTCCACCCGGGAGATTTTCTGGCATCCTTGGACATCAAGGACGCCTATTTGCATGTCCCAATCTGCACGGGCCACGAGAAGTTTCTGCGCTTCGCGATAGGCGAAGAACACTATCAGTTTGTGGCTCTTCCCTTCAGGTTGGCGTTGGCACCACGGGTTTTCACTAAGGTGCTTGCCCCGATTCTAGCTTTGCTGAGACAGCGGGGCATTGCTATCGTGGGCTATCTAGACGAACTTCTAAGAGCAGAATCTGGCTCAGTCTTAGAGGAAAATGTGGTGATAGCCAGTCAGGCCCTCCGAGAATTCGGTTGGCTGCTGAACGTTCAGAAGTGGGTCCTAGTTCCGACTCAGCATCTGGAGTACCTCGGCTTGATCCTGGACTCCTCGGAGGCGAGGGCATTTCTACCCTTAGGCAAGTTACAGACTCTTCAATCTGCGGTGCGAGTGCTGATGTCCCGCAAATGGTCGTCACTCCGTTTTTGCATGAGGGTCCTGGGACTCATGGTGGCTTCCTTCGAGGCGGTGCTGTACGCCAAATTCCACCCTTTCCACACTTGTGTCTTGCAAAAGGAGATCCTATCTTGCTGGAACAAGTCTCCATTATCACTGGATCGTCAGATCCAGCTGAGTCACCTAGTCAGGGTATCCGTGAAGTGGTGGCTGAGATCCCCGGCCCTTCGGTCGGGGAAGTTGTTCCTTCCTGTCCAGTGGACTGTGATCACAACGGATGCCAGTCTTTCGAGCTGGGACGGAGTCTGGGGAGTTCAGTCAGCCCAAGGGCTCTGGACCCCGGACGAGTCCCGTCTGCCGATCGATGTCCTGGAACTCCGGGCGATCAGCATGTGCCTCTCCTCGTGGTCGAGGAGACTGCAGGGATGCTCGCTCAGGATGCAATTGGACAACGCCACGGCAGTGGCTTATGTCAACCATCAGGGGGGAACTCGGAGCTCAGCAGCGGCGTCCGAGGTCGCTCACATCTTAAGATGGGCGGAAAGAAACGTGCCGGCTCTGTCGGCCGTTTACGTTCCAGGAGTGGACAACTGGCAGGCGGACTATCTGAGCCGCCAGATGTTGAACCAGGGGGAATTGTCCTTGCATCCGAAGGTGTTTCACCTCCTTTGCTGGAGGTGGGGCACGCCAGATGTGGACCTCTTGGCCTCTCGACTCAATCGCAAGGTGCTGAGATTCATGGCCAGGTCCAGGGATCCCTGGGCAGACGCGTTGGTGGCCCCGTGGAGTCGGTATCGGCTGATTTATGCCTATCCTCCACTGAAGCTGCTTCCTCACTTGCTTCGCAGGGTGGAGGCTGAGGGGATTCCGGTGATCTTCATCGCTCCAGATTGGCCTCGACGTCCTTGCTACGCCAATCTTGTACGCCTAGTGGCGGACGTTCCATGGCGACTGCTGCTGTTGCTGGAGGACCTTCTGTCTCAAGGTCCCATACTTCATCCTGCTTTACAGTCGCTGGCTTTAACAGCATGGCTATTGAAAGCCAGGTGCTGAGAGACCGGGGTCTCCCGGATTCGGTCATCTCGACCATGCTGAGGGCACAGAAATCTTCTTCCAGGAAGATATACCACCGTACCTGGAGGGCCTACATAGCTATGTGCGATGAGCTGGATCGGCGTCCACGTTCCGTTCCCCGAATCTTGCTGTTCTTACAGCGTGCTGTGACTCAAAGCTTGCCTTAAGCACCATTAAAGGTTAGATTTCAGCCTTAGCCGTTTTCTTTCAGAGGCCGCTAGCGGGCCATTCTTCGATTTAGTACCTTCATGCAGGGGGTCCGACATGTGCTCCCCCTGTTAAACCACCTCTTCCTCCTTGGGATTTGAATTTGGTGAGATCCCTCTCTTAACCTTATCTCAGAAGGTGGCTTTTATGGTAGCCTATACTTCTGTCAGAAGGGTTTCCGAGTTGGCGGTCTTGTCTTGCAAACCGCCATACTTGGTCCTCCATAAGGATAAGGCGGTGCTACGCCCACAGCCTTCTTTTCTCCCGAAGATGGTCTCGGCCTTCCATCTTAACGAGGACATTGTGCTCCCGTCCTTATGTCCTCATCCGTCGCATCCTAGAGAGTTGGCGCGTGGTACGTGCACTGCGGGTGTACCTGTCTGCTACGGCTTCGATTCGGAAGTCTGATTCGCTCTTTGTGTCTGTGTCCGGTCCACAACAGGGCCAATCGGTTTCGTCTGCCACCATTTCTCGGTGGATCAGGCAGACCGTCATACAGGCGCCTCCCTTTCCGGTTACGGCGCATTCAACCAGGGCAATAGGTGCTTCCTGGGCTTTCCGACATCAAGCATCTGTTTCACAAGTGTGCAAGGCGGCGACTTGGTCGTCCGCGCATACCATTTCAAAGTTCTATAAGGTTGATGTGGCTGCATCTTCTGATGCTTCTTTCGGCCGCAAGGTTTTGCAGGCGGCTGTTTAATGTTGCAACCCCTCCGTTGAGGAGCTCTGCTTGTTTGGGGTGAAGTTTGTTTTTTTCCTTGATACTGTTCCCACCCCTCATTTTTGACACTGCTTTGGGACGTCCCTCTTTGTCAAGAATGAAGATGCTGTGTCAGTCCAGGGCCGGTAAGAAAAAATAGGATTTTTTTGTACTCACCGTAAAATCCTTTTTTCTGACGTCCATGGACTGACACAGCACCCACCCCTCTTTTGAGTTTGTACTGCTTTAATACGAACTGAGGCTGCTGGCTGCAGGTAGGAGGGTTATGTCCGGAGGGACCGCCCCCTGGGCGGGGCTGTTCAGCTCTGGTAAGGGAATGTATGTTGAAATATCTAACATTCTGCCTAGTCTTCTCCTATGAGCAGGAACATAACCCACTTTGTCAAGAATGAAGATGCTGTTGTCATGGATATGCATTAATGTCTGTCTGCCATCTTACCTTCCTCCTCTTGTGTTCATCTAGAGACCAGACCTCCTTCACCTGGCTTCCTTTATAATCTCCTCCCAGCCTGACTCCACCCCAGGCCCTATCACTGAACACTATATTAACCTGTGCACTGCAAGCCTGCTTTGCTGATCAACGTGTTTGTTAGGCATTGTGTGTTTGGGTTCCTGCCTGCCGTGTGCTACGTCTGTCTCTCTGTTATGTTATTGGCTTGTCCCCGTCTATCCTTGTCTGCTTGTGGCCCCTGACCTTCGGCTTGTTATTCGGTTCTCTCTATCGTGTGCTGCTGCTTCCCCTTATCCTACGGGGCGTGAGCTAGGAAACTCCAGGGGCCGCGACCTGGTCCCAGCCTGCAGCGTAACATCCTCACCACTAGAGGCCCTGGAGAAGACCAGCTGGGTCTTAGACTCCGCGCCCTGGGGAATCTTGGCTCTCGCTTCCGTTGGGATCCCGGTTGTGCTCCTCTGGTCCCGCTTTCCACAACCACCCAGTTTCCTATCCACAGAAGCCAGCCATAGGGTTCACTACCTCGCGGTGCACTCCTGTCCCCCTACGGTGTGCATCTGTCACCTGGCCACAGGTGACCCTGACAGTTTGATCAGCCATGAACCCGGCTGACATCCCGCTACCCGCGGATGATCCATTGCAGGGCATAGTTTGCAGACTTGAAACCCAGGAATCGAATCAGACTCAGGTGATGCGATTCCTCCAGGATCTGGCTTCTCGCTTCGAGCAGCTTCAGGCCTCCTTGGGAACCCTGAATCCGCAACCTCAAATACAATCAGCGGCTGCACCTATTGCACCAGTCGCAGCCACACACTCGCTACAACTGCCAGCTCCGTCCCGTTTCTCTGGGGACTCCAAGGCTTGCAGGGGGTTCCTTAGCCAATGCACGATTCATTTTGAGCTCCAGCCCCAAAACTTCCTGTCTGATCGGGCTAAGGTAGCCTATATCATTTCCCTCCTCTCTGGTGAAGCTTTAGCCTGGGCAGCCCCTCTGTGGGAACCGAATGATCCAGTGGTTTCTAGCCTGTCTGGTTTCTTGAAACTTTTTCGGAATATCTTCGAAGAACCGGCTCGTGTCTCTTCAGCGGCCAGCACCCTTTTACGTCTCCGCCAAGAGTCTGCTTCTGTGGGACAGTATGCCCTTCATTTCCGCATACTGTCGGCTGAGTTGAGCTGGAACAATGAGGCCTTAGTCGCAACCTTTTTGCATGGCCTGTCTGATAGAGTGAAGGATGAATTAGCTGGAAGAACCATCCCCACTGATCTGGCCGGCGTTATCTCCTTGTGTAACCAGATCGATATTCGCTTTCAGGAGAGGACCTTAGAAAAGCAACGCCAGCACTCCTTGGTTCTTAGTCAGCCTGAGCTCCCCTCTCTTCGACCCGTAGAGCATCTCCTACCAGCTGAGGAACCCATGCAGCTGGGTCGGACCAGGCTATCCCCCGAGGAACGTGCTAGGCGCAGAACTCTTGGTCTGTGTCTTTACTGTGGGGGCAAAGGTCATTTTCGTGACACTTGCTCTCTTTGTCCAGAAAAACGTTCGGGTCCACTTCATCTGGAAAGTGGGGTATTGGACCCAGAAATATCACCTTCCCCTTCTCGTCTTCTGCTTTCTGTGTTCCTTCATGTTGGTGCTTCTTCTCATTCGGTCTCAGCATATCTGGATTCCGGAGCCGCTGGTAATTTCATGGACTGGGAAATCGCATCGTCCATGAGACTTACTCTTTTGCCCCTCACCACGCCTTTGGTGGTCTTGGCAATTGATGGTACTGTTCTCCCAGGGGGACCTATCCGCTTCCAGACCCTCCCTGTTAAGATGTCGGTAGGGACACTCCACCAGGAGTGGATATCCTTCCTTATCTTACCCAAGGCCTCAACGCCTATAATTTTGGGTCTCCCATGGTTACAGCTCCATTCTCCTCATGTGGACTGGACTACTGGACAGATCCTGGCTTGGGGTCCCTCCTGTTCCTCGTCCTGCCTACCCAAGGTTGCCCCCTGTGAATCTGAGCCGGTCATTCATTCCAGGTTGCATAACCATTTACATTTCTCTGTCCCTAACCACCCTTGGACGCACAGCCAGGCTAGCTTGTCTACAAGTCCTGTAGTCGCTACGTCTTGCGATGCGATTCAGGTAGTCGCTACACCTGACTCAGCTATTCACTCTGCCTCTGTACTAGTTATGCCAGTCCAGCCCATGCCCAGTGAGCCTCTCACTTTTTCTTGTTCGGGACATTCTGCTTGTCCTTCAGCTATTCAGCTTGACTCCGGCGACATGTCACCTTCTAACCAACCTGACTTCAGGGTTCCACTGACATCTGCCCAGTCTGATGGTCCTGTGCAAGATGACCAGTTCCCCTTTAAGGGTATAGGGGACCCTCCTCAGATTCCTGTTGATCCTCTCATGCCCTTGCTTATTCCTAGAGAGCCTTTGGTCCTCAATAGATCTTCTTGTCATCTCCCTACCTCGTTTTCGGTCTCTGAGGATAATTTTAAGTACGAGGTTAGACAAGTTCTGGATTCTCGGCTCTGCAGAGGCATTCTTCAGTACCTTGTGCATTGGAGAGGTTTTGGTCCTGAGGAGGCGTCTTGGATCGCTGCATCTGATGTCGCTGCACCTCATCTGTTGAGAAGGTTTCATCAGAGATTTCCCTTTAAGCCTGGGTCCAGGCGGGGGAGGGCCCATAAGAGGGAGGGTACTGTCATGGATATGCATTAATGTCTGTCTGCCATCTTACCTTCCTCCTCTTGTGTTCATCTAGAGACCAGACCTCCTTCACCTGGCTTCCTTTATAATCTCCTCCCAGCCTGACTCCACCCCAGGCCCTATCACTGAACACTATATTAACCTGTGCACTGCAAGCCTGCTTTGCTGATCAACGTGTTTGTTAGGCATTGTGTGTTTGGGTTCCTGCCTGCCGTGTGCTACGTCTGTCTCTCTGTTACGTTATTGGCTTGTCCCCGTCTATCCTTGTCTGCTTGTGGCCCCTGACCTTCGGCTTGTTATTCGGTTCTCTCTATCGTGTGCTGCTGCTTCCCCTTATCCTACGGGGCGTGAGCTAGGAAACTCCAGGGGCCGCGACCTGGTCCCAGCCTGCAGCGTAACATCCTCACCACTAGAGGCCCTGGAGAAGACCAGCTGGGTCTTAGACTCCGCGCCCTGGGGAATCTTGGCTCTCGCTTCCGTTGGGATCCCGGTTGTGCTCCTCTGGTCCCGCTTTCCACAACCACCCAGTTTCCTATCCACAGAAGCCAGCCATAGGGTTCACTACCTCGCGGTGCACTCCTGTCCCCCTACGGTGTGCATCTGTCACCTGGCCACAGGTGACCCTGACAGCTGTGTCAGTCCATGGACGTCACAGAAAAGGATGTTATGGTGAGTACACAAAAATTCAATTTTTCCACCATAATTTGCAAATAAATTCTTTCCAAATCAGACAATATGATTGTCTGGATTTGTTTCCACGTTTTTTCTCTCAAAGTTGAGGTATACCTATGATGACAATTACAGGCCTTTCATCTTTTTAAGTGGGAGAACTTGCACAATTGGTGGCTGACTAAATACTTTTTTTCCCCACTGTATATATTAGATTGTTGACAACCACAACTTGCTAGACAAACTGAACCCTTCCAGCTTTACCAGAACTAAGAATCTTAAATATATATAAAAAAAAAAAAATTTACGTTTTTTTAGCGACCTACCAAGAGAGCATTTCATGTTTTCTTTGTGCGGTGCATTTTAACTTGAAATTTGAAAATCCGAAGCTTGTTTTGGTCATGCAGAGAAGAGACCAATAGGTTTCGCTAATTTTATGGATCTATAATCGTGGCTTATTTTCTCTTTAATACACATGTACTGATGCGATTTGCATCAGCTAAGCATGTGGATTTTAGTTCAGTTGAGACATTTCCTTGTACACATTCCTCTCTAATGATTATTATTTGCTTTAGCAGTAGGACTGCATCTCCATGGAAACAAGAACATACTTTTATCAAAGAATAGAGGAAAACTCAGTGTGTAGAAGACAACATCTGACCTTATTATCTCCCATTGACTCCCCAAACATAATGTACTTCCCTGCTCTTAACAGGCTTGTGTTACTTCACTACCAAGACTTCTTCAGAAGAATCAAATTTTCTGATACTTGCATGCAAGGGACTATTGTCTTAAAATAAAAAATGGAAGTTAATCATATTTTGATTTATTTTATTTTTTTACAGTCCAAAATCCAGCAGCATTAAACTATTTGTAACAAGCAATAGAATGGGGGGAAAAATACACAAATGTATTAACAGAGTTGCATATTCTTATTTTTTTGTTTTTTAACAAATGACATTACAGCATAATTTTTTTTTTTACATTTATGTTTATTGATTTTTCCATTGAACAGAGAAAAATTACAGAGCATATCAACATACACGCTTACACATTATTTTCTTGCATTCAGTAGCAATATACCAGTATTACACCGTGAAGCGGGAGCATAAACAATATAGTCTCGAAATAACATACAAGTCTAATAAGGCCTACAGCTTGTGGCCACATGGCCACATAGGTGTCCCAGTTCCTCAACGGAGGAGAAGAGAAAAAAAAAAAAAAAAGAAACACAAAACCCTAATACCAAAGGTGTATCGAGAGTATTTAACTGTGATTTTCACAGGACTCATTCGGTTATCCTTATTCAGTAATACTTAAGTGCTTGCATTCACTCACACAACACTCATACCCATTCACCCAGCACTTCCACCCATTTCCCCAGCCGAAACTACAGCTGGGGGGGAGCACTCCTCCCACTCCCCCCCACATTTATGTGGGATACGTTTCATGTCCCCAGCTTCTTTATTTAGGATAGCAGGTAGTTCTTCCCCCCCCCCCCATCAAACAGGAGGGGCTGAATCAGGGCCCACTACTGCTGAGACAGAGGGGTATCCTTCCAAAAGGAGCTGTCTATATCCAGCCAAGGTTGCCAGATCTTGTAGAATTTCTGTATACAGGCCCTTCCTTTATAGATTAGTTTAAAGGTTGGTACGACTTTATTTATCATGCGGTACAGCAGTTGGATGTTGGGAGCAGATTCACACTTCCATTGTAGTAATATCAGTTTTCTGGCATAAAAGAGTATCAAGCGGACTAGGGTCCGTTCGTGGGTTCTGGGTATGTGGTCATTAAGGATGCCCAGGAGCCCCACTTCAACAGTGTGGGGGGTCACTAGGCATAGATTGTTTTCAAAAAAAGAGAATAGGTCCACCCAGAACCCCAAGAGGGCCGGGCAGGACCAAAACATGTGTACATAACCAGCATTGGTGCACTTACATCTAGGGCAGAGGGCCCCTGAAACATAACCCATGCGAGCCAGACGGGCCGGCGTGTAATGCAGTTGATGAATAAATTTGAACTGTATATATTGGTCGTTAGACCCAACAATATCCAAGAAACAGGCCCCAGAGGCCTCCTCCCACCCCTCCTCTGAAAGCCCAGGGATGTCGACCATCCACTTCCGCTGTGCAGCACGGAAGGGAGAACTCCCACCCGTCTGCAGTCGGGAGTAAATGGTCGTGGCTAATTTCGTAATGCCAGAACACGACATCAATGCCTCAAGCGGGGATTCAGCGAGCTCAAGAGTCAGGCCATGAAACTGCGCACGGACAGCGTGTCGTATGAGAAGATATTTAAAATAGAATTTATTTGATAATCCACTTGTAGCTTTTAGGACTTCAAAAGAGATAAATTCACCATTGAGAAAAATGTGGGCAGCGTGGGTAATGCCCAGCCGTGTCCACCACAATGCATCGGGGTGACCCATGAGCTCCAGAAGATTGGGGTTATGCCATAGGGGGGTTTTCGGTGAGACCCCCCCCCCAATTCTGAAATCGTCTTATTCCCTTCATGCCAGGCCAACCAACTTGCTTCTATCGGGGAGCCGCGGGAGCATCGTTTTGGTAAAGATCTATGCATAATATCTACCAATGGGGTCTCTAGGCCAGCAAGTGCCTGCAGTAGATAGGTAGAGCAGGATGCGGAGGCCCCCTGGAACCATTCATAGACATAGGTTAATTGGGCTGCTATAAAATAGTGTCGCAAGTTGGGGCAGGCCAGTCCCCCATCACCCTTAGAGGCCTGGAGGGAAGCCTTCGCTATTCTGGGATTGGTCCCCTGCCATAGGAAGGAGGATAATAATGAGTCTATTCTTTTGAAGAGCTTTTTGTAGAGAAAAATAGGGGATGCCCTAAAGGCATATAAAAATTTAGGTAGGTATATCATTTTAAATATGTTCACCCGCCCTATCAAATTCAAAGGTAATGAGGCCCAAGTTTGCAACCTGCTCTCCATGTGTGTAACAACTGGGGCAATGTTAAGAGATTCAAAGAGGGCCAGGTCTGCATTAATGTGAATGCCCAAATATTTAAATGTGGATCTGACTGACAGTTTAGAGTGAGATAAGTAAGTATAGTCCTGTTTGGGGCCTATGGGAAAAGCAACAGACTTGTCCCAGCCCACCTTTAGTCCCGAGACCCTCCCGAACTCCTCCACCACTTCCATTAAAGATTTAAAGGACTGTTCTGTGCCATCAAGGTATATTAATGCGTCATCAGCATATAATGAGATCTTCTCTGTAAGATTACCATAACATATGCCGCCCACCGACGCCGTCTGTGGCACCGCCAGAGCCAAAGGCTCTATGGCAAGTGCGAACAGGAGTGGCGAGAGCGGGCAGCCCTGCCGTGTTCCCCTGTGTAAAGAAAAGACATCCGATACATCCTTGTTAGTACATATTCTTGCCCTGGGATTGATATATAGCAGGCGAACCCATTTTATAAATTGGTGACTAAAACCCATTCGGTGCATGACTTCCCACAAAAAGGTCCATTTCACAGTATCAAAGGCCTTCATTACATCCAATGACAACACCAGGCCACTTTTATGCTCAGTGTCAGCTCTATGGATATGTATGAACAATCGTCTAATGTTGTCATATGTACTCTTTCCAGGCATGAATCCAGTTTGGTCCCTATGGATAAGGTGTAGGATAATCTTTTGTAGTCTCACTGCCAGTACCTTGGCCAGTATATTAACATCGCTATTGAGTAAGGAGATTGGACGGTATGAGCCGCAAAGCGTTGGATCTTTATCAGGCTTGGGGATCACCACAATCAGGGCCTCACACATGGAGGAGGGGAGAACGCCCTCCTCCATTGCCTGCCCAAACTGAGAGTGCAACCTCTGTGCCAAGTCCCTAGCATAGTGTTTGTACCATTCAGCGGGCAAACCGTCCAATCCAGGAGTTTTGTTCGGGGAGAGTGAGTATATGGCAGTGGTAATTTCTTCTACCGTCAAAGGTTCATTTAAGATGGATCTGTGTGAGTCCTCCAGTACAGGGAACCGGAGAGACTCGAAGAAACCCATAGTTTCCCATTCAGGTGGAGAGGGCTGGGACGAATATAGGTCCTCATAGAAGGATTTAAAAGTTAGATTAATGGTCCTAGGGTCTGAAGCGATGGAGCCATCCGGCACCTGGATTTGCGGAATAGTCCTATCAACACAGTCCATCCGGGAGAGATGCCAACATCTTGCCATTTTTCCCACTGTGTTCAAGCAGCCTGGCCGTCAGATATCTCTGTTGTTTCTGCGTTACATCCACCCTGTGGAGGTCCAGGGCCCTATGCGCCCCCACCAGGACCCCGTGGGAGTCCGGGGTGGGGGACGCAGAATACTGGGCCCTCGCAATCTCCAAGGAGGACTCTAGGGCTAAAAGAGTGGCCTGGAGGTTTTTTTTATGTCTGGTAGTGTTAGAGATGTATGAACCCCGCACAGTCGCCTTAAAGGCGTCCCATGTGGGGCCAGGGGAGGCAGATCCTTCATTATCCGCCCAAAAGTGGGACATGTCCTGTCATTACAGCATAATTAGGCTCAACATATTCGATTTAAAATTAAAATACAAAGATCTCACCTTAAACCCGGGTTCACATTGATGCGTTGCAATTTTATATGCAATTTGGAGTGCCAGTGCAGTGCAATTTTGTGGTGTGATTTGTGTTTTGTCATGCAAATCTATGTATTCTGGAAGGGCATCAGATTCGCATAAGTGTGAACTGGGACATAAAAAAAATAAAATAAAAAAATCTAAATGCTTTTAAAAAGCCATTACTTTAAATATTTATGTGATTGAGCTAAGTAAGCTGTATCATATATGGTCATCTCTTGGGATCCAACTTGCCACAGTCATTGATCACAGACCTGTAATGCTGTTTTCTGGCGTAGCAACTGCTACTGGATTGAATCGGGGATAAATGCTCCGCTCCAAGGTTTGACTCTACACTACAACAACTCCAAAAGGACAGCTTACTGTATTTTAAACACCTTTTGTCCATTTATTCATCAGTTCAAGAAGACCAGTCCATCTGAAATGCAAACATCCCAATGTATTTAACTCGGCAAAGAGCCTATGATTAAGGTGCTTGCTGTTGAAACACATTAGATGTTGGCATCTTGGATGAACTGGTCTTTTTATTTGGACTGTATAAATGGATACGAGACGAATACAGTGAACGGTTCTCTCTCTTCTTTTGGAATTGCTGTACAACTGCAACCAGATGCCTCTCTGATCTGGATTTATTGGCCTTTATCCCTTTATCCCTCGTTACTGTAGTTTAAAGTCATCATCTGTTTATCAGAAGACACATTTTGTATAGTAGACATGTGCTTTCCATAAATTTCATGTCTTATTTATTAGATGTACTTTAATGGAAGGATGTACTGCAAGGGGTAATGTCACCATTCTTTCTGGTGAGATCCCAGATATTTGCGATTATCCTAAATCTCAGGAGACGATGCTCCACCACAGTGCTATAGCGTCGTCTTTAAAGGTTTGGGCTTCTCAGCATTCCCTAGGTTAGTGTTTCTCAACTCCAGTCCTCAAGGCGCCCCAACAGGTCATGTTTTCAGGATTTCCCTCAAATGAAACAGATGTGGTACTTACTAAGGCAGTGAAACTGATCAAATCACCTGTGCAAAATAATGGAAAGCCTGAAAACATGACCTGTTGGGGTGCCTTGAGGACTGGAGTTGAGAAACACTGCCCTAGGATATGGCTGGAAGTGATGGTAATGTCACCCTTGTATAGGTACTGGGGGTTGAAGTCCGGATAGCTTGTGTTTTCTTTTACTAAATTTGAGTTTTTGCAATACAAAGAGTAGTACAAGTAGTAACAAGTAGAAGTAGTACATAAATACTAGAGCCAAAGGTATTAATACACAGTGTACAGATATTCCTCCCTAAATGTAGGGCTAGGATGAAATTGCTTAATAACATGGTATAACATGGATGGAGCAAAACTTGCAAAGAATCCATTTATGAGCATTGATTAGTTTGTGATGTAAAGGTCGAACATTCGCAAAAACTGCTAAAGAAACCGGGCAATAAAAAAAAAATTGTGCTTTCCATTCCATTGGCATCCTAACGATTCTGTAACCTGAATAGACCTTAGTGATTGTAAAATCAGAAGGTTTTTTATCTTAAGAGAAGTTTTTTTTCCCCCCTATTCATACTTGCCTCGGGGGATGCAGCATCTGCATCCCGAGAACCGAGCCACCGAACATCGCCGATGGCTTGGTTCTCACTCCTCCCCAAGCAGAGAGCTGCTGACTGTCAGTCAGCATCGCTTCTGCTTTACTTCTCTGTGCTCATTGGAGCGCCGAGCCGTGGAGGGGTGGGGAGCGGCCGTCTCAGCGGCTCGATGAGATTGCCATCAATCAAGGCAGCTGGCGGATCCAGACTTGGAAGTCGGGATGATGCGCTGCCTCGACTGATGGCAGTGACGTCAGCGGAGAGCAGACTTCAGACCGCTCTCCGCTGAAAACGGGTCACAGGAGTGCAAAACGAATTGCACTCCTGTGATCCAGTGGAGAAGTCCAGCCTAAAAAGCTCAGGCATTCTATGCATTAAGATACAAAGCCTTCCATGTGCAGCAGCCCCCTAATACCTGAGCCCCATCTAGATCCAGCGATGTTATAGGAGTGTATTGGTTGCTCAGGACTCCCCTCATTGGCTGAGACAGCAATGTAGCGCCATTGGCTCCGGCTGCTGTCAGCCAGCCAATGAGGAGGGAAATGGGACAGGGTCGGGGCGCGGCTCCATCTCTGAATGGACACAGGGAGCTGTGACCTTTGCTCCGGTGCTCCCATAGCAAGCTGCTTGCTGTGGGGGCACTGAACAGGAGGGAGAGGCAAGAGCACAGAACAGGGACCCGAAAAGAGGAGGATCTGGGCTGCTCTGTGCAAATCCACGGTCCAGAGCAGGTACTGTTAGAGCCGGTTCACACAGGGGCAACACGACTTCCAGCGCGACTTTGGGAGGCAACTTGGACACGACTTGAGCATGAATCACAGCGTGACATGAGGCAACTTACAGGGCAACTTCAAGTTGCCTCCAGGACAGGAGACTTTCCAGTGGCCAATCAAACAAGAATCAGCTCTGTGGGAGGGAGGGGGGGAGGGAGGGGTTTGCCTGGAAAACTATTTTTACTTCCTGGAAAGTTGCTTCAGTTAAGACAGGGGATCCGACTTGGAGGCAACTTCCATTGAAATCAATGGGTACAAGTCGCCTAGAAGTCGGATTGAAGTCGTACAGGAACCTTTTCTGAAGTCGGAGCGCCTGCAGTAGTGTACATTAAGACGGCTCTCATTCACTTCCATTACTTTTCTAAACCGCGCGACTTGGGGTGACCTGAAGTCGAATCCCAGGACGCCCCTGTGTGAACCGGCTCTTAGTGTAATCTGTTTATTTTTTTAATTTTTTTTTTTTTAAATAACACTTTTATCACTTTAAGTGTTTAACTGTAACAACCAACCTCACATGAATGCCTTTTTTTTTCCCTTCTGGTAAGGTGCATTTGATATCATAAAAACAGACCTTGCATGTTTGGTCCACATTCTGCTTTATGGACCACTAAAATAAGGTCTGGGCTGCAAAACTGGAGTTATAACAAGTGCATAACGGTGCTCCTTGTTCTAAAGACGGGGTTCTAACCCTCCCTTACTCACCTTACGCTATCCAAAATGTGGATATTCCACTTTAAATAGCATTTTTTATTTTATTTTTTTTGGTGGGTGGGGGCGGTGTTGTGGACCATCCCCCTGTGTCAATTAAAGGTCTCATGCATATGGATGGTGAGAGGCTGAAAATGGCAGACATAAAATTCCGGGCTTGTTTCTATGTCATGGGAGCTGCAGGTGCCGTGTACAGCCTGCCATAGAAGTGAATGGCTCCACGCAGCCATACTTATTAGATTTCCGCATTCCGAAAATACATTATATTGTCAAAAGTATTGGGACACATGCCTTTACACACACATGAACTTTAATGGTATCCCAGTCTTCGTCCGCAGGGTTCAATATTGAGTAGGCCCACCCTTTACAGCTATAACCGCTTCAACTCTTCTGGGAAGGCTGTCCACAAGGTTTAGGAGTGTGTCTGTCTATGGGAATGTTTGACCATTACTTGTGAGGTCAGGCGCTGATGTTGGATGAGAAGGCCTGGCTCCTAGTCTCCATTCTAATTCATCCCAAAGGTGTTGTATTGGGTTGAGGTCAGGACTCTCTGCAGGCCAGTTAAGTTTCTCCAACTCAAACTTCGCTCATCCATGTCTTTATGGACCTTGCTTTGTGCACTGGTCCAAATCATTTGGTGGAGGGGGGTTATGGTGTGGGGTTGTTTTTTCAGGGGTTGGACTTGGCCTTTTAGTTCCAGCAAAGGGAACTCCTAAAGCAGAGTTCCAGTAGTTTTTCAGTTTATTAAAAGTCAGCAGCTAGAAAATTGTAGCTGTTGTTTTTTAATAAACGCAGACTCGCCTGTCCAGTGGTCCAGCGAAGCGACCGCCCGAAGCCTCACTCCTTTCCCTCTCCTCTCAGTGGCGATGGCATTGCAAGTGTGGACACCAGGCTGTGACAGCTTGCGGCTTCACAGCCAGGTGCGCACTGTGCATGTGTGAGTCACACTACGCTGTTCTGAATGGCCGAGCAATCTTCTGGGAACTGTGACGTATCCCAGAAGATTGCAGGAAGGGAAGGGGAGAGGAGGAGTCGCCTAGGCGACACGGGCGGAAGTGGGAGCTGGGTACCTGTCAAAACTAGGTACCCACTCCACTCCCCCAAAAAATCACATGGCATATCAGGGGGTTAGGACTCAAAGTGTAAATTCTGCTTGTAAGGCATCAGTATACCAAGACCGTTTGGACAATTTCATGCTCCCAACTTTGTGGGAACAGTTTGGGATGGCCCCTTTTTTAACCTATTTATTTAAAATCCTATCTGGCAGCAGATTAAATTAGACTGATAAATCGTATTAGCACTAAATTACAGAAAGGTTTGTGTAGCAAATGCATATTTTTTATTTTTTTCTACAAAAGTGGAGCTATCCTTAAAGAGGCAATAATTTTCCTGTCCTGAACTGGTTAGAAGTCACTATTGATATTCAATAAAATAACCCTAATTCTGTGAATTCATCCCTTTGTGCACCGGTTTAATGGAAGCGCTGTATATTTTGTCACTGTCAGGTTAAGCGGAATGTCCGTAGCAGAGAATTTTGTGCGCGGTCTGCAGAATTTCCCCAAGTAATTTGCTGGATTGTGCAGATATAAAGCTTGCTTGATGCAATGTGTCTGTTGTGGAATGAAGTCATATAAAAAGAAGAAATGCAATCTGCCAAGGAGTAGCAGAGAAATATTGGGCTGCTCTCTGAACAGATGCAGCTGTTTGGGCCAAAGTAAAGCCTGTTGTAGTTGCATTGGATCCTTTGCATGGCGGCTGTGTGTCAGGGAGATTCATGGGGTGACCAGATGTCCCCGGTCCAAATCTGTCCCCGGATCGGATCTGAATAGGGGCCTGGACAATTTCAAAGACAGAGGGGTGTATTTTTCCCTATTCGTCTTTCAGGACAGCCACAATGAGAGACCTAGGCTCCTCCCTTTCCACAGGAAACACTGCGCCAGCATACATAAATTCTTACTTCCCCTGCCGGCCTTCAGTTGTTAGTGTTTCCTCCGGAGGGGAGACACTGTGCAGGAGCCAGACTAGATCAGTCAGAGGACTGAGGCATTTTCTTACCTGAAAGGAAGCAGGGGCTTCCAGGGTATTGTTGTGGGTTGGTCACCCACCTTCCGTGAGCCACCCCAGCCTGGTCGAGTGCGGCTGAGGGGGACCCTATCGTGTCCACAGGGCCGCAGCAAGGAGTTAATCCGCCCTCCGTGTATATGAATACATGCCGCATTTTTGGAACCCGCGGGCCGGACGACGTGGCGACGTCATTTCCGGCGGAGGGCGGATGCTTTCCCTTTAACCCGCGACTTCCGGTTCCGGGTCGCGGCGCTGATAGGGGCCCAGGCAGAAGCTGGAGAGAGTCCATATCGCGCACAGGCAGCGTGGGACTCAGGGAAGGCAGCCACCTGCAGTCAGCATGTCGGAAGCAGAGGCTAAAGCGGCACACACTGACACCACCTTCAGCCTTCCTAAGGTAAGAGTACCCTGGGGTGGGTTCCTCTCTACCTAGGAATACCCCTCCATGCATGGTTCCTGTCCATGGGGGGGTAATCCCCCTGGGTGGTCGGGGGGGGGGAGGCACTGGTTCCTTACATGTTAGAAGGTTCAGCGCACTCCGGGGGTTGTACCTGTTGTCAAATCTTTTACTAAAAATTTTTTGTATGGCTTTATTGTCTTCCTGTATTTTAGAAGGCTACAGAGAAATCGAGATCTACCCATACCTCTAAAAAGAAGTGTGCCTCCTGTAGGGACACGCTAGGGGAGGCATGGGGGAAGGTCCTTTGTAAAAGTTGTATTGACACCCTGGTGAAAGAGAGGGATTCAGAGCAGGAGTCTGGACTGGCAGCTTCCGTGAAGGAGCCTCGTCCACCTTTTCGTCTTTCAAAAGTCTATTTGAAAGATTTCAACTCCCCTCTGTTCCCACTTCCCAGGATACAACCCCCCCACCGGCTCAGGGCTCTGTACCGGCTAATCCTGCCACTACTTCAAGGGCAGAGGAGGTTTCAGGCCCTTCCGGTGTACAACAGGCACATCCAGATAGTGTCACCTCTGAGTCTCAAGAGGACTCAGACGGAGAAGCCCAGGACGGGGAGTCCAGGAAAATCTCCAGGTATAAGTTGTCCCTGGATGAGGTAGAGGACCTCTTGGGGGCAATTTATACCACCCTCGGTATACAGACCGATAAAAAGCCCTTGACCCTTCATGATAAAATGTATAAGGGTCTGGGTGAACAAAAGAAAAAAGTCTTCCCTGTACATGATGTACTGATTGACACTGTCAAAAGGGAATGGCAGGACCCCGAGAGGAAGCCCTTCTTTTCTACATCCCTAAAAAGAAGGTTTCCTTTCTCGGATGACCCAACGTCCATTTGGAATAAGAACCCCAAATTAGACGCCGCCTTCTCCCAGGTCTCTAGGAACACGGACCTAGCATTCAAGGACATGGGAGCCTTGGCGGACGTCATGGACAAAAGGATAGACTCCCTACTAAAGAAAACATGGGACTCTACTATGGGAAATCTAAAGCCGGAGATGGCCGTGACAGTTGTGGCCCGCAACTTGGAACATTGGCTCCTTAAAATACAGGAGCACATTGAGGCTGGGACGGCTAAAGAAACAATTCTAGCCTCCTTTCCGACTATCCTGCAAGGAATTGCTTATATAGCGGACGCCTCTGCGGAATCAGTCCGCATGTCAGCCAGGTCGGCAGCCCTGGCCAATTCTGCCAGAAGAGCCCTCTGGCTGAAGACTTGGCCAGGTGGCAGTGCCTCCAAGGCTAAGCTGTGTGGGATACCCCTAACGGGAGACCTACTTTTCGGCCCCGGTCTCGATTCTGTTCTGGACCGGACGGCAGATAAAAAGAAGTCCTTTCCCCCTAAGCGGAAGGCCCCAGTATTATCAAAAAAGGGGTTTCGTCCGCAGGGTCAGAAGGGGGCTCCCAGGTCTGAAAGACAGAAAAAGACTTGGACCTCCTAAAGGCAGAGGCAGAGGTGGAGCAATTTTTCGCCCTCCTCAACAGCCCGGGAAAAACCCCTGACTCTCTAGTCAGGGTGGGAGGAAGACTGGGGATCTTCCTCCCACTATGGGAGACAATTTCTCCCAACCCATTTATTCTGGGGATCATAAGAAGGGGGGTACCATTTAGAGTTTGCAAGACCCCCCCCCCCAGAGATATCTTGTCACATCTCTTCCCAAGTGCAGGGAGAAGTCCCAAGCCTTGTTGGGAGCTCTGGAAGATCTGGAAAGTCAGAACGTAATACGCAGAGTTCCAGAAGCAGAGGAGGGAAGGGGATTCTATTCTCACATTTTTGTGGTAAAGAAAGCTTCCGGAGGATTCAGACTAATTCTGAATCTAAAGCCCCTGAACAGATCGATTGTATACAGACGATTCCGGATGGAGTCGATTTTTTCTGTCAGGGCCCTCCTCCCCCCCCGATTGCTTCATGGTGTCCCTGGACCTCAGGGACGCATACCTGCACATCCCAATCGCAGAAAACTCTCAACGTTTTCTATGTCTAGCAGTCAACCTAGACGGAACAGTATTACACCTACAGTTCCAAGCTCTGCCATTCGGGCTATCCTCATCGCCCCGCATTTTCACCAAGGTTCTGGTGGAACCGTTGGCGTTTCTGCGACTTCTGGGAGTATCCATCATAGCCTACCTGGACGATCTGCTTCTATTCGCAGCATCCCCAGAACAGCTATCCAGAGATCTGGAAAGGACAAAGAAGGTTCTTACGGACCTAGGGTGGCTTCTAAATTTAGAGAGGTCCAGCCTAGTCCCATCACAGAGGATAACGTACCTAGGGTACACTTTGGATTCAACTCTTTTGAGAGTATTCCTCCCGATGGAGAAGATCTTAAAGTTAGACAGGGCAGTAACGTCCCTTCAGAGCAACCTCCAAGTGACAATAAGATATCTGATGTCGACATTGGGTCTGTTGACATCTACCCTCCCAGCAGTCCAATGGGCAGGACTGCACTTTCGCCCACTACAGACCTTCGTTTTGAAGATCTGGGACCACAGTCTAGAAGCTCTAGACAACCTGGTTCAGGTACCTGCTCAGGTAAAGAGATCCCTCTGGTGGTGGAGGAGGGTTTCAAACCTGTCGCAGGGGCGTCTGTTGTTTATCCCGGTATCTCGGGTGGTAACCACGGACGCAAGTGGCATAGGCTGGGGGGCACACCTGGGATCCCTTCCAGCACAAGGCACCTGGGAGTTAGAGGAACTAAACAGGTCGTCCAACTGGAAGGAGCTGAGAGCAGTGGGTCTAGCTCTCAAGTTTTTCCAGGAACAACTCCGGGGTCACCACACTCAGGTGAGGTCAGACAACTCTTCGGCCGTAGCCTATTTGAACAAGCAGGGCGGCACAAAAAGCGGCGTCTTGTCGGCCCTAGCAGCAGACATTCTGGGCTGGGCCGAAATCAACACACTCTCACTCTCAGCAATCTTCCTAAGAGGCGAGAGGAACGTCATAGCAGACTTCCTCAGTCGGACACAACTGAGAGAGAGCGAATGGGTCCTCAATCAGGAGGTTTTCCTGCTCTTAACCAGGAGGTGGGGCCCACCAGAGGTGGACCTCTTCGCGTCAAGAAAAAACGCGAAAACCCCCTGTTTCTTCTATCTAAACAGGGGAGAGGGAGAGTTGGGAATGGACGCACTAACCCAAAGTTAGGAATTCAGAATGTGTTATGCATTCCCACCACCGGTTCTGTTGCCCGCTGTTCTAAGGAAGTTTCAGGTAGAAAACACTTCCCTGATTCTAGTGGCACCACATTGGCCCAAGAGAGCATGGTTCTCAGTTCTCAAACAGTTGGCTGTAGAACCCCCCTTCTTCCTCCCACCTCGAGAGGATCTCCTCTCACAGGGTCCAGTCCTTTGCCCCCAGGTACACAGATGGAGGCTAGCGGCTCGGCTACTGAGGAGGGCATGTTAAAAGCCAAGGGCTTTTTCAGAAAAGCTAGTTACCACCCTCCTTATAGAAGAGTCTGGCTCCGCTTTAACAAGTGGTGTGCGGACTGTTCCTGTTCGGTCCATAATTCCACGTCCATCCTGGAATTCCTTCAATGTGGGGCAGATAAGGGACTTTCCATAGCTACCCTTAAAAGTCAGATCTCAGCACTCAGTGCTTACTTAGAGAAACCTCTGGCCTCCGATCCCTGGGTTGTCAGGTTTTTCAGAGCCCTATCAAGACTTAGACCAACTCAGAATCCACCATTTCCCAGTTGGGACCTGTCTTTGGTCTTGCAGACCCTTACGGGCACTCCCTTCGAACCCTTAGAGAAGTGTCTACGAAGGGATCTAACTTTAAAGACAGTTTTTTTGATTGCAGTGACCACTGCTAGGAGGGTCAGTGAGTTAGAAGCTCTATCCATTAGACCCCCCTTTTTGTATTATTTTTCCGGATCGGGTCGTCTTAAAGACCGATCCGGCATTTTTGCCCAAGGTTACTTCAAAATTCCACAGGAATCAGGAAGTAATCTTGCCTTCTTTTTGTCCAAACCCCTCAGGTGAAGGGGAGTGGAAATTTCACACCTTGGATGTCAGGAGATGCATCCTGCATTATCTGGAACAGACAAGAGTCTTTAGGAAGTCAGACTCTCTGTTTATTTTATTTTCTGAGGTCAGAAAGGGCTACAAGGCATCTCGACGCACTATTGCCAGATGGCTCAGAACAGCCATAGGATAGGCATATTCCTTTGCGGGTAAAGAGGTCCCTACAGGAATAAAGGCACACTCCACCAGAGCTCTGGCAGCCTCTCAGGCAGAAAAGGCTGGAGCAACGCCAGAACAAATATGCAAGGCAGCAACTTGGTCCAGCTACGCTACCTTTGTTAGGCATTAGAGTGGACCTGGTGTCGGCAGGTGAGCAAGCCTTTGGGCGAAAGGTTTTGCAAGCCGTAGTCCCACCCTAGTTGGTAAGTGCTCGTCTATCCTCTCATTGTGGCTGTCCTGAAAGACGAATAGGGAAAATTAGAGTTACGCTTACCGGTAACGTCTTTTCCAGTAGTCTTTCAGGACAGCCCTAGTACCCACCCTAAAATTGGGGGGTCTTACTAAAGACCGGAACGCAGCATGATAGAGATAATAATAGTATGCTGTTAATGTGTTCTTGTGTCTCCCCAGCTGTCCGGAGGTGATCTCAGAAAAACTGAAGGCCGGCAGGGGAAGTAAGAATTTATGTATGCTGGCGCAGTGTTTCCTGTGGAAAGGGAGGAGCCTAGGTCTCTCATTGTGGCTGTCCTGAAAGACTACTGGAAAAGACGTTACCGGTAAGCGTAACTCAAATTTTTCCATCTGTGCCCCTTTCTGATTATGTGCTGGTTGGAGTGGAGGGACTATTACTTCAGTTTTGGGCGCATGCCCATTCAGCTCTGCTCCCATGTTGTTCTGCCTTGGCTCAAGTCCCAGCCAGCCTATCTCCTTCCCTTCCCCGGCGGAGTGATCTTCCTCTGCTCCCCACCCAGTAGTAGCCGGGGCCCACAGAGTGAGACTTGAGAGGCTGTGAAGCGGGTGGCGGCGGCATCAGGCAAAGAGGCAGCTGAGCTCAGCTGACAGTGTCCAGCAGAAGCGGATCAGATGGTGGGGCTGCCAGTGCCTTCAAGGCTTCAACACAGGTGTGCTTTGGGGGTGTCTGTGAATAGACTACATTGCACCGGGGGGTTATTTATGAAAGGCGAATACAAGTGCACTTGTAGTGCAAAGTGGAAGTGCAGTCCTTGTAAATCTTAAGGGGGACATGCAAGGAAAATAAACCGCATTTTAGCTTGCACATGATTGGATGATAAAATCAGCAGAGCTTCCCCTCATTTCAGATCTACCCCTCAGATCTACAGCAACTGCACTTCCAAGTGCACTTGTAGTGCAAAGTGGATTTGCCTTTAGTAAATAACCCCCACTGTGTCTGTCTCTCTGGCATAATGGATGGTATCATAATGCACAGGCATTAGGCACTCTATCATGGCTCTGTCACAGTGTGTCACATAACGTGGCTGCTGGGTGCTGATTTTTGTTAACTTATTGGTCATAAGTATCAGCAGCCATGTTATGTGACACACTGTGACAGAGCCATGATAGAGTGCCTAATGCCTGTGTGTTATCATAATGCTGATGATCTTAACCATTTCCTGACCGTCCCATAGCAGATTTACTGTGTGTGTGTGTGTGTGTATGTGTGTATGTGTTGTGAGGGGGTTAGCTCGGCAGCGGGTGTGTGTGACCCCCGGGATGGGCTCCCCACACAAAAACAGGCCCAGCAAACGGAGGTTGTGGTTTTCAAAATCAAAAAGGTGCGGTTTATTTTCTATTTACAGTGACAAAACACAGCAAAGCAAAAGAAACATAAATAAAATAAATCCTGGTCAACTTGACCTCTGACTAAACATACAGGTTTCCTAACTAACAACTGGGATCAGCCTAGTGCTGTCCTAGTCCCTAAGTCCCTGGTTTTAAATGTCCAAGCAAATAGCCACACAGGCTTTGTCTCACCGCACAGGGGTTCACTCTCCCTAGACAGTCCACACAGGTCTGGTTCCAGGCATGAGCAAACACCTAATGAATCTGGGAGTTCTTATAGAGGCCTAAATGAGCTGACAAGCTTCAGCTGGTCTCATCAACTCCCTGTCTGCACGACGCCCCACACTCTCCCTAGAGGTATGAGTCATCCATGAGCCCACTAGCCTCAGCTGGGCTTCATCAACTCTCTCCCTAGTTGTATAAGTCGGCGTAAAGCCTGAATCTGGGCGAAATATATCTACCCCCCTGGATGCAACCAGGTGACTTTACCTTCCTGCTGTCACAGTGTATATATAAATATATATATATATATATATATATATATATAATGTGGAGCACACAGATCCTTTACCCTTCTTACCTCCACAAGCAGGATGGGACACACCATGCCACAAGCCCAATATCCTCCATCTTGCAGAGGGTGAGCGGTGTTATCTGTTTTGGGTCCTGCAGCGAGTTACCTCCTTCCGTTGGTTTTCTCCCCTAGAGTGTAGGGTACAGTCTATTCTCTCCTTCAGTTCAATAAGGCCATTGTCCAGACAGTATTAAACCCAATAAAGAAAGGTTTATTTTGCTTGCATAGAAAATTGATAGGAAAGTTGGAGATGGAGAATTTAACAGGGAGGCAGGTTCAGGCACGCGGCACTTAACTGTCAGTTATCTCCACTCAGTCCTGAGTGGGCTTTTGCTCACCCGGATAGTCCCCTCTGGAGCACGAAACAACTACTTGCTATTTCCTGGGGATACGATCAGGAGATCCTCTGCCACAGAATCTTTAAGTCCTGAACTTCCCGACCTAGTAATAGTTAGTCCTTAGGTGCCAATGGGCACATTACCAGGCTTTTGGCGGAAAGGAATTCTTCCCTCTGACGGGTAACCAGGCCTCTCCCGAGACAGTGACTTCTCTCACCGATCCCCGCGGACAGGTCCTCCCCTGGCTTCCTCTCCTTCAGAGTAAGTCACCCCTCACTTGGGTACCCTGGGACTCCTCTTCGGGTGCAGGCCTCCGCTAAAGGTGCTGGGCCTAACTGCAGCGAAGCAGCCTCAGGCTAAAGGTGCCTGGGGCTGGTACACACACACGCACCCCTGGCCTGGAGGTCCAGGAGGCGCAAACTGCTCCCCTAATAATGGCGTTTGCCCCTTAAGTATCCTCTCCCAGCATGCACAGCGGGTAGACCACGCCCACCGCACTGCCGAGAGAGGACACCCAATCGCGCTCCAATGCTACCTGTGGTTCAACCTGAGACCTGGACAACAGCGCCCCCCACAGATCAAAGGAAACTACTGCCAGGCAACACCACAACAAAGCAGAAACCAATTTAAAGAATTCAAACAGCCTGAGCCTAAATATTTGCTCAGGCTACCCCTTAAATTTTGGCATAGCGACCCCAATTATGGGGGGTCCGCTACATTATTTATATATATATATATATATATATATATATATATGTATATGTGATCCTGCATTTCTGGGTATCGGAGCCAATCAGCTGGCCCAGCGGACTCAATGTCTGCCGGTGCCCACCAATCGTATGGGAGTGGTTTTATAATTATCACTTAACTGCTGCACCTACAGGGCTATAATGAGGAAAGCTGCAGGGTCTGCTTCCCATTAGACATGATTTCCCTTTGAGAATATCTCTCCAAAAATTTCATTTTTGTTGCAGGGGATGCTCAAAATCCTTTTTTTGTATCTTAGTGCAGACTTTTGAGAAAATCAATGAGCCAATCACACAAGCAGGAAGTTGCATATCAGGGGGGAGGGGGGTGGCGTTCTGTATACCATCTGTGTACAGAATGCCTCCAGGTAGCCATATTGCATTATACAGAAAATTACAGCACTGCAGATAGGAAAGGAAAGCAAAAAAAAAGATTCAATTACAATATAACTTGTGTCACAATTGTATATGCCAGGGATATGCAATTAGCGTACCTCCAGCTGTTGCAAAACTACAAGTCCCATCATGCCTCTGCCTCTGGGTGTCATGCTTGCTGCTGTCAGAGTCTCGCTATGCCTCATGGGACTTGTAGTTTGGCAACAGCTGGAGGTCCGCTAATTGCATATCCCTGGTATATGCTATATTTTTTATTTGCCAATTCTTTTTCCCACCAAAGTGGAGTTACCCCTTTAAGCATGGCTGATTACCCTCAAAATCTGTGGTAGCTCCCATATTCAATGCTGTCAGACTCCCTTTTTAGTAAACCTGTGGTCGTGCTGTAGATAATGAACTTTTAGGCTGGGTTCACACTATTGCGAATTGTAAGTGGCTTTTCCGCATCCAATTCGCATGTCAGGAGATTGTGATTGGCTCTCAATGGAGCCGGTTCATACATCTCCGGTGCAAATTGCACAGGAATCCTGTGCGTCATTTGTTCTGTTGCAGATCCAAATTCAGCCAAAAATTCATGCTTAAATCGGACCTAAAACGGTAAATGGAGACGCACCGGACCCTGCTGTGAGCCACTCTGCACTGCGGCGTGAACCCAGCCTTAGGAACGCTTTAGGCTCCATTCACACCTGAGCGTTTCGATTTTTTTTTTTTTTGCAGCTTTTTACAAGCTTTTTTAAAATAATATTAAAAGTCTGTAGAAGCCACTAAATTGTGGCAAGCAGTCCTGGAACTGACCATCTCCAGAAAGCATAGGGGGAAGACCTCAGAACCACTGCTGGCTGACGCATTTCGAAGGAGTACCTTCTTCCTTAGAGCCTCTATTGACGTCAATGGGGCCAAAAAGTTTGTAATCTGCCAAAAGAAGCTTGTGTACTTTTTTGAGCTTCAGGCGACAAAATGCTCATATGTGAACAGGGGTCATTGAAATTAATAGAATTTTGCTTGCTGCATGGTTTGGCGGTTCAGAGCTGAGCGTTTTACAAGCTGAAAATCGCTCAGATGTGAACAGGGCCTGACAAATAATAAATCGGTTTTAAAACTGGCTCCCACTGAAGTTGTTGTTTTTTTTTTTAGTGGCTTAGCTTGCCCTTACCACCCTCTTGGGGCACTTGTGTGTTTTCGTTAGAGATTAGAAGGCTGCTGAGTTATTGTCAAGATGGGGAACTCGGGGGGGGGGGGCAAGGGATTCCCTTACTTGCAGAGATTTCCTCTCGCTTCCTGTTTTGGCTATGGAACAGGAAGTGAAAGTAAAACCCCCAAACATCAAAAAACAAAAACTGACCGGTAATAAACTCTATTTAAAATGAAGGGGGAAAAAAAAATTTTTTGCCTAATAGTTCTACTTTAAACCATCCAATGCCAACAAAAAACATTTTGACTACGCTAGTCAGAAAGTATGCTCAGTCTACCCTTCCATTCTCACTAGCATACATGAACACTGCAGCAAAGCACTTGCGGGGAGATCACATACAACCAAATGAAGATAAATAGAAACTCCTTTCTGATTTTAGCACAGTTGTAGTGTTCCCTGGATTTCAGTATTTCCATATTGCTTGCAGTTACTTTCTAAACATTGCATTTTACTGAATGACACAAGTAAAAATTATAAATAACCCATTTTTTTTTATTTTTTAACAGATATTCTCAATTAGTGATACAAGAATATACCAGGTAAGCGTTTCATTTTCTATACAAAGCATTACAAATAAAGTGATTTCTATTTATTTGCTTTTAAAGTTGTGCTTTGAGTAAAATCAAATCATTTAAATTTGTTCACTATGTAATATAGTGGATATATATATATATATATATATATATATATATATATATAAATATATTTTATATACACACAGTATATGAACACAGACCTTTTTAAATGTTTGCTGTCTGTTTTGACTGTATTAGGAGTGCAGTGCCTCATTTAGCCTGAAGATGTCACCGATGCAGCTGCTCTTTAACGGCTAAACTACAAGGGTGCTTCAACTCTCATGATAAAGAGGGATTCCACCTCCTGTTGCCAGTCACCTGATTTACAAATAAGGAGTTTGCCAGCAAGTGGATACATTTCTTAATAATATATGATATTAAAGTCACCCATATAGTTCAAGCCTTAGGCCCCTTTCACACGATCGGCCTGCTCGGATTCCGCTTGTCCGTTTTTTCAGGCGGATCCGAGTAGGCCACCTATTGACCAATCCTACAAGATCCGCTCAAAACAGATGGATGGCGATACGTTCGCCATCCGTCCAGTGGATGGGATGAAAACGGACAGGCTGTACGTTTTCATCCGATCTCCCCATAGAGAAGAGCGAACCCTGTACAGTGAGCATGTTATCCGCCAGCTCAGCAGAGATCAACGGAGCGATCCCTGCTGAGCTAGTGGAGTCCGTCCAGCGGATCCGCCCTTTGTGAAAGGGGCCTTAATCTGCTAGCCACTCTTAAATATATATATATATATATATATATATATATATAATTTTTTTTTTTTTTTTTAACCAAAATTGTTTTCTTCCAGCAACCCTGTTGCCAAACTTAAAGTCCTGATAAAAGCTGTGCCTAAAAAAGAAATTCATAAATCCCAAGCTGATGTTTCTTTAGACATTAAAGTGGTATTAAGACCAAAATTGTAATATATTGCAGCTTACCAATCCTTAGATGTGGTGGCTGCATTTGTTTTCTTTTTTTTTTAAGCCTTTTCCCCTCTGCTTTCACCTGGTGATCTGGCCAGTAAGACACCTCCTGTATTAGAGTGCCCCCACTCTGGATGAAGGAGAACAAGGGGGCACATTTTTGGACAGCAGCGTTGTTGGTTTGAGGGGAGGGGAGTGTTAGATTTACTAGCAGATTTAAAACACTAGCAAGTAGGGCTGTGGAAATTCACTATTAATTCCTCGATTAATCAATTAAGTTTTTTGATCGATCAAAATTCTTTTGATCAATCAAAATTCCGGGTCTTCAGGGAGTTCTGTCGGAGATCAGGTGACGCCACAGACACCGGCGGGGCTTGCCGTGTCCATCTGAAGGGCTCCTTTGCTGTGCCTTCATATCTGCATGCCGGCGGGACCTTACTATCTGCCACACGCAAGGGCTGTTACACTTCCCTCTATCACTTCCCTCTATCAACCTGGGATTCTACAGCCATTCACTGGGAGTTGTGATAGTTCCCTTCATGGGACATCTACATGCCGACGGACTGATGTTAACCCCTCCTCATCTGGATTCAGCAGTGGTATCGTTGTACACATTTTTATACCAGTATCATACTTGGCTACATGTTTTTATGACTGCTTTTGCTACCGTTTGGTATTACTCACACCATTTTTACAGTTTATGTAGCTACATCGATTTCATCTCCAGTGCAATATTTATTTTGTTACCTACTTGAAGACTATAAAAGTTTTAATGCTATTCCCATCGAGCGCTGCCTTTGTGTGTTTTTGTATCCTGCTAATCATTTTTCCAGTGGTTGGTAGCTGCACTGGGAATCGGCCTGCAAGGAGATCAGCTAAAAGAAGATGGATCTGTATGTGCTTTATAATTAATCGAAATTAGTCGATTAATTGATAAAAAAAAAAAAAATTGATTAATCGAACACAAATTTTTTTATCAGTAACAGCCCTACTAGCAAGTCAAAGCCATACTCCAGCTAATAATTTACAAGCAGTTTCAGCAACCATTTTTTTTCTTTTGGGATAAAGATTTTACTTAAAGCGGAAGTCCACCCAGAATTTTTTTTTACATTAAAAATCCTAAAAGAAAAAAATTGATAGAAAAAAAATGCATACTCGCCCGAAATGCCTGTTGTTATGCGGAAGTCCCCTAATCTGCCTCTAATGTGCCTCTTCTCATCCGCGGTGGGTCTCCTTCCGCTTCCTCTTCTTGTGAATGGGGCGCGCTGCCTTCTGGGAACTGTGTGTATCCCAGGAGGCAAGCCGCCCATTCAAAAAGCGCTGTGCAAGTGGCGCATGCGCAGTAGGAAACTGGCAGTGAAGCCATAAGGCTTCACTGCCTTTTTCCCTTAGTCAGGATGGAGGAGCCGGGACCTGCCAGCAGTGATCGATTGCCGTGGCGGGACCGACATCGCGGGCGAGTAGGACAGGTAAGTGTGCTTATTAAAAGTCAGCAGCTACACTGTTAGTAGCTGCTGACTTTTAAAAAAATAAAAATAAACTGTCTGCACCTCCGCTTTAAAAGCTGATTATTGTAAGAACCCATATCAGTGTTAAATGTTTTTTATCAACTCTCTAACTGCTACACCTGCAAGATAGCTTGTTTTTGAAAAACAGACTTACTGGCTGGATCACCATATGAAAATGGGAAAAAGCCTCAAAAAGAAAACCACCAAGCTCCCAAGTCAAAAATTTGTTGTATAAGGACGTAGGGGGCAGCAGTAGGAACCAGAAAGAACTGCAGGGGATAATAGGCGATCTATACTGTAGTAAATATTTTCTGAAGAACCTTCTGCCAGGGAATACTCTACAGTGTGTGGGGCAATAGAGGTATACATTCATCTTTTTTCAAGCACAGCTTTTACTGTTCTTGTTTGGTGACATTGTTGTTTTGACATTTTTAGCTGTAGGAATAAAGCTTTGTCTGGACCATGTCTGTACACTAAGCCCTTTGCCCATTTTTATGGTTGGGCTGGAGTATAGGAATTGTCCAGACTGTTATTATTCAAATATGCCTTTTCTTACAACACCATCACTAGACACAATACAATTCTAACCATACTGTTTCTAAGGCCCTTGTCACTGGGAAGTTGTATGATTGATCTGGTAGAAGAATATATAGAAATTTACCTAAGAGCCGGTTCACACCAGGGTGACTCATCAGGCGACTCAGTCGCCTGACAAGTCGCGTCCCACGCTTTTCAATGGAACGGTTCTAAGTAAAAGCGACTCGGGTTGCTCCGACTTAGAAAAAGGTTCCTGTACTACTTTTGGGGGCGACCCAAGGCGAAGTCTTATATACAGAATACAGAAGTCTTATATACAGTATACAGAAGTCTTATGCAAATCGCCTCGGCGGGCGTCTCAAGTCGTCTTGAGATCGCGCCGCCGAGGTCGCCCCCCACAAGTCGTGCCGCGTCGCGCCACCCTGGTGTGAACCGGCTCTAAGTGTTTGTAAAGGCCATATTATTTTAAATAACAAACATGTTCCACTTGCCTGCTGTGTGCAATGGTATTGTACAGACTGGACCTAGGGTTGCCATCTTTTCTTTAAGCCGAACCCGAATACTTTAGTGGCACATGGGAAATGTGTTTTCTCTTTCGTTCTTTGACGGACACAGCCCCTTTAATCTTGACCTTAGGGTTATATCGCCACCTTCAGGAGAGGACTAGGCAGAACATGTAAAAACAGCAAAACTGCACAGTACCACCCAGGAGGCGGTCCTACTGGCTATAACCCCTCACACTGCATCCAGCAGCTCAGTTTTTTTTCTGCCTAGTTTAGGAAAAGGACCTAGCTCCCAGTGGGGACCATTGGTCCTGGAGATTATTTTTTTTTTCTTTTAGTCTTTTCTGCTTTTTGATTCCTGTGATCTACAATCAACAGCCGGGCTGGGTGACAGGCTGGATAATATAGATCCTGGTAGTCTCCCCAACCCGGCCATCGAGCGTGAGCAGGCCTTAGCTACGCGCTGGGTCGGCCACGACATGCCCCGTCTGATCCAGGGGTAGGCGGCAAGCTATATGCTCCGGGGCACGCATATGACCGGGCTACTACTGTCCATGTCAGTGTGCCGTCGCCTACAGCCACCCCGTATGGCTCGGGTGATGAATCTGTCTGTGGAATGCGTCCAGCAGTCCCTGCAGGGAGGGGTAAGTATGGTTCCACCTGTCTCGGCAGGGTGGCGCAGCTGAGCATTCCTTGGGAGGTCGACTAGGGGGTCTCTCACTCTCCCCTTCTTCTCTCCCCGTCCTTTCCCTCCTCCCCATGCTATGGACCGCTGTGTGACTGGAGCACGTACCTGGCCGGTGGTCCTCCGGGAGCAGGCTCCGAGTCCTGACAGGGGGCTGCACTGGGTGTTGGTGGTTCATTCATCTTGTCCCTAATTCTTGGGCCATGGTGGAGTGTTTTACAGTGTACACCTTGGGGGGGAGGCCGCCACCACGTGGAACGTGGCCTCCTTCCGGAGGTTGCGGCCATTCTTCTGTAGCCTCAGCCAGTTTTTTTTCCATTTCGGACATTTTCTATTAGTCTCAGCTTGTTTTGCTTCTAGCGCTGGGGGACTATTCTTCTGGAACGGCGCGAATTTACACAGAACACCTCGTGGCTGTCACAGGGGAGAGCGGACAGTGGCAGCACAGCGCAGTACCTGGGTCAGGGTGGTGAGTCCTGCGGGGGGCCCCTCAGTCTGTGGCAGCTAGGAGGGTGGACTTTTTGTGTGACTTGCCTTCAGTCCCTAACGGGTGTCAGGCGAGTGTGGGTCAGCATGGCGTCAGAAGCTGGCGCTTCTTCTTCTCCAGACATCCCTGTTGTGGCAACCGGTTCCCCTGCACCTGCGGTGCCTATGGGCGCTTTGTCTGCGGTCCTGGAGTCTTTTGTTGCCAGGGTGGAAGCGGCGTGCGGTCTTCTGGGGAAAGCTCTGATTTAGACTCAGGCCCTGCTGTGGCAAACGGCCCCTGTTCTGAAGTTTCAGAGGATGCGGACAAGGACCGTTCGGACAGTGAGGATGACTCTGTGTCCGGGTCGGCGCAGGAAAGGGCGCTTGTAGGAGCACTTATCACAGCGGTGCGGGATACCTTAAAGATGGAGAATACGGCGGGGGCATCTACAGAGGTGTCGGTCCCTTTTGGGTCCCACAAGCCGGCCCGCACGGCTAAGGTGTTTCCCTACCTAACCTATTTTGATAAGTTTATCTACAAGGAATGGGAACGCATAGTGGTACGTTACCACTTTGAGGAGAGTTTCCTGAAGAAATGGACATCTCCCCCGATTGTGGACCCCCCGGTATCCAGGTTAACTAAGGTAACCACGATTCCGGTAGAGGGGACCCCTGCTTTTAAGGACCCTGCCGACAGAAGGGCCGAGGCGGTTGCCTGGTCCATGTTTACGGTGGTGGGGTCAGCATTGCGGCTAGTGTTAGCCACGGCCCTGGTGTCAGACGCTTACTGAATGGGCTAAATTGTTGCACCATGAGTTGGAGAAGCAACAGGCTTCCCTAGTCTGCGTGGAACTGGCAGACCAGTTGGTGCATGGCCTTAAGTATGTCTGCGATGTGGCCTTAGATACAGCTCCCTTGCTTTCTAGAGCCTCAGGGTCAGCTGTGGTGCTATGTCGCCTGATTTGGCTAAAATGCTGGTCTGCGGACCAGGCATCTAAGAAGGCACTGGCGGATTTGCCCTTCCAGGGAGAGAGGCTATTTGGGGCCTCGCTGGATGACATTATTAAGAATGTTACTGGGGGTAAGAGTACGTTGCTCCCACAATCCAGGAAAGGTAAGGAGCCACGCCGTAGGCAAGGGCCCTCCTTTTCCGCTCAGAAGCGGATTTTTTATCCGACCGGGTCGGCAGGTAAGCGTTCCCAGACCGACAAGGTGTCCGCTGAGGGACAAAAGTGTCCCTGGTTTCGCAAGCCAAACAAGCCCGCAAGAAAATCTTTGGCAGCCGATTGGTTTGGGTCACCTTCGGGAGTTTGCAGCTCGGTGGACCTCCCTGCTTTCCGACAAGTGGGTCTGCGAACTGATTTCATCAGGATACAAGATAGTTTCTTTCTTGTCTGCCAAACAGGTTTTTTTCCCTCCAACCTTCATCTTCTTCCGGCTCGTCGGGAAGCCTTGTTCGGCGCAGTACAGGACCTGCTGCTGCACGGGGTGATAGTGCCTGTGCTGTCGCCGGAAAGGTTTCAGGGATTCTACTCCAATTTGTTTGTAGTCCCAAAGAAGGAAGGGGCCCGTCCGATCCTGGACCTCAAGGCCCTCAACAGCTTTGTGAAAGTACAAAGGTTCAGGATGGAATCAGTTCGCTCTGTGGTCGCTGCACTACATCCGGGGGATTTTCTGGCATCCTTGGACGCATACTTGTACGTCCCCATATGCGTCAGGCATCAGAGGTTTCTGCGGTTTGCGGTTGGGGAGGAGCACTACCAATTTGTAGCTCTCCGTTTTGGCCTGGTGTCGGCACCAAGGGTTTTCACCAAGGTGCTCGCCCCGATTCTAGCTTTGCTGAGGCAGCGAGGAATCGCAATCGTGGGCTACCTGGACGACCTCCTTCTGAGAGCAGTTTCCGCCTCAGTGTTATGGAGGATGTGGCGATCACCAGACAGACTCTTCGGGAGTTTGGTTGGGTACTGAACCTCCAGAAGTTGGTGCTGACTCAACGCCTGGCGTACCTGGGCTTGATTCTGGACTCCTCAGAGGCAAGCGTTTTTCTCCCTTTGGACGAGCTGCAGACTCTTCATGTTGCGGTGAAGCTTTTGGCGTCCCGCAGGTGGTTGTCACTGCATTTTTGCGTGCGAGTCCTAGGCCTCATGGTAGCCACTTTCGAGGCGGTACCGTATGCTCAATTCCACACTTGAGTCTTGCAAAAGGAGATTCTGTCCATATGGGACAAATCTCCGTTGTCTCTGGATTGTCAAATTCGGGTGAGCCAGCTAGTCAGGGATTCCAGGGATCTGGTGGCGGAGGTCTCCGATCCTTCGGTCCAGGAAGTCGTTCCTTCCTTTTCATTGGGCCGTGATCACGTCGGATGCCAGCCTGACCAGTTGGGGGGGGTGTTTGGGACATACAGTTGGCACAGGGTCGCTGGACGCAGGCAGAATCCCGCCTGCCAATCAATGTTCTGGAACTTCGGGCGATCAGGCGGTGCCTCTCCACATGGTCACGGAGGCTGCAGGGACGCCCAGTCAAGATCCAGTCGGACAACGCCACGGCGGTGGCGTATGTCAACTATCAAGGAGGAACAAGGAGTTGGGCAGAGCGGTGCGTGCCGGCTCTATCGGCCGTGTGCATTCCGGGCGTAGAAAACTGGCAAGCGGACTACCTAAGTCGTCAGATGCTGGACCAAGGGGAATGGTTGCTACATCCAGATGTATTTAGACTCCTTTGCCTAAGATGGGGCACCCCAGATGTGGATCGCCTGGCTTCTCGACTCAATCGGAAGGTACTGAGGTTTGTGGCCAGGTCCAAACATCCCTGGGCGGATGTGGCAGACGCGTTAGTGTCTCCATGGGGGCATTATCAGCTTATTTATGCCTCCCCCCCCCTCAAACTTCTACCTCGTCCACTTTGCAGAGTGGAGACTGAGGGGATTCCGGTGATTCTAATTGCCTCAGATTGGCCTCGGCGTCCCTGGTATGCCGACATAGTACGAATGGTGGCGGATGTTCCTTGGCGACTGCCGATGCGAGAGGACCTTCTGTCGCAAGGTTCCTATACTTCATCCTGCTTTACAGTCGCTGGCTTTAATGGCATGGCTGTGATCCGAACAGGTCAACCTGTTCGGATTGGCACACCACGTGATCCTCGGAGCGCTCCGCTGCCTCGGCTTCGGCCTAGCTCCGGAGCGGCGGCCATCTTGGTACACCCGACGGCGGCCGCCGCTGTCTCGTCAGTAAGTGATGTTTCGTCGCCGCCATTTTGCTACGCCCCACACTCCTGCACAGTAATGATAGAGTGAGAAGGGGGCAAGCGGACATCTTGTTACACCCACCGGAGTTTTAGATTTCACAGTTATTTTCAACAAAAAAAGGAGCTTATATGCTTAAATACAGTATTTGTAAATCCGACGGACTGTTTAGATGTTAGATTTTAAAAGCAGCAGCAAACGTCTGCTTTTCACATTTAACATTTAGTTACCGTATATACTTGAGTATAAGCCGAGTTTTTCAGCACATTTATTTATGTTGAATATGCCCCCCTCGGCTTATACTCGAGTCACCGTTTTGCGCCTGATCTCCCAGACTTTGGGGACCCGGTACCGGCCAGCCGTAGGTCCCCTGGACCCCAAGTCTGGCACATATGTAGCCCCACTCTCCCTATACAAGTGTGCAAAGTTTGTTGTCCAGGGGACCTACGGCCGGGGAGCACCGTTTTTTTTTTTTTTTTTTCCAAAGCCGGGCACCCCTTCCATAGACTCCCATGTTAAATGGTAATTTCTCTGGTAACTTTGTGGACCCGGTACCAGCCGGCTGTAGGTCTCCTGGACCCGAAACTTGGCACACATATAGCCCCAGGTCTCCTCTACAAGTGTGCAAAGTTTTTTCTGTCTGGGGGACCTACGGCCGGGGAGCACCGATTTTTCAAAGCCGGGCACCCCTTCCCCTAGACTCCCATGTTAAACGTCAGTCTAGTCATGGACACAGTGAGGAATGGGCACAGTGAGGCATGCAGATGGACACCCTAGTGACATACTCGAGTCAATACGTTTTCCCAGTTTTTTGTGGTAAAATTAGGTGCCTCGGCTTAAATTCGGGTCGGCTTAAACTTGCGTATATACAGTAAATGTGAAAATCAGAGGTGTTCTGTCACATTAGCAACCATGTAAGGTCAGCAGGTTTGCTGCTGCTTTTAACCACTTGACCACTGGGCACTTAAACCCCCTTAATAACCAGACCAATTTTCAGCTTTCGGTGCTCTCACATTTTGAATGACAATTACTCAGTCATACAACACTGTACCCATATGAATTTTTTGTCCTTTTTTTCACACAAATAGAGCTTTCTTTTGGTGGTATTTAATCACTGTTGGGTTTTTTATTTTTTGCGCTATAAGAGAAAAAAGACTGAAAATTTTGTAAAAAAATATTTTTTTTTTCCTTTCTGTTATAAAATTTTGCAAATTACTATTTTTTCTTCATAAATTTTGGCCAAAATTTATACTGCTACATATCTTTGGTAAAAATAAGTACAAATTGGTGGATATTATTTGGTCTTTGTGAAAGTTATAGAGTCCACAAGCTATGGTGCCAATATCTGAAAATTGATCACACCTGAAGTACTGACGGCCGATCTCATTTCTTGAGACCCTAACATGCCAGAAAAGTACAAATACCCCCCAAATGACCCCTTTTTGGAAAGAAGACATTCCAAGGTATTCAGAAAGAGGCATTGTGAGTTTTTTGAAGTTGTCATTTTTTCCCACAATTCTTTGCAAAATCAAGATATTTTTTTTCTCTTTTTTTTTTTTTTCACAAAATTGTCATATTAGCAGGTTATTTCTCACACACAGCATATGCATTCCACAAATTACACCCCAAAACACATTCTGCTATTCCTCCCGAGTATGGCGATACCACATGTGTGAGACTTTTACACAGCGTGGCCACATAGAGAGGCCCAACATGCAGGGAGCACCTTCAGGCGTTCTGGAGCACCCAGGCCAATTCTGACATTTCTCTCCTACATGTAAAAATCATCATTTATTTGCTAGAAAATTACATAGAACCCCAAAACATTATATATGTTTTTTTAGCAAAGACCTTAGAGAATATAATGGTGGTTGTTGCAACTTTTTATCTCGCACGATATTTGCGCAGCAATTTTTTTAACGTGTTTTTTACGGAAAAAAAATGTTTTGTGCTTAAAAAAAAAAAAACAGTAAAGTTAGCCTAATGTTTTTGCATAATGTGAAAGATGAAGTTACGCCGAGTAAATAGATACCTAACATGTCACCCTTAAAAATTGCACACAATCGTGGAATGGCGCCAAACTTCGCTACAAAAAAAAATCCTCATAGGCGACGCTTTAAATATTTTTACTGGT
Organism: Rana muscosa; assembly: GCA_029206835.1. Classification (NCBI taxonomy): domain Eukaryota; kingdom Metazoa; phylum Chordata; class Amphibia; order Anura; family Ranidae; genus Rana; species Rana muscosa. The sequence goes on along the minus strand of JARGYO010005626.1, from coordinate 71,839,943 downwards.
TACATGATTTTAGTTACAGAGGAGGTCTAGGGCCAAAATGATTGCTCTCGCTCTAACGTTCGCAGAGATACCTCACATGTGTGGTTTGAAAACCGTTTTCATATGTGGGCGGGACTTACGTATGCGTTTGCTTCTGTATGCGAGCTCACGGGGACAGGGGCGCTTTAAAAAATATATATATTTTTTTATTGTTCATTTTACTTTATTTATTTTAGTTTGACATGTTTTTCCGCCCCAAAAATTTTTTTGATCACTTTTATACCTATTACAAGGAACGTAAACATCCCTTGTAATAGGAATATGGCATGACAGGTCCTCTTTACAGTGAGATATGGGGTCAATAAGACCCCACATCCCACCTCTAGGCTGGGAAGCCTGAAAAAAAAACAAAAAAAAAAACAATCCTGGCTTTGATCGTAGCGGTGAGTCGGTAGAAGCACCGGAGGGCAGCGGGAGGGGGGGACATCCCCTCTCGCCTCCCGTAAGAATGATCAAGCAGCGGAACAGCCGCTATGATTGTTCTTATGGTGTAGGGAATCGCCGGCTGAAAAAGCTGATATCTGAATGATGCCTGTAGCTGCTCCCATCATTCATCATACTCCGTTGAGGAGCTCTGGTTGTTATGGGTGGAGTTTTTTTTTCTTGCTGTTTCCACCCCTCCTTCTTTTTTTTTTTTTTTACACTCTTTGGGGACGTCCCTAAGGTCAAGATTAGAGGGGCTGTGTCCGTCAATGAAGGAAAGAGAAAATAGGATTTTTGTACTCACCGTAAAATCCTTTTCTCTGAAGTTCATTGACGGACACAGCACCCACCCCTCATTTTTTCTGTTTGTACTGCTTTTTGACGAACTGAGCTGCTGGATGCAGTGTGAGGGGTTATAGCCAGTGGGACCGCCTCCTGGGCGCTACTGTGCAGTTTTGCTGTTTTTACATGTTCTGCCTAGTCCTCTCCTGAAGGTGGCGATATAACCCTAAGGTCAATATTAAACGGGCTGTGTCCATCAATGAACTTCAGAGAAAAGGTTTTACGGTGAGTACAAAAATCCTATTTTATTTTATTTTTGCGGTAAATACTAAAGGATTATAAAGGACCTGGGACATATTTGGGTGCCCCAAGGAGAGTAGTAATGCGGCGAACAGTGGGTGTGACCAAATTGCTCTTGCTGACCTCATCACCCCACTCTTCAGTGATGCCAAACCTGCCCCCAGACCAACGCTGTATCCTGGCCTAGGCCAACAAGGCCCAGGCCTAGGGCAGCACTTTGCAGGGGGGCAGCACGAAAAGAGTCCCCGCCGGCTTGCGCTACACTGTTAATATAGCGCCAGTCTTATGGGGCGGACTGGGCAGAGATGCAAATTAGTCTAGCGCCCCCATAAAGCGGCTGCACTGCTTCCGGTATGCGGGTGGGCGGCATTCTGCAACTGTGGGGGGGGGGGGGGTTGGCGGTGCTTCTAATTTTGACTGTCCTATCCTGGACCACAAACCTTCCTCTCTGTGCTATATGTTTCTGCTGCACCATTGGCATGGTTATATATTCTTAGTCCTCTCCATAAAATTATCAGAAATTTGTGCTTAAAGTAGAACTATAGGCAACACTTTTTTTAAAATTTTGGATAGAGTAAGGGAGGGTTATAGCCCCTCTGTTTATTTTTTACCATCCCTGTCCCATTGCATAAATTTCCCTTCACTTCCTGCCCCATAGCCAAACAAGAAGTGAGAGGAAATCTATGCAAATTAAGGGACTCCATTGCCCCCAGAACTAGTGTCCCCACTCAAAATTTTCAGGGTGGGTCTTAAACAGCAAGGGGTGTGGCATTGACAGGAAGGGGTGGGGGTGCACGAGTTTAGTCAGGCCTAGGGCAGCACAAAACCTAAATACACTACTGCCCCAGACAGCTGCCAGCAGCTTCCAGAAGGCAACGGATTTATGTGTGACTATCTCAGTTACTTGGGGAGCCACAGCCCAGTCTGAATAATGTGTCTGGGTTTCAGACAGCCTAAAACCCGGACACATGATTCAAAACCTGTACTGTCCAGGTGGAAAACCTAAGTGGAGCCCAACCTCCTCTTCTGCAGTACCCTGCCGGCGCTTTCAGCAACTCCTCTTCTCCATAGGATGCCACTGCCTATGGTGGCGCACTACTGCCTCACTCCCGAGCTGGGCTGTGTACATCTACAGACACACAGCACATAGCTTGGACTCGCCCCATGCTCCCTCCTAACAACTTTTGATTGACGGCAGCAAGATCAATAGCTCCCTCTGTGGTCTCTGAGCCTGTGGGAAGGGAGCAAGAGAAACCAGCGCTGCTGCAGATGGGCACAGTGCTGGATCTATATAGGACTAGAGGGGGAGTGGGGGGAATATCTAGTGGAAGTTTTTTTTTTTCCTTAACCATTTAAGGATCGGCCTTTGCATATATACGTCGGCAGAATGGCACCTACAGGCACAATCGCGTACCTGTATGTTGCCCTTTAACTGCCTGCCGTGTGGTTGCGCAAGCGCACAGCCATTGGCGCGCTCGCGACCCTGCCGACATCCCCGTGAGTCCCGTGGACTCGATCGCCGCGGGGATCCCCGCGATTGTCTCACGGAGGGATGGAGCGGGGAGATGTAAGTGTAAACACAACATCTCCCCGCTCGCCTACTGACACTGTCACTGATTTCCACTCTGTTTAACCAGAGCGGAGATCAGTGACGTGTCACTCGTAGCCACGCCCCCTAACAGTAGTAATCACTTTCTTAGGCACACTTAACCCCTTCAGCGGCCCTAGTGGTTAACCCCTTCACTGCCAGTGTCATTTTTACAGTAACCAGTGCATTTTTATAGCTGGTCCCAAAAATGTGTCAAAAGTGTCCGATGTGTCCGCCATAATGTCGCACCCACGAAAAAAATAGCTGATCGCCGCCATTACTAGTAAAAAATAAAATAAAAAAATTTATAAAAATGCCATAAAACTATCCCCTTTTTTGTAAACGCTATAACTTGCGCAAACTAATCCATAAACGCTGATTGCGTTTTTTTTTGTTTTTTTTACCAAAAATATGTAGACGAATACGTATCGGCCTAAACTGAGGAAAAAACATTTTTTTATATATATTTTTTGGGGATATTTATTATAGCGAAAAGTAAAAAATATTGAGTTTTTTTCAAAATTGTCGCTCTATTTTTGTTTATAGCGCAAAAAATAAAAACCACAGAGGTGGACGAATACCACCAAAAGAAAGCTCTATTTGTAGGAAAAAAAGGACGTCAATTTTGTTTGGGAGCCACGTCGCACGACTGCGCAATTGTCAGTTAAACAACGCAGTGCCGAATCGCAAAAAGTGGCCCGGTCTTTAACCAGCCAAAATGGTCCGGGGCTTAAGTGGTTAAAGGCTAAGTTCACCTTTAAAAAAATATATATATATTTAAATGCACAGTTTTTGCAGGTAAAAAAAATGTGCATTTATTATTACTATTATTTATTCTTTTTTTTTTTTTTTTTTTCTCTCCAAGGAGCCTGCAGAGCATTGTATCCACAATCAGTAGATCGCAGGTGCAATATCAGGCTCCTGTAGACTCTCAGCATAGCTGTCTGCTCATATCTCCCTCAGGCAGGCAGTTTTCTGAGAGCAGGAAAATCAACGGACTACAAGAGAGCTCACCAGCGCACTGGCAGTGGAGCCCCACACAGCCACGCTGGTTTCAAATTGTGACAGCATATACAGGGACAGGATCCCCCACCCGCTGTCATAATGGGGTATCGGGGACCTGAGCACAGTAACATGCTATGTTGCACCCTATATACAGATGTAACATGTTACAAAAGGTGAACCTATACTTTAATGCAAGTAATGCATTAAAGTAAAAAAAAAACTTTCTCTACCCAAATGGTCCAAAAGTAAATATTCCAGTATATGGCCATATGGAAGAATACCCAGATATTTTATTTGTTTTGCCAATTGTACAGTATAGTGGCAATATAAAAGTTATACCTGCTTTAAGGCTACAGTAACAGTCCTATAACAGATTGAACCATCTTACCTTTATATGCTGCTGGTCCCCAAGCTTTGCCTATCATGGTGGGCATGCCCCCTGATGTGTATTCAGGGTCTGGGAACCATTGGAATGGTCTGCGGCTCTTGACCTGTATAGTACCCTGTGGCTAACTTCATGGGTGTGCAGTGTCCAAAGTGACATTACAGACTATCCCACAGCGTGGGGTCCAGGTACGGTTCCCAAAGTAGTACTGAGGCTGCACCAATCCGGATGCACTACTTCTACTGTTAAAATAGAAGGCAGTAAAGAGTTGACTGAAGAGTTTTTTTAAACTAGGGTGAGGTAATAAAGGTGTGCCCAAGGGGTGCGTGTCCAAAAGATTTGCTAGTTGCCAATCACCTGAAGGTAGCATCCTATATCCAGGGCCTGTCGGTATTCAATCAGTGTCCTGTACTGTACTCCAACAATATGGAATTTACAAATATTATTATTTTTTATTTTTTTATAGAGTGGTGAAAAGTTAGAACTTCGGACAATGTATACTCCTCTCTGTGCTTTGATGTCCTATTCCTATACTTTTTTTTTTTTTGCCAGAGTTGGTCTTTAAAGAGCAACTTCTTCAAGTCAAAAACGAAATCTAATGAAGTACTGGTAACCTGAAAATGTGCCAAAAAGTCCATTTAGCCAAAATAATTGCTGACAGGTGTGACAGCAGGAAGGTAAAGTCACCTGGTTGCATCCAGGGGGGTAGATATATTTCGCCCAGATTCAGGCTTTACGCCGACTTATACAACTAGGTGGAGAGTTGTATAAGCCCAGCTAAGGCTAGTGGGCTCATGGATGACTCATACCTCTAGGGAGAGTGCTGGGCGTCGTGCAGACAGGGAGTTGATGAGACCAGCTGAAGCTTGTCAGCTCATTTAGGCCTCTATAAGAACTCCCAGCTTCATTAGATGTTAGCTCATGCCTGGAACCAGACCTGTGTGGACTGTCTAGGGAGAGTGAACCCCTGTGCGGTGAGACAAAGCCTGTGTGGCTATTTTCTTGGACATTTAAAACCAGGGACTTAGGGACTAGGACAGCACTAGGCTGATCCCAGTTGTTAGTTAGGAAACCTGTATGTTTAGTCAGAGGTCAACTTGACCAGGATTTATTTTGTTTGTTTCTTTTGCTTTGCTGTGTTTTGTCACTGTAAATAGAAAATAAACCGCACCTTTTTGATTTTGAAAACCACAACCTCCGTTTGCTGGGCCTGTTTTGTGTGGGGAGCCCATCCCGGGGGTCACACACACCCGCTGCCGAGCTAACCCCCTCACAGTTGGTGGAGAATGCGGGCAGTTTTTTTTAAGCCAGCATGGAGGAGATACTGAAGCAGCTGGCTCTAGCAAATGCCAATCAACAGCAGACAAATGCAGGTTTGCAAAAGAGCCTTGCAGCTCATCAACAGAGCCTTGCAGCTCAACAACAGAACTTCGCAGCCCAGCAGCAAGCTCATCAACAGAGCCTTGCAGCCCAGCAGCAGACAAACGCAACTTTGCAACAGAGTCTGGAGGCTCAGCAACAAGCCCAGCAGCAATCTGAGGCCCGCTTCATAGACCTGTTGCAGAAGCAAGAGCAGAGACTACAACAACAGATGGAAGCAGTAATGCAGCAACGTCCGCAGACCAGTGAGGAAAGCCGTCCCACTAATACCGCGTCCTTTGGGGTGAGTCGTTTATTGACAAAAATGACTGGAGAGGATGATCCAGAGGTATTTTTGACCACATTTGAAAGGACCGCTGAAAGAGAAAAGTGGCCTGAGGAGCAGTGGGCTGGACTGGTGGCTCCTCTGTTAACTGGTGAATCGCAGAAAGCTTACTATGACCTAGAGCCTAACCAAGCAAAAGACTATGTGATGCTAAAAGCTGAAATATTGGCAAGGCTGGGTGTCACCCAGGCTGTCCGGGCTCAGCGTGTGCATAACTGGACTTTCCAGCTTGGAAAACCCCCCAGGTCTCAAATGTATGATCTCATTCACCTGAGCAGAAAGTGGCTACAGCCAGAGACTTTGTCCGCACCAAAGATTGTGGAACGTGTTGTAATGGATCGGTTTTTGAGAGCTCTTCCTACTGCCATCCAAAAGTGGGTAAGCCATGGAGACCCAGAGACGGCCGATGGTCTTGTGGATCGTGTGGAGAAATACTTGGCTACAGAGAACCTGACGGCCTCTTCCAGAGACACTCGGACTTTCCACCCTAAGACCAGACCATCCCCAGGGGCGGATAAGAGGATTCCAAGGGGTAAGGGTGGAGAGAGTGAGAGGGTGGGAGCTCTACCCCAAGTTTGGCGAGAACAGCCTGGGAAATCAGCGGCTCAAGAGGCGGCAAGAAGGATCGTTTGCTACCGCTGCCGGCAAGCGGGACATATTGCAGCCAATTGCCCGGTTGTGGAGGAACCCATGCAGTGTGACTTTCTGACGGGCAGACGTCAGTCGCTGTGTGCGACAGTCGCATGCACTGCCATTCGAGGAACTGAGAAACATTTATGCAAAATGTGTGTTAATGGTAGAAATGTTGTGGTATTGCTGGATTCAGGTAGCCTTGTGACCCTGATAAAGGCTGAGTTAGTTAAAACGGAGGTCTCTGGGAATAGCAAGGTAGCTGTTATTTGTGTGCATGGGGACACCCGAGAGTATCCAGTGACTACAGTGTGTTTCGAGACCCCCAAAGGTACCCTCTCTCATCCAGTGGGCTTAGTATCTCAGTTACCGCATGACGCCATTGTGGGAAGGGATTTTCCGAAGTTCTGGGAACTGTGGGATGATCCTGAGCCCCTCACTGGTGCCCCTATGTACCAGGAATGTGATAGCCAAAACTCCCCTGAGAGTGGTGAGGACTCTCCGGAATTTCCCTTATCAGTATTGGCAGGGGAGACTCAAGAAACTGGAGAGGAGCCCACCTCCTCAGACGAAAACCTACCGTCTGTGGAGTTTTCTGATCTTGAGGTTCACAGGGAAAACTTTGCCACAGAACAGTTGAAAGACCCCGCCCTAATAAAGGCACGGGAAAACGTAGTGAAAATAGATGGCGAGTTAGTGAACCCAGATAATACCTGCACTTACCCATACTTCAGCGTAGAGAAGGACCTACTGTATCGGGTGGCAAAAAGGGCAGAAGAAACCGTTGAGCAGCTTGTGGTGCCCAAACCTTACAGGAAGTTGGTGTTGGAGTTGGCCCATGGGCACATTCTTGGAGGTCATCTGGGGACAGAGAAAACCCGAGAGAGGGTATTACAGAGATTCTATTGGCCGGGGGTGATGAAGGACGTAGAAAATTATTGTTCCTCCTGCCCTGTGTGTCAGAGGTCGGCCCCGATGCCACATTTCCGTAGCCCGCTGGTCCCTCTACCCATCATTGAGGTCCCGTTTGAGAGGATCGCCATGGATTTGGTAGGTCCTATAATCAAGTCCGCTAGGGGGCACCAGTACATATTAGTTATAATGGACTATGCCACCCGTTATCCAGAAGCGATCCCTCTCCGAAATACCTCGGCCAAAACCATAGCCAAAGAGCTATCTCTTGTGTTTAGCCGGGTGGGTATTTGTAAAGAACTGCTTACGGACCAAGGTACACCCTTTATGTCCCGGGTTATGAAGGAGCTGTGTAAATTATTCAAAGTGACGCAATTACGTACATCTGTGTATCACCCCCAAACCGATGGGCTGGTTGAAAGATTCAACAAAACCCTAAAACAAATGTTGAAGAAAGTGGTGGATAGAGATGGAAAGGATTGGGACTGTCTACTTCCTTATCTGATGTTTGCTATTAGGGAGGTGCCCCAATCCTCTACGGGATTCTCCCCCTTTGAGTTACTGTATGGGAGACACCCAAGAGGGCTGTTGGATATTGCCAAGGAAACTTGGGAAAGTGAGAGTTCTCCCCACAGGAGTGTGATTGAGCATGTCGCCCTGATGCAAGACCGAATTGCACAGGTAATGCCCATCGTGAAGGAACATTTGGCCCAAGCGCAGTTAGCACAGCAGAGAGTGTACAACCGTGGAGCCAAGACCCGTACCTTTTCCCCGGGGGATAGGATACTGGTACTTGTCCCTACGGTTGAAAGTAAATGCCTTGCCAAATGGCAAGGCCCCTACGAGATAATGGAAAAAGTGAGCGAAGTGAATTACAAGGTCAGACAACCAGGAAGGCGAAAGCCCGAACAGATCTATCACGTTAATCTGTTGAAAGCCTGGAGGGATAGAGAGTCCCTAGTCGCAGACACTTGGTCACCAGCTCAAACTGGTTGCGTGATTCCTGAGGTTGGAATAGCAGCCACCTTGTCACAACCCCAACAACAGGAGGTTAAGGAGTTTGTGCTTCGCAACAAGGAGGTATTCTCTGAGCTGCCGGGACAAACATCTGGGGTAGAGCATGACATCATTACCCCGCCCGGTGAAAGGGTGAAGTTAAAACCCTATCGGATCCCAGAGGCCCGACGGGAGGCAATACGGGAGGAAGTACAGAAAATGCTGAACTTAGGGGTGATAGAGGAGTCCCAAAGTGATTGGTCTAGTCCCATCGTGTTGGTGCCTAAACCGGATGGGAGCTGGCGATTTTGTAACGATTTTCGTCAGTTGAACAAAGTTACAAAATTTGACACCTACCCCATGCCACGTATAGATGAGTTGATCGACCGGCTGGGAACAGCCCGATACATGACGACTCTTGACCTCACAAAAGGGTATTGGCAAATCCCCCTGGCCAAGTCGGCCAAAGAGAAAACCGCATTTGTAACCCCAGACGGGGCGTTCCAATATAAGAGAATGCCGTTCGGGTTACAGAATGCGCCGGCCACATTCCAGCGGAAAATGGACCAGATGCTGAGGCCCCATCGGAAGTATGCTGCGGCTTACCTGGATGACGTAATTGTCCATAGCACAGATTGGGCCTCACATCTGCCAAAAGTGCAAGCAGTCCTGGACTCTGTTCGGGAAGCGGGGTTTACGGCTAACCCCAAGAAGTGTACCATTGGGCAGGAGGAGGCCAAATATCTTGGGTACACCATTGGGAGGGGAGTAATAAAACCCCAACTCAACAAAGTCGAGGCCATCCAGAGTTGGCCACGTCCCAACAGCAAGAAGCAGGTACGAGCCTTTCTGGGAATCGCTGGGTATTATCGGCGATTCATTCCCCACTTTGCTTCTAAGGCTGTGCCCCTAACCAACCTGATGAAGGGGAAAGGGTCGGTCATGATTAAATGGACCCCCGAGGCTGAGGCAGCATTCCAATTCTTGAAACAAGCCTTATGTAGCCAGCCAGTGTTGTACTCACCCGACTTCTCTAAAGACTTTGTCGTACAAAGTGATGCGTCAGATGTGGGGTTAGGAGCAGTATTGTCCCAGGTCTGGAACGGGGAAGAGCACCCAGTCATTTACCTCAGCAGGAAGTTGAAGTCCCATGAGGTAAATTACGCCACCGTTGAAAAGGAGTGTTTAGCGGTGAAGTGGGCTCTAGATTCCCTTCGGTACTACCTGCTAGGTAGGCACTTTGACATGGTTACGGATCACGCTCCGTTAAAGTGGATGGCTCAAAACAAGGAAACAAATAGAAGAGTGAATAGGTGGTTCCTGGCCCTCCAGGAATTCAACTTCACAGTAAAGCATTGCCCTGGCGTTCAAATGGGGAATGTGGATGCTTTGTCTCGAGTACATGAATGCCTGATTGCTGGTGTTCCAACCCCGAGGTTAAAACAAGAGGGGGGGTATGTGACAGCAGGAAGGTAAAGTCACCTGGTTGCATCCAGGGGGGTAGATATATTTCGCCCAGATTCAGGCTTTACGCCGACTTATACAACTAGGTGGAGAGTTGTATAAGCCCAGCTAAGGCTAGTGGGCTCATGGATGACTCATACCTCTAGGGAGAGTGCTGGGCGTCGTGCAGACAGGGAGTTGATGAGACCAGCTGAAGCTTGTCAGCTCATTTAGGCCTCTATAAGAACTCCCAGCTTCATTAGATGTTAGCTCATGCCTGGAACCAGACCTGTGTGGACTGTCTAGGGAGAGTGAACCCCTGTGCGGTGAGACAAAGCCTGTGTGGCTATTTGCTTGGACATTTAAAACCAGGGACTTAGGGACTAGGACAGCACTAGGCTGATCCCAGTTGTTAGTTAGGAAACCTGTATGTTTAGTCAGAGGTCAACTTGACCAGGATTTATTTTGTTTATGTTTCTTTTGCTTTGCTGTGTTTTGTCACTGTAAATAGAAAATAAACCGCACCTTTTTGATTTTGAAAACCACAACCTCCGTTTGCTGGGCCTGTTTTGTGTGGGGAGCCCATCCCGGGGGTCACACACACCCGCTGCCGAGCTAACCCCCTCACACAGGTTAAGCAGGCTTTACATGGTGCTTGTAAATAAGGCTACGGCTGAGTTCACACCTATGCAAATTGGACGCGGGTTTCCCTGCATCCAACTCGCAAGGTAGGAGATTGTGACTGGCTCTCTATGGAGCCAGTTCACATATCTCCGGTGCGGCTCCAGTGCGAATTTGCACAGGCGTCCTGTGCGGCTTTTTTGGTTTGTTTCAGGTCTGAATTCAGCCCAAAAATTCGGACCTGAAACGGTGAACGGGGACACACCGGACCCCTGCTGTGAGCTGCATGCGGCAATAGTGTGAACCCAACCTAAAGACTATTATACTGCAGCCTCCTTTTCAAAAAAGTACTGATGCAAAGCTCATGACAAACAATCCTTTAGCCTATGTTTTCTCAGACTTTGAGCCAAACTTAAATTTATTTTGCCAACTATACTGCCAGGTTTGTGCAAGAGCATATAGAAGTATTATTCACCTGCATGCAACCAGAACTTAATCATTCCTGTTGCAATTATCATGCATTTCAGGCCAGGAATAGTCTGACACTAATGTCATTCTTAAAGTGACATTAAAAGCTCCTGCTGTGTGCAGTAGTTTTGCACAGAGCAGCCCTGATCCTCCTCTTTTCAGGTTCCCTACCAGTGCTCCTCCCCTTCAGCCATTTCCCCCAATAGCAAGCTGCCTGCTCTGGGGGCACTGGTGCGTGCTCACTCCCGAGCCCTGCTCTATGGCACCGTAAGACACACAGAGCTGCGACTTGGGCCCGCCCCCCACTCTCTCGTCATTGGCTCACTGGTTGTGATTGACAGTAGCAGGAGCCATTTGTTCTTGCTACTGTCTCAGCCAATGAGGAAAGAGAGACCCAGGAGAAGCTCAGCTATTTTGCACATTGCTTAATCAAGAGGGAGCTCAGGTGAGCATTGGGGGGGACTGTACACAGGTTTTTTACCTTTTATGCATACAATGCATGAAGTTAAAAAACCTTGAGCCTTTAAAACCACTTTAAGACTGCCTTGCAATTCCAATTCACAAAGTTGACTGCTCAATCCAGTGAGATGCAGGCACTGTTCTGGTAATTTGGTCACGACTGACAGATTACAATGATATTGAAATACTGTAGACAAGCCATTGACAACACCATTGATGTGTTTCCTGGCTTTTTGGTGGCCACTTGATGAGGAACTTGGACAATACAAATGAACGAATTGAGCCGGCAACACTGTAGCCCGTATAACAATTTAATGGTGACTGATTACAAAGGAGTGACAGTAAAAGAAAAAATCTGACACGTTTCAGCGAGAGCCTTAGTCATAGCCTTGGTGTACCATACACTTTAAATGGGCAGGATTGGCTTATATTCCTTTAACCGGCAGGGTATCTTGGTTCCTTTTTTTTTTTTGGAGTCCTATCATCCATAACTCATCAAAATACAATAGCTGGCAGGGGAGATTTATCCGCCTTCACTCATTTTATGTGGATGGAGGAATCCACATTTCTTTTGTTCAGCCCACAGACCGATCGACCAATATCTGTGTGTATGACCAGCTGAAGATCGGAAGTGGGATCTGAATTGCAAAACATTTCATTTTAAATTCACTGTTTTATCTCCAATATCTCGGTTACCACAATTTCCCTGAACCCTTTTCAAAAACCGCTGTATATGTTATGTAGTTCAATTTCATATAAGCCAGCCTGTTTTGTCGGTATAATTGTTCTCTAAAATGCAATTGACCCAGTAGACCTAGAGGTCCCTTCTGACATAGATTTGATTTCTTATTCTAAAAGGATTAGCATTCCAAATACAGAAACTATTTACTGTCCTCATGCAAAAATTTGTTTGCAGAAGGTTTTAATCTGTTCAATTGATTATGTTTTGCGTTTTTGCCAGAGGTTTTATAAATCAATGGCACAACATAACCTTTTTAGCAGAAAATGCTTAGAAATCAAAATTCATAGAATGAAATACAAAATCTGCTACTTTGCATTCCATAATGTGATAAACTATTTGTTTTTGGAAGTTACATTTAACTTTATACTTCAACATGCATTGGCAAAGCTATGCAATCCATAAACTTTTATTAAGGAGCCAAATACAAGTAAATGTAGTGGTATTGAATTAGACAAAGGTCAATCAATATTAGCACATGCCAGTAGGAAAATTATTAACACGATTCAGGTTTTAAAGGAAAACCCATCCAATAAAGTTCTAGCTTCATTCAATTTTAATATATTTCAACGTGGTTGATCTTGTCAATTTTGCTGTTCTTTTTTTAGTTTTCTTTATTTATATTTTCGAGAAAGAGAGAAGAAAAAAAACAGGGATATACATATGTTACATTCCAACATTTTCCATTGCCTATACATTATATATATATATATATATATATATATATATATATATATATATATATATATATATATATATATATATATATCTATACATATACACGGACCCTTTCCCCTCAAATCTCATAGTTCCCTAGTCCCACCCTGCCTATATCCTCCAGTATCTGCAGGTTGATCTCAATATCTTTCTTAGCCCTTGATTCCCACTGGTAACCTCCGCCACGCAACCTGACATGTCAGATCGTATGCCACAACAGCGGTATTTACCACGGAATACCGGCAGTGGATCCGTCTTACTCGGTTTCTATACTACTCCCTACGACCTCGGCCCGTGGGTTGCCTTGACATCCGCGCATAGACCTACATAGATGTTTCTGCATCCGCGGTCACCATCGATATTGACCAGCGGGGACAGCGTCGCGCGAGCCCAACGATACTCGTATGGCCTCGCTCCCGCCGCCCCGCTTAACCCTTGACCCACCTTCAGGTGCCCCTCTAATTCTCGATGGTCGTAATTTAGGTACCCCTGTACTTCCCATTCCTCCCTCCTATTTTCCCCCTTAAATCCCTCCCCTTCCCCAAAGGGGAAAAAAAACAACCCCCCCTCCCCTTCACCCTCCCTCCTCTCCTCCCCCTCACCAGTTTCCCAGCCCCATTGAAGGGACAAGGTTTCCAAACCTTAATTAACCTATCCGGTGGTATCATTCCTCATTTATATTCCCTAATAATCTCTTCCCCTCTTCTGAGTATACAAATGTATTCCATACTGTCCAGGTTTAATCATATTGCTCTTTTCTATCTTGGGCCGAGAGCACTAAATCCTCTATGGCTCCCACATTTCTAACCCTATTGAGCCATTCTGCTATCGAAGGTGGCCTGGGATTTTTCCAATTTCTTGCGATACCTGCCTTAGCCTCATTGATCAAATGGCAAATAACTAAGTTTTTGTATGTCTTTTTTGGTATTTGTGGGAGATGCAGTAGAAAGAAAGCAGGGTTTTCCAAAACAGGGTAGGGTGAAAATTTTTTACATATTTTTTTGTACTTCTGACCAGTATTGTCAGATTTTCGGGCATGTCCAGAATATGTGGAATAATGTTCCCTGTTCCTTACTACATCGCCAGCATTGGTCTGAGGTTTCAGGGGAAAATCTACTTGGTCTCGAAGGTGTGTAATACCACCTGTTTAAAGTTTTGTAGTTTAGTTCCTGAGTTTTCGTACAGGTTGATGATTTCCATGTAAGGAGGATCATCTTCTGTTGTTGGGCCTGTATAAAGTTCTGATCAAGATCCCTTGGCCATTTTCCTATTGCTGGCATCTCATAATTTTCTGAGGGTGTTATCAAAAATGTATAAAGCTTAGATATTGTTCGAGTTAGGGGGTTCTTCCTCATCACAATAGGTTTCAAACTGTGTCAGTTACCGGCTAAAACTTTTCGCTGTGCCTAATGACGTTAGAAAATGGCGTAATTGTAAGGCCTCCCAATGTTTTATTTCAAATCGGCCTCCCAGTTGTGTCAGAGAGTCAACTGTTGGCCACGAGTCCAAATATATGTGTGAGGCCTGCATATATCCCCTCTCTCGGAGCTTCTGGTAAGCCTCTCTCTCCATCCCTGGCTGGAAACTTGTGTTCCCCAGTACTGGGTACAATGGCGATTGCGCTGATGAATATTTTGTCTTCTGACAGATTTTAGAGCTTATAGTTAATGTCGAACCTATAAAAATATGTTTTTTTAGTGTATCTGGTAATTTTGTATAGCACCATATTGTTCTTTTCAGGGGTACCTGGCTCACTTCCTGTTCCAATTCTATCCATAATTTTGATTCAGTATTTCTGCACCAGTCTATGACCCTTCCCAAGTGTGTTGCTTGATGGTATTTAGTTATGTCTGGAACTGCCAGACCACCATAGCTCTTAGGGAGTGTCATATACCTTCTGCTGATCCTCTGTCTTTTATTGGCGCAGATAAACTTGGTGAAAAGCGTATTTCTCTTGTCATCCATGGACTGACACAGCGTGTCTTATACACCTTTACACGTGGGTTATGTCCCTGCTTGCAGGAGAAGACCTAGGCAGAATGTGAGATGTTATACATACGTTCTAAACAGCCAGAGCTGGACAGCCCCGCCCAGGGGGGCGGTCCCTCCGGACATAACCCTCCCACTGCAGTCAGCAGACCTCAGTTTTTTTCTGCCTAGCAGAAGGAGAAGACGTGGCTCTCTCAGGAGCCAGTCTCCTTACTTATTTTTTATTCCTTTTGGAATTTTTTCCTATTTTTTTTCTTTTGAGATCTTCTATCAACTGTCGGCTGGGCAACAGGTTGGGTACAAGATATCCTCGTAGTCTTCCCTGTCCGACCATCGAGCGTGCTGATCCTCGCCTTGTGTGCGTGAGACTCAGTTCACGACATGCCCCACGACTCCAGGGGTGGCCGGTGGGCTTCCAGCTCCGCGGTCCTCTCAAGATAGAACAGTCCGGCTGTATCTTTCGCGGTGGACCGGGCCGACAGCTACTCAGTACCGCACTGTGATAGTTCTGTCAGAAACACACCAGTGGGTCCCTCAGGGGACAGGTAAGTAGTCTCTCCTGGCTGCTGGTGAGTACATGATGTGTGTTTCTTGTGTGGGGGATTTCCCTGTCTCCCCCTGTGTTTTTTAATGTCACCCTCTGTGCACTTCGCTGGCGCTGTACTGTGTGGGGTGCCTGGGGGCCATACTGTCCTGGGGGGGGGCTCATGCTGCTCTGCATTTCGCTGGGGCTGTTTATTTGAGAGTGAGGGGCCTGGGCGCCGTTCGGCGCCATGTTTGGTGACTGTGCTGTTTTTTACATTGGCGGCCATCTTGCCGTGGTCCGCCAGAGCACATTGCGGCGGCCATTTTCTTGTAGCCGCACCTTCTTCTAGCTCTAGTTTGGCCTCTAGCGCCGCTCAGGAACGGCGCGAATCTCCTCACAGTCTCTCTCCTCTCAGCTCACTCACGCTGAGCAGCGCGGCGCGGAGAGACAGGGCAGCGGAACCGAGCGGTCCTGGTCAGGTTGGTGGGTCCCCTGGGCATTCCCCTACTTCAGTCAGCACAGCCTGTGGGTGGTCTCAGAGGGGGACATTATGGAGTCAGAGTCACCAGCTTCCCCTAACATGCCAGAGGCAGCAGCCAGTGCTCCAGCACCTGCGGTCCCTATGGACCAGTTGTTGGCAGTCCTGGAATCATTTTTGACCAGGATGGAAGCTGTGTGTGAGCACAGGGAAGCAAAAAAGTGCCCTCTCCCCACTTTATCTCCACAAGGGGAGTGCTCTGATTCAGATATGGGCCTAGCTGCTGCTGCTCAGGACCCTAACTCTGAATATTTAGATGGTTTTGAACAGGACATTCCTTGTGAGGAAGACTCCAGTTCTGAGTCAGTAAATGACAGGGCGCTTGTTAGTGAACTCATTGATGCAGTGAGGGACACTCTCAAGCTG